>JAVHKY010000071.1:1515651-2781302 GCA_035079385.1 Aspidiotus rigidus
TTTGTACATTGCGTGCCAACAAACGTGATCGAGGTGACTATGCAGATTTTCCTGAGGTACCCCACGCATTTTTTCTCAATATCTTTACTTTTGCATCCAGCCACGACCTCTATATGCTTTGTGTGTGCGCGTCGGAATCGGGGTCGACAAAGTTTTTTGGGGGGGTTCACTGTTTGATGCTGATACCCAAGAGACGAAAGGCAACGGTACGAAGCCCACTCATCCGAGTGAATGACGGAGCCTGGAGCACATTCTGATTGGATGATGGAGATAAGTGTGGCGCTGTCGCGTCTTACAACCCAAAAATATCGCCAGTCGTTGCCTTTCCTCAAACCAAACACCCACGGTCCGTCAATGCGTCGGCCATGATTCCTTAGATTGCTGACCCTCCACATCGCTGTCCTCTGACTCGGCGTCCATATTCCCTTGCAACATATGACCCCTGTGATACTTCCTCCTCCCTGCAAATCTTGATTTATCTATCTGAATCGGATCATCGGGCGTACCTATCATTTGAGGACGAGATCGTAACGCGCTGCTGCAGACCTCCTTACACATATTGTACCGAGCGTTCACCGTCGTTGAACTTTTACCCGTCAAAGTTACAGTTGTCCCTCATTACAAATAAGAAGACAAGGTCCAGGATTTCATAGAGTTTCAACTTAAAATTCACTCGTCCTTTAAGGTCTGTATAATGGAAGAGCCTGTTTCCCTGTCGAACAGATCTTAGCGTTTGACATCCCTTCTTCCTACATCTTAGTACGGGACGGAAATCACCACCACGGTCTCTCTTGCGACTCGCGACAATTTCTGAACCATATTTAACAAACGGAGGAATATATGAATCAAAATCACGCAGGAACGCGACTGCTCGTTTGTCAGAATTAATAGTGAGATATAACTCGCGTAACAACATTCTGGTATCGAACGTGCAACGTCAACGATATACAATTCATTTATTCTTCTCACTTCACATCAGCTGAAGATGTTTTCACTTACTTGTTTCATCTAGAAAAAATGATAAAGTTTTTGGGTAAGTCAGGAATTTTTCATTACTCATCAGTTACTTCTTAAATCCATAAAAAATGACGAACTTTTAAGCCATGTACTAAGAAGGTAGCGATTACCTGCGATAAGCTACTCTCATCACTGTATCCTGCCGGTTGATTGTACATAGGCTGAATGGGCGTGTTGAAAGTAGACCGCACTCTCTGTAGTTGTAGACCACTGAAGGTTTTCTTTTAGCGGTAGACCGCATACTGAAGGAGCACCCTCCATGGTATCTACCAGGCTCCTTTATACCCTCTATGCAGTATTATACTAGCTTCCTTCTCCCCTCCCCTTTTTGGCCTCCCAAATACTAGTAGCTTTAAATAATATTATAAACTAGACTCATACTTGACCAAGAAGGGAGGTGAATAGGCAGTGTGTAGTAAATAGTACTATACTATCATGAACTACGGTATTACAATACGCTAATCACCTAGCATACAGTTAACTCGCCTATAGTTAGTTTAGCCTGCATTATACTGGGCCTAATACACAGTATACTAGACCTATACTAGGCTAAGCCTTCATAATTGGTTAGATCTCTCTTCGATCTATACAGTAAACTACTGGTATACTAGGCTTATACCAGCTTGAAATGTTTCATATCTGACCCCTACCCTAATAGACCTGAAGTGTGTAGTGATATACAGTATACTGGGCTATACTACGAGTTCGCCCATACTAATACTCGTAGGCCTATATGTCGACATGTTTCATGAGCCATGGGAGATACTGTAGCGTAACGCACAGTATACTAGATTTACACTAGTTTAAGATTGGGGTCGAACTGAGCAGCTTAATTTAGTGTACTAGACTTACACTAGATCAAAGCGAGTGAGCCCAGGAGCTAAGTAGCTTAACGTACAGGCTCCTTCGCCCCGGGAGCTAGGTAGCTTAATGTACAGTATCCTGGACTCTAGACTCTGCTAACCAGCGGAGCGAATTCGAAAGTAACTGGTAAAGACGAGCATAAATTAAGATAGACATGAAACATGATATTTATTTATTTGGCTCTGCCAGAAAATTTTTCCATCTATTTCACTTGTCACCCAAAATAAGGCTGCTTCTATCGCGCGCACTCGCTGCTATTTCATTATAACGTCTTGTTTATAGAACAATGGGACCTTCGTTTCATCGTTTGATTCTGATGCCGTGTGAATGTCAAACTCTACCACAAATATAGGCATTCTAAAACACTAAATGTATTTGTGTACGCGTCTACCATTATCGATAAGTTATTAATTTGTACACATTAGGCAAAAATACGCACGATACTATCTAATGCCATTTTGTACTGTACAGGATTATTGGAATACTTAGTGCCCCTTTTATAATCTAGGTGACGCGCGCAAAATTGAAAGTCTACCAGTCGGAAGAAGCGCAAAAAGCAGTCGAGTAAGACGAAATCTCGTATTCCGCGATAATAACCCATCACTTTACGATTTCGCGATACTACAGTTGAGCAATTTAAAAATACAAAAGGCCTACTATAAACAAGGTCTTAAAGTTGTTGCTTTTCAATCACATAATACAAGTTGAACGAGTAATTCGTTTACGCATCTACCGATGATACAATCGCCCTGCGATATTAATTCCACCCTTCTCAATCCTAAAACGATGCTGCTGTACGATTAGCGTGTAATAGTCCCCCCCTCTTTTGGCGGTGGCGACGGTAACGCGATGATGTTATTTCCATCCCTTTATTTCAATCACTTATTTTTCTTTTTTTTTCTCTCTCTCTCTCTCTCTCTCTCTCTTTCTTTTCCTTCTCTCTCCCCCTCCTACTCTTTCTTCTTTTCTCTCTCATTCCCTCACGTAAAACCATCATTATCCTCGTGAGGTTTTTTATTTCTTTCTTTTTTTTTCAATAAGGTTATTAGTGGTAAATGTAATTTCAATAAATCGTTGTTCCTCCGTTCGAGTATCGCCTCGTGGGCTTTGTTGGGGCGCAAAAGTACTTACCACATTTTGCGGGGCAGCGAACACGTACGTAAAAATGTTTGTACGAATTCAATTCGGCGTGAATATTATAACTTTTCTTTCTTCTGCATTCAAATTTGATTAACACGTTTGCCCCTTCGCTTGTTGAACTTTATTATCTTGATCAACGACTAACTTTTCGTTAAGTATTTCGTCAATTGGTCATGTAGCTATAAATAATTACGGGTAGAAATTGGCACCCAAACGCAGTTAGGCCTACCTACTAGTGTAATGTATAATTATGTACACCGATTTTCCTGTGTGACGTCATATCTATCGATAACAAACGGCGTATTGACTTCCATAAAATTATCACGGGAACGTTTCAATCATTTACTTTGAAAAGACGAATAAGTTAAGAATAAAAAGTTGATATTCACAATCTTGAAGCCCTAGCTTCTGTACATGAAAATGTATTTTTGGGGCTCTATGCAATCGCGAAAAAAAAAAAAATTCTCACCGCGAAAATGGGTTGTATTTCTATTATATGAAGACGTAGCGCGATTTTAAGTAATCGATGTTCTCAGCTCCTACCGCATAGCTTCATATGTCGAGTGGGAAGGTTTAAGACTTTTTTCCCCCACAGAACATGAATAGTAGACACATTTCGTTCGTGTAATCGTAGAGTTGTGTGTGTGTAATCGCTAAGGTTGTAGATCAGGGGTGGGCAAACTTTTTTTCACGCGATCACCTTTTGAGTTGGAAAAATTTTCGCGATCGACCATCAGGAAAATTAGAAAAAAAGTTGCACATTAATGTTTCATTTTCTATAATTGTAGTAGGTTACTAAGCTACTTGTCAACATTACTACTTGTATAAGTATATCAATATTGCTAAAGTAAGGTGATTAATGCGAATTATGAAATTGAGAGATTGATTGTAAAAAGCTTCATTAGAAAGTTCGTATGACGACACATAGCCAGATGCAAACAATCAATCATACGCTGATCTGTGAGTCAATTGTGGTACTTATTTTTGATTGAATTCATAGTGGAGAACGTTGTTTCACACAAATATGTTGACGGGAAGAAAGCAGTCAAGTGGTATGCAAGTGTATATGACGATTTGGATATTATGATTCTACAGCAAGTCAGGACCGAAACTCTGAAAAATTACTTGCTGTTGCTCTGGACCTCAAATATGGAAATACAGATTATTTCTTGCTCCAAAGTAGCTTAAGGAACGGCAATCAAATTGAATATTTCGGAAGCAAGTGTCGTAACATCATTTGAGTGCATACTCTTAAATGGAAATATCATGAAACTGATTATATTTTCTATTTTTTCAAAATCTGAAAACAGCATGAGAATTCAGCATGCAATGCTTCTACTTGCTTTGCAAAATTTTTGAAGGTACATGCACGATGCAATTTCAAACTATCTGATTCCTCCTTCAAACATTCAAAATGCTTCAGAACACCTTCTTCTAGTTGTGAGGAAAACAATTCAAGCTTGCTTTTGAAGTCTGTTACTGCACTCATTACCTCCACTAAGAATTTATTCTTCCCTTGTAATGTACAGTTCAATTGATTCAAGTACTGAGTGATGCCACAGAGAAAGGCTAACTTTAATAACCAGTGCCCATTTGTTAAAGCTCCGAATCGGAATAAGAATTTAACTCTTCTGAGCCAGCGCACGTCGGTATGTAACAGCAAGTCACAATATTCTGATCCTTCTGCTTCTAGCAAGGCTTGAAACTTACGTCTTTGAAGACTACTCTTTGAACGGATCGAATTAACAATTTTGAAGGCTAAATCCATGACCTCGTGTGCAGCTAAAACTTTTGAACACAACACTTCCTGATGGATAATTCCCCAATTTTTTTTCTCTTACCTAATTTTAATTGTTTAAAATTTCATAATTTTGGTTATTTTTTATCTTATTTTAGGATTTTGTCGCGATCGACTGGAAATCACTTCGCGATCGACCAGTCGATCGCAAAACCCACTTTGCCCATCCCTGTTGTAGATGTTTCAGAGTTGAATGGCCAGTTAATTTTTCAATGGTAGCTTTGATATACCCGTAAATTTAAATAGTTTTAATAATTGGCGTTGTTAAATTAAGGAAAGCGCTTGAAAATTATACCCGCGTATGTGTTCACGATGGCGCAGCGTTAATTTTTTGTAAATCTACTAACTGAGCGTTCTGCTTCCACCAAGACTTTACAAAACGATTTCAATCGGTTTTGTATATTAATATGTTAGTCTTTTTTATTGAAACTTGCCCGCTGGACGCAGGTCAGCAAACGCATTCGCGTGAAAAGAGTGGACGCCGTTTAATTTGCATACGCGTGCGGATTGCCAACCACTTCCGTTTCCCTCAAAACGACGACTTTTGTCCAGTAGACCCTGAATCAAAGACCCACTCGGGATCCAATTTTTTTTTTTTTTTTCTTCATTTGGAAATTTTGTTGTAATATAAATTTTCAAAAAGTGAGTTATTAAAAAGATACTTATACCTATTACATAACGCACAACTTCAAGGCCAATGTACCTAGTCGATATTTAACTGATTTGAAATGTAAGTAAATTATATTTAATAAAAATTTAAGCTACATTTCTAACAATTTGAATTCATAACGACAGTAGGTAGGTCCTCAAAATACTAATTTCAAAAATATTTCAAACTTATTTTATTTACCAGTCATAATAAAAACTATACTCGTAGAACGATAAGCCTTGTCGTTTTCAACGTTGAAAATTCTCAAGTTGTTTATATTACTTACTCCAAAGCTACTTATTCATATTTATAAGGTGGTGCACTATAGCCTAAATGTAGGTACTCATTTAGGTTCATTGATTGGATGGACAATTCCCATCTCCAAAACTTGGACAAAAATCTTAAATGTATTTTTTTCGGCAATGGAGAAAAATTTTTCTCCCACGCTACAGACAAGACTCCCGTGGAAAAAAGGTCTGGTGTTGTCGACTCCATATCCTATTCTGTCTGTACTAAAATTTACGTTGGTGGGATCCGTCAGCTTGTGAAGGCTGAGCTTCATCATCACGAGAAAGATGTTGAGCAACGTCCCGATCATACTGCTTTATAGTTTATGCGGCGCCATGAGAACCGAAAAACTCGTAAATGTTTTAGTCTCCACTGTCAAGAAGTATGCAGATTTATTTCACATAGCTAGGCCTATATGTACGCAAAACAAAAACCCACAAACCTACGTACCTACCCAATCTTTTATGCTTACAAAGGAGTTCTATCTTAGTCGCCATGTACGTTAGGTAATTTACGGCCACCGAAGATGATGACCGGTAGATGTTTCATATATCATCAATCTGGAAAATGTTGCTGTCTTGGGAAACACGAACTGTCCGCGATGCCCAAACAAATAGCAGACTTCTTGCAACTACCCGACTCTAAAAAATACACTGGTAAGAATTCACAATAATTTTAATGATATAATGTTTACCTAATGATACCTAGTCATTTGTCTTCTAACCCAATGTTTTTTTCTTTTCTAGATCACGCGTTTTGCAGGGCTTTTTTGTATAATAAAATAATTGGACGTCAGTGCCTTGAAGTTAATCAATTTTAATATGTTGATGAGTCTCTTTGTTCTCAGAAACAGACGAGTGACACCACTATTACGTTGATCAATACACCAGTTGGCTATGATATATCACCTCCAAAAATTGATAAGAATCTAGTTGTGTCATCACAATTTATTCAACTGATACGGTTAATTCAAATGAATGTGTTTGCCCAAACGGCAGCAATTCTATACCGGTATTTAGTTTTCAAAATTGTAGGTACCTAACAATTCAATATAACGGGAGGTACAATAATAATTTTATATTATACGATACTTTCATGAATTTTTTTTTTTTTTTGTCCCTCACCAATTATTTTATTTTTTTCAATTCTTTTTTGCAGTTCAATTGATACTTGCGTTGTAATCAGACATTCCTTTCTTTTACCGACGTTTCGACTGAAAAGTGAGGTATTTCTCCCGCCACAGTTATGATATACAATATAAGCCTGAAAATGAATTTTCTCGACGTTTTAGATATCCTAGATTACTGTGAGACTAATAAAAAAAAGTTCACGCAGCAGCATAAACATCACCGACTTTTCAATAATTTGCTATAAAATAATTTATACATACCCCCCTTATCTAAACTTCATTGTTTCTCGGTTATGACCTGATTGTGATAATAATTATGTGAGGTATTCCACTTACTCTCTCTCTTTTTCGGAGTATTCATGTCATAGCAGATGTACAACTTATTAATTTTAATTCTTCCCTTCACTCTTACCACAGCAGTTTGTATGGCTACCATTATTGTTTTTTCCTTTGCAATTTAGAATACTTTCACCTTTTATTTTTCATACGTTTTTCTTTTGTTTTCTCAAATATAAAAAATTACCTAAAATAAGTGTGCATTCTTACTAATTTATCTCAATATTCAGTTCTTTGCTACAGTACAAATATTACTTTGTAATAATTTGTCTACTCATATTACAAGCGTTTATTTTCACCAAAAAAGGAAAGAAGAGACATGCTTCCATGTTCAAATAATATGCTCAGTTACACAAGGTTTCAGTGGTTAAATGGTTCGATCAACTTGCACGCAGAATAGTACGGTTCAAATCCCGGCAGCGAAAAAATTCTATAACAAATAGGCCTAGCATGCCAAACATTATAGCAGATAACAATGTGGATGACAAGAGTCACGGCCGTGCAAGAGGTCAATGAAACAACAAAGCAAATGCAAAGTGGAATGGAAAAGAAGATACAGGGCAGGAAGAAGACAATTTTGCGGAAAGATTCAGCGGAAAGTAAACGCATCTACACGTACAGGAATACCACACTTTCCAAGCAAAAAACATTGGCGGAAACACCTGTTTTCCGATCATTTTTCAATAAAACCTGTTGTTTACAGATATGAATAATATGAAAATCATTGAACTAGTATCTGCTTGTATTCTTTGCACATTGATAACACCTTTACTCGTATATGATTTATTGACCAACCCTGTTCTGTACCAACGCACTTGTTGATTATGCCGATACTCTTACAAATCCTGTAATAGCTCATAAGTTCATTCCTCATTGTGATGACTGAAGATGAACTCGTAGCTGCCAGTGGCTAGCCTACAAAACCGTGGTCCGATTTTAAATAAATATTATTGCATCTCCGTAAAGTGCACCTTTTTATCTGTGTCATGAGTTGCGACGTATAAAACGCACTCCACCTACCGGTACTATAGTTTTGTTGTTCCCTATTGGTATACAAAGTGTCAAATCAAACGTTGGGAAATGAATAAATTTTTTGCGGAAATAAGTACCATTTTGCTTTATACTTTGCTAATAAAAATAGGTTCCGCTCATATTTTTACCGACTTTTCTTGTTCGAAAAGAGAGGTATTACAGCCGCCTGTTGAGGTTTCCTTATATTAACAAGGAATCTGTTTTATCGGAGGGTAATTTGAAAGAAAATGACGGGCTCCGGGAGGCAAAACGTATAGAACTTGAAAAAATTTCAATGCCAATTTATTCACAGGGAATTCAATAACGATGTCGTTTATAAGAGAAGTGACAGCATCGATCGACAAAACATGAGTGACGAACGTCGAAATGTAAGTAGGATAATCGGACTAAAGGAAAGAAGGATGAGACCAGAAAGACATATAGAGGCGAATTAATGATCAACAAGAATAGACGAGTCATAGATGTAGATAGTACAAGTAAGTATGCGATCATACAACAATGAGGAGTCTTACATACATACCTACATGATAGGTGTTTCAGGCTAGTTAATAGAGGACCAGGCCTAGTGTACTGTATATTAAGGTTACCTATATATACTGTATATCAAGCCTAGTATAACGAAGGCTAGAGTTTGACATTTTTCAGGCTAGTCATTATGGGCCTAGTAAAGTAAAATCTAGGCTAAAGTTTAATATTTTTTAGGCTAATTATTATAGGCCTAGTATGGTGTATTAGGCCTATTATAATGAAGGCTAAGGTTCGAAATTTTTCCATGTCCTATGTTTCAGGCTAGTCAGTATAGGCCTAGTATACTGTATATTAAGGCTAGTTAGTATAAGCCTTGTTATTCTATCTATTAGGTATATAAAGAGAAGTTGAAAAATCGCATTCAACTTCATTCCGATTTCACCTACAAACTTGGAATTTGTTTCCATTGCTTTAGCTTGCATAGGAGAAGATTTATGCGTAATAAATTTGAAATTACGAAATCAGGCGAATGGCGCGTAGTATATATCTTTGTGCTTGGGGGGAGGGTTCATGAATGATTCAAGAGATGAAAATCTGTATCATTCATTAATTTATTGATTGAAAATGCTAAGCAATCATTTTTGTTGACGTTCATTGAAAATTAATATGTGCTAGGCAAAGCTAGGCAATCATTTTTAGAAAATGGTTCTTTTTAACCGGAGAAGTTTTGAATACCCATACTATGAGTAATCGACGACAAAGATTTTGCTTAGCAATTATCTGAAAAAGTGGTGGTTATCTTTCATTATTTCAAATTTAAGAAAAGAAAAACAATTCACGTCAATTTCGAAAATTCAATATCGAAATAACGGATGTCTCACTTTATTGCAATCTAATTGGAATGCCGAAACGCAAGAAAGCAAATCTAGGGCGGTTGACGAACGACGGGAAGAGGGCTCGTGTCAATTCCGAAATGTTGACATCAGAAAATAATGTCGAAAATGATTGTCAGAACGATGATAGTCCATTCATTAGGTACATTATTGAGAAAGAATATACCAGTACAAGTTCAATTGGAAATATGGAAAATTATTTGAAACTGAAAATCGAAATTTCTGTTGCGGGAGTGGTAAGATTAAGTTACCTGATTCACCCTCAATGCCGGATCTTCTTCAAAAACTATTAGACGGAAGGGATAATAGATCTTCTCATTTTCTTAATAATTTGCGTAAATACAACAATGCGCTTTCAATGACTTCTTTAGGGTGTAATGAAGTTCCAAACATATTTACAACTTTCAAAGTTTTTGGACAATTGTATTATTATACAGGAACTTATCTACCTCCTCCAAGGACAGAAGCAAGATTCGTGCAATTGTATTTCTCACATATATATTCAATCTCAGTATCACATCCAATACCTTCCCGGATATGTGGAAAATCGCTAAGATTACACCAATCCCGAAAAGTCATTAGGCGTATAATTTTCCCTGCGTAGAATTTTACCTACGTACAATTTTCTTTGCGTATAATTTTCTCTGCGTATAATTTCCTGCGTACAATTTACCGGACACCGCTAAGAATAACGTATAGGAAAAGATGAGTGTAGAGCTCTTTTTATTTTTAGCTACTTTTCTAGCTCGAAAAGTGAGGTATTACATCTGTAGCAAGATTGACAGGGGGAAAAAGTAGTCAACTTTCTCGACGCTTTGGAGGCCCTATATTACTTTCAGCATGAGGAAAATAAGGTTTCTTTATATAGGCCTATATTTACGCTTAGAGAAATTTTTTGTCCGCGGGTCTCCTCCAAAACTACTGGATGGATTTTTTCGAGACTTAGATAACTTATAGTCTAAATCTGAAAAAGAGCACCAACAATTTTTTCGACGATTAATTGATGGTAATTTCTCAGTGCGTTTCCAATTGATTTAATCCGATTCTGTAGGTTATGGTTAATCATATTGGGAGTATCTAATCGAAATATTAATTTGCAAAGATCGCAGAAACAACTGTTATAGCCTCGTAGCAGTTTGGGCAGGGGGAGGGAGAGTGAATTTTCTGGAGACGTTTCGTAGGTTTAGATGACTCCTAGCCTAAATTAAAACAAAATTCAGGTTTCCCTATTAGATTATAGGTGTTTTTACTCTGTTGTCAGTTGATGTGACGTCGTAGTGATAGAATTTATAAACTGAGTTTTATTGTTCATTCTACAAATATTTACCTTGATTGACAAGTCATTGGTATTTAATTTAAAGAAAGGGAGTGACTTTCTCAATGATTTTTGTATTGTGAAAAGTCGTGTACTACTCACGCGACTGCGTGAGTGTTTTTTTTATCATCATGGCGTCTCCAACGTATACGCTAGTTTCTATCTCTCTCGGATTTGTTTTCCTCTTCCCAAATACTAATTCTCTTGAACGTTTCCTTTTTCATAAAATTCTTATTTCTTAGACGTGCTATGCTACAACATCATTTTATCAAAAGCCAATCGTTTTGATTACAAGCTTTCCATGCGTACATATTATAACCTTGTTATTTGTATGTATTTATAAAAAAAATACTTCTGAAAACTTTTAATTCAACATGAAAAATTGGATCAAAACTTATTTGGCAAAAATACTAGAAGAGCTGCAACATTGAATTTTCTGTCGTTTTCAATCAATCTTTTCAACGTTCGACATCGAAATCGGAGGGAAGAAGGAGATAGGCTTTTATTTTATTTTCTTTATTTTCTTTCTCTCGCTTTTTCACCCCTCTTGTTCCCTTTCTTTCTTTGATTTAAAACGGTATTCCGACTCGAGGGACCGATTCTTTCAAATCAAATAGTCCTATTACAAATAGCAATGGTTTCTCTTTTCTACAACCATTTAAAGTTCTATTTCATTTCAAGAGGAAAATTTGATTCCCCTTATTTCAAGAGTTCATCCGCTCCGGCTTTTCCTTCAATTTCTTTCTTTCATCACTCCTCATTCTTATAAGTCTACACTTTCTCCGTTCATTCTTCTTCTTCTTTTTCTCCTTTCTCCTTTCTGCTGTTTTTTTTTTTTTTTTCTTTCTTTCTTTAGCAAACATCCCTTCAGTTCTATTGGTCTTTTAATCTTCTTTTTCATTTTTTTTTTTCGCCTTGTACATCTCTGTTTTTCTATTTGATAGTTCTACTTTAACTTTCGTTTCGCTCGTGGCGTAGTTCAATTTCTTATTGGTAATCCTTAAAATTGATTCGCGTTTCTGTATGTGATAAGTGTTGGTCATTTTACCCTTTAGCTTTCACACCACAGTTGTGCGGGTGGCGTTGATAATAATCCACTTTTTCTCCCGCTGTATATATATAACGAAACAAGGAGACGAAGCGTTAGTAAAATTTATTCAAACTGTCTCTTCAACCTCGAACAAGCCATTTTGTTTTTGTTTACAAATTATCATCGTAGTACTCGATTTTCATTCCAAACGGATGAGAAAACTATTAAATAAGTCGAAAGAGAAGATTTTCTTGCTAAAGATGTTGACAGAAACGAAAAATGAATTTTCAAACCATTATATCACATATTCGTATTATGAAACCTCTGCGGACGCCAAAACCAAATTCCCACAGGCAGCCAACTTCATGCCATCAAATGTATCGTACCTTTTCAGATACGCTCTTCTCTAAGAACTCGGATGAATTATATTTGTATGATCAAAAATTGATTAATATTTTATAAGCAAAATGAATATTATTTCATGGTATATTTTAAAAATTCGATGTTGCGATATCTCGTTCACTGAAACCTTTCAATTTTAAACCCGCTTTCTACTCTGTAAAAACCATTAGGAGTCACCTTTTTCATCGTATGCTCAACGTATGCTCAACTTACAGTATATTCGATTTATACTAGTCTTAAGAAAGGGACGAACGAGGGGAGTGAGTGAACTCTTGAGCCACTTAGTCTAATAATATACAGTAAACTTGACCTATCATATTGGGTTATCAGCTGATCTACAAATTCGTAGTTGATTTATGCTAAACCGATATATCAATGTATCATAGTATAATATTATACATTAACTTGAGCAGACGGGGGAGGCGAACGAGCGGAGCCATAGTGATCCCTTCACTTTGACCTCAGAGCCAATGTGCAACCTAGTATATTTTGAAGCTCGCAAGTTGAAAAGGACATTAAAAATAACTTTTTGTTTACCGGTATATGACTCTGTTAGAACATTTCTCAGTTAATCATTAGAATTTTCGTTCTGGAAGTAAGTAGGTAAGCTTGCTCCAAATGAGAACGAGAAAGTTTGTCTTCTGCCGCCGGTATCAAGTAACTTATCGAAATAAGTAATAATGATGATAATAATAATAAAATGATGGCAATAATATGTGTTTTGCTACGCAGATGCCAGGCTGGAACGGGTACGTGTATTGTAGACAAAGCGCATAGGAATCAATGTCAAGCTTGCAGACTTAAGAAGTGTCTCAGCATGGGAATGAATAAAGATGGTAAGTGAATGTTTTGTGTAATGAAAAGTTTTTCAAAGCTATGGTCGCAACTCCTTTTCTTCTAATTATTGTCAAATTGTATGAAGTAAGAAATTATAAGATAACAAATCATACGATTAATCTCAAGCAAAGTTTTTATTTAAAATATTTTGTGATTTGAAGCCGACTATCTATAAAGTAGAGACGAGTTATAGAAATGAGCAAAAATTTCTTTAAGCCAAACTCATAACGCTACTGTAAATTTTACCGTCGCATATAACACAAGTGAATGCACAGCTTTGTCCCCTAAATTCGTGATACGTACAAGAAAAGGTCGATAACGAAGCCCCATCGAGAGTTGGTTCGTTAGGCAAAAATCTACAATTTGCGTTAAGCCGCAGCAGTACGCAGTACGGCAAGTCGAGCCGAGCCGGCAGCCGATTACGACAGGGTGCATTCGTTAAAAAATGTTCTTACTGAATACCGAAGACCGTTATTGTTGCACTGTACAGAGTTTCACCATATCTAGCTCGTCTTCCGTACTGCGTGTGCCCTATACATATAATCATCCTAATAGGTGACAAACTCTGGCTTTAACAAGTACTTATGAACTGTGGTATTTCCCGAGGCGTTTCTATTCAAATGAGAAAGCTGATGCGGTGACTCGTGTCAGTTAAACACACAGAATATAGCATGCACGAACGCGCTTACAACAAATATTTTCTATATCATTATCCTTTACGCCCTCTCTCTCTCTCTCTCTCTCTCTCTCTCTCTCTCTCTCTCTCTCTCTCTCTCTCTCTCTCTCTCTCTCTCCAACTAACTACATACACGGAGAAAGTGGAGTATATTATGTAGCTGATAATAATGTGTGTAAAGTAATAACGAAAGTGTCCTAACAACGACACGTGATCAAATTGTTTTTTCTTTCGATAGTAATTTACATAGGAGTATGTACAGTATCAGATTAAAATATTCTGAAGATTGAAGTGTTTTAATGAACTTGGCGCACAGAAGAGAATGATGATTTAGAAAAATACAGAATAATATTGTAGCAATTAGGTAGACTAACAGAAGTCAAAAATTTGTGATACTATTCGTGAAAAAGGTAGGTAAATATTTTTTGGCCCACAATAATAATGTTGGATTAGGTACCTGAAGAACATTAATGGTGAGCGAAAGAACAAACAGGTACTAGAAACAAGCACCTCGCGGGTGAGGTGTGACGAGGGTCGGCGAAGAAGACTGTTATTTGTGATGAGAAAAATATCGAATAAGCAGATTTTTCTTCGTGGCGACAGAAAATTTTTATATTAATAACCAAGGCTTTAATCACCACTTTCAAATTTTTTTATGTGCCCGTAGATGATACCGGTGGTATCGAAACGTCGCTTTTAATAATAAAAAAATTTGAAAGTGGTGATTAAAGCCTTGATTATTAATATAGAGAAGAATATCGATCTCGATCGATACAAGGTGCAGGAAAATAAAATGATAGAGAACAACGCTCATATTACACCCTTCCAACATATTGTCGTTTTCATCATGAGATAAGGAATAAGTAACACGAATTGTAAAATCGCAGAATTGAAATCCTTGATTAAAGATAGGTACCTATCCTCGATTTTAAATACCTAATACTATCACAAACTTCATTTGTCTGCTCAAAACCCAAAAATGTAATTATCATAGGTACTACCTTTGTAGGCACATTCAAAGTACCTACTCGAAACTAAGTAAAAAATTGAAATTCAAAATTGAATCGCGGATCACAAAGCCGGGATATCACATTTGCGATCCATGATCGACTTTTAAATAATTCTGTTCCTACATTTTTAATTTTTATTTGCAATTTTTTATTTCAGTTTCCCGTTGCGTTGTAAGACATCTCGTTTCATTTGTATTCATTAAAGGAAAATAAATTTATAATTTGAACATTCAATCTTTATTAATACGCTGATCAATGCAAACACGCAAAGACACAAGAAACAATACAAAACAAGATACGCGACACGCCTCGTCATTGACGCAGTACCATGCATCACTAAATAAAAATACCCACAACTTACTACGTTGTGGACCACCATGCCGTGACGTGAAAGTCTGAACTTACCCGAAGCAGAGTATTGCAGCCAGCCGAAAGCCAAAAGCCGAAAGCCGAATTCAGCCAAATTCCCGGCCATTAAGCCGAAAGCCGAAAGCCAGCTTTATGTTTACTCTTGGAAGCCGAAAGCCAAATTCAGCCGAATTTTTTCGGCTGATTTTCGGCTTATTTCTCATACGCGTGAAATGACATGACGTGTGACACGCAGTTCTCGATCTTGTAGGCTGTAATCTGTATAGCAGGTTAGCAGTATCGATCTGAACTGGTGATCCCTGTTATCAGAGTCTGCCTGTTATAACTAGTACTATTAAATATTAATCGTGTTTTTGACATATTGTCTGCACTCTGTTGCGACGAGAGGGTGTGCGAAGTATTAATCGAAAGTCTCCTCGTGCCTTATCAATTCATTTCGTTTGCCGTATGCCATACTTGGAGTAAGAGGTTAGTAAGAGTGATGCCGCGGGACTTTCAAATATTTTTGTACTTCTAGGACTTGAAATTTTTCATTTTGAATTCTTGGACTTGGAAATATTTTCAACTGTTGGACTTGGAATTATTTTCCAATTGTTGGACTTTGAAATATTTTCAACTGTGGGACTTAGAATTATTTTCAAATTATGGGACTTTGAAATATTTTCAACTGCTGGACTTGGAATCATTTTCCAATTGTTGGATTTTGAAATATTTTCAAATTATGGGACTTAGAATTATTTCCAACTGTCGAACTTGAAATTATTTTCAAATTGTGGGACTTTGAAATATTTTCATAGATGTGTGAAATTTTTCATTTTCAATTCTTGGACTTAGAAACAAGAAGTATGAAAATATTTTAAAGTCCAACAATTGGAAAATAATTCCAAGTCCAACACTTGAAAAATTTTACAAGTTCATTTATGAAAATACTTCAAAGTCCCCCCTCCCCCCATTGGAAAATAATTCCAAGTCCAACAGTTGAAAATATTTCCAAGTCCAAGAAGTACGAAAATATTTCAAAGTCCTGCGGCATCACTCTTACTCGCCTCTTACTCCGAGTATGACATACGGCGAACGAAACGAATTGATAAGGCACAAGGAGACTTTCGATTAGTACTTCGCACATCCTCTCGTCTGTTGCGTGCTTGTATTGTGTGTATTCCCGGGCCCCGGCGATTTTCAAAATGGGTCGTCATAAAGAATCGACAACCAGATTAAAATCATATTGATCGGGAGAAAGAATAACTTGTGCCACTTCCAATTCCAAACTCATTTTTTCATATGTGAATTGAATTCAATGAATTGATCTCGAAAATTTTGATGCTCAAACCTCAAACTTACACGCTTCCCTCAGAAGCAGTCTGGCTTACCATGTTTTCGGCTTTCTGCCTCGTTTGTCAGTTTGTCACTCAATCCACAGAACACAGATTCATATTTTTGTTACGTTTTTCATTCCCTGGTTGCAACAAACCGACAACAAAATCATCAGCCAGCCAAAAATCAGCCGAAAATCAGCTGAAATCCCGCCAAAAAATCAGTGATCAGCCAGCCATAAGTCAGCCGAAAGCCAGCCGAATTTTTCTGATCAGCCATAAGCCGTAAGCCGAATCCAAATTTTTGAAGGTCGTCAGCTTCAGCCGTAAGCCGAAGCCGAATTTTTCGGCTGCAATACTCTGACCCGAAGAAAGAAGCCGAAACAAGACACCTTGCTGCTCGAGGCGCCAGGAGGGTCGGCTTTTGACAAATAGTTACTTATTATACAAGGTCCTAAAGCGAGTGATTTATCACGAGCTGGTGGACCGTGTATGATTTTTTTTTAATACTTTCAAATTACGTGCTACAATTTACGTGCAAATTACGTACGCAGGCTATAATCCCTAACTTGAACCTGTGGCTAAGCCACCCAGTTTATCTACTGAAAATGGCCACCCGTGACTAAAACAGCTAGTTTACCTATCGAAAACAGCTGATTAATTGCCAGTTTTACCAGCACGTATTAAAAAATAAAATTTTAAGTAGGTACCTAGTCACAAAATCAAAACAATTACAGAATTGTAAAATTGTTCTCTACATTTGAGCCTATGCCAGAAATCACAAATGAAATCTCGAATTTTATAACAATAGAAACTGAAGAAGAACATAGGTACCTATACTTCCAAAGTTAATAAAACAATTCAAAAATGTATTACCAATTCAAGAAATTTACAACCCATACATTTTTAATACACACATACAACAATACTTCAAAAAAACAAAGAAGCTGCCTTGTTTTGGGCTTGTTGATAACTTTGTATAAAGGTGATGAACAGTAAACCTGATAGCAGTATATCATTGTCATTGATATGTTTCTCTTAAAAAATCTGATTTATGACAATTGTGAAAAGTGGATACATAGTAAATACCACTGGAGTGAAAATGTATACTGGAGGCTCAAAACAGTGAAATGCTATATATTAAATTTCAAGAAAAAAATTACTTTCTATTGTAGTGTCGGGAAAAGAAATTGTGAGAAGTTACATAGGTGTACGCTCTTTTGAAGAGAATACGCGCAATCTTTCGGAAACATGTACTGTATAAAATAGTACGATTTATTTGAAAGTTTTTCACAATAAGTAGATAGGTACAAGTAAAAGTTGACTCGTGAAAATTTCATTTCATCTTATTGTACATATTCGTAAAGCTCAAGTCAGTAATATCCTACTTCAAATCTCTCCGCCCTGATATACCTACTTCTAATTTTTTTTTCTTGTCCCTGAACAGCTGTACAAAACGAAAGACAACCGAGGAATACCGCGACTATTCGTCCAGAAAGTTTGGTCGACATGGATCACGAGAGGGCTATTCGTGAAGCAGCGGTTGCTGTTGGCGTTTTCGGGTAAGTACACATAACTATCAAGTAGATGACGTATTTGTCGCAAAATTCAGTTGAGTATTTGTCAGGCAGTTATTATAAGATAATTTATCACATGAAAACGACTTTCACAAGTAAAGTAAATGCTATACATGAAGATCATTGGTCGAATCGCTCCCTTGGTTAAAAATAAACAGATAGTTTCTCTTGTTGTTTGCAACAAGGTTAAAAGTGTATTGGTTGAAAACAAAATGGTCGAGTATACAGTATGATCGAATGATAATTAGGTCGAATATTTTTTTGGGGGGCATTTGTTTCCCCACCCCTGATGATGTGATGCAGACGTTCGAGTATTCGACTGGAACAACTCAGCATTTTCCCGCTTAGAAACTTCCGAGAACACATGCGGATTAGACCGATGCGAAGAAGAACCCGAAGACCGCCTCTGTCCTCATTTGGTTGGTGGAATTAGTACGATGCGACTCTTGAAGATGTGTCCCGCATTAACAATTCGGTGGAGGGATGGCATAGAGAATTTGATGCCTTAATTACAAGGTACCATCACTCTTTTTGGGACGTAATAAAGGGTTTTTGAAGAGAATCGGGCTTAACGGAATTAATGGTTGAACAGTATTGTACAGAAGGCCAACCACCTCCTGAGAAACAGAGACGTGTTATTACTGCTCAGATATGAGGAAAAAATTGAACAAGACGATATGCGAGGGTATTTACGTGGTATGTTAAATATTAGAACTTTCAACTCATTATTTTTATCCACGTTCCGTTTAACGCTAGAAAAGGGAAATTGATAGGTAGGCCTAGTGCGAAAATTGAAAGTACAAAAATTTAAAACGGATGAAAATTCAAAGCAATGAAAATTTATAGCGTCGAGGGAGAGCATACGACCGAGGAGACAAAAAAGTATAGATATGTATATGGGATTTTACAATTCTTATCGGTTTGCTGGACAATATATGACATTCTCTTACTTGCTTCCACGGGAATTCGTTTTTCCGTCTTTCTTCCTCACACGAAACATAGACCATCCAACAAACTAAGATGTAATCGGGAAAAGGGTATCGGTTTCTGGAGAAATTGCACTGAATATCAGTTTTGTTTTCCTAATTCATCTAGGGCTCTTGTAAAAGCCCTGTAGTGCGACGCAAAAGCGGATTCAGCGAGTTGTATCACGTTAACTTCAATCGGATAAATTCAGCGATAATGGAAGAGACTCTTACAATCGCGAGGAAGTAAACGTTTTTGGGCGTGAGCATAGTGCGTAATATTAGCCTATACAGCCAGTTTCCTTCATAACGCGATGAAGAGTTCGGCAAACGCATGCGAGCGTGCTGAATTCTAAGGGTCAAATTTATTCAGTAATGAGGTGTATAGGCTTAGTGGAGAAACCACTATAAAGAAAACGCACAATCAACTTCAATTCGATCTCTAGAGTATAGTGTGAAACCGATTGAGAAAATACCAATTTTCTAAAATCTCTTTCTATCGTAAATTACGACAAGAATTCAGAATTTTTCAAGTCCCTGCCTTAATATTCATGACTTGAAGAACAAAATTGTTTCAAGTCCTTCCTACGAGTATCTCTTCTCTAATATATAAAGCAGAAAGTTTGTCCGTCTGTCTGTCTGTCTGTCGTCCTGTCCGTTTATAACTCGAGAACTATTGGGCCGATCGCTTTCAAACTTTCAGGATATATTGTCCTCATCCCAGAGCAGCACATAGACTCATAAAAATAAAAATTTGACGGGGAGGTGCTGAGTAATTTCAAAAAAGGGCGAAAGCAATGACTTTTTTCAATATAAAAAAACGTGGTCGTGTAGCTTGCCATGTACGTTAGACCTACGCGCGTTGAGTGGCGCAGTTTCGAGAATTGAATTATTGTGATAACTCGAGTATAACTCATTTTTATGAAAAATTGAAGAGAACAAAAATTGTAGCCCCTGTAATTTCCTTTCGAATGAGCCCGGTTCCAGATTTTTAGGAGGAAATTTTGTGACTACAGTATTCGCTGTACTTCCATACCAAGTAAGTTATTTTATTCACAGTTTTAAAAACACCTACATAAAGGATTTTACATCCGGTATCTCATACAAGAACCAATGTCTAGACACGGTGCGCACTGCGTATGGGCTAGCGGAAATTACCCTTTTTTTTACCTGTTGTCCGTGTGTTTTCTTAGGGACTGGCAAAATGTCAATGGATTTGTCTGTATTCTGCTGCGATGAATACAGGCTTCACGCGTTAAGTCAGCTCTCAAGTGAATTAGTGTGTAAAAAATTTAATTTGGTGATTTTATTTTTGTGCGACTCGGAACTTTGATATATTTTTATAAGTACAGTCGCAGTTTTTGGTGTCTATTTTCTTATTTTTGACCTGAATAGTTGTAAATTTTGCAAAACTCTTTCCACTGTTTCTTTTTTAAAAATTCATCTGAATTCCAAGATACCTACAAAACACACATACCTACAAGATACAGATACCTATAAAACACAGATATCTACTCAACACACAGCTAGCGGTCAGGCGCGCCGGAGGCGCGACGCCAACCGCTAGTCATATATAATTATATATCCTCGAGGGACGATGAACGACAAATTTTTCAAGAAACCGCCCATAGAACACGTTCCCTGTTAGAATTTTGACCTCCGAGATATATGTATATGGTAGGGTTCTTTTCCTATCATATGATGAAAGAAAGAAAGAAAGAAAGAAACTAAATAAATGAATTGATTAATTAATCCGAGCCCCCCTCTTAGCATTCTATCATATATAGCTCAAGAAACAAGAAAAAAGCAAAATTTTTCAAGGTCCATTTTGAACCTACGTCGGACAGCAACTTTTTCAAAAATAACCCCCCCCCCCTCCCCCGTAGAATAGTTCCCTCTTAAAATTTCTACTTTCGAGCCCAATATGATAGGAGAGGGATTAATTTGGTTCTCTAAGTTATGACCAAAGACATCTAACGACGACATACTCAAAAAAGTTTGTTTTACTCTTTTGAGTATGTCGTCGTTGGATAGGAGAGGGACTTGGAAAAATGTCGAATCTCGAGCTATATATTTCGAACCTAAAATAGGTCTAGGTCGCTGATGATGTCCTATTTTATACTAGCTTTATAATAGGTCTAGGCTTGCTTGAATTCTCAATACCAAAACCAATTTGACTCATAGAACAGGTTCCCTGCATTCCTTGTTCAACTTTGTTAAGGAAGCCGTCGTTTTTCCAAGTCCCTCTCCTATCATATATAGATCAGAGGTAGAAATCTTTATGAGTCCCCCTTATACTGTATATAGCTCAGAGGTCTTAATGTGCGGGTTGTATAGGTATTTTATCAAATCTCACGGGAAGGACAAACGATAGTTTCAAATTAATTTGTCTGAGTTCTTGGAAGATGTAGTGTAATTGGATAAAATTTCAGTATTTCTAGAGCTGTGTTTTATTTTTAACTAAAAGTAACCACCAAAAAAAGTCTCAGATTCCGTTCACAATATTTTCCATTTTATAGAAAATAATGGTGCGCAACAGACTGAAAAATAATTTCGTTTCCGCGTTTTGTAATTTTCCAGCTTTTTTAGGATGTTTTACTCGTACATGGGGAAATTGTCGGGACAACAATTTTTTCCGTTTCAGCAGGTTCCTGCGATAATCAGATTCAGTTGTAGGTAGGTTTTAGGTACTGCGGGATCAAGTGAAAATGAAGAAAACCCGAACTCTGAAAGAGAAGAAATATCTAAAAAAAAACTAGATACATATATTATATATATAGGTATGTCACGCAGAATTTGTCAAATTGCCGATTTTATAAGCTCGGGAGAGATTTTGCCAAACTTATCAAATTCGCAGCGCGATTGCTGAATTTATTTTTACCAAATTTATAAAATCGGTATACGGATTCCGATTTTATAAAACTAGCGAACTGATACACCTATATCTAAATTAAACGTAAACCTTCGTTGTACAGCATTTCTTTTTCCTCTTTTCCTTTCTTGTTTACGAGAAAAAAAAAAAGCGAAAAGAAAATGTGTCAGATTTTACATATTATCAATAATCATTAGTCCTCATCACCACCTTTGAGAGCAAGCTTCGGAGAAATTTCGCATAGCAACGCGTACTCCGCCTCTTTATAGTTGAATAATGCCAAAAATTTTTGCAAAAATACAACGTAGCAAGCAGTGCAGTGCAAGTGTTTTCCGTTTATTGAACTGGTTTTGTCAGTATCCGCTCGAAAGAGGACTTGATGAATTTGAAACGTCACGTCGTGTTCAAAATGATGATAAAAAATTGTGCTTTAAAAAACAAGTTTACTTTATTTATTTTATGAGTATTGTGTAGACTAAACGCGTCCGCTAAATGAGGCCTTACTGTAGTGCAGCATGTTTCTCAAAAGAGAGATTCAACATGAGAACGATCGAAACGATTTGAAATCAGTGGCTTTTTGAATTGCCTGATAAATTTGAGTTAGGAATTTCAAACTGTATAGCTATACACAGTACCTATTTTTGAAGAAAATTGAAAGGCTCTAGTTTTCAGAATCCGCGTTTTCCTTCATCAGAAAAAAATGAGAGCCGATAGAAAGTGACAAAATACGAGTATTACTTTTGATGCAAAATGTTATTCGTCTATTTGCTGCGTTAGATTTGTGTATTGCACCGAATCGAAATGATTTTCCGTGCAGTGCGAACGTTTGTAGCGTATACTTTTTGAAGAAGGGAAAATTATTATCTTCAATCAAATTTTTTCGGTGAAAATAAATTCTCGCTTCGATTATAAGAGTGTGAATTAGCCTACCTGCATCTTGATAATATACTGTATATCTATTATATAAAGAGAAGTTGCAAAATCGCAAATCCATTTAACTTTATTCCTATTTCACCTACGAACTTCGAATTTGTTTCCATTGCTTTAGCTTGCCTAGGAGAAGGTTTATGCGTAATAAATTTGAAATTACGTAATCAGGCGTGTAGTATATATCTTTGTGCCTGGAGAGGGGGAGGGGGGGGGGGGTCATGAATGATTCAAGAGATGAAAAATCTGTATCATTCATTAATTTATTGATTGAAAATGCTAAGCAATCATTTTTGTTGACGTTCATCGAAAATTAATTTGTGCTAGGCAATCATTTTTGGAAAATGGTTCTTTTTAACCGGAGAAGTTTTGAATACCCATACTATGAGTTATCGAATAGTGTAGGATTACGATAAAGATTTTGCATAGCAATTATCTGAAAAAGTGGTGGTTTTCTTTCATTATTTCAAATTTAATCTGAGGACTAAGAAAAGAAAAACAATTCACGTCAATAATTCAATGTCGAAGTAACGGATGTCTCACTTTATTGCAATCTAATTGGAATGCCGAAACGCAAGAAAGCAAATCTAGGGCGGCTGACGTCGAGACGATCCTGTAGCCAATGTCCATAAAGGTAGGACAAATTTACCACAAGTCCGACAAACTGCTGTTGTTGTTTCAGGTGATCTTACTGATAAAAGACATATAATAATTGGAAGAGAATTAGATAAGAAATTGAACTAAAAGAATACTAATGATAAATAAATATCAAGAAATTTGAAAATAATTTAAAATTTTTTAATATTTAGCGGGTTTACGGCTTGTAGATAGATATAAGTAGAGATCGGATTCCCGGCAGCTAAAAAATTTATTATCGGCGTCAAAATAAGAAGAACCGGCATTTTTCGGCAAAATGAAAGAAAAACCAAAAAAAAAAAACGTATTTTTCGACGAAAAAGTAAATTTTTACGAATTAATTCTAATTCAGTTTTACGATTAAAAAAGGTTCAAAAAAATTGTTTATTGTGCATCACAATCGAATCGGGTGCATTTTGACGGTTTCGGGATGAAAATCTTTCAAGCGTAGAGATAAGAGAACACGGTGTTCTTCTTTTGTGTCGATTAATCGATGACGTGTGTGCGCAAAAGACATCAATTGTACAATTTACCTGACTTATTTACATTTTCGGCACCGTTTCGGCGTTTTGTCCAATCCGACATTTACTACACTTTCGGCTAATTTCAGCAAAAAAATTTTTTACTCATGCTTCCTCTCACCAGGACTCGTACTCATATTTCATCAGATTGTGTTCGCCCCTTCTACAAAAAAAGTGCCAAATGCCGAGGAATCTGGTCTCTAGATATGAGTAGGTACCTAAAAAGGACAGAAAAAAAAAAAAACAATATTAAGGTGAATGATTTATTAGAAATAACGAAACGCCAGATACGTGGTGAAAAATTTATAATAATTCTCTCCCCTTTTCCTCAAAAAAAAAAAAAAAAAAAAAAAAGAAAAAGAAAAAGAAGAAAAAGAGAATAGCCGACGCAGAAATGCAAATAATACACAAAATTAACGGGGCAACTGAAACTGTTGAAGGTTCTTGTTGTCAGCCTGTACGATGTTATTTGCACGCGATATTGTGAACGTCTGTCATACGTGATGGAGTTAATGTGGTCCGACGAGGTAGAAAATAGAGGAGAGAGACTGTGTTGAACGAAGCGGTTGGTAACAGAATGAGTGATATATCGAAACGTCAAAATTGACGATGTAGCACTTGTGCAAAGATTAATTTGAAAGAAGAACGAAACGAGTTTTGCCCAAAACCTGCGACCACGTTTCACTATAGGTACGTATGTAGGTAGTTTGTTCCTGCTATAATACACATTTGAACAAATATAATGCGATGTAGCACCGCTGTAACATAAACTACCGTCACAACTTTTTGGCGTACCGTATTTGCAATCCGCAATTGATCATTAGGTGAATTTCAGATAATGATGATGATGATGATGATGAGGAGGAGGAGGAGGAGGAGGATGATGATGATATACAATTTTCATATCTCCAATTTCTGTTTGGGCTTTCATAATAATATACGACACGTGAAACCTATCGATAGGTTTACCCTCTCCGTATTTCATCATTTTAACGGCACGAGAATTTAAGGAGACTGTACAAAAAAACATCGGTGTTGGGAAGGTCATTCAAAATACAATTTACTGTATACGCACAAGTGCAAAGGATACATACAGTGTACTATTCACTATAGTCTGCGGTGAAAACAAATGATAGAAGGATATACAGGGGGAGAGAGAGAGAGAAAGAGAGAAAGAAAACAAACATTATAAAAAGTAGCTTCTGCAATGGGATGGGACAAGAAGGGTGAGGTAATACTGTTGAGATTTGTTGAATCATTCAAGTTATTCTGACTTTTGATTAATAGTCGCGGTCGGATTTATTTTGACACGAGGTGCAGGTGGCGTGTTACGCCAACTATCCCCTACACGAGAGTAAAATTCAATTTGCAAGCGAAGCACATACGCCGCGCTATGAAGTGTACAATACGCACTGACCTGTCAAATAAACATCCCTCGGGAAATATTCCCAGTACAACAGATCTATCTGTAACTCCCTCTCGTTATTCACGTATACCGATGTTCATATTATACGCTACTGCATAGTTTATTGCCCGTATAATTCTTTTCTATCTTTAACTTTATCCTCGAACTTTTTAAATGTCGATTAAAATATTTCTGTTGATGCTCCCCTAATCCCGCGTACTCGCGTATCAACTTATAGCTGTACCTTACAAATAGACGATTGTGAAACAATAGCTAAACGCTTAATTTTTTCTTTCAGACCTCCGATTTCAGTTGCTCTTGGATTACCTCCTTTACGGTACTCGCAAACGAACTCGTCCACGTTACCAACACCGCCAGAGAAAGATGCCAAAGCAATAGATTTACACGATGATGGTAAGTTAATTGTTTATTGTACGAGCGTTGTCCTGACAGCGACGTCGCGTCGACAGCTCTTTTTTGCTCCAAGTCTTCTCGTTCATATTGTATAACCTCAGGACGCGATACCTGATGTCTGTTCTGTTCGAAATAAGAACGATAGAAAATTTGAAGGTGTATTTTCCGTTCAACGTATTCATTACAATCCGAGGGTAAAACCAAAGGGTGTGTTCGTTAACTGGTGCCGCGCCGCCACATAAAAAGCGACCTCTTGATTGATGCATCTGATCAAGAATGTGACCGACCGTTGTTTAAAATTGAAGTGAACAAGTTTCCTACCTACGTCATAAGTGTAAATCAGTGTTGCCAAAGTGGCTTACAGACCTCTTCACAAGAGAAACACAAGGAGTCGAGATAATTGTCTTACCTACTAATAGTGAATAAGTGATTTCTTAGTAGGTAACCAAAAGTTTATGAACCAGTAATTTGAATCCTTTAAAATTATCAATTTCCATTGTAGTTTAATCATATTAAATTCGTTTTTCATTTTCTTAATGATCGTTGCTCCCCGTGTTCTTCCTATGAGAGTCAACCGAGTGAAGAGGTTTGTAAATACCATATCGGGTACTCTTGCCAATTGAAACTTACTGGTATGACGTTATAAGAAACTTGTCTATCGAGTATCAATAATGATAAAAGGAAAAGCTTTACAAAAGAAAAAGGTCACAATTAGTAGGTACAATAAGAAAATTCGTTTCTCATGACTCAAGGAGCCCTGCTATTGGTGATCTAAATTCGAGTGAGAAATTTTCTTTTAAATTGATTGTATCGCAAGAACTACATGCACGTAATCCATCTAGTAGTTTTGCAGCAGCGTGAAGACCAAGTCTCTGGTTAGATAGATATAGATAGATAGGCTCATAAGAAAACCTGGCCTTTTTTTTATACTAGTTGCGATCTAACCGGTAATCGTCCATATATATTATTTCTCGTCGAATTTCGTAGTCTCATTGGTTCCTTAATACACAGTTCTTTCGTATATACTTACCTACGTAATAATAAATCATACGTTCTGGCGATCAGTTAACGACTCTACGCGCATTGTATTACACCGACAAACGTACTTCGCCACTTCTATTTACGAGGCTAATTTTACGATCATAGTAATATTTCGATTACTCCCAATATGATTAACCATAACCAACCAACAGAATCGTATTAACTCAATTGGAAACGCGCTGAGGAATTACAATCAATTATTCGTCGAAGAAATTGTTGGTGCCCATCTTCAGATTGAGACTATAACTTATCTAAGTTTCGAAAAAATCCATGCAGTAGTTTTGGAGGAGATCCGCGGACAAAAAAAAATATAGGCCTATATAAAGGAACCTGATTTTTTTTTTCGTACTGAAAGTAATATAGGGCCTCCAAAGAATCGAGAAAGTTGACTGCTTCTTCCCCCTGTCAATCTTGCCACAGACGTAATACCGCACTTTTCGAGCTAGAAAAGTAGATAAAAAAAAGAGCTCTACAATCATTTTTTCCTATGGTTACGTTATTATTAGCTTAGTATTAGTCTGATATACTGTATATTAGGCTAAAGTTCAATTATTTATGACTTCCGATTCCTGACATCTCTTAAAGCTATCTCCAGCTACTATTCCTCTCGTGCACTCGTAAATTGTATTCACGCTATCATATCACCATTTTCTATGCAAACTCCATCCCAATATTCTCCATCTGGGAATCCAGCTGCAAGGAGATCCCGAAAAACTAAAAAAGTCGATGTCGAAGCCAAAGAAGCAACCAATCACCCACCAGTCAACCCCTCATTCCTTCCTTCACGCTTCAACATTTCGGAACATATTAACAAAATACCTCACTTTTCTAGCTAGAAAAGTCGGTAAAAATATATCGCACCCGAGCCTGGTTCACTCGTTAGTAGCCTCAAATCTCACTCAAAAAAACCAGTACAAATTGAAAATAATCTTTCTATCTCCTGAGACACCTCAAATCAACTAATTATGAACCACTATCAATTATGTACACATACATGAAAAAATGACTAATTAAGAATAAAGTCATCAAAGTAGTCTCGTATCAGCACACTTGATGAAGATTAGAAAATTCTACTTAATCATTCAAACTCAAGGTTTTCACTATCGAGTATGACTAATAATAATGAACATAAAATGAACAACCCGCCATTGTCACTATCCGTTCAAAAACAAATTTAACAAAACAAAATTCAAAGCTCTAGGGGCTCTGGGAAGCGAGATACAAGGGTACTAAATTTGAATGAAATATCCTTGAAAATAAAATTCAATGAACCCTAAGTCAAGAATGAACCAAGAATGAAGCTGTTGAATGATAAAAGGTTCTTCATCACAATACACGTACTGATAACAAAAGTGGTGAAAGGATAGGAAAATCCGCTTCTCGTAACGTAGGCAACTACTCGCAGCTATTTGTAAGCAGCTACTTGTAATGGTGAGAAATTTTTCAAAAAAGTAAAAATTTCTCGAGAACTACTCATCCGATTCTCAAAAAAATTGCAGGTGCACATCTTCAGATAGGACTACAATATGGCTAAATTTCAAAAAAATCCATCAGGTAGTTTCGGAGGAGTTCCGCGGATAAAAAAAATCTTACATATATATATATATATATATATATATATATATAGCGCCATATTGTAGTATTATATCTGAAGATGTGCACCTGATTTCTTTGAGAATCGGATAAGTAGTTCCGTCAACTGAGGCTATTATGGACAGTGGGAGGCTGGGACCCTTGCTCTTCCTTCTCTTTATGAACGATATTACAGGGGTCCTATCCTCCTCACAGATTCTTCTGTACGCCGATGACATAAAATTGTTCAAATCAGTAACGACAGAGCATGATGCATTGGCACTGCAAGCAGACTTGGGTGCGTTAGTCTCCTGGAGCAAGGCAAACTGCCTACCATTAAACATAGAAAAATGTGAAAAGATGACATTTACTTGTAAGAAGATGAACGTAATAGAGTACGACTACTCGATGAATGAAATGAGTTTGCGCGTCGTTGACCAAGTACGTGATCTTGGTGTTATAATGGATCGCCGTTTGCGCTTCGATCTGCATCTTAATCGATTAATATCCAAGAGTAAGAAAGCGCAGGGTTTCGTGATGCGAAATACTAAGGGTTTCAGGGATATTCGCACCTTTCTGATATTATTCTACGCATTTGTACGATCGAATATGGAGTTTGGAGTGTTAGTATGGAACCCTGTTCTTAAGAAATATTCGGATAAACTAGAGAGTATACAACGTCGGTTTCGAAAGTATAAATATTCGAAAATATTCTCTTATTATCCATTCGAAATCGAATATAACGAATTATTGCAGGGTTTTGAAATGCAGTCTTTGGAAAATCGACGCAAACTCATAATGCTAACCCATTTGTATGATATACTGCATGGGAACAAAGATTCTGCGTTGCTCCGGGAGATTGGCTTGCGAGTGCCACGGTCAAATGCAAGACTTGTGGAGACTTTTTATGTAAACAGTCGACACAAAGGGCCCTTAAGGCATTCGTATCTGACAAGAGCTTGTACCCTTTACAACGATTTAGAGAGAAAGGCACAGGAGGTTGAATTAGATATCCTCTCCCAGGCAGACAATGATTTTCGATTGGCGTGCCGGGACATTCTATTTTTGTGAAAGAATACGCAGTCATGCTTCTGCGGTTGCACTTCTGTCCTACCGAATCTCAATTGGCGTTGGGTCTTTGAGACGACTGGTCATGCTTGTGTGTGTGTGTGTGTGTGTGTGTGTGTGTGTGTGTGTGTGTGTGTGTGTGTGTGTGTGTGTGTGTGTGTGTGTGTGTGTGTGTGTGTGTGTGTGTGTCGCTACTTTCCATTTTATTTTTGTCTTTTTTTATTTTTTTTTTATTTTTTGTTTCATTTTATTCATTTTATTTTATTTTATTTTATTTTATTTTATTATTACTTTTTATTATTATTATTATTATTATTATTTTTTTTTTTTTTGTTTCTTGTAATTAGAGGCAAATTAAGACTCATGGATCGATCTCTTAAGGGTGGTTTCGGCGGTAATTGGCCCCCAGGCTGTTGTCGGCGCCACCCCAAAAAATAAACAATATATAAAATAGATAAATAAATCATGGACATCAGCTCAAACGCTTTATTTTCATGTGAAACTTCGAGAATAAGTGTTTGAGCTGATGTCCATAATAGCCTCCCACTGTCCATAATAGCCTCAGTTGACGGTTCTCGAGAAATTTCTATTTTTTTTCGAAAAATTTCTCACCATTACGAGTAGCTACTTACGAGTAGCTGCTTACGTTACAAGAAGCAGATTTTCCTATCCTTTCACCACTTTTGTTATCAGTACGTGTATTGTGATGAAGAATCTTTATCGCATTCAACAGATTCATTGGTTTATTCTTGACCAAGGGTTCATTGAATTTTATTTTCGTTGATATTTCATTCAAATTTAGTACCCTTGTATCTCGCTTCCCACAGCCCCTAGAGCCTTGAATTTTGTTTTGTCAAATTTTATTAGTTTTGTTAAATTTGTTTTTGAACGGATAGTGGCAATGTAATGGCGGGTTGTTCGTTTTCTCATTATTATTAATTGAGTTTGAATGATTAGGTACAACTTTTTTTAATCGTCATCAAGTGTGCCGATGCGAGACTACCATGGTGACTTTATTCTTAATTAATTATTGATTTATACGTCATTTTTTCATGTATACATAATTGATAGTGGTTCATAGGTAGTTGATTTGAGGTGTCTCAGGAGGTGGAAATACCATTTTCCATTTAGACTGGCTTTTTTGAGTGAGATTTGAGGTTAGACTAACGAGTGAACGAGGCTATATTTTTACCGACTTTTCTAGCCAGAAAAGTGAGGTATTTTGTTAATACCTACGTTTGGAATTGTTGAAGCGTGAGGGAAGGAATGAGGGGTTGACTGGTGGGTGATTGGTTGCTTCTTTGGCTTCGACATTGATTTTTTTAGTTTTTAGGGATCTTCTTATAGCTGGATTCCCAGATGAAGAATCTTGGGATGGAGTTTGCATAGAAAATGGTGATGATAGCAATAATACAATTTATGAGTGCACGAGAGGAATATCAGCTGGAGACAGTATTAAGAGATTCCAGGAATCGGGGGTGATAAAGAATTGAGAAACTCACATAATATACAGTATACTTCGACGCTTTGGAGGCCCTATATTACTTTCAGCCTGAAAAGGATCAGGTTTCTTTGTACATATAGGCCTATATTTAGGCATAAATAAAATTTGTTTGTTCGCGGATCAACAAAAACTACTGGATGGATTTTTAACAGGGAAACTGTTGTATGGGGGGCTTCTTGAGAAATTTGTCGTGCGCCGTCCAACAAGAAACTTGGAAAATATTTCAATTCTCTAGCCATATATGATAGGAGAGAGATTTGAAAAAATTTCGACTCTTGAGCCATATATGATAGGAATTTTTCCAAGTCTCCCTTTTATCATAATATGGTTTGAGAGTTGAAAGTATATTGGGAGTAATTGAAATATCAATTTGCAAAGGTCGCAGAAACAATTGTAATAGCCATGTAGCAAATGTGGACAGGGGAAGAGGGAGTGAATTTTCTGGAGACATTTCGTAGGTTTTGGATGACTCCTAGCCTAAATTAAAACAAAATTCAGGTTTCCTTAGTTAATTATAGGTATTTTTACTCTGTTATCAGTTGATGTAGCGTCATAGTGATAGAATTTATAAACTGAGTTTTATTGTTCACTCTACAAATATTTGGCTTGATTGACAGGTCATTGGTATTTAATCTAAAGGGAAGAAGTGACTCTCTCAATGATATTTGCATTGTGAGAAGAAAAGTTGTGTACTACTCACGCAACTGCGTGTTTTTTTAAATTTTTTTCAATTAATTTTTTTTCCATTCAGTCCTCCTTTTGGTACAGTTCTAGACTCATTGGGAGTGTTGAAAAATGTATATATTTTTATTTTATTTTATTTATTTTTTTATTTTTAAACATTTTTTTCATTTTATTCTATTTTTCCATACAGTCATTCTTTTGGTACAAGTGTACCGAAGGGGGGACCTTACTACTACTTATGAAAAATCCATTGGCTAGTTTCCGAGGAGTTCCGCTTACAATAAATTATAAAAGTAATAATAAATATGGTGTAATAAGTACGTAATTTGATGACTGTCAACACATTGTATCGTTTTTATTAAGCATCTGGGGATTATAAATGGTAAATTACCAGTAAGTAATCAAGTACACTACAAATATTTCAATCGAGTAAATGATATTTTACAAAAATTTTTCTAATTTTGTGGTGGTCAAACTAGTTTTTTATACCTCTGATTTATAGTGTTCCACATTTAAAAATTTACAGAAATAAATATTTACAGACAAATTAATATTGTTCATTTTACAGATGACAGCATAGATGTAACTAACGAAGATCCTCCGCAGCTTTCTGAGAGTGTTCTCCCGATCACCACTGCTCAGTCTTTACCGTTTGAATCTTTGCCTTCTTTCTACAATCCGGTGCATGAAAACGTGTATGAGACCTCAGCAAGGTTACTATTTATGGCCGTAAAATGGGCGAAAAATTTACCTTCGTTCGCAGCCCTTCCTTTCAGGGATCAGGTAAATACAACAGCAGACTGAGGACCAGTTGTACCAACTATTTAACCCGACTTGAAAATTTTAAATCCCTTTCAACTCTGGAAATCTGTTTTACCAACAAAGTTTGAAGTTAAGTACCGGTAACTGGAGTTTAACTGGGTCAGTTAAGTTAAATATGGTTTAAATCTTGACTCTAGTTTAAATGTATTAAACTTAAACTTTGTTTTGGTACAATGGTCGCACAAATTAACCGACAGTTAATTTTAAACTATAGGTTTATTGCAAACTCGGTTTAAACCAAATTTGGTATAACTGGTCTCAAGTATAGCCTAAATGAATGACTCGTGTGAAAACATTCATTTAATCAAATATGCGAATACATCGTCTCATTCGAATTTGGCAGGTAATTCTACTTGAAGAATGTTGGTCCGAGTTATTTCTTTTGAACGCAATTCAGTGGTGCATTCCATTGGAAACGAATCTTCTCTTCAACGCTTCTGATCATTTAGCGACAGTTCCTAATGGTAAAGCGAGTCAAGTAGCCGCCGACATAAAAACCTTGAATGAAATTCTTCATCGTTTTCGACTAATAGCCGTCGATCCAGCAGAATTTGCCTGCATGAAAGCGGTCGTACTCTTCAGAGCTGGTATTTGTACATATTATATTTCTCTTTATCGATCTCAAACGCGTTTCAATCGCGTAATGTTCATTGATAGTATACTTATCTCCTTTCTTTTCCATTCGCATTATGATTTGTAGAAACGAGAGGATTGAAAGATCCTTTGCAAATCGAAAACTTACAAGATCAGGCTCAAGTCATGCTTTTCCAGCATGCCAGAGGGCAGTATCCGACACAAGCTACACGTTTTGGTCGATTGCTATTGATGTTACCATTGTTACGGTATGTGCCAACCAACAGAATAGAAACCATATTCTTCCAAAGAACCATCGGTAATATACCAATGGAGAAAGTACTCTGTGATATGTACAAAAATTAGTTTCGCGGCGTCACATGCCTGTTTCGTCATCTTTAAATTACAGTATAAAGGGTCCGGGGTTGTGAAGAAAAAGCAGGCACGTAGCCAGAACGTTTTTTCAAGGGAGGCATATAAAATTTCAAGGAAAACATAGGTACCTTAATATTTGAAAAAAAAAAAATAAAAAAAACTGTTTTACTGGCGGGTAAATTCACGGAAAAGAGGTTTAACACAAATTAGTGAACAAATTTGCAATGCTTCATGTCCTGTCAGTATACGTTGACGAGCCTCATCAAAAAGTGCCGGTTTCTCCCTAAAAATTATTGAACAGCACAGCATCAATTTAAGATCCCAGTAAATTTTAAAGAACAGATTTGCATTTTGTACCAAGAGTTGATTAAAAATTAATAAACTGTTTACGCAAAAAATACAAACATTAAACCTAATTTTTGACATAACGATTATACGATATAATAAAGAACTGTGTTGTGGTACAGAATTTTTATTGTGCCATTAGTATGAGTGAAATTAGGTGAGCTGCACTGGAGGTTGAGTCGTTCTATCTTTCCCGTTGAATGTCCTTAGTGAGAACACTTCATGAATTATACTTCCGTATCAGTGAAAATTGCTGAAAAATATGATTTTGCCGTGCTGAAGATGCGCTATACCATGCCATGGTGTCTGCCGTAGAAATGAAGAATGACGAACGTGCAGAATCGTGATTTGGAGAAAGATATCTCCGCTTCGGAAAGGAAGTGCCTGTTTTTCGAAATTCTCATTGACATCTTATGTTCGTGTTTGTCATCTTTGAACGTTGATCGGGATAGGGAAAAATATTGTTCTTTGAACTTTTCGGTTGCGGAAAAACGAAATTAGTGGTGAGAAATGGAATTCTTTAAATCATGTGTACTACTTTTCCTTTTTTGGTTTTTGGAATTTTCATTGTTGAAGTTTGATCACGTTATGTGGTAGTGTTGGTGCGGAATGGAAAGGTACGAGTATATGAATGTTTTGGCATATTCGCGTTTTTTTCATAGGTAATTTTGTTTAATGTACGTAGATGATTCCGATGGTCCAAAATCTTCTTCCAAAATCTCATTTACCTGAAGTTTCCATATCATTGTTGAACGGACGTCAGAGAAGTTCTTCATTGATGAGATTCGTACTTAAAATGATGAAAATTAACTGGAATCGAAAACATTTTATATTTTCACGTTGGAGTTTTTTTTCTCGTAGCAAGAGATATATTAGAAGCCGAACCATTTTCTTCCTTTAGAGTTTTGAATAATCGAGGTAAATTTTGGTTCGGCTTCTGTTATCTCTTGGGACCTATGAGAAAGTCTCTTATCGTAAAAGTGTGAATCATTTTCGATTCCAGCCAAATTTCATTATTTTGTACGTGTCTCATCTATGAAGAACTTGTCTTATGTCCGTAGGTATAATTAATAATTCCAGGAACGTAAGAAACTTGCGCGCGGATACTAATGAGAAACTTGGGGCGCGGCGCCTCATTCTTGTTGTGATATTTCACCAGATAATTTTTGCCAGACGGCGAAAAAATACCTAATTGCGCGATGCAGAAGATCGCGTTCCAAAATAATGTACCAAAGCCAGTCCTTCACAATATTCGATCATATATGTCGCACGCAAATTGAACTTCGAATTCAAAATTGATGACAAATGAACAGTCTCCATCATTATATTTTACTACATTTACATTCAACTGATATCTGTTAATACCCACACTTAATTCAATTCATAAAATAATGAACGGAATTTAATCTAATCACCAATTCACCGAGTAGCTGTATAATTAGTGTTAACCAGCGTAATTCAATTCCAATTTACAAAGTTTCAATCGCAAGCATCTTTGACGAAATTCTGCCCTTCCTTGTGACAGGTCCCCGTGGGGTAGTTCGTTAGGATGCCGACAGTAAAGCAGGTAGGAAAATAGAACCTGGGTTTGAGGCCAAGTACGGCCGACGGAAATCTCGTTCCATAGCAGCCAAAAGAGATTTTTTCACTTTTTTTTCCTTTTCTTCTTCGTTATTCCTTTCACTCTTTTTTTTTTTTTTGTGAACGTGATTAATTTTATGGGTAGATAATTTTGATTAATATCTGATTTAAAAATAATATTAATAATTCACTACACAACAAAATTTTGAAAAACGGTCAACAGCATCGTGATCAGCGTCGAAAATACTTTTAAAACCGTATGATTTTGTCCATGCATTTTTCAATTGTTTTTTGTTTTTTTTGTGTGTGTAGTGTAATGGAGTTTGCAACTTTTTCACTTGAATTCCTACTAAACAATCTCGCTCTGGCTCAATAAAAATTGATACATGAACATCATGCACTACCACACCAGCGCTTGATTTTACGCAGAGTAGATTTATATGATAGAAACTGCTGTCGGCTCTTAGTAAAAATTAGGACAATTTCACTAGAGCCCTATAATAACGAGTGAGGACATGGGCCGCCATATTTAGTCGTTACGTCATTATTCATCTTCAGACTTCCCTATTTCAATGACTGATAACAGTTTACCACAATTAGAAAATTATAAGAGAACTACTAGAATTTGTTAAATGAGACAGTTTGCTTTTGTTGCCACCTTTATTATTAAAAAACAACTCGACGTTTCGACGCACCTCGTCATCATCAGGAAACGTACTGAAATAAAATAAAAATACAAAGAGAGAGGTGACCAGATATGAACTGAAAAAGGGGGAAAAGCACGTGCCAACAAAAGCAAACTGTCTCATTTAATTGATATCTGTTTGTCACGGAAAAACAAAAACTTTCTTTATTACTAGAATTTGTTTTAGAATACAGGTATCAGTGCCAAAGTAAAATGCAAATCGTAGTGCTTTTAAATGATACAAAATAGTTCCACCAATTTTATTAATTTCTTACCCTATCAGGGAACTGCAAGGATTAATGATGACGTAATGACTAAATATGGCGCTCCGTGTCCTCATCACTCATTATTATAGGGCTCTAATTTCACTTCGCGCAAATACTTTGAAAAAGGGCGACATTTTGCGAAAGTGATATGAAGTAAGAGCCCCCCGATAAAGGAAGCATTTTGCGCAAATAAAAATGAAATGTAAAATCGACGTGGACGTCGCCGTCAGGTGTAATGATCATTAGGTCGAGAAATTCCTCACGTATTTCCGCAGGTGGAAGATAGCTCAGACCAAAGAATGATTTAAACCAGGAACCAACTTCCGACTCTTTTTTTGAGTACCCCTTTCGCAGTACTTTGTCAGTGCGAATTCTGCGGTACCAAGACTGGTCGAGACGGAAGTTGTAACCAAGACAGTATGCGGCAGTTGGGATAGAAATATAAAATGGCTGAATGCGCCGCTGTCTCAAAATCACACGAGAATTTCGGTTAGCCGGGAGGAGGTTGAAGAAATTGAAACATAGTTCTCTGATACCTTCGTTTGCCCCGTCTCGTTTGAAACGTCCGCATTATGATGATGTCAGGTATAAATACCCCATCAGACTGAAAACCCTTTGTAACATTGCACTTGAAATTAATACTTTTCAACATAATTCACATCTCGTTTCAACATGACTGATAACGGGCCCGTCGTTCATCATCCTACTTCATCATGTGCGCTAAGTGGTTCCCAATATTTACGGAAAATGATTACTTCTACTTGCGCAAAAAGGTTCCTAAAATGTCGGGTCGATTTACTTCTGTTTGCGCAAAGTGCATATGGCCGAAAATTATAGTAAAAGATAAGTAATGTAACTTACTCAATCGCTGATCAACTTATTTCAAGATATTCCATGTAAAAGTGACGTACAGTCAAGTGCATACCTCGTATCGCTCGCTATAAACTAACAGAATTTACTACGCCGGTCCAGCAAATTTTCACATTTATTGCATAGTACTTTATGCCACACTTCTAATCCTGTTACATAAAAACTACGCTTGCTCAGTACCTACTTTTTACTGGTCTTTTTTCTCCGTGTTGGAGAAAATGACGGGAACGAAGTGCCATTCGGCAAAACGTGGTACTTGAAAAAATATTGACCTCCGAGCTATATATTATGGTAGTAGGAGGGGAACTTTGTAGTTGATAGGGAGGAACTTGAAAAAATATGTACTTTCGAGCTTAAACTCCCAAGGTGTTCAGAAACGAAAGATAATTTTCATTTAGAAAAAGTATAAATAAAGAAACCTCCATGAAACGGGCCTCCGTTTGCCTAGATTAACACAGGTAATGAAGGCAATCCCAAGCAGCTAATGAAATAGGCAGCGAGTTTTTTTTCTAATGGTGATGGGCTCCCTCCCCCCGGCTACGGATCTGAGAAAAACAAGGAAAGAAATGAAGAAAACAAGAAAAAAAATTCCTAAACAGCTATAAAGTAGTTTTATTTTCATACAATTCAATTCAATTCAATTCAATCAAAAACAGAGTATATTCTACAAGGGTGGTTAGTTTGTCGGAAACGTTGTAAATTATGTTGGGGTAACAAAATAATACATATTAATTATCATGTTGTACGTATAATTCCTTCATTATCGATGTATTAATGATTTACGTATTGGATTGGTTTTTAATATTATTTTTGTTGTACGTAGTTGTTGTAGCCTTACCTCAATAGTCAACATTATTATTTCTACCTCATTTACGATAGATTATTTTCCTCTTCCAAGAAACTTTCCTAACAACCACCTGAAGAGCCACCGTAACAGTGGAAAAGCCAAAATTTATGGAGTGGAGGGGAATAGGGGGTGGCTGCCCGTTTTCCTCAACTTTCAATTAACTTCCACAAATTTCATCTGTTTTAGAAAGTGGAGTCAATGGGGAGCTTATTTATCCCTCTAACTCAGGCCTGTCCAACCCGCGGAAGAATTTGTAAATGTGTAAAAATCATGGGAAAAATTGAAATTTGATGCGGGAAAAAATGAAATGAAAAGAAAAATAATAAGAAAATTGAAATTTAATGCGGACAAAAATAAAATGAAAATAAAAGTAGTAAATAATTGTTATAATCACGCATGCAAATATACCTATAAATACCATCAAATGTATTAATCAATTAATTATTAATGGGACACTTGCACCTGTACTTTTTGAGCCAATTTTTTTGATATTGGGCGAGAAACTTGTTGTGGAAGTGCGTAGTGACGCATGTAAATGATCAATACTTCGTGAGTAGGTACCTAACGTTCATCGATATGTGTATCAATACAATCAGGAGGCTTCATTGTAAAGCACATGCACATGTAAGAACCAGCAAGATTCGACACACTACTTTGTACAAGTAAATAACTGTAAGACACGCAAGGCATTTCTCTTCATTTCTTCTCACCTTCCTATCACTTCCTATATTTAGCAAACATTTATAATTCTAATCTACAATCTAAGCCAGGTGCGGCCCGCGAAGATTTCAATTGTTATGGATGTGGCCCGCAGGGGGAAAAAGGTTGGACAGCCCTGCTCTAACTCCTTCCCCGGTACACCCTTGATCGTCAAGTAAATATTAGATAGATATTTCTGGAATTTTCATCATAAATAATAAATTTGGTTCCACGACTTTTCGTCCAGAGGACACTTCGTTCAACTTTTTTCGTCCAAGAGACATTTCGTCCAAAAAAATTTTATATACTTACTCGTATAAGTACAGTATGTATAATGTGGTCGTGGGATGGAACATGCGCTTCCAGAAATTATTAGGAGTTCATCATGCATCGGTCTGGAAATTTCTGGAGCGTATTCAGAAGGATCAGAACACAAACAAAACCCTGATATTGCAGCTTCTCGGTGGCCATACAAAAATAAAACACCCAGTACCCAAGAAATATGTGAGCAATCAAGCTCACATCAAAGTTATTGTGGAAAATTACGAACAATATAAAAACGATAACGAAATTTTTGTGTACCTACGAGCAATTTCCTATTGTTTGAAATTACGAAATGTACAGGAATCTGACGAATCCAGTGAGGAAGAATAAGATATCTTACTTCATATACAACTAGCTTCAAATCGACGCTATATGTTTGTACTCGTATGTTTTTTACTGATGAAATGAGAATGGCATATATCACATAATATTTATTGATAGTATATTGTACGTTACGTTTGTATCAGACTTACTGACTCGTGTTCATTACCATGATTAAATTTTTATACATCGTTCTCAGCTATTTCAGGTCTAAGTAGGAAACTTGTCACATAATACTTCTGAAAAAAATTTTGGACGAATTTTGGACGAAAAAAGTTTGGACCAAACATCCCTGGACAAAATATGTCGTGGACGAAGTGTCTTGTGGACAAAATGCGTCATGGACGAAATGTCTCTGGACGAAAAGAGGGGGAGCCAATAAATTTGACTTGCAGCTTCTGTTTATTACCAACTTGACGCCATCTGCAAGATACTCTTGTGGTCAGTTTGTCAGGAAGAAAAGAGTAACAAAACTGAGGAAATACTGTCATGAATTTGGCTAAAAAACTCATAATAATGCTGGTTCAGTCGTCACTTTTTTTCAAAATGGCCAATTATTTTTAGTAATAATGATTATAATTTGGTATTATTTTCTATTTTTTTTTTTTTTTTTTTTTTTTTTTTTTTCGTGAGTGGGACTAAATTCTTTAGTTACCATGATTATAATTTTCGACTGGACCAATTTTTCTATAATACTTATTAATTATCAAAAGTGCCATCTAAAATTTTTCTCAGTGGAGTGTTTGAGGGAGATAATTAAGATGAAATTCTGTTCAGAATAGAGGACGACAATCCTTCCACAATGTACGAAGTACAGTATTCAGGTTAGAGAAGTGGAGCGAATAAAACGCTTCTGCATGTATAAACGAGGAATGCGTCTGGTATTTTTTATATGTGAACTTTTGAACAGTCCGTGTTCTCTTCAAGTATTTGGATACGTGCCCTGACACAGTAAAGACCAGGGTATTTTCAATGGAATTCTTCGTCAGGTTCATTTCAATTTCCAGTTTATTGTATGTATAATCTGAAGAAATATTTCAGATAATATATTCATCTTGGTACTAATTTTTATTAGGTAATGATTCACTTTTCTTATATTCACTCATTTACTTAATTAGTTAATTTCATTAATAAATAAATAAATTTATTTATTTATTTGATTACTCATTTATTTCCCATAAATAAATAATAAATTGTTTTGGAATTGATGAACTGTAAATACTTATTTTGAATGTAAGGAATATACTATGGACACCTGTACAGAAATGAATGAAAATTTCGATGTCGATAATACCTATGCAATACGTGCAGAAAAAAAATTACCAAAATCCTCCAGTAAACTTTACAATACTTCCGGCTTTTATCGATAAATTTCTTGAACTCTCGGAATATCGATGTACATGTAAGAATTGGGTGCTAGTTTACTTATTTGGGCATTCCATTTTGCCGATCTTGACTCTAAAACAGCGAAGTCAACTGACATTCGGCTAGAATGAGGATGGGCGATATATCGATAGCATTATCGAAACTGTCAACAGAAAAGTTATCGATGGATTGTCTGAAACTTGTACACGATTTCTGATAGTATTATCGGTGGTAGGTGTCGATGGTGTTATACTATCGATAGGCAACATATTATGGATGGAATTGAACCATCGTCCGTCACCGTCACTAAGCTAGAATTATTCTTATTTTTATATTATAAGAATTCTCGCTACACACTTCATCGGTGAGTGCTGGCGTGCATTCACTGGCACTAAAACATACATACCAATTCAACAATGAAATCGATAAACACTCGGATAGTTTGCCAATGCACTGAAAAAAAGAAAATTAAAAATATAGTTCAAACGACTACCGATTATAGTCCCGATTATAGTCCCGGTGCCCGCTTTGCAACAAATGGTATATAATTGATTGAAAAAAATAGTCCAGTTTAAAATAAAAAGTTGTAAACATTGATCAAAATTAGTAATATTTACCACTTTTTATCATAAAATTCAACATTTTTTACAAAGCGGCGCGCGGGAACTATACTTATGGTCATTTAATCTGTGGTTCACATCCTTTAACCTCCTCGTGCAATATATTTTCTACTGGCAGTGTTAGATTTTATGCCTCTGGTCTGGCCCTCTTGACCTCGTACCTGCTCCGATCTCTTTTACTCATCAAGTCAATGTTTTCTATAGCGGAAAAACGTATCAAAAAGCATCAGAAGTGTGAGTCGTCCAGGGGTGCCGTGATCCCTCGGGTCCAATGAAGAAACCCACCTCAAACTTTAATTTTTATAGCTAGAAAAAAAATTAAATTGTAAGCCCCCCCCCCCCCCTCCTAAAGCGAATGCGAAGAATCATCTTCATGAAAATGGCCTCACGACACACCTCGTGCACGGCTTTTTACTGTCCGACACTATCAAAATGAGTTAATACAATAGATCGATTGATGGAAAGGATTTTTCACAATATGTATTTGCAAACTAAGGGAGAAGTTCGGTAGCGGTATACGTAAGTTCGGTACGCATGTAAAACGTCTACCTCTGTGCTGTTATTGCGATAAGGATGATTACAAGATGGTAGGCCATAGTAACTAACAACAGTGTTACCGTGCTCTAGAGCTCCATCAAATTAATAAATATGGTCATCTGATTTTTCTTCATCATTATATGATTTTATTATCTGACAAATAGCTTAGGTTAAAAGAATAATCACCTCTCAGTACAACTACACTCTATCAGCGCAAGGTATGTAATCAAATATAAAAGTTACCCTTTGTTTCTCTTGGCGTCAGCACTATGCTAAATAACACTAATTCATAACAAAAACAAGAAGGAATCCTTATGTATATAAAGAGGTTAGGAAAAGTTGAGAGAAGTTCACAATGTTTTTGCCATTTAACTGGCAAAAAAAAAAAAAAAAAAATAGCTACTGGTATTTACATTACGTGCGGAAGTAAAATAGCGATTTTCATTCAGTGTAGTTTGCCACAAGAACCGCAAATGAGGGTTGCACAAGACTAGTGGGAATCGCTCTCTTTACTCCAAAGGACGAACATAGCTTTTTAGGTTAGTTGAGCAAGGAGTTTTTTGTCTCTTTACTCCCTCAGAAGTGAAAAATGAATACACACGAAAAAATGCTTACGCAGCCGCGTAAGCAACACACGACTTTTCACCTACCTACAATCAAGTTTTTTGCTTAAACGTCAACTCTATGATGTCGCCAACGGACAGCGTAGCTTGTTGACGACCGCAGCATACGAACCACAAATCATCTTTCCCGTTAAGTACGTTCACGATTCGTGAACGTCGAGACGTAGTCGCATCACTAAATGAATAGAAGGGAGACATACGTGCTACTAAATTGATCACACACCGTTATACCGTCCCTTCAGAGAGCGAGTACCCGCCCCGACGTCACAATACGGACGTACGACTAGCTCAGTGACAGGGGAGAGCATGCAGAGACAATACACAAGTAGGGTGAGTTCATTTAGAGCAGGCGGCCTGGCCTGTCCTGATACTGAAAGCTGAAGGGAGAGAGACTATCTCACAGAGAGTGAAGATTGGGAAATCGGATGCACCATCGTACGTAGAATTCACCTTATTCAACGATGTAATAAGAGAAAGATAATGGATCTTTGATCTAATCACCGGGAAGCTAAAAAAAAAGAAGAAACTAGACGCAAATAAAAAAGAAGAGAACCTAGGGAGAGACAAACTAAAACTATTGTACAGGTGCGGGATGTAAGCTATAAAAGAAAAATTAAATATTCCCTAGATACACTCCAGTTCTCGAAGATCCTCATTTTCCATTCGTCGAAATCCAGATTGAGATGATGCGCACGGAACACAAACCACCGTCCCAATGAAATTATCCATCTAAAAATAAGAAAAGCAGGAGGATATAAGACCCACAATACACCCCCTCCCTCCTCAGTCATTCGATCTCAATGCAAAGCAAAAATTCAACAAGTACTCCGACGACCTACATTTATTCTTATTAAGAATGCAATATAAAATTGACGGGACTGCCATCAGCTTATTAGAATTGCATAACGTAGGTACTGGCTTAATTAGATTAAATTAAATATACTTGGTAATCGATCGAATTTTCCGAAGAGAGAAGTGCATCGCTGAAAATATAATCCTCATGATGGTATTCGCTGTTCATCGTAGATCTAGGATTCTTGTAGTAATAGACTACCGTATCGAACCGAAACCTCATTTGAAAGTATTCGATACGATCCAAGTCGTGAATCTGCTCGGGAAGAGATCTACATCTCTAGGAATTCGGAAAGTTGACGGTACCATTTGGAAAGCACCAACCGAATATCGTTTTTTTTACATGCCCCAGATTGACACCTACGAGATCTGATCCATGCGCGATATTTATAACCTGATATGCACCACCTATCGTACATAGTTCCAAAAACTTCCCGACCGCGTGGAGAAAAAAAAAAAATATTTTTTTTGAATCGAATTATATCGCATAGGTAAGAATCGACAAAGACGGACATCGGCAGTCTAGCATTATCACTTTCGAGAAAAAAAAATTTTCACTACGAATCACGTATAAAAAACATAACATATGAATTTTGCCGACATACGAGTATGATCAACTTTCCATCGATGAAGTTGATGGTTAAAAATGTCGTAGGGTCTCGGAACTCAAAGCACATCCTCGTAGCGTGCACGATGCGAACGACGACTGATTTCTCGACGTTTACCTCGAGCGAAGCCAGAGGCAAACCTCTAGATTTTTGTATTCGTGCTACGTCCTAACCTGCACACACGTATAGATAATCAAAAAAGTATTCGGATAGACGCGTAAGTGAAAGAAAAGGGTAAATTACGATTAGGATTAAATATTAGGGAGAGAGAGAAAAAGGAAAAGGTATAAAATTGCATGAGCAGATTACTCCGTAAACGCGAATCAATTTTCTGTATCGCACACACTACAAGACACACACACACAATTCCAGATGGCAAAAAGTGATGACATCTCAACTCAACTTTAGTACCACAATTTATTCGATGAATCTTTTTCTCAATAAGAAACACACATCCTCACCATCTCTTGCCTCTCTAATTCATTCTTGATCATCTCAAATTCTCTAGCATCTTTTAATGAAGCGCTGCGTGGAGAAGGGGCCTCCGTTCCATAAGAAATACATTAGACGTAGGCCCCTTTTCCACGCAGCGCTTCAATTTCGGTTATTATAGACTTACACACACACACCCATCTCATCCCTCTTTCATGATCTCATTGCAATTCTGACCCCCCCCCCCCCAATCATTCAATATATCTTTCCTGTCCCAAATTAGTTTCACTCCTGAACTCCTGACTTATCTCTCACAATCACATAGAACCACTATCAGACGACTCTCTATTTGTCCTCAACACCTTTCAATTCTTCCAACAATTAAATTCCTTTTTCCACATCTACACTTTTTAAAACCATTGAGCTCTGTGACACCTTCTTGGTAACTTAATAATTAAAAAAAAAAAAAAAAAAAACCAAATGAAAATAAAAAAAGAAATAATTTTCACCGTTGCCTACAAGATATCCATTGCGCTTAAATACCTTCATAACTCCAACTTATTCGATAAAATTGTTCTCTCAATAAGGCTCACATATATCCTTACCATCTCTCGCCTCTCTACTCATAATTCATTCTTGATCATCCTCAATTCCCGAACATCATTCTATATTATTTCCAGCTGCTCTCTTCTCTTCATCCAATCATAATTTGTATTCACGCTCTCATCGCAACTTTCTCTGTCAACTCCACTTTAATACTCTTCATCTGGTTCCCTGACCACGAGAGCATCCCGAGTAACAAAAAAATTGACAAACCAGCCAAATAGGCAACCAATCACCCTTCAGCGATCTCTCCGAATAGGTACATTATCATATACATCATCCATGCCTGTTTCTTTCATTAGCCCAACCTCAAATCTCATTTAAACAAGTTAAGTTAGTCCATATTCTCATATCCAAGCCTCCTCAAATCAACTCACTCGTTGCTTCCAATTCTTAATCTAGTTCAAATGCTGTACACCGTATGTTTAGGTATGAATTTATTTCAAGATCGTTACTACCTACCGTAGATTTGCTCGCATAATTAGTCTCACTCATATATGCTTGCCACTTGTCTATTCTGCTAGTTACACCCTAAGAATGTGATGATTGATGTTTCCAGAGGAACAAACACATACAATTTAAACGGATTTTCAGAAGGCGTCCGATAAAGTTAATCACCAACTCTTGTCAAAAATGAAACTTCTAGGCTTCTTGGAGAAAAATATGTGTTTCCCAATTTGTACTTTGAAAATAAGTTTCAACACGTCGGGTATAAGGGCCATGAGTCTGATTTGATTAACTGTCCGTCCAATGGCCCTCGAGGGTCGAATCTGAGACTTTTGCTCTTCCTTATCTTCATAAATAACATTACTGAGGTCCTATATTTTCTCGTTTAATTTAAATTCACACGAAAACGCTCACAAAATGGTGCATCGCGCATGTTGCAATTTTTTTTCCACAGTAACCCATTGAATGAAACATAAAACAGAACTAAATAACTTTTTAGATGTGCCTCGAGAAATGCGGCTCTCTTGGTCGTCCTGACCTCATCCCACTATTCTTTTAGGGGGGTTAATAAATTGCACGCCATCGAAAGGGTTTTTGAACATCAGGAAACTCCAGTACGGGAAATAATTCTGAGATCACGACTTTTGAAGATTGAACCGCGGGATGACGCGCATACGTCATTCGAAGGCTACTGAACATAAACATTTTTCTTCACCACAAGAAATTATATGCGTCAAAATGGACAGTGTCCGGCAACTGTGTGCTGTTTGCTGATACTCCTTGTATATCGTTGGCTGTGTGGACGAAAGCCTACCATTGGACATTTCGAAATGCGCCAGTTCTGCAATGTGCAACCGATGTTTGTACGCAGTACTTCACGGCATCCGCAACCTCTAAGAAAGTAATGTCAGCCAAATATCTCGCTTCCATTGAGCGCAAATAGGGTAAATGGAGGAGCTTCGACGAGTACAAATCGTGGTGCACATTTCGGAAAATCGAAATGAGGTCTGACGACGCAATATCTCGTACTCGTCCGTTTTTCTTAAAGAAGAATCTGTGCAAGCACTCAATCGGGATGAAGATTAAATTGAAATTGGTGCAAGTGCCACAAGAGGCGAAGTGCATTCCACTAGGCCAAAAATTGAATCGTGGACGCCCAGCTAAAGCTAAAAAAGCCTAATAGTGCAGTGATACTTTTTTTATGTACCGTCATTTTGTTCTTATTACCCGGTCCCCCGATTCCTGCGTGAATTTTTTTTATCCAACTCAAACAATATTAAAATGTCGGTGAGAATTTATTTTCCCGTTTTTTTTTTTACATTAAACGACGTTTTAGAACTTTCCTTCCTGCTTTGGTTTTTCTTTTCCTGTTGAAAATTTGTTATGTCAACTATATTACTAATCCGGGGTTAACGGCTTCTTTTTCCAGTGCGGCCAACTATTTTTCCTGGACCGATAAATCACACCCTTCTTTTAGTAACAAGCGTCTACTGTAACGAGTATTAATTCAGTGTTTCCGTTCACAAACGTTTGAATTTACCTTATAACTTCCTGTCGGCATCGTGTCATTCAAATTGATATGGCTTAATACCAGCAGGAACTGATTATTAATCAACTTATAAGCCAACCAATGGCTGATAGCGTTGATAGCAATAAGGTAAATGACAGCCAGTTCATAATCAACGGGGAAAATGGTTTTTATGCTAACGTAAAGGATAGAGCTAATGTTGATTGGCTTGTCAGCCTAGAATTAGAGAATTATTGTCTTCAGGACTCAATTAATTTTAATATGAAACAAAAAGAAAAAAAAAACTTTCACAATGAAGAAAAAATGATACATGAAAGAAAATAGTAAATAAATGAAGGGAAATATTCCAAACTTAAAAAGAAGAAAACAATTTTCAAAACAAAAGAAAACACTCTAAAATGAAATCTCCGAGAGATTGAAATCAATATTTTGACACACTCAAACTGCTAATTTAAAACAAAATAAAGTAAGGAAGAAATGAAAATAAGTGAAATTCACTTAGATAACTTTGATAAACAAAATGGTGAGAGAGAAAGAGAGATGGAGGAAAAAAAGGACAAAATAAGAACTTCTTTGAAAATATGAAGAAAATAAACGTAGGTACCTATAAATTTTTACGCAATATTTCGGCGCATAGGAAAGAAAAAACAAACAAACAAACAAACAAACAAACAAGTCTTAATTGACTTCAACCGCGGGCGCACTTTGTTGCAGAGAGGTAATTTCAAGCTTAACTATGTCGTTTGTCAACGTGGACACTTCATGCGAATCAGTTTCTGACTTCTCAGAACTTTTTGGGGAATCTTTTGAACTGGATTTGGTACTGGACGGGGATGATTTTTTCGAACTCTTGCGAGTGAATCGACCTTTAACACGTTTTGGTAATTCTCCAGCTGGTTTTTGAAAATGGTCGATGAGTAATTTGAGAAGCTCCGCTCGCTGTTTATCCGTGATGTCATCGCTGCTTAATTTATCATTTATCAGTTCTTCTAACGCTTCTTTACCCTGAAAATAACAGAATTATTTTGTCATATACATATTCATCTCTCGAACAAGATAAGAACTCAATGTTTTGAAGTATCTTCTTTCAACATTTCATCCATTAGGAGAATCCATATTGAAAGAATGTAATATGCCTGTCATGCCACGTCAAGTTTTCTAACAAAACTTGTTTTTTAATATTAAGATGGGACGTGTAAGTATGAGCTCACGGTGGATCATATAGAAATGTCAACAAATGGAAATACCTGTAAATTCCCACAGGAAGAAAAGTTGGTCGCAAAAATCCTGTAGTAAACCAGAATAAAGATATTCAAGAAATGAAAGTGAGATTTTTCTTATCTAGAATGTTGTAGCTTTCTCTTCAATAATTTTTGTACTTTGGATACCTAGGTACGTACAGTTTTAATCAAAACATCTCCAATTTTGATATTCTGATTTATACTTGAAAATAGGGATTTTGGAAAAACTGTTACTTTACGTAAAAAAAAAAAAGCTGTGTCGCAGGCGACATAGTAGCAGTGTCGGCTTAAATCTATTCAACTTATTCACAATCAAATATTAATCAAGTAATAATAAATTGCATAGACCGTACGTTATTTACATTTTTTGCTGAACGCGTCTCGACTGAACAGTCATAAAGAGCTACAAAATGTAAACCAGAGAAATAGAGAAATGAATTCCAATGTTAGGTGAAGTGAACAGAACCAAGGTTCTAAGAAGAGGTAATGATTTTCACCACAACCAGGACTTATCATAGTTTCACAACATTTTAAATCCACACCGGGTTCCGCACAAGGTTGTACATTTCTTTTTCTCGAATTTTGTACGTCAATATCAATTATAATTTATAATATTAATTTTCTTGAACGTCAGAATAATGAACAGTTTACTTTCTTCCTCTCGCCATTCTAGCGTGTATTCATTTTACGCGCAAATACCCTTTGTCCTCGTTCATTAAACCCCACCCAGACTTTTGACACCTGCAACCTGCATGTACTTGCGTCATCGCTCTTATATATCCTCCTTCATTGAACCCTACGGAACACAGCAGGGCCTTTTGTTACCTGCTAGCTGCATGTACGTGCATAAGAGAATGGATAAGAAAGAAGCGCGTCCAAATATTCAGATAAAGCGCGCGAATGATTCATGGAAGTATAATAGAAAAAAAAAAGCGCGAAAGTGATATGCTACAGTCACCACAACGCTACACAAACGGCCACATCGCGGCGTTCCGAATTTTTGAAACCCTGAATTTGTAACGGAATTCTTCTATTTCTACTGAACAAGTAAAGAAAAAGAAAAAGACGTGTTCACAGAATAAATTCAAGCGTGGTTTTCGTTGTTTTACCTCTTTATTTTTACTATTCTACCCTACTCTTCTACTGAATCGAGAAAAAATTTTTCGGTACCCTATTATTAGGCTACGATACGAAATGTTTACCGATATTAATAACTTGAAAAGCCTGGTTTGTACATATTGTCATCAAAAATTGAAAATATATTTACCGTATAGTACGAAAAATTAATTTGTAATGAAGTATTTAGAGCCTACATCCAACTCAGAAATTCAACAGTTCGGGAGTTCGGACAAACAATGAATTCAAGTTCAAGAATTCGAATAGATTTCGAAGAAAATTTTCTCTGTTCAAAGAATTCGTCGAAAATCCCTGGCGATATATAATTTCAGAAATGAGTTTCATGCCCCCCCCCCCGCAAAAAACAAAAAAAAAAAACTTCGAAGGTAACATTCGAACGTTTCACAATGATATAATAGTTTCAAGATTTGAAGAAAAAAAAAAAGAAAATTAAAGCTAACACAATTTCCAAAATAATCATTTTATAGAAGACTATAAAGTTGTTTCCCTGGTTGTATGTGTACATTTCGTTATGTATCAAGGACGTAAGAAGGATTATACGGTATAATATCTTTACAATGAACTCAATTCCCTTGCATGACATTGACTGAAATGCGCGCTGAACCAAAAACGTGGAAACAATGAGAGAGAAGGAACTAGCATTGGCCGACGTCGATAAATGGACTCCACTTAATGGAGTCCATTGAACGTCGTAATATCTTCTTTCTCGCTTTTTTTTTTTTTTTTCATTCAGCGAACGTTCCAACCAGTATTCATGCAAAAGAATTGAGTTTACGGATGGTTTACAGAGTCCTTCATATAATTCCATCAATGAGGAAAAACATGTTCTGACGGTGAGCTCATCTAGACGAAATTAAATTCAAAACGGCACTTCCGTTGTAAGCTTTTTTTCTTTTCATTTTGAATAGGTCAATAGGGTGAAATCAATGTTTATCAGAGGTATTATGAGTTTACCTGACTCCAAGCAGTTGTCAGCATATCGTAATCAACAAATGCATCAACCAAGTATTTACGTAATTGCAAAGCATTACGTCTCTCATGATATGATGTCCACCTAAATCCTAAGAACTGAGCAAAAATTGGTTTCAAGGTATTCTGTCGGCTGAGCACTACTTGCAAGTCTTCCAACACCTTGAGTTCATGTTTTACGCTGGTTGTAAACGGCAACACCGTGCGTATGATTTCTTCGTTTGGAGACGCTGCGCCACTTCCGATTTCTGATGCTCCAGCGCATAAGTGTTGTACAATCTAAATAGGTCAAGTTGTGAGTTACGAGGAAATCTTGAAAAAAGCATAATGTCAGAAGCCTACCCGTAACTTACATCGTACGCCAGATGGGCGCGATCACTAGCTTTAGAGATTTCGACGTTTTCTTTATCAAGCAACACTTTGGACAAAGTACGAATAGAAAAAGAAACCATTGTTTGCTCGCATTTCTTCTTGGCAAATGAATGACAATCGACAAAACCTTTGACAATGTTCGAAAAACGTTCAAGTAAATCGTATCTGTAAGAAGAATAAAAGTCCTTCATTCGTCGTCATAATTATATGAGATTGAAGACTATGAGGGAAATGCACAATATTCGAACAAATTCACGAAATCAATAGAGAAGAAAATTCTACAGCAAACGAGATAACACATGTGTACATACTTGAGTAACGATTTGATCAACAAATGGGGATTGAATTTGTAACTCTCATGGCATATCAAAAGCACACCTCTTTTGTCGTTCTTCTTACACACCTTCTCTAACCAATCAAGAAAATCCGTTATCGCCGATACTTCACTTTTTGTTTTCAACATCTACGAGCATGAATGGGTTAGCATACTGAGGACTAATCAAAATAGAACTCGCATTTAAGAAAATGACTAACTCTGTTGCTAGTCGTGTCCTTGATTATCCTGTAAAAGTTAACAGTAACGATTCGGATGCTATGACGTTTCTTGGCAAAATTGTTAAGGTCTCCGTAAGGCATAATATAGAGGGAAAAGAAATCATCAGGCGTGTAGCCAGCGATGTGACAAATTTCATCCAGCAATTTACGTCCTGTCACATCCAAATCCCAACCAACTAAGCAGTAATCGTCCACGGGTATTTCATCGATCGCATTATTACCCTTCAGTTCGGTGTGTGGTGCCGAATTTCCGTTTTCAACACCAGACTCGACCATTTCTGAAAATTGAGAATAGTCACAATCCGACTATAAGTGAAGACCAAAACGATACGATTCTGTACAAGCAGAGAATGGAAAAAGCAACGAGTTTGTCGAGAACACGAAGACCAAATGAACAAACAAATCAACTCCTACATAAATACGGGGGAAAAAGATACGTACTGAAGCACTTGAAATCGATGATTCGTACAGAAATGGGCACAGAAGTTGATCTAAAATTCTTGACACTTGAATTTAAACGATACTCTAGCTGTGAGCAATGAAATTCAAGTTTCAGAAGAAATTCTCACTTGAATCACAGGCTACGCAAGAGCGATAGAAATTGATAAGCATAGGAAAAATGATTTGATTCAGAGGACTGATGAAATCTGAAGGATATTTTGTAAGGGAAACTTATTACACGAATAATGAGATATTGGCAAGAAATGAAACTTTCATATAAAGATCGGCAGAGTAATGGTGCGAACTAACAATACGATTGCAATTAGCCAATTATGCAGTCAGCGGCCAGTGACATCTTCTCAGAGAAAAAAAAATTTTCTTGAAAGTTCTCTCATCTACCTATGTTGTCACGTATTGCCTATCGCTATTCTATGTCGGAAGGTCGGAAATCGGAATCACGTGGTCGGAATATAACTCTGCCTATGCCGTAGTACAAAGTTAAATCAACGATCAGGCAAACTGTATCTTTCCGATGATTCGTGCGAGTATGATTGTGAATTATTGGGATAACACACTACCATTACTTCATTGGGATGTTAACCTAAGTTGCGTAAGTTGGTAGCCGTGTTCGAAGATGTGGGGGATAATTTTAACGTACCATGCTTCATGATGCGGAATTTGCAATTTTCAAACACGATTTAAATGATTACAATTTGTATTATCCAAAAATTATGTCTTATAATGGACTGTGTTATTTGTGATAACAAAAATATCGACTGATATCGATTCGTTTGGCAAGAGTACTCATTCTGCAGGAAATCGGTCCAATCGCAAATTTGCTCCCCATAAGAAAACATGGGAAGCAAATCGATCATATGGTATTAATCAAAAATGAGAAAGAATTGAGGGAAAAAAAGTTCCTTTTCAGAAGTCGATTACTCACACACTATAAATATAACTTTTTTCCGCAAAATCTGTTTTAATTTTTGATTAATTTCATACTGATCTTTGCTCCCCGTGTATTTCTTATGGGAGCAAATTTGCGATTGGACCGATTTCCTGCAGAATGAGTACTCTTGCCAAACAAATCGATATCAGTCGATATTTTTGTTATCACAAATAACACAGTCCATTTGTTTAAACACTTCAAGAGAATCGATAACTGAAAGAAGTAATTCTAATAATGAAGTATTGAGTCACCTACGACTAATCGAAAATCTCGATTCTCATGGCCAAATACATTGAACGTAAAATCGTCACCCAGGAATTTAAGCGTGTGCGGCAAGAGAGGAAGGCGATTCTAGCGCTACCAAACATAGGTTAACATCCCAATTAATGGAATAACGGGGAAAAATTCAGATCTAGGATATTGAAGCTCTCATTCTCCTTGCATGAACATTTTACTCTGAATTGTGTTGAAATGAACGTTGGATATACGTCGAAATTTTGACCTATATCCAAACCACGATTTAAAAACTCCAATATTGGAAAAAGGGATGCTTGTATCGGAAAACTAATATGATAATTGGATCTATCATCGAAAAATCGTCTCAGTAACGCTTATGTCTCAATTAGTCGTATTAATCTTATTTTAAGAAAATAGAACTTCTTCCCGATCGTTGATTTGGAATTTGAATGTACATCAATCCAACTTTGTACCGCAGAACCGCGTTGCCATCTCTCACAGTATTTCATACGTGCTTTCAATATTAGTTCGTTTAAGGGTATGCTCTACCTAGTCACTCACACACAGAAAATACACAAGTATTACACAAAATGGTGTCTTGCGGGTAGTGATTTTTGCCCACATATAACATATCGAATAATGTACAAAATGATTAGGAACGTGGTTTAATTTATTCTTGAAGTTGAGGAAAATACGGCTAATTAGATGACAGATCGCGAAATATTCTGAATGATCTTCAGGAAACGTTTAAACTTACATCTGAAGGGGCCATCTTTGAATCGTTGAATTCCAATCAATGAACAAAATTAGTTCGTCTGAACCAATTAGCCGTATTTTCCTAAGTTTTGTCTACATAAATACGAAGTTTCAAGATATTTCATGCTTTATTTAATCAGTTATCTCGGGGCAAAAATCGCAACATGTGATACATATTTTGTGTGTGTCTATGTGTGAGTGACTAGGTAGAGCATACCCTTAAGGCGACCGCGCGCTAGCATCGCTAGAAACGTGTGAAGTCACAGCCGGCCTGGTGTTCGCCTGTAAGGACTCTGCTAGAAGCGCCACTTTCTACGCTACTTCCGAAGGTGATGGTGTGTAATAGTCCTATTCCCATATTATAAATAACACAGGAATGATTTTTAGAAGTTCCTCACTACTTAATTCGCCAATAAGGGCGGAATATGCACTGCTATATGAAATTTCTCCAAAACTTACTCTCGAAGCCCGAAGGGGTGATGATGAGTGATAAACAATAATGACGACTATAGGGCTTTTCCATGTCGGTGCATTGCATACGTATTCTCCTATGTGTCATCGAATTTCTAACATTGCTCTTAAGGGTGTTGCTGGATTGCATACTCATTTTCATTGTGGAGTAGTTTGCCATGAGAGCAATGATAGAAATACTACCATTTCGATAACACGTAGGAGAATACGTATGCAATGCGCCGACATGGAAAAGCCCTATAAACAACGTATTTCCTTTTTACTCTTCTTTCTGGTAAAATACAAATGGAAAGCCACCTAAAGGCGGGTTTTTCAATTGTATGTTAACGCGCTATAACTGATTATTAGCGCTATCTGGTAGTTAAATTGTTTTTCAAGAGATAACATGTCTGATAGTAATTAACATGAGGTATGAAGCGCATGTTAGCATTTTAACTCGGAGTTTAAAGCAACCAATCAAATTTGTTGTAATTGGATTTAACATCTCTGTCACCTGTTAAGTTGAAAAACTCATAACAGAGAGTTAAGCTAACGATCAATTAGCTAACAGCGTGTTACTAAATACTAACACCCAATTGAAAAACCCACCCTAAAAGAGTTTTGGAATTGTTAGAAAAGACTCGACTCCAGCTTTTGCATACATCATTTTTTAAAATTAATTGATCAATTAAGTAGCAAGGTGAGGAACTTTTAAAAATCATTCCTATGTTATTTATATGGGACTATTACACACCATAATGTAGTGCTCCTGTAATCTGTTCAGGTTAAGAAAGGATGAAAAGTGGTATAAAGTACGTACCTCCTTGAAAACAGAACGCTCCATGTAATTTTAATCAGAGATCTTATAACAAAATTTTAAAATTTTGGTTTGGTATTTCTTTTGTTATCTTGCAATTTTCTGTTAAAACAAAATTACTTTCAATATTTCTTAGGGATAGCCATTTGTTATTGACTTCTGTTCCCTTATTTCAGCCCAAAAAATTTCGTTATTTTTGTTATTTGTTTTTGTTTTTGTGCAAAATGCATTGATTTTGTTCAGACATTTCCAATCTCGTTTTCGGTATTTCCTTTTTTCAAAATTTTCCGTTGGAACGAAATTATTTTCGTTTTTGTCACTGCATTTTGTTTCGTTATTTCAGGCCAAAAAATTTTGTATTTTGTGATTCGTTTTCATTTTCGTTTTTGTGTAACATCTCTGATTTTAATTTACCGTTCGGTTCTCGAAATACGTACTTCTTACTATTTTCTATCTTTTCTTAACGTGAAAAGACTATAGCGGAGCCCTTACAGGCAAATAGTATAGGTAGCTCATGCGCTTATGCATTGCCATTTTGTAGTGATGGGCGATTATCAGTTATTAACCGTTTAGTCAGTTTATTTTTGTGTGAAATTGACTGAAAAACCGGTTTATTTGTAATTGATGGTTAACCTGAGGAACCGGTTAATAAGAGCGCATAAACTGATGAACCGCCACCGATTGATAATTTGACAAATTTGAAGCACCAGGCGGCGAAAATAGGAATCATCAATTAATATATTTCTCCATCATTAACACATAAGAGGTCTACCTTCTTTTTTTTTTGATTTTCACAATTTTGGGAGCAAAAAAGTAGAAGATCTTGGTGCTCCTGGCGGAATTTTTTTAGAACTGAAAGCGATCCACTAAAAATGATTGCTAGTCTTTGACTACACAAACTACAAACCAGTGGTAGTATGGACTGATACAATGTGCGGTTAACTTGAAAATGACATTAGGGGAGAAGGCGGGAATAACACCCAACGCATAGCATGTAGTTGAAGTCTGCAACCAGATGCACAAATCCTCTTCAACGCCTTACGTAGTTAGATGTAGCATAGATTATGCAACTGATGATACAAATCTTCTTTGTTGTAACCGTCTCTTTGCCATCTCAACACGATGTCGGCTTCAAACTACCCCACTGCGGAAGCCTTGCAATATCAGTCCGTACTACCACTGGTTTGTAGTTTGTACAGTTAAAGTTGCCAGTTGACCGGTTCATTTGGGGGTTTTCAACCGGTTACAATGATCTCTGATAAACCGTTGAACCGGTATATTGAGATAACCAATAACCGCCCATCACTACCATTTTTATCCTCGTTTATCATCAACACTAACGCCATCTACAGCCGCCGCGCCTTGCAAACAGGGTTGGACGGACTAAGTGGTCGGGCGGTGGTATCATGATATGTGACCGTCACGATGGAGCACGGTCTTAGTCATGGTAGGTCAGTCACGTATGTGACCAAATGTACCACAATCTTTCTACATGACAGGGTAAGGACTGGTATCAACCACATATCAACCACGGTACATTATAGAGGTATTGACACAACGAAAAATTTCTGTCGCACGAATTGTGTTAATTCATACGGAATTCCGCTACGCTCGCAGCGATCGTTTGAATACCTTCCACCCCCACCTGTGTTGGAACCTTACCGGAGGTACCCTAATATTGACGAAATTTTTGAGGGTTGTAAAAGGTGAAGAAATTCACCTAAGAAAATAATTTTTTTTTAATAAGTAGAGCATGGTGAGTTGTCTATTCGTACCCGGTTTCAGATTTTTAGGTTAATACCTGATTCCTCTACGAATTTTTAAAAATTGATGAATTTACATTACCTAGTATTCATGTAGTTTTCAAGCTTAGTAATACCTTGCAACGCTCCTAGCGTAGATTATATCAACTGACACAACTCAGGGGACAGTAACAAACACGGCCAATATACGTTTGTGTCAATACCTCTATAATGTACCGTGATATCAACTATCAATGCATTATGTTTTTCTTATCAACAATTATAATTTTATTTTGTTGATTCACATGTAAGTAAAAAGAAAATATTTTTTCGCCCAACCTCCAACTGCCGGTGTGTTGACTGTCAAGTTCAGTCATGCTCTTGGCATTCACGCGCTTTCAATACTTGTTGTCCGATTTCATTAGCCATTTTTCGGTGATTTTCATAGCGCTGCATAATATATACTTGTTGTAAACTGACGGGTACATTAAGTTCAAGTTCACACCTTGGTTCAAGACAAGTAGTTGTTATCAGTCCTTTAGTTCGGTTTTACAGTTTGACTTCACGAACAACTGAAATTTAACACCCTTGATCAACCAGAATCAGGGATTCTTAATAAACATTTACGTCATGCCAAAAGTACAAGGCCCAATTTTCAAACATTTTGAAACCCTTGAAGATGGGAGATTTAACTGTTGATATTGCGCCAAAACTTATGTGAAATATGCAGAATACAAATGCGATGCAAACAGCTTCTGGTCTGGTTCTTGTTATCTAGCGCATGTATTCTCAAAGAGCAATAAGATTTAGATATTGACCTTTCTTGACCAATCCTCTTCGTTCACGTGACGTCACTAACTGCTAACATCGAGCAATTTTGATCGATAGTGCGCGACATTCTGCGATAGTATCGCAGAATTTTGCGATAGTAGGTATCATGCGATGGTGCTTAGAACATTATCGACTCCCATAAGAATACACGGGGAACATTTCGATCATGTGTTAGTATTTCAAAATGAGGAATAAATAAGGAATTCAACGTTGATAATCAAGATCTGGAAGATCTCAAGTATTTGAGAATGTATTTTTCGTTTCTCACTTTATTCTTCTATTCAAATATGAGCAAATGATCGAATTTAATTTTTCTTCTTATGGAAAAGTCCGTGTAAAAAAAGTTTGTTTACTTTCCCTAAGCACCATCGATCACAAATCTCGAAATTATTTTGAATACAACGATGCTGTGACGTAGGCGTGAACAAAGAGGATTGTGACCCGGTCAACAACGAGAATAATAAATGTCCTAAAATGTCCATTTATGACTATAAAATCTCAACGTTCAAATTTGGCGGGGAATGGAATAACAGTGTTTACATCGCTCATTAATGTGGCCCAATAGGAATATGGTGATGAACTGATGAGGAACATAATTATTTTCTCAGTCAGGAGAGTGCGTGACCGTGACCGATTGTGACCGGTCACGATAAAATAAACGACCGTCATTTATTCAACCCTATTTGCAAATAGAACAAAAAACTTTTTCAGGGTCAGCCGACTCACCTAGCTGACCATATTACTCACCTTACAATCACTTCTTGTCTTCACTATTGTTTTGTTAAGGCACTACACACAATGCCCTAATTTTGTCTCTGTTTCATCCACAGTACCTAAGAGAGGTACAGATACAGCACCAAAAATCTTGTCCGCAGGAGTAAATAACAGATAAGACATGTATGTTCTGCGCCAGCAACATTTTTCTATGCGCCAAGCTCATTTTATATGAATCATTCTGCTTTGTTTTTCCTTCTCCTCTGTTTCAAAAATTTCGGTACTTTTGTATCAAAGTTGTATCAGTTTTTAAGGATAATCTACTCTTGTTTCAGATCACTACGCGCCAGCTCCAGTTTTATAACTTGCACAATGAAGTATTTTAATTTTACTCATTTAAGAATTTTGAAAATCATATTCAAGTCATTATAATACTAATCTAGGAGGTACAGTGATACATAATTTTCTTAATTCTTCTCTAAAATCATTCATTTTTCTGATTAATAATTTTAAATTCAAAACTTTTTCAAAAAACTCCTTCAAATTACCATTATCATATTTAAGTGACTCAAGTTCTTCAAGCAATTTTTTAAATGTTTATTTACAAATAATTTTTTCTGAATTTTTTTTTTTAAACACCTTCTTTCAATGAAATCTCTATTATTCATATTTCTTAAGTTTGATTTAGAATCAGAAATTTATATTAATTTATATTTATTTAAGAAAAAGGAAAAAAAAGCTTATTTAAAAGTTTTTCCTGTACAAATGGAGATTTATAAAGAGTATTTAGTTAAGGAAGACAAACTTAATTTTCAAAATATAATACCATATTTTAAAGACCCTATTGCTAGAAAAAGATCAAATTATGAAACATTGATAAATCTCCTTTCTAATAAAATTCAACATTTATTTGAATCCAAAAAAAAATGAATAATACTAATTCATGTTGAATATTATTGCTCATTTGAGTATCTTATCAAAGTTATCAAGAATGCTAGGAAAAGAGATGAAAAATTTAGATATTCCTCATATTCACTTTGAATTTGATGTTGAAATAAATTACTCCATATGAAATTAATCATTGTTTCAAATCAATTTTCATTCACTTATTCAAGTTTAAAGTATACAGTGTCTTATGAAAATTTCATTGATTTGCCAATGGACTGTGTTATTTGTGATAACGCAACATGAGTATGAGTGCAAGATGCATAAGTGTGAGTGAGCTATTTCTGGCAGAAGTACCTATTCTGCTGAAAATTTGTCCATTAGGCATTTTGCTCCCATAAGAAATACATGCGGAGCAAAGATGACCATGGTATTAATTTAATATGAGATGTTAAAATTTACAGAAAAGTTGATATTTCAAATTTATCAACTTCTTGCTACTTGTAAAAAAAATCTCTTGACCGTATCATTTTTTATATTCAATTGGTAGCGTAGTGATCTCTGCTCCACATGTATTTCTTACGGGAGCAAAATGCTAAATGGACAAAATCGATCTTTTCATCCATGATATCGATAGTTGTGACGTCACAATAACACAGTCCATAATACAGACCCCTAATAAATCACAAGATCGCTAACTCGCCATCTATGCTATGTTAAATTTTAGTACCATGAAAATTTGGAGATAATTTATCCCACCAGATTTGGCAGAGCCGCAATGAATTTATTTTCATGGGAGGGGGGTGGAGATTTTACAGATTCACTTGAAGTTAGATGTATCTGAAAGGAAATTTTATGTGGCATAAATTCACATTTCTTAATTTTTTGAAACACTGAATATTAATATTGACAGAGAAAAATAAGTTTGAGTAGTGAACCCTTTTTAGCCAAACCCAACCAAGCGACATGATAACGATCTGGCAAAGAGGAGAATCTCCACTCATAGTAAAGGAACATTTCTCTAGATTGTTATCATATCGCTTGGTTGGGTTTGGCGACAGAATCAACAAACTAGTGAAGTCATTGATCTTGTATTTTTAATGGTCTGTAGCCAACTCATTACCAACTCTGATAAAAAACCAATCACAAAAATTTAACACATGTTAAATGTATTGATGAGCATAACCGGTTATGGAACCGGTTGAACCGGTTATATCCTCCTTAAATAAGGTACTGGTAGTATTGGTTGTATTACTTTCCTCACTCTTCTGTCGAGGCATAGTTTCAAGCTTTCAACTCTCTATTTCCATCAGTAGTGTGGCACTAGGATGCGAAGTCGATATGAGTGTTATCTAGGTCTACTTGTACGTGATGCAGTAATAATGGCTTTTTCTGAAATGTATTTAAAAATTGGTTCAATATGATTTAATTCGCAAGTATTTTTGAAAATATTTCTCAGTGTTAAGCTCCAAGTCCTCTTTTTGGATTATTTTGTTTGAAATCTTGGTGAGTTATTGACGAGATGAAATTCTCCTTCTAGGGTATGGACCGATTCCACAGTGACGTCACGACACTGATAATAGTGATCACTGAGCAAGGAATACACGCATATGTGTTCGATATTATTCGATACCACAATTGTTGGTTCAATTGCCTTATCGATTCTCATAAGAATACACAGGGAACGTTTCGATCACACATTGATATCCCAAAATAAGAAATAAATAAGGAACCAAAGGTTCATATTTAGAATCCAAAAGTTCTAGAGTATTCAAAAATGTATTGTTGTTTCCTTGTTTATTTCTCGTTTTAACGTATTAATGAATGATCGATACGTTCTCCATGTATTCTTATGAGATCTTGAATGATGGCTGACCCAAAGCCAGCAGCAGAGAACAAGCATTCGACCAGAAATAAAGATTTTGACGTCACGTGGAATCGGTCCATTGGTTATCAGCATTCTCCTTTGTATCGTAAAATCACGTATAGTCTGTCCCAAATAAGACCAGCAAAAACCTCCGGGCAGACCACACTGAAAAATGTACACTATGCTTCCACGCGTCGTTCTTACAACCAATCACAGACGCCTGCGCTAAGCGTTCGGTGTGAATTTCGGACTTCCCTCTTCCCCTGTGATACCGCATCGTCCACAAGTTTTTGCTGGTCTTATTTGGGACAGACTATAGCTCCGTTCATTTCACGTTAATTCTTAATTGTCTCAGCGTTTTCATATTCTAATCAGTTTCCTTTAGTAGTCTATTAAAGTGTTTCCTTAGTCGTGTCATATCAATTCACCATAAGTCAATCATTTGGAATTTTATTCCTTGAATCGTTAAGATAGAGTCTACATTCTTTTATTTACAGTATCGGAGACTAAAAGATGAAATTGAGATGTGTTTTCAATTTTTCCTTCTTGTTAAACCAATTTCAAATACCTAATGGTGATCGAATATAATTCGCGACGGATCGAACCGTTTTTCAAGGTGGTGTTGGAACCCCTGGAATTCCACAGGAAATTCGGGTTGAATTTGTGATAGATCGATTTCCTGCCTACGTCATAGTTAGGAATCAGTGTTGCCACGGTGGCTTAGGAGACTTTTGACTCCCATAAGAATAACACAGGGAGCAACGATTGAAGTGTTACTATTTGGAAATAAGCCATTTCTTAATAACCAAAAGTACATGAACACGTTCTAGGAACCATCTAAATTGAAAATACTAATTTTAACGTCAAGTTCACCGTGTAGTTTTTGTATATTTATACCTAGAGCTTTGCTCCCCGTGTATTCTTATGCGAGCGACCAAATCAAAAACACCAGAACGGATACTCTTGTCAGATCATAAACACCGGAACGGGTATTCTTGTCATCTGTATGACGTCAGAGGAAATATTTTGTCTATTGGAATATTTTTTTCTTATTCATTGAGAATCGTCAGACAAATCTGGTATTAATTCAAAGTGTTGAGTCTCATTAACACGTAGGTACATAATCAGCTGTAGGGCTTTTGACCGTTATTTTTTTTTCGGTTAAATCTCAAATAACTCTCAGAAAATTTCATTTGAAACGATTATCGGTCATAACGGTCAAACGGTCAAAACATTGGCCAAATAATGGTTATAACTGTTATGACCGAAAAATTTTGGTCACACAAAGAAAATATAAAGTTGAAAGAAGTTAGGTAGGTAGTAGTGTAGTACAACATTATTTTTTCAATGTTGTGACCAGCTGCACATTTGATAAATTGTTTACACGTTTCTTGACCATTGAACTCTCATTACATTGAGGAGATTTGATTTGAAGATTGATACAGCAATTGCCCTAAGATTGTCTGTAGATCTCAGTCTCAGGCAAAAGAATCTGTGGAAGTGGAAGAGAATTTGAACAAACAAAAATTAGAAGCGCACCATAGAATAAATCAATAAAGAAAAATCGTTGAAAATTTTAATGCAATAGTCAACACAGTTTAATCTTGTTGAAACTCAAAGTCGAAACATATTTTTTTCTTTGTCCTCGAAGTCAAACATACACACTTTGCGATGAGCCAACGATGAGCTAATGAGGCGATAACATGAGACAGAAGGGTCGTACTTTGTCACAAACCAATCAGTCAGCAAAACAAGGATCTTTTGTCCAACTTGTTGTATGTAGGTGAAGCTTTCTCGCTGATTGGTTTGTGCCTAACTAAGGATCTTTCTTTTTGTGATCTGAATGCGAACGGCAAACGGCAACAAGCCAACAGCTACAAACTTACAAAGTCAAAACTGAATCTGCTGAAAAGTATGTCTTGGACGGCTGGGCCGAACCTCAGGTTGAATTGCTGAATCGAAGCTTTCTCTCCTTATTGCGAGTTTGACAGTTATTATTTCGGTCAGGATAACTGTTATGACCGTTTGAGAGTTATAAAATATCGGTTATAACTGTTATGAACTATCGATCATTCTTTGAAACGGTTATCAGTCAATCGGTCAAGATCGATACTTTTTTTTCGGTCACGGTTATAACAGTTAAATAACAGTTAAATAACAGTTAAATTCCAAGCCCTAATCAGCTGACAGTAGACTGGTACAAAACTCGATCCTAAGTTCTGCTATCAGTAAATGGACGAATTTGTCCATTCTGTTATAAGTAAATGGACAGGTTTGTCCATTCAGGGGTGGTAGGAGAACGCTTGCTACGAGTCTCGAGAGTCTAGACTTCTCGAGGGGTTTTTGTAAGTAAGTTGGTCTATCAGCAATCGGACAAATTTGTCCGTCATATTATCAGTAAATGGACAAGTTTGTCCGTTTAGTGATAGTACTTAGTTCAATTTGAGCACCAAGCATAATCACAACGAGGAGAAATGAAATAAACAAAAGTCTTCATGCGTTTACATTTTTTATGAGTAAGTGGACGAGTTAGTCCGTTTCATGATAAGACTATAGAATGAATTTTCAGGAGCATGGAATCAAAGAAGCATTGAACATCTTGTTGTTGAACACTTGAAGTGTTGAAAAAAAATCTGGTCACGTTTTTTGGCAAAATAAAAGTGTTGAGTGTACTGAAAATTGATATGTAAAAGTGAAGTATTTTTGGAGCCTTTAAAAGTGAAGAAAATCGAATGAAATGTTTGGGAATCTATAACTGTCCTAGAACATGAAACTTGAGTAATTTTGTGAATTGATTAAAAGTGCTGAAATATGAGTGAAAAAGTAAGAAATTTGACAGCTTGTAGCTATCATAAATAGAAACTTGAGGATCGACGAAAAGTGAAGAAAAATTAGTAAAAAGTGAGAAATTCATAACTGTCCTAGAAATTCATAACTGTCCTAGAAATCCAGAACTGTCTTAGAAATCCAGAACTGCCCTAGAAATTCAGATTTGTCTTAGAAATCCAGAACTGTCTTAGAAATCCAGAACTGTCTTAGAAATCCAGAACTTTCCTAGAAATCCAGAACTGCCCTACAAATCTAGAACTGTCCTAGAACATACATTACCCCTCTACTCACCATTTCTCTCTGATTAGATATTTAATCAGAGAGAAATGGTGTTCCTGCCCCAATGGGCAATGAGCATCCTTTTCTCATCGCAGGTCACATTTATTCGAGGCTCTTTCAACAGTACGACTTAGTGTGGAAAGAGAAAGCACGTAATAATAATTTTGTGTACAGTAGAAGTCGCTCAGGTGTTTATAAACAACGATTAAAGTTAATACTTTTTCTTTCGCGTTTAATACCAGAATCCGAAAAAGTGATGGATTGTGTCCATCACAATAACTACACAGTACAGTGCACCAGGTCCAGAAGAGATATTCAACTCTTGATTAATTTTGAAGACAAAAAACGCTTATATTTGCCACATTAGCGCTGCAATTGCCGTTGTATTATTTACTACTACACTGAAATATATTTGAAATACTGCAAACACTGCCACTACAGCGCACTTTTTAACCGATAATAACAAAGCGATCGCAACGCTCACGTGGCAAATATACACGTTTTTTGTCTTTAATTTTTGCATTGAAGTTAGCCATCTCTTCTCTGCAGTGTACACATGACGTTAACATTATACTCTGCATTATACCATGGTATAAGATATATAGGTACAGTAGGTACCACAGGTTCAGCCAATTTTTAAAAGATTATAATTCATCGAAAAAATCACATATAGAAATATTCTTTCATCAATAGGTAGAATGACGTGGAGAAAATTTGTATTCGAGATTCCAGATTTTTAAATTAATTTACAATTTTTCTATAACCTTTTGAAAATGATTGTGTTCCCAGAAGACTCAATGTATCAGCGGAATTTTACTTGTAGTGCTAATTCTGCGCATGTCGAGGAACTATAACCTTTTTGCGGCCGTGCATTTTATACATACAAGTGATCTGCCATACAAAGTTAAATTGACGTATATGCGAAAACAACGATCACAGAGACGAGGCGTTTGGATCAATGGGCTGTATGTGTGTTGGTAACGAATCTTCGTATTCACACACCACTATAGTCGATTGCATATCAGTGCATATACGTCCCTTTTTTGGACGGATATGCATCGCGTGGTGAAAAATGTACTGTATCTGAAGATTGAGCACTTATTGAAGAAAATTGTTATAATCATCGAATTCTGCGTTGAAAATTGCTATGAGTGAGCAACTTATGCGATCTTAATATCTTTCGAATTCATTTTTATATTCTTTTTAATACTTTTCCGTGATCGTTGTTTTCGCATATACGTCAATTCAACTTTGTACGGCAGTAATGTAATGTGTAGCGATCTTTGACTATACCGGGTGAGGCAGTAAGATGTTACCAGGTAAATGGGAATTTGCGCTAAATCTGTTGTAGCGCGGAAATACAAAACGTTAGAGTATAGTTTAAATGTAAGAACTTTGTATCTCAATTTTATCTTTCATTTAAGTCATATCCAAAGTTTCTCCGACTTTTCTGAGCTGAGTTATGGACCAAAATGTGACAAAAATTGACCAATTTGCCAAGATTTCCAAAATGAGAAACTGAAAAATCCCTCCCTCCCAAGCTTCACAGGGTTATTTAGGTATTTTTTTCGAAATCAGCGTTAAATTTTACTTTCAAATCGGATAAAATATGAAAGTTTGAACAATTTTTAATTTTTGAGAATTTTGGCAAATTGACCAATTTTTGGCACATTTTGGTCCATAACTCGGCTCAGAAATGTCGTAGAAAATTGAGAAGGGGCGCAAATTGAAGATAAAATTGAGATACAAATTTTGTAAATTTAATGTGTTGTGTGCATATAACCTTTCGCGTTTTCAAGCTGGAGAGAATTTAGTTCAAACTCTCATTTAACCGGTAACATCTTTTTGCCCCACCCGGTATATTGTATATGGACTGCGCTAAGCGGTAAAAAATAAGGCTCAACCACAGAGTAAACAGAGGTCGTCTTCGCTATGCTCATAACGTTAAAGAATACGGGCATCATCCAAATTCGTAGTTTAGGTTCGCCTAACGCGTTGAGTGCGCGTCAAGCTCTGCATACAGCTGTACACAACGCAAATTGTTGAGTGTTGCAGATTCACCGCTCGGTCAACTGCGTTAGGCGAACCCCAAACTACGAATTTGGATGATGCCCGTGTCTCGAGCGCGTTCAGACGACCTCTGTTTACTCTGTGGGCTCAACATCAGAGCGCTACGCTTACGGCGATTTACAAGCGGCATTGAACACGTTCACCTAGTGGGGAAAGGTGTGACGCGTGTATTTTAAATGCGCGTGGTCAGTGCCACTTACGGCAAACCTCATCGCATCTGTGGATGCTTTTTTCGGTCGTTTTATATACGCTAGTGCAGTCCACATGATATATAGTCAAAGGTAGCGACTTGACTATCTAATGTATGGACTGAGCTAAGCGCCGCGTAACGCGGCATGACATCTCGCAGGTATAGATACCTAAAAGAGACATAGATAGCTAACTCTCCATATAGGGCTTTTCCATGTCGGCGCATTGCATACGTATTCTCCTACGTGTTATCAAAATGGTAGTATTTCTAACATTGCTCTTATGGTAAACTACTCCACAATGAAAATGAGTATGCGATCCAGCAACGCCCATAAGAGCAATATTAGAAATACTACCATTTCAATAACACGTAGGAGAATACGTATGCAATACGCCGACATGGAAAAGCCCTATATGCGCTGTGTTAAAATCCGGCACCCGATTTTTGTCGAGCTAATTTACGTGCCGAGAGATAACGCTACTGTGTTGTAGGGCTAAATTAACATTGCGCTTATGGACGTTTTTCAGTATTCATCAATTATCTCGAAAACCTTTTATTTTTATGAGAAAATGAAAAGAACAAAATTTATTCCCCCTGTAATTTCCTATTGTATGAGACCTATTTCATATTTTGAAAAAACAAAATCCAAAGTAGGTCTCATTTGATAGGAAATTACAAGGGGAATAACATTTGTTCTCTTCATTTTTTCATAAAAATAAACGGTTTTCGAGATAATTGATGAAAACTGAAAAACGTCCATAAGCGCAATGTTAATTTAGCCTAAGAAAACAGACTGTGTCGCTATGCTGGCGTCTTAGACCATACAACAGGTAGACCGAGCATAGCAATGAATCTTTGAACGGAAGACATGATAAGAATACACATAAGAAAATAAGAGGGACTGGACCTTGTTTACAAATTTGATGGGCGGCGCGGGTGTACGGTGTGTTTCACTGCTCCGCGCTTTCACCCGCGTTGCCTTCATTGTGGTCCAGTCCCCCTTATTTTCTTATCATATCTTCCGTTCAACGCGTTGTACACGCGTATATGGCCGATGCTCGGTCTATCTGTTGTATGGTCTCTCAGGCTGGCGTGCGGTGGAACACTAGAACTTCGTTAGCTATCTTGTCTCTTTTAGGTATCTTCACTCGTAGGTAAGACAACACGCGTTTGCCGTTTGGATATATTTAAAAAGCGGCAACGATCACGTCCTATGAAAATACACGCAAAACGTGGTGCGTGCTGCTTACGCTTATCAGATCTGTTGACGCGTTTTCGGCTCATTTTATACACGTTAGCGCAGTCCATGCATTATAATTTAAATAGTCAAAGGGTAGCGATCGGTGGGCGATCGTCTCTTAGGATCGTGTCTCGTTTCGTCCCAGGTTTCGTCTAGTCTGTAACAGTTCTCTGGCCTGTAATCTGTATCGCTAGTGCTATCAATGGTGCTATCTAATTTGTCATATTTTTGGATGCAATAAGATTCACTTTATTGATTGCTACCTCAATACTCGATATTGCGTCTGCCTGTAGGACAAAGCCATGTCTCGTATAATCACTCAGCAAACTTTCGACAATGCGGTCAGGGAGAATATTGAAGAATTTTCTATGTCTACTGAAGAGGCAGTTGAAGATGCGATCAAACAATTTGAATCTCAGGTACATATCGAACGAAGCCATTCGAATTACGAACATAAGACTGGATTACCTTTGAGACTAAGAATTATACTATATTTCCTACGTAGGGTGTCAATCTACAAAATATAATAACTAATTCTCTGCTTACGAACGAAGTGAGCAGCATGACGAAGAAAATAGTAAAATTGAAGCAACTATTAGATGCAGATCCCAATGACTCCCAACTCATAAAACTGCTGAATGAAATGAGAGACGAATGCGATTCGGGCATTGCGAAAAGAATTCTCGCCTCTCAATGTGGTTTATATAATTGTCTGACAACTTTTTTAACGTCGCATTCGGACATTGGAGAACTATTAAGAATAGCGATTTTGGAATGTTTGATCGCTTTGATGACTGGTAAGTGATTCCAGTTTGTCTGAAATGAACGACTTTTTCATATTCAGTTGGTCAATGAATTCCAGGCTATCCTGATTTGTTGGAGTCCGTTGGATTCAACATTATTGAGAAATCGTTGAGAGAACCAGTTAATGAGTCTTCTTTGTTGCTGACCCTCAAATGGTGTATTGAATGTTGTCTTAAACATGAAGATAATCGAGAGGTTATCATTTAATAGCCTTTTAACCTCAACCCGTGCATCGCAAACGCCATGTTGATTTCTTTTTTGTCTTTCAGAAATTTTTGACCAGCGAAAATTTTGTCACAAATGTCAAGAACTTGATGGACAAAAAATCACTTTCGCCCGAGGTGTTACGATTTCTATGTAAATTATTCCAAACGTTCGTGTTGAATGATGATGTAAGAGCTGAATTTCCTCGTGGCCATCAGCATGCGTGTCAACTCTCGAATGAATTTTTGGATTCGTTGATAAGGCAATTGCGTTGTAAGTGTATTCAACTGGTTCAGGGTTGGCATAACATGGTGGATGGCTTCAGTTCCACAAGAAATACATTGAACGTACACTTCCAATTGTTAACGTATGGAAAGTAGTGTCACGTTTTAAATAACTTCATGAAAGAACATAATCGTTATTGTTACACTATAGTAACGATATTATGCAAATATGTCATTCTAATTTAAAACACGAATGGGGAGTTCGTATAAAGCGTGAAAGTTCTGTAAAGTGTGAAGATGAAGTAGGATGGTTCGAAGTAAATGTCCTGGCTGAGCTAGCTTGATATAAAATTTACGATTACAGAGCGCCCAGTAATTCTCGCATAAAAATTGAGTTACGCTGAGAATAATATTTCATTGAATCATTTGTTATTTTTACATAATTCTAATTTCAACTTCACCTTACGATACGATTGTAAGAGTATCTAATTGTAAACGTTATGCCAGCCTTACGTTCTGCTCGATACTTCATAATTTCGCAAAAATAGATAATTATTTAATTCGACTAAAATCTCGCCAATTCCTATTGTATTCTATAGCTGGAGTTAAAGGGGCTCAGAATACGAGTAAGTTGAAAAAATTATTTCAATATTGGAGTACCAGAGTTTAACTCTATCGAAAAATATCGCAGACGTGTGCGTTTTTCGTTGTTTCAATCATCTTCTTCTTTATAAATTTTAGTAATTTGTCAACATACATTCAAATTATTAATTACCTATGATTGAGTCTCAAGAAAATTTATTGCACAGCATAAATTTCATAACTACGGTCATAAAACTATTCATTTGAAGCAAAGCATTATTCTTAAAACAGGGAAACTTATGGTAAGCTCAAGATTGTTCGCAACGTTTTATTGTGATGAGAGCCTTGCCGAGGATTGAATGGTTTTGGACTGTTTCTTTGGGAGCAATCTTCTTAGAGCCCAATACTTTTAATTCAAAAATGGTTGGTCCGCGTGAAGTCGAAAGTATTTACTCGATAGCAGGAAGTGTTGACCTTCATTATGTCGCTTGGTCAATAATATATGCTGGTTGAAACCCATTCTGAGTACTCAAGTGAACAAATGCACTTGTTCAGTTCGTATAGAGGCTAAAAGTCTCTCATCGATCATATAAAATATCCCATTAACATTGCAGTAGATGAAGATGGTTACCGAGAAATTTTTATTCGACATAATCTTATTTCCTCCAAATCGTTTCCGTCACTTTTACGCTCTCTCATAAAGAAAAATGTCCATCTTATCCTTTCTTGGAATATGCTCTTTTTTTCCGAAAATTTTCCTCGCGATGCCACCGAAAAATGCCACCTGAATTTTTCTGTAAAGAACTTCCTTATTTTGATGAATTTCGCGCTAAATATTGTGTCATTTTTATTTTCACTAGCAAACTCAAGCGACAAAAGAGTACTTCACGCTGTTATGCAAGCTCTAATAGCAATTATTGTGAGGAACGAGTATTGTCAGAATTTTTTTGACGCTGGTGGTCTAGAATTACTTCGTGATATCCTACTGCACCACTCGGAAGATGAGGTAAGATCTTAATCTTAAACGAGTGAAACTACGCGGTACAAAATATTTTTCGCTAATGTAGACGATGTTTCGTGGATTATCGGTTCTGTTTTTAGACTATTTGTAGATCCTCTCTGAGTTTGATGAAAGTAGTGGCTGGTAACGATGCTGTAAAAGCCAAAGCTATGGAAATTATCGATTCGACCATAATAATCTCTATTATTCAAAAATACTTGGTGAGTTACATTAAGTATGCGACGCAATGTTTATGAAGAAGATGAATACCACTTTCTTTGTTGAATTTCAGAATTCAGCTAAAACTTGCAATCAAGGCTTGGCAACCCTTTCAATGCTAACGCTTCGGAATACTCATAATTGTAAATTACTGGGTGATAATGATGTTGCAGAATTAGTTGTGCAAGCAATGAAGATTCATACAACGATGAAGAAACTGCTTGTAATACATCCACTTTATAGGTTTCTTTGTCGTTATCTATGAACTTTTTTCGAAATTAATGACTGTCGTGTAAGGAAAAACGTTGAGTACTTAGTAAGAAATAAGGAGAAGACTATGAAGTCCTTACGGATCATTTCAATCAGTGGAACTAAAAATACTTTCCAGAAACTTTATGAGATTATAACAATAGCTAGTTTCGCAAACTAGAAAGGTAATTCGCATCATCACCCTGTAAACGAAGAATGATTTGAAGTATAAAAAACTTGGTCTGTATTGTGAAAGGGAGAATCCAGTTACTACTTGATATTCAGTTGAAAAAGACTACCTACGCTTATGGTGAAATTGAGTTGTCAGATTGTTATTTGATTGAATACGAGTACATAATTTCGAAAAGATGAAGATGGATAAAGTAGGTACCTATCAGGTTTTCTGCTTTACATTTATCGACTGCTTTGAGAAATTGAACTTGTGGACTAAGGTTTTATTTAGATAATATGGAATTTGACTTCAACTTAGACGGTTCTTTTGTTTTTCACGGCGAAAACGATGAGGTTAACCGTTCTCTGTCATAGTTTGAGTGTTTTACCGATTTTTCGAATATTGGTTACAATTGCCTGAATACGAATGCAATGCTGTATCCGCGCAGTTACTGAAAGCGCGTCATTGGCAGAACTTTCGTTGGAAACGCGCATTTTGTAATCATCTTACTGACTGCCTGCAATATCTTCAGAGCTATCGAACCAAAGATGATTACTTTTTGACGCAAATCAGTCGTGAATTTTCTGAGTACCATATATCCCCATTCTGTGTGCAATAGAGCGTGAGGATTTACTGAACAAATAGAATGTATAGATATTGCGGCTCTAGTCGAAGCAAGAGTTCCTGAAATTATGAAATTATTATGAGTTCATCCTTCTTCTTTTCAGTCTGTCTCTCGGACATATATAGCCTGGGTATGTTGATGACATCAAACGTGGCATCCAAATCGTATAGTTAGGCCGTCTACGATCAAACTTTTCTGAAGAAAGAGAACTGCGATGAAAAATTGGTTGCGGAACTTGAGAAGTGCAAAAAGAGTTTACTGTCTTCTCATCATTTATCGAGTAGTGCTTGAGTTCTAAATATGAAATTTAAACGAAAGAAATCAGGGGGGCTGTTCGTTATGAAAAGCGTAACGAACACAAGGTTTGCCTGCTCTCCGTCGAAAGGTAGCCTTTTGTCTGAAGATTTACTTCACAATTTGATCGATTTCATTATTTTTTACGGACGTATGGGTCATTATTTTATTGAAGTTGACTGTCGACTAATTTATTCAAATCTCTTCCTTCAGGCTTCGTAGCAATATAGCAGAGTAATCATACTCTTAAATTTGTTCTCTTTTGCAGCGTTTTCTATTTTGTGCAGAGCCCTATCGAGAACATTTTTATGAGGGTAGTGAGGAGAAGCAGGAAAGAAAAAAAAAGAAAGAATGATACGAGTGGGTAAGGCAGAGCAGGCCAGGCGCGGCCCTTAGTAAAAATTTCGAACCAGATGAAAATCATGATGATCTGTACAGTTTATATCGCTGAAAAATTCTTGAAAAATTCTGCAGTAAATGTAATAATAAGAAATAGCGTGATTGCTTGAAAGATAAGATTACGTTTTGAAAGGTCAGTTCTACTGTCGCTGTTGTGAACGTTTCTTACTTCCTCCAGCTAAATACGTAAACTGACCCTTTATTTACCGAGTTATATTTACCTATTATATTTTTTAAATATTGGAACCACTCGAACCAACTTCCTACGAAGTAGAATGGGATCGTCCTCTTTGAAACCGGTGTATACAAACTTATATCGACATCAATGTGTCGGTGTTTAATCTATATTTTATCATAAAATTCGATTTTCTTCAAAATTTGATCAAAGAAGCTTAATTGATAGCTGTTTGATCGAAAAATCCACAACCCATCACTCTCTTAATGAAACTAAAGCAAGTATCTCCAACTTTTATTTCAGTTCTATCTCTTATTGTCGATATAATCGATCACGTATTCGTCTGGTTCAAGTTCTATTAAAGGACTCAGCGATGTAGCGCTGGAGTCTTATCGTGATTTTAGCGCCTTTCAGTTTCGCATTTCCCGACTAGTTTCAAATTATTAGGCGAACGACCGTAATTCTCTTATAATGATACCTTAACATCATCTATGATGCAACGATGGAAGAAGGAAGAGAAAGAACTTTTTTCACGCGTGGATATTGAATGCATCATGATTGACGTTAATTCTTCTTGGAATTTTGCGCACTAAACTTTTCATACAAGTCGTTTTCCGTGACGGTCTTGTTTTGTATTAACAGTATCTAATAGCTTGCCAAGAGCAAAAGTGCTGAAAGTATTTTCTACGCAGAAAATGAATCTGGTTCTTAATTCTTGCTGGTACATTCAATTTTTATAGAACTGGCTTCTAAATATGAGTACGAAGATAGTCAACACTGTACGTTTGATTGTAATATCGTATCAATTACGAATTGGAATAACCCCCCTAAAAAAAGTGAAAAGTGTGACTTCAGTATTTCTCAAAAAATTTACATGCATCTCAAACCGAATTGAATTATTGCTTTCGCGATCTTGAACATTCTTATTGTACTATGTATTTTGCTAACAAACCTCGCGACGCGGAAGCACTCGAATTATCGAAGAAGATCGATTTGTGAAAACGTACCGAGCTACGAGAAATTGTTTCAATCATCTGTCCAACCTAAAAGTATAACAAAAAATGAACACAGTAGTAGATGACTTCATGCGCAGGGTGACCAGATATACTCTTTTGAAGTTCTCGAAAAGAGTATTTCCTCTTTTGCCCAAAATCACTTAGAAATGCTCTTTTTGAAAAGTGCATATACTCTTTATACTCTTTTTCAAGCGTTTTCGAGTGTTCCGTAATCTTCCATATCTCTCTTTTTTTTCGAAGCTGAAAGGCGCCCAAAGTCTATTGCCCCTTACCGACTTTTCGACTGAAAAGTCAGGTATTGCTCCCGACGCACTTTTGGCTGGTAAGCACGGGAATGAACTTTCTCGACGTTTTATATGTCCTAGAGCAGCGCTTCTCAAACTGTGGTACATGTACCACTAGTGGTACGCGAAGAGGTTTGAAGTGGTACGTACACAATCACTCAAAATGATGAAAAAAATTAATGAAATTGAAATAGGCATGTAAGTACGAGAAATATAAGATTACAGGTACTTCGTGTACAAAGCTACGAGTTTTACGCATTTTTGTTCCATAATTATAATATTTTTCATACTGTAATTAAAAAATTTTTCAAGTGGTACGTCAGATTTGATGAGTGTCAAAAAAGGTACGCGGATGAAAAAGTTTGAGAAGCGCTGTCCTAGAGCACTGCGAGACTAATAGAAAAATTTAAGGTTTCTTCATATATTTATAACGCTTCTTTCGTCAGCTCAACTCCTCCCAAACTAATACGTCCATTTTCTTCAAACTTAGTCAAAATTATAGTCATGTATGTGGAGTTGTGCATGTGATTTTTTCTTGTTGATTAGTTGAATATGTATTTTGAGCATTTCTCAATTTTCTCTCAGATGTGATACCTATTTTCTGAAGTTATCAAATTAACTGTCTTCATACGACTGCATGATATATTATAGTGTTCAACGTTGTCAACGAGAAACTTTGAGTTCATTTGGATGAATGGTTTTCGAGTGATTCTCAAGATAAATAGATCTCATCGATGTATTTGAGTCCTCTCAATTGTTATTCGTATGCGCACGGAGCATTTACTGGCTAGAAGAATTTTTAATGAACAACCGTATAGGATAGAGAAATTGTAACTTTTAAACAGGTCGTATAGTTATAGCGTTAGTGATAGGTACTACCTTGATCATATTTTATTCAGGTGCTCATGTTACGAAAGACAATAATATTGTCACCAATAAGTTGAATCATCTAGTCCATTAGACGTATCATATATTATCAAAAAATTTGTACTACCAGTAGATCCCATTCGTTTCTTGTACGATATCGTGTTTCGGCTGTGTACTTAGATTTGAGAACGTTTAGGATAACTTGATACTAGTTGTTCGTGTGGTGGAATAAAATGGTAATGTCTCTCGTCAACAACTAACATATCGTCTTCAGAATAACATGAAATATTCTGTTACTGATGAATATGATCGGATCTTCGAACTGGGCTTTCACATTGACAATCATCTAGTTCCTTAGTTCGTTGACTCGCTTAACGATTTGATGTGTTTGTCCTGTGAACTGTCGTCTTTCTTGAGCCTATTTTCGTTCTGTTGAATAGTTCCTCTAATTACTTTTCATCGAAGGTGACCCTCTACGAGTTTTATGAGCGATAATAGTTCTTTTCTCCAGTAGATGTGTCGTGATTTTATAAGTTTTGAACGATTAAGGGTATGCTCTACCTAGTCACTCACACGTAGACACACACAAAATATGTATCGCATGTTGCGATTTTTGCCCCGAGATAACTGATTAAATAAAGCATGAAATATCTTGAAACTTCCTATTTATGTAGATAAAACTTGAAAAAATAAGGCTAATTGGTTCACACGAACTAATTTTGTTAATTAATTGGAATTCAACGATTCAAAGATGGGACATTCAGACGAAAGTTCAAATGTTTCCTGAAGATCATTCAGAATATTTTGCGATTTGTCAACTAATTAGCCGTATTTTCCTCAACTTCAAGAATGAATTACACCACGTTCCTAATCATTTTGTGCATTATCCAATATCGATACCGTAGAACGAATACCTCGTAAGCCACAAAAAAAAAAATCGACATAACTGCTATTTTACACGTTTCTCATACTTCGCAATCCAAAAATGACAAAAAAAAAAAAAATGTCAATTTTTTGTGGCTTACGAGATATTTGTTCTACGGTATTGAGTCACTACCCGCAACACACCATTTTGTGTACGGCACGTTTATTTTCTGTGTGAGTTACTAGGTAGAGCATACCCTTATGTGTTTTTTTTCTCTTCCTTTCAGAAAAATGTTTGTTGGCTGATCAAAAACTTGGCACAGGGTAATGAAAAGATAACCTCAGAATTTTTGAAACTCGGCGCAGAAGAATGTTTGAGAGATATGCTTCAAGATCATCCGGACTGCGCATTTGAGGCAAATGTCGGTTTACGTTTACTAGGCTGCGAGGTGGAATGCAGAGAGCTATGGACGGGCGAAGGTAAAGGTATCACGAATTAGGATATCAACCGTCAGAATTTTCCCAACTCGTACGTTCACGATAATGGGTAGAATATAAGTTTCTCTCCGATATTTGTAATTCATTTTAATTACAGATTTAGAGAAGATAAAAAAATGAATCCCTAATTTATGTTCAACGAACCTTAATTCTTCTTCTGTTAAATATAACCATTTTCTACATTTATAGTAAAAATTGAATAAAACGTTTTCGTAAAAGTGCGATTGTACAATTTTTCATCGTTGAAAATTCTTATCGGTATGCAAGTCGTGTTTCATTCGGTCCATCTGTGGCAACAAAAAGAACTTGTACAGACGTAGTACAATCTCATCTCTTCCTAAAAAAAGACAGAAAACCACGATGATTTAATAATGACTGAAAAAAAAAACAAAAAAAAAGGGAGAACACTTCAGGCTACGAACTTCAGCTCTTCTTGTTTGCGCTTGAAAAAATACAGCTTCACGATGGCCACACTTAGGACACGGGTGCTGTTCAGTTCGAGGTAACGTAGGATCCGAGATGACATCAGCCACAATATGAGTCAACTCGCTGGGGAGTGATGAATGATAGTATAACTCATGAATGACACAATTACAACTTATTAAAGCCTCGAAAGAAAAGAAAGCTTACTCAATTTCGTGCATTATCTTGTTGACGTATATGCAATTGCTGTCAGCGTCTTGCTTGTGGTCACAATTACGGCACTAAAGGCGAGAAGATGAGTACGAGTGAAATAACGGACACATGCATAGAAAGAAAAGTCGACTACTCACCGCATACAAAAGCTTCTTGTTTTCTTTATCTTCTTTAGGGTACAGCATGTTGTTACTAACGTAAAGATAAATACAATGAACATTGTTTATAAATGATTGTTGGAGCACTTCTAAAAAAATTTCACTCACCATTCTTGACAAAATCTAATTCCAACAAAGGCTGGACCTTCTCCATGTGACTCAATTCCTGGTAAAACCATATTGAGAATATTTTCTGATGTTGATTCGAGGGGGAATTCCAAAGCATCGACTGATGAGTGACGATACTTGTTACCTACAGAGTTCAAGTCTCGATCGCAGATAGCCAGTGCAAATGGCGTTATCAGTCATCGCAACAATGAGAGGCTTGAACAGGGCTCGGCCTTCGACTATATATCATGTGGACTGCGCTAAGCGAGTTGGCTATTTAACGTAACGTCGTGTCTCGTGAGTCGTGTGAACGGTCGACTGCGCCACGCGTACTCTGCCGTACAAAGCTAAATTGAATTGATGTATTATTATGAAGAACGCATGTATATAGATACCTAATAATAATAAAGCACTAGAACGATACGAGTGAAGACATACGCCATTTTCTATCGTGCAGAAACCCTCCAAGGTACATCGCGTGTCGCGTAACATCGCGGATATAGATACCTAAAAGAGACAAGATAGCTAACTCTCCATATGCGCTGTCAAAGTCGTATACACGGTACATTATAGAGGTATTGACACGAACGTAATGCCGTGTTTGTTACTGTCGCCTGAGTTGTGTCAGTTGATATAATCTACGCTAGGAGCGTTGCAAGGTATTACTAAGCATGAAAACTACATGAATACTGGGTAATGTAAATTCATCAATTTTTGAAAATTCGTAGAGGAATCAGGTATTAACCTAAAAATCTGAAACCGGGTACGAATAGACAACTCACCATGCTCTACTTATTTAAAAAAAAAATTATCTTCCTAGGTGAATTTCTTCACCTTTTACAACCGTTGAAAATTTCGTCAATATTAGGGTACCTCCGGTAAGGTTGCGACACAGGTGGGGTGTGGAAGGTATTCAAACGATCCCTGCGAGCGTAGCGGAATTCCGTATGAATTAACACAATTCGTGCGACAGAAATTTTTCGTTGTGTCAATACCTCTATAATGTACCGTGGTCGTATAGAACACCAAGTTGAGTAACTCGCGCAGTTTCATGTTGTTGCCACGGAACATGAATGTTGAGCGCTGGCGTAGCATTGCTCACGAGTTTTTTGGAAATAGCTGGCTGACAATGGAGAAAACGTATTTTTCAAATTTTAATTTCTAAAATTCTAATGAACCGTTTATATTCATGTATGGCTTAAAAAAAAGCTGGAAGCCTCGTCTTTAATATTCAAAAGAAAAAATAGGTAGGTGTCGATCGATTTTTGGAGATAACACGCAGTTTCTAAACATACTTTTTACGTGTATTTCTCCCATAAGAGCATAAGCAATGCGACGCTGCGCGCGTATAGTGATAAATTTCGTTACATTTTTTTGTATTCATTGCGTATATAGGAAGATGCACAACTTGTTACGTTAGTAATATATATGACTTTGTGCGCTGTGTTAAAATCCAGTACCCGATTTTTGTCGAGCTAATTTACGTGCCGAGAGATAGCGCCACTGTATTGTAGGGCTAAGTTAACATTGCGCTTATGGACGTTTTTCAGTATTTATCAATTATCTCGGAAACCGTTTATTTTTATGAAAAAATGAAGAGAACAAAATTTATTCCCCTTGTAATTTCCTATCGTATGAGACCTATTTCATATTTTGAAAAAAAAAATTCAAAGTAGGTCTCATTTGATAGGAAATTACAAGGGGAATAAATTTTGTTCAATTCATTTTTTCATAAAAATAGACCGCTTTCGAGATAATTGATGAAAACTGAAAAATGTCCATAAGCGCAATGTTAATTTAGCCTAAGAAAACTGTGTCGCTGTGCTGGCGTGCGGTGGAACACTAGAACTAGTTTGCTATCTTGTCTCTTTTAGGCATCTTTAAACGCATGATACGATCACGCGCCCAGTGTTTTTGTTGCATTGTGTAAATGGGTCTACTGGTGCCCCGTGAGCAGGGATGTCCAGCCAATCACCATTGACTTAAACTTGGCTTATGGCTTTCAGCTCTAGCTGAAAGCCAATGGGTCTCGATTTCATTAACTGACTTACCATTGGCTAATAGCGTATTCATTTAGCGTTCCAGAGTCGCTTGATAACGTTCCGGAGTCGCTTTATACCGTTCCGGAAGCGGTTTCTACCGTTTTGGAGCCGGTTTATATTGTTCCACAGCCGATATCTAATTTTTTGATGATTGTCTGACTTTGAGCTGATGATTGGCTGACTTTGGGCTGACAGCCAAACAGGGCGCATTTTGTTAGCTGACTTTTAGCTTCTGCAAAAATGGTCACAACATTGGCTTAAGCTTTTAGCTTACGTTTGGCTGGCTTTAGCTGGACATCTCTGCCAGTGAGAATTATGGTAATCCTAATTCTTATTTTGGACAGACATTACATCCAAATCGACGATCAGGCAAACTGGATCTTTTGGATGATTGGTGCAAGTGTGTGAATCGTGATAACACACTACTATTACTTTATTGATGGAATAATAGGGTAAAATTTAGATCTAGGAAATTGGAGCTCTCTTTCACATATGATAAACACTCTACTCTGAAGTGAATGGTCGGGTAGAAAAAGGGCCTTGGCACAATTTAGGGCCCTTTTTTGATTATTAGTGATTCAAGTTCAGCACTCTCTCCCCTTCATGCGGTAAAAATTTTAATTCATTCTGATGACTATGAGGTACATAAAACTATGTTGAAGTGGAGCGTCTACCATGCTTGAACTCTCAGTAGGTAGTTGTAAAATGGCGGCAATCGAGGTTGTCTCAAACTTTGCCTCTAGATTAGCTTAAAGAACACTGAAAATCGATACAGATGGCATCATGTATATCTAGAAGGCCTTCATTTCATTTCCCATGCCTATTTATAGCCATGATGATGAACTTTGTATTGAAGATGAGCAAGTACTTTATGCTTATCTTACCTCTATAACATGCCTCCTAACATAATACATACAGATATTACTGGCTACTAATTAATAACACTACTAACTGTGGTGTGTAATATGAGAAACCATCTACCGACCACGGTATAAGATGAAGAGGTAATGACACAACGCTAAAATCGTGTCCGCAGTTTTGAAGTTGTACGTACAAACTTCCGCTAGGTTTGCAGCGAACACTCGGGCTGTTTCCCTGTTCCTTCTACACCCCACCTGCGCCGAGACGTTACCGTTGGTACCCTAGTATTGATGAAATTTCCAAGGATTATAAAAAATCCAAGAATTTACTTAAAAGGGTGATTCTTTCAAAATTTTATAGAGTAGATTAAATGGTATTTTTATGCCAAATATGAAATGCATCGGCTGATTCCTGATCCTGCAATAAATTTTTGAAAGTAGCGGCGTTCCCATAAGACTCTGTACATTACCCATCACTTTCATCACGAGCGCTGCGCTCGGGATGTTCAGAACTACTTCAAAATCACGGACAGCGTTTACCACAGTCAGAATACGTTCGTGTCACTACCTCTTCATCTTATACCGTGCTACCGACCAGTATGATGGCGGATCTACTATAACACTTTGACCCTCTGAGAAACTCACTTTTTTGAGGATTTATCAATTTATACTCAAAAATACTTATTATTACTGCAGCACAATACTTGCAAATATGGGTATTGGCTTGAAATACATTCATTTATTATTATTACTCTTGACAAGATCCAAAAAGTTGCTAGAACGCGTGGAAAGTCGATAATTGACTAATTGCAAAAAGGGCCTTAATTGCGCAGACTATAACGTGCTCTACAGGCAACTCAGGAACTTTCTAACGTTCTAATTTTCAGTGATTTTCTAGATCGGACATCCATCTACAATCTTACCAAGGTTTATGACGTTTGTGTCTTTCCTTATGGCATTTCTATGAATCTGAACTTTCAAATGCGTTTTTCTTGAAAACTACTTTTTGTGTTAACCGTTCTTACAATGCGCCAGTGGTATAAAAGCGGTAATCGGTGTCATGTGCTTGACAAAACTCACGTTCACTTTAAGAAAGGAGAGAAAGTAGTAAAAAGTACGTACTTTCAGTCCTCGAGTCTCGGGAACGGAACGGTCAACGTGAGTTGCGCGTAAAGTAAAACTAACACTATAGGGCTTTTCCATGTCGGCGCATTGCATACGTATAGACCAAATCGCCATGACGTCATTCACGGACATTCACTGATAACAAGGCGATGTTTGCTCCCACAGATATATAATAAGAACCTAGATATCGGACTCGCTATCTCGCGCGTGTTACGTTTTTGTGAGCGGCCCTAGTATAACCATTCCCCTAAGAGGAGGCAAAACACGGAATTCCCATAAGACGCTGTACAACTTTGAACTTGAATAAGTGAACAAAAATTGATTCTTTCGAGTTCAAATTTTCAGTTAAATTTTTTCGTTACGTTCTTAATCGAGAACAAGAAATACTCGGCATTTTTAACCAATTCAAGATATAGCTGCCATAAGACGCGTGTTAAACGGTGGTGTACCCTGCACCGCTCTCGCGTGACGGGTGCGCCTGCAACGCTCACAGATACTTCGACGAGTCCGATATCTAGGTTCTTATTATATATCTATGTTTGCTCCGCGATGGCTTACCCCAACTTACGCGTAAGTTCAAAACAAAAAAAATGCTCCATAAGAAATACACGGGAACGTTTCGATCTTACGTTCAGATTTGAAAACAAGAAATAAGTTAAGAACCGCAGGTACATTTTCAAAGACATGAGAACTTCCTGATTCTAAATATAAACACGTAATTGCTTACTTATTTCCAATCTTTTAATTTGAGCGTATGATCGAAATGATCCCTGTGTATTCTTATGGGAATTGATATCCTACTTTGAACTGATACAGTATACTATCGCATTCTCTCGATTCCTGTTATCAGTAAATGTTCATGAATGACGTCACGGCGATTTAGTCTATTCTCTTACGTGTTATCAAAATGGTAGTATTTCCAACATTGCTCTTATGGGTGTTGCTGGATTGCATACTCATTTTCATTGTGGAGTAGTTTGCCATAAGAGCAATGTTAGAAATACTATTATTTCGATAACACGTAGGAAAATACGTATGCAATGCGCCGACATGGAAAAGCCCTATAGTCTGATCACAAATAGAGTGGGTCACGTAAACAAACCCGCGAACTGCTTCCTTGTATCGTAATCAATATTTGTGCATGAAAGCGGGTCGCGGGTGATTTGCGATCAGACTATTCGCATCAGGCCACTTGTTATAGTAGATCCGCCATCATACTGGTCGGTAGATGGTATTTGATTCCCGTTCATGGTATTTGTTAACGTCTCGTTCGTGGGTCCAATAGATTCCTTTTCGCAGTGTTTACCATCCGGCGGAAGTTCTCCGGTTCCAGGCATTGGAAAATAGGAATTCAGCGAGTGCGAGATGAATAAACGAAAATAAAATGACTTTTTTTTTTTTTTTTTTTTAAATGGACAAACTTTATCTATACAGTATTTTTTAAAACAAGCAGTATGGGATGCCCGTAACCCTGTTATCGTAGATCCGCCATCATACTGGTCGGTAGATGGTTTCTCATATTATACACCACAGTTAGTAGTGTTATTAATTAGTAGCCAGTAATATCTGTATAAATTATGTTAGGAGGCATGTTATAGAGGTAAGATAAGCATAGTACTATACATAGTACAAAGTACTTGCTCATCTTCAACACCACTACTGTAGACGCGCTAGTGTCCTGGACGAAAAAGTGATCACATGAAAATTTACACAAGAGCGTATTTTATTTCAACTAGCTATAGGTATCTCTTTTATTACTGAAAAAAAAAGTACCACTTATAATGACCGTTTTTGACTCTCTTGACTAGTAGAATAGTATGAAACTCATAAAAATAAAAATTTCACCAATAGACTGAATTATCGTGACGTCAGTCATTGTAAACTCTTTACCAATAACGCGCGAACACACTTCAAAAACCCTTAAATGTGATCGATTGTATCGTTCTTGGTTCTATCACATTATCAATTCTCATAAGAAATACACTGGAACGTTTCGATCATACGTTCAAATTGAAAAACCAGAAATAAATAAGCAATTACGTGTTTATATTCAGAAGTAGGAAGTTCTCAAGTATTTGAAAATGTACCCGTGGTTCTTTATTTATTTCTGGGTTTTAAATTTGATCGTAAGATCGGAACGTTCCTGTGGATTTCTTATGGAGCATTTTTTTGTTTACCAACCACAGCGGTAAAATAGGGTAAAAATAACAGCGTGCAGCGTGGTTGTAGGGTAAGCTATGTGGAGTTTGTGACGTCACGATAATTCAGTCCATTATCTGAAACATCACTTTTTCGTCCACGTCCAGTTTCCACAAATGGCCGCTGTAGTAAATGTAGAGGGCGACTCTTTTGGGGTCTGACGCGAATAGATGTTGAGCCATATTTTTTACCGCTTAGCGCAGTCCATTTTCTAATACATAAAATAGAAAGTTTGTCTGTATGTATGTTCGTCCATAACTTTTGAACGCCTTCACCTATCGACTTGGAATTTTTTTTTTATAAATTTCGTTTTATTCGGGTCAGGTTTTTGAATAAATTTTGACGTTCTGACTCCCTCAAGGTGGAGTGGGGGGCGAAAAAAATAGGGAAAAACGGGCATTATCGAGCACTGAAACTAAGGAACTATATAAGATAGGTATGCACAAGTGATAAGAATAGGATCGTCACCACACTGATAAAGTCGAAGGAGGAGCAATCTGAGTAGTATCCTAAGAGAATTTTAAGCATCAAGCATGGAATACAAGAATTTAAACTACAAAAAATGAAGGAAATTCGCTAATTTCTTTTTTTCATCGATATAATCTTTCTAATTAACGAAAATTCAATGTTTGACATTTAAATTTTTCTCACATGGCCCTCCTGAAATCTTCTAAAACTGCTCCTCCTTCGACTTTATCAACATGGCGATGATCCCTTTCTTATCACTTGCACACTCGTATCTTATATAGTTCCTTACTGAAACTGCTTCTCGCTGTACCTTAGACCTACGCGCAATGTTCCAACCATTGACTAAAAAAATACATATTTTTTATTTTTTAATAGTTGTGTCGTATAATTTTCAAATGTTTCTTCATATTGTCTGTCATTCATTACAAAACCGAAGAAGTAGGACATTGTCAATGAATTAATTGTTGGCAAACATTTTTTTTTAATAGAAAACATATAAATAATTCTGTAAGTAGATTACTTTTCTGTGGACCTGTATTCAAAATTTTTATGCAAACTGTCTTTCTTTTTCAGTCTTCCGCATCCATCTCCTCTAATTATCCACATTGTAATTATTGATTCTACTTGTTATCCTCCTGCAAATTAATAGAAGAAAAACGTTTCGATTGTAAGATTAGTTAATTCATTTCCCCTGTTCTCTTTCACTTTTTCTTCTCGAGGTCCTCAATATCAACTGCCTCATGCACTCTTGACCTAAGTCACATTTTTGCAATCTGGTGAAAAAGACCTATTTCTCCAGATTACAAAAATGCAACTTAGGTCAAGTGTGCATGAGGCCGTTGATATATTCTTTCAGGTCCACTCACCTCCAAGTAACAGTTATTCTCGATGTCAAATCCTGATTTTTGTAATTCACTATGCTATAAGTATTCTTCTGTTAAATCGTGATGACGTCAAGTCCTACTCCAGTTTATAATCTAGTCAACTACCTAATTCAAATTAAAATTTAATTGTGAACCTTTTCTATGGGAGATTCTTGAAAATTTTGATGTCTAGTCATTTGCCAAGAATAATGAATGGTTGAAATTTTTTCTATTCCTCCTCCTGCCATATAAATGTGGGAAATTAAAGTTCCATATTCCTCTCTCATCATATTATACAGCTTAAAAATCAACATTTTCCCAAGATAACCTTTTGTCATAATTGTATAGCTCGATGTACAAAATTTTTTCAATTTCAACTCGTCTGGTGGTTCAATGAAGATCCTCTCCTGTCATACATAGCTCGATTCCCAATAATTGAACTGTTTTCAAATCTGAATTGTTTAAAAGTACAAATTTTTACTAACCCCTGTCTGTCACATACAGCTCAAAAGTCTTACTTCTTCCAATAATTTTTTCGAGTCCCTCCTGATTTAGTTAGTTCAATTTTAGAAATTTCATCAAATGCAATCCGTTTTTCGGGACTCAGATTTTGAATTCAATTCTCAATATTGAAAACAATCCATCCCATAGAAGAGGATCTCTGATTTCCTTGTTTGACTTTGTAAACGCCATTGTCTTTCATTACAACTTTCAATTCCATCTTTTTTGGTTGAATAATATGAATCTGATCAAAAGCTTCATTACAATATTCATTTAGTCAACGTGATCTCTGCAGAATCGCTCCCTCTATTTTTCCTGAATACATATCTCTCACATTAGGTTTAAGCCTATACTTTCCTATCCCATCTCTAAAAAACACTCCCACATAATTCTTCATACTCCATCATTTATTTAATCATCAAAAACTTTTATTCTGATTTTGGTTGACATCAGTTATCCTATAATCACGGTATAAGATGAAGAGGTAGTGACACGAACGTATTCTGACTATGGTAAACGCTGTCCGTGATTTTGAAGTAGTTCTGAACATCCCGAGCGCAGCGCTCGTGATGAAAGTGATGGGTAATGTACAGAGTCTTATGGGAACGCCGCTACTTTCAAAAATTTATTGCAGGATCAGGAATCAGCCGATGCATTTCATATTTGGCATAAAAATACCATTTAATCTACTCTATAAAATTTTGAAAGAATCACCCTTCTAAGTAAATTCTTGGATTTTTTATAATCCTTGGAAATTTCATCAATACTAGGGTACCAACGGTAACGTCTCGGCGCAGGTGGGGTGTAGAAGGAACAGGGAAACAGCCCGAGTGTTCGCTGCAAACCTAGCGGAAGTTTGTACCACGGTATAAGATGAAGAGGTAGTGACACGAACGTATTCTGACTGTGGTAAACGCTGTCCGTGATTTTGAAGTAGTTCTGAACATTCCGAGCGCAGCGCTCGTGATGAAAGTGATGGGTAACGTACAGAGTCTTATGGGAACGCCGCTACTTTCAAAAATTTATTGCAGGATTAGGAATCAGCCGATGCATTTCATATTTGGCATAAAAATACCATTTAATCTACTCTATAAAATTTTGAAAGAATCATCCTTCTAAGTAAATTCTTGGATTTTTTATAATCCTTGGAAATTTCATCAATACTAGGGTACCAACGGTAACGTCTCGGCGCAGGTGGGGTGTAGAAGGAACAGGGAAACAGCCCGAGTGTTCGCTGCAAACCTAGCGGAAGTTTGTATGTACAACTTCAAAACTGCGGACACGATTTTAGCGTTGTGTCATTACCTCTTCATCTTATACCGTGCTTCCCACAATGTGACATGAGTAATAACCTCTACCCTATGTAATTACTCAAAAACAGTTTCCAACTCTTTCGACTACCGGCATTACTCAATTACTCTAACTTGTACATATCCGGTCTTTTTCTCCCAATTAAAACTTTAAGCCCCTCCACTTGGCTCAACTCCTTCCAATTCTCTTCCGTATTCTCGTTCTTTGTTTCCCACTCCATATCAGTTGTTTTTATTTTTAACGCTCGCGAGCAGCCTATTTTTAATAATTATTTATTATTGTTTCTTTTTGTCTTGCCAATTAAATTTTACCTATTTCTTATGAAATCCTCCTGTAACTATCTCTGGATATTGCTAAAATTGTATAATTGTTTCTGAGGCTCCGACGGATAAGAAATACTCAATAGAAAAGAAATTTCTTCAACTGTACATTCCTGTTAGTGGCAAAAATATAATAGGTACTTAGTTCTTTACATGCTATTGCCTGCTTCAATTCCTGCGTTGGTTCATTCGAATTTCTTCTCTAACTTCATATGTTTGCTTCAGAACTTTTGCGCTGTCTCTTATTTCTCATTGTTTTCTTACGTTTGGGTCGGAATGTTTTAATCATAAAATTCGCCAGCAACTTTCTGCTAACTTATGAAACAGTAGTCCTTCACAAAATACAATATTTGCTTAAAAAAGAAAAAAAAAAAACATTTCCCAACGTTTCAAATAGATAGGTGACTTAAGAATTCAAGCAAACAAATACTAAAATCCCTCCATAAAGCTGATGAAAAAAAAAAAAAAACAAAACAGGAAAAGATAGCGTCTCACACTCCCTTGCAACAAAATGAGAAATTTGTGGCCCTATTTGAGTAAGGATGAGTATATTGACCTTACTCACCTGTCTCAAAAAATAAAAATCACGTAGAAGTATCAAGGTTTGTCTCCAATTAGGTTTCAATAGATAGAATCTCAAGTCTTGCAAAAGTAGTGTTCAACCAAATAATGAGTACAAGAAAGAATGAAACATACAACTGCCATTGGATGAAACATCAATGGCTTCATACAACTTATTCTCACTTGCACAGTGTAAATAATGATTAACACTGATTGTAGTATCGACATTTTTATATGCCTGACTTAGAAAACAGATTGAACAATTCCCCAAACATAACTGAACGCTTTATTATTTAAGATGGTGAGTCGAACTCCTTTAGATCATACTCTCTGGATAAAAATAATTTTACTCTGAAAGATCTCCAGATAAGTAATTGATGAAAAGTCACTGGATAAAATGGACTGTGTTATTAGTGATAACAAAAATATCGACTGATATCGATTTGTTTGACAAGAGTACTCATTCTGCAGGAAATCGGTCCAATCGCAAATTTGCTCTCATAAGAAATACACGGGGAGCAAAGATCAGTATGAAATTAATCAAAAATTAAAACAGATTTTGCGGAAAAAGTTTATATTTATAGTGTGTGAGTAATCGACTTCTGAAAAGGAACTTTTTTTCCCTCAATTCTTTCTCATTTTTGATTAATACCATATGATCGATTTGCTTCCCATGTTTTCTTATGGGGAGCAAATTTGCGATCGGACCGATTTCCTGCAGAATGAGTACTCCTGCCAAACGAATCGATATCAGTCGATATTTTTGTTATCACAAATAACACAGCCCATTATTTTCCACGCACGAATCTGAGGACTATTGATAAAACCTCTCAGGATAACACTCTCGAAATACCGGTAACCATATTTCCTTGGGATAACTTTGTCTACATGAAATTGTCCAGATATTCACTTCCTCAATATTACGCATCAGAGTCCTATATTTAGTAATATATATATATATATGACTTTGTTACGTATTATCATTCATTTCCAAAATAATTCCTCTGATCGGGCAAAGATATTCATCTATATTATTAAAGCGAAGCTATCACTACTTATCACTAAACGGCCGACGAATTGTTTTTTGGCTTTTTCGATCCGCCTGGTGTGTAGCGACTAGCGACCGTGTTTCTCATTCTCTCATCAGTGCCGGAACATTTTGAAAACAAATGGTTGACGTGTACATACGTACATTGAAGACTTTGACTATTTATCGTCCTACCTATGATAAATAGTCAAAGATTGAAGACGAATTTTTATTGTTAAAATTGTAGTTGTAGTAGTAGGTAACAAATTAATGTCGATGAACATTATTCGAATTTCGAATTTATCATAGCTTTCGAATTCATTTCTGTTGTGATTTGTAAACTAATCTGTAGAAGGTCTTCACTTCGTTTTTTCATTTTGGATTCAAGATTATTGCTGTTCGTGTTTATACTTCTTTTACTCGATTAAATTATTCCTGACCTATGATAGATGTTCATAGGTACTACTAATCTATGCTCTTTGTCAACAATTTCAGCAAATTACTCTTTATCCATTCTAAAGGAATTCGATTTATTATTTTGGGAATCGTTCAATCTATTTTATAATCCAGCCGGCATATATAGGCCTAATAGTGTCGATATTACAATGAATATTTATCATTATTTGCATTGTGCAAGTGAGAATAAGTTGTATGAAGCCATTGCTGCTCCACTACCTAACCTTGGGAATTTTTCGACTATTTTTGACTTTTGTTTAATTTTATTTTATAAACTTTATATTTTTTAGTTTAATTTTATATTGGTTTGTTGATTTTCAAATTTTTGCCCTTTTTGTTTTTAAATTTTTAACTCCTATAAATTGACTATTGACATAAATTTCTAAGTTACAAGTGTGTAATTCTTCTGAAATATAGTCAGTAATAATTTTAGGTGAGAGAGTGAAGTTTTTAAGCGTGCAAGCAGTTTCATTGTATTGAGGATAACTGATGTCAACCAAAATCCGAATAAAAGTTTCTGATGATTAAGTAAATGATGGAGTATGAAGAATATGTGGGTGTGTTTTATTCTTGAGATGGGGTTGGAAATTATAAGCTGAAACCTAATGTGAGAGACGTGTATTCGGGAAAAATAGAGGGAGCGATACCGCAGGGATGTTGACTAAATGAATATTATAATGAAGATTTTAATCAGGATTATATTATTCAACCAAAAAAGTTGAATTGAAAGTTATAATGAAAAACAATGGCGTTAAACAAAGTTAAACAAGGAATTCACAGATCCTCTTCTATGGGATGGATTGATTTCAATATTGAGAATTGAATTCAAAATTAAAGTCCCAAAAAAACGGGTTGGATTTGATAAACTTTCTAAAATTGAGCTAACTAAAGCTGGAGGGAATCGGAAAAATTGGAAAAATTAGGACTTTTAAGCTGTGTATGATAGACGGGGGTTAGGAAAAAAGTTTTCTATCAAATGAGTCAGATTTAAAAACATTTGAAACATTATGGGAATTGAGCTATGTATGACAGGAGAGGATCTTGGAAAACATTGAACCACCAGATGAGTTGAAATTGAAAAAATTTTGTACATCGAGCTATACAATTATGACAAGAGGGTATCTTGGGATAATTTTAATTTTCAAGCTATATATGATGAGAGAGGAATATGGAATTTTAATTTCCAACATTTATATGACAGGAGGAGGAATTGAAAAAACTTTAAGGGTATATGCTCTACCCTCGATGAAATGGTAACTTGGAATACCTCTCAGGAGTCTAATATTGCACAGAATGCGATGAAATTTCGGAGTTTTATTGTTCAAGGTTACAGAAATACCGCTAATTAGTTTACAAGTAGTGTATATTGGAAATTGCAAAAAATAATTATGGATATTACGCGCTCAGAACCAATTAGCAGTATTTCTGTAACCTCAAACAATAAATTTCCAAAGTTTCATCGCATTCTGTGCAATATTAGTCTCCTGAGAGGTATTCCAAGTTACCATTTCGTTGAAGGTAGAGCATACCCTTAACGATTGTTCTTGGCAAATGACAAGACATCACAATTTTCAAGAACCCCCCTGTAGAAAAGGTTGCCAATTAAAACTTAATTTAAATTGGTAGGTAGTTGACTTGGATTATAAACTGGAGAAGGACTTGACGTCAGCACGATCTGACAGAAGAATACTTACAGAATAGTGAATTACAAAAATACGGACTCGACGTCAAGAATAACTGTTAGCTGGAGGTGAGTGGACCCGAAAGAATATATTAAGGACCTTGAGAAGAAAAAGTGAAAGCGAAATGAGAAAATGAATCAACTAATCTTAGAATCGAAACCTTTTTCTTCTATTCATTTGCAGATTGCAGGAAGACGACACGTAGAATCAATTATTACGGTACGGATAATTAGAGGAGATAGATGTAGAAGACTGAAAAAGATGGAGAGTTTGCGCAAAAATTTTGAATACAGGTCCAGAGAAAAGTTATCTACAGAATTTCTGTTATTTTTTATTATTTTTTTTTTTCCATTATTTTCCAGAATAGGAATTTCTACATTATTTACCGAGGTTATTAAAAATTATTCCTGTATTCACATGTTCTCCATAAAAAATTTGTTTTGTCTTATGTCAATTATTCATTGACAATTCCTTACTTCTTCTGTTTTGTTATGAGTGATAGGCAATATGAAGAAATATTTGAAAATTTAGATGACACAAGTATCAAAAAATAAAAAAAATACATTTTTTAATTCCAAAAAATAAGGAGAAATGAAATGTCTAAAATATTAATTTAATACGTGACAACGTAAGAGGCGCGCCAATGGCGCGCCTCTCTTGCTAGTAGAAATCTTCGACCATATACTGATGGACATGCCATACTGATAAGAACGTGAAGCCAAACAAATCGATTTTGAGAAGTGACGAAAAGTGGCCCTTGATTACGAGCTTATTTTGAGCAAGAAAATGATGTTTCCAGTTTTTTTTAACGGAAATTAACAAGTAGACAACAATTATGCATAAATCACGTAAAAATCTTGATTGATCTTGGTAAAAATGTGAAATTGAAAAAAAAACGCGAAGTGTTATTCTCATGATGATAACAAAGTGCCACTTTTCGGTGTTTCTCGTTTTCGATTTCTTATCAGTATGGCATGTCCATCAGTATATGGTCGAAGGAGATATCCAAGAGACAAAGACTGATAAGCGGAGTACGCGTAAGCGAAAAGCCCAAAAAAGCAAAAAAATACAAAAATCGCGTATTATCAATTTTTGATAAACGGAGGTAAAGATTGTTTTAATCACAGTTTTAATATTATAGATTTAATAATATAGATTTAATATCATAGATTTTTAATAATATAGATTATAGTCAAAGATCCTGACCTGTCCCTATCTTTTATCATCTTTCAATTCAGCAGTCATTATTCATTCATCGGAAACTATCGTTTGCGATTTTCAAAGTTTGGAGTCATCTTTTGTTTTTGTAAAGCTTATAGATCAAATGACGTTACCCCTCCAAATCTTAGCAGACGAGAATGATCCGTATGTGTTTTTGAATGTCTCGGAGATCTTCTTGAAAATATTGGACAATATTTTGGAAGCGCCCGAAAGTTTAAAATTCCGAACCTTGAAGCTGGAAAATAAGATCGTTTCCGGGGCAATATTAACTGCGGAAGGTGGCATACAATGTTTAACCTATTTTGGATTCAAAATGGTAAGCTGCTGCCATGAATTAAGCATAACCGAAACGAGCTTTCTTTAATTATATTTTTTTTTTCTTATTCGGCGTAGAATGATGAAGCATTTATTATGGCGGAAGATGTGCCTATTGCACGGTTACAAACAGCTCGAAACGAACTTCTCCATCTCAGAAAGACGTTTCTTGTCAAGTCACATAACGGAGTATCTTCTGTCACAACAGTAGATCCTATTGTTCTAGCCAAATCTAAACTACCACTTCTATGATTTGATGCAATAATTTCCTCTTATTTATAGCGCGCGGGACGATTGTCTCTTTTCGAGCAAATTCGCTCCTGCTCTGAACTGGTTCTGTCGTATGAAAATCAAGGACTGCAAGATCTTGCTAAAAAAGAAATACCACTGGATAAACTGCTTCAAAGAATGAACGAAAAACCAAGAGATAAGGTAGAAGATCTCGAAAACGAATTCTGTCTCTTATACGAACTCATGATGTGGTTCAAAACCGAGTTTTTCACATGGATGGATCATCCAAAATGCGAAGAATGTAATAATTCCTCTGTGTTGTATAAAGGACTTAGTAGCCATCCAATCAATTCTGTCAACTCAGATCGCGTCGAGGTAATGCTATTTTTGGAGATATTTTGTGTATAGAGATGTCGCTCCTTCGTTACAGCTACTATCGAAAGGGGATCCGATAACGTTTGTCCATATTATTTAACTGTTGTAAAATTAGATTTTCTATGTTTTGTTCTGTCGTAGTTGTATGAATGTGAGCGTTGTCATGAACGACTGATATTTCCGCGGTTTAATGATCCAGGGGTTCTTCTCAAAACAAGGACAGGGAGGTGTGGAGAATGGGCCAACTGTTTCACATTAATGTGCCGAAGTTTGGGGTATGATGCTCGTTATATTGTTGACAGAACAGATCATGTCTGGACTGAAGTAAGTTATTGACTTCGACCGCAGGTTGAGTATGCTCACAATCTATAAATATCAAATTTTTTAAATTAAATGTAGGTTTATTCAAATAGCCAGAAGAGATGGATCCATTGTGATCCTTGCGAAGGTCTGCTTGATACGCCTCTAGTTTACGAATTAGGATGGAAGAAAACGTTGTCCTATGTCCTGGCATTCTCGAAGGATGAAGTGCAAGATGTAACATGGCGTTATACGACTCAATTCTCAGATGTTCTTGCTCGTAGGAAGCAATGCACCGAAGAAGCTCTCTTGGAGATGTTATTTCATTCGAGCAAAAAATTGTCTGTAAAATAAGTTTTGATTGCAGCTCTTTTCAATTTCCATCGTAGTAATCCTTTTTACCTCGCAGGCAAGCGTCATTACCTTTAGTACAAAGACGGACGTTGGAGGAACGCCGTTTGAGGGAATGCGTAGAGTTCTTGACGCCTCCGCGTGCTACCAAACAATACGATGGTAGATCTTCAGGATCGTTATTGTGGCGTTTAAAGAGGGAAGAGTGCACATTACCAAATAAAATGCATGTATGGCAGCCCAATGGGATAGAATTGGAACGGAAAAGGTATAATTTTACGGTAGTTCTCCTAATGTAGTCGCTTTTTTCCGTTCAGAAATTTTTTATTTTTTGGTGTACTGTTACATGCATGGATAGAAAGCGGTTCGTAATTTTTGGTTTTCAATTATTCTTGTGTTTTCTATCTACCAGATGAGCAAAAACATCTGACGTTGCGTTGTTGACACCGAACTCTTATCTACCGGGATTTTACATTTTTCGATGTTAGCAATGAGAATATAGTATTTCTGAAGATGATACTCATCATTGAAGGCACTTTTATTTTTTATTTGGGTAGTATTGTAGATAAGAAATAAAAAAAAAAAATCCTTTCCTAAATTTCTCTTAGGACAAGATCAAACGGTATTCAAAATTCAGTGTGTCAACATACTTATCTCGTTGCTCATCTACTACCTTGAGACGTATATTCTTAGCTTATAATAAGTCAGCATTCAACATAATACCATAAGTTAATCTCTGTACTAGGGTAAACGTGTATCCTAACTTATAGTAAATTAGGCTTCTACTAAGCTAAGATATACTGAAGGTACGGAAGTATTCACCTTGACGTCACCGCTGTCAAATCCGTTGAAATATGCACGCAAAAAGTATACAATCTGCTTGCTAAATTTATCGCCGAGTCGAATCCGAAGGGACCGAAAAATATTGTTCTAGTTGACTCGTTTGATATGTTCATATCTTTTCTCTACCCCTACCCTAATCTCAAAATATGCGTCCGGGCGCTGACTTTGGGACTTGTGAAATTTTAAACGTCGAACCTCAGCCCTACCCCTGATTCCGGAATTCGCGTCCGGGCGTCTAGGCGTGTAGGCGTCTGTACAGTATACTGGACTTGGAACTAGGCTAGAACCTCCCTTCGTATTATATTGGTATTATTATATCAGCCTCCTTTATACTATAGCCTTAGGACACCCCTATCAGTTCATACTATCTCTATTATACTATCTACTCTCCTTTATACCCTCTATGCAGTATTATACTAGCTCTCTTCTCCTTAGCTTCCCTCCGCCATTTTCGACTGATACCCGGGACCTGTATTACACTAGCTATATACTAGGCACTATACTAGGCTAATACCAAGTCCAAGCCTTTTGGACATGATTTGAAATTTTGCGACTTCCTATGCGGTATTATACTACCTCCCTTCTCTCCCTCCCCCCCAAAAGCTAGTAGCTTAAAATATTTTAAACTAGACTTACACTAGACCAAGATTAAGAATGGAGGCGAACAGGCAGTGAGTAGTAAATAGTACTGTACTTAATCTAGCATACTGTTTACTCGGCTGTAGTTAGTTTAGTTTGCATTATACTAGGGCCCTTCATTATACTAGACTTACACTAGATCAAGATTGGGCGTGAACAAGCGGAGTGAGTGACCCCAAGAGCTAAGTAGCTTAACGTACCTAGGCTCCTTCGCCCCGGAAGTTGAGTAGCTTAGTGTGAGTATCCTAAACTTGACCGCAAACGAGCGCAGCGAATTCAAAAGTAACATGAAGGTGGGCATAAATTATGATAGACATGAAACATGATCTTTATTTATTTGCCTTTGCCAGAAAATTTTTTTCTCATTTTTTCAAGTTCCTGAAATTCGACTTACTCGTAGGCTTACACATATGATTATAAAAAACGACGGTTTCCTTAACGAAATTGAACGAGGAAGTCAAATTGGATATGGTATTGAGAATTCAAGGAAGCCTAGACCTACTATAAACCTAGTAAAATATAGTTCGAGAGTCTAAATATTTCTTGACTCTCGAGCTATATCATGATAGAAGGCGGACTTGAAAAAATTTCATCCTCCAAGTTATACAATAAGAGTCAACCATAATATTGGTTACGGTGACTGAGCACACAAAATATTTATACGTTTACGTTAAATAAGCTGCGGGTGTGGTAAACTCGAAAACGGTCGTTGAACGCACTTGTATTTTATGAGTACGTAACTTAGAAATAATTACCGAAATCCAATCGGCCTTCTGTAAGGTCCTTGAAAGTGCGAATTTAAGCTGAGTTCAATAAGTCTAGTCAAAGAAAGAAGAAATATCTAATAAGTGATAAATAATAAATGAATGAAACGGCCAATTCTATGTTGGTTTTGTATTATCGAAATTACGTACGCTGTCGAATCATTTCTTAGGTTCCTAATACGATATTCTTCTGCGAAAGACGAATATCATCGAGTTGAAACAAAAGAAATAATTTCTGGCTGGAAAGAAGGTGTCTATGAATGCACAAAAATTTTTAGAAAATTGGAACATGACTGGAAACAATGTTACCTCTGTAGAACCGGTAAGATTCCTAAATCCGTTCTACCTAATTTTTCAATGCCAAAATATTTGTATAGGTATCCATTGAAGGTTGTTTTCTGGATTCTCAGATGATCACAGTGCTGGATCAGTAACGTGGAAGTTCAGTTCTAAACGATCGAGCTTAGTTATTGACAGGATAAAGATTAAATATCGATGCTCAGTTTTTCACAAAGGCTCCGCCCGGTTTATTTTGTGTAACAATGATTCTTGCATCTCTCTTGATTCAAGTGAGTGATTTTCTTTCAATAGAGAATATCAATATCTTGAACTTGGAATATTTTTGAAATAATATTTTGAAACTGCTCGTCTACGTCGTACCTACTACACAGATGAAAACATGATAGAAACTGACGAATTTCGTGGCACCAATGAGGTATCTTTGGTGGGTCTAATGGATGCAGATGATAGAAGTACTGGATCGTGGCAACATGCTCAGTTATTCCGACAGTCTATCGACGATGATGATTTCCCCTTTGAAGTCGATATAACGTTTTACGATAACCCAAGTACTCAATTATCTATGATGAAAACTGATAGTAAAGCTGTAAATAACGACGAAGTGAAAAAATAAAGCCCATTCGAGCATTCAATTCTTTTTCGTGAATAAGGACTTAAAGTTTTTTTTATAATGTTTTGATATCCAGAAATGGTAGTGTGATTTCCACGTAATGGTTTGCAGCCGCTATTTTCTCCGGTACCTACGTACTAAAAAAATATAGTATAATGGAAATATTTTTTGTCTTGATCGTTTTTTTTTTTTCATATTTCTCTCATTTAGTCGTTGATTGGATTCCATCGTTTCTGTACCTAGTTATTGAGAAGACTTGATACTTCGCCCCCCCCCCCTCCGTAAAATTCAGTTCATTGCATCAGATGCGATAGAAGAAGAATTCTGCAATGTCTAGGATGAAGTTATTTATTACCAACCTTTGAAGAGTTATCATTCATGTTCCCTCTCTCTATGCGGCTCGTCATTTAAAATTGATGTAGCCAACTTTTGTTTTGGATATAAAATTTGTCCAAGTCTCTTCTCTGTATAGATTTGCGTGAAGAATTTATCTAAATGTCGACTAATAACTTTACATTCTCATTACAACACATATTTTCTGATGATATCCCGTAGAAGTCGTTTGCTCGTAACTTGAAATTTTTCCAAGTCTCTAATTGAGTGAAGGTCACACGAACACCAATTTTCAAAGTCTTCTTTCTCTAGCTAGATCCTGAAGCAACATTTGTCTAATTCTCTTCTCCATAGGGATTCAAGGTACCTAAGCCAAGGAAGTTAACAAAACCCCTTCAAGACATCAGGACTTGAGCGTAAACTTTTTTCAAGTTCCTTGTGCATAGTAATTTAAGTGGAAGAATTTTTCAAATTTCTAATGTAAGTCAAGGTTGTCTGGACGCATGCTCCTAACCGAAATTCATTTGTAGTGATAGAAGGGGGAGGGGGTTACATTTTTACTCTGGAGAACAGAAAAATATATTTTCATTTTTAATCAACATACAAATCAAAATTTATCTATTGAAAAAATGTAATAAAACTTATGGGACCGAAATATTGGCCCGGTATATTAGAATATTTGAGCGATAAAAAGTTGACGTGAACCAGCAAAAAATTATAATTCGGAACATTTAAAAAGTTAAGCAATGAAAAAGTAATAAGAACGGCAAATAACTCAATTAATAAGTATTAAAATTCAACGTACATCAAATGTATATTATTTTCCCGGTATAAAAATAGCAGCACTGCTAAAAATAATTGGGAACGCCAATTTGTAGAATGTAGCAATAATTGGCTCACTGCAGTAGTAGAGCTTTCTTCGCGAGCGCCGGCCTACTACGTTCCCGCTTTTGACCTAAAGGGTTGCACTTCGCAGCTGGAGGTACGGTCACCAACTTCAGACGGACTTGTATACCAATAACATGCTTACATACAGTTTTCTTGCTGAAGTACGGACATGAACAAGTAGAGCTCTCGAGGTCAGCTTCTACTATTTTAATCGCCCTTACGTCGTCTTGGAAATCTTGAAATTCCTTGAAGGTCGCCCATTTCTGCTGCATAGGAAGATATGTGTACTATGTCAGCATTTCAGTTGTTATCGGGTCGTTGTTTCCCGCAGACGTGAAGTACATTACATAGGAGCCATGTTTGCGCTGAAGGACTTTCTTATTTTCCATCGCCCAATAGAAACCACTCGTCCATTCTTTGAGTGCTTTTGGTTTCTGAGTGGAAAATTGAACTCAATTTACCGATGGCGGATTCCTCGTCTCTGACCATTTCGAAACGAGCTCCTGAACCTTCACAAGGAACTGATTTACCGGAAGACGTTCTCTTGGGGTATGGTTCTTCTTGATGGCCGCATTTGTGGCCTCCAAGCCATTGTTAGTGGAGGGATATCCAATAACGGCGTCCTCGTACCATTCTGAATTTTTATTGATCCAGTTCAACTGAAAGTATTGGACAAAGTCTTTGACACGCTTGTCCTTATGCTTCATCCATTTAGCGACGAACAATTCAGCAGCTTTGTAGAAAAATTTCTTCCTTAAGACATGTTTGTAGGCTGTTCAGATCCATTTTAATCTGAACGCAGACTCCACCCTTTGTGAGAACCTTCAGGTACTTTTCTACGTTCTCTTTGACGAGGAAGAAACATTGTAATCGGACACGAGGGTTACCAAACACTATATTGAATCCGACTGCAATCGCCTCACTGCCGTCTGCCATTAACACAATAGGTTGATAATATTGAGGATTGGAATTCTTCAGTGCTTTGAATATGAAGGCAAAATCTACATTTTCGATAAGTAGTTCACGATTTTTCTTGTACTACCGTTCAATTCACATAATATGACTCACGCAATTTACAGTTCATTTGTTCTAACATTACTGTTTATTGCTACTTTTTTGGTATAATTTTGCTACCGTTCAAATGTTCTGTTTTACCGAGCGAATATAATATATTCCCCAAAACTTATTCCTGTTCGTCGGCGACTTCTACTGACCCGATCGAGCTGAACTTCTCATCTTTTAAATGAAAGTTTCTCTGCATTTTGACCGATAACTGTTGAATATTTTTTTTATTTAAAGCCCAAAAATGGACCGAATTTTTTCTTTTTACTGGTCACAAAATATCGATAAATACCTTCGATACTTCCAATCGCAATTTTACTCCCATAAGAAATACACGGGAAGCAAATATCAGTATGAAATTAAACAAAAATTGAAAAGGTTTGAGAGAAAAAAGTTTATTTTTATAATGTGTGAGGTAATCAGCTTCCAAATTTAAATTAATACAAGGTGTGACACGTGTATTTTAAATACGCGTGGTCAGTGCTGCACACGGCAAACTTTATCATATTTGTGAACGCTTTTTTCGATCGTTTTATACACGCTAGCGCAGTTCACATAATATAGTCAAAGGAGCGGACCAAAGAGTTACTTTGCAGAACACTGTGCTGCAAAGTGAACAGTTTTACGTCAATGGTGTTCTGCAAAGTACTGTTTTCTGTGCATTCGTATTAAAAAATACCTTGTACAACAAGGCTCGAAGCTATTTTGCAGATCTCGCACAATTGTGTCACTTGCTAAAACGCTCGCTCCGCAAACTCTCCCCCTCGATCTGCAAACACTCACTTTCGAGCTTTAGTGTACAATCTACTATTACGTTATTCATTACCTGCTCAAAAATGACTATAAAATTCCCATCAAGATTGAAAATTATTAACAAGTTTATTGTTGACTGTTTGTTTTTCATTGTAAAAACTAAAAAGTAGATGAAAGTTCTTTCCCAGAAGAGAGGTGAAAGTTATCAAAAATATTGAGAATGAACGTCTGAAAAAAGAAGTGAGTATTTGTGCCGGATGGACGGTGCAGATGATGGGAGGAAGATTTTCTTAAATTGATCTGAATCGATTTTTATGCGGGGAGATGATTTGTAGAAACTTTTAGGTACGCATTACAAATTTGACTCTCTTCAAATTTTTGTTCTAAATTACTTTGTTCCCACCTGCACCGCAGGTTCACTCGTTATTTTGAGATTAGTCACTGAACATTCTGTAATGGGGAATTTACTTTGATCCAGTTTGATCCTATAATCACGGCCATGGTATAATTGTAGCGCTCTCAGGCGGTTTACCGGACCAAATTATCAAGCAGAGTTGGAATACTTGCTGAAGGCTGAAATTCTCTAGCTAAATCCAGATAATTCTTGGAAAACAAGCTGAAAAAAACCCTTATTATTTCATTCTATGAAATTGCATCAGGAAGCGACTGTTCCATTGTTCTGTTTTTATGACAAGATCCCTGCCGTACAGTTTAATTTACATAAAAACCATATTATCAGCAATCAGAAAAATCTTCTTTAGCTGTTCAAAAGGTACAGTTTGACTGATCATCTATTTTCATGTACTTCCAGTCTTCAAATCTACTTTCTACAGAGACCAGGATACAAATCACTTCCATCCTGTCGCAGGCTGGTTGTTTCAAAAACTATTGGTAGTATGGTATCGATAATTCCCAACACTACTTATTTCCTCATTCCACCCTGACCCTCCCACAAACACTCTTCCAAATACTATAAGCAATAATACCGGAAACTCCTATCTGAAATTCTCAATACTTCGAGCACGTTTGGTCTGCACGCAGCCCAGCTAATGAAGTCAAGAAAATCGCGAATAACTTGAGTTATTAAGCGGGGCTGCTTAGCTAAGCCCAAACCATCAACCGTTAGCTAGTCATTGAAATCACGTAAGCTATTAAAATTGAAATTGCTAACGGCTAATATTTTCTTTTTCCCACACCTCACCCCTCCGCATTGAAGTGACCCCCTCCCGCACTCTGAGCTGTTACCTTTTAGCTCTTAGTCTTTAGTCATTCTATTTTGGCCCAAAATAAACTAGCTGTTATTGGGACCGGGCAGCGCTAGCGTCGCGCAAAAATTTTGAAGTTTTTAAAATCATTCAAAAATATGTCCATCTAAAAGAACATTTTCCGCTCTTCAATTTTGTTCCTTACAAGTACACGCCTAAATTCATTATTTTTGGAGAAATTGGAGAAAAATCAAAAAATCACCTTTGGTTTTGAGTTACAATCACCGTTCGATCACCGTTCGCTTATCAGTATTTTCTATGTATTTTACACAGGCGACGCTAGCGAATCTACAATATGCCCGGTGCAAATAGATAGTCAATAAAGCTGAGTTAGCCGTTAGCTGATAGCCAAAGCCAATCGACTTAAAGGGTTAGCTTTAAGATAAGTTTTTAGCCAATACAATTGGCTAAGCAGCCCCGGTTATAAGTTCTGAAAAAGCTTCAGGATTGTTATTCCTTATAGCTAAAGGTCACCAAAAAAATCTCTATGATTCTTGGCTCAGTAATATCGCAATCTTAAATTTCTCAAGTGTTTAAAAATTTTGTTTTTACCATAAGGAAGTTCAAATTTTCAATGTATAGTGCAGGGTTGGGCGGTGATATGTGACCATTACAATGCAATAGAGCACGACCATGGTCACAATAGATTACATATAATACGTGACCAAAACTACCAAAAAGTGACCAAGGTTTGTCACAGTAGAGCACGGGCATATGTCGGTCATGGTAGGTCAGTCAGGTATTGTACGTGACCAAATGTGACCACAATCTTTCTACATAGTGAGGTAAGCACCAGGGATGGTCAAGGTTGTGAACGCGTTCACTCGTTCACGTTCATTAAAAAAAATGAACGTGAATAAAATGAACGGCAAAAAAAATGAACTGAACAGAATAAATGCGTTCACCTCACTTTTAATCCTGATTTAGAAGTTTTAAATTGTTGCTCATAACGATAAGAATGGACTGAGTTTTGGTGACGTCACAAACTCCACATAGCTTACCCTACAACCACGTTGCACGCTGTTATTTTTACCCTATTTTAGGGCTGTGGTTTGTAAAAAAAAAAAAAAAAAAAAACGACGGCTGAAGTTGAACGAGGAACGCAGGGAACCTGTTTTATGAGTCAAATGGAATTTGGTATTAAAAATTCAAGGAAGCCTAGACCTAGATAAAGCTAGTATAAAGAAGGCACCTTACTATAAGCCTGGTATAATATAGTTTGAGAGTCTAAATTTTTCTCGAATCTTAAGCTATATACAATAGCTCGAGAGTTGAAATTTTTCCAACTCCCCCTCCTATCATATTTGGCTCGAGACTCAAAATTGTTCCAAGTCCCTCTCCTATCATATATGGCTCAAGAGTCGAAATTTTTCCAAGTTTTTTGCTGGACGGCGCACGGCGAATTTCTCAAAAAGCCCCCCATAAAACAGGTCCCCTGTTGAAATGCTTCATAAGAAATACACAGGAACGTTTTGATGTCATGTTTAGATTTGAAAACCAAACCAGAAATAAATAAAGAACGGCAGATACATTTTCAAATACTTGAGAACTTCCTACTTTTGATATAAACATATAATTGTGACCCGGTCAACGGAAACCCGGCTTAGCCAAAGGTGGGTTAAGCCGGGTTTCCATAGACCGGGTCACATGCTTAAATTTATTTCTGATTTTTCAATTTGAACGTAAGATTGAAACGTTCCTGTGTATTTCTTATGAACATTGATAGGTAACATGATAGAACCAAGAACAAGAACGATACAATCGATTAAATTGAAGGGTTTTTGAAGTGTGTTCGCGCGTTGTTGGTAGGGATTTGGCAATGAGCCCCGTCACAAAAACTTGGTCTATAGTAGATTACTTAACTAGTTACAAACGCTCGCTTTTGTATTTAGTCAAGCGAGTTACTTTTTTCCAACAAATACAACAAAAAGAGGGTACTCAATCGCAAAAATGAATTTACACTAGTGAAAAAACACTTTTGGTGACTCACTTCACGTTTTTTGCTCGCAGTTTTGATGGTTCCGGATAAAAGGCACTCTCGCTACCAAAACCCATTGTAGAAAGAGTGTTTTTGTTGTATGTGTTGAAAAAAAGTACTGCAGGTACCTTAGTAGAAACCTTCACTGAAGTTGTACCCGAAAGGGTCGATTCCGGTGTTGGAGGAAACAAAATTAAATGCATATGCAACCCGCAACTACGGTCTATGGAGGATGGGCGGTGTTTGCAAATGCGACATAAAAGCGACTATAGTAGAAAGAGGAAACTCGACTGTTGTTGAAGTAACAGTAATTAGGTGAAAAACCGTCAAATAGCACAACAATAATCCGCAGAAAGAGACTTGTCAAAAGTGATTGAAAGATACATTTCTAAAAATAACCTATTGATTTACCGGAATTGCTGTATAATGCTGCCAACATTTGGAATGAACCATTCTTGTATTCCAATCAAAAAGTTTTCTTCACTGGGGGAAACACTTGTTCTTGACGTATTTGCAGAATTTTCAATCAGGTGTTGGAAAACAAAACACATCAATAGTTTGTTTATCTTTTGCATTTTGAAGCTGTCTTATGGTTACAAGTGGACCCTTTTTAGCCAAACCCAACCAAGCGACATGATAACAATCTGGAGAAAAGGAGAATCTCCGCTTATAGTAAGAGAATATTATCTTCATTTCTCTAGATTGTTATCATGTCGATTGGTTGGGTTTGCGGCTAAAAAGTGTTCAAGTTCTTTTCTTGTACGTCACTCACTTGTAGTCTGCTGTTTCATGACCAAAGTTCCTTATTTTACCGACTTTTCTAGCAAGAAAACTAGAAAAGTGAGGTATTACACGCGTACCAAGGAGAGTAGGGGCGGGGGCAATGAACTTTCTCGACGTTTTAGAGGTCCTAGATCACAGCTAGCATAAAAAATTTCAGGTTTACTTTATATTATCATGACCAAATGTCCTCATTTTTTTTTCACTTCATTTGTTGGTTTTGGCCAGGGTTGGATAAATGACGGTCATTTATTTGATCGTGACCGGTCACAATAGGTCACGGTCACACACGCTTTTGACTGAGAAAAAATATTCCTCATGCCCATGTTCCTATTGGGTCACGATAATGTAAACACTGGTATTACATTCCCCGCCAAATTCAAACGTTGAGAACTTATAGTCATGAATGGACATTTTAGGATATTTATTGTGCTCTTTGTTGACCGGGTCACAAATGATCAAGAAAGGTTACTTATATCTAAATCTTATTGCTCTCTGAGATTACGTTCATTTGTACAAGATTACAAGAACCAGACCCGGAGCTTTGTGCCTTTGCATCAAATTACTTTCATATTACCTACATTTACTCCAGGTCCAGGAGTATTCATAATGTCGTTCAAAGTGTCCGAAGATATGGAAGCTTTGTTACCTAGTGAGGCAACGAGAAATTCCTTTCAATGGTTATATCCACTTGCAAAAGAATATAAACATAAAATCGGACAAGTTTCAGAGGCGAGCCAAACAATATCGTGATCAGCGGGATAAACTACGGGTTAGATTGCGGAAACTTCGTCGTTCACTGCAAGAAGGACGTCGTTCATTACGAGAAGGAAACATTCAACTTCCAAAAAAAAAATCACCGATATAAAGAGAATTTCTCAAACATTCTTCAGAGTTCAAAATGATAATGTACCAGAACATGACGAGCAAGCGAACAATAATGGTAAAATGTCAGGATTACCATCGCCCAAGAAGAGGAAGTTTGATTCTTGTTCACATGTGGTCACGTATAATACGTGACTGACCTATTGTGACCGTGACCGTGCTCTGTCGTGACGGTCACGTATCACCGGCCAACCCTGGTTTTGGCTTCTGGATTGTGGCATTATTATATAGATAGAATGTGAAATCTTTAGATTTTGACTACCATTCACCAACTACCATGAGAAATTAATAAATAATCACCCAATCACTTTTTCATACCCAGTTTGGTTGACATTTGAGAACAAAGAAAAGGCAGGAGGGCTTTTATAGTCTTGTTATTCAAAATCGCTTGCTCACATCGCATTATATATGTATGTTGTTAAAAAAATCAAAATTTGAAAAATTAATGTGAAAAAACACGTTCAATTTTCAAAATGATCTAACCCTCTGCTGGTATAGCGATTAAGCTTCCGTACATTGCCACCTGCAGCGACTCTTTCGCTCTTAAGTCTTGTCCGATTACTCGATTATTATACTCTGTTCACATTAAGGAAGGATAGAAATATGACCTTGAGAACGGAACGGTAGATTAAAATTACCTGGAGCGTTCCGTTCTCGAGGTCATATTTCTATCCTTCCTTAATGTGAACAGAGTATAGGCACGTTTGCATGACGTATGCTGGCATGGTTTAGGTACCTAATTAAACTCAAAAGCACGGTATAAGATGAAGAGGTAGTGACACGAACGTATTCCGACTGTGGTAAACGCTGTCCGTGATTTTGAAGTAGTTCTGAACATTCCGAGCGCAGCGCTCGTGATGAAAGTGATGGGTAAGGCCTGTCACACACCTGAGCTACGCCATGCGAACTACGTAGCCAAAGCTACAGCTACCACTTCAAGTGATCACACACTTGAACTTCACGTAGTCGACCACATCAGCTGTTCTACAGCCAATAAAAAACCAGACTGTTATCATCTATTACAAACAACCAATGAGAGATGAACTACGCCGGCTACGTAGCCCGGGATCAAGGAGAAATAGCTCGGCTACGTTAGCCCGGCTACGCCGTAGCTGTAGCCAAGGTGTGAAGCGCTCCATTTGTTCTGTAGTGTGGAACTACGTAGTTCGCGTGGCGTAGCTCAGGTGTGTGACGGGCCTAATGTACAGAGTCTTATGAGAACGCCGCTACTTTCAAAAATTTATTGCAGGATTAGGAATCAGCCGATGCATTTCATATTTGGCATAAAAATACCATTTAATCTACTCTATAAAATTTTGAAAGAATCATCCTTCTAAGTAAATTCTTGGATTTTTTATAATCCTTGGAAATTTCATCAATACTAGGGTACCAACGGTAACGTCTCGGCGCAGGTGGGGTCTGGAAGGAACAGGGAAACAGCCCGAGTGTTTGCTGCAAACCTATGCTCTGTCCGCAAATAGAATGGGTCGCGTAAACAAACCCGCGAACCGCTTCCTCGCATCGTAATCAATTTTTTTTGCATGAAAGGCGGGTCGCGGATTTGTTGACGTGACCCATTCTATTTGCGGACAGAGTATAGCGGAAGTTTGTACGTACAACTTCAAAACTGCGGACACGATTTTAGCGTTGTGTCATTACCTCTTCATCTTATACCGTGCTCAAAAGTGAAGTTCACTCTTATCATTGTAATGTCTGTATTTTAATCACTGATCACTAAAATATTTCGTCGTATTTAAGATAATTTCTTCCCCTCATAAAAACCGCTGAAACGGTGGAACTTCTGTCGAAGATGAAAACGAAGCTTCGAGAAATAACGACTTCAAAACTGGAGGACCGTGAACTTGGTAACCAATCATCCTATCCAATAATCATTTAAATTCGTGTTTTAATAAAAGGAAGGCATTAGTGGATATTATTTTTTTGAGTAGCATCCAGATCCTGGATTTTTCGGTACTAAAAATGAGAGGTTTCGGCGCTTGATGAATATTGCATTTCTAGTATTAAGCTTACTTCAAAAAAAAGAAAGAAACTAAATAGAAAAAGCGCCCGGTTCTCAGTGTTTTCTGCAACTACGATTAATTGATAATTAATCAATTTCCGACCAAAATTACGTGATTTTTGAATTTTGACCATTATGAACAAATTTTTAAGATCAAATTTTACAAAGTCCTACCAATTATGAAATCAAAAGTAAATATTCAATTTATTTTGGACTAAAATTTGTGAATTATGATCTTTTCAAACAAAAACCATCCAACTTTGGTACTTTCTTTTTCCAAAGTCTTTTTGTATTGAAAAATTTTCCTCATTCACCCATTTCATTGCGACCGCCGCTTTTCCGTCACCCGCCTCAAGAATTAATGTATTAAACACTATCTGATCTCAAGTTTCATCGTCTACTATTTTCTTTTGATTTGAAGATGATGGTTAACTTTTTCTTGAATGTAGTTTTCATGCGTCACAACATTATTTCAAATCAATTGATTATCTATTCTTTACTCAATTTCTAGAATTGCGCCCTATATGTTTGGACGATGTTAGAAACGATATCTTGCCCGAATCATATGACCGTATTAGATCGTTTTTTTCTGAAGAAGAAATGAATTCAATCAAGGTTCTAGCTATTGCAGTATTTATTATGGCAATGGAAAGTGGATTTACCTCGTTCAGTTCTAATGAGATCTGTTATTCTTTTAATTCTAAAAATATAAGGCGCGTTTCCTCTCATTCTGTCGTCGGAAGATTATGTGACCAGGAAGAATATATATTTCCGTTGTACTTGGGTGCCCTAAGTTGCGTTCTTCTCATGAAACCTTTTTCTGGGAAATTAGTGATCAATTTATTCTCACCAAATTTACTCGTTTGCTTCTCTGAAATTGTAAATGTTGAATCCTACGCACAACATAGTACTTTGAATGGGAGCAAACTAAAAGAATTGAGTGTAAATTGTAAAAATAATTTATTCCATCCGATGAAATCGTTTCATTCAGAGAGATATAAATTGAAACTTGCTTGTTTACTCGACCTTCCTTCGGAGTTAATTTATTTTATTATAAAGTTTCTGCCCATGAGTGATTTTTTGAATTTTTCTGCAAGCTGTCGTTACTTGTATTATAATTTCAAGGAAGATGAAAACATTCGAAAATTTATTTTAAAAAATTGATAGGAAGAAGTCTTTGTTTGTACAAGATGAGGATTCGATATCAAGTAGGATGTAGAAAGTTAGAATGTGAAAAAGTGTTTCAGATTCAACAGCGTTACAGTAGAGTTTGTCCGCATGCTCTAATGCACTTCACTTTTTTTGCTAACGCAAGCTATATTTTGACATTTCTGACTATTAAAAAAAATACTACAAATTACGGGATGGACCTTTTCCGTTTTCAGTAAAAAAAAAAAAAAAAAAAACACACGACTATTCATCTCACAATTTTCGTCTGGTCAAATCATAAAATCCTCAAATTTATGTATCAGATTCTTATCACTTTGTTACATTATTTTTTCCATTTTTCTACTTTCTAACGGATGATAATTTAGCTATTCTAGTGCGACGCAATTTTTCCCCAAAGTTGGTAATATTATTTACTCTGTTTTTTCAAATGCGCACGAGTATCTCAATTTTTTCAAAGTGACCCTTTACCTAACTCCTTCGAATAAAACAATGAAACTGGGTAGAACTCGAATTCTACTTGTAGAATCATACAGATATAACAGAAGAACGTAAGACGGAAGAAGTTTTCGAAACCAGTAACGTTTAAAAATTGTTTGTCAAATTAACAATTTCTTTTCAGCTTCAAAGTCTACGTTCTCAAATTTATTATTTTTTGTAAAACGGTTTAAACTAATACACAGTACTCATAAATCTTGTTGCGTTCTCGTGTTGATTATATGGAACATCAGCGATGACCGCCAGCTGTGTGTTGAATAGATATCAGTGTTTTGTAAATATTTCGATTTTAACGATAAAAGCTGACTTGACAGGGAAGGGCTGTATTGCAGCAAGAAACGGACTAATTCATCAATATTTCACTAGTCGCAATGATTAAGGAAATGGATGGAACATTACATTAGTCTGTATAGAGACATGAGACGCACTCAGTCGTTTCCTTTAAGAGAAACCCGATGTAATTTTCACATTTCTTTCTCGAACCCGGTACCTTTTGTTAGGTAGTTCCAAACTCTGACGACGATATTTACTCGTATCACAAAAGAAGAGCGAATTTTCAAGAAATTATTTTACATAAACGTCTCCTTTTAAAATTGAAAATTGGATACCTATGTAAAACTTGAATAGTTTCTATAGATTCATACACAGCAACCGATCTAATAAATGCTCTCTCTGTGTGAACACCATGATATTGAATACAGGTCAGTCAAAATACCAACAGTTTCCAAAATTCCTCCTAAAAATCTGGGATTGGACTCATTCGAAAGGAAATTACAGGGGCAACAATTTTTGTTCTTTTCAATTTTTAATAAAAATGAGTAAAACTCGAGTCATCAGGATAACTTAATTTTTAAAACTGCGCCGCTCAACGCGTTTGAAGGGTTGGAACAACGCGTGCGCGTTTGTCTAAGGTACAGCGAGAAGCAGTTTCAGTACTCGATAATGCCCGTTTTTCCCCAATTTTTTCGCCCCCTGCTCCACCTTGAGGGAGTCAGAACGTCGAAATTTATTCAAAAACCTGACCCAAATACAACGAAATCTATTAAAAAAAATTCCAAGTCGATAGGTGAAGCGTTCGAACATATATATAGACAAACTTTCTATTTTATATATTAGATTATCGTTATTAACAGGGAATCTGTTTTATGGGGGGCTTTTTGAAAAATTTGCCTTGCGCCGTCCAGCAAAAAACTTGGAAAAATTTCAACTCTCGAGCTTAAGATTTAAAAATGATGAAGTTGAAAATGAATTTTCCACAAGAAAAAATTATTGAAGACGTGAAGAGAAAAAGAAAGGGGGGAAAAAAAAGAAAAAAAATGGACGAGATATCATCATAATGCACGAGAAACTAATTGTTACACATCATTAGAATATGTACACCCGGGAAACGATATGATTCCACATAAGATAAACGTGCACAGGAGAAAAAAAGGAATTTGAAAAGGAATAGATAAATTAAATATGGTTTCTTGCGCGCGAATCGTCAATAAAATCAAATTACATTAAATTAAAATCAAAACGCTGGAACTAACTTACTATATAATTAAGGCTTTCTTAGCCTTCGCAGGACGCCCTCTGTTTCTTTTTTGTCCCAGAGGAATGTTTTTGCCTCTAATGAAACAAATTATCTTTTCGTGTCGGATTTGAACACCTAGCACATGTTTGTATTGGCGCCTCGTCAGGTACACAGGACACGAACATTCAACTCCAGAAAGTGAAACTCTGATCGTCCAAATCTCCGTACGCCATGATTTGAATTTGTTGAAATCTACCCATTTGCCATCACGATTCTGATGCTTCTTCAGCATTCGCGGTGTAATTTCAACATTTGTCGTTGACGATGCGATGATGTACTACGTACAACTTTCTCTATCAAACTTCCGGGTCAAACTTTAACATTGTGGAACTCGAGCGTGCTCAATTATAGGCGTATGTGCATAATTTAAGGGAGATAACTGTACACAATTACGCGATAATGGATCCCGCTGTCGTGACCACTTCCCTACCATATCCGACGTACAGGTCAAGAACAGCAGTCTTTCCCGTAATGTGTGTTCTCCTCTTACGTACAACGAAATTCGTGGCTTGTACACCATGGTTGGTAGAGGGACAACGCTCCTCAGCAGCTCCTTTGTACCAGTTTGGATATTTTTCAATTCTGGAACCATTCTCTATCGAAGTATTCAATAAATTCAAGGATTTTCCTTCTTCTTTTGCTATTTCTTAAAAGAAAAAACGCGCAGGCTTTCGAAAATGAAATTTCATTGGGACATAATTGAAGGCTGTGAATGTAATCTTCTTCGTCAATAGTTTCAGGTGACGTTCTGCGTTTTTCAAGACCTGGAAGAAACACATAATAGGTACCGTAATATTTTTTCCCCCGTTACAAAGTAGTTACGCATTATACTTTTCCTGGGAAAATCTGTTAATGTCTCGTGTGTGTGTGTGTGCCGTTCTTGGCAATCACTTCTAAAACATATAATTTATTTTTTTTGCTGTTCTCCATTTTCTGTGCAACGAGAATTGAAAATTAGCGAAGCTTTTGAAAGTAGGTACCACGGGTGGCGATCTATTTTTTTCTTAGTAAGGTGCTCGCATATTTTTTCTGAAAAGTTTGTTCACTATCCCAAATTTGTGAACTGTGATGAAAAAAGGATTGCACATCATCCACTTACAGGAGCACCATTTCTTTCTGATCGGATGCCGTATCTAATCAGACAGAAATGGTGTTCCTGCCAATGGGTAATGGCCATCCTTTTCTCATCGCGGGTCACATTTGTCGTCCGATGCTACAAAGTTTTCATTTTTCCATGTGGTACTCGGACACGAAAGCACCTGTGCAATCGTCACCTCTGGTAGGGTTACTTTTGTCTAATTGGAAAGTACTGGAAGATGAATCTTGTTTTGAAATTTGTTCGTGAAAACTGAATACGTATATTATAGAAATTATTTGATCCATGAAAGTAAGTTTTTAGCGACCACAAATAGACTGAGCGATCGCTCTGATGAGTGATGAGTGACCAACCATCTATGTTGGCCAATCAACAACGAGCTCTCGACACCGTCGGTTTCCCCGATCATGATTGATGGTTGAAAACCAACTCCATCTGCATGTAAGCAGGAGCGTGTTACCGATGTAATTAGGACGAGTCCGGGATCGTGCACTAGCTAGGGAGAAGCCTGAGGAGGCAGTTCTAGTGGATGTTCCAACTGCTGAAGAAGCTGGAAGAGGCCATAAATTCTGTAATTGCTGTCAATGCTCGTTGATGGGCGATGGTTGAAAAAGGAAATGGAAAAATGCCTAAACAAAAGAAAAACCGTTATCGATCACCCCTTCGCAAACCTACTGGATTTAGTTATTTTCTAAAAGTCGGTAGATGAAAAGAGCAAACAAACTTCTTTTTTTCCGTGATCTACACTGCAGGCATGAGTCACGACGATAAAACAAGACCTGTTGAAATTCTGGAATAATTTCCCTTGCTAGGTATACATGACTCGATTACATTCATCATTATAATCAGTCGATTTTCTGACGTGATTCATCCAAATCCAAAACATTACACCAAATAAATACTTACTGTACCTACATCTTGAGAATACAAATTTTTTTCATGTCCTTAGATTTTCGACACAGGATAGCAAAATAATATTCTTATTCATCAATATCTTTCTTCAAAGTAAATTTTTCGTTTCGTAATCAATTTTTAGTAATAATTTTACTGACATAAATATATTATACGTATCGTATATATACATAAGAAAAATAATATTATACATAATACATTATTTAAACAAAAGACATTAAACAACATTGAAGACGTAAAAAATAAAGTGGAGTGGAAATCCAGAAGAATAAGACGAAAAACGTATAGAATGATGAAGAAAACAAACTGTCAACAAACAACAATTTGAGGGAATGCGAATCATACTAAGTATTATAGTAAAATAACATTTTGTCTTTTCACTCTGTTCCAGAGAGAAGAGGAAAAATCCGAAGAGAAACGCCAAGTGTTGGCTTAATGCGATATTATCAAGCCGTTCCATTAAAAGCTAATTTAAAACAAAATACAGAATCACGACGAAAAGTACGAAAAATAAGCGGACACAATGAGATCAATGTAAATTCCACGGGTATTTCAATTCATTACGAACTAAAATAATAATCTTTCCGACACAATTGAATATAATATTTGATCTTACCTATTTCTAAATATTGCGTATCAACAACGATAAACAAATAGAATCACTTGGGCCTACAAAATACATTATTTTACCAAGGGTTTGTAGTTGAAACGAGTATCTCGTAGCCGGCAAGAGAGTACAAGAGAAAGTAACGTAAGTAGGTAAGAATACTATCGCAATTATAAGTAGGTACATCTAAAAATATTAAGAACGAGAAGGAGGAAATAATAACAAAAAAATTATAACTCTAATGAAACTGAAAACTTTTGCAGCCACATTTTATATAACCATGTAATGACTAGTACAGTACGTAAATAATATTAAAGAAGTTCGCAGAATAGATACGTGCAAGAATAAAAAGCAATTTAAACCGTTCTAGTTCATGCAATTTTTTTGTTTTTTCCAAATAAAATACAGAACATTACTCTGCCAAGTCCATAAAAACACCCACTGATTCTGTCAAAAGTATTCAAAAAAATTATCAAAATTACGATTGGAATTCAAATTGTAACTACATTGAAAAATTACCATACTCGTAGATACTTCGTATACAAAGTTAAAACCTTTAATATGTTTTATATATCACGCGAGAATAACTAAGAGCCTAAGACAGTTGGGCTTATACCTTCAGATGATTTATTAATGACTGAGATTTTTTCAATTAGTAGTGCTGTTTTTATAGTATGATACATCTTCTCAAGAATAAAATTTATTCGCTCCTTCTGAAAACAACAATATTAAATAACCCATACTTATTAGTATTCTACGAAGTTTGATTCGATACTTCAGCTTCTTTCTTCCCCCTTCCTCCAACTCTTCAGTTGTTTCTGTATCGTAATGTACAACAATATAATTGAAAGTTTCAAATAATATATATATAAATATCACAAATTATTTATTACAATATCACAACTTACAATGTTTTTGATCCAGCCAACACGCACCAATCTAATTCTTATTTATTATTGATTTATTTATTATTTTTTCATGGAGCTTTATTATTGACAGTTTTCTTTTTCTTTTTTTTTTCGTTTTTCATTCAGTTGAGATTTTATACTAAATTGTTGGAACAGATTCCGTTAGAGGTTAGAAATAGTGATATCGAAGCCAAAAAAAATTTCTAGTAAACATGAATTTTGAGTCAAAAACTAAGTACTGGAGCGGGATACATACACATTCGACGAAGAAAAATGCACATGTGTTCCAGAAGAATTATTCCAGTGGCGACTGAAAACGAGGACCGCAAATTCTCATCATCAAAACTTTTGGTCTTCGACTTCACAGTACCTTATTTTTATTTTGTAAAGAAAAACTTGGGGTCATCTTGGTAAGGTACATATCATATAAAGACACAGAAAAGGGGGGGGGGGGAAATTCACCCCGATTGAATCAAATTCCTGGTAGGTATACCTAACACAAAACTGTTTTGTAGTGTAGAAGCAAATTCAAGCAAGATTTAATTTTAAAGTTTTCAATGCTTCTCATGAATGAAAAAAAATTGCCTTCTCATTTTATGAATGAAAAGAAAAATTAATAATAATATTATAACAAAGAAAGAAAAAGTTTCTTCGTTTATTACTGTACCAAGAACCATAACTCCGCACGGGTGGGAAATCTTCTCATCAGTTTGAATGATTCAGGATAATTATGAACATTAACGCAGGCAATAAAAGCGAACAGAAGTTTTTTTTTTTGAGAATTAAGATTCGAGATGACCAGAATGGTGAGTTCCTAAAAAATAACATCCAGATTTTGTGCTTGCTTTTTCTGGGGGAGAGACGGATATCTTAACATTTACTTTTTCATTAATTACAAGTCAACGCGTTTCGAACAAAACTCTTCCTTTAATAAAATTCCCAGAGGACGACCTATAGAAATCTAGTCCAGAGATCTAAGTTGAAGAATGTTAAAAGTCCTCCTCCCAGTTTCTTGATTTTGTTTCTATCCAACTTCAACTCCTATTATCTGCCTCTAGTATTTTCAAAATCAATTTATTAATTGAATTTGGTCGGCAGTTTTGAGGACTTCGTTGAGTTGATAATTCATCTTTTTTTTTTAATGGGCCTGCAGCACGTTCTTAACGGTCAATAGAATTCTGTTTCTTGACAATATTGTTGATTTTATTGATCGCTAGAGGAAACTACAAATTCAACAAGGTCTGAGGTGAGGATCAAAATATTGATACGGCATCAAGAATATGAAACTAATATTGATTTTTTAAATACCTTCATCAATATTTCATAGTTTTCGAGTAATAAAAATCTTATTTTGTAGATCGATTCACACAATTTCGGGTTATTGACGTCAATAATTATTAACCGTCTAGAATACACTCAGGATGTTCACTGATGAATACATTTTGGTATTTCAATATTGCGAAGGAACGTGAAAGTGAGGAAGATGTTAACAAAAAATCCAGCAGCGACAATACAATCTGGAACCGGTAGAAAAATGGACAGCAAACATAGAAGATGAAATGGGAAAAATGGTATTACCTCTTTTACCACCTCATTTCTTCATTCAGTGTACAAACTATTGCATGAAAAATGACTTCTTTCAGAAGGAAAATTTCTACTGCGGTATGTAATTCAGGAAGATTCTTAATTGTTTATATTTTGCAAAAAATTTCATCAAGAACCAATTATTATAAATTTTTTTCAAAAATGTATTCCTAATGAGCTACTCATTTATTTAAAAAAATATGATCTAGAAAATTTAAAATTTTGCGTACCATTATAGAAGAAGTATAGGCAAAGTAAATTTGGAGCATTAGCGTCCAATGACGTTTAAAATAATTTCTCTTTCAAGAATCAATCAATAATTTTAATATCGTCTTTCAAATTTGATACTGGAATAGAAATACCGGAATCAAAAGGAGTAGCTTAGCTACAACTTGGAACAAGAAAAAGAGTTCATTCATAATAATGGTATTACAATGGATTAAAAAATTTTACTTCACATTGAATAGAAGAGAAAAGTCCAATTTTTTTTTGTCCTCAACCGAAAAATTACGCATAGAAAATTCAAGTATTATCCTCATCTCTAAGACAGGGACAAATGTAAAGAAATCAATACGACTGTAATGTCCTGAGAAGTCACGTCATAATGACAGGCACGAAAAGGTATCTCTCGAGTACTCATGAATAAATAACTTTATGGGAGGGCAATATAAAGAACATTTCATATTTTATTGTCATTGGTTACGTCATCCGACCTGACAATACATAACAGTCAAAAACCGCATTTCCACCTTTGCGCTGATCAATCTCGCAAGTTACTTCTATTCATCGAATTTAATCCAAAATAAACCGCGTTAAAGTCAATCATTGTTTTATGCAACAATTATACATATATTGCGTTCATTTCTATTTCAATTAGGCTCTCCATTTGTGATGAAAAAAATGAAGCTAGATGCCCAACTTGTAGTTCAGTCATTATTACTAAACCTCAACAACTTTTTCAGAACAATTAAATTTGCTCAAGATTTCTTCTTTCTTTCTTCATTTGTACAATTTGAATTCACCACCAATAGACCGGTTCCCCGTGACGTACGATGTCGAATGAAAGACGATGATTTCGTTCAATACAGACCTGCGTGCTGCAGGCTCGTCTCGGATGAAAATGTAAATAAACTGTTTGCGTGCTAATTCCCATAAGGATCGCGTAGATCGCGTATCGTTCGCAAAAATGCGAATATGTATTTCAAAAATAAACGACACTTTGAAAACCGAATCCCTTGATGTACAAAGTTAAGTGTTTATATTTTTATAAAACAAGACCATTACCCTCCAAAATATTTTTCATTTCTGAAAAATGAGGCGATCTGAGAAACCATACCTAAACTCGCTCCTAATTTTTTTTCAATCACAAACTTTCAGTACCGAACTTTTTTCCAATTTTCTCAGAATTCACTTTTTAAAAGTTGTAACTTTGAAAGATCATGTCTCAGAGAATTTTCAACTCATGTGAACAATTTTTTGTAGATTCAGAAAACTATCCTTTATTTGGAAATGGGGGGGGGGGGGGGGGAATTGAAGCGAGTTTAGGTATGGTTTTTCAGATCGCCTCACTTAAATTTTTATTTGCGTTTTTGTGAACGTTACGTAATCGTTATGGAAATTAATATGTAAAAAGTTTGTTTACGTTTTGAACCGGGACAACTGGCTGCAAATGCAGCTTTCGCAGAGCATTCAACAAGTATCGTTTGCCACTCATTTGTGCTTATTCAATTCACCTACGTCACCAACGAGTGGGTCTATTGGGCTAATCCGCCCTTCCCCATTTTTCCACCTACGGGAAAACATAATTATACTTGAGAGAATAGAAAAAAAAAAAAGGTAGAGAAAGAGAGAGATACTGAAACTAATAAAATTAAAAATAATGCGAAGGTAACGATTCATAATGGCACAGTTTGTTTATGCTGGCACCATTTCGTAAGAATGCAAAATTTAAATAATTTAAAAAAAAAAAAAAAAAAGAAACGATGTTTGACTGAAACAGAACGGATGGACGGAATTGACAACAAACCACTCAAAAGTTTTTTTTTTTTTTCTTCTTCTTTTTTTCACCCTAATCTCACGTCCTTCCTTCTGCTTTTAAGTTAATTGACACACATACGAGTTCGTACGCTAGTTACAAATAGTTATAAAATTTCTACGCTCGGGTAAGTTATTCAAACAATACTTTCTTTTTCCGACGGCAGATCCATGTATGCTGGTTTGGCTTTTCGCAATGAGATGTCACTATTACGATAATTTCCGTTACCATTCAGTATGCTAAAAAGCCAATTACGAATAGAGCCACGCGGTACCGTGGACTTCCTATTCTGTGGTTGCAGAGGAACATCCTCTAGAGAATGCCACTTCTTCGTTTCCACCAACAGAGGCGTACAATGTAGGGAACCGTTCCCAATGAAATCACAGTTATTGGTCGTATCGTAACCGACGTTTTCTAGGCTGAGCAACTTGTTCTCCTGAAACGAAAGAAAGGAGGAATAAAGTAATTACTAATACTGAGCGCGCGTTCTAACAAAACAAGCATACATTTACCACTCACTTGAAGAGAATGGCAGCTCCTTTTCAAGGATGCATTAATACGAGCGATTTGTTTATTGTTTGGTAAAACATCGAGCGAGTTTGTTTCACGAACACGACGTCTTGGTCCAAGGAACGGAAATAACGCCATCGGTATCTTCGATTCGCATTTACTATCAATTTCACGGTTATGCAAGAGCATCGGCGGGATTGATTCGATCGCATTACTCAGGCTCAAAGAACTGCTGCTATGATTGACCAGAAACTCGCTATTAAACGCTTTCTCCGGTAAGTAATACGAATTTTCAGGTAGACACAGGATGTTGGAATTCTCTTGTGTAGCCAACGGTACTCCTCTATCTGTGGAACTGCCCCTCGGTATGCTCGAATGTCGACGACTTGTATCACCCACTAGTTTCGGACTGTTGCGGTGCTGACCGCAAAATAAAGCCGGCGTATCAGCTAGATCAACCTGTTGAAAGAGATGAGATGAAAATTTTGGATTAAAATAACATCCTTCTACGATAAAAGAAATCGCAATATATCGAATAAAGGTGGGTACCTCTCTTTTTTGAATGGCCTTTTCGGTCGCACCGATCAACCAGTACGTCATAACCTCGCCTTTACCTTTCATGTTGACCAGACCACGTTCATCGATGACATAGCCGCCTAACTTGTCTAATGCGTTTTTACATTGCTCGCTAATATGAATTTTTAGCGGCTCACCAGTCGATTCCATTCGGGAAGCAGTATTCACGGTGTCGCCAAATAAACAATATCTCGGCATGGTTAGCCCGACTACTCCGGCGACCACTGGACCTAAAAATAGCACACAACAAGATGAACACCATAAGAAACCTAGAATATTACAGAATCTTTAATGACGATCATTTCTCATTGAATTGATTTTCTTCTTTTTTTACCTAGGTACCATTATTTTGTAAAAATATTCACAATAAATATTCCGCGAATTATTATAAATCAAATGATCAACAATCATCCAGGAGGGAAATTTTCAATAAGAAACCATGACGTTTGAAAGGAGTTTCGCGCAATACAATTCCAGAAATACAATAGGGGCCGTACGTTAGAATTGGCAAACAGAAAAAATTACAGGGGTCGTTAAATGAAATATATTTTACCCACTTACCTATCAAAAACTATAGGCACGGACACGGTACGGTACGTAGCTTTCACATGATGTTATTTATCAAAAGGCAAAAACATAAATAGGTACCTAAGTCATTTTTTTACGACTCCAGTAGCTTTTTGTTTTTCGTGAATTGTTATTCATGTGTCGTAGGTAATAAGAAACGAAGAGTCATTGGTACGATAGAGATGCCACGACGCAACATTCTCGAGGAATAATCTTCGATCAAGGCAAACCAATTCATAAAATTTTGCAGGTATACGAGTATATTGTACAAAAAATGGAAAAATTTCCAACATTTCGCGGAAAATAAATCGGCGGATAAGAAGAACGCTCATCCAAACTATTCTCATGCATGAATCGTTTTCAAAAATATACTCGCTCTACATTTACCTTCAGGTCTAAAGCAGTACCTAGTAATTTTGATAATTAAATATCAGTTTTCAATCTCATCCATGATCCTTCATTTGTGAAGTTCTTCAATTTTCTGGCTACGTTCTCGATCACCCTACCTACAGACGCAAAGTCAAGTGATTTGCTTCGAAGTATTACAAATGTAGGCGCTAGAATATCAAATACATTAATACGAATTTTCAAAGTCGCAACTAATTCAAATGACGAAAGTTTTAGCACAAGGTCATGAGCAGAGGACGTGGCCTCTCTTATCCCATCTTTATCTTCTGAAACCAAGCCTAAATATTGAATTACTTCCTCATAACAAGCATCTGATGTACAAGAAGCACATTTACTGTTCCATCTAGTTGTTGGCACGCGCTTCAGTCGTCTCCTCAGGAAATTCTTCTGACGAGTCTTATTTTGTCCTCCATTCAATAAGTCAACGAACAACCCACGCTTTCAATGACCATTCATAAATTTATGCGGTACAATTCTTCCAAAATACCAAAAAAATTCTTCATCGAACAACAATTTTCGATATAGGTCTTTATGTCTCTAAATAAAATCTATGCCCATGATATCAGACGTATTGCTTGAGGGCATTCTTTCTGTACTACGGTTTTCATCTCTTTAGTCACCTCTCGTTTGTTTCCTGCACTGTTGCTGTTCTGATCAGCAATTTTATCAACATATCTGAATTATCATTTTCGAGTAAGCCATAGTACTGCGATGTAGCACATCTTTCGAAGTTTCTGCTCATGTAAGAATACTAACCAATTGTTGTACAGGGACAGGCAAAGAGGGGGGCAGAGAAAGAACCTTCCAATCCCTTCGATATAGGTATCATACAAGTACATACAAGAGTTGATTCCATTCTACTGGAGTCCAGAGTCTTCTCAGCAATATTATTAAGAAATATTTTTCTTTGGGAGCTCTTACAAAGGCTCTAGCCGGGTAACAATGGTCATCCGGCCTTCGTCGAGAATCTCCAATTCAACTATATTGGAAGTTGTCGGGGACGGAATCAAACTCTTATTTCCAAATTTTCAGTCACGTAAGTCTATCCGTATTCAATCCTCCGTGACATTTAAAAATGTATATTTTACAATAAAAATTCTACAGCTCGTAATTTCCAAAGAATCCTCTTATGGAAGAAAAATGAATCATTGCACGCGGCATTCATAAAAATTTTTTCGAAAAAAAAAAAAAAAAAAAGAAAAAAAAACTTCCAATAAATTAATTTATATTTTGTAGGTAAATTCCAAGAACAAAAAATTGAAACTTCAGATCAAGTACACTATGTAATTTTATTGGGGACAACGAGACGTCATCGAATTTTCGTATACCTACATTCTTGCAAAAGTTTATGAAATCCCTGGTATAACAATTCGTTTTGTTTTGAGATCAATTCTTTATTATTTTTCAATTCGTTTTACGCTTTTCGATTACACAGAAAAAAGAATAATGTTTCAGGTATCAGCACACAAACAGCCTGTCCCTGTGATCGTGGATGAAAAATTTACACCAGAAAACCTAATGAAGACTGTAGAATTCGGGCTATAAGTATCAATTTCTAGGGCCAGACAGTAGGGTTATCTTAAAATTCTGATCAATCGAACAAACAGTTAACACGAAGAAACTGGGTAAACGGTCTATAGAGCGGGAAATTTCGAACATTCGGCTCAATTACAAGCGGATGCACATAATGAGATTTTGAAATTACCAAAAACCCTCAAAACTTGGAGAAGATGAGCAAATCACGAAAGAAACGGTCGTAGGGGCCAGAAGTGATGTTGAGCCAACTAGAAAAGTGAGCAGGCAGTCAAAATAATCATTTACACTCACCGGTGTGTATTCCGATGCGCAGTTTTAGGGTATCTTCTGGGCGGTGTCTTATTCTATGATTTTTTACTGCTTCTAACAAATCGAGCGACATCGACGCTATTTCTCCGGCATGTCTCCTGCCATTCTTAATAGGAAGACCTGAAACCTACGTATACGCAAGAAACCGTTTACTAGTTTTCTAACAAGAAGAAAAAAAAATAAAAGGATGGCGTTATATGCCAATACTGTAGCGGTGAATAAAACGTTATGTACCGGTACTGTACTTTATTCACCGTTAATGCACTTTGTGTGTTGTGTCACTATGTTGTAAGACAATTAGCGTTACATAGAAGACACCCCGTTGAGGTTAGCTGACTTGTCTTCCATCCACCCTAGGAAGGGTTTTGTCATAATTCACGAAAAATTCACGGTGTTCCACAGTCTGGACACTCCTTTACCTCACGTAAGTAAACGGTGTGAGTCAGGATGCAGCAGCATTCTGTGGATATTACATTAGACTTGAATTCTTCAATCGCGGAGGCACTGACGGAACAAGGATGAATCTAGACCGACGCTGTCGTTTCTTTGGACTTGGTACTGCCGCAGTCGCCTGACATTTCCTTCTCTGACAAGGCTCTCCTGACACTTCCCTATCAGCAGTACTCCTATTAAAAGAGCACAGCTGTCGCTGAGAACGTTTAGTGCGACCTCGTGCTTTCACTTTGGGCGGGAATCGTAGATCATAAAACTTCCCTGCTACCTCAGAACCAACAACTACTTCCTCATCACGTGGTTTAAGAAGAGACTCCTCACGCGACTTCTAACTCATCTCTTGCTTCTTCAATCTCCGTATGTTCAGATCGCGAGCTAGCAGATAGAAAACTAGATTCGTGTCAACTCGGCTTAAAAAAGTACAATATCGGTATATAACGTTTTATTCACGGGTACAGTACCGGTAAATAATCACTTCGAAAAAAAAATAAGACTTCCGAATTTAAATTACAGACTTACCACCATGTACGCATCTCCAATGGTCTCTACCTTGTATACATCGTAACCTTTGATTATCTTATCGAATAAGGTGTAAAGGTCGTTCAGAAAATTAACCACCTACGACAAAAATTGACGAATAAATACCTTAACAAGCAGACTCGAACTGAATAAAGAAAAAATTCGTTCTCTTCTCTAAAAATTCAACCGTCACTCTGTACTCCGTACACAAGCCAGTAGACATTTAGGTACTTAATATAAGGTGTGATTTTTCGGGACAGAAAAAGAGAGAGAGAAAAAAAAAAGTTCCAAAATTTAAATTTTGAGTGAATCTTTGATAGTTATTGAATCAGCAGGGCACGTTTTGTTTTACTTGGTCGACCTAGTTTTTATTTGTGACTGATTAGTATTACCGTACCTTTTCTTCCAGGAAAGCGATGTGTAATTTTAAGCGTTTGCACATATACTCGCAAAATTTTCAAAAATGAAGGAAGGACATTTGTATGTTGAGTTATTTAAATTGTTACGATCAATCATTACAACTTAAAAACCAAACTTCTGGGCCTTGAAGTCATCAACATTCCATCCTCCCTGAAGAATTTTGAGAACATGGTTTAGTGAATTAGGATCGGCAGGTATAAAAAATACGATGTAATACGAAATGGGGATCTCTTTGTTTACAGTGCAGTTCAATGTTGATATTTTCGCTGAAGATGTCTATTAATATTTTTCTTTGTTTATTTACAACGGTTTTTCGGGTTTTCTTCTTTTATTTCCTTTTCGCGACGACTTTTAGTCATGATTTTTCATTACTTTTTCGCATCGTGCTTCCGTTTCACGTTCAAACGCCTTTTTCCTTCCGTATAGTTGAATATTCTCCCTTAATATACAGTACAGGAATAGCCTAAAAATGTGAAAATTATTAGGCTAAAGAGAAGGAAGATGAAAGCACTTACTTCTAAGGGTGTGCTGTCTGCCGACATCGCTGTGAAACCAACAATATCACTAAAATATATGGTAACTAAATCATAAGATTCGGGTTCGACGCCGTAGCCCCTCGTCAATCGTGAAGCTACAGGTCTGCAACAAAATCATAGAAGAGAATTACCAGCTGAAAATCTTTCCGCTGAAATAAACGAAACCCTGACAAATGAATTAATGTACGTACGCTGGTAACATGCGATGTAAGAGATCTTCAGTTTTTCGTTTTTCTTCGTAAACTGCTATCGTCCGTTGATTTACCAAATCTTCTAAATTATTCGTATATTTTTCCATCATATCCATCATCTGATCCATAATATTGCGACGTCTTTTGCAAAAAATACCGAGGAAAAGAAAGAAAGAAAGAAAGAAAAAAAAAAAAACAAGACGATTTTAAAAGCACGAATTTGACATTTACAATTTTCCTCCTCCTTTCCTTTGAATCTTGTCTAATAATGTTATGAGATTAGCAGTTTTATTTCAAAACGAAAGCAGACTGATAGATGAGGGTAATCTGTAACTGTAATAATGAAGGAACGAACAATTTCTCACAATCGAAAAATGGAGTTTTAAACCTCAACAAAATTTTGTGATCTGACCTTAACAACAGATTTATTTACATAAGAAGTATTCACACGAGAAAGCGAGGAAAAGAAGATAAGATAAATCCATCAAACTTTCTTGAAAATATTGGAAAATAAAATTTGGTGCGCAACTAAGTATATGCAAACCTCCTCGTTACGACAGCTTTGAAAATTTTCAGTCGACCTTGTCGTTATTCTCTTCATAGAGTAAGTACATAGGTAGTCGATTTTTCATCAGATTATTCATACGCTTTTCTTCCATCCTTTTCCCTTTTTTCCAAAATTTTTCAATTTACCGTATATTCTCTTTGAAAATCTATTTTGCTGAACATTTCTTACACCGTGATGTACACTCATCTCTCTCGAAAACTTCTACGGCATGTTCGAAAATTGATACACAATTAATACGAAAGAATCCAAAATTTGATTACGAAAACACCATCATCGAGAATCTGTTCGACCTGCCCCTTAAGCCGTTTATGAACCCGAGTTCATTTCGAAAAATCGAAAACAAGTAGGTAGGTGCCTATTGCAGCAATGAAGAAAGAAATTTTCTGGATACATTCCGGGAAACAACGCTAAAAAACAAATGTTTCGAACGAAGACCTTCAATTAGAAAATTTCGACGAGTGGACCCGACTGAGACGATCGATTAGGTCACTAATCATACAGATTGAAGTTGGTGTGCATAGACTACCATGTGACACCACGTGGACCAAGATACGGAACATTCGGAGACGATAATTAGAAAAAAGCATTTCTTACCTATCCATAAATAAAATTAAATCGCAGACCCGTAACCAGAGTCCATTTGTAAAAGGAACTTGATGAAAATTAGAGGAACCAAGCGTAGTAATGATTCTTTGTATTTTCAGGATTTTACTTTAAGCTAGGGAGTCTCGTGACACGTCTCCTGCATTGAATTTTTTAAACAACTTCACATACCGTAAATATGTTACGCCGAATTCGAGCAATCGCACAATGCGCGCAGTCATCAACAACTTTGCTGACAGCACGCGTCCCAAAAATTTGTTGCCGACTGCGCGCAATAAATGACGAGAATGTATTTTTTGACTCTAATTCGGCAATATTTTTTTGCGGAATGCGCGCATTCGTGTACACCTTCTTTTGACATTGACTCGGTAATATTTTTGAAACTCTAAGATTTTGTCAATCGTTTCGAACGTCACGCAAAGATAAGGACAAGTTTATTGGAGATACATAATTATATCAACAGGTGACGAATGATTGATTAATACAGTCTACAAATCTGACCTACTAAAAATTTGAAGGAACAAGCTGACAAAATGGTTACTCGAGGGAAAGGTTTACTTCCCCCTCAGAAAGAGGGAGACAATGCTCTCTTACGTATTCCTGAGTTTGATCAGGGTCGTGGCGACGCTCGAAATCTCATAGTCGTAATGGAAGAAGATGGTAAATTCATGGTAAGAACGAAACATAGACGCGTCGCGTCGATCGTCGCCCGCGACAAAGTGTACTTCCTTGGCAGTGAGCGATGTCCCGGAAGCCGAATTTAGGATTCGAGAATTGGTCCGGCTCGATTTCGTTAGAACTGGATATGGTGATTGTCGCTGGAACTGCCGGCAAAAGTGTCTCACAAAGCGATGTGCGTGCGTCAAGTCTGGGCTCCAATGCAATTCTGCTTGCCATGGCGGCCGCACATGCGACAATAACATGTCGACAACTTAGAATCTTTTTAATTAATTGAATATTTTTAGCGTAATTTGCTATATTTTTTTCAAAATTAATCAATCTTTCAATTTTAGGCCTATACCTATGCCCAATATATTTTTGTATGCATGAATTCGGCAGAATTTCTTTTAGCAACTGCGCGCACTTGTTAACTGCACAATTTCAGGATACTACTCGAAATGATGATTTGCTGAATGCGCGCAATCTGCATTCAAGTATTGCCAATCGCGCGCACTCATCAGTATTTTGCGCATATTTAGCAATCACGATGCCGACTGCGTGCTGTCAGCAAAGTGGTTGATGACTGCACGCATTTGGTGGAATTGCTGCAGACTGCGCGCATTGTGCAATTGCTCGAATTCGGCGTAACATATACATATTTAAAATCGAAGCAAGCGCTTCCGACTAATGCTTTTCTTCAATTATTGAAATAAGCCATAACGTATAGAAAGATCTACTCATTACATAGATTTATAAATATTATCTTTTTCCTCATCAAACTGGCCGCTGACAACTAGCTACTACTTTTCTCACGTCATTTCTCTGTTCATCTCATAAAAGAGTACTTACTAACACGAAAGAGAGTAATCGCTGGAATAACTCGAAAGCGCAAACTTGAATGAATTAACAACTGGAATTATTGGTGAAGATTATCTCATCATTATAATTCTTTGAACCATATCTAATTACATAGCCTATAATGTATTTGAAAGTTTCAACTGACCCAAAAAAAGTATTCTTCTCAAGTTACCAGTAGTCCCTATTGTTTCGTGATCAATATAATACATGTAAGCATTGTCATGTACTTACATCAGGTAGGTAGACCAGAAGAATGTTATCAGTTAAATGGGAGTTTCCACTAGATCTGATTCAGCGTAAAAACGCGAAACGTTACGATGTATACTTCAAATCCACAAAATTTATATCTTATTTCATCTTCAATTTGCGCCCCTACTCATCTTTTTACGACTTTTTTCAGCCAAATTATGGATTAAAAATGTGCAACCAATTTGCCAAGATTTCTGAAATAAGAGATTGAAAATTCACCCACTTTCAAGCTTCATAGGTTATTCAGATATTTTTTTCGGAATCAGCGTTCAATTTCACTGTCAAATCAGGTAAACTATGGAAGTTTAAACGATTTTTGATAATTTTGGCAAATTGATCAATTTTTGGCGCATTTTGGTCCATAACTCGGCTCAAAAAGGCCGTAGAAAGTTGAGCAGGAAATTGAGATTAAAATTTTGTAGATTTGAAGTAGGTATACATCTAACGTTTCGTGTTTCTGCGCTAAAGTGAATTTGGCGTCAACTTCCATTTAACTGGTAACATCTTACTGGTCCACCCGGTGTATATTTACGCCCAAATTGTGAAATAGCTTAATCTGCGGAATCGGCAGAAAAATTGACCATTTCATGAAATGAACGACCTCTTTGCCTGTTCCGTGAAATGACCATATCTCCTGCCTATACCGCGGAATGATCAGAAAAAATGAGTCATTTTCCGTAATTGAGACAGATTATCTCTGCTCATTACGTGAAATGAGAACTCGTTTTCCGCGGAACTATGAAAATGAACGAAGCTATGTTACTTTTTCAAATGTAACGAGGAATTCGCCTGTATCTGCTGTGTAAGCAAAACCTATGCCTTTTTTTTTTACTTTTAGCTTACTCGATTCATTATCTTCAGACACTTCTTGTCGACTCCTGATCTAAAGAGGATGTCGAGTCATCTTGACTACTGACAGATCAGTATTATTCATTCATGCGATTGCAAGTGTTTTGTGTTTTCTTGTTGAATGCTCGTGTTCTTTTCACATATTTACTGGTGACTATGGATTTAACTTGGACGGAGGCAAAAGATAGAGAGGCTGTTCGTATTCTAAACTTACGAGGCTGGTGTGGAGAAGAATCGTTGGTATTATCATGTACGTGAGAAATTTGAATTGGTTGAACTGGGTGGACTGCGACGTGTTCAAAAAAAAAAAACGTGATGGTAAATTGACGGCGAAGAAGGAGTCGTTTACGGATATCATTCGAGACGTGCATACGGCAATAGGTCACAAGGGAGAGACAAAGACGTTCAAAAAAATCCAAGAGACGTGTGCCAACGTCACAAAAGGAGCAGTGAAAACGTTCATCGAGGTGTGCGAACAATGCGCCGGGAAGGCAAAGAAGAAAAGTGCCCGGAATGTTGTTGTTTGACCCATTTTAGCATCCTCCTTGAATGAGCGAGGTCAAGTGGACCTTATAGATTATCGTACTGAGCCAGACGGGGACTTTAAATGGATCATGCACTATAAAGAGCACTTGACTAAATTTTCAGTGCTTCGACCTCTAACTCAAAAACTCGCGGTATTAGTTGCAAAAGAATTATTCGATACTTTTATCATCTTTGGCGGCCCACATATACTGGCAGTCAGATAACGGGCGTGAAGTCACAGCAAACGTGATCACGGAGTTGGCATCATTATGACCGAAACTGGTATTGATAAATGGTCGCCCACGGTACCCCCAAAGTCAGGAGTCGGTTGAGCGGGGAAATGCATCTACGAATGAAGCACTTGTATTGTGGATGCGCGAGAATTGTGTGACGCTTTGGACTGTGGGATTGCCATTTTCGTTCAATGGAGGATGAACCAGACAGAACACGCGGCCATTAAGATGACACCATACAAAGCCGTATTTGGAGAAAAGGCACAAATGGGTCTCTCACTCTCAGCAACACTGCCGCGGGAATTTCTGTGTAAAATCACACCAGGGATGACTGAAGAGAAATATGAAGAACTTGTAATGGACGCACCTTCTGACACTATCGGTACACGTTCTCGAGAGTGAGCAAGCAGCAGGTGAATCGTCAGTGACCGTACCGATGAATGGTAGTGAGAATGGCTATGAATTGATCCACAACTCCAAGAAGAAATTAATAGCTTAGTGAAACAGACAGAACTGTTGCTTAAATTAGAAAACGTTAGCACTCCATTCAGACATTAAATGAAAGTCAGTAAGTGTGGCTTTTAGAAAACTTTTTTTGTTGTAGGTTGCATCTCCCTGTTAAGAAGTACGGCGTAAAAGAGAGAGGGAAGAGGATGACGAAGAAGGCATGGAAAATACCTCCGAACATCCTGCGGTGCAGCGACGTCGGTTAGCTGCGAAGAATTCTTTCACTTCGTGAGACGGTGAAAGCAAACTCTTTGGGGTCCGGGGAGGGCTTTCGGCGTTGTACGTGCCGACAGAACTGTGAAAATAACAGATGTACCTGTTTTAAAAATAGTAATATTTGCAGTTCGTCATGCCACCCAGGACGTTCTTGTAAAAATCATGATTAATTATAATTATTTCACTAGATTATTTGTATTATTATAAGTATTTACTTACAACAATGCCTCGGGCTCATTTCTAACTAGCTTACATGATGTGCGAAAAATATTAGTAATTTTGTACGTCATTATTAAAAATTAATTAATTACACAATTTGGGCACGCGAGATGATGTAACGTTTCCATGTAGACTGCTTATTTCACGGATTGATCAACATACGTTGCCCGGTACGTGAAATAAGCGGGTGCAACTGATCATCCCATGGAACAGGCAAAGGAGTTGTTTATTTCATGAAATGGTCAATTTTTCTGCCCATTCCGCGGATTGAGCTATTTCACGATTTGGGCATAACATATATAATATGTATATTTATATTATACTGGAGTAGACGGCGCGGCGCGCCTCACTTGTGTCTTGAGAGACGTATGTTCGGAATAGGAATTTGAAAAGGTAAAACTATAAAATTGTACAAACAAAACTGATACCACAGGCAGATGAACCTAATCAACAAACTTTTACTCCATAGTATAAGCTGATTGATTACTATAAGTAATGTTCGAATGATTATGTTTTCAACAAGCATATATATGTATTTCTTTTATAGGGAAAACTTACGTTTTTTTCATTGTAATTCCCAATAGACAAAGTTCCCAGCAATGCCACATGTTGGTACATCACCCAACACGGGGCTAACAAATGGAACTCTCATAAAAATGACACAGGGAGCAGAGATCATTGTACAATAAATTTTTAATATTATGAAATAAATGAGGAATCGAAATTACATTCTTACGATGAGGGTTCCCAGAATTTGTTTATTATAGGTATACATTCAGTTCCTAAAAAATTCCTTCTTTATTATTGATTGAGCTAAATACTATAATGGACTAATGGTTCAATTATACTGTAATATTTACAATTTTGTACAGTACAAGGCTCAAAATTAAATTTTGTGCCGTGTTGTTTAATCGGAAATACTCTTTCTTTGCCTCTTTTATCGAAATACATGTCTTTTTATTACAATCCATCCCCGCATAGATCAAGATTATCTTTTTTTTTTTTTTTTTTTTTTTTTTTCTAAATCAACATAACCTGTCTTACAGAAAACTGGCTCATTGTCTTGAAGAGAAATAAAAAACAAAAAACAATATTCTTCAGGTTCAGAGGCTCACATTACATTAATTATTAAAAACATTTTCTAAATTGTGATTTCACATCATCTAATTTTATTTTCCAAAAGATTCTGGCATGTCTAAAAGCAAGCTGGCTTGAAGCAAAAATACAGATCATGAACTTTTTCCAAAATATTGTTGCACTGCAAACACCCTTGCCCGCAACAAAATTTTCGGGAATTTCTTAGCCCAAAAGCTTACAACGCAACTATCAATATCAAAAGCTAAAAAAAGAGAAGGAAAAATAATAATATAGATTTGAATCATATATATCTATTATATAAAGAGAAGTTGCAAAATCGCAAATCCATTCAACTTTAATCCTATTTCACCTATCAACTTGGAATTTGTTTCCATTGCTTTAGCTTGCCTAGGAGAAGGTTTATGCGTAATTAATTTGAAGTTACGAAATCAGGCGAATGGCGTGTAGTATATATCTTTGTGCTTGGCGGGGGGGGGGGGGCATGGATGATCCAAGAGATGAAAAATCTGTATTATTCATTAATTTATTTATTAAAAATGCTAAGCAATCATTTTTGTTGACGTTCATCGAAAATTAATATGTGCTAGGCAATCATTTTTGGAAAGTGGTTCTTTTTAACCGGAGAAGTTTTGAATACCCATACTATGACTAATCGAATAGTGCAGGGTTACGATAAAGATTTTGCTTAGCAATTATCTGAAGAAGTGGTGGTTGTCTTTCATTATCTCAAATTTAACGTGAGGACTAAGAAAGAAAAACAATTCACGTCAATTTCGAAAATTTAATATCGAAGTCACGGATGTCTCACTTTACTGCAATCTAATTGGAATGCCAAAACGCAAGAAAGCAAATCGAGGGCGGTTGACGAACAAAGGGAAGAGGGCTCGTGTCAATTCCAAAATTTTGACATCGGAAAATAATGTGGAAAATGATTGTCAGAGCGATAATAGTTCATTTATTAGGTACATTATTAAGAAAGAATATACCAGTATAAGTTCAATTGGGAATCTGGCAATTACGCGCACATTTTGCGATGGAAAATTATTTGAAACTGAAGATCAAAATCTCTGTTGCGGGGGTGGTAGTAAGATTAAGTCACCTGATTTACCCTCAATGCCGGATCTTCTTCAAAAACTATTAGACGGAAGGGATAATAGATCTTCTCATTTTCTTAATAATTTGCGTAAATACAACAATGCGCTTTCAATGATTTCTTTAGGGTGTAATGAAGTTCCAAACATATTTACAACTTTCAAAATTTTTGCACAAATTATTGTATCATTATATAGGAAGTTATCTACCCCTCCTCCAACAATCCACAAAAAATGACAAATTTTTCAGCATAGATCCAGAAAGAAGAATGCGCAAAGGATCTTCTAAAAAGATAGCATCCAACTATCAGAGAAGATATTAAGAGCGAGATTGAAAGTGTAAAACAAAATATCAACGATAAAAAAAACGAAATTGAAAAATTGGAAATTAAAAGAATTAGATTAGAAATTCAACTAAAAGAATACTAATGATAAATAAATATCAAGGATTTTGAAAATAATTTGAAATTTTATAATATTTAGCGGGCTTACGGCTTGTATTTATATAAGAACGCTCTACACAAATTTTTGTGTTGGTGGCGTTGCATCGGCACTCGCAGACAAAGTTGTGAAATGAGAGTAAAATATAAGCGCCCGGCTCTCCCGAGTTTGCTGTTTGGTAGCCGGATATTCAAGTGGTAAGATTTCTGGCTTGTTGCTTCAGTAAGACCACCTTTGAATTATCATAACGGCGCGGCGTACGAACAAGTTTGCATGACAAACCGTTGAGTTTTATATACATATAAATTGTAGTTTTGAAACTGATGATGAAGTTTTGAGATTAGGTCTGAGTCAACCCGAGACACCGACAGCAACGCGGTGACAGTGACACTTGACCAAAATTCGATACATTTATATCAATTATGTTGAAAGAGAGATGCAAGAAACCGGTGCTACAAATGAGATTCAATGATGATTACGTGCTGTATATTTGAATTTGGTCCAGTGGTGCGGTGAGAAGGGTTCCTGGAGGACAAACCCTCAACTTAATTTTAAGGAAACCCTTTTTCCCCTCCCCGTTTTTTTTGTTTTTGAAAGTTTTTCGGAGAGCGAGAATCTGATTTTTAGGAGACTAAAGGGGGTCACCGCACCACTGATTTGGTCAACTGTACTACTAACTATCAAAGAAATTTGGAGCCAGGACTTGACTCATTACCAACATTTTGGAACTAGTTAAGCCATTATGTAATATACCTACATTATACAGTATACATACGGTAATTATAATTTTTGAGAACGTACTTCCCCTCCATCATGACTTTCAATTTTGATCGAATTGTTCCAAAATCGGGACGTTGATCCGGTTGTTCAGCCCAGCATTCTTCCATACATTTCAAAACATAATCCTCGCCCATTTCGCATGTTTTCAAAAAATGTATGTTCGGTCGCAAAGGTTGTTCATATTCTTCTGGCACTCTTTTTACCAAATTGATTATTTCTAAAAGAGAGAAAGAGAAAAAAAAAACAGGCGATATGAATACCTAATCAAGTTTATTTGAATCGCGAAGTAAAATAATAATAATAGAAGTAGTAGTACTGGCAATATTTGGCAACAAACCTTGCCTACAAGCATAACGTTTCATCATATCTATCAAAAGAATTGACTGAATTCGTTCATTCATGTTATGTTACATATGTATTCACAATAATATACGGTAACAAATTTACACTACTGTAATAGTACGTATATATTTTCATAAAATAGCGAGCGTACATCGTATTTGGTAATACTAACGAAAAGATAATAAAACGAGCGAGCAAGTCAAGACACAACGGGTACAAATCAGTCATACTTTACACTAGATTATTCATTACCATTATTCATGAGCAGCTTATTGTGTAAAAAGCATCAGCGAAATTATAAGTACCTACTAAATAGGGATAATCTCGTTTACTATGGATGAGAGTTTGTATACTGCCTCAATTATTTCATCAGTTTCAAGTGAGATGCGTTTTCTCTGAAAGCTCTTCTCGTGTAAAAGACGAATATTCTCAGGCCTTTGAAGTTTATACCCAGATGTTGAAAAATGAGCTGTCATACGCAGAGTATTGCAGCCGAAAAATTCGGCTTCGGCTTACGGCTGAAGCTGACGACCTTCAAAAATTTGGATTCGGCTTACGGCTTATGGCTGATCAGAAAAATTCGGCTGGCTTTCGGCTGATTTATGGCTGGCTGATCACTGATTTTTTGGCGGGATTTCAGCTGATTTTCGGCTGATTTTTGGCTGGCTGATGATTTTGTTGTCGGTTTGTTGCAACCAGGGAATGAAAAACGTAACAAAAATATGAATCTGTGTTCTGTGGATTGAGTGACAAACTGACAAACGAGGCAGAAAGCCGAAAACATGGTAAGCCAGACTGCTTCTGAGGGAAGCGTGTAAGTTTGAGGTTTGAGTATCAAAATTTTCAAGATCAATTCATTGAATTCAATTCACATATGAAAAAATGAGTTTGGAATTGGAAGTGGCACAATTATTCTTTCTCCCGATCAATATGATTTTAATCTGGTTGTCGATTCTTTATGACGACCCATTTTGAAAATCGCCGGGGCCCGGGAATACACACAACACAAGCACGCAACAGACGAGAGGATGTGCGAAGTACTAATCGAAAGTCTCCTCGTGCCTTATCAATTCGTTTCGTTCGCCGTATGTCATACTCGGAGTAAGAGGCGAGTAAGAGTGATGCCGCAGGACTTTGAAATATTTTCGTACTTCTTGGACTTGGAAATATTTTCAACTGTTGGACTTGGAATTATTTTCCAATGGGGGGAGGGGGGACTTTGAAGTATTTTCATAAATGAACTTGTAAAATTTTTCAAGTGTTGGACTTGGAATTATTTTCCAATTGTTGGACTTTAAAATATTTTCATACTTCTTGTTTCTAAGTCCAAGAATTGAAAATGAAAAATTTCACACATCTATGAAAATATTTCAAAGTCCCACAATTTGAAAATAATTTCAAGTTCGACAGTTGGAAATAATTCTAAGTCCCATAATTTGAAAATATTTCAAAATCCAACAATGGAAAATGATTCCAAGTCCAGCAGTTGAAAATATTTCAAAGTCCCATAATTTGAAAATAATTTCAAGTTCGACAGTTGAAAATAATTCTAAGTCCCATAATTTGAAAATATTTCAAAATCCAACAATGGAAAATGATTCCAAGTCCAACAGTTGAAAATATTTCCAAGTCCAAGAATTCAAAATGAAAAATTTCAAGTCCTAGAAGTACGAAAATATTTGAAAGTCCCGCGGCGTCACTCTTACTAACCTCTTACTCCAAGTATGGCATGCGGCAAACGAAATGAATTGATAAGGCACGAGGAGACTTTCGATTAATACTTCGCACACCCTCTCCTCTCGTCGCAACAGAGTGCAGACAATATGTCAAAAACACGATTAATATTTAATAGTACTAGTTATAACAGGCAGACTCTGATAACAGGGATCACCAGTTCAGATCGATACTGCTAGCCTGCTATACAGATTACAGCCTACAAGATCGAGAACTGCGTGTCACACGTCATGTCATTTCGCGCGTATGAGAAATAAGCCGAAAATCAGCCGAATTTTTCGGCTTCCAAGAGTAAACATAAAGCTGGCTTTCGGCTTTCGGCTTAATGGTCGGGAATTTGGCTGAATTCGGCTTTCGGATTTTGGCTTTCGGCTGGCTGCAATACTCTGGTCATACGTATTAGATTTTTCGGGTTTAATTCGTTGTAAGAGCATTTTTATACTCATTGAATCGGGTCTTTAAAAGGGCGGTCTATTTGCCTAATATAGGTTAGAGGAGAATCATTGCTTTGAAGTCCGTAAACACTACATTTCTTGTCATGGAGGATAGGATCTTTGAATTTGGAAAAATATTTTTTGGTATATTTACAAAGTGAAAAGCAAATTTAACATGTAGTGGCTTAAAAACTGGCCGAGCTAACAAAAGCGGAACTATTTTTCTTTCCTGTTAGAGTTCGTGTCTCTAGGATGGGTAGTCGAAGTAGCATCGAGAGCATGAATGGTGAAGTAAATTTGTTTCACCATGTATTTTGTATCTACCTACCAAAAGAAAACCATTTATAATTCGCGTGGCGTCTTACCAATTTATAATTGTACACATAGAATCCTAAATTTTTCACCACCCTCACCTGATGGACCGCTCTCTTTTCTAAATGAAATTATTTTTTAAATAATAGAAGATTGATGCGTTAGTAATTCTACGTTTCGAAGAGTAGAATGATACTGCCGAACGATGGTATCTGGTATAGATAGGCCTATATACAACAAAACTTTTGTACAATACAAGTAGGGTACGTAAAGTACCTAATTTCAATACGTGTCTCTACTAGGTAGTACGGTGCGTACGTACGGTGATTCAGAATTATTTTTACTACCAAATACCTTTAGGTTCATCATAACCGCAACCGGCAAATGGACCTTTTCGTCCGATAATTTCATGCAGGATTATGGCGAAAGCGTAAATATCCGCTTTCTGAGATCCTCGAACGAAAGCACTAGAACTTCTCAATAATTCCGGCGCTCTCCACAACATATCTGGCACAATTCATATACATTAATTTGAGCTGGCATAATAGCACCGATTAAACGTAAAAACGAAAGGTAGGCAGATAATACTTCGATAACGCTGATGTTCTCCTGGATTGGATTCCTGTTCGGCTTGATGTCTGAGATCCAACAAACCGAAATCGGTTACTTGCAAAACCCATCTGCTCGTTACCACACAATTGGACGACTTTAGATTACCGTGATAGGTTAACGGCGATCCGTGCAAATATAACATACCCTACTTACCAAACAAAAACAAAATTATAGAATTACCTACTTGTTTGTGAGACGGACCTACCTACTACATAATTTTGTGATACCTATACCTACAGCAATTCGGTTCATCGATACAGAATTTAATCGATACAAATAGGTACCTAGGTACAGTACCTACCTACTCGTAAGTATAATTTTATTATTTTGCAAGTAGGAATAATCGAGAAAAAAACACGGAGTACCTATCGATAATACCTATTGTGAAATAACAAGGAACGATTTACCGAACGAACGAATTTTGGTCGCGTGAGTGTGAATAATTATGTGTACGAGTACGTATCCGCTCGTGAAACCTAAGTTACCTAACCCTAGCGTATTCGCCGCAGTATCAAATTAAAAAATTCCGTACACCGATTTCGCACGTATTCACTCCTAGTGAATGTCCGCGGTTTTTCCCATTCAATTATCCTTACTGTTCCGTACCTTCACCTTCTACGTTGATTATGCGGCGAAGACCTAGACGAGCGGGTGCGGGAAAGAAGAAGAATTCCTCGAGTGCATCGCTGGGCTTTGCTCAATGATGGCTCGAGAGTATGCCTTTTGAAAATTTCGCGAACGGTTGTGTACAGATCGCCAAGAAGATGAGCCTAAAAACTCGATCGTATTTTCATGAGAACGTGATCGTTCTTCGGCTTCTTGTACTTTCGTTTCGATAGTCTCCTAATGAAATTGTACCGGACATTTTTATTAGCTATCTCAACGAGATATTGTTTCGATAATGAAATTTATAATCGTTCCGAAGTTCCGACGGTGGGAAATTTTTCCAAATTGCTTATGATTAAGCCCTCTTGGAAAGTTTCGTCAAAAGCTGTGTGTCGATTCGTGTTCGTCACGCAGGATAAGCAGATTCGAGTGGCACGAGTCAAAACCCTGAATTTCGTGAGTCCCACCTAACGAGTTCCCGCCCTGTCAGTTTTTTCGTGGTTGTTTATACCTGAGAGGTGATTCGAGTATTCAATTATGGACGGAGCATATTGAGTACCAGACAAAGAGCTTTTCCATCGTTTCGATGAAAAAGATTATCATAAAATGAAGAAATCTGAATCGACGATAGCAGTACCACCACACTTATCAAGTTTGCTATCTCATACCATTTTAATCGATAGAGACTAATTCAATTCAATTCTACACACCTACCCTGACTAGTCTGTTGTTAGATTCAAGTTTCGATGTTAAAATGTATGTTTTAATGTTTTATACTGTATTATGAACTTTTGTCGGGTTCGCTCCTTCTTATCGAATACCTAGCTTAGTTCCAAAGTTTGACGTTGATAGCAACCAAGATTTTAAATTTGAAATGAACCTCGAAGAAGATTTTACATAGCCTACGTCGAATAGCCTTCCTTCCTCTTTACTTTACGATGACTTTTCTCGGCCAACTTTCTAAATTTCATTTTCAGCTCAGCTCACCTACTTCCGATTGAATTTTTGAATCCTCGTGTACTCATTTATTTCTACTTCGACCATCCGGCTTTCGTAGGTCTCAGCTCCGAATGAATAGCGATATGACAGTCTCCCTCTTCGAGTCTGGTAAGTGTGTCGAGCGTACAACTAACGACGACGCTAGCCTCCTCTCGTATTTACGTATCCTACCTACGAGTATATAGGCCAGTTGATCTCGAAAAGTGAATCTTAGTGAACGAGTACCATATCCCTAGATTATCCTTTCGACCCTGACGAAAAATATCCATGTTCTACTGACTGAGCTAGTCTGGTCCTATCGTGGCGGGTAGGACAGAGATCAGAGTCGTGTGTACTTCCTGAAGTGTCGATCTAGTCTATGTTTATGGCTATGTGAGAGCTTTTCTGACGTAAAGTCGATCATTTGATTCGGTTGCTTTTTCGAAAGGCCTTGTACACTGAAGTTCCTGTACGGTTTGTGTGCTGTCGAGAACTTCCCCCTCTCTACTACAGTCCTTGTTACATCACAATATTTTTTAGTTTGTTAACACAGGGAACCTTTTTTATGGGGGGTTTTTGAGAAATTTGCCGTCCGGCGAAAAACTTGGGAAAATTTCGACTCCTATCGTATATAGCTTGGAGGATGAAGTTTTTCCAAGTCCCCCTTCTTTCATAGTACAGCTCGATTCACATTCAAAAGAAAAAGCGTCGTGAAATACTCGTGATAAATATCTACCGTGAGTACAGATCGGTACCACAAAATCACCGCAAAAAAGTGCAGATCAAAGCAAAAACCAACCTCATCCAGTAAGATCAACAACGATTATTCTTTAAATTAGGTAAGTAAGTACATCTGGCTCGTTTTGCAACAAAATCTCTTACAACACGGATCATCTTAGCTAAGATGATACAAAATAACCTCTAGACAAGTGAAATCAGGGCGATACTGTTTCAAAAATAGTGATTCAACCACATTTTCAAATGGGAAAATGAAATATATGTAGGCCTACCTATAGGTAGGTATTGATAAAATGCTTCGAATAATGAAACAAAGAGAATAAAAATAGAAATAGAAAACCATGCGATGGCTGAGTCTTTTGTTAATTCGTTGTTAATTTTTTCGAATATAATTGAAAGCAATATTTTCTGAATTATCTACAGTTTCTGTAGATCAAGTTACGGATTTTCTAGTAAAATTATACAATATTAAAAAATATACCAACAATTTCTTTTAAATAGTTCTGTCCAAGAATATTTCAATTCATCGATCAGATGGGAATAAAAAACTTTTTAATAAACATGATAGGTAAGTAAATAGCAACAAAATACGACTCAAGATGTTAAGGTATTCCTATTAAAAATATTTTTTTTCACTGCGTATACAAGTCTAAAAAGTACGAGTACGTGGGTTTGCTTTACTATTTTCTCGTCGAAATTCACCTTCTTGGACATAATAGAATATCGTTGCGATATCTAACGAATCAAGGACGTACGACTGTGAGAAATTTGCTACTCGTGCATTTAAATTCGTTCTCGATTCCTTTCATAAAAGTTCTTATTCACTCGTTTCTGTTGAGAAGCTGGCAAAGTTTTCTTCGAACAGATACACATGCGAGCCTATATTTATTCGATTAAACGATAAAACGATCACACAAAAAAGATTTCAACCTGGCAGACAGCAGAATTCCAGCGTGTATCCGTACTAGTACAACAGCTCGACGACATTAATTTATTTGTGTACCACTACCGGTACTACTTTCCTGCACGCACCATAGTTAAATAAAGTAAATTCAATACCTACAATTAACTCGAATGCTCACTTTAATCAGGTCATGTACTAATGATGCGATAAACATTCGATCCAATCTTATATCTTCATTCTCCACAATATCCTGAAAATATGAATAAACAAATTGATAAAAAATTAAACTCTATTGTGGCAGTCGATAAGATAGGACTTTTTTACTCACGTATAAACTACCCTTTGTACAGTAATCTGTCACTAATAGTATTCTATCCGTATTGACGGCGGCTCCGATGAAAGAGTTAACATTGTCGTGTCGTAAATCGCGCAGAATTCTCATCTCTTTCATCGAATCCCTTGACATGTCTTTCTTCTTATTGAACTTCAACTCTTTTATTCGTACTAACACATTTTTGTACTGGCCGGTTCTCGCAAACACTTGCGCCCCGTTTCGAGATTCGTAGGAGATTGCCGAAATTATACTGACCTGCTCGAACACACCCGAGATCTGAGAAATGTAAGACTCCACTTTACAAAGAATATGGAGGGAATGAGTTAAAAATATGTAGGTAGGTGACAAACTTTTGTCGATGGAACAACGTCGTTTCCGTAGTACCCAATAAGGTCGTTCAGCTCGATTTTCCACAGTAGGCCCTCAATTTCCATTTCGATTTTCCATTTCCGGTAAATGGTGCCGACGACGATAAACGAACACAGCAATAGTATGCCCAGGATAATAGCCATCATTCCGTCGATCGAAGATGTATCGTTGCATTCTTCGCCATGAAAGCCGCAACTAGGTTTGTCCACAGGTGGATGTCCATTAAGCCATTCTATTTGCATCCACGAACCTGATGGACGCCGGAGATAACCGAATTTCTAAAAACATCACCTCCCTTCACAAATTATACATTTTAGAAACGAGAGGACGTCACGCACTATCTTACAGGATATTCGGCACCATATTGAAACTGTCCGACAGGTTGCATGACGTACGAGCAAGAAGAGTTTTTCATCTCTTCTTCGGTGCGTTTTCGCGCGGATAATACGGTGAAGTTACCTTCCGAATCACCATGCTCGTCGATTTTTATTATCGCTCCCATAATACCTGCAGCATAAATCGCAAAATCAGTCAATATCGCGCAATATCTATGAAAATCGCGAGCATTTAAATCTTACTCGAATAATTCCTCATGCTTTTGATGGCGTTGATAACGTTTGTACCATTTATGTCAATCGTTTCAACGACTTCTTCCGTTTTGTTCGATTCTTCGATGAGACGCGTAATAGCATTATAGTACAATTGCATGGCGTCATAAAGGTAAGCCGCGTGTATAGGAACAAACTAGAGTGAATTGAAGAGAGAAAAATTTCAAAAAACAAGTCAGAAGCTATTATGTATTGAGTTTAATGGGATACAAATTAAGAGGTATATAGGTGGGCCAAGAACGAGCCATAATAATATGGATTGTTTTATTCTCTTATTTCTACTACGGTACCTATTAGAATAAGTTTAACTCTGATGTCTTCAATAGAGACTTCGCAGAAGCCTAACGTATAGGAGATAAATATTTTAATCACCGTCTCTCGGACGGTTTCAGAAGGCTCACAGTTTTCAAAGAATTCATCATCGACCATCGTTTCACGTACTCCAGGACAATTTATCGAAAGCAATTTGTCGAACAACAACTCATCGAAAGCATTAATCGATAGGTAAGTAATATTTGTCGGTAAAAATAAATTACACATCGGTGCTTCATCATTAATTAGTCATCTCTGTGATACGCGAATTGGTTTTTAAAATTACAAGAATCAGCCATAAACGCTGTGTGTATCGTACTGAAATATAGGTTCAATAACGATTTCTCATTACTGCTCGAACAGACGATGTTTTATCACTTTACAGCGTGAAGATCTTACCTGCGCTCGCCCTCATTCAATTCACTACGGTATGTAAATAATATGGTATACCTATACAGGTTCTACGACAAACGTGAAATAAATGAAAAACGATAATGAAAATCTGAAATACTCGTATAGGTATTCATTTCATAAAGGTCAGTCTTGTATCCGAACGCGTGACATGGAAAACACGCAAATAGACAATATCTAGTTTAGGTTGAAGTCGTCACAATTTTATAGATAAAATCAAAAACTTCAAGATGAAAACTGACTCAGCATAGGCCTACTATTAGTAATTATAGCAACCGTGTAGTGGTCGCAATCTGCGAAAGTATTTTGTCGTATTGCTAGGCCATCACGTGAAAGATTTCATTAAAAGATATGAAGGGATTCCGAATTCGTATCGCAAGTTCGTTACCTGATCGACACTGAATTCTTGTGTTCAATATTCAACGTATTTTTGAAAATTGTACAGTCATACATAGGAAGAGAGAGAAAATCCTACAATTTTTCCTTTTCGCATAAGCCAGCGCGCTTCAATTGGTTCATTTCTTTTTGTGACGCCAAATTTCTTTATTTTTCTCTCGTCAATTTCACTGCCTGAAATTTCTACTCGCCCAATCCGATCCGTACCAATCAACACAATTTACATTACATTACGAGTATAATGCATAGACATTGACCAGCACTTGAAAATAATAATACTATTCATAAAACAAATCAGTCCGACGTCGCGAATAAAAATTTTCTAGGCAGCCCCTCTCCCCTCCCCCCCCCCCCCTCTACTATCACTACGTATACGTTATATCGAAAATTTCCACTCGATCTTCTATTCTTGCGTGCGAGTTCCTGCTGATGTTCCCAGCATATCGGTAAGTAATATCTCTTTCAATCGATGCGATTCCTTATCGATAAATAAAATTTGATCCGTATTCACTTCAGTCGGGCACAACGAACAAACACCTTTTCACTTACTTGCCCTTCTCGCCTCGACAGTCCAGTATGCAACATGTACTACCGATTACCCACTTATTTTCATGAAAGGTTTCCAATGATAATTAATAGGTCCTCTCGTGGTCTATCAAAAGCCCTCATCAACACTACAGTCAAAATTTTACTTTTGCTGCTTCAGTCAAACACGATTCACTCACACTTCGTTGCCGTCTTTCCTTCTTTCCTCTAACCGTCCAGAATGAAAAATCATAAACCTAACAATCAATCAACCATTCTTATCAGTTCTTCCCGCTCATCCTTAGTTCCACAAGACCACAACCGAGTTCTCATGCCCTCGATGAAAATACATGTACGCGGTTGATTTTCCATCGCCTAACGCAATTTAACAACTCTCATTCTGTAGAAAGATGAGAAGCTGTGATAATGAAGGCATTTTACCTACCCAAAAAATTTTTATTTCCATCTACAAATGAAAATTCGTCTTACTATAATCAAGAAAAGGCTATAACACTAAATTTTCCTTAGCACTTTCAATAATCATAGTTCATAATTTACGGCTGCGCGATCAAAGTCATGAGAATAAGGATGTTTCTCTCTACTTTCTCACCCATTTGACTTAAAAAAAAAATCACCTTCTTTACGTCTAGTCGCCGTAATTCCCACATTACCCCCTTTGGCCTTACCAAACCTAAAATAGTATATACAAACTATGTCAACTACGGATACACAAATAATCTACGAATCCCGCAATATTTACCGCTCCCTCTTTCTAGAAATACTTGACTCTCTTCCCAGCACTACCCATTGTTTCACAGATGGATCAAAAATCGAAAGCGAAGTCTGTTTCACGTTTTCAATCGGCAACAAAATCTTTCCTCATCGACACCGCAATTCCGTATCAATTTTAACGGTCGAACGGTCGAAGTTCAAGCCGTCTTCAAATACTTAGAAACAATACTCGTACAAACCCTCCCTTTCCCACCAAACCGCACTTTTCTGATCGCCACTAAGTCTTTATCCGCCTCAACGCAACGGCGCAATTTACAATGTACACTCCACACACCTAGCTACTTATTTCACGCATCCATTCTCTGCCGAATCTTATCAACACGACCTACGAAGATTAGAGGGGATGCGTGCGAGAGCGTACCTACGCTATCTTGCCGCTATCTGTTTTTCAGTTACCTACATCCTAGTCATGCGTCATAATGTGTTTTCATCTGTGTTAATAAAAGTTCGTCCTCAAAATTCTCTCCAGCTGATGACCCTGCGTCACATATTTATTACGACAGCGACATAACTTTCATCTGGGTACTCAGCCATACGGGGCGGGACCGGGGATCCAAGATAATGAAAAAGTCGATTTAGCCGACAAACTTCCACAAATCAACTCTCGTCTCGTCTTCTTCCCAATAAAAATGATTTCACCGAGTATACCATCCACCTTAAAGGATCACACTTTATCAAAAATCAAATCTCGCATCAAACAAATCAACCCAATTATGTACAAATGAAACCATTACCATTTCCTCGGGCTTCCATCACACCAAGAATTCAGCCGTCGCGTCACGAAGTCTACCTTACACGTCTGTGTCGACTTGGTCATACGCGACTCACACACGTTCACCTCCTTTCCAAGTTTTTCCCGCTCTCATGCGAACGCTCCCTCCTCACGGTCACCCCCTTCTTTAGCTTCTCTCCGTCACACCCAACAAATTTCATCATCCATGGAAACAACTCCCGCTGATGACCATGTAGCCTATCATCTTTTATCTAAAAGCAGAAAATTACGTCAAACGCATCTAAAATCGATTCATCCATCATCAAACTCATAAGCCGAGTGCAATTAAGAGCTTGTTAAGGAAAGAAAGATGTTTTTCGAATGAACCAATGCATGAAACTTTTTCTGTTGAGAATTCTTTCTCGAGGATCACTCATATCTAATATTATACACTTTCCCTAATCGAAATACAAAACAAGATCTTTGAACAATGACGAACTCGAAGCAATAATGGAGATAACACAACGCATACAAAATTACCCGGACCACAACAATATGCGGCTGATTTTGCAGCGCTCTGTACGATTTTGCAACACACGAATTAAAATATCAAATTTTAGGCATAGCTCACGGCAAGCACGGTACAAATTCTACCAGTCACTAAAATCATGTCATACTCGTACCTACGCCACGCCACGCCACGCCGAACGTCATCCAATTGCAGGGGAAAATGAGGCGACTAAATTCATCCACCATTCATTCTCCGAAGAGTTTTGCAGAAAATAAATTCGAAAAAAACCTCGATACCGTTTAAACGAAGCTGTTTCCATCTTTTGAAATAAATCGACGCGGTAGAAACAGAGAAAACTGGCCTCGAAATTTAAATATCGTGTTCTGCCTTTATACAATGTATAACCTTTTTGAATAAATTCAAAAAATGATAATAATTTTTATTTTGATCTTACATTAACCGTATAGCTGGTAATAAAACGTTTTTCGTACTTGCGTGAGCGTGTTTGGAAGTATCACACCTATTTTGTGACTTGAAAATAAATGTTTACTCGAAAGTGTTCATGTCATTACTAGGTATGTACCTATGCGGTTAATGTAAAATTAAAATAAAAAATATTATTTAAAAAAAAAATAGTATTTTTGAATTTATTCAAAAAAGTTTCAATAACAAAAAACATATCAGAAGATATTGCTTTTACCGGGTTCTTCCCCAATAGGTACATACTTGTTTGTTTGATTCTTATCGTGATGGTACTTTGCTTTAAATTAATCTTACGGCAGGAGAATACTGACGTACAAAGTTAAATTGACGTATCTCAAAAACAACGATCAGGAAGACGGAATAATTCATGTTTAATGTGATACAGAGGGATAAGTGTTTCTTGTAGGACTTATTTTCGATCAATTTTTAACGAGAAATTCGATGGTATTTGTAGTTTTTTCCTAGAGTTGTTTGTTTTTGAGATAATTGAGATACGTCAATTTTTCTCGAAAATAAACAACGCTAGGAAAAAACGGAAAGCACCACTGAATTCCTCGTTGAAAATAAGATCATAATCATATTAAATCGAGTAAAAAAGTCGTCCTTTTTTTCACTCTTGTAAAACCATTTCAAGTGTTAACTGTTTGGCAGCGTACTTCTGTGTAAATAACAAGAAGCCTTTTTTCCGTAATCGTTGTTATGGAGGTACGTCAATTAATTTTGTACGGCAGAATAGATGTACTGTTGTTGCCTATTCAATTCTCTTGCCATTAAAACCAATGTGAAGAAAGTATTCGATAGTCTGACTGATTTTGCGCAAGGATTATAAATTTATACGTAGTAAAATAAAGAAATATAGGATGAGGAAAGTATCATTATAAGATAAGAATCCAGCAAACGAGTACACAGTTCAAATAATAGTGAGTGTATACAGAATGACGAACGTTCTCTAAATCAAGTACTTACAACATTCCATTCAGTGAAAATATCAGGTTGTGTCCAATTCAACGGCGGTTTTCTATTATGAGACATCACTTTATTTTCGAACGTTTTGTAGTTGGATGATGGTGGTGTACCAACCACAACCAATAAAGATTTGGCTCGTTTTTCGAGATTACCTTGGAAACAGTCCTCCTTCTCGTTTTTTGGGTCTAAATAAGAAAGAAACAAATGGTTGCTCAGAAATTCTGCTCTACAGTATAGATGTCCTAAATTTTTCATTTTACATTCCTTTGTCGATTGACGCGAAAGAAAAACGAGAAGGTAGAAGAAAACTACTACTAATTACTACATATTACGCGCGAATTTACTAAATTTCGAATATCTTTACATAAAACTAAAAGAAAAAGATTACGTTAAATTCTTTGAAAAACACAATATGATACAACGCAGAACAAACTTCCGCGATTTCTAATAACTTTGTCTTCCACACAGAGGTGCCCGTGAGGCCATTTTTATGAAGATGATTCTTTGAATTCGTTTTAGGAAGGGCCCTTATAATTCAATTTTTTTTTTTATTTTATTTTATTTTTTTTTCACCTACAAGAAATTAAAGTTTGAGGGGGGTTCTTCATTGGACCAGTAGGATCACGGAACCCCTGCTCTAGTGCAATATCATTGCGTACTACACATAATTATCAACTTGTTATACATATAATATTACATATAATATATAATATTTTTAAACATATACGCCGAAAGTACGTTTATTTTAGACAGCGAAAACTGCGTAGTATATTTATCGTTCAACAATGAGAATCATGAAAAGAGTGGCGAAAAAACTGAGCAACGATGATTCTGATTGGACAAAAACTTAATCGTTGGAAGAACGATCCTATTGCTTACGGATTCCGTGGATCGTAAAACACTTGCAATTTTGGAAAATCGAATAAATTCAAGTATCAGCAAATCGCTTTCGGCGTATGTTGTTTAAAAAACTATCTTACAGTATGAGCTGCAAAGTAAAAAATTTCGCAACTCATTTGATTAGCTCCACTCGCTTCGCTCATGATGCTATGATCAAATTTGTTGCGATAATTCTCACTTTCGCTGCTCGTACCTACAATAATATACTAATTTTTTGTAAGTTTACGTAAAATCATTGCGATTGGTGGAAAAGGAAAGAATGATTTGAAATGGAAAACGGAATTTGAAATATTACTCACGGGCCAAATATAGGTTGATTTCAGCCGAATTATAAACTTCGTTGCTTACGTATATGACCAAGTTCTCACCATTTTCAAAAAATTCTTGGGCATCCATCTGTTTCATCATCTCAACCAATAAGCTTTTTGATCCCACAAAAACATAGACTTGAAAACAGAGATACGAAGAAGGAGAAAATAAAATATATCATGTAGTTCGTCTCCGACTATTATTTTTACATATTTAATTTTTTTTATTTTTATTTTATCTCATTTTTTTTTTCTTTCACAATTTCGGCTCACATTTTAAAATTTTGAACAGACTTGCGAGTGAAATTAACTCGTACATGACCTACTCATAGTTTACGAACGGTAAGGGCGATTGAAATAAAGTTCTTAAATCGAAAAATAAAAATAAGTAGACAGTTGTTTGGCGATTTTCTCAGTAGAGGAATACGATCTCGGCGTTCAATAAGGGACACCGGACAAATAATGTTAGCGCATAACCAACTCCAAATGGTCGTGAATAAGCACTATACCAACCTATATTCCGCGATCGCTCCAGAACGAGCACTGCAAACGGACGTGGAGAGTTTGGTCGCGAAGGAATCAAGCTTGGGCGAAAAAGTGTAGACAGTACCCAAGAGGACATTTACAAATATTATCGTACAATCTGAATTTTGTCGAAGAGAAGAATTCAACTCAGTATTAAATAACTTATCATCATGTATTCGGGAAATTTTTGTGTTTATTCGTGAAAAATCAGAAGAAACTACGTAAGTATTAGCATTCTCTTCTCGTATAAATATCCGTTTGATCTGCTCAACATTCGTCTAAATGTCTAGTCGGGGAAAAGTCCGGTATATCCTGGACAATTAGTAGGTAATCATCGAGAACGCTACCGTAGTTCTGTAGGTACCTAGATACGGTACCTTGATACCTATGATAATATCGCGTCCGAATAAAGTAGCACAACGCACATTCAGTAGGTACCGGTATACTTACTTCGTGTAAGCATTTTCGTCTCCTCCAAGAGATTATGCCAAAACGATATCCCGCAACAACTCGAGTTCAGTATGCAACAATTATGCCAATTATCCAACCTAGTATAAACGGTGACGTTGAAGGTACTATTTGTCTTCGCTTCCGTTACTAACGATTTAGCTACTTTTTCGAAACCGTCTTCGTAAAGTATGCCAAAAGTCTTCCAGCCAAAATACTTAAGTAGGGCTATGACCGATTTCGAAATCTGTACATAATAACGAAACAGAATAAAAAAGATCAATTCTTATCGTCTTCTTTTCCTGAGTAGAACTTCTCCAGGATATAGCTGAGTTAGGTATCTAGTTACTTGAGTGTCGGGTGGTTCGGTGCGAGCGAACGTGTCTATTTCTGCTACTTCGTAATCCGCGCATTTCTGCAACACAAACCCAGAAAATAATAATTCTAACACAAATACGATATTTGAAAGATTATTAAATTTAATTAAATTTTGCATCGAGTTACAAAAGAGGAAAAAGAAAAGCGGGTGCAGGTTTTATTTCGATTTTCGCAATTCTTCTTGGCAAGTACAAAGTAAGTACGTCTTGTGTCGTATGTATAATGAATACTTAAAACACGAAAAGCAGCAGCGAAAAAACTGTAGCCTAATATAATATACAATTCTAGAGGTTCACGGCGCGCCTGACCGCCAGCCATGTGTTGAGTAGATATCTGTATTTTGTAGATATTTGGATTTTAAAAGTATCTTGCCCTTCAAGGAGTCGCTTTGCTGGCTTTCTGCATTTAAAAAAAAAATTTATTACTGCTGACAATACTTCGTTTTTACCAATAAAATTTAGGTCGAAGACAAACGGGATTGTGGATACACGTGATATAAATCACCAAGTTACGCAAAATACGTATAATATTATGTATAATCCAAATATTATATAAAATCTAATATGGGTAAAATTATTGGACCATAATAAATATGTGTATAGTCGACGAAAAAAACAGATTTGCATTTAACACCAATTCATGCTTATAAAAACTAACTGAACATGTAAAGGCTCTACTGCAACCAAAAACGGACTAATTCATCCCTATTTCGCCAGTCACAATGATTTTAAGGAAATGGATGAACAGTAAATAAAAACACTCAAGGGGTCGCGTGAGTAATACCCGACTTTTCTTCTCACAATGCAAAACTCATTGAGAGAGTTACTCCCTCTCTTTAAATTACATACCAATCACTTGTCAATCACGTCAAATATTTGTAGAATGAACAATAAAACTCAGTTTATAAATTCTATCACTATGACGTCGCATCAACTGATAACAGAGTAAAAATACCTATAATCCAATAAGGAAACCTGAATTTTGTTTTAATTGAGGCCAGGAGTCATCTAAGACCTACGAAACGTCTTCAGAAAAACCCCTCCCCCTGCCCAAACTGCTACGAAACAATAACAGTTGTTTTTGCGTTCTTCGCAAATTGATATTTCGATTACTTCGAATATGATTAACCGTAACCTACAGAATCGTATCAACTCAATTGGAAACGCACTGAGGAATTACCATGAATTAATCGTAGAAAAAATTGTTGGTGCCCATCTTCAGATTGAGACTATAACTTATCTAAGTGTCGAAAAAATCCATCCAGTAGTTTTGGAGGAGATCCGCAAACAAGAAAATTTCTTTAAGCGTAAATATAGGCCTATATAAAGAAACCTGATTTTTTTCAGCTGAAAGTAATGTAGGGCCTTCAAAGAGTCGAAAAAGTTCACGCTTCTTCTCCCTGTCAATCTTGCTACAGGTGTAATACCTCATTTTTCGAGCTAGAAAAGTCAGTAAAAAAAGAACTTTACAATCACTTTTTGCTCTACGTTATTCTTAGCCTAGTATATTAGTTTAGTATACTGTATATTAGGCTGAAAGGTTCAATTCTTCATCACTTCCGATTCCTGGCATCTCTTAAAGCTATCTCCAGCTGCTATTCCTCTCGTGCACTCATAAATTGTATTCACGCCATCATATCATCATTTTCTATGCAAACTCCATCTCAAGATTCTTCATCCAGAGATCTAGGCTACAAGGAGATCCCGAAAAACTAAAAAAATCAATGTCGAAGCCAAAGAAGTAACCAATCACCCACCAGTCAACCCCTCATTCCTTCCCTCACGCTCAACACTTCGGAACGTATTAACAAAATACCTCACTTTTCTAGCTAGAAAAGTCGGTAAAAATATATCGCACCCGAGCCTGGTTTACTCGTTAGTTTAACCTCAAATCTCACTCGAAAAAGCCAGTCCAAATTAAAAAATATAATCTTTCTATCTCCTGAGACACCTCAAATCAACTAATTATGAACCACGATCAATTATGTACACATACATAACAAAATGACGAATAAATCAATAATAATTAATTAAGAATGAAGTCACCAAGGTAGTCTCGCATCAGCACACTTGATGAAGATTAAAAAATTGTACTTAATCATTCAAATTCAAGGTTTTCACTATCGAGTATGACTAATAATAATGAAAAAATGAACAACCCGCCATTGCCCTTATCCGTTCAAAAACGAATTTAACAAAACACAAAACAAAATTCAAGGGTCGAGGGGCTGTGGGAAGCGAGATACAAGTGAACTAAATTTGAATAATATATCATGGAAAATAAATTCAATGAACTCTTAGTTAAGAATGAACCTCTTGAATGATAAATAAAAAGGTTCTTCATCACAATACACGTACTGATAACAAAATTGGTAAAAGGTTAGAAAAATCCGCTTCTCCTAACGTAAGCAGCTACTCGCCTTTGGTTGAGTTGAAAAAAAATCCATCAGGTAGTTTTGGAGGAGTTCCGCGGACAAAAATATCTCATATCTTAATATATAAAGCAGAAAGTTTGTCTGTCCTCCTGTCCGTTCATAACTCGAGAACTACTGGGCCGATCGCATTCAAACTTTCAGGATATATTGTCCTCATCCCAGAGCAGCACATAGACTCATAAAAATAAAAATTTGACGGGGAGGTGCTGAGTAATTTCAAAAAAGGGCGAAAGCAATGACTTTTTTCAATATAAAAAAACGTGGTCGTGTAGCTTGCCATGTACGTTAGACCTACGCGCGTTGAGTGGCGCAGTTTCGAGAATTGAATTATTGTGATAACTCGAGTATTAACTCATTTTTATGAAAAATTGAAGAGAACAAAAATTGTAGCCCCTGTAATTTCCTTTCGAATGAGCCAAATTTTGTGACTACAGTATTCGCTGTACTTCCATACTAAGTAGGTAAGTTATTTTATTCACAGTTTTAAAAACACCTACATAAAGGATTTTACATCCGGTATCTCATACAAGAACCAATGTCTAGACACGGTGCGCACTGCGTATGGGCTAGCGGAAATGACCCTTTTTTTTACCTGTTGTCCGTGTGTTTTATTAGGGACTGGCAAAATGTCAATGGATTTGTCTGTATTCTGCTGCGATACAGGCTTCACGCGTTAAGTCAGCTCTCAAGTGAATTAGTGTGTAAAAAATTTAATTTGGTGATTTTATTTTTGTGCGACTCGGAACTTTGATATATTTTTATAAGTACAGTCTCAGTTTTTGGTGTCTATTTTCTTATTTTTGAACTGAATAGTTGTGAATTTTGCAAAACTCTTTCCACTGTTTCTTTTTTAAAAATTCATCTGAATTCTAAGATACCTACAAAACACACATACCTACAAGATACAGATATCTATAAAACACAGATATCTACTCAACACACAGCTAGCGGTCAGGCGCGCCGGAGGCGCGTCGCCAACCGCTAGTATATATATATAAGGAAACATGAAATTTTTCTATGCTAATTGTGATCTAGGACCTCCAAAACTACAAGAAAGTTCATTGCCCCATCCCCCTATTCACCTTGCTAGTGGTGTAATACCTCACTTTTCTAGTTAGAAAATTCGGTAAAAACCAACCATACCCCTCCCAACGTATTACATTAGTCTGTATAATATACGCGTAAACTCAGTTGTTTCCTGTATGAGAAACCGGATGTAATTTTCACATTTCTCTCTCCAACTCGATACCTTTTCAAAACCTGACACGTTACTCATATCACAAAAGTAGTGAGCACTTAAGAAAGTATTTCAAGTCAACTTCTTTTGAAATCTAAAATTGAATTAATTTGAAAGGAATCACTTGAACTTTTCTCTCTCTCTCTCTCTCTCTCTCTCTCTCTCTCTCTCTCTCTCTCTCTCTCTCTCTCTCTCTCACACATGTGAATCTGAAATTAGACTCATTTGAAAGGAAATTACAGGGGCTACAATTTTTGTTCTCTTCAATTTTTCATATAAATGAGTAAAATTCGTGTCAGGTATACAATAATTGAATTTTTAGAACTATGAGGCTTAACGAACAACGTGTACAGTGAGAAGCAGTTTTACTGCGTCGGAATTTATCGTTTTTTACCATTATTTTAGTTTTTCGCTCATTACTCCATCCAGAAGGAGGCAAAACATTGAAATTTATCTACAACTTTACCCGAGTAAAAATAAGGCTTTCAAAAAATACTGCACGTCAATAGGTAAAAGCGTTCAAATAACAGGCATACAAACATATCATCGTTGTCACAGTCGCGTTTCTACAGACAGTGAGACCAACATTCCAAGATTTCCCTACTTCCGGTAACGTTAAGAAAATAAAAAGAATTCTAACGTGCTGCAATTTAGAAGGTAGCACCAAAATCCGGGTTCTCAAGAATACAGGATGTGAGGGTAGGAGAGAAATACAGTAGACAGTTGCGTGTGCGTGTAGTTACCCTTCTTTGGTGAATCGAATCACGTCAAGTGACGCATACAGCGAGGCACACAATTTTTAATAAGAACTTTTTTTCTATGGGAGCTAAAATTTTCATTTATGGCTTAGAATTTATTATGGAATAATACGAATATATAGCGAAGATTTTAAGTCGATAGGTACAGCGGTTCTCGAGTTATAAAAGGACAGACAAACAGACAAACTTTCCGCTTTATATATTAGATTAGATATTATAATAGGCCTATAGGGTAGATAAATGGACATCGCATCATACCGCGAAGTTGTAGCGGAGTAATTAAACTACCGCAAGTACCATAGGCGGCAACTTTGGGGGTGCTCCGGGGCTCGAGCACCCCTCGAGATTTTCCGAGATGTGCTGCGCACCCCTTGGAAAATCTCAGAGGGGGAAACACGTACGTGCAAGGTGCGAAATTCTTTGCCTCTCCCCTCTAAATTTACTTCGAGCACCCCTTGGGAAAATTGTAAGTTGCCGCCTATGGCAAGTACCACCTTGAATCGAATAATAATATTCGGAGACACTATAGTACGTGGTGCAGTGTGCGCGGACAGTAATGAACCAGGCATTATCATTTCTTTTATAAGTAGCCTAGGAGTACATTGTAGTCATTTAGGGGCTCTGGAAACAAAACTCTGCTTTCATCTCGTGCTTTCCTCGCAAAAAATAGGTAGCCTAGCAGCGCGACGATTTATATTGCATCTTTGAAGTGAGTATAACCTGATATGCGTTTAATATGAGTACGCTCGCGATATACTCACAGAAAGTATTCTTTCATGAAATGATTATTCACTGCTTTCACACACATAGAGGTACGTTGTCGGGCCATCATCATAAGATTAAAAACGCTCCATAATGAAAACTTGGACAGGGACAGTAAAATGATGGTCAATAGGTAGAAAAATTATTTTTATACTCACGTAACTAATCATAGGAATGCCACGAGACTGTGCCACTCGAGCAGGAATAAAGCAATTATTTTCTCCGGGTCCGATAATGACTGATACACGATCGCAGATCATTTGCGTAACAATCTTGATACCGATTAGGGGATCACCATAGGTCTCGTCCGGGTCGCGCAACACCCAATTCAAGTACGGATATTTAACCTTCGATTTATTACGCACCTACAAAAAAATATAATATTGTTTTCACATACGGTACAGTCTGTGTACATTATCATTGAGAAAAATTTTGGTAGTAGTAAAGCAGGTCAAGTCAAAGAATTCGAGTATAATCATAATGACTGAAAAATATAGTTACACTTGTGAAAAAAAGTAGTGAATAAAACTAGATACAACATTACTGAAATTGCTTAGTTGTTTCGACTGAAAAATCGCGACTGGACCGGCTTAACTGTGTTCTTAGTCAAATTACGATAGTCTTTTCTCAGTGTACAGCCAATATTTTCCATAGATGTTGCGCGTGATTGATGAAATGAAAATATCTTATTAAGAGTTCGCCGAAACAATTTGACGTCAGCGTGCGAAGGTACAGCAAATTGAGATAGACAACTGATGAAGACGTTAGAAGCGTGAAGACATATTTTTATCCAGTTGTAAAATGCAGCCAAAAATTTAACGTGAATAATTAAGTGGGGAATAGAAAAGATGAAAATGGTAAAACAGACTTTCATTTTTCGAATGAGAAAGCCATTTTTTAAAAGCTTTTAGACTTTCTATATTATCAATTACTTAGGTATAATCAAAATGGGGAGTGTGGCAGGTAGACATTGATCACTCATCTGTGTATCAATCAACATGTTCGTCTCCTGTTTTCCTAAAAGCTTTGACGTGTAAGCACGTTCTTGGCTTACTTATTTGTATGAAATTCGTTAATGTGTCTCCACAGGCTAAAAATGTGCCTCTCGGTCAAAAACGGGAGCGGGGTAAACCACAACTTGCTAAACGTGCTTTAAAATACAAACTACGTTTTTTTTAATTTTTACTGTCTTGTGTGGCTTATTTAATGTGCATGTAATAACGTTGGAGCAAATTGTTCATCATTTACACAATCTCCAGACGCTAGTAAAGTATACAAACAGAAATTCCCGTCCTTTGGACGGAACCCTTATACGTTCCTAACCGAAGCCCGTAATCTCTTAAAGTTTGACGATCCCTCTTCACCTGTCCAACTACTCATTCTCAACTGTTACCCTATCTATTCTCTGATCCTTGCCCCTCCTTGAGAGGCCCTCTCCATCTTTTTAATATTTTCTTTCATCCTCAATGCTTATCCGGTATGTTCTCTGATTGATACCACACCCTGAGAAATTTTCTCAATTCTCTAGGTCTATAAAAATCAAACATTTCCACACCTACCCACATTTACTCTCACTTAACTTGTGATCCTACTGTCCGCATTGTAACACAGTACTACATTTATCAACTGATTGTTAACTGTAAACTTATTGTCCTACTACACTACTGAACAAGAAAAAATGAGCATTCATTTGAATAGGTGTTTCTAAAGTAATTTTCAACGCTGAATTCAGTTCAGCAGTGTTATTGGCTTCTCGCTGTGGGACGACACTTTGAATCAATCTTTAAATAAATAAATAAATAAATTGATAAATAAATAAATAAATAATTAATTAATAATCGTCAACACCCGACTTGTCCCTGTAATAGCTCATTCACAAAAAAAGAGATTTATCTGCAAAAGGTCACATCCCGTTACTGATTGTATTCTCACCTGAATTAGGCTGTAACCACCCACCTAACATTTTCTTACCCATTCGACTCTCCTATGCTAGGCAAAAACTCAACAAAATCATCTGTTCTTCTTTCATGATACAGTAAAACCTCTAATTAGCGGACACTCGCGGTCGCCTGAAATTTGCCCGTTATTTAGAGGTGTCCGGTATTCAGAGGATGGGGGGAAAAAAAGTACTGTTACAGGAAGTCATAGCAAACACGATGCGAAAGATAAAATACGTCTACAGTTCCAATTCAGAGGAAAAGAATTTTATCGGTGAACCCCCGAACACAACTCGTTGGAAAGGAAGAATGATTGAACACCTGAACACTGTTTGAAGATCAGTGGCGTATTACCCTAGACGCGTGCTTCCAGCGGCAAATTTTTGGGGGCGGCAAATCGAATGAAAAATAAAAAATACGATGAATTATGCGTGTGAAGAATAAAAAAATTGAAAAATTCACTTTACGGAGCGGCACATTGGAAAGTGCTTCGAAGCGGCAGAAGGCTTAATCCGGCACTGTTGAAGATAAGCTAGCAGGACCTCGCAAAATCGTGCAAAAAATTGCACGATTATCATTGTCAGAAGCATCTTTCTTCTGCTAACATAGCCTAATGTTATACACAGAGACTAAGAAATCATTGTAGGTACAAAAAAAGATGCATGTAAGGTAGAAAATTGAATAATAAAATGGAAAAAGTTCAAAAAAAGTGTCCGGTATTTAGAGGATTCTCTATAGAAAACAAGGTGAATGTTCCCGTTCCCGAAAAAGTGTCCGTTATTTAGAGGTGTCCACTAAGGGAGGTTTTACTGTATACCATACTACTCTTTTCTGTCTGTCAATATACTCGCTTTTGAAGTGAATCAAGCCATTCGATGCACAACGACCTAGCCATACTCTCGGCATCTACGTTGAAGCTGGTACCCCCGCCCCCCACCCCTAAATGCCGCTTCCTAACCCTCACTGCCAATTTTCTTGTATCTGCAGTTCAATTCACTCAGAAATCTGTTTGTCACCTCTTCTTGTGTCCCGCCCTTCTCAAACTCTGTTTCTCCAAGTTTACGACCTGCTCTTTGTAACTATTCTAAAACGGTCCCAAACTCTGTCGTGAACACATACGCGAGTAATTTTCAAGCGCTTTCCTTAATTTAACAACGCCAATTAAAACTATTTAAATTGACGGGCATATCAAAGCTACCATTGAAAAATCAACTGGCCACTAAACTCTAAAACATCTACAATCTTAGCGATTACACGAATGAAATGTGTCTACCATTCATCCCCCTATGGGGGTTTTTTGGGGAAAAAAAGTTTTAAGCCTTCCCACTCGACATATGAAGCTATTTTTGGAGTTTGAGATGAGTCGAGGCGGTGGAGCTGAGAACATCTATTACCTAAAATCGCGCTACGTCTTTATGTAAATAATAGAAGATTACGCTACTAAAGAATGAAGCGAGCGATATCCAAACAAACGGCATGCAGGCATACAGCGCAAGTTTGTCGCTTACTTACTCTTGCGTAGTCAATGTTGGTTCGCTGGACTGATAAGAGCGAACTTTTTGGTAATGAGGTACGAACATGTTCCGAGCAGCATCGCGCGACAGCGAGTGTAACCGATGTATACCGACAAGACTGGCTGTTTTTGCGACACGGCGTGACACGTTCTCCTCAGAAATGGAAAGCGATTCAATAACGCTTCCGCTTTTCGATATCGCTTCTGACCTTCGGAAACAAAACTTCCGTTTTTCGCTGTTTTGCTTTTTCGACATTTATTTTGCTTTTCGCTTACGCATTTTGCTTCCCAAAAAAGTATCGCTTATCGCTAAAACCTCTTCGTTCGTCAATAACTTTCTATCACTGGTTCTCCTACCTTACAGCCCATAACTTGTCTCGCTGTTATCAGTCCAGCGTAACTATCGTAATAATAGTGCATTAGAAAAACCCGACGCGTCTTTATTCCCTGAAAAACGAAAACGCGACCAACCTCGGTCTGTATGCAAAGCATGTATGTAAGAATATCGGCTGATCGTTTACCGGTGCTCTAAGTCTTTCCGGCAGTCCGTTTTCCCGATACCTCAACACACGTAAAAAACGTGAAATCAGTGGACAACCATCTACTAGTATTGTCTATCTTATGAAATATCAACTACCAAACCTGTCTACAAGTATCGATGCAACGCTACTAACACGAAAATTCGTGAGAACGGTAAAACGTTCTTACATGTATATGTGTAGAGTACGTGTTTTCGCGTTTTAATTTGTGTAAACTGAAAAATTACTTCTAGTTCAAGTGATGAGGATTTAATTAGAATTTTACGGCTATGCCGTCCACAAATGATGACAAAAAAATAAAAAATGAAAATTCATTACCTGACGTTTTGTAGGCTACGCTGCCGTGATAAGCAAAAAACACTCATCGTCACGTCACGTGACCTGCAGTTAAGAAGGTGTTCTTAGTTATGACGCTAGAGTTCCTTACTGCAGATCACGTGACGTGACAATGAGTGGTCCTTGCTTATCACGGCAGTACGTCCTCATCATCAAATAGCCCAGGTTTCTGTGACGTCATACAGCGAATAACTGCTAGCAAAACTACCCAACGTTAATCCAACTGACAGGTTCACTCCCATAAGAATAACACAAGGAACTAAGATCATTGTATTTTTGTTCAATCATAACAAATTTCTTAATGTTTAGGTATTGGTAAACGAAGGCTGAAAATTTTAAAGATTCTAAATATGTATGTTTGATCTTTTAATTAAGTCTCATTCCAAATTATTTATGTTATGATCTTCGCTCCCCATGTTATTCTTGTGGGAGTCACCTTGTTACAACGTGGATCAACAAGATGGGTAGTCTTGCTTATAGTTTTTTTATTGATTGACGTCACAGAAAACTGGGCTATAGTTATAAACTCACGAAAAAGATAAAACTCGAAATACAGAAACCAAAAACAAAAACGATGACAAATGAAAGCTCGAAAGAACCTGAAAATTACACGTAAAAAACCTTCTTCATCATCCATGTCAGTGTTGAATGTTCCACGCATATACGCACCAAAATGAATTATGATGGAAAGTAACTAGGTATTAGTGTTGATTTCAGATAGTACGTTAGTGAGTTCCGATACTATTGATTGCTATCTTATTTTCATTTACGTGTAGGGGAGAATAGACTAAAATACACTTCTATATCAGCAATGTGTACTGACGTTACGTCAATGGCACTCACTTCTCTGAAGTACTTGTCAGTATTTTTTGCACGAACCATTACAACGTAGTTGTACAGTTTCCTGCAATAAAGTTTCTAACTCATACTATATCTCGTCTAAGGAATACAACCGACTTCGATATTCTTCATTGTTTTCTCAGGGCGTGTTACTTTTGATGTACAGTAGGTGCTACCTTCATTGTACAACAACAGTTTCCACATCATGAACTAATTAATAGCAAAAGTATAGCACTTTTTCCTGAAAATCGGAGGAAATTATAGAATTCGTCCATAGTATCTATTACCCCAGTAAGGGTGATGAATCTTCCTAAAAGAAATAGTACAAAGTAACTGTTAATCGATGAACAATAATTACAGTTGAGATTTTACTAACAATTAGCAAAAATGCGCCAGTCATTTGCACAATGTGTGAACAAACTCAATAGGCTACCTAACTATCTCGCAATTGTAATCGGATCTACGAGAGTAACAAATGAAGTGCTGTACCTACGTTTTCAAAAATTATTTTTTTCGGGGATTAAGAGTTCAGTGCCTGTGCCTTCCTTATAAGGAATGATCGTGTTCAATGAGATGAGCATCAAATGTAGGTTTATTCGGTTCCGAATATCACACCTCACTTGTTCTCGAAATATATCACTCACAGAAAAGTTTTCACTTTAAATTAAACAATTGATATTCGATAGACTATGACGCACAGTGTCGTGCAAAAAATAATTGACATTATGTCATGTCAGCCAAATTTTTCTAACCACAATCCTGAAAAACGGGTCTGATACCGATGAGATTCTTTCTTTGTGATTAGTTTAATCACAATTATCATTGAATTGAACATACGTCAACATTCTTCTTTCATCAAATCTTTTACGTACGTCAATTATTTTTTGTACGGCAGCACATCGTTACGATTTGCCCAACTGTCCCTTTCTCTAAACATTAATTTCCCTTTTTGGCACCCTAACCTAATAAAGCGTATTAATTGATTTCGAATCATAATCCGTAATTATGACGACATATTAGAATAGAGGGACAAATTTAATACGTGCGCACATTCTTTGAGAGAGAATCAGTTGCACTTCCATCGGCCTAATCATGAACTCATTCTGTAATAATGATAATAATTGTGTAAGATAAATCAAAGTTCTAAAGTCTTCGCGATTTCTTCATCGTATGTGTCATCATAATCGGGTAGACATTTTTCTCAAAACAATAATGATGGTGAAGACCACTGACCATACCAAACATCGTGTAGTGAGAAAAATTGAAATATTTTTAATCCCCAGCATTGATACCAAAATTCTATCGCACTGAGCTATAGGTCCTCATAGGTCAGTTAGTTAGGGTTAGGACAGCGAGTTCGAAGGGACGCGGTTCGAATCCCCGCGCGGCTAGATGATAACTATTCGGAAAGATGAATTCCACCTAGTTAAATTTTTTTTTTCCTTCATTTTATTCCTTAAAAATTTTTGTTATGAATTAATTGCAATTACATACTATTAATTTTAATTAACATTTCGTTTCAATATAAAAATTATTGACATGTTTCATGTCTTTACTCTGACCTGACCCCTAATTTGAAATTTTGCGAGTGCCCCCCCCCCCACGCGTGCGCATGCAAATCTCTACCCCGTGGATGATTCAGAAATCTGCGAGTTCATGCCGCGACTTCACCCGACCTAGTTTATACTAGATCAGTGTACTGAAGTTAAATTAGATTTATACTAGAGCTACGCTCCTCTATACTAGGCCTAAACAAGTCTAGGCCTCTACAAGGCCTCATCTTAGCTAGTATGACCCTTGTTTATAGTGTGTCTACGCTCCTTTATACTAGGCCTAATACTGCCTTCACCCTTAATTTGAAATTTTGCGAGTTCATCCAGCCAGTTCACACCAGCCAGTTTATATTATACTGGCTTTATAATGAAAGGTAAAAAAAAAAAGGAAATTATTACAACATGATGTTTTGCTCAGCAAAGTCTCTCTTCGCAAGCCTCAGTATATTTGTTCTGCACATATCAGTATACTGGCATAGAATATAACATAGGCTAGTGAGACGAGAAGCGGCGAAATGTGAAGATAGTCATTTTGCATCTGTGTAGCACGTGCGATGGTCTACCATTAATTAAGAGTAATTGTTATACGTATTATTGTAACTAACAAATAGTGTATTACACATTAGTGAGAAGAAGAAAAAAAAAAAAAAAACAGCTTACATCTTCGAGGGAGACGAACAACGCTCCGCCGACAACAAGGCCCACAGCCTTGTCCAAACCGTGTCCACGATTCACAAGAAATCCGATGGTTATATTTTTCTGATATCCAATGGGAATTCTGGTTCCTTTGTGGTACTGATCGTTTTCCAATTTTACCATCAGCGTGCTCGCGGTCTCCGTTGGCGGCGGTGAGGTTATAGACGTCGCCGCCGTCACTGTACCCGTTGTTGTCGCCGTTAACCTGGCTGTTGCCGTCGCTATCACCGGCGGCGGCGTTGCGGAAGAGTCGACGCTGGCGACTACCATAACGACGGCGATATCGAATAGTATTGGTAGAATCAGAATGAGACAAATAAGAGGGGCGACTAGTAACGCGACAAAGTTCATTGTAACTCCTCACCTGCGAAATCCAAGCGCAAGGATCAAGTTATTACGCCGCTTAAAATTTATCACATCCAATTATATGAAATATCGACAGAATTAATTAAATTTACGCGAGCAAAACTGTTTCTGTCCCCCAAAATAGTCTGCTACGCAACTCTGGTCAACAACCCGCAACGTCAAACGTAGGCCAAGAGTCTTCAAAAGGTGTAAGATGGGAAATCCTGAATCATGTAACATAATAGGTTACAACAGCTAAGGTTAATGAACTTTATAAGTCAACAAATTGTTCCGTACTGGCACGATCGGATGGTCGTCGTCTCGAACCCTGAATAAATGATTCTTCCTAGTCCACAAATTCCTTTCTTCTTTTATAGCCTACGATTTTGTCGGTATTTGAACCGGGTATCACGCGAATTTTAGGACAGGGACACTTCATACTGAGCCATATCGCTAAGTTGGTCAATACTCAGATTTTGATTAAGAATTTGTACTGTAGTAGAATACTATTACGCTGTAAGGGAACGAAGTAAGCAATCTCTGAACAAACGCTTACTTTGTTCTCGGGTGAAACACTATTTTTTGGTTCATATGAATTTGTATTAACGTTGTGCGTACAATGATGTTTTTTACAAGCACAATGGACCGAATTTTTTGTGGCAACTTGACCTAATGCTCCACTCATAACAGTGTAATCCTATCTTACTTGAATGTTCAAAACAAAAGTTTTCTACCATTCTAGGTTTTATTTTCATTTCCCGCAAGAAAGAAGAGATCTTCTAATATTTCAACAACTAAGAAGAAATAAGGAATTAGATATTTGTATTTATGAACTAGGATGCTTCTCTTCTGTCACGAAAATTTGTTAGACAGTTGATCAATTAACAAACAAGATCTTTCAGCCGCATGTAAATGATATCTTTCTACAAATCGTGTTTGTATGATAAGGTGAGGTTATGCTGTTCTCAGAAATGCGGGCAGTAAAAAATACAGTGCACGCGCATGCACTTCTTCTGCCCCTGGAAGAATGACTGAAACGCGACTCTTGCCCCTACAACGAAACACGCGCGGAGAACACGTTTTTAGAGTCAGCGCGTGTTTGTTAGCCAACGCTATTGAACATCATTTCTTAAGAGTCGGCCCGGGTCGCAAAGGCCCTTATCATTAGAATCATATTTTTTGACTCAGCGCGCGTTCACTAGCCGACGCTATTGCAATCGCTTTCTCTGTCTTCGTCGTTTTCTTTTCTTTTCAGTGCCGCAGAGTTATTACGGTATGTGCAGGCGGGTGTATGCATCATTGATGAATGTAAGTTAATAATAGCGCAGTCGTCGACCGTAGTGTAGTACTTTAAACCGCACTGCCACTCAGCTTGTTTGCTATCACGACAACGTGTTGGTTTCAAGAATGTGTTATATAAGTGTTGTACACTGATGTATTCATAAAAATTCAAAGTTCAATTTTCAAAACTATCAATTGCTAAGACATCCTTCGTTTGTTTATTTTATTTATTTTTTTTTCTTCTTTTCTTTTTAACGACAGAACACGTCAAATTAAACTAGAAGACATTCCAAATGTCCAACGACAACACAAAGCCTAAGGAAGTGAAGCCTTCCTTAAAATTTCACAAAGTGATTCTCTTATTTGAGAAGAATAACTTATAAGCCTTTCTTCTGGAAATGTAAGCCCTGTCTGATTCGAATACCCATAACTTTTATTTTTTTTTAATTTGATTTATCATTAATATTATAACTAAGGAATGAGAAACAACACTCAATGAATGATTAGATCGTTTTCCAAATTTCTTAAACCTATTTTGTTGCATATTCAGGATTTTACATTTTTTTTTAGTTGTTTACATTAGTATGAGGAAATAAACATCATCACGTATCAACACCTTTCCGAGCAAACATCACCCATTTCTTGGGAGATATTTTTACATTTTTTATGGACCCTTTTTTAGCGTGCTACAGAGAAGAAATATAAACGTCACGCTTTTTCACTCTTTCAGTAGTGCGAAAAAAAGCTCATACCCTACCAAGGCGTGAAGAATTTGCAAACTATTATTTCAATCGACTCTCCATTTTACTCGTACTTGACTTTACGTAGGTATCCAAGAGTTTCAGCAACCATAAATTAATGAAAATACGAACACGTCCATATTATCTATTATAGTTTGTTCACGTAATGAAAGGACCAAAAGAAAGAAGAAAGTTAGGTTACTTGAGAAAGGAATTGAGTTCGTACCATGTTACTTAAATGGTGATAAGAAGTGGTACAAACTCGAATCCTTTCTTGAGTAGCCCTCTTTCAACGTGAACAGATTATATAGATGCTATTTTTGAAAAATCAATCTCAACATCGGTATTGTCATTGTCAAGTTTAAAACCTACACCAAGACGCAGTACAGTGTGTCTTACATTTAATGCTCCATCTGAGATTTTTTTAATCGATTGAATAGATGATAATGGGTAAATCTCTATTAGGCACCCTGTATAGGTTGTCCTTAATCTGATTCTCTACCTGATGTAGGTGAAAAAGGATACATTCTTATAAAATCTGTAGGGGGGGTCCTCGGAAAGGTCTATTGAATGAATCTCTGTGAGGGATCTTCCAAAAGGAAGGAGAAGTACATTAAATTTCTACAAATTCTTCCACCAACTAAAATCAATCAGTGCGGCTTTGATTTCCTAATAAAAAAGTGTTGTGTCTGTGCGCTTCTGATTTGCCTCCAATTTTCTAGAAGAAATCTGTTATAGGTACTATTATTTATTTATTTACGGATATTCATTCATGTTTTGGAAGTGACTAGTTTTCAAATATTATTAAGTGGTAGTAAATAATTTTTCTTCAATTTTTTGAAGTGCTGATTTTTTTCACATTATGTTTTGTGGTTTAATTAATATTAATATTAATAATAATAATAATAATAATAATAATTGTGGCGTCCCGCCTTACTTTGTAAAAGCTAGGCAAAATGTTTAGCCTACACATACGTTGTCAATGTAGCTACTCGTACATAAAAAGTATTAAAATAGTTATATGTTGTACCAGCGTCAGAGAAGTACAGTATTTTTAACGAGAGGATGGTGTACTATTCTGAATCATATACATTCTAGTTCACTTGAAAGAACGTTAATAATTTAATCTTTCTTTTCTCTTCTCACGGAAAACTCAGTCGCTTTTGTCAAACTTCCGAGCCGGTGTATATTACGCTTTGCAAAGAATAAGACTGGCGCGCTTTGCTAGTTGGACGAGCAGGCGTCTCGATGCTTTTTGCGAGTTCATCATATAGTTGGTGATCTTGTAGGTTGGCGGCATATTCACAGGATAGGTACCAACTACGGAGATGAACAGGTCACCGAACCCAGGGCAGGCGGCGGAAGACTTAGGTTGTCAGAAAACAGTGGCGCCCACAGCTCGAGTCAGTAGAGCTACTGTCAATTGAGGCCGAATGGAGTGGGTTACATATTGCTGAGGTATCGCATCGGTATAATAACTTAATAAGATTCGCCTTCAGCTTAGGCACTCACATTCACCTCTCACTATCAAAAACCTGCCCCTAGGTATAAAAAGGAAATAAAAAAAGGGGCAATTGATACGGTGAAAACTAGAAGCAAAGTCTCGGACCCAGCTGATGAAGTGTCGCCATCAGCTGGTAAGGACCAGGTGACACCGTTGGGACCCACCCACGAAGCAAGCCGCGTGAACCCAGTGAAACGGCCGGCAAGAAAACCGCAAACAAAAGCGCAACCTGAGAAAGTTTCGTTGAACAAAATTACTCTGGACGAAAGTCCTTTGAGCAAAAGGTCTAGAAACCTTCAGGAAAACTTGAGAATCTTCAAGATCTTGATTTGAATTCTCAATACCAAAAACCAATTCAACCCATAAAACGGGTTCCCTATGTTCCTTGTTTAACTTCGTTAAGGAAGCCGTAATTTTCATTTAATATATCAGGAACTTATTGGTGGATAAGGAGGACTAGAAATCATGTCAGGAGTAGAGGATGAGGGAGCAGCCTTCAGGAAGGAGTTAATGACAATAAAACACCTGGCCAGAGTTAACAAAATTCATTTGGACATGGACGCGATGGTTTGTAGGAAGGTAATTAGAAAGCACCTCGACTCTGCTACCTGCCTCCCTCGCTCTATGAGGCGCGAGAAATTGCGGTGAAGTGGGCTCCCATTCTTGAGAAAGTTCTCCCTTTGGTTAGGACGGGCCCTTCGGCTTTTGACCTGCGTTCTACCACGGTAGATGCTCCACGGCGTGGCATGATCCGCTGTGTCATGTTCCCCGACTTACTCATTAATTGTCTATGTCTTCCATAAATGTATATTCCGAGCTATATTATCGATTAAATATTTACTGAAATGTAGTTAGTAAATAAAATTATAGGTTTTCCTCTAGTCTGACGTACGTATAAATAGAAAAACAAAATCTTGAGCGTTCGGCTATTTGGCTGAACTGATAATGGAATTTTTACTAAGGGAAAGATAAGTCTTATCAGGGAGGACTTCAAGGCTCATGTATTGAGAAAATGTCGGTGTGATATCCGAAAAGATATGGATACGTGAAAATATTAAAGGCGATACCCCCAGTGCACAAATAATGGGTGTCACAATGGACAACAAAATACAGTTAGAACGTGAACGTATCCGTCAGACGGGGGTACAATATATTGTATCACGATTATCGGTAAAGTACAACCCCTCCAGTTTATTTTATTTTGTGCGCCCAATACTGAAGAGAAAGTCGAGTTCATATGCATACCTAATAGAGGAAGAAATATTCATAATATAGGTAAATATATTTTGCTGTTTTTACTTTCCAATACTTGATTTTTACTAGCACTCAGGTCGTTGAAATAATGAAATGAATTCATGGATAAGATATTTTACCCTTTTTCTTTAAAAACAAGTTGAAAGTTTTATCGAAAGTGCGCCCCACACCTTAACTCACGACTCGCGGAAAGGCTATCACCTTATGCGTGCTTGTACATCTTACACTAGGGTGAGATGGTCTTCGAGTGATTCAAATTTGGCACTAGAGAAATTATGTTCACGTCGTCAGGTTTATAGGTACGTCGTTTTGTGAAGTACCTATCACGTTTACAGACGCACAAAAGGCTGGTGGAAAGGCTAGTACGTAAGTACATACGTATACGAGTAATATTACTGTATGTTCAATTAGTGGAATGTGAAGTTAGTAGTAATACGTTTAAGTACTCGCGCAGCTATACTGTACTGCTTTCAAATTTTTATCGTCATTTTTTCATTGAGAAATACATAGGTACCTACTTCTCATCTTTTTTCGTTCTTTTCATTCAAAATCTATCTGAAGACCGATATTTTTTAGAAATGTAACTGTCAATTTACTTGGATCAAATACTGGTTTACAAACTAATGAAACTCATGAAACTGTTCTATTAAAAACTATAGTCTAAACAGAATACACTCGTACCTAGTAGGTACATATTCCAATTTACGAATAATAAAGACGCAACGAGATCCAAATCTTCAACTATTTGAAAAAGAAACCGTATTTTAAAAAGGCGCTTTCATAATAAAGCTTAATGATAACATAGGGTGAAAGTATTCAAAAAGGATTGGAAACAAAATTGGAAAAGAAAAAAGAAAAAATATGCTAATGAGCAACATTGACGAAATATTCTATAGTTGGTATACGTGATTTCATTAGTTACATTCGTCGACATCAAATTTATCTGTACAATCATCAACAAAATTTTTTAGAGACATAAGTCAACATATTATCTGTATGCAAGTTACGTGTTTGTGGATGTACAAATACAAATTATACCTAGAAACTTATTTTATCATTATTTTATTTTATTTCTTAGAAAAGGAAACAACAGCACGGGAGCTAACATGTCTCCTCCAGAGACGTAGTGTGGCAATTTTATATATGCTTTCTTCCGACACTTCGATATAATGTAAAAATTATATCAATTTTCTCAATCATACTGAATCGATTCTATTCATATCGATTCGTGATACACCTATCTTGGTGATGATGACCTGATAGTAAGGTCCCCGTGGTCAAAATTTCATTTGTAGCACGTGAACGTATTAATTCAAAAAATTTAATGGTCAAAGAAATGGGTTTACAATCCTAGAAAAGTTTTTGTGCTGAAAGGGCAGATTTGGCAACGTCAATGACAAAATATTGTGTACCTCTTATTTGTAAATGACGTATGAACTGTAGATTGAAGGGCTAGATTGCTTGACGGGCATTTTTTATTTACAAGTAAACATTACACTTTGAAGGCTTCTTATCGCACCATAAGATAACTTAAGACGATGAAATTTACAGGAGCGATGCAGGGAACAGCGTTACACACAAAATGGTGAACGAATCTCTGACCTACCTCCTTCCATCAACATTTAAATTCAATTCATTTTTTCCGTTTTTTTTCGAGGTAAGGCTCAGTAGCCATCCTCCTTCCAACCCTCCTTTTTTTTTTGTCATTTTATGATTTACTTTCTTTAAATTCTAAAGAGCGATTAAGTCATACTCTTTTAATACAAGAAATCAAACTCGGCTCCAGTCCTTACAACGGATTGCTATGTCCGAGTACTATTGTTTTCACCCCCTTTATTTTTTTATACATTTATGCAAGTGTATAATTTTTTCCCCCTATCCTTTTACCGACTTTTCATAGAAAAGCGAGTATTACACCCGTCACAGTTGTGGCAGAAAGGGGGGGGGGGGAAATGAACTTTCTCGACGTTTTAGAGGTCATAGATTATCGCTACGTCATTAAAAAAATTTCAGGTTTCCTTATATATATATATATATATATATATATATATATATATATATGGATCAAAATTTGTCCGGACTTCTCCTCCGAGACTACTGGATGGATTTTCTTGAAACTTAGTCAAGTTGTAGTGTTATATCTGAAGTTGTGCACCTGCATTTTTTTTGACGATCGGATCAGTAGTTCTCCAGATATACCCAATTTAAAAAAAAATTCCCCACTCCTATAACTCTGATATGGTTTGTTCAATTTTTTTCAAATGTTGATATATTGTAATTTACATGTCTAAAAATGTAATTGTGAACTTTTGGTGTTGATACGATGTCTGGTTCGTGAGAAATCTCAAATTGAAGCGTGAACTAATTTGATGAAATTTGCAAATATTCGAGCTACTAATATTTTGTAGTACTAAACTTCAGGTAGTCGCTTTCGTCATCAAAAGCGAAGGGTAACCTTTGATTACGTAGATTGTCAGTGTAGTTGTAGCTAGTTTTATTCATTTTTTGGGTTACCTGTTCACACACGTAAGGATACGCTCTTTATGAATGAATTTTACCGACTTTTCTAACTAGAAAAGTGAGGTACCTATTACACCCGTAGCAAGGTCAACAGGGGGAGTGGGTAATGAACTTTCTCGACGTTTTAGGGGTCCTAGATCACAACTAGCATAAAAAAAAATTTCAGGTTTCCTTATATATATACACGTACCATTTATATTTCTGTGCGCGAATTTTATTTGTTGGTATTGGCTTAATTTATGTGAAATTGAGAATTATTGTAGTTTTATATGTGTACTAGAATAAATTAGGTCATTTTTTTGAAAATCGGATTACTAGTTTTTCAGATTTTTCTATTTGAATTTAGAAAAATTTGAAGTACAGTAATCAAACGTTAGATTGTTGATCATTCTGAGTTGAGAAGAATGAATGTTGCTATAAAAAATGAAGCGTTTTTTTCCTTTTAGTATGAGTAATAGTTCTTTCATGTTCGATGATTAGAAATTTTTGACGGACATTCAATTCATTGAAGCTGTAGGAGGAGGGGGGTATTCGGGTGTGGATCGCTGATATAGAAGAGTGAATAAAAGTAATGCTTAGTAAGCTTTGAAAATATCCACGTTTTGGATATATATATATGTAAGATTTTTTTTGTCCGCGGAACTCCTCCGAAACTACCCGATAGATTTTTTTGTAACTTAGCCATATTGTAGTATTATATTTGAAGATGTGCACCTGCATTTTTTTTGAGGATCGGATGAGTAGTTCTCGAGAAATTTTTACTTTTGTTGAAAAATTGTTCACTATTACGAGTAGCTTCTTACGAATAGCTGCGAGTAGAGTAGCTGCTTACGTTAGGAGAAGCGGATTTTCCTATACGTTTACCACTTTCGTTATCAGTACGTGTATTGTGAAGAACCTTTCATCATTCGACAGGTTCATTCTTCGTTCGTTCTTTACTAAGGGTTCATTGGATTTTATTTCCGATGAAACCTTTTCGTTCAAATTTAGTACACTTGTATCTCGCTTCCCACAGCCCCTAGAGCGTTGAATTTTGTTTTGTCAAATTTTATTTGTTTTGTTAAATTTATTTTTGAACGGATAGTGGCAAAAGCGAGTTGTTCATTTTTCTAGCTATTTTTCATTATTATTAGTCATACTCGATAGTGAAAACCTTGAGTTTGAATGATTAAGTACAATTTTTTAATCTTCATCAAGTGTGCTGATGCGAGACTACCTGGGTGATTTCACTCTTAATTAATAATTGATTTATTTGTCATTTTTTCATGTATGAATACATAATTAATAGTGGTTCATAGTTGATTTGAGGTGTCAAAAGAGATGGAAAGATTATTTTCAATTTGGACTGGCTTTTTTGAGTGAGATTTGAGATTAGACTAACGAGTAAACCGGGCTTGGGTGCTATATATTTTTACTGAATTTTCTAGCTAGAAAAGTGAGGTATTATTGTTAATACGTTGGAAATGGTTGAAGCGCGAGGGAAGGAATGAGGGGTTGACTATTGGGTGATTGGTTGCTTCTTTCGTTTCGACATCGATTTTTTTAGTTTTTCGGGATCTCGTTGTAGCTGGATTCCCAGATGAAGAATTTTGGGGTGGAGTGTGCATAGAAAATGGTGATATGATAGCGTGAAGGCAATTTATGAGTGCACCAGAGGAATAGCAGCTCGAGATAGCTTTAAGAGATGCCAGGAATCGGAAGTGATAAAGAATTGAACCACTCATCCTAATATACAGTATACTAGACTAATAATATGCTAAGAATAAGGTATGGGAAAAAATGATTGTAGAGCTCTTTTTCATTAGAAACAACTGTTATAGCCACGTAGCAGTTTGGACAGGGGGAGGGGGAGTGGTTTTTCTTGAGACGTTTTGTAGGTTTTAGATGACTTTTAGCCTAAATTATAACAAAATTCAGGTTTCCTTATTGGATTATAGCTATTTTTACGCTGTTATCTGTTGATGTGACATCGTAGTGATAGAATTTATAAACTGAGTTTTAGGTATTGTTTATTCTACAAATGTTTGACATGATTGACAGGTCATTGGTATTTAATTTAAAGAGAGGGAGTGACTCTCTCAATGTTTTTTGCATTGTGGGAAGAAAAGTCGTGTACTACTCACGCGACTGCGTGAGTGTTTTTAAAGATGTGTTCGTTCGTGTTGAGTCAGTCATGAATGAATGTTGTGTTAGTATAGTATTAGTGCAACAATCCTTTGCGTATAATTTTGTCATTTTTTTGAGTGATGAAATGGTTTTATATGTGTGAAAGATTTGCTCGTTTGTGTTGAGTTTCTCATGAATGAATGTTATGTGTGAGTCTACAACAACCAACATTAAAAGATGCTTGAGAATCGGAGATGATCAAGAATGAATTAGAGTGGCAAGAGATGTTGAGGATGTGTGTATCTTATTGAGAAAACGATTCATTGAATAAATTGGAGTACTAGAGTTAAAGTTTAAGCGAAAAACTTGATTGTAGATACAGGTGAAAAGTCGTGTATTGCTTACGCGGCTGCGTAAGCATTTTTTTCTTCTTCGTTCTTTTTTTTGTTTTATTTTTTTTTTTGTGTGTTTTTTTGTATAATTTTTCTCTGGTTGGATGTAATAAAAAGAAAAAAAACTATTTGGACTCTACACGACGATGGCGGCTGTATACTGCCTGTATCGTACGTTCCAATTTCTTATCAGAGTTAGGACAAAATCCGCGACATATCCTAACTTTGATAAAGAAATGTTGAGTGGTGTAGACTACTGTAGAGTTCGAATTTCAAACCTAGAGAACCGTGAGTTTTGGTATTTAGTTCATCAATTAGGTCAATTCTCCAGTCACTGGAGTGGTCAGGAAATGACGAAAAGTCGAGAAAATCCAGTTTTCCAACCTGGAGAGTCTCGATTCTTGGTATTTCGATTATCGATTAGATCAATTCTTATGTAAACACGTCCGACGAGATCGCGAAAAATATTAAATAAAGTTGTTTTCTTATTCTCGCTGAAGATGGTTTTTTAAACTAAAAGCGCTTCGAGTTCGTCGAATTTATTTCTGCGGTTTTTACAACTTTCTTTACTGTCGTGAGTAATTTTTCTGCTTTTTGCTTTTTACTCTCATGAGTATCTGCCACCTTTCCAACCTGGAGATGCCTGATTTTCAGTATTTCATTTACCTGTTACAGTGAAAGTCGATAATTAGGTATTGTTCACATTGACTAGGTATTGTGAATAATACCTAATAAAAAGCAGTTGAAGTCGATTATTAAAATATTCTTATCAATATTAACTAGGTAGGTTTTGTTTACATTATCTAGTGATTTTTAATAATTACAAGCTATACGTAGCGAATGTTGAATGTGTACAACCTATTTCCAATTTATTACGTATGTTTTCAAACATTTTTTATAAGTTTGAAATAAGAAGAAACGAAAAAGAATTCTTCCGAAAGAAAGGTGATAAGCTTTGTGACTCATAATACGATGAGGAAGAACACTCCATAGACGTGCGAAGGAAAGGGAGGGTGCCTTGGGTGAGAGTGCTCGGTTTGGAGGAGGACCTCATACAATTTTAATTGAACATCACCACAGGTAAGGTCAATTATACAATTTTTGTATTTCACTCCTCCTCCAAACCGAGCAACATGTAGATGTTTAAAGCCACATCGACGCGTCCAAAGGTGGAAGAAAGTGGCGCTTGATAAAAACATAGCAAAGCAATTGCGCAAAAGAACGAAAAACTTCTAATTACAAACAAATTAGGTTTCTTACATAGTTATAAAGAGGTTCTCAAATGCTCCAAATTATAACGAGAGGATAAGCATTATAGAAACTTAAATGACGATTATGCTTAAAGTTCCAAGACGAAAAAACAAACAAAATAAAGGAACAAAATTGTTTTACTGTACTTAATGTTTAGCCTGTACCACGGCTGTTGCAAACAGGGCTGGGTCCGGTGCTAGCTCTCGATTGTAGAAACGAACGAAGGTGGTAGAGGCCGGAGTCCACCCAGCCGTTTTCAATAATGCCGTTCACTGAAGCTCCACCTCTAAGGGCCGTTGAAGTAGAAGAAGCATGTCTTGTGGTGTGCGCACGAAAAACTGGGTCAATGCCGCTGTCTCTTAAAACTTGTTTTACCCATCTTCCGAGAGTTTGTGTAGAAACTGGGGAATATGGAGGGTTAGCTGACAGGAACAGTTCTTTCTTTGTACCCCTACTTGTTTTTGTGATCTCAAGATAACGCACGGGGGTGGATGTTACGCAAATTTTTGTCGCTTTGTAGAATGATGGTAGAATTAACACTGGCTATGGCTTATTGAGTTCCGAGGTTTTTATGCGCGCTGGAATAAAGATCTCAATCCGTGTCGATGAAGTCCTAATGAAGTTGATGTCAATATTGTAGAGGGTTTGCAGGCGATGACCTGTTGTCAAGGCAACTAAGGTGATCAGCTTTTTTCCTAAAAGTGACTGATTTAACGACTGCGTAGGTGGTTGTTTTTTGAAATATTCGATATAAGAAGCATGGACAAAGAGATGGCGTTGTTCACACCACTGCCACAATTGTCGGGCTAGGTCATTTAACTGTGGTACCTGGGTACCACCCATTTTGTTGATATAAGCAATCGTCGTGGTGTTATCCAGGCGGAGTAAGGTTTTTATATTGGAGAGATGAGAAACATAGGATTGTAGAGCTAGGAAGGCCGCTGACAATTCTAGAGCGATGATTTGGAATTTTTTCTGACTTTCATTCCAGAAGCCGTGTATCCGGCGATTTTTGGTCACTGCTCCCAAGCCTGTCAAAGAAGCATCGGAAAAAATTTCCAAAACGTAAGGTGAATTACATAGGGGCATAGAATCTGTGATTATATGGTACAGCCACCAGTCATAATCAGGGTGATTGGTAGGGAGCTCCATATTTGCCTCATAAGAACCGTTTGAAGCTTGAAGTGCCCGTATCTTTCCTCCCTCAAATATTTTTGTATATAACCAGGTATAAGGAATTGCAGGACAACATGCGCCCAGAGAACCAATGAATTTTGCAAAATTTCTGATAGAGCATTAGCGCCGGGTTTTCATACGGTGTACCAGTCGCCTAATTGAGAGCCTGCGCTTCTCTGGTAATCCTAAAGTCATTGTCCTGGAGTTGAAGATAAAGCCAAGAAATTTACACTGTGTACTGGGGGGGGGGGAGGAGGGGAGGAACTGGCACTTTTTATGTGAGAAAACAAACCCCAAAGATTCCAGTAGTTTGCATGTTACAGCTACATTTTCGATACATTTGGTTTTATGAAGAAAATCATCTAAGTAGACCACTGACATATATCCTGCGGAGCGTAATAGGAGAAGTACGGGTTCAAGTGATTTAGTAAATACATGAGGCGCCGTGCAGAGTCCAAACGGAAGACATTGAAACTCGTATAGAGTTCCTTCAAATTCAAATGTAAGGTACTTGCGGCGAGAAGGCTTTATTGAGACAAGATGGTAAGCGTCTTTCAAATCAATAGTAGCTAAGGACATCTCCGGAGTTAGAAGCCAAGTAGCTGTTCGATAGTCTTCTAGTTTGAAATGGGAATGCAGAAGGAAGGTATTAAGTTTTTTCAGATTCAAGATTACTCGCGCAATACCGTCTGGTTTTGTTTCAAGAAAAACAGGGGATAAAAATTGGTCTGGTACGCGCCACAGCGGGCTAAGAATCCTTTAGAAATCATAGAAGGTATCAGTTCTCGAAGTCGAACTGTGTCTACTGGGTTGAGGATTGTGAGAAAATAATTATCCTGAATCGGGGAAGAAGTGAAGGGTAAAGTATACCCGCCGGTAAGATGGACGATAGTGGTACGATGGACGGGGTGGTCTTGACCGTGGTTGTTGTTGTTGACGATTGTAGGTTACTCTTGAATTCCGTTGTGACCCACCCCGTGGCCAAGACCATTTGGCTGTTTGACGAGGTGGGGCCTGAGAGTTTTTTGGAACTCCTGCCGACGACTTAACTCCCTTCAATTCTGCTACTGTAGAATCTATTTGTTTCGCCATTTTTACATTATCCAGCAAATTCTCTCCAAATAAAAATGAGTCTGTAGGGGTTGTGCTTAGAGTTCCTTCTAGGTTGGCATTGATACTGCTTAGAATGAGGCTACGCCGGACTGACGTTTCTTCTCTATATGAGTCGGCGAGTAGTTTTCCCGCGTCTCCTAAATACTGGTTTAAATTCATCTCAAGGAGCCCTTCTTTAGACAAAACAAACGAAAGAGCTTGCCCCAGACTTGTTACGACTGGAGGGACCAGGAAATCACAATTAGATAGGATTGGGAATAGGTCTGTTCTTTCTTTATCTTGTAGTTGCTGTTGCACTTCCATGCGAAGCTCAGATCCTCGACCTTGAACAGCAGAGAGAGGTAGGCCAAGGACCTGCAGGACTTGAGCGCTCAACTGAGTACAGGCGGAAAACGAGATCGATACAAACGGGAGTCTCGGGAAGGACTTATGATGGGCGACTTCGAATGTGAATATCTATTTGAAGGTCGTCTTCTGGGGGGGGCTCTTTCTTGAAGGTGGAGAACGGCTACGAGTAAAGAGATGAGAAAAATCACTCGCGCTGGATGGTGAACGCAGCCCTACATGGAAGCGGGAAGTGTTTCTTATTCCTGTGTGACGGAGGACTTGAATGTCTTCTTGTATAGCTAGAAGAAGAACTTTGTCGAGAGCTAGAACGAGATCTGTTCCTGGAAGGGGACGCTCCCTGCACTGAAGATGCTTCGTCTGCGTTTCGAATAAAATTCGCATTATCACCTGTAAGAGGAAGAATCTATCGTACAAAGGAAGCAAAAAGTGTGTACTACTAAATGAAGGTTCTGAAAGGTGTATTCTTTTCATTTCACCGGGAGTATAGTCAACTCTTAATAATTATGTTGATAAAATCAACACACGTCGGTGTGTTCCTGCCTACTAAAAGTAGGTATAGAGTTTGAAGATTTGAATATGCGCAAAGGATAAAATCCAAAATAGCGCGAGACAACGATAAAATCCTTGTCTCTGTAGTAGTAGTAAGCGGTAAAACCGTACTGAGATAGGCAAGTAAAGAATCACGTCAGGCAGGTATCCGGCTAAAACAGGAAAACGTGAAAAAGCGAAGAAAAATATTATTACTCACTGTTCGACCGGCTTTGTTCTTGTTGCAAAAACTGTTGGAATTTTTTAAAGAGGTAATATGTATCATGTATCTTCTTTGTTGTTCTTCATGTTGCATATTAGCAGAATTATTGAAAAAAACGGGTTTTTTAGACCAGAAAAAATAACAAATAACACAACTGACGCGCAATGCTTAAAACATGTGTGACACTTGCTGACACAAAAGAAGGGATAGATAAGGGAAGAACGCCGATAATCTGACTGAAATGAAACAGAAAAATTCCTTCTTTTCTGAATTTTCCCTTTTTTCTTCCCTTTAAACGTGTGTGGCAACTCTGTGCAAAAGCAGGAGACTACATGTTGTTCGGTTTGGAGGAGGAGTGAAATACAATTCAACCACTCAGCCTAATATTATACGTTATTCTAAACTAATAATTAGGCTAAAATAACGTATAGGAGGAAAAAGTGATTGTAAAACTCTTTTTTTTACTGACTTTTCTAGCTCGAAAAGTGAGGTATTACATCTGTAGCAAGGTTGACAGGGGGACGAAGCAGTGAGCTTTCTCGACGCTTTGGAGGTCTTACATACTTTCAGCCTGAAAAAAATCAGGTTTCTTTATAAAGGCCTATATTTAGGTTTAAATTATTTATTTTTGTTCGCAGATCCCCTCCAAAATTACTGGATAGATTTTTTCGAGACTTAGATAAGTTATAGTCTCATATCTGAAGATGGGCACCAACAATTTTTTCGACGATTAATTCATGGTAATTTCTCAGCGCGTTTCCAATTGAGCTAATACGATTCTGTAGGTTACGGTTAATCATATTCGAAGTAATCGTAATATCAATTTGCAAAGATCGCAGAAACAACTGTAATAGCCCCATAGCAATGTTGGTAGGGAGAGGGGGAGTGAATTTTCTGGAGACGTTTCGTAGGTTTTAAATGACTGTTAGCCTAAATTAAAACAAAATTCAGGTTTCCTTATTGGATTATAGGTATTTTTACTCTGTTATCAGTTGATGTGACGTCATAGTGATAGAATTTATAAACTGAGTTTTATTGTTCATTCTACAAATATTTGATATGATTGACAAGTGATTGGTATGTAATTTAAAGAGAGGAAGTAACTCTCTCAATGAGTTTTGCATTGTGAGAAGAAAAGTTGTGTACTACTCACGCGACCGCGTGAGTTTTTTTTCAAAAGCAGATCATTCTGAACCAAGCTAATTTCATTTGCCGACCCTCGTCACACGTCGCCCGCGGGGTGCTTGTTTATACACGTAACACATGATTTAAATTCTTCTATTATGAATGAGAAAACTCATTGTATCTAGACAACGATACCCAATAGATACAATGGTAAGAGTACCCAATAATACAGAGTAAAATTGTTTTCCTAAAACATTTTTACGTGGCCAACTACAAATCAACAGCAACGAATTCACGGTAAATCGCACAGAATTATACACGGCTATTCATCAACATACAATCCGTTTTTCTGAGCAATTTTGCCCGATTTTTTCAAAGTACAAAACTTTATACTGGAGGTTCCACAATGAAACGATGCAGCTAGAAACGTTTAACTTTTAATCCTCGCCACGGCTTTAAAACGGGGAGTTTTAAACAGCATTCAAAATCTCAGTAAAATTGGAACCATACAAACGGAGTTCATTCGTCTAAAAAAGGGCTCTTCTTTATAATAATATATAGATTTCACTTTCAAGTAAATCGATCCAATCCAATATTGTGCGAGGTACACACACAGAAATGCAAAATAAATTTTGTCCCCGGTTGAGTTGCGACCATGTGGGAGAATACGTGACCTAAAATTCTGTACAATCCAACGCAACAAACCTGTGAACGAGGCGATCGAAACGTGTACGCCTCATCGCATCATACTTCATTGCAGTAATAGAGGATTCCTTTTCGATGTTTTTCTTTTATTTTTCATAATTTCTTCGATACTTTGAACTTTTTCTGAAATTAAAGAAGCAGAAAAACATAAAAAATTACAAAAATTACAACAATTTTACAAATTTCTCCAGCTGTAGTGAGCAAGAATGAAAACTGAAAACGTAGAAAACGTGAACGGACATTGCGTTGAAGAAGAGTAATTATCCTTCCAAAAAATCGAATGAAATTCAAGAATTATTGTATGTATAGTGCATGAAAAAAGAGAAAGGGGAAAAAAAAAGAGAAGCTGGCGTATTAATAATACTTAGATACTCAACACGAATACTTCATAATATAATTATGGCCGTTTCTCTCAAAAATATCACCTTTTCATCACACGGGAAGAAAACGAGTGAAATATTTGAAAAACTAAATACAAATCACTTGTATAATCGTGTGTGAAAGAGATGAATTTCCAGTCGTCTACTTGTACGATGCGCAGGGTGTAATTCGTGTGTTTGCAAAAACACACGGAAAAGAGGAATCAATAATAAAATTTACCGCAAAATGAGATTAGAAATGAAAACAGATTAATAAAAGTACAAAACTTGTTGTCGTTATTTTTCAATAGGACAATTGTACAGTACAACGACATAATATACAATATAGTGTAGTATTCGAAGACGAAGAGAGCAGTTTATTTTTAGAATTTTGTTGACATCACTGATGCACCGATGACAAGTCGAGGTACGGGGGCCGGGCGAAGCGGGAAAGAGTAATAGTGAAATGTAACAACATGGAAGACACAAGGAGTTTTAAAATCCTCGGGAAGGGAGGACAGAGGAAAGCAAAGTAGAGAGCGAGAGCTAGACTAGTAGTACTATTAAACATGACGAATAAATAGGGTTTCCTAACTTACGTATATCTTTGTAATTAATAGACAAATTTCGAATGATTGTATGAGTAACGTTCATAGACATCGCTCGTCCAGAATTACTCTGAAAAAACAATTGAAACCGTACTAAAAGAAAAAACAAAGAAAGAAAAACAGAAAGAGTAAAAGGAAAAGCGAAAAAATACAATCATCGTGATATTTTTTATTTCAATCAATCCGCATTTCACACACACACTTCTTATTCTTCCTTTGCGAATGGTGTCCATCGACTGGCTTTAGTCCATAGTATTTAGATGGAGAATTGTTTTTGTTTCACTTTAGCCTTTTTCTTCTACGCAGCATACAAACGGAAGCGAGAATACACAGGATAATTTAAAAGCAAGCAGAAAACGAAAGAAACTGAATTTTGAAATGATTTTTAAAAAATGGCAAAGAAAACCCGAAAAAACATGAATTAGATCGCTTAAATTGAACCAAAAATTGCCAAATCTGTTGAGTTCAAGTATACATAATATTGTAGGACTATAGAGAAATGCATAAAACGGTTAAGTTTAAAAAATTGTTATTCAAAAAAAAAAAAATGCTTATGTGACCGTGTAAGCAACACACGGCTTTACACCTCTGCCTGCAATTAAGCATTACTCTTAAATCATATCTTCAGCACTCTAACTTATTCTATAAATTGTTCTCTCGATAAGAACTCACACATCTTTACCGTCTCCAAATACACTAACAAATACATCAACTATGCCTGGTTCACTCATTGGTTTAACCTCAAATCTTATCCAAACAAGCTGACTCAAATTGAAAATTTTTCCATCCACTAAGACTCCTCAAATCAACTCACTCGCAGAGAAGAAATAATCATCACTATCCACAGAATCAATCAACCTGGATTCGCACACACCCATTTCATGCGATGCGATTTTGATAACCACCCTTCCTCCCTCTCCCCCAATTATTCAACATTATCTTTTCCTGCCCCCAAATTAGTCGTACTCTGCAACTCCAGAACTCCTACCTCGTTCCTCGTAATCACATAGAAGCACTATCAGACGACTCTTCATCTGTCTCCAACATCCCCTAATTCCTCCAACATCCCCTAATTCCTCCAACAATCAAATTCCCTCTCCCGCATTTAAACTCAGTAATACAGCCGAGCTCTTAGCCTTGATGACAGGTTCTTAGTAACTCGTTAATTGAAAAATAATTTTATAGAAATGGTAAAGAATTAAATTTTAGACACAAATGGATCGTCTGCACTCACAACATTCATTCATGACAAACTCAACACAAACGAGAATATTCTTACGTGTGTGAACCAGGGTGTCTACTAGAAAAATGAAATGAAAAAGTATGCTATTTACTTGCTACTGGCTTACCACAAAAAAAATCCTAAATTGTCAGGCGAAAAACGTTTGATGCCGCGCGCTTTGACAAAGGCGATGCTCCCAGACAAATCGTAAGATGATTTTTTTAGTTTTACTCTAGACTACATATCAATAGAATAAGAAACACGACCTCACCAATCACCAAAATTATTATTATATAAAAACAAAATTAGAAAGGTATAGGACGGGCCTGGACAACCTCCAAAAATGGCCCGCGAAGAAATTTCAAAAAATACACAAAATTGTTATCATTTGTAATCACAGCGCAGAACTGACACTGTTATAGAAAAATAAATTACTATATGACCCGCTTAATAATTTTGAAATGCTCATGTGGCCCTTGATCCCTTTTCATGACGTAAGCGCTGACTACCTGAGGTGTAATACAGTCTACTATTATCGTGATACGTGTAAAGTCAATGGTATATGTGTACTACAAAATACCATTGGTAGCTTGAGTATTGCAAATTTCCTCAAATTAGTTCACGCTTCAATTTGAGATTTCTCACGAGGCAATCATTGTATCTGGACCAAATTTTCACATTTACATTTTTGGATATGTTAATTAGAATAAATCAACATTTGAAAAAAAAAAAACCAACCAACGCTATTGGGGTTATACAAGTGAGTTCTTTTTCTTTAATTGTGTATATCTCAAGAACAACTTATCCGATCGTCAAAAAAAATTGCAGGTGTACAACTTCAGATGTAACTTTATATCTTGGCCAAGTTTGAAGGAAATCTATCCAGTAGTCTCAGAGGAGAAGCACGGACAAATGTTGATGAAAACCTGAATTTTTTTTGAAGACGTAGCAATGATCTACGATCTCTAAGACGTCCAGAAAATTCATTTCCCTCTCCCTCTGTTACAATTGTGACGGGTATAATTAACGTGATAGCAGGAACGAGAACTGAAAATGAAGAAAGAGACGATGATAGTGAATAAGAAAAAAGGGATTATACCTATTATCGTTAACCAACGAGACAAAAAGAAAGAAAAAAAGAAAAAGACACTCACGCAGTCGCGTGAGTACATAATATACGACTTTTCCTCTCATGATGCAAATCTGGAAATCCAACTACAAAGAGATCCCAAAAAACGAAGAAAATCGATATCGAAGCCAAACAAGCAACCTGTTACCCATCCTCATTCCTTTCCACACGCTTTGACTTCTCCAAACGCATTAACAAACAAATACATCAGCCGAGCTTGGATCACTCGTGCGCTAACCTTAAATCTCACTCAACGAAGTTAGTCCAAATTGAAAATGATACTTCCATCTCCTGAGACACCTCAAATCAATTATGAACCATTATCAGTTATGTATAATATGTTATACCTTTTATCGAAACTTGCCCATTAGTGAAACTCGTACGCTATACCTGGCTGGAGCGCAACACACGGTATTTTTACGCTGGACGTAGTCAAGGAGAAGGTGTACCGCTTATTCGGCGATGTTCTTGACCTTTGACCACTAGACCACCGCGAGTTGCTCATCTATTGGACGTTATTTCTTTTTGGGTTTGAGCTCGGTCTACGAGCCGCGAACTGTTGAGACTTCAGAACTCCAGCCTGACTGCCGGACACGAAGGTAGCACGGCTAGAGCCGCGCGGTAGAATAAGCGGCGGGTTACGCCGGCAGATATTTTTTCCATACTATACACAGTTGTACGTACGTTTTACACAGTGTGTTCATTATCCTTTATAATCCTACTAGCAGCTGGCTGTGTGTTGAGTAGATATCTGTGTTTAATAGGTATCTGTATCTTGTAGGTATGTGTGTTTTGTAGGTAAAGAGCTCCCTTAAATACTCTTGGTGATCAGTCAATTAATTTTTATTTTCAACTTGAAACTATTTGCTAAACCACTGCATGCACTACGACCTGTCACCAGTTTTTTCTTCTTATTCAGTTAATGCTCACTTTGATTATCACATGACACTAAACACTTTTAGCTTAAAAGAAAAGAAGAAAAGAAAGAAAAAAAAAAGAGGAAAGGGGAAAGAGTTTTGCAAAATTCACAACTGTTCAGTTCAAAAATAAGTAAATTAGACACCAAACACTGCAACTTGTGCTTATAAAATATCAAAGTTCTGAGTCGCGCAAAAATTAAAATTACCGAATTACATTACACACTAATTTACTTGAGAGCTGAATTAACGCGTGAAGCCTGTATCGCAGCAGAATACAGACAAATCCATTGACATTTTACCAGTCTCCAAGAAAATACACAGACAACAGGTAACAAAAGGGTCATTTCCATTGTGTCTAGATATTGGTTCCTGTATGAGATAGGTAGGTACCGGATATGTAAAACCCTGTATGTAGGTGGTTTTAAAACTGTGAATAAAATAACTACCTACATTATTATGAAAGCACAGCGAATACTGTAGTCACAAAATTTCCTGCTAAAAATCTGGGATCGGGCTCATTCGAAAGGAAATTACAGGGGCAACAATTTTTGTTCTCTTCAATTTTTAATAAAAATGAGTAAAACTCGAGTTATCACGATAGTTTAATTTTTAAAACCACACCGCTCAACGCTTTTGAACGGTTGGTAGGTCTAAGGTACAGCGAGAAGCAGTTTCAGTACTCCATAATTCCCGTTTTTCCCTAATTTTTTCGGCGCTTACTCCACCTCGAGGGAGTCAGAACTTCGAAATTTACTCAAAAACCTGACCCAAATAAAGCGAAATTTTTCAAAAAAAATTCCAGGTCAATAGGTGAAGGCGTTCGAAAGTTATGGACATTCATACATACATACATACATACATACATACGGCTCCCCCTCTTTTCGTCCAGAGCGACATTTCGTCCACGACATATTTTGTCCAGGGATATTTGGTCCAATTTTTTTTCGTCCAAAACTTTTTCGTTCAAAATTCGACCAAAATTTTTTTCAGAAGTATTATGTGACAAGTTTATACTTAGACTTGAAATAGCTGAGAACGATGTATAAAAATTTAATCATGGTAATGAACACGAGTCAGTAAGACTGATACAAACGTAACGTACAATATAGTGATAAATAAATCCATTCAGGTGAAGCATGTCTCTCCCTTCCGTCGACTTTTTTACACTTGCCATCATACACGTGATAATTGAAAGTTTATTCAGAATAGCACAAACGTCCGATTAAGTACTGCTACAGGTTCAAACTAATAGTAGAATGTTAGAGATGAATTGTGAGTAATGAAATGCTGAGTTCACACAAGAATCATCTTGAACGAACTTGCTCGGCGGATTACATTTACAATGCCTCCTGCAGATAACACGAACTATTGAAACCTTTCTTTATTACAACTTTATTTCATGAAGAGGCAATATTTTGCACATCAACTTATTTCGGACAAACTCATATGCAATTTATACATACTGTACTTATACGAGTAAGTACCTAAAAATTTTTTTGGACGAAATGTCTCTTGGACGAAAAATGATTGGACGAAAAAAGTTGGACGAAGTGTCCCTGGACGAATTTTTTTGGACGAAGTGTCCTCTGGACGAAAAGTCGTGGAACCATACATACATACAGATATACAGACAAACATTCTACTTTATACATATATTAGATAATAAAGCGCGTAATGTAAACAACTGTCGGTCGGTCGATCGGTGTAATTAGTAATCTTCAACGTGGGAACATAAAGGGTGCTATCAGTCAGCCATCGCCGTAGTTGATACTTTTTAGGTTCATGCTCGTTCTACAGTTCTAGGAGGCATGAACCACTTGCAATCGCTTTTTTTTCAGGTTCCGACTCACGCTTTTGTTCATCAGACGCTCACGTCACGTCTGCCGTACAAAGTTAAATTGACGTACATCCAAATCGACGATCAGGCAAATTGTATCTTTCGGATGATTCGTGCTAGTGTGTGAATCGTGATAACACACTACCATTACTTCATTGATGGAATAACAGGGAAAAATTCAGATCTAGAAAAGTGGAGCCAGCCTTCATTCTCGTAGGATGAACACTTTACTCTGAATTGTATTGAAATGAACGTTGGATATACGTCAAAATTTTGACAACGTATTTCACGATATTGAAATAAATCCAACTATTATACAAAATAACGATCAGGGTTTTTCCCATTCATGAATAATCATAATGGCTTGAATCTTTTTTTCGTTGTATTTTATATTCTCGTGAACTCTTAGACCATATCGTCGTTGGATCGGAAAAACCTCCTATGTGGCAAAAATAAAATTTTACAGGAGAAGCAAAAAACTGATTATTTTGTGAAAAGAAGGCCAAAATACTTTGGAAACGTATCATTAAATGTGGAAAAGCTTCTGTTCAATCTGTAACGCCGTAAGATAAAGAGAGAGTACGATTTTATACCTGAAAAGAGGGTATACACATAGATAAGCAAAACCTACCCCATACTGCGCACTACTCACTCGCTTTCTAGAGTTTCTGTTGAAAATGTAAAATCCGTTTTTCACGGCGATCAGTAGGAAACAAAAAACAACGCACGAGAATGTACAGCTTCTTTGATACAGTAGTAACAAAAAATTTTCAAAATTTTCCAAAATACGGCGGTATTGGGCGATAAATGCACATAGGAGGAATTCCTGGCCCTAAATATTGCACATAAGAGGTTTGCTCTGCACATAGGAGGTATTCAAAACCACTCCTACCGGCGTAATTTTGAACTTAGCACATAGGAGGTTTTTTCCGATCCAACGACGATATAGTACACGTGAACTGCGTACTTCCGTATCCGTATCACGTAGCGTAGTATTATCAAGCAGAGTTGATAAGTTAGTTAGCTGAAAGCTGAACGTCTGAATCCAAAGCCACATAATTTTGGGAAACAAGCTGAAATTTAATTTGTTTTACTTATTCTTATTCATAAAAAGACACGAGCAAGTGACTGTACAGTTGTTCTGTGGGTGAAAAGCTTGTGGACATTCCTGTAGTATGTACAAAGGTTTATTGACGTAGGTGAATTCGTATAATATTAACAAACAGACAGAAATAGTCTTCCTTCATTGTCCACAAGATACAATTTGCCTGATCGTCAGATTCAATGTACGTCAAGTAGGTCCTCAATTCTATTTTGTACAGAACAGCGTCGCAGGGCATGAACCTCTTCCAGCCTGTCGCAGGCTGCTTGTCTTTGTACGATACGTCGCATCGTATTTTAATTCAGTCGGAAGATGCTACTGATGGTAGCGAAATGTAACTGTTCCTTCATGCAAATAAACCATAAGTGATAGCAAAGCCGTTTTTATTATACTGTAATTGTGTCTATCACGGAAAAACGTTTCCAATTTTTAGTGATTGAATTGTTGACCACACAAAATTCAGCCACCGTCAAATAATCATAAAACTATGTCAAAAAAGCAATGAGGAGAAAAAAAAAAAAGAAAATGAAAATTAATGAGGCTTGAACGAGGCTTGAACCAGGTTTAACCACACAAAATTCAGCGTTTAAAGAAGCGTAATTGAAGTGGCTGGTGCGTGTAGAATATCATTTTTTTCACGCGAATGCGTTTACTGGCCAGCGTAAAGCGTACGAGTTTCACTAATAGGCAAGTTTCCATAAAAAGTATGATACATACATGAAAAAATGACGTATAAATCAATAATTAATTAAGAATGAAGTCACCGACGTAGTCTCGCAGCATAACTGATAAAGGCTAAAAATTGTACTCAATCATTCAAACTCACGGTTTTCACTACCGAGCATGACTAATAATATTAAAAATTTTCTGGCAGAACCAAATAAATAAAGATCATGTTTCATGTCCATCATAATATATGTCCGTCTTTACCAGTTACTTTTGAATTTGCTTCGCTCACTTGCAGAGTTACGTCTAGGATAGTATAACGCTAGTATAATACAAGGGGGGCCTAGCCTAGTTTCAAGTCCAGTATACTGTACAGACGCCTACACGCCTAGACGCCCGGACGCAAATTCCGGAATCAGGGGTAGGGCTGAGGTTCGACGTTAAGAATTTCTCAAGTCCCAAGGTCATGCGCCCGGACGCATATTCTAAGATTAGGGTAGCGGTAGAGAAAAGACATGAACATGTCAAAAAATGATGAATAAATCAATAATAAATTCAAGAATGAAGTCACCAAGAGTCTCGCAGCACACTTGATGAAAACCAAAAGACCACAAAATTGTCCTCAATTCATTCAAACTCAAGGTTTTTACTATCGAGTATGAATGATGATAATAATAATAATAATAATAATAATAATAATAATAATAATAATAATAATAATAATAATAATAATAATAATAATAATAATAATGAAAAAGGAACATATTTTATCGGGGAGGGGGGCGGTCGGAAGGAACCTCCGTCGTCTGGCTGACCGGCAAAACTTCCACGTCGAAATTAATCCAAATCCCCCTCCTATCATAATATAGCTCGGAAATCGATGTAGTCTCTTCAAGTAACTGGATATGCAATGCTTTGTACACCAATTGATTTAGCCCCTTCATTGAGCCAGATATGCAGTGCTTCGAACACTGTAAGACTCAGAACGCTCTTCTAAGGTAGCCCATAAAACAGGTTCCCCGTCTTCTCTCGTTCAACTCCCTTAATGAACCCGTGAATTTTTTTAAGCCCGTCAATAAGGGGAAAGGGGACGAAATACAGCCTCAGCAAAGATATGTAATAAACAAAATATCAAAATTAAGTATATCTCAAAAACTACTGTCTTATCCGATCCTCAAAACAATTGCAGGTACACATCTTCAGACATAACACTATAATCCCTCGAAGTTTCAGAGAAAAAAAAATCATCCAATAGTATTTTTTTCCCCCTGTCAACCATTATTATTTAATATATGTGAAACGATGTTCAGAATTATCATCTGTAATCACCAATAAAATTTGTGCACGAATGAAAAATAATACAAAAGGTCGGTAGAAACGGACCTAGACGGCAAAATGCTTCTTATAAGAGAGCAAAAACAAACTTCCAAATTAGTCCAGTCAATAAAGAATTTTTATGGGACATAAATGTGACGGAAGGTTTTTTTTTTGTAATGTGCTCAGGATAACCCCCTGATTAAAATACCGATGAGTCTTACGCGTTCCGCCCCCGCAAAGTCCCCCGCGGCCCCCCTTTACCCCCAAAATTCAGTTTTTCGCAATTTTCTCGAAAAATAAGCATTTTAGAGAAAAAGGTTTCCAACAGAAGTTGTTCCTTGTAAAATTTCCTACAAGATTCACCATTCATTTGTTACGTTACGTTCATTGGTTGGTCTGAAAATTGCCATTCAAGTACCTCATTTTGTTCTTACGAGTTTTGCGTTATACTGGATTAAATTGATGATTTAGAAAGAAATCTTTTAGGTAAAAAATGTTCATCGTAATTTTTCTTACAATAATCAAACCAAATATTTTAAAAAATTCAAAATAATCATTCTAGAGCTCTCATTGTTCCGCGTTGAGACAGTAATACGCGTGAATGTACTAAACAAAGATTCCGAGAAGTGAACTCGAATGTGGGCGAGAATTCCCTGTGAATCAGTGCCTGTAAGTTCTACACCGTACACTCGGTTTATTTGTTGGTTCCACGATCATACGATCCCTAGTATTGGGATATTTGTGGATGATTCCGGGTTTGAAGTTACAATTTGGGTAAAGAAACTGTCTCCAACTTACTCGACACCAACCAAACGTCCTCTTACCTGGGAGCTTATCGTACTAACTCCAAACTTAGCCTATGCGCAGAGCCCTTAGAACCTCTCCACCACATTCAAAGACTGCTCCAACTTTTTAACCTCTTGTCTTCCGATTTCCACAAATTCCAACTAACAAACGAATTACAGAATACTCAAAGAGTAATCGAAAAAACAGATTGCAATGACCGCAGATGACTTTCTCCTTCACGACAACCAACCACCCACCAAACATATTTGTCTCCGATTCGATCCACTACAACCTTTACATTTGACTTTCCCCTCCTTAGACTCTCCCGTAACCTAAAATATGTCTCGACCTCACAGAAAGCCTCAAGTCCGACGAAGTTGTTTGTACTTTACATATCAGGAAACGACCCCGGGTTTGGGGGGGGGGGGCAAGGGAGCCATGGCCTCGGGCCTCCACCACCCTCACTTTTTTGGGGGGCAATTGGGTACAAAAATTTAATAGGAGCCTCCAGCGCCGGCCACCGAGTCCTAAATCCGGGGTTGCAGGAAATTATTTCAAGAATGGGTGCGCAATAAGTTAAGGAGCAATAAAAGACTCTGTGCGAGCATTAAAAATGAAGTGATTCAACTGTAACTCAATGAACAATAGAATGATGTGGATGAGCAAGAACTCCAACAGTAACTAGGCTCATGATAATTATTTCACACTGAGCGATAAGTTTTTCCTGTACAAACAATAACTTATATACAATCCTGAACATGAATTGACTTACGGACTGAGGTGAACAAGTGCACCTAGGTCCAAATGAGTTCTGCGGGTATTCTTATCAGCCGGTATCATGAAGCTCAGGTACAAATACGTATTCTTGCTTCGATCGATGTACAGCATCTGGTTCATAACCGTACCCAACGATATTGAGGAAAAATCTTTGTGTATGTGCCCTTCGTTTACCAAGCATGTTTTTTGAGAATACATTCTTGGTTTACAAATATGTTAAAATCTGTCCCCGTACCCGAGGCGAGGCGGCGAAACAGATTTTGTTGGAGCGGAAAAGGAAGAGGGGGCGTCCTTCCAAAGCAAAGCGCGAGTTGCTTCTTCAGTAGTGGTATATCGGGTGCCGGGTAGTTGGTAGAATTATAATATAAAGTTTCTTTTTTTTATCCACAAATTTTTGTGCTGCCTACGGTTCCTTTTAGAAAATTTTGATGTTCATTTTTATTTTTTAACGCGGCTGCGGATACAGGGGAGAAAATTATTTCAACGTGTTGACTCACTATCTTATTGCGTAATTATTTTACCAATAATTGCTGATTTGATGTTCTTATTGTGCGACTAGCGGTTGGCGGCGCGCCTGACCGCCAGCTGTGTGTTGAGTAGATGTCTGTGTTTTGTAAATATTTGGATTTCAACGGTAAGAGCTAACTTGACAGGTAAAAGCTGTATTACAGCAAAAAACGGACTAATTCAATATGTTACCAGTTGCAATGATTAAAGAAAGGGATGGACAGAACTCTCTCTCACACATGTGAATCTGAAATTAGACTCATTTGAAAGGAAATTACAGGGGTTACAATTTTTGTTCTCTTCAATTTTTCATATAAATGAGTAAAATTCGTGTCAGGTATACAATAATTGAATTTTTAGAACTGTGAGGCTTAACGCGTTCAAACATTTGGAACAACGTGTACAGTGAGAAGCAGTTTTACTACGTCGGAATTTATCGTTTTTTACCATTTAGTTTTTCGCTCATTACTCCATCCAGAAGGAGTCAGAACGTTAAAATTTATCTAAAACTTTACCCGAATAAAAATAAGACTTTCAAAAAATACTGCACGTCAATAGGTAAAAGCGTTCAAATAACAGGCATACAAACATATCATCGTTGTCACAGTCGCGTTTCTACAGACAGTGAGACCAACATTCCAAGATTTCCCTACTTCCGGTAACGTTAAGAAAATAAAAAGAACACACGGCAATTTAGAAGGTAGCACCAAAATCTGGTTCTCAAGAATACAGGATGTGAGGGTAGGAGAGAAATACAGTAGACAGTTGCGTGTGCGTGTAGTTACCCTTCTTTGGTGAATCCAATCACGTCAAGTGACGCGTACAGCGGGGCACACAATTTTTAATAAGAACTTTTTTTCTATGGGAGCTAAAATTTTCATTTATGGTTTAAAATTTATTCTGGAATAATACAAATATGTGGCGAAGATTTCAAGTCGATAGGTACAGCGGTTCTCGAGTTATAAAAGGACAGACAGATAGACAGACAAACAAACTTTCCGCTTTATATATTAGACTAGCGGTTGGCGGCGCGCCTGACCGCTAGCTGTGTGTTGAGTTGATATCTGTGTTTTGTAAATATTTGGTTTTTAACAGTAAGAGCTAACTTGACGCTGTATTTCAGCAAAAAAAAGAATTAAACATGGACCGTAGGTAAACAGACTGCCATACCCCTGACGCGCATTACATCAGTCTGTATAGCATCATGGGATGCACTCAGTCCTTTCCTATATGAGAAATCGGATGTAATTTTCATAATTCTTCCTCGAACCCAGTACTTGTTCTTAGGTAGTTTTAAACTCTCATGACGATAACAGATAACTCGCTATTGCCTTCATTAACTTTTTAATCGAGGCCAGCAGTCAACCTGTTTTATGGGGGTTTCTTTGTTTACACTTTTATTGAATAAAGATTAAACCTTGTTTCTCACTACCTTGGGAGTTTGAACTTGAAAGTCCATATTTCTCCCAGTCTATCCATCCCCTCCTATCAGATACATCTCAATATTTGAAATTTTTCCAAATCCCACATTTTTCCGGGGCGGCCAGCGCCCGTCATCTATCTTCAATTTACCCCCCCCCCCCCCCCATACCATTAAATAGGTTCCCTGTTGAAAGATAGCCATACTATTAACGCATTACATCAGTCTGCATGGACGCATGAGACGCACTCAGTTGTTTTTTTTGGAGAGTAATATTAAGCACGGAGAAAATAGACTGTCACAACGGAGGAATAAAATAAACGTACTTTTGGCGTATATGTTTAAAAAAAAAAAACCTTCCGTCACATTTATGTCCCATAATTGTCATTTTTCCATCTTTATTGACTGGACTAAATTTCAAAGAATAAAATAAAAATATAGAAAAAATAAAATTAAAAATAATGTTCCCATCTCCTGAGACACCTCAAATCAACTATAAACTACTGTGGCGTTCTGCTATGAAGGCGCAAGCACCAAGCTTGCACATGCCGCTAAACTTGTAATAATAGCAGAGACGCCGCAAGGAAGCGTACTTATCGCTTAACTACTTCGCCGAATACGCTTGAACAACCTAGAACGTGCTCGATTGATTGTAAGGACTCTTGCATAACCAGTTTGCCGTTCTAGAAGAAATCTCGAGAATTCCGGAATTAAGGGTGAGACTATAAATAGCCGGCAGCAACCCGATAAAGCGATTCAGTTGTAATCTTAAAAGCGATAGTTAACGTGTTCTCGTTCTTTAACGCGATTGTGTTACAGTTTAACGGTGTTTAGAAGTGATGTACTTGCGGTACCAGTAATAAAGCTCGGTTTTCGTAATTGTTCTTTATTATTGGCGTCAAGAGATATTCAGTGACTGGTAGAACGTCACACTACTAACAATTAAGTATACACGAAAAGTTATGTAAGTATAAATCAATAAAAAATTTAAATGAAATTAAGTCACCAAGAGTCTCGCAGCACACTCGAAGAAGACCAGAAAATTGTAAATCAAGTTGAGTGGCTCAATTCTCGATCACCTCCGATTATAGGCATACACCTCAAATCAACAATAAACTACTATCAATCACGTATGCACGAAGAAATAATGTATAAATCAATAATAAAATATGTAAGAATGAAGTCACCAAGATAGTTTCGCAGCACACTTGATGAAGACTAAAAAATTGTCCTCAATCATTCAAACTCAAGATTTAACAAAACAAAATTCAAGGCTCTAGGTGCTGTGGGAAGCGAGATACAATGGTACTAAATTTGAATTAAATATCATCGAAAATAAAATTCAATGAACCCATCGTCAAGTATGAACCAAGAATGAACCTCTTTTAAATAGAAGGTTCTTCATCACAACACAATACACGTACTGATATAGGAAAATCCGTTTCTTGTAACGTAAACAGCTACTCGTGATAGCGAGAAATTTTTCAAGAAAATGAAAATTTCTCGAGAACTACTCATCCGATCCTCAAAAAAATTACGGCTTCCTTAACGAAGTTAAACGAGGAACGCAGGGAACCTGTTTTATGATTCGAATGAGATTTGGTATTGAAAATTCAAGGAAGCCTAGATTTGGAGAAAGGTAGTAAAAAGAAGGCCTAGACCAACTCCAAATTTTTTTAAGTCCCCCTCCTATCATATATAGCTCGAGAGTCGAAATTTTTCCAAGTCCCCCTCCTATCATATATAGCTCGAGAGTCGAAATTTTTCTAAGTCCCCCTTCTATCATATATAGCTCGAGGGTCGAAATTTTTCTAAGTTTTTCGCTGGACGGCGGACGGCGCACGGCGCACGGCAGATTTCTCAAATAGCCCCCCATAAAACAGGTTCCCTGTTAAAGTTGCAGGTGCACATCTTCAGATATAATGCTACAATATGGCCAAGTTTCAAAAAAATCCATCGGGTAGTTTCAGAGGAGTTCCGTGGACATAAAAATCTTACAAATTAATAATAATAATAATAATAATAATAATAATAATAATAATAATAACACTACTGAACAGCTATCCTGTTACGAAGATTCTATTACGTGATACTAGGATACTTTTCAACGCTGAACACGAATCCGTGGTCCGTTTTTTGCTAGCACGTCACAATTTTTAGTAATCACGATAAATATCCTCGTAATCATAACAAATATTCTCGTCTACTTGCCGCGCGCTGTCGCGGAACGTAACAAACGTTTTTGATAGCGACGCTGCTATCGTCGATGTGTTTCGCGACAACGCGCGGCAAGTAAACGAGATTTTTTATCGTCATTACTAAAAACTGTGACGTGCTAGGAAAAAACGGAGAACGGATTCGTGTTCAGCGTTAAAAAGTATCTAAGAATCACGTAATAGAATCTTTGTAACAGGATAGCTGTTCAGTAGTGTAATAATAATAATAATAATTATCAAATGGACCGAAACGGACACAGAGGACCTCCAGCGAAGTACCCGAACGATCATGACCAAGCACAGATTCCATCACCCAAAAGCTGCAATTGAAAGGACAATGGTACCCAGAAGAGAGGGAGGCCAAGGAATCACTGATATAAGTAGCCTCAGAGACCGCCAAATGAGAAATATGAGAAAATATTTCCTCGAAAAGAAAAGAGAAAGCCAACTCATTGAAGCAATAACAGAGGCAGACATCGGCCTAACGCCGCTCAATCTGAGTGTGGAGCAAGACGACATAGAGGAAAGAATAAGATGTAGAAAGGAAGGCCGAATCACAAGATGGAAACATAAGGCACTACACGGCAGATACTATAAGGAACTATATGAAAACGAAGATATAGACAAAGAAGCGTCCAACAGATGGCTGCAAACAGCAAGCATATTTCCCGAGACAGAAGGATTCATGCTGGCCATACAGGACCAAGTAGTAGGGACAAGGAATTATAAGAAAAATGTGCTGAAGGAGAATGAAATTGAGGATAAATGCAGAAGATGTGGAATAAAAGGAGAAAACATTCAACACATCCTCAACGGCTGCGCCCAACTCGCTCCACACGAATATAAAAAACGCCATGATGATGTGGGAAAAATCCTGCACTTGGAGATGAAGAAAAAATGCATAGGAAAGCAGCAGCAGGCCGGAGAACCTGACCCACCCTACTACAAATACTCACCAGAACCAGTAATAGAAACAGAAACACATGTACTATACTGGGACCGTACGATTCGGACAGATCGGGAAACGCTGTGTAATCGACCAGACATAACATTGTATAGTAAACTAGAGCGCAAGATACAGTTGGTGGACATCGCGGTGCCGGGCTCTAATAACATGATGAGCACCTATAACGAAAAAATCAGGAAGTACGGGGAGCTGGCAGCACAGATGAAGAAAATATGGAAAGCTACCAAGGTGGAAATAATCCCAATAATCCTCTCGAGCAATGGCCTGGTTCATAAAGAAGTTAGAAATGGGTTGAAGAAATTGAAGCTGAGTGAATACCTGGTGATCAAGCTGCAGAAGACTGTCATAATCAATTCATGTGGATTAGTCAGAAGGGTGTTAGGCGAATAATTGCTTATGTAGTGTTATGTACTATAGTTACCTGGCAACAAGCCTGTACTATTGTAATTACCGGCAGAGACCGAGTATTTATAGGAATAATAATAATAATAATAATAATAATAATAATACAGACCATAATAAAATACGATAAAAATTTGACACCTTTGCAACTGGCAGGAAATCCAAAAGAAACCACAGAAACGATTGAAAAATATAGGCGAGATAAAATAGAGAGATGGAGTGGTAAAGCATTACACAGCAGGTTTTACGCTGAGTTCAGAAACCAACACGTGATGAAGGAGGCGTCGAGCGAACGGCTAAAAAAAGGGGAAATTTTTCTCGAAACGGAGGGACTGATGCTGGCGATACAGGACCAGGTAGTAGCCACCAAGAACTACCGGAAAGTAATCCTGAAGGAAGCTGATATTGAGGACAAGTGTCGAAAATGCGGAAGGCCAGGGGAAACAATTGCTCACGTCATAAATGGATGTAGTGAACTGGCCAATAATAAATATAGGGAACGACATGACCAAGTAGCCAAAATACTACGTATAGCCCTAGTCCATGCGCTTGGCATAAAAAATGAAAAGCAGAAGCCTTATTACCAGTATACTCCGGAGAAATCTTTGGAAAACGACAGATTCAAAATGTACTGGGATCGTACAATAAGGACAGACAAAGAAGTTGGATGCAATCGACCGGACATAGTTGTGATAGATAAAGAAAAAAAAGAAGCTCAGATAATCGACGTTGCAATTCCCCATATAAATAATATTCAAACTGTGTACGATGAGAAAATGAGGAAATATAAAGATTTAGGTGTAGAAATGAAAAGGATATGCAAAGTCGAGAGAATTAAAACATATCCTGTTGTAATATCAAGTACAGGACATATCAACGTTAGCGTACTAACCAATCTGGAAGAAATGGGAGTCCGAAGCGAAATATACAGAAAAATGCAGAAATCAGTGATAATCAGTACTTGTGGAATAGTTAGAGAGGTTATTACCTCGAGCTAGATTTGCTATTGATACTTGGCCACTGCCCGTACAATAGCGTACCTACCCGCCTCAAGCGGAGCGAGAAGGACATAATAATAATAATAATAATAATAATAATAATAAATATATAAGGAAACCTGAACGGACGAGTGTAATACCTCACTTTTCCTATTGGAAAGGTCGGTGAAAAACTCGCAACCCACATGGTGAACTGCTCGGGGTTGCCCTCATTAACTTTGTCAATTGAGGCAAACAGGAAACCTGTCTTATGTGAGTCACTAGTGTGCATTGTCATTCCTATACAGCTTGAACTTTATTCCTCACCACCTTGATAGTTTTTCCTCATCAGGTCAAGTTTTAGGCGCATTTATTTTTCAGTGATTTTCCCGAGGTTGAGTCCAAAACTTCTCTAAGTCCTCTTTCTATTTCATAGAGCTCGACCACCCCCCATCACATATAACTCGGAAGTGTCTTTTTCTATGATATATAGTCCGGAGGTAGAAATTTTTCCAAGTCCCACGTTCTGCCTCCCAGCGCCCGTCATATTTCTTCAAACTACCCTCCCATAAAACAGGTTCCCTGTTAACACGCCTACCGTAGGTTCCAACACCACTTCTCAATTCATTCTCCATTATGTGACTGCTGATATCTTATTCTCACACTAACTGTACTAAAACACTGAAAGTGACGAATTCTCGCTGGAAAAAACGGTCTTCCTGCTCATTCTCCACTAGAACAAGAGATCTGATCTGCAATTTACTTCGGCTGATTCAAACGTTATTACTCATCATTCGCTTTCAGTCTGATTCGCAATTTCAACATTTCCCGATTCGTTCATCTCTCTCTCTCTCTCTCTCTCTCTCTCTCTCTCTCTCTCTCTCTCTCTCTCTCTCTCTCTCTCTCTCTCTCTCTCTCTCTCTCTCTCTCTCTCTCTCTCTCTCTCTCTCTCTCTCTCTCTCTCTCTCTCTCTCTCTCTCTCTCTCTCTCTCTCTCTCTCTCTCTCTCTCTCTCTCTCTCTCTCTCTCTCTCTCTCTCTCTCTCTCTCTCTCTCTCTCATTTTTCGATTTGTAAACCATGTTCACCGAGGAACGGGAACGTGGGAGTTTAAACCCGCAGATGAGCTGGGGGTCAAGATCGCCGCATTTAAAACGCGTGCTGTACAGCGCAAATTCAACACCGTGACAAGAAATACAAATATTTTTCAAAATGTAAATTTGGGTGAATGTCGCACATACCGCGTTCTTATGAAGCGCGATATATTGTCGAATTGTCGACGAAGGTAAACCAACGCGAGCAGAGAAAGCATAAAACGAAATTCTAGAAATTTAGGAGGAAAAAAAATGAAGCTCTACTCGCAGAACGAAAGAATATGAATAAATTCGTTGGCCAACTGAACTACGCTTACATAAAAATGAACAACTTTTAGGGCCAGTTTTACCAAATTGAGTAAAAATGACGATTGATTCAAACGACAATATTAATAAAAATCGGCGATTAGTCCAACTTTTAGTTTTACCAAAATTAGCGATTAAACTTAGCTTGATAGGTTTAAAACTGGGATGATCATCATCCCAGATTTGTTTTACTGGCCAGATCTCCAAAGACAATATTGAAGTATACACCAAAGAACAAATGGTTGAGAGGAAGACCAAGAAAAAAAATCATCGACACAAGTGAATCCTCTGGCAACTCGGCTTCATCGACATCGCAGACAGGCCATTAGGTCTACCGCAAGAAAAGGAAACGACGACGACGATATTGGCCAGTAAATTGATTAATCTAAGATTTTTAATTTTGATAAAATCTTTTTTGGACGTGTTTTTCTTTATTCAAGTTTTATTTTCAAGTAATCGTCAATTTTCTAGTAGTCAAAACTGCCTTTAAGAAGCATTTCATTTCGCAGTTCGCACGGTTGACGCACTGTACGCGTATAATTATTATAAGTAGAACTTATTTTAACGCATCCCTCTCACCATGAAGACGCGTCGGATTCGCGGCAAAGATGGTAACATCAAGTCGTCAGTAGAAAAAATAGGGGGAAAAAATGAACAATGTTTTTAAACCCCGCATTACAATCATAATCGCACAATTTGTCAGGTTAGGTTTGGTAATTTTTTGCTAAAATTTTCCGATGAAAATCATGTCGGAAAAAATATATGTCGAGCGGAAAATTGATCAACAAAATAAGTAGTCGGACCAAAATTTAATTCGTGTAGTGCGAATTTCACTAACGAATGAAAGTATACAGAGAAAAGTTCATAAAATAATACCTTTCTTGAATTATGATACTGAAAGAACTACACAAAAGTCGACTAGAAGGTAATTTTCCATCCTCTGAGAAGCAAAATTATGAATTTTTATTTTTTCTACACTGTTTCAAAATGGAAACAAATTAAATATCGGACGAAATTGACTTCTACACGACCGTATATGACCGCTCAGTTCTTTTTTAGGGGTCACACGAGTAATGGGGTAGAACATCCAGGTGCCAATAATCCAATCTATAATGACGACATCAGAAAGGAGTCGCGAATATGCGCAGTAGAAACGTAGTTTGTTAAAAAAAAAAAACATCGTTATCGCGAGAAGCATATACTGTACAACAGATAATAATCTTACCGCACTTTTCAACCAATGGTCAAAAGGAAGAAAGAAAAAGAAGAAGAAAAAAAAAAAGAGAATGAGAGAATAAGATAGAAATGTTAGCAGGTTCTCTGACGTATGACGAATATCCTGCGGCGAGGAGTAAAGGGACGCATTAAATTACCGCGTAACTGATGTCATTCCGAAACGGCGACAGAAAAATTTTTCAAAACCAATGACAACGACAAAGAAGACGTCTTTTAATATTGAAAAATACCCGAGTCAACCGTACGTCACTAACGAACAAACCTACTGGGTATTAAATTGGATCATTTTGACAGTACCATACAATACCGAGTAGACACAAACTGCACAAATAAATAGGTACGATATTATTTTTGATACGCAAATATTTTTTTCCTCTGTCTAAGGCGAGGCAAGGTTCGGCGGTATAAGAAAGTCGAGTCAAGTGTACATGTACTTCTATAAGGCTTTCAGATAACTAATTCTATTTTTACATGATACAAATGAATATTATCAATTTTTTCAATGGAAGAAACGGCCGCGGCCATACCTTTTATTACAGTCGCTGGAAAAGTGAGCCGAGCACGTCATATCAACCAGTAGAGAAGAAATGTTTTGAATTCTAAAAATCAAATTTCGAACGTACGATCGAGTCAAGTCAGTAGTCCACTCTCAAATACCCCTCCTCCTCCTCCTTCCGCTTCACTGAATGGAGTATCCGTCAACAATTTTCACAAAATAAATTTTTAGAAAACCGCTACGACAGCATTTCAATGCACGAAAAACGTGAGAATCAAAAATTAATGTAAATTTCACGACGTGTCGACGGATAATGATAAACTGATTGTACCTGTAACTTAAAACTAACAAAGCGATCAAGTCCAAATACAGATTTTGTATGACCAAACAAGACGCCTATAAAAATAATAATAACTTATACGATAATTGCTAGCAAATGTGTGTGTGTGTGTGTGTGTGTGTGTGTGTGTGTGTGTGTGTGTGTGTGTGTGTGTGTGTGTGTGTGTGTGTGTGAGAGAGAGAGAGAGAGAGGGAGGAGAGACTGTATTAGTCGGTAACAATAAAGATAGGTCTAGATCGGCATATCTTTACAAGCCAATGTTAAAATTGTGGTCCATACCATCTGAAACGCCAAGAAAACATACCACACACCAAAAATTCTACCGCTCGCAAGATTTTAATACCTCCTGAAGTTGGTAAAAATCTGTATCTCTAGAGCTCCACATCTCAGTAGAAAGAAAAGCTTTCGTAGGGCAAAAGCAAAGCTAATTTTTCATTCACTTATTGCCCTTATTTGCTCAATACAGAATAATTGTTACTCGCACTCTATTAAAAAAAATATTACTAAATTTTCTGGCATAGCCAAATAAATGAAAATCATGTTCCATGTCTTTTATATTTTATCAGTCATCATGAAATATTTCAGTCTAGGCTTCTACTAGGTCAAGTGTTCGTGAGATATTATTCGTTTACCCCTTACCTATCTTGGCGTCGTATAAGTCTTGTATGAGAAATATTTTGAGGTAATTGTGGGTGTTCTATATTTTGAGGTATCAACTTTCGGTGGGGCGAACGAGCGATCTCGCTGTTGTATTGGAATGGTATGAGAAAATTCAAGTCTTTTTTGAGAAATATGAGGTAGCGCGAACTCGCTCCGCTCGTTCGCCCCATGTCTCGCTGTTGTATTGGAATGGTATGAGACAATTCAAGTGTAGGGGACTTGGAAAAATTTCGACTATTCAGCCTTTATTTATTTAATTATTTAATTATTCAATTATTTAATTATTTAATTATTCAATTATTTTATTATTTAATTATTTAATATTATTTATTTATTTATTTATTTATTTCTCTATTTATTTATTTATTTATTTATTTATTCATTTATTTATTTATTATTAATTCTTCTACTAGGTCAAGTGTTCGTGAGATATTATTCGTTTACTCCCTTTACCTATCTTGGCGTCGTATAAGTCTTGTATGAGAAATATTTTGAGGTAATTGTGGGTGTTCTATATTTTGAGGTATCAACTTTCGGTGGGGCGAACGAGCGATCTCGCTGTTGTATTGGAATGGTATGAGAAAATTCAAGTCTTTTTTGAGAAATATGAGGTAGCGCGAACTCGCTCCGCTCGTTCGCCCCCTGTCTCGCTGTTGTATTGGAATGGTATGAGACAATTCAAGTCTAGGGAACTTGGAAAAATTTCGACTATCCAGCCATATATGATAGGAAGAGGGACTTAGAAAATTTTCTAATTATCAATTATATTAATTATTTAATTATTTATTTATTTAATTGTTTAATTATTTATTTATTTAATTATTCAATTATTTATTTATTTATTTGATTATTTAATTATATTAATTATTTATTTATTTTTTTATTTATTATTAATTATTATATTATTACGCGGGGTGTACTCGCGAGTTTCAAAATCGGGGTCTGGCGAGAGAAAAGACATGGAACATGTCAAAAACGATGTGTCTATTTGTCGGTATACATAATATATTTAAAAAGTCATTAAAAATATCAAAAATAAGAAAAAAAGTTATTTACGAGGATATGTTATGCTCCACAATTGAGACAGCCGTCTACTAGTTCTTCACTGCAATGAATATGATTCGGTTGCAGACAACAATCAGTGGTAGTGACATCTGATGTGAGAGGTAAAGCACAAACGGGAGAGGGTTCGGCATTAGATTTGCGTTTTTTCCGAGGAACACGGGTAGCACGGTCTGTACTTGGACGTTTCGCGGAGACCCTGTCTGCTGCAGATTTAGTGAATGAGCACAGCTGACGAATAGTCCGCTTCGATCTACCCCTTGCTTTCACCTTTTTCCTGAATTGCAGATTGTACTTGCTTTGATGCTGAGATGAAGTCGGAAGAGGTGAGGTTATAGCTGGCGAGGTTGTAGCTGGTGAGGTTGGAAGAGGCACCACCAAAGAAAGAGCGAGGACATTGTACGGTTCCGGTAAGAAGCTTGTGCCAGCTCTTATCGCCTCTTCCACTTTTTTCATTGCCGTCACATATTGTATAAACTGCTCTGTACCGTGGCAGGATGCAAGGGTGGCTATGTTCATTGTGATGGGCAATATAAGGTTATATTTGTCACGTGTATTTAGGCTTCGAATATTACTACTGGCTGGTACGCAATCATTGTTCGAAAAATCAAAATCATCTTCCGGAAGGATCAATGAAGAACCATTAACCTCAAGGTGTGACGATGAACTTCCTTCATTACTACATTTATGAAATCGATTATGGAAGAGCGACAAATCAAAAACTAGTGAGAGAGACCCATTTACGTCCTCCCTCTTCAAAAGAATATGGCGACAGGGAGCCTGATTGCTGCAGAAAAACGTACAATTACATTCACTCGAAGTAGTATCATAGTCGACTTCCTTGCTTCCGAATTGCTCTCGTACACCAGTTGCTCGCACGTTCATGTGTCCGCGGCGTTCTTTTAGAGCTGTCAAACTTTTGTGAAATAAAAGGCAGCCTCGATCATTTAGCCTTACAGAAGCTTCATTATTTAGTGTGTTTATGATAGGGTCAGCTAGACCTGCCTGTGCAGTCGACTGCGTAATTCTTTGCTCACAAAGAGAAAAAAGATGGATGACACTTTGCTCGATGACAGGAAGAGTACGGAATCTTGCGTGAATGCTCTGTTTAAGAGTCCAGAAGGACCTCTCCACTCGGTTGTTAGTATTGTCACCTAAAGTAGGAAGGTGGCGTCGATAGTACGCTACCCACATTTCTTTGCAGGCGTCCCAGTTCCTAGTAAATTGTTCTGTCAAGGACACGTACTTCTTGTTCACACGCACTTGAATACTTTCGGCTGCCTGAAGAAAGGCACACTTCTTCTTCTCATAACTTTCTTCGGAGCGCGAGTACATGACGGATTTAAAGAGGCCCATTAATGAACTTTTTATTTCGACCGTTACTGGAGCCGTAGCAATGAGATTTTTTAGGTATTTGATAACATGAAAGTTACATAGTAAAATAGTTGCCTTCGAAAAAACTTCTTTCAGTACTGCGATTTTGTTGAAATCTTTGTCAACAATGAAGATTAAAGGAGTTTCAGAGCACATATGCCGAAAACAATTAAAAGCTGCTCGAAAATTAGCGGCAGTTTCTTCAGAGAGGAAAGCCAAAGCGCAAAACTCACTTTTATTCGTGGTCGGGTTTAGATAGCAGAAGCCACAAAGTTTATATTTTGAAGCGTCGAAATCGAATGAAGTATCCACTTGGAGAGTTGTGCAACTGACTCTGAGAAATTCTTTCTTCATGGAGCACGACGACACGAACAGAACAGAGACATGACCATCGGGATCACAGGTATTCTCAACAATACCCCCCTCTTCCTCTCCTCTATTCGCTCTAGAAATTTTAGAATAAGCACATTTTCAATGCTTTCCAAGCATTATTTTTATTCACTCTTCTATGTCGGTAATAAGCATTCAAATACCCTCCTTCTCCACCTGCATCCATCGAAAAGTGTCTAGACCCTCCAAAATATAAAAAATAAAATATTTCTGAAAAAAAAAATCCGGCGGTGCTGACAAAGTTGATTGAATTGACATCGTCATAACTGAACTAAAAATAAAACAGATCCGGGTCTTTCTAATTGACTGTTACATGACGGAAATGTATCTTTTAATTTTTTTCAAAAGATCTGGAGCTTCTTTTCCAACCAAGATGTAGAGCTCAAGAGATCTAGATTTTTTCTATGTCAAGATCTGAAAACCAAGAGATCTGCATCTTTGTTCCACTCTGATCTGGAATATCAGAGACTTGATATTTGTACGTACGGTAGGTATAATACGATTAAGGAAGTATCGAGAAGAAGAAACTTCCTTAAAGACTGTACAGAAATTTGAAAAATGCTATGCAAAAATAAAATTATAGATCAAACGATATACATTATCATCAATATTGATGTTCGAGGACTATCTTGGTCATCTTGGTCACTCCTGACGAAGACTGTCCAAGAAATAAAATTTGTCAGACAAAAATAAAACCTCAAGAGATAAAGAATGTATAACTTGAGTGACCTGTAGAAATTTGAAAATTGCTATGCAAAAACAAGATCTCGAGTACCAGAGAATGTATGTATTACTTGAGTGATGCCACAACACATTTTTCCGGTGAGAATTTTTTTTTTTTACAATTGGCTCTTGCTTTGCCGGAGGCAAGAGCCCTAAAAACAAGAATTTGAACTGGAAAAATTCTAGTTACTAAACAAAATATTAAAAACTTTTGTAATCAAACATTCATAATTATTTAAAATTTTACAGCAACACCACTATATCTTTCAAACTCTTATAGCCTTCCTCCTGAGTGAATGAATAGTTCTATAGTTCTTTAGTTATTTAGTCTTCTACAAATACTAATATGAATAAACAACCTCTGGACTTTTACTACTGCCTTCTATAAGTGGATACTACAGTGCTACTGTAAGATTTTACATATGAATGTTTGATTACAAAAGTTTTTAATATTTTGATTAGCAACTTGAGTCTTTTCAATCCAACCTCTTGTTTTTTTATTTTTAGTTCAGTTATGATGATATATTAATTCAATCAACTTTTGTCAGCAACACCAAATTCTTTTTCAAAAATATTTTAGTCAAGTTATTTTTAGTTGAAATGTACCTATTGCAAACATGTTGTCGTAATTGTAACATTGCGTGCCGTGTAACACCGCACCATGCAGCTGCTTATAATTGGCAATGCAAGGTGGAAGGAGTTAGAGAAGTATTGTGGTAGCAACCATTGACTATACACGTACCAGACAGGATTTTTTTTGAGATTTAAACAAATTATAGTCTCATATATCTGAAGATGGGCATCAACAATTTTTTCGAGGATTAATTGATAGTAATTTCTCAGCGTTTTCCAATTGAGTTGATACAATTCTGTAGGTTACGCTTAATCATATTGAAATAAGATTAATACAGACATTAATTTGCAAAGACCGCAGGGTTGGAATGGATTTTCTGGAGACGTTTTGTAAGTTTTAGATGACTCCTAGCCTGAAACAAAATAAAATTCAGGTTTACTTATTGGATCGTGGGTATTTTTGCTTTGTTATCAGTTGATGTAATCATTGTGATAGAATTTACAAACTGAGTTTTATTGTTCAGTTCACAAATATTTGGTTTGATTGACAGGTCATTGGTTTTTAATCTAAAGAGGGGGAATAACTCTCTCAATGAGTCTTGCATCGTGAGAAGAAAAGTCGTGTATTACTCACGCGACTGCGCGAGTGTTTGTTTTTTCTCTACGTACGGAATTTGCGTAGGTAACGCCGCGAAAATATAGCGATTCTTTGTCGAAATAAGTCAACAAGCGGCGTCAGCAAGATGTAGGAAATCAACGGCTATCGCACGCTAGACCACCAAAACATGCAACGACGCGTTGGCCAAGGCCTATAGGGCATTTCCACGTCGGCGTATTGCATACGTATTCTCCTACGTGTTATCGAGTTGGTAGTATTTCTGACATTGCTCTCATGGCAAACTACTCCAGAATGAAAATGAGTATGCAATGTTAGAAATACTACCAACTCGATAACACGTAGGAGAATACGTATGCAATACGCCGACGTGGAAATGCCCTATAGCTGACCTTATATAAGAGATTACCAGCGGGGCGGTCATCGATCATTCAAGTTTCAGAAGCAGAAGATCACACCATTTCCACGTCGTATAATTGTAAATTAATTAACATAACGTCTCGTAAGGTAGAGAATTAACCGCGAGCTTAGTTCCGTTTTTATGATAACAAAGTTAGTCTGGAAAGCCTAATGTTTGTTGTAGTTGAGGGAAGTCATCTGGAATCGTATCTGAACCAGGCACCGGGCTGGTCACCATCATAAGAGAATAGAGCGCGTTGCGCATGCGTGGCGAGGGCCGCCAAGCAGGGCGAGTATAGGTATTGCAATCCTCTGTCCCTTGTGGCGTAATACACCGTATATTAATAAATGAATTTTTATCGCAATTAGATGAGGACCACCAAATTTATGGAATTGAAACAGCTCAGTGTTAATAAAACACTTGGCTGGACTGTCGAAATTATTAATTAAATCACAAGCGCTTGTGGTCATTGACCATCGACGGGTGAATACAAATAGGAGGACTTTTGACAAATTTATTTCATGTGGAAATACAGACTGTATCGAGATGATTGCATCAAGAAGTTTGAACACACGTAGTACTAGAATAGAAGTCCGCGTGAAGTTTCCAATATTACAATAAAACTTTAAAATACTTGATAACTAGTCGGAAATTTTTGGCCGTCTCTTCACATAGAAAAGCGAGAGCAGCAAACTGAGCAAGATTTTTCGTCGGATTGAGGTTCGCAGAGCCCGCGCGCGGAATTGGTATTTTAATACTTGAAGACATGGTGCAAAGTACCTACCATTTGCATTTAATGAGAAACCAGAAATAGAACGGATCTAGATCCCATTTGCTATCAACGTTGATGCAAATAACATCTGCTACCTCTTCAAGTCGCTCCAAAAATTTCTGAAGCTGCGAACTATCATTTGCAAAGGAGGAGGTGGAAGCAAGTTTCTGGGTTAGAGTTCCGTATTTTAAGGCAGGACAGATTCTTGTCTTTCCTTTGGGGGTCTATTCCCTACTTTCTTATTTATTTATTCATTTTTTGTTTTTTCATTTTAGAACCGCAATCCTCCTCATGCTCAAAGATTATCGGGTCATGAGGGAGTGGGGCGTGGGTTTATTGTGATAGTATGGTTACAGTGAAAAGTTTTTCTAAAGATATAAGAATATTTCTCAATTACTACAGCGGATTCTTCTTGTACTGGGCCTATGACTACCAAGGTAGGCTTATGCACTGGCCCACAAGAGGAAGCCGCTATTCACACATTGGTTCCCTATTATAAGATGACATGTTGTAGTTTACACATATTCTCTATTGTTGATTACTTATTCATATTGAGAATTTCAATGTTGAACAGTGTTCACTTCTTACAACTATTGTTTACTCATTGCAATGAGATTCTAATTTTATATACAGATGTATTTTATTAGTCTATTCATTATCATTTACTACTTCATATAACAATAGCATATGAGTTGAAGGCGGGAGTGTTTGATTGGTCAGGTGATTTCAAATTATGATTAGATTATCAATGTGGGGGGGGGGGGGGGTGTTGCTTGTTTTCTAATTCTTGACTGTTTGTTTCATATAACCCAACCAGATGGAGTCAGTTGTTTTGATATCACCAGTGGGACGTCCATCAGTGAATCTAGGACATGATTGTGTTTATTGTATGATGAGGAGATTCGGGTACATTACATGCTGGGCAGTTCAAGGGTACTTCTTTACCCCGGCTTACTAAGTATTCCCGAAAATAGCCATGGCCAGTGGGAGTCTGCGTGAGATAGAAAATTTGATTAATGGGACTTTCCAAGGCTACCTTAATACTGGGTATAATATTCCTAGTTCAGTTTTTGTGGTTGTATTTTTCCCACTCCATTTCCCATCTTACAAGTATTCGTTTTTTGATCCTATTCTTCAGATTTCTAAGGCCAATATCAACTTCATCGTAAATTTTGCTAATGCCTAGGGGAAAAGTTTTAATTCTCAAGTTCTTTTTAATCGCTCGCAATATTGCTGTTTCCAGAATTTCAAGCTCCATAGGAGGCCACGCGGCAATGGCTGTAAGGGGAAGGTACCCAGAATCTTTATATGCTCTTATGCAACCCAGCAGGATATGCCTGTGCACATTTCGAAGCTTTTCCGTGTTTTTCTTTAATTGCAATCTTTCTGCAAAAACCACGCAACCATAGCTCCACATGGCGCCCACAGTGGCTCGGTACATAATCCGTCTAGCGCTATTTGAATAACCCTCAATGTTTGGACATACCAGTCTTAGTTTGCCTATGATTTTTAGTGATTTCTCTTTTAGATACAGAAAATGGCTTTCAAAAATTACGGCTTCCTTAACGAAGTTAAACGAGGAACGCAGGGAACCTGTTTTATGATTCGAATGAGATTTGGTATTGAAAATTCAAGGAAGCCTAGATCATATATAGCTCGAGAGTCGAAATTTTTCTAAGTCCCTCTCCTATCATATATGGCTCGAAAGTCGAAATTTTTCTAAGTCCCCCTTCTATCATATATAGCTCGAGAGTCGAAATTTTTCTAAGTTCCCCTCCTATCATATATAGCTCGAGAGTCGAAATTTTTCCAAGTCCCTCTCCTATCATATATGGCTCGAGAGTCGAAATTTTTCCAAGTTCCCCTCCTATCATCTATAGCTCGAGAGTCGAAATTTTTTCTAAGTCCCCCTCCTATCATATATAGCTTGAGAGTCGAAATTTTTCTAAGTCCCTCTCCTATCATATATGGCTCGAGGGTCGAAATTTTTCTAAGTTTTTCGCTGGACGGCGCACGGCGGACGGCAGATTTCTCAAATAGCCCCCCATAAAACAGGTTCCCTGTTAAAACGTAAATTGGCATCAATCATGACACCCAAGTATTTTATCGCTTTTTGACTAATGATTTTATCATTACCAATTTCAAATTCAGATAGTTCTTTCTTATCAACTTTCACTTGGATTTGTTTACGGCCATCTATTACAAGAACCTCAGTTTTCTCGGTATTGGTCTCAAGAGTATGACGGGCAAGCTCATCTTTGACTATACTCATCAGTTTTTGAAGGTTTTCTTTCAAGGTTTTTGCCGTCGTAACCAATTTGCGGCCCAGTGGATGAAAAGATTGTTCAATTTGCGGCCCAGAAAGAAGTGTTATTTATATTCCTCCGAATTACAATTGTAATGATTTAAAAAACAGTAAAATTATCATGATAGGCTATAATCACATTGTAGAAAAGCAGTTTAAAAAATGATTTAAAAAACAGTAAGCGTAACAAGCGGCCGTAAGCGTACCTCACGACCGATTTTGACCCGGTAAAAATTTTAATGAAACCTTTTTTTACAAACATCATCATGCTTACAGTTCCGTTTTCGAACTCGTCTATGACTCCCTGAACGTAAATTTTCTTCTACAAATTTGCATTCCTTTGCTTCACCATATCCGTTCGCTACTAATGCAGAAACACCTTTCAAAGTAAATTTGCAAGTACTTTTTGAATTGTGATAAGAACACCCTCTTAGTCATCTCATCGTCATAATAATACCAGTCACATTCTTTCTTCGCTGTTACAATTGTAATTCGGATGAATATAAACACTTCTTTTTGGGCCGCAAATCGAACAATCTTTATTTTTTCTTGGGTCGCAAACTGGTAGGGTTAGGCCGCAAATTGATTTCTCCAAACAATACTGATGAGGGTATCGTCAGCATAACAGCAAAACCAATATTTTTCATTATCCAATCTGCTCAGGACATAGTCGTAACCAATATTCCATAATAGGGGTCCAAGTACCAAACCCTGTGGACAACCCATACTAAGATTTATTCTAATACCTTGGAATGTGCACAGGCGATTGCTAAGATAGCTATGAATTATTTTTATGAGGTTTTTGTCAATTCTCATACCACAGATGATGGATGCGTGCGAGGTCCGATCAAATGCTGCTTTTATATCTATTGCTACAAACATGCCCAATTGCTTGAGCATCTTTATTGTTTTTATCTTTTTGCATGCCGTTATAATGGCTTCCTCAGCGCTTACGCCTCTTCTAAAGCCAAATTGTCGCCTGTTCAGACTTGTTTTGATATCTAATTCATGTTCAATTTCTTTGCATACATGATATTCAAACATTTTGGCCAAACATTTTATTAATGAGATTGGTCAATAACCTTCCGTTGTATTTTGATCTTTACCATCTTTAGGGACAATCCAGCTTCTTTCAGGCATTGAGGGAAAACACCAGATTTAACTGCAGCCACCATCATCCTTTCACACACACCAGGCAGAGTTGTTACGAAAAAACATTTTTATATGAGACCATCTGACACCATCTGTACCAGGTGCAGAGTTGTTGTTGCGGCTCTTGATATACTCAGTTACAGTATCTATTCCTACAGTGATGATCTACTCAGGGTCAATAATGATGTTATGAATGAAGTTTCTGTTTTGTTTCCCCATACAAGGTGGATGCAATGCCATCATTGTTGGTGATATACATTGGGATTTGTTGTTTATTTTTGGTCTTAATTATCACTTTATATGGTTTTCCCCCACGACTTGCCAATACTTATGAAAGAGCGCCATGTCTTTTCCTTCCTTATTTTTATTTGAAGCCTATATTCATTTTTAATTTGTATTTCAATGGCTATGTATAATTGTTTTACAAGGTTTGATTTGAGACGTTTGATTTTTCTTCTGATCCTAGTGAGAGTTCCTTTGAGGCACTCAATTTCAGGGGTCCTCCAGGTGACATTTGAGGTGGGGGGTACAGTGACTGATGTTTTCTTGATGACATCTACAATCCAATTGTTTACAATGCCAAAGGCTGCATCCACCTCGACAGAGGATCCAAGGTTACCAATACTAGGGGGTATTTCATCACTTCCATGAATTTTTCTCTCATAGTGAGGATGTTAATGAGTCTATAAATGATTTGTCAGCGTTAGTTATGCTGACATTAAATTGAATGTAGAAGTGGTCAGACAATGATTCATTTTTCAGTACATCCCAATAAGAAATTTGGTTATTTTTGTAAAAGGTGTGATCTATAGTGCTACTACAGTATGGGTTCAACCTTTCCCAGGTAATTTTTTTTTGTATATTTTTAATCTGTAGAGAGTTCTGTTGGGCCCAATCTATGATATCAAAGTCCCGGGTTGTGAACCTTTTAGTTTTGGCAATGCCAGGTAGATGAGCATTAAAATCCCCTGCTATAATGATACTGTTGTTACAATTGAGGATGAATATATCAATTAGCTCCAAGGTGTTATCTATTCCCTCATTTGGGGATAGATAAACATCAACTATTGTTAAAACCAAACACTACAAACCTTTTATGGATATATGGTTTACTGAATACAATGTTCCGCCTGATATAGACCCCAACATTTTTGTTTCCAAAAAAAGAGTACCCAAATATATTTGGTGGCTTGTTGATTTTAAATAGAGGGACTCCTGAACTAAAGCTTTATCTATATTCCACTTTCTTAAGTTTTCTTCAAAGGTATAAAAAGCAACTTTTCTAGTGCCAAGATTTATCTGTAAAAACTTAAAAAAGGGTTCCATATTGTATGATACATTTACTTTAGATACTTATTGCATTGTTAATGTTAATGTTGATAAGATCAGTGACGTCACCAGCATTATGAAATTCCTCCTCTGTATGGGGTAGATTTTGGTTGAAGTTGTAGATTCTTCTTTGGATGAAAACTTTGTATGTGTGGCATTCTAGGGTATTCCTCCTGTGGTTGGTATTACGTTCCTTGTATCGGCTGTTCTTCCTAATTTTCATATGGATGTAGTTCTGTGCAAGGCAGTCTAGGCAACCATTCCCAGTTGCCCATATTGCAACAGGAATTTCAATATCCTGACAGCGGTTTCTTGTGTGGCCAAGTAGGCCACATTTCTTACATTTAATCGATAGAGGCAAGGTATTAATTTTGCACCTTGTCCACCCAAGATCTAGATTCTTAATTTTATGGATTTTAGTGTACATGTTGAGGTTACATTTGACAACAGCAAAATTAGTATCAGGATACTTTGTTTTATCGTTGTAGTGATGGATAGTTATTTCTTCTGGTATGTCATTTGTGGTGCTAAAGATTGATTCCTCTATTTCTGGGGTGTCAACGCCATCAGAGATATAGTGGATTCCAAATTCTAGTGTATTGTTGACTGAATTGGGCTCCATGTATTTTAGACCTCTGGCTTTCATGTCGCTGATAAATTTATTTTGGTCATTGATTGAGCTGAATGTAAAACTCGTCGCTCCATTGGAGAATGACTGATCAGTGTTTATTGCATAGTTTGATTTTTTTGATTTTCGAACCTTTCAGTTGTGCTTTGATTGAGGTTGTATTGTCTTGTTCGATGGTACATCTCAATATTATTTTCTTTGTGGTGGTTTTCTTTGCCCTATTTAGGGCATAAGATACCCAATCTTTTTTGAATGGTATTCTGGTTCTTTCTATAGTAGGTTTATAGTACCTTGGATTCGATTTTTGCCCTACCATCCTTGTAATTATAGGTGTATTGGTCTTATTATTATCAATTGCTACTGTATTGGAGTAAGACCTTGCAGTAGTCTTATTTGGGGGATTAATATGTTTGCTAATGAGGTCTTGGACCATTACGGACAGTTCCCCCTTTATCCACTCACTCAAGGTGTCCCTGTCCTTGGTGGAGCTCTCATTAGTGGTTGAGTGCCCACTCTTATTGCTCTCTTTGCATTTGGATTTTTGTTTGTCATTACATTTAGGTTCTTTGTTGGTGTTGTGCTCAATGGTGGAATCAATAAATACATCTTCTTCAAAACTGACCTAGGCATTAAACCGTGGTCTATGGTACCTAGTTGTTATCTCTTAGGTTATTCAATTCATCCCTGTTTTTTTGGGCTTGGTTGAGGCGTTGTTCCCAACTATTGGTTGATTGTTCTGCTGCGTATTGTTTGCAGTTAAGGTGCGCAATTGGTCATTTTCAAATTTGAGAGCTTTTATATCCTCTTGTAAGGTTGCAATAACTTCATCTCTGCTATTGTGAAGCGAGTTGTTGGCTTCCCTGGCTTTAAGGTCTTTACGTAATGTCACTATGAGGCTTTGCAGATTATTGATACTTAGCTTCTGTGATTGGGTTTCTGTTATGAGTTCATTATATAGTTCTTGTAGATTTTCAAGCTGCTCGTTCAGGGCATCCCTTTCTACTGTCATTGCAAGTAGACTATCTTGCATTGTACCAGTTTTTGGTAGCTTAGTTAAGGGTATACCAAATGTTGAATCATCGCTACGTGAGAGATGAGGGCGTTTTTTGGCCTCCGTTAATTTTGAGTCGTGACTGATATTGTCCACAGTGTTATTATGGACCTCTGTGTGTATTACTTCATTCGTATTTTCTGTTGTGGTGAGCTTATACTCAGCAGCCTCATTTTTTTTATATAGTTCTCGGAGCTTGGAGAGGATATCTCTAGTTTCAAAGTTTCGCCGAGTCTTATATTTCTCGTCATCTCTCATAGGTTTCCATATCAGGTTCCAACTAAAGATGCCCAATTCACTCCAGCAGTTATATCTCATGTCTCGGAGTTTTTTTGCCATTTCAGGATGCACCAAGCCATACTTTTGTGTGTATTCCAGAAGTTTTTGATAAGAGCTTTGCGCGTTATATTCAGATTGCTTTTCAGCCTCAATAGGATGATGGTTACCAACTATTGGTAGAACGGGGGGCTCGTTCGATGTGGAGTTATTGCTATTGTTTCTTGCAGGCTGGTCCGCTGTTCCAACCCCGCTGCTTGGTCCGGTGGTTGGGCGGTGGAATTAGAGGCCCCATTGCTTGCTAACGACCGATGAGAGGCTGAATGCCTCACCTCACCAACTGCCGATTGTGGGACTCCTAACCCACCAGTTTGATCCTCTCTTTTACCTGTCATGTTTGTTGTGATTATATGTGGATTGTCATTTTCCACACTTCACAGCTGCTTGGTCCTGTGATGTGTGTGTTGCTCAAAGAGTGACGGGTGAGTGTGATAGTTCTCCTTCCGGCTTTGGTTTCAGGAGGGCGCGAGATTTCCACTCCTAAGCAAAAACCCTGTGACTCTGGAGTGGTGGTGGCTCTCCAAATCAGTGAATGTGGGTGTGTAGGAGAGGATAGGATGGGATGGGGAATTCTAAGGACAGATATTGGAGGATGGGGACATATGCAGTTGTAAGATCGTGAAATCTTAACAAATCATGTCGATGCAGTGTAAACACTGAATCGAAACAAAAAGTCGAGAGTCCCGTAGGAAATGCAGGTCAGCTGACTGCTCTCGGAAGATAACCAGATAACTATCGAAATACCTAATGAAGTCTACATGCAGAAAGAAACCTGCGAGTAGTGGAAGACGAGAAGAATGCGTGTATTCTTACATGCAGTGGGACTGCTGCAGGAGCCATATGCTATTAGCTAGACAGTGTCCTGCGCTCTGCATACCCAGAACACTTGTTTCCAGGTAAGCCCGTAGGACAGAGGGGTGGTGGTAGCACACTGGGTTGTGGGGGGAGTTACAATCGCCCCTAACCCAGCTCGGCATATAGAGCTGAACAGGCCATGTCGTGAGCCTCCGCACCACGGCAAGGTAGCAGCTAGACTTGACAAGGCCACAGTTACCCCTTGTGACCAAGCCCCCGTTTAGAAAAAAAGAAAAAAGAAAAGAAGGAAATGCGCTGAAAAAATATATTACTATTCGATAATGGTCAATGAAATAAATTCATGTTCTGAGCCGGGGGAAGAAACTTCACTCCCCCTAGCACCCCGTTCGGTACGGGGCTATGTACCAACAAATAATATAGATCAATGGAAGATTTCAACTCCAATATTTGCGCTTAGATTCACAGGTGTCAAGTTCTCATCCGACTCAATTATTGCTCTTATTATAGGGTTTTCATTTTTCCTTTTCTGCATGTATTTATTTATGCTTGCAATTTGTCGGTCCTGCATGGTTGCGATATCCAATATGCCCCTTCCACCGTCGCTCCTCCGGATGACTGTTCTTTCCAGTGCAGCTTTTAGGTGATGTTACCTGTTCTTCGTTAGGCTTTTCCTAGTTATCCTTTGTAGGTCTTCTATTTCCGATTCGGTCCATCTAATAATGGCAAACGAATATGTAAAAGCACAGGTATTGCGTACGTGTTTATCGCCTTCACTTATTATTATTATCATTATTACTATTATTATTATTATTTCGTGAACACAAAAGATAGAGGCGCAGCTACACAGATTCACGCTTCTTGTACAGCGCTGTCTGAAAAACTTTCCCGATATTTATCGGCGGCATGTTTATTTTGAATGCGAATTTGAATTGGCAAGTAGTCAACGCTAAGCTGCATTACGAACCGTTTTGTTTTACATGCCCTGCTACCACATGTTATATTCAATTATCGTAATGCCAGAAAAAAAGCATCGCTCCCAATTCATTTAGGCCGCGCAAATACGCGAAAAAAGACGTCCGCTAATTTTGGACGAAATAAGAATTGCCACCTCTCCCATTTTCATAATAAGCCAACATAATTATAAATGACAAGCTGAAATACCCGTTCGTCGGACGGACGACAGACAATGTATAAGTTGCTCAGGAAGGTTCTTTGGAGAAATTTTCAATTTACTTTAAAATAACTGAGAGACTTGATATTCTGTACAACAAAATAATTTATTGACTTTCATTTTTCATAGACAATAAAAACTACAGTATAGTAGGTCGGATCGTGTTTTTTGGGCACATTTAAGAGACCTAATTTTTCATTCACACCCTTGCTCGAAATCTAAATGAGAAAACACTTCTTACTTTTTTTTCTGTTTCCTAACAATATTTATTTTTTTTAAATAAAAATAATTGATAAATCTTCATGTAATTCCACTGAAATAAGTACTTTTTTAAAAAACGACACAAAAAATGATTTCAATAAGAAATTCTCACTTAATGAGGTACTGTTATTTGCTGACATAACAAAGTCCATCTCGCGCTTTTTCGTGCATACAGCGCGGACCTCCTACAAAAATAAAATGAATTGATGGGATAAAATATGTTAATTGGTTATTTTTCCAAGTGTTTTGTAAATTTCTGTAGATTACCAGTAAAAGTAGAAGGTAATATAACGATTTTTCCAGCCTTGGCCCCTGAATCGTTTGTTAAAGAATCTTTCAGATTAACATAGCTATCGCATCGCAGCTCTTTCTGGTGAAGTCTCAAAAACAATAATTTTTCGCTCTCAATTTTGGCTGCAACATCTACACTAAAAACGTTCAGTAATTGACGATAGTACAGCAAATAATTGCGCTCATGTGTTATGAAGTGAAAAGAATAAAATTCTGTGGCCGATACTCTTTTTCCATTTTTCTTATAAATATTCAGATGATACCCGTCATTGCCATCTGGAAATATTAGAGGCATTTCTTTCAAAATCACCTTCACTTCCGGACATGGATTTTGACTAATTCTCTCGTACACAGATTTAAATTCTCTTACATATTAATTTTCAGAAGCTTCAATCAAATTCAATTGCAATAGGGAAGACGTATTTTGCCGTCGTTTTTCCGCTTCCAAATCAGCGTTATTTAGAAGATATAATTGCAGAAATCGAGGGTCATTGGATACTGGACACAAACTATCAATTTTATGAAACATCTTTCCACAAATTTTAAACGTTAAATTGTTAAATAATTCCTCTTGACAACCAAGGGAGGTTATTGCCAATGAATTATTATAATTACAAATATTATTGAAAAAATGAGGAGAGTCGCAAGACTCATTTAATAAAAGACTCATCAATAGATCCGGAGGAATTGGGTGTCTGGGAAGTTCAAAACTACCGTTATTGCAACACATATTTAAACTTTCACCTTTAAAAAACTTGGATCCACATTTCATACACATCTTGTTGAGCCCGCCAATATGGCATTTCTTCAAATAATCGTTTGTTGCAACGTATGACGGGATCACATCATTTTCAAGTTTTGTCAAACGGCGCTTATTCTTACGTTTTTGCAATTGTTTTCGCAACTTTGAACCGGAACGGAACAGTTTACTTTTCCTACGTGCCATTTGGAACGCAAAGAAGGACAAACAGAATTTGAAACAGAAAAACTTGACTCGCGCCAACCAAAAAGTTCATGGACAACATGATAACACAAAGAACAAAAATAATTCGAATCAGAAAAATAACAAAACAAAACAATATAATTTATGGTAACCATAACCATGTGCAGGATAAGAGAAAAGCAAATCAACACCCAAAATAATTCGGAACCCAAAACAACGACATAATAACATGAAAGACAAAAATAATTCGAAAGAGAATAAAACGGTCCCTTAAACCGCGGCCATCAATCAACACCCAATCCGTATTTCCAAGCAATTTCGTCAATTTTGTAAAACTTACACACTCCACAATGAAAACATGCTGCTAGAAACATCTGACTTTCATCCCTCGCCACGGCTTCAAAAGGGGGAGTTTTTTATTTTTGACCACCTCGTCACCATCTAGATCATCGTGAGAGGATGCTGTAAAAATCTCGTTAAAATCCGTCCAATAGATTTGGAGTTTACTTGCTCCAAAAAAACGGTCAATTCTTTTATTATATAGAGAAGAAGAAGATACCTACGATGCGTACTGCGAGAAAAACACGCAAATGATAATCGGTGTCACAAATCGATGCGAAAGAATAAAGAGCCTGTCGAGTCCTTTCATTCATATCTAATAAAATTTCATACTCTGTTTGAGGTCTATTGATGAAGCCAGGAAACATATTCAACGATTACTGAATAAGACTCGTATTTACTACTTCCCATCCTTCTTTCTTCTTCATTTTCCACGGGTAAATATACTTGACAAATGCTTAAAGGAGACAGCAACTCGAAGTCGTCGGTAGTAATATCTGTCAAATGGAAGGGAATGCTAGTACATTGAACAGTTTATAAAATTGAGAGAAATCCCATAATTTATATTAGTCCTGAAAAATTGAAAGGAGCTAAAAGAAGAAAAAAGTAGAGGGAGCAGAAATTAGGAAAACGAGAAAGAAATAAAATAAATAAATAAATAATAAGAGGGGTATTATGTGTAGGTGCAAAATACATTGGGAGGAGAACGTTTGAAAAAAGTAAGTTTCGGAAAAGAGTAGAAGGAGCGCGCTAGCGAGAGAGAGAGAGAGAGAGAGAGAGAGAGAGAGAGAGAGAGAGAGAGAGAGAGAGAGAAAAAAAAAGACTCATTTGTTTATCCAACAGCAACTACAAATATATTATTTCTGTTTACACTGGAATTATTTGTCGCTGTTCCGAGTGTGTATTTTTGAGTTCTCAATGGAAATTTTTTTGCATTTCTACTAGCATCACCTCACACAAAGTAAAATAAGAGTTCGAAAGTCGATTCATTAGGACACGACTTTTTTTCCCCCTTTTTTCTTTCCACTCACACCAAAGCAAACTGCACTGCCAGATACCTCTTGATGGCGATTGTGTCACAAAAGAATCGGTTAAAGATTCTTTCTTCCCGAAATTGAAATTTCACAGAGACTCGTAGAGTCGTACGGTCGTTGTAAAGGTACTTCGAGCACTGCGTACGGGAAAATGCAGTTGGTGGAAAACTGGCTCAATTTACAATTTTGAAAAATAATAAAGTTCCTGTTAATCGTTTTGAACTTCTTATTATTTCATCTGACAGTTACATAAAACAATATTTACAAAAAGATCATAAGATACGTAAAACGAATTGAATTCTTTTCAGCTGGATGACAATTTATTTCTAATCTATACGAGTTACATTTCTCTCTCGAAGTTAATCTGCCTCGAGGGCTGGTTTAAGCTACCGTTTGGGGAAAAAGCACACTATTGGGTATTTTAATTAGGAGTCGGTAATTATTATAAAGAGAGGGTAATATACATCTTATAATTGGTTTCGCGGATTATGACGAGTTATACGCTCGCGCTTCGCGAATTCGTGGAATTAAGCAAGTACGACGACAATACAATCTAACGGTAATTTTTCCGTATACATACATACGAAATATATCTTTGAACAATATTTACATCGTGAGTTTGACTAGCGAGAAACATCGATAATTTCTATGATTTTGAGAATTGCGGCGCCACATAGAATAAAGCCAAAAGTGGCGTCACAATATTCATCCCCTCACCAAAAGATTGAATTTGGGGTATCTTAGCGTCGCGCGAGGATATTCTTGTTATTAAGTATATATACCTATTATTTACGGGTTACATACAGTCAACTTATACTTGATATTGTGCGGAATTTTTACATGTGATTTTTTTTACATCAACTATCATGGTCGTACAGGAAATGAAATTGAAATATAATATTGTGGACTGACTATGAAATTGTCGGTAATACGATATCTTATTGACTACTTAGTTACAATGGATGTATTTAAAATGTGAGGAAATGCGTATGTTAGCATCTTGGTTATATACATTCTCAGGTCAACAGCCTGCCTACCTTTTAACATACAAAAATGCTAAAAAATAACGTTCACACGTAAATTAGGAAGGGAAATTGAAAAAACGTATACAATGAAACGAGAAATCCTACAATCTACCGAAAAAATACGAGATCTTGGAATAATCATGGACAGGAAACTAAGTTTTGATGATCATATTGATCATGTCATTTGTAAAAGCAAACGGGGGGTGGGGTTTCCTTCTTCGAAACTCTAAATCATTCAGGAATATTAGAACGTTTATGGTATTACATTACGCACTAGTAAGACCACATATGGAGTCTGGAAATCTGATCTGGAATCCGGTGCTAAAAAAACATTCGGAGGCACTAGAAACAATAGAACGTCGCTTTCTGAAATACATATATTTCAGAATTTTTCAATACTACCCCATTCATATTGATTACAGAGAATTTTTGGCAGGCTTTGAAAAGGACTTCCTAGTCAATAGGCGTAAAACCTCCCAGCTAAGTTTTCTCCACAATTTATTGCAGCCGGACAAACAAACTTCGACCTACTCCAGGAAATCAAACTGCTTGTACCGAGACCAAACTCAAGGTTACACGAAACATTCTATATACACCAAAAGGGGAGTCTAAAACACGGTTTCCCTAATCGAGCTTGCGCTTTATATAACACCCTTGAGAAGAAGACGGGAGGCGCCTAAGAACAGACTTTTTGTTCACCGTTAAGGAATCATTGAACACAATATATGGGTAGTTGGATATGGCGGGATTGGTAGTTTCATCTTGGGTCAATGTGTGTCGAGTTCATCGAGAACCGCGACAGGCCGGACAGGTTCGTGCTATCTGTTGATCAAATCAATTTTAGCGGTTATAACAATGAACGGTTAACTAAATTTTTTCTTGAAACGATCATCGGTCAAGCAGAACGAGCACAAACTTAGTTCTGAACGACATATTGAAAACGCAGAGCAACAATATCTGATCTTCTCCTTATAAGAGCCGTACAATGAAATGAATGTGAATGAAATCATAGATGATTTACTGTATATGTTAGGCTCAATTGCCGAAATCGCTCATTGGGCGAAAAAATTGACCGCAACGCATTTTGGTGAGTGGAAAACAACCAGTACGCGAAATTCGGCGTTTGTGCATTTCAGGTAACAACCGGAACGCGTTGTAAAATGCGAAACTATTAGTTCACGTTCTGGTCTGCTTGATTTTCATAAAAAGAACCTCAACGCGTTTTCGAATAATCTCGTTCAAACCTGAGAAAACGATGAAGACGGGAAGAAGCCTAATCGTGTTTATGAGAAGTATTTAGGAAGAAGAGATATAGTGTTCAGCTGTGGAGTACAAAGTTGTAAGAGGACCAAGGCTGTTGGATGTCAACGCGAGGGTGCAAGGAATGGGTTGGAAAGACAAGCGGAAAAAATGCTATCGCGTTCGAATGCCAGATTTCCACTGATTCCAGTGGGTACAAACATTCTATTACGAGTACTTGATGTTGATCGCGGACGTGCAGCTCCCCGAAGTGTCCCAGCGGTGGTAATTGAAATTAATTCTTCCGGGTTTTCGAAAGTCGGTACAAAGGAGGAATTCTCAAAAATAGTACATTCAGTAAGCTCGCAGATGTGCCTATAACATCAATGACCTTAAGATCAGCATCTGCTGCACTTTCGGGCAGCGAGCAAGGCTTTGTTCACTGTAATTGTAAACGCTACTGCATCGATAGAAAATGTAAATGCCTCGCGAACAATATGAAGTGTAACTCAAAACGTCACTCGAATTCTTCATGTAAAAATAAGTAGCCTATAATTATGTAAAAAAAACAAATAAGATATTTTTCATATTCATAGATGTTTTAAAAATGAATCAGGATTTCAGAACGCGTAGTGGCTCTTTCTTCAAACGATTAGCATAGGCCACAACGCGACCTGGTAATTAAACGTTTCAAAACGCGTTCTGGTTATACTAAAATTGCTCATTTCGCGTACTGGTTGTTTCGCACTCACCAAAACGCGTTGCGGTCAATTTTTTCGCCCAATGAGCGATTTCGGCAATTGAGCCCAACGCACATAAACAATACGTACTACAACAAACACACAAAATTCAAACGAATTCGATGTAAATTCGCCTGTAAGGGCTCTGCTAGGAGCGCCACTCTCCACGCAACTCTCAAAGGTGATGGTGTGTAATAGTCCCATATAAATACCATAGGAATGTTTTTTAAAAGTTCCTCACTACTTAATTGATCAATCAATTTTTAAAAATGAGATATACAAAAGTCAGAGCCGAGTCTACTTCAAAAATTTCAAAACTCCTTTAGGTGGCATTCTATTTGAATTTTACAAGAAAGAGAAGAGCGAAAAGAAAATACGTTGTTTTGTCATTATCACTCATCATCACCTTCGAGTGCAGGCTTTGGAGAAATTCCGCATAGCAGCGCATACTCTGCCCTTATGGGGCTTTTCCATGTCGGCGCATTGCATACATATTCTCCTACGTGTTGTCGAAATGGTAGTATTTCCAACATTGCTCTTATGGCAAACTACTCCACGATGAAAATTAGTATGCAATCCAGCAACACCCATAAGAGCAATGTTAGAAATACTACCATTTTGATAACATGTACTGTAGGAGAATACATGTAAGATTGCATCTGTACGCTCACGAGACAAACATTAGATAAGAGACCTATAGTTCAGATAATAGGTTGAACATTCATTCATTCAGTCTAACGTGTTTGCCTCATTCACACGTGTTCATCTCTTTCACAGTATTCCTTCTCTTGTCCATACGCAGCAGTGTTAACATTTTTGTTTCGACTCAGGTACGTTAAGAAACTACCATATTTATTCTATAAGCAGAAGATCATAATTATGATAATAATTTCATCGATTTTGTTGTATTTTATAAAATTACAGTATTTTCTCTGTATCGAAATCCTCTTTTTTGTTTGTTGACATCATCGGACTTATATATATATATATATATATATATATATATATATATATATACTAGCGGTTGGCAGCATGCCTCCGGCGCGCCTGACCGCCAGCTGTGTGTTGAGTAGATATCAGTGTTTTGTAAATATTTCGATTTTAACGGTAAGAGCTGAGTTGACAGGTAAGGGCTAGATTGCAGCAAAAAACGGACTAATTCATGAACCGTCGCAATGATTAAGGAAATAGATGGACAGTAGGTAAAAAGCCTGCCATATCCCCGAAGCATTACATCAGTCTGTGTAGAGGCATGAGACGAACTCAGTCGTTTCCTATATGAGAAACCGGATGTAATTTTCTTAATTCTTTCTCGAACCCAGTACCTTTTCTTAGGTAGTTTCAAACTCTGACGACGATATTTACCTAATGTATAGTTACTCGTCACAAAAGAAGAGCAAATTTTCAAGAAATTATTTTACATAAACGTCTCCTTTCAAAATCGAAAATTGGATACGTAAAACTCGAATAGTCTCTGTAGATTCATCCAGAGCAACCGGTTTAAATGCTCTCTCTCTGTAAACACAATGATCTTAAATACGCATCAGTCAAAATACCAATAGTTCCAAAATTTCCTCCTAAAAATCTGGAATTGGGCTCATTCGAAAGGAAATTAAAGGGGCAACAATTTTTGTTCTCTTCAATTTTTCATAAAAATGAGTAAAACTCGAGTTATCACCATAACTTAATTTTTATAACTGCGCCGCTCAACGCGGTTGAACGGACGGTAACGTTGGAACAACGCGTTCGCGTTTGATGGCAAGCTACACCACCACGGTTTTTTATATTGAAAAAAGTCATTGTTTTCGCCCTTTTTTGAAATTACTCAGCACCTCCCCGTCAAATTTTTATTTTTATGAGTCTATGTGCTGCTCTGGGATGAGGACAATATATCCTGAAAGTTTGAAAGCGATCGGCCCAGTAGTTCTCGAGTTATAAACGGACAGGAGGACGGATGGACAAACTTTCTGCTTTATATATTAGAGATATATGCAATGCGCCGACATGGAAAAGCCCTATTGGCGAATAGAATAATTATCACTCATGATATCGACGATGAACAACACGTTCATTTTCCAACCAATAAGCGGAAAACTACCCAGCTTCTACTCTGCTAAACTCTCACTAATAATAGGCCAGGTTTCTGTGACGTCAAATCGTCGTCAAACAGTAAATAACTGCTAGCCAAACTACCTAACGTTGACCCAACTGACATGTTGACTCCCATAAGAATAACACAAGGACCTAAGATCATTGTATTTTTGTTCAATCATAACGAATTTCTTAATATTTAGAGATTGATGAACAAACGCTGAGAAGTTTAAAGATTCTAAATATATATGTTTGATCTCTTAATTAAGTCTCATTCCAAATTATTTATGTTATGATCTTCGCTCCTCATGTTATTCTTATGAGAGTCACCTTATCAGTTGTCAGTTGGATCAACAAGGTGGGTAGTCTTGCTCATAGTTATTTACCGATTGATGTCACAGAACCCTGGACCTTTTTTTAACACTAGAAATGCCGTAAGGTGATGTCAGCAAACTGCAGCGACTATGTCGTTTCACAATTTGTAATTAAAATCTCCAAACATTACTCAATACCAGTATATAACGTTGCAAATCAAATAGGCAAAGACAACAAGCAACTTCTTCACTTTCTAATGTAAAGACTACTTTTCATTTTGTAGTGATAGAACCAAAACAATGTACGTGTACCACATTGCACATCAAAAATTGATATCAATAGGTTGGTGAACAAAATCAATAGGGTGAAGAAGAAGAAGAAGAAGAAGAAGAAGAAGAAGAAGAAGAAGAAGAAGAAGAAGAAAAAAAAAAGAAACAAGTAGCCTGTAGCAGGCTGGAAGAGGTTTGTGCCAATGGACAAATATCCAAATTGACGACCAGGCAAACTATACCTTTTCAACAATTAAGAAAGAATATTTTATTTCTGATTATTAATATTATATAAATCAATAATCTGTGTCAATTAAACTTTATTCTTCACGGATATCCTTATAATAATCATAATCCTAATAACAGAACAACAGAACAAAATGAATTTTTTCAGCTCATTTTCCAAAATTATCTGGCATTGGCTTCAGTCTTTCAGCTTTCAGCTAGCTATCCAACTCTGTTTCTTACCGCTTTCTTCTCTTTTTATAATACTCATCTCTCTTCTTAAAAAGTTTCATCTATCTCTTACAAGAGAAATCTGAGTCTCTTGTATTCTATTTAATATCAATAGTTCTCTTCACTTTCATAAAAAACAGACAACAATAATTCCGTCAATTGTGTAGCATCTTGATCCCATCAAACTTTAAATAACAAATAAACGCAAGACTTATCAATAACAAAAAAAAAATAACGATAAAATAAATATATTGTAGCTCGATATCAATTTCATGTTTATTAGGATACTAGCACAATATTGACTTCCTATTCATTAAAATACATTAGCTAATGCCATCAACTATACACGTACCAGACAAATATTCGCAATGTTAAAAAAGTTTTCACTTTGCTGGATACTATCACCAGAGTGTGCTGCATGTTAAGCCGCAGGTGTAAGAGAGAGGGAAAGATGTTCTGTCTCTAAGCTTTTACTCTGCTGGTTAACATGCAGCACGCTCTCGTGGTAGTATCCAGCAAAATGAAAACTTTTTTAACAATGCGAGTATTTGTCTGATACGTGTATAGTCAATGGTAATACGCCAATCTTAGGATTTTTGCAAACGTTTGTGATGGTAACAGACGCGAGACGCTTTTCATTGTCTCGTTCCTACCTATTGTTTCTAATGATACTTGGGGCATAAAAACAACACCAACTACTACAAAGACAAAAATTCACTTCCTAATGCAAACACTGCTCTTCTCTAAAAGTGAATACGAGAACAATTGACTATGAATCGATATCACATTGTAATGCGACATTGAAAGGTCGTTGAACAACAATCAATACGCTGGAGAGAGAGAAAAAAGATGCTATTGCAACTGGTTTGTGACACCAACCTAAAAATTGGGATTTAAACTTAGAGTTGGGGAGTTGGTAGCCCCGACCATATTCACCCTTTCATTCAATGCTTTTTAAATGAAGAAATTTCACGCCCCATAATTAATACGATAACGTTTTTTAAAGCAAATACAAGCATAAATTTTGTAGTCTGTACCATCAACATTAAATACAAAAAAAAATTGTAGCAATAGGCCTAGACAATATATTGAAAAAATAACGGTTGATTGAAAATTAATGTATGAACGTACATAAATTTTCTGATTCACCCTTTCAGTAGCGCTCTCTAGTGTAGGTTTAAACCCCAATAGTCCAAATAACCAAGTGCCTTCAAATCATGTAATCTAATCACATTACACGTTCTTTTTAGGAGATCACCATCTTTCAAAATCCTAATATTGTAGTATACAAAGAAATCTCACAGCACAACAATCAGAAATTTCAAGTTCAAATACAGCAATGTTGAAGACGACATTGAAGATCAGCACAGCCTGAGCCATGAGAGAGTGACACAAAACACAAAGATACGCGATATAGTATGATAATTGCCTAGCAGCTTAATAAAGAAGGCATACATGTCTGGCCCAACTCCAATACAACGTATTAAAATTGCGAGCCATAGAACGTTAAACATTGCAAAAACCTCTAAATAATGTATTGTATTTGTATATGATTGTGTTACATACATAACATCAAAATAAAATGAAGAAACTAACCGCGCAAACAGCACTTAATTTTGACAAGCTCGCACCACAGTACTTGTATTTCACTGATTAATGTATTTTCAACTTGCCTAAACCTGCCTTGTGAACGTGTCCACTTCAAAAATTTCTACTTATAGTGGAATGTTACATAAGCGGTAACTTGGCACTAACTAGCAACCAAGCAAATTGGATACACAAAGAATGTCGTTCACATTGGTTGGGAGAAATCATGATATAAAATCTTGTTATGCGTATCAAACGCCAATAATAGTTGGAGTATGAGACCGCAAGCCACTGAGCAACTAAAACGTCCAAAACCGATTTTTTTCTGTTTTGGTTGCTTGTCGCCAGTCGCTCGTCGCCTGGTTGCCGCTTGTGTAACTCAGCACTTGAGTTACCCTCTATTGCTTATTCTGAAACACAGTACAATATAGAGGTATTGACACAACGCAAAATTTCTGTATCCCAAAATGTGGTAATTCATATTCCGCTACTCTCGCTGCGATTGTTCAAATACCTCCCACACCCCACCTGTGTCGGTACCCTACCAAAGGTACCTTAATATTGACCAGGGATGCGCAGCCAATCAGCATTGACTTAAACTTTAGCTTTTGGCTGACAGCTAATACCAATAAATTCATTAGCTGGATTTTAGCTTTTTCAAAATAGGTTAAAATAATAGCTTAAAATTTGAACTTAATTATAATAGCTTAATTTTACCTGCAACCAATCAATACTTTCTAATGACTGGCTATTGGCTGAAAAGCTGATGTCTCAAAATTCGTTGACTGTCTTTTAGCTTTCTTAGAAATGGTCAAAACAAGAGCTTAAGCTTAAACTTAAGCCAATAACGGCTTTAGCTGCGCATCCCTGATATTGACGTTTTTTCTGAGGGTTGTAAAAAATGAAGAAATTCACGCGCAAAGATAATTTTTTTTGAAATAGGTAGACCATAGTCAGTTGTTTATTTGTACCGTGTTCTGAACATGTGTTTGGGGTACCCGCGTTTTTAACAGCCTTCATAGGCCTTTCTGCCTATTTCATTCCTAATACTGTTTGCAGCGACGGTGGCCGAGCGGTCAAGTTGCAGAACTTCTGATTCAGAGGTGTATGGTTCAAACCTAATTCTTGGTGGCAGAAGAACTTCTGATTTAAAGGTGCGTGGTATAATTATAAAGAAAACGAGAAATATTAAACAGCACAAAATGGAAAAGGCGTTTGAAAAAAAAAAACATAAGCACGAAAAAAGAAAGAAAAATAACGAAAATCTGATCTAAAATGACCAAAATAGGTGGCTCACAAAAAGTTTATTGCTTTCAAACAAAATGAAAAGAAGAAAACCCAAAAAACAAAGTAATTAATCGCAGACAAAGCAATCCTCCAGCATTCTTGCAAGGAAGATGATTGCTCGAAATACTACCTGACATCGTTGAATTAAAATAAGTCTTCAATAACTCAGAACAACTTCAAAGCCCAAAGGTTTGGCATTCGGGTTGTAATGATTAATCGCAATGATTTAAATAAATCAACGTGCACATGCCCTCCATTTTCAAAAAGTTTGCAATACAAGCATACTGTAGGCGTGTGCATATGTGCACATGCTTGAAATTACTCACCGCTCCCTTGGGAACAAAAGCAATATCATTGGGCCAGAAACAAAGCGAGGAAGACTGAGCAAAGCAAGATGTGCGCTGCTAATTTAATAATAATCAGTGAAGCATTGTTCATAATTTTTAACTTTTGGAACATTATCTTATTTTATTTTATTTCGTTTCTATTTATTTATTCATTTATTTTTTTCCGGTCAAATCCCTATTTTTTTTGAGATTCCTCATTTTTTCGTTTGATGTAATTTTTTTTATGTTGATGTATTTTTTTTTTTATATTTACTTTGATTTTTTTTTTTCGTGAATTGATTATTTACCGCTCAAAGTGATTATTTTTTTGTATTTTTAGCTGTGAATTTTAGACTTTTCCTTTTGTACCAAAAAATCACACCCTAAAAAATTCTAAACGTCACTGACGTTCAGTTGTGTACGAGGACACGTACATTGTGGCTTGTTTTACTGACTTTTCAGGTAAGTATATACGAATATCGGTCGAAAGTCTTTCCGGCATTCCGTTTGCACAGTATCTTAACGCACGTACAAAACGTGAAATCAATTGACAACTATCTACTACTATTTTCTATAACATCAACTACCAAACCTGTCGGCAAGTATCGATGCAACGCTACCAACACGAAAATTTGTGAAAGCGGTAAAACGTTCTTACAAGGATGTGCAAATTTTTCAAAAACGAAAATTACAAAACATTTCTTCATGAAGTGTTGGTATTTCAGTGACATATCCAACGCTCTGTGCGATCGCCACTTTATATGTGGGAATACAACGCTGGTCAAACAATGAACATGCGAATCAGCCAACCAGAAAACAGTTTTACCTCCATGATCAGCAAAAGTTAGCCTGCCTATACATATTATGGTCGAAAGGATACCCACTTCCTGGCCCTCAAGTCAGGGACTGATTGTCAATAAGTCCAAGGGTGACAATGTTTTGATAAAATTAGATCTTTGCGTACGTGAGAAGAGAAGAGAGAAAAAGAGAGGAAACCATACAATCTTCTGATGTGTACAATATTCTACTTTCTGACTCTGTATTGCAAGAAACTTTTCTTTTCTCACTCCATCAATCGTCGTCACCAGTACAAAGATAACTGAAGGCCGTATTAAATCACTTGAGCAACAAGTTCTTTCTTTTTTCCTATAAGCGATTCACACATGACGTCACAGAACGCGTTCTCATCAACTGGGGGGCTTACAGGTAGTTTTTGGAATAATCGATTTATCTCGAGAACGGTGGAATTTTGTGAGAAATTGAAGAGAACTAGATTTATTTTTCTTGTAATTTTGCATCTAATAAAAAAAGGGATCTCTTTCAATTGAACTCACCTGAAGAAAGGCTTTTTCTCCTGATCTACCCATATATGCCCCCAAGTTGGTATTCTCCGCATCCCGCTCCATCCACACATTTATGTAAACAAAGCCAAAGTGTGAACACCTTATCGTCGGCCTCGTTCCAAACCATTGTAACTCCGTTTTTTATCAATTTGCAGATTTTTGCATTTTTGTATTGACGTAAGCAATACAAAAATGCAAAAATCTGCAAATTGATAAAAAACGGAGTTACAATGGTTTGGAACTAGGCGAACGTTATGCTCCTCCTTTCCTCCCACCGTGTATAATACCTTTTTCCCCGGTTACGTCTTAATTTGCAGTTTGGACTATGTTTCCCACAAAAACGAAAGAAAGAGAAATGAATTCTCGCGGACGTGAGTGAGAGCAGGGATAATCATGTATTGTCCTACAAAGCGATAAGGACTGCAAAAGTCCTACAGAACGGCGTAAAATGCAGCTCACAAAGTTTGAAGTACTCGTATTGAAGAAAAAAATCATTTGAAAAGATTGGCTATGCGACGGCAATGAATAACTAGCTTCTCTAGTGATGCACACTACATATTCACACGGCACGACATTAAATTGCAGTTGCATGTTCGTTAATCGTAAACATCGGTAGGTGTGAAAATCATCAAATTCTTGTATCGGTGGATGTAAAATAAAATGCTACCCCTACCACGCGGCACGAGCACTTCGTATTATAATATTAAATTAAGCTAATTAATATACGAGAGCGATGAATGGTGAATACAAACGGAGGGAGGAGGGGGAGAGAAAGAAATAAGAACTTGATACTATTCGATACGACCTTCAATTATCACTGGACTATTGACGATTGAGAAAGTGAAAAAAAATTTCGCATGACACCGAGTCCGAACGGTTTGAATGGACGAAAGTAGAATATTATACAGATTAGAGGTGTGTGTTTTTTTTTTTTTTTTTTCTCTCTCATAGTTCTCTGATGTACCCAAAGATTGATTCTGTATAAGCTCAATTCAGATAGATAAAGAGTCACAATTTCGTTATCACCCTCTTCAATTACCGCTGATGATAAAACATCAGAATTTTGAAGTTTTATCCTCGCAGCGGTGAGTATTTCTTGATTAAAAATGTTCATTGGCAAACACGAGGGCTCGGCCTAGGAAACTGTCTTAAATCGATGTTCTCGAATAATGATTACAATTTCTACCCGACATTTATAAAGCCTAATTTTTTGAGAATAATGGCTACGGTGTAAACCTTACTTCAGTATGCCTATAAAATTTATAATAGTTTTCTAAATTAAAAAAAGAAATAAAAAAAGAAAAAGCGAGAAAAAACATACACATCAGTATTTATACCATGATCAGTCCATCACCTGGTGTAGTACCAAGATCCAAAACTGACTGAATAATGAATAAACACAGACAAAACGTTTCTTTTTATTTCATTGATCGTTTCTTCATTCGCCTATTAGAGTGAACCATCACGATAAGTAGAAAGTAATAAGATGAGTACATATAGATCTCAATTTTTTTCGCGCTTCATCACTCAACCACTTGACGAATCGTAATAGGCTAACAGACTCACCGATGTTGCCGGAGAATAATTCAGAACGCTCATATTTGTCACATAGGTCGTTTTGAGACTGACGCGATAAAACGGAAACCCGAGCGTAAATTATTGCGAATTTCACAAGCATTCACTAAAACTCATAATTGATGCACTCACTTAGATGCATTGCCGCAGATCATCAACTAAATACGGAAAATCTATCAACGAAATTATTACGACGCAACACAGTCATAGAAAAATCGCGAAATTAATTGCTACTTTTTCTTCTCTTCCGCATGTGCTGGCACCACACTTCAAATTTCTACAACAGCTCAGCACTATGTGAAAGCTTACTTCACTAAAAACTCTCAAGTATCCAGAGAAGCTTATTGTTGTACAACATAGAATAATATTAATTAATAACTTGGTTACCAATAAATTAAGTGGCATTTACCTTCAAAATATAATCAACAAGTGTTTGATAAGAGAAAAAACCGACTAGGCAACATTAATACTAACCAACCACAACGAATCATTGAAAAAGAAGAGTGAAAGAGAGAGAGGAAAAATCGAGTCATTTGATGGCGTACATACTACGTTGTACTTGTATATTGCAGCAGCAGGTCTATCCATGGTACAACACAACATAGCGACTCACATGAACACGGTTTTTTATTCCAGCTTGACACCTTGACAGAACTACAGTGTCACAGCGATAGCGGTCTAGCACCGCTAAACGGCCTTAGACCATATAATAGATAGACCAAGCATCGGCCATATAAGCGTATATAAGAAAAATAGGGATCGCTGGACTCGCGATAAAACTCGTTTCCCACAAGGATGCGCAGCCAATCAGCATTGACTTAAACTTCAGCTTTTGGCTGACAGCTAATCCCAATAAATTCATTAGCTGGATCTTAGCTTTTTCAAAATGGGTCAAAATAATGGCTTAAGACTTAAACTTAATTATAATAGCTTAATTTTACCTGCAACGAATCAATAATTTCTAATGACTGGCTATTGGCTGAAAAGCTGATGTCTCAAAATTCATTGACTGTCTTTTAGCTTTCTTAGAAATGGTCAAAACAAGAACTTAAGCTTAAACTTAAGCCAATAACGGCTTTAGCTGCGCATCCCTGGTTTCCCGTGTTCTTTCAAAATAATGTCATTGCGGACTCCCGCAAACGACCGAACGATTGACTTTTGTGCGTCGTGTCGCTCGGCGGCTTGGCTCCTGAGTTTATTTTAAGAACCGGGGATAGGGTAACGCGTCGGTTTAGCGAGTAAGAGTGATGCCGCGGGGCTTGGAAATATTTTTGTACTTCTTGGACTTGTAAAATTTTTCATTTTCAATTCTTGAACTTATAAATATTTTCAACTGTTGGATTTTGAAATATTTTCAACTGTTTGACCTGGAATTATTTTCAACTGTTGGATTTTGAAATATTTTCCAATTATTTCAAGAATTGAAAATGAAAAATTTTACAAGTCCAAGAAGTATGAAAATATTTCAAAGTCCAACAATTGAAAAGATTTATAAGTCTAAAAATTGAAAATGAAGAATTTTACAAGTCCTAGAAGTACGAAAACATTTGGAAAATATTTCAAAGTACAACGGCATTACTCTTACTCGGCTCTTACTCCGAGTATGGCAGTAGACCGACGCGTAACTCCATCACGGTTACGAGTCGGTATTTCACGCCACATTCGGAGGGAACCTGATTCCGCAAGTCTTCCGAATTCTTGCGTTTGCACGCTCGCGTTGCGCGGTATTGCGTTTTGTATTCATTCTTTGGACTGCGGGTCTGTATCAAGGGGGTCCGTCAAATCTATATAGTCAAAGGTCTGTATTCGCATTCGGCCCCAAAAGAGTCGCCCTCTACATTTACTATAGCGGCCATTTGTGGAAACAAATACACTATACGAACAATACCGGAAACTCCCATTAGAAATACATTGAGCGCTGTTGACCCACGAAACACAAAGGAGATTAGTAACAATCCTAGCCGCTATTCGAAAATCCCGTTTGATTACTATGGTAGTACCAATCCCGTCCACTAGTCTAAATGGTTCAAAAACGACACGGAAGTTTCCGGTATTGTTTGTATAGTGTATTTGGTGGAAACTAGACGAAAAGGTGATGTTTCAGATAATTGGTGAAATTTTTATTTTTATGAGTTTCATACTATCCTACTGGTCAAGAGAGTAAAAAAAGGTACTTTTTTTTCAGTATTAACTGGGATACAGCTGGTTGAAATAACATATGCTCTTATGTAAATTTTCATGTGATCACCTTTTCATCCACGACACTAGCGCGTCTACAGTAGCGGCCGGATGCGAATGGACTTTGAATAGTTTCCAAAATATTTTACTCCAAAAAAAAGACAAAGTACAAGAATATTTTTAAATATGGACATTTTTTCTGAAATATTTTACTCAAAAAAACGACGTAAGTACCAGCATATGTATGGACTTCAAAAATTCTTTGAGATATTCTACTTGAAAAACGACCAAGTCCGAAAATATTATTGGACTTCGAATATTTCTCAAGATATTTCACTCAAAAAATATTATTTTTCGAGGTAATTCATTTGAAAAAAAGTTGAAGTACCAGAATATTATTGGACTTATAATATTTTCCTGGATGATTTACTAAAAAAAAAAGCGACCAAGTCCGAGAATAATACTGGACTTTGAATATTTTTTGAAGTATTCAACTCGAGAAAACGACGAAGTACAAGAATATTTTTGGACTTGGAAAATTTTTTTAGATTTATTTCAAGATATTTGACTTGAAATAAATAACAAAGTATGAGAATATTTTCCGGGATATTTTATTTGAAAAAAGACAAAGTCCAAGAATGACATTAGACTCGGAATATTCTTCAAAAAGTTTTACGCGAGAAAATGACAAAAACAAGAAAGTACCAGAATATATTTTTGGGCTTGAAATATTTCTCGTGAATTCCCAAAAGAGAATGAAGTTTTGGGACATTTGTTGACTTACAATATTTTCTGAGATATAACTGACTGTTTTTTCAAGTAAAACATCTCAAAACAATTTTTGGAGTAAAATATTTCTAAAAATATTCCCAGTACAAAATTATTCTCAAACTTCGTCATTTTTTGAGTAAGTTATCCAGGAAAATATCCCGAGCCCAAAGAAATTCTTGTACTGGTCGTTTTCTCGAGTTAAATACCTTGAAAAATATTCCAAGTCCAGTATTGTTCTCGGATTCAGTGGTTTTTCTGAGTAAAATATCTAGGAGAATATTATTATGAATCCAATAATATTCTGATACTTTGTCCTCTTTTTTAGTAGAATACTTCGAAAGATAATTCAAGTCCAATAATATTCTCGGACCTCGTTATTTTTTTCAAGTAGAATACCAAAAAAATTTCCCAAGTCCAAAAATATTCTTTTACTCCTTTGTTTTCTTGAGTTAAATACCACAAAAAATATTCCAAGTCCAGTATTATTCTTGGACTCTGTCGTTTTTTTGAGTAAATGATCCAGGAAAATATTATAAGTCCAATAAAAAATATTCTGGTACTTTTTCTTTTTTTCAAGTGAATTACCCTGAAAAATAATGTTTTTTGAGTGAAATATCTTGAGAAATATTTGAAGTCCAATAATATTTTCGGACTTGGTCGTTTTTCAAGTAGAATATCTCAAAGAATTTTTGAAGTCCATACATATGCTCGTACTTACGTCGTTGTCTTTTTTTGAGTAAAACATTTTGGAAAATATTCAAAGTCATACAGACCCGCGGTCCAAAGCATGAATGCAGCAACGCGCGCGTGCAAACGCAAGAACTTTGAAGACTCGCGGAGTCATATTCCCTCCAAATGTGACGTGAAATACCAACTCCTATCCCGGTTACATGAAAATAAACTCGCAGGTCGGTCTTTGGTCGTTCGCGGGAGTCCACAATGACATTAGAAAGAACACGGGAAACGGGTTATCGCGCTGGATCCTGGTTATTACATTTTTATGCGCGTAGCGCGTGAACGCGTGGCGGAAGGAAACACACAGTGCAGCGTCTCCTCCGCAGTCAACCGCGCTAACCAAACCTTATTGCACGCCCTGTCTGTGAAAAGGACGTGTGTCTGTCAAATGTATTTTCTACGGACTGCGGAAACCTTGATTTTTGTGTGAGTGTGCGATCTTAGCAAAAATGGAGTCTGTTGTCATATTTTCAAGGATCTGGATCTCTACTTTGTTTGTTACTGAATGTATTCAAAATGTGATTGTTTCATCTTATGAAAGAAGAGTTGCTCTTCAATTTTTATTCCTATAATTTTTTCAATAAACTCGTTATTGCGGAGATCAAAGATATTGTATCTATTTCTCGCGTTTATTGGTCGTTATTCTTTCTTTACTACATAAAGTCTGACCAAAATAAGAATACCATGATTCGGACCGGGCAGCGCTAGCATCGCGCAAAATTTTTGAATTTTTTAAAATCTCTCAAAAATATGATCATTTGAAAGAAAATTTTCCACTCTTCAATTTCGGTTCCTTACAAGTACACGCCTAAATTCATTATTTTTGGAGAAATTTAAGAAAAACTAAAAAATCACCTTTGGTTTTAAGTCACGATCACCGTTGGCTTATCAGTACTTTCCAGGTATTTTACATAGGCAACGCTAGCAATCCTACAATATGCCCGGTCCAAATTCTCACCCGGCACCAGTAGACCCGTTCACACGATGCAACAAAAACACTGGGCGCGTGATTGTATCAATTCCATTTATAAGGCGCTATATGATGTAGGTAGAATGGACCGCCATCTTGATTGCAGAAAATGTAAACACTAGAACGACATCCATAAGAGCCAATGTTAAATTTAAATAAATTCGTGATTTTCAATGAAAGATAACTTGAGATTGGCTCTATGGATATTTTTGATATTACCCTCGTTGGAAAGAAAATTTTATGGACAACAAATCATCTCCTCTTTGATTTTTCGCTGGAAGCATTTTTTTCGGAGTTATCGATTAATAATTGAAACGCGTTTTTTCAGAAGTTCTGGGTAATGAGTGGTAGTCGTAGGTAGCGGCTACTTACAACTACACTTGTTATGCCGGAACGCCTGAGAAAACGTATTTCAATTATCAATCAATAACTCCGAAAAAAATGCTTCTGGCGAAAAATCAAAGAGAAGATGATTTGTTGTCCTCAAAATTTCCTTTCCAACGAAGGTAATATAAAAAATATCTACGATGCCGATCTCGAGTTATCGTTCATTGAAAATCATGAATTTATTGAAATTCAACATTGGCTCTTATGGACGTTATTCTTGTGTTTACATTTTCTGCAGTCAAGATGGTGGTCCATTATAGGGCATTTCCATGTTGGCGCATTGCATACATATTCTGCCGTACAAAGTTAAATTTACATATACGCGAAAATAACGATCACCGAGACGAGGCCTTGGGATCAATGGGCTGTATGTGTGTTGGTAACGAAGCATCGTATTCACACACCACTACTATCACAGTCGATTGCATACTGGCAAGAACACCCTTCCTCTACGGAATAAACCCAACGACGGGTTCTCTCGGTGATGGGCAATGAGTTCCCTTTTCTCATCGACGGTCACATAATTATGTCGCTTTTTTGGACGTATATGCATCGCGAGGTGAAAAATGTACCGTATCTGAAGACTGAGCATCGAAGAAAATTATTATAATCATCGAATTCTGCGTTGAAAATTGCTATGAGTGAGCAACTTATGCGATCTTAATACCTTTCGAATACATTTTTATATTCTTTTTGATACTTTTCCGTGATCGTTGTTTTCACATATACGTCCATTCAACTTTGTACGGCAGTATTCTCCCACGTGTTATCAAAATGGTAGTACTTCTAACATTGCTCTTATGGGTGTTGCTGGATTGTATACTCATTTTCATTGTGGAGTAATTTGAGTATGCAATCTAGCAACACTCGTAAGACCAATGTTAGAAATATTATCATTTTGATAACACGTAGGAGAATACGTATGCAATGCGCCGACATGGAAAGGCCCTATACCTACATCATAATATAGCGCCTTACCATTGATACTGCGTTCTTGTATTGAAGTCGCCTTTCCGCCATTAGAACCCTATAATAATGACTGAGGACTTGGATCGCCATATTTAGTCGTTACGTCATCATTAATCATTGCAGTTCCCTGATAGGGTCAGAAATTAATAAAATTGGTGGAACTATTTTGTATCGTTTCAAAGCATAACGTTTTGCATTTTACTTTGGCACTGATACCTGTATTCTAAAACTAATTCTAGTAGTTCTCTTATAATTTTCTAATTGTGGTAAACTGCCATCAGTCATTGAAATAGGGAAGTCGGAAGATGAATAATGACGTAACGACTAAATATGGCGGCCCATGTCCTCACTCCTTATTATAGGGCTCTACCGCCACCCTCCTCAGCACCCGCACTGCCTTCGAAGATTTTATTCTTTTATTTGATATTACAGAAAATAGATGAAACGTTCTGAGATAGAAGACAGTAGAAACAGAGTAGTATAAAGATCAAGACAATCTAGAACATACTTCTGAAAAGATGAAGGCAATTCGCATGAGGACACAACTGTAGGTGCGCTAGAGTCGTGCCCGAAAAGGGGATTCGGGAAAAATTGCCATAAACCTGTATAAAACTAAAACGGGCTGTATCTTTGTCAATATTGAAAAATACAAAAAAGTAGTAAGAGCATTTTTTTATTATTTTCATTCATAGAATAACCTAAAAGAAGAAAAAATTAAGATTTCAACAATTATCTGAAACATCCCCTTTTCAGGCAGCTTCCAAAAATGGGCACCACAGTTTTCATAGAGGGCACCTACTTTGTGTCCTCATGCGAATATTAAAACTGTATCATCATTGACTACAATTATATTACTTCGGTTAATGTATTGTCAAAGGTATTATCAAGCGGAGTTCTACCATACAAAATAGAATGGAGGGGATGTACCTTTCTGTCTACAATTAGCGAAAAAGAGTATTTTTGCAGAGGATGAAGGATCTTTTTCAATAGATTGTAAATATACAGATCCTATTTTGCATAGTTGGAACGTTAGTTAAAAGTGTAAAGCCAAACCTTGAAGAAGTTGTGGGAAGTCGCTGGCTCAATATAGAAAGCCAGAAATTAAAAGCCTAAACACTGAATGTTAATAAAAATAAGATAACAGCTAAAAGCTAAAGAAAAGCCATAAACCGAAAAGAGTTCTGAGATCTTTCAGTGTGCACAAACCTCTTTCAGCCTGGTACAGGGTACTTGGTCTATATTTTCAGATATTATCTTTCTAGCATTCCATTTTCCCCGACGCCAAACTCCAGTTGGCAAGAGGTCAATTGATTTGTAAGAATCAAACTTCATTATATCTCGATACCAGGTCTTTAATGATCTGTAGACCTTCGTTATACCCTGATACCGAGTTTCTGATGAACGATCTCAACGCACGCACAAAACATGAAATCAATTGACAACTATCTACTACTATTATCTACCTTATAACACATGAAACTACCAATTTTGACTGCAAGTATTGATGCAACGCTACCAACACAAAAATTTGTGAGAACGGTAATGCATTCTTACATAAGTATATTCCAAAACGTCTGGCTACAATTTCTTTGTTTCATTTTAATAAATTAATGACGGCAGTGCCTTGAAATTAGGGCTTGTAAGTTGTAACAAAATCCATCAACTGTGGTTATCGCGATTGGCTAGGACTACAATTTTTCCGTTTTGGTCATCGCAGTTATTCGGACCGGACAGCGCTAGCGTCGCGCAAAATTTTTGAATTTTTTAAAATCTCTCAAAAATATTTTCATCTGAAAGAAAATTTTCCGCTCTTCAATTTTGTTCCTTACCAGTAGACGCCTAAATTCATTTTTTTGGAGAAATGGAAGAAAAACTAAAAAATCACCTTTAGTTTCAAGTCACAATCACTGTTTGCTTATCAGTACTTTCTACATATGAGGAGTTAGCTGTCAAAAGGGAAGCCGTGGCTAGGGTTGCTATGCAGCGCGAGTTCATTGCGTACTTTGTTCGCGTGTGGCGTACGCTATTTTTTGGTTCACACAAAAACGCATTGCATGCGCTACGCGGTCCAAATCCCCAAGGAAAAACCCAACGCATTTTTCTTCCCTGTGAACAAAAAACGCAATCTCGCGCCCGCTAACAGAGCACTAGAGTATGTGTTCTCGTTTCTGTGAACTAAAATACAAACAACCAATCTTAATCTTCCTAATGATACTCACTTCTATTCTATCATTCTTATAATATGAATAAAATTGCCTGTCGCATTTGTTTTTGATTTTACTCACCAATGTAACATGTAGCCTAAGCAATTACTCCACACCACGGTACAATAAAGAGGTATTGACACTACACAAAATTCTTGTCACACAAAATAATATAGTTCATACAGAATTCCGCTGCGTTTGCTGCGCCGTTGTGAATGCCTTCCACACCCCACTAGCGTTGCTACCGTACCTGAGGTATCCTAGTACTGACAAATTTCCAAGGGTTCTAAAAAATCAACAAATTTACAAATGAGAATAATTTTTTTTGAAATATGTAGAGCATAATGAGTAGTTTATTAAACTAAGTTTCAGATTTCTGACTTTTCTAGAACTTTTTTTAAAAATAGTGAATTTATATAAGACTCCATGTATAACCGGGGAACTGATCATGGCACTACATAGTGGCAAAACACTCAAGTACATTATTTCTTGTGACAGCATTAGTAATGGTGAAGATTCGGACTGGGCATATTGTAGATTCGCTAACGTCGCCTGTGTAAAATATGTGGAAAGTACTGATAAGCGACCGGTAATCATGGCTTAAAACTAAAGGTGATTTTTAAATTTTTCTTCAATTTCTCCAAAACTAATGAATTTAGGCGTGTACTTGTAAGGATCAAAATTGAAAAGCGGAAAATTTTCTTTCAGATATTTTTGAGAAATTTTAAAAAATTCAAGAATTTTGCTCGACGCTAGCGCTGCCCGATCCGAATAGCCAAATATGTTTTACACTCATAATAGACTGATTCCCTAGTGTGGTCAATGAATCAAATACGCGCAAATGAGTTGGGAACTAAGCAGGTTAGATGCTGCAGCTGTTTCCTTTTGAAGATGTAAATGAACTTTTTGCGTGTCAATTCTCATGACCAAAAAATCATCAAGCGTTCGCAAAAATGTCAATATTTCAAAAATAAACAATAATTATGTTAATGATGGATGATCTTAATATACAAAGTGAAAGGTTTGTATTTCGTGAAACAAGACCACTTGTTTTGAACAAATCGTTTATTTTTGAAATATTATTTTGCATTTTAACAAACGTTATAGGATCCTTAGGGGAAATGAATAAGTAAATTAACACGCAAAAAGTTTGTTCATTTTTTGAAGGGAAACAGTTGCAGCAGGCACTCAGGCAGGTCCGTTTCTAGTGTAACGTCATGCGACAGTGAATGTAACCGATGGGTACCGACGACACTCGTCAGTTCCGCGACGTAACGTGAAATGTGTTTGTACCCTATAACCTAAACGTCGTCTCCGTGTTATCAGTCCAGCATACCTATTCGTATGAGGACACAAAGTAGGCGCCCTCTATGAAAACTGTGGTGGCCATTTTTGGAAGCTGCCTGAAAAGGGGATGTTACAGAAAATTGTTGAAATCTTAATTTTTTCTTCTTTTAGGTTATTCTATGAATGAAAATAATAAAAAAATGCTCTTACTACTTTTTTGTATTTTTCAATATTGACAAAGATACAGCCCGTTTTAGTTTTATACAGGTTTATGGCAATTTTTGCCGAATCCCCTTTTCGGGCAAGACTCTAGCGCACCTACAGTTGTGTCCTCATGCGAATTGTACTATAGTGCCTTATCCACTGTTGTAATAACTTAATAATAATAATGAGGTTTGGCGAAAACAAATAGACAGGTTGCACCTTTTCTCTCTTCCGCAAACGTGGTATTCGCCGGCTATATTTTATAAACCAACGTTGTGAGCGTAACATAGTCGCACCCCTCCTCCTCATAGTACATGTTGAAGCGTATTTTTTTTTACCGCTTATCGTAGTCCACCCAATTATTATAATAATCAAAGTTTGAGACACATTTTTTTGAGTTTTATGTATTGTTTTAAATACGTTTTAAATGTTTTAAATATCTGTCTTAAACAGCGTTTTAAACACGGTACATTATAGAGGTATTGACACGAACGTATATTAGCCGTGTTTGTTACTGTCGCCTGAGTTGTGTCAGTTGATATAATCTACGCTAGGAGCGTTGCAAGGTATTACTAAGCATGAAAACTACATGAATACTGGGTAATGTAAATTCATCAATTTTTAAAAATTCGTAGAGGAATCAGGTATTAACCTAAAAATCTGAAACCGGGTACAAATAGACAACTCACCATGCTCTACTTATTAAAAAAAAAATTATCTTCCTAGGTGAATCTCTTCACCTTTTACAACCGTTGAAAATTTCGTCAATATTAGGGTACCTCCGGTAAGGTTGCGACACAGGTGGGGTGTGGAAGGTATTCAAACGATCGCTGCGAGCGTAGCGGAATTCCGTATGAATTAACACAATTCGTGCGACAGAAATTTTTCGTTGTGTCAATACCTCTATAATGTACCGTGGTTTTAAACGACGTTCTATTTTTTTTTTTTTTTTTTTTACTATTTCAACTCAGGAAGAATTGTCAAAAATATTCATTTCATTCTTAGGTTTGTGCTTGTTCTACAAATTACAAACCAGTTGCAATTAATGTTTTTTTCTTATGCACCAATACAGTTCAGAGGGCAAAGCACTAACTTGCTGAGTGTAACGATGGGGATGAGTGTGCTTATATTACTGCTAACTACGTTATTTGTTTGCTTATTGTAGCAACTGAAGTCATATAGAAAGGTCCCTTTACGCAATGTTAAAAATGTTCAGCTACATTATCCCAATTATAATGCGCATTCTATTTTGTTCCAAATTTCATAATTTGCAAAGAGTCGAAGCTAGATATGATCAAGAATAAATAGTTAAAATAAATACATCCTTCCAATAGTATCGGGCAATTTTTCATTTTGTTTTGCAAAACTCTGAAATAAACCTTGTTGTTTCTCAGATTAGTTTTCTTTTGATTTTGAAATATCAGAGTGATAATATTGACACATGACGATTCACTTACCATCATTTCAAATTCTTTCTTCTGTAACTAAATGGAAAATAATCGACTTGTGCTCATTAGTCTTTTTGTCTGATCAACTCCACTCACAAAAGAAAATAGAAGACCAGGGCGTTCATTTTGAACATAGCTATTCTCAGGAAGTCTCGAGTTCAACTTTTTGTTCGCATTTTACTTTGTTCCAAATTTCATAATTGGCAATTCTCAAAGAGCCAAAGCTAGTTTTGTTTTGTTATTTTGGACAAAATAAATCTCATTGTTTCTCAGTTCGGTTCTCTTTCTCTACTTTGAACAGTTTCAAACTAAAACAGCGGAACAATAATAATGACAGTCGATGATGATAATAAAAATTTTGTAGACTAACAAGAAAAACACGCGCGCATCAACCAAGGTAATGGCCAGCTGATAGCACCCCCAATGTTATTACGCTGTAGTTTAAGGCGCTTTATGTAGTTTACTGATAACTGATTATAGTGATTACACACCAACCAACAGAGAGACAGACAATCATTGTTTACAAAGTCGACCTTGGTTATTATTATAAATTATAAAATAGTCTGGGTGACCGGTATTAATTTTTTGCATACTTTTTGGTAGTCTTGCTGGACAAATACCTTAAGAGCAATATAGACAGGAAGACAGCGTCACCAGAGAAGAGATGACTAACTTCTGTTAGTGGAAGTCAGGCCCGTATCCAAGGGGGGCGAGGGGGGCTCAGTCCCCCTATCTATGTCATGAGCCCCTTCCCCCCTAGACAAATTACAAGCCTAATGAAAAAAGAATCAGTACTACAAAAGAAGCTCGATACAAAAAAAAGTGTGGAAAGAATTAATTTTGATGGAAAAATGTCTTGAAGCTACTTCCACTAGAAGTAGCTTCAAATTACGCGTTTTTCGCTCAAATGTGGCGCCACAATCTACATTAAAATTGTACAGTTGCAGAGCGTTGATGCGCATCGCGTGACAGGGGAAAGTAGAACATATTTTCTAACAATGATGAAGCGCTCCTAGTGAGAGGCAAACGTGTAACCTGAAGCAAGCTTCCCTATTTGAGTTAGCCATCCCTTCTCTGAGCATCGCTCTCGTGCTATCTCCTTGCTTTCATGTAGTATTTTTACAGTACTGCAAACTGATAAAAAATGTAAATCATTGTAAGAGCTTCATAGTAGACGTCTGTTTATGTCATGGTCAGAGTCTGATCATGGTATAAGACAAAGAGGTAATGACACAACACTAAAATGAAATCGTGTCCGCAGTCTTGAGGTTGTACATACAAACTTCCGCTAGGTTTGCAGCCAACACTTAGGCTGTTTCTGTTTTCCTTTTCCAGACGTTACCGTTGGTACTATGGTTGGCACAAATACTCATTTCTTATCTTTTCAGAAATTCATTCTCGATATTTTTGATAACTCTGACCTCTCTATTCTAAGAAAGAACATTCATCTATTTTTTATAAGGAAAAATGAACACTCAACAATGAACTTCTTAATTTTTAATCTTGATGCAAATTCTATAGTTAGTTAGTCAAGCTGCATTGCTAAGAAAGTAATGACTAACAAATAATGGTAAGGTCACCGGAAGACTTTGCAATGATTTTTGGCTCGACAGTATCGCGATCTTGAATTTCCTAAGAGTTTGCGAAAATTTTGTTTCTGCCATAAGAAAGTCTGGTGACTCAATATCACAATCACCTTCTTGAGCCAAGCTTTTAAGCTTTTATACATTGCCATTAGCAGCGACTCTTTTGCTGTCTAATCTGAATGGTGGTACAAACTCAAAACTAGGACTCAAACCCTTTCTCAGTTTTTCAGGCTTCCTTTCTTTGGCCCTTTAATTCTTAAACAAGTCCACACGTCTGAGACCATAATAATAGTACCTTAGCCGAGCTTTGACCTTATAAACGTGTGCAAACTGTTGACTGGAGGATGTGATAAGGAATAAGCGTAATTGGGGGGCAGAAAAGGCAATATGGTAGGCTGCCGTACAAAAAATAAATGACGCATGTTGCTCGTTTTTCTATTTCTAACGATCTGGAAAGAGATCTTGGACTGGTAAATGTGTCCGTGGGAGCACGTGTGTGTCAAATCAATCTGCGTGTAATTCCAAGACATACGTCAAGAATCATGGACGTATGCCATTCATCATGTTTTTAAGAGAACGAATATCGTTAACTTCAAACTGATTTCAATATCGAATTAGACATTCCCGAAAATAGTTCTTGAAATTCATCTATAGATCCTAATCCCATATAATAAATTCTATATAATACATATTATATTTTCATCAAAAGAAAATATAAAACACCTTTATTGGGATCCGTCAATATTTTATTTTTTGTACTCGTATGGTAGTAGTAGACTGCGAAGTGCAGTGAGGCGCTTTCTATAAAATATTGAATTCTCCCACGTGTCTCCCACATACCGCAACGCCCACTCAACCCCCCCCCCCCCTTCAATCATCCTTATTTCTTATCACATGGCGCCGTCACAATTTCGGAACCAAGCTCGGTCTAAGCCGCATGTGGTATCAGGGTATAGCGGCATCGCGCGGTGCACCGTATGGTTTTGTTTTCCCTCCCCTTCATAAATCGGATTAGCCTACGCTAAGATAAATATAATTGAAACAACGAGCAAGATAAGAAGCAACATTGACTTTTCAGCAAAAAAACTACAAACAAAAACCGTTTTGATCTTTTAGATAGGCTTTTAATCAAGCTTAAATAACTAATAAGTTTAGTTCTTCTAGAATCTAGAATAGAAATGAACAAGTTCATCGACTCATTAGATTCGTGGTGTTATGATCTAATACCTCATGCTTCGAATATTCTATCGTTGAATGGCGACTTCATTCCTCGGTATTCCCATACAGAATTGGTTTCTTCAATAAATTCTGGCAAAGTGTTATTTCTGCCAACGGAACAAGATAAACTACACGTTATTCTTCTTCTAGCAAAACGGTTTTCCGGTGAATCAAATGGGTGAGTTTTTATCGTATGGCGAAGAAGAGTAAGTATGTAATGGTTTATGATCTTATTTTTTATGACCGCAGTAGAAAAAGATACTTCGTTTATTTTGCGGATTCAGTCGAGAGAGCCGAACGAATGGCTGTATTTTTAGAAAAACATGTCAATTTGAAAGTCAGGTTCTTGCAACGATCACATAGTCTTGATATACCCCAGACAACCTTTCTGGTGTGTGTCCATCACTCATGGGAATCAGAGAAATTTGTTGAAAACATACTGTCGGACGCTCTGTTTGTGATTCTTGATGACTGCGCCTCTGGGATGATGAATGATCATCCACTGAAACAAGTATATATTTCTCATGATTCTTAATTGATAATTTTGTGAGGAAAGGTGATGAATCTTGTCCTGAATTTAGGTTACTCAATTGCTTCTTGGCTCGGCTCGTCGTCAGAATTTTAATATCATAGGTTTAACGTCTTTATTGATCTATCGTGACGAACAACTTCGGTGGTCACTCAGAGAGGATATGTACAGTTATTTTGTACAGATGGAAAGGAAGTTTAAGTCAGCTATAATAACATCTAATCATTGCAACGCAATTGAGAAGTTAGTATTTGAAGATGGTAATGTTCGTTTGGACAGTTGATTAAGAAATACTTTGATTTACTACCTTTCAGATATTTGACAACAGTTAGACATAAACTTGTTAAATATACGACTGAAAAAAAACGGTTGCTTGAAGATGAATTGTTGATGATTGATCGTTCCTTAAAATTTATGTACACCTTAGTGAATAGGTTGAAATGTCGGAGCAACGAACCAATAAACATCAAAGACCGTTTACGTTCAATACTACAAGATTTCGATGTATGGTAAAACTTTAAATTCGAAATTTAGTGTACTTTTTTCGTCTACGAGTAGATAAAATTTATCAATCTTGTGTTGTAGAAAGTGCTCCAAAATTATGGACTTTTACCAAGTTTCATCGTTACTCGCCTATCTAGAATAGCGCTAGAAAAACTGAAGTTGTGTTGCTTAGAAGATTCCTCGTACATTGTCGTCACCACGATTATGAGCGAATTTGATGTAATTAGGTACAATATTGACATAAATATCGCACTCATTTCTGTGACCTCAGTTATTATTTTAATGTATGCTACATTTAATGCTCTTTTAGTTCCCTATTTCAAAAGTATACCGAAATTTCTGGTTGTATAGAATATGATTCTACCAACCAAAGTTATTGTGACGCTAAAATAATGAAAGTGTGGTCAATTCTCTCGAAGATGGATCCAAGTAAAAAATGTGTTATTTTTGTAAATGATGCTACTACTGCTCAAATGCTGACTCATGTATTTCAGGCAAGAATTAAAATTAATATTAATAGACGCTCTTTCTACTTCAAGAGTGTTATTCGTTTCTCGAACACATATTTTCATCTATTCATTATTCCAATAGAAATTAAGCCGCTCTTCACAAGATGAAAATCTAGTTTCTATCGAATCTATTGTTTCCGATACTTCGGAATTAGTTTTTGGTACAACTTGCGAAGAATTATACAAAAAGAAAATAATTCGTAAGACATTGAAAAGGTAGGGAAAATATATTTGCGAGGACACGCATCTATAGAAAACTCGTTTCATACATAATGTAAGAACTAAGTAATTGAATCGTAATCTATTCTCCTCAGATTCCTAGAAGCTTCGATAAGAGTCTTGATTATTCCGTGGAAATTGTTACTCAACACATCGTCCATCCACGCTGATTGGATTTTTTATTTTGATTTACCGCCCGATTACACTTCGTACATTATTTCTCATAAATACGGAAACTGTTTCGAAAATGAACAATATTTTTTTGTTGACATGAGCACTGAAGATCCCAAATTAAGAATCGAACCTTTCGTCAATTTAAGTACGGTTTTAAATAATGTAAGATTTTCATGCCTACTAATCTAGAGGGCGAATGGGAACCCCTAAGTTTCTTAATTCTTATAATTTCGTTGTGTCTTCTCTTATATTATCAGGTTTTACAAAAGAAGCTCGTAACGAATGTGGACGATATGAGGAAGAACTTTCGTACAAGAGAAATACCCGAAAAACTATCGAGAAAACCATCGATTTCTTCGGTTTTTGGAGAGGCTGTTCTACATTCAGCAATTGACGTTGTGAATAAGTATTTGAACATATTCAAAATAAAAACAAGAATCATCTTTTAAATTTTCACTACCAAGGGTACAAATCGATTCCTTATTCCGTTGCAGATATTGCGCATCGTTGCCTACTGATGCTTTCAGCCGGATGTCTCCTATTTGGACTATGGAGAAGAAAAACGACGATGTTATATGTAGATTGCAGCTTCCTCATGAACCATCTCTTCGATTTATTATTGAGGTAATTTTCCAGTTTATCTTTCGGCTTTTAGACGTATTTTAATCACTGTCTAAAATATAGACCAAACCTGTGAAAGATCTGGCGATGACGAAACGTATCGCATCTTTGGAAACGATAAAAAAGTTGAAGAAATCACGTCTTTTGGATGACAAAATGCAATCACTAGTTAACGAAGTGGAATCAGATTTGTGGTGTGAAAATTCGCTGTTTCCTCTATGGAGAAACGAAGATGACGATGATTACGAAATTGGAACTTCAAAGCGTTGTCGAGTTGTTCCAATCATTGTAAGTAGAAGGTGAATTCTCATGTTTCATGTGGAAGTTTGTTGTGTAATTTTCTGACCCACTTTTGAAGTGAAAAATTTCTGAGGAAAATTTTTAAAGCAAAGGAAGCTAGAAAAATTTTAGGCGTAAAATTTTTTTGAATGCCTCTCCTCTTCCCAGAACTTAAGACCGAAATTTTCAAACGTTGAGGCTGAAATTGTTCTCGTGTCCCTTTGTTGCCAAAATAGGATGTTATAATTTTCTTGTATTCTAAATTTATAAAAACTGAATCTTGGAATTCTTGATAAATTTTCTTGCGAAATACTCGTTGTTACTTGAACAATTGAGTTCTATTTTTTTTTTCTAATCGACTGATCAGTGAATAGAGGCGAGTTTTTTGGTAATTTTACATGTTTCTGAGACAAACAATAGATATTTCTCAATAAGATCTTTATTTTTTGAGTATAAGGTTCCTTGGTAATCAAATTCAACGTCGCTAGGACCAAAATTCTAAACATATTTTTATTTTTTTTCTTTGACCTCGGAGACAGACCGATAGAAAAGTTTTTGGCTTTTTCAAAGTATTTGTTCTGTCAAACTTTCCACGAACATCAAGTTTTCAAAATATGTACAGCAAATTTGAATTCTAGCGAAAAAGTTTCTAAATAACACTGAGCTTTTCAGAAATTTGTTTCGTTCTTTATCTTTCCGAGTTCTAGAATAGTGTAGAGGAGATTTTTTTCAATGAATATTTTTATCATTATTATGATTTTTCATCATTGTTGTGATTGATGTTAGTTTCCTGAATGGTTGTACGATTGTGCTCCGCAAAGTGGTGTCGACTGTTACGTGCATGTAATTCACATGAATCCGGTGTATGAATTACCCACTTCATCCAGAAAGAAATTTTTCCATAGTTTATTGAAATCTCAGGAAGAATTCGGGATAGTTACCATAAAGAAATTACCCGAAGTAATTCTCTAATCTATCGAATTCATTAGTTTGCGCGTATTTCAGTGAAATGTAAAAATATATGTGCGTATTTTTTCAGATCTGTCAATTTCCAGTTTTTACTGACTTAGGACAAGTGGATATATCGGTAAAAATGAATGTGTCCGTTCAAAGATTTACTGAGGAAGAAGTTGAAAAATTATTTTCGTTTCATAAGTTTGTATTCTTGGATGTCCTGCAAGTGGTTAAAGGATTTCAAATTGCAGATCGTTCGAGTAAAGAAAATTCCTTTTTCGTTGTTCCATTGTTTGTGAATAGTAAGTATTAATTAAGCAAAATGAATTTTATCTTTCCTTTTGCGGTTCAAGCCTTTCTTTTCTTTTGCAAAGGTAACAACAGCACACTAAAAATTGCCTGGGATGTAGTTGATTGCGCTTTTATGAATGATATAGCAATGCCGTCCGAGGATGAAAGAATTCATACAAATTACATAACTAAAGATTATGTGGGTAAAATAGTTTCACCTTGGTATCGAATTTTACCACCAAGAGTTAGTTGCGGATTTACAATTATATTTTGAATGATTTAATTGATGAAATATTGTAAAATAATAGAGAGTATTTTACGTACAGAATTATGTCGTAACAAAAGTACTCAAAGATAGCTCACCCAGTTGTCCATTTACGTCTGACGAATATGAGTCGTTTACGGCTTATTATTCGGATAAGTACGAATTGGAAGTTAAACAACCTATTCAACCATTATTGGAAGCTAGAGCTGTTACGATGAATTTGAATTGCGTACGACCGAGGTGAAAATTTGCTATCGAGAATCTTATTTTTGCAGGAATCATTTTTAATTCGTTCTAAATCCTATAGAGCTAAAACTCCGGGTATTCGGCGGAAACGAGGCGAGAAAGAAACGGATTTTGATGAAATATTGATACCCGAATTTTGTGCTCTCCAGCCCTTTCCTGCAGTTTACTGGTATAAATCAATAACTTTGCCTGCTATCGCACATCGTTTACATTATGTAATGTTGGCGGAAACTATTCGGCGGCGTGTCGCTTCGTCTGGACAAAGTTCTTCATTAAGATCATGGCCGTCGGGTGAGATCTTGTTTCTAGTACTGTATATGCAAGTAACATGGTGAAAACGTACGCGACAATATTCAAGTTGGTTTGAAAAACTACTTTCAGACAATGACGATATCTTGAAGCTTGAAATCGACTGTGATAGCGAAGATGAAGAATCTTCGAAGGTGGTTACTCCCATCGCGTCTGTATTGAAAGACGTAAAGATAGCAAAGAGAAATAGGTCTTATCCGTGGGCTGATGAACAACCACCGGTAGATGTTGATGGAAATTCAAAGAAAACGTGTGTTCTGGAATTGCTCATGGAGCATAATTTTTTCAGAAAATCCGATACCTTCGTTGATCACTATTCATACAACGTAAAGGTAAATCTTAACCTTGCTCAGTATGTTCTTAAGATGTTGAGTTCGTTTCCAAGTCCTTGAAGTAGGTCAAAGTCACTGATGATGTCATCAAGCTGGACAAAAAACCGTGACGACTTTCTCAGGAGTAGTGGCAGTCAAAAAACTGTCACGGGTTTTCCGTAACGGTTTCTCCAAGAGTAGTCCCAATCTTATGAGCATATGAAATGCTAAGAACGAGCATTCTATATGTATTTTAAAGGATCTTCTTTCATATTTATTAGAAAAATTGTTCTTGGGAAAATCCTCCGTCGACAGCAAAATTTCTTCCAAGATTTCTTGAACTCGTATGCGAATTATCTCCGGGACCAAAACAAAGAGATATATATCAGGTTATATCGTATATGTATCTTATTAACGTTCGCATCAAAAATTATGTTCGTCTAATATTATGTTTTATGGGTTCACATAGGCTCTTACATTGGTTAAATGTGGTGATATTGTCAACTTGAAATTTTTCAAAATATTAGGACGCGCGTTTCTAAAATTTGCGTCTTCTTTATTGCTGTACAGAGAATATAATCATTTGAATGAAGTACAGCTGAAACGTCTTAGAGGAAAATTAATCGGGAAACGTAACTTATTTTACTGTGGATCGGAATTAGAGTTAGGATCGTTTTTGAAAGTAAGTCATCACTACCAAATCCACAACTTGCCTACTAACATTGAGTTTAATTTAAGTTTTTTGTTCAAGTTACATGATGTAAGCTCTGAGTATGATTGGAATTTTGGAGGTTTTAGTATCCCGCAGCAACTAGTGGACGTCATTACTGAATCGGGCATACCTCAAGAAGTCATATTCAACTTGGATATTCCATATTCGGATCAATCTTCAGGTAAAGATTTTTCGAGGAAACAATTCGGATTCGATATTGATCGTTAAAATTGTTACCTTCAATATTCTAGGCGTGATAAGCGCAGGAACAAGGAATTCTTTGCACGAGAAAACGTTGAACTACTATAACGAGACAACGAAAGAAGAAACCAACTTCCTCAGCGCGGAAACTTCGCCGTTTCACGATAACAACGATCACGTCCTCATTTATTTTAAAAAACAACGCGTGCCTGACAAAGCCGTTGTTGACGTGTTGAAGGCATTGACGGGAGTATATCTTATGGTGAGGGAACGAACAACCCCAGAGTTGTGAACGATATTGGTTATCGATTGATACAGAACTTGGTTCTCCTTATTTCTCGTAATTTATTCGGTATTCAGATTTTAAATAGGTTAAGCTACGGTATTTCATACTAATTTTATCAGAACTTGTTCAGTGTCTGTATTTGACAAATCTCTAGAATCGAAAGCTAATAATCACATACTACTAGGAAGGGAGATTTTGGAGAAAAGAATGCCAAGAAAAAATTATTAAAAAAGTAGTTTTGTTTTTTATTCCTAGTACTTGTGCATTTCTGTGTCTTATGATGAACAAAATTTTAAGTGAATTAATTTTAATGTTTTGATTCAAGTTCATGCTCATGGATTGATCATTTTACCTTGCGAAGAAATGTGATACAAGTGCTAATAGCGTATAATCTAGTTTCTTAGTCATCTGATCAGTCAGCTTCATTTTATAATTCTGTAACCGATTTTCCTCACAGAATTGTGGTGTAAAGGCAAGTTTTGAATTTCTTCAATTCATGCGTGTACTAAAACGCGATGTTTCTTTACAAACGTTGTTCACTCCGAACTCAAAAAAACCCAATCGAAAGAACGAAGGTGTTGATACGATCGAAGATCTTTACAATCGTATTTTTGTAGTGCGAGATTATGAATCAAATCCATTATTCGCGCAAGTTTTTACTCATCACTCTTGTTATCCAGAGAGCTCTAGTGAATGTAACAGAAAATTGGCATTTCTGGGAAACACTTTATTGGGTAAAAAGTCCTTCATTGGTTTGAATGAGTAATTATACGCATTTGGTCAAACTGTACCATCGTAATCGATTTTCAGATTTTCTAATTACGGGATACATATTTGAATGTCGTGCTCCACATATGACGATTGACGATTTAGAAGACGTTCGAGTGGCTCTAGTCAATGACGTATTGTTTGCCATTTTATCCGTTCGCATTGGGCTACATAAAAGTCTTTTGGTCCAATCGCCCTCCTTAGTAGAAAAAATAGATAAATTCGTAATGCAGCAGCAACGAGTCAATCACAAAATAAATAATAATGAAGTAAGTAATGTCTCTTAATGACGATCATTGAAATAAATAAGTTTGTAAAGTCAACTCGGGCGAATTTGCGCCGAAAATTTTTTAGTATATTGGAAAAAGTTATTAAATATTTCATCTTAACGTATTCTATTCGCAGTACTTATTCCTCATCGAAGAAACTAATAATCTAAATGCAGAAACTGTCGACGTGCCAAAAGTTCTATCTGATACTTTCAAAGCGTTGATTGCAGCTATATTTGTACATACAGGGGATCTGAATATTGTCTGGCAGATTTGCTACAACTTGATGCAGACTGAATTAGGTATTTTTTCAATACTATCGGGAGGTAACGAATTTTTCTAAAAGATGAAATAAGTAATCGTTATTTTACAGATGCTTTCATGCATGATACTCCGAAAAATCCGTTGAAATTACTTTACGAAACCAGACTGCTCGATGGGCATCCCGAGTAATTATTATGATACAGAAATTTTTTTGTGTTTTCAAAGTGACTCCAATTGCACTCGTCAATTTTATTTTGCAGAAAACTTGTTGGCCATGGATACGATTCTAGATTTCAATTTGTTCAGGTTAATCTTAAAATAGATGATACCAATCGACGATACATTGGTATCGGTGAAGATAAACAACAAGCGAAGATGATAGCTGCAAAACTGGCACTCAGAGATTTGAGCAAGAATTTCACACTTTAACAGTCGTCTTATATTTGATCGCCTAACAAGAATGCGACATCTACTCCAAATTATGGAACGCTTTTAAAGTTACGAAGGAAAAGTGTTACATTTTATTAGAATCAAAGTGGTGTACACTTACGGAAACTTGAAATGCTTTTACCTTTCGGACAATTTTGTGATACTATGAATTTTTTATCTCATTACAAAAATCCTTCATTATTTTTAGTTTATTCGCAGTTGTTCGTAAATTTTCGAGCACCAATTACTGTAAACTAACAATGATGCTTCCTCTTAAATTTAATAGACGAGAGAATCAACACTCCACTGTCATTTTGAAACGGGACGCTAGCGGTTATGCATCTGAATAATGCGTTGCTCAACATTCTCATGAAAGTAAACTTTTCCCGTTTACTGAATACGTTTCAGGGCACTACTAAATTACATACTCAAAAGAAGTTCATCAAATTTTAAAGAACTGATTCCGGTGTTGCCCATTAGTACTGAAGGCATGAGGATTTTGAGGGCCATAAGTAGTGTCAGTAGAACGAATTTTGAGACCTTAGAGGAAAATTTGCATTTTTTGAACTCATAATTTTAGGGGCTGCGGAGGCCTCCTCACCAACGGGCCAGAACGTTTGTTCTACGGAAGTTTTGTAGTACCTTTCAATCTCACTTCCGAGTACACCTGGAGCCTTGATTTATTTCGGGATATATTGGATAGCCCATTAAAATATATTATTTGAACGATAAGTTAAGGAACAATAAAAGATCTTGTATGAGCAGTAAAATCAATGATTCAATTGTAAGTCAATGAACAATAAAATGATGCGAATGCGCAATAATTTCAACAGTAATTACGCTCATGATAATTTTTTCTACATGAACAATAAGTTTGTCCTGTAAGAACAGTAACTTTCATAGTTCTCAGAAAAATTGGGAGCCTGAAAGAATTTCAATGAACAGAAAGAAAGTTACTACATCATGAGAGTCATGACAGTAGCTGACAACATTGAAGAGAAATGTTTGTGTGTATATGGCTTTCGGCTTACGAATACTTCAAAAATCAGTTGCCGCATTTGAGGCGGCTAACCAGATTCCTTTGGGCCAGAAAGAAAGAGGGGGCGCCTTTCAGAAGCGAAGACCAGTGACAAATGTGAGTTAGTAGAAGAAATTGTCCAAGTAAATTTTTCTTCAACGGGGTACCTGTTTTATGGGGGGAGATAAGTTGAAGAAAAATGCCAGCCGCCGGGAGTCGTCCAGCAAAACGTAGGACCTGGAAAAATTTCGACTTCGAAGCTATATACGATGGGAAGGGGATTTGGAAAAATGTTGACCTCCAGGCTGTAGGTGATAGGAGGACTTGAAAAAATTTCGACCTCCAAACTTGACATTGTTTGGTATAAACCTGCAATTTTTATTAGCAGATCTAATGTTCATTTTTATATTTTTAACGCAACCTTGGACATTGGGGAAAAATTATTCCAACGTGCAAATTTATTATCTTGTTGCGGAATTTTTTTTCCTCCCGTTCTAATTATTTTTTTACCGCTGACTAGATATTTCTATTGTGTGATTTTATAATTAAAATGTTCTCTATTTAAAATATTGCTGGACATTATTAACACTTGTGTTTATCATCTATTTTTATTGTTCATATTATCCTCTTTTTTCTGAGTCCGAAAAATGGCTACCATTGATTTTTCGTTTGAAAATTCGTTTATATCTACTGTATTACAACAGAACCCTTACAAATTTGAATCAATAGACTGAAGAACTGAACTGACAGTTTCACTGGACGATCATCTACTTATAATCGGCACTTATATTCCTACATTTTTCTTTCTTTTTTACGTGTCACAGAAAGCTTCCTCCAGAGCAATGAATTATTCTTGCACACCAACATTCTTGAGAGGAAACTAACGTTCTTTATTTTCAGTGAAAATAACGAAAAATTAGGTAGTCAATTCGATTATCTCAGTCACAAACCAATCTCTTATAATTATACATTTTTCAGAAGGAAAAAAAAAAGAACAATTAGTAAACGCAGTCTTTCATCATTATTACTTCAGAAATCCATACAAAAATTTTTAATCGTAAGATTTCGGAATGTTTCACTGGTTTGTAAATTAGAAATACTTAGGACTCCGAATTCGATCTCAGCAAAATGACATCGTTGAATAATGATTCGCTGATCTGAGCGATATCCAGATTCATAGCGTATTGCACTTGAGACGCAAGCTTAAAAAATGACTGTTGCGTTCCAGGAACTGATAGAATTATACGCGCTAAATTATATGCATCCGGATATTGAGCTTTTTTCTTCTCCCAAAAAGATAATACACTCTCCGTCGTTTTCAATCTCGGTTCACTCTCACAGAAATTATTTAGAATAACCTCCATTTTACTACTTTTATTGTCGAGAGCAGTCTCTTTTGTCCTCGTGTTTTCTCGCAACTGAAATATTCTTTCGAGCTCGTCAATTTCTTCGTTCATTTCCATCAGCTCACTTTCTGTCTGAAAGCTCTTATCAGACACAAATCGGAGATGACAGGTGACCAAATGATCAATAGCTATCTTCTTTTGTGCGTCTGTTAGAATCATATCATTAAAACGTGGATCCAAAAATAAAGCGGACAGAAATGTTCTATCATTGAACAATTCCACTTATTTTTGACGCACACAATCGGTTACTGTTTTCGCGTATGAGGAATCTGACGGAAAGGAAAATGAGAAAGAGTATTAGAAACATGAATTAGTAAGCTAAAAAAATATTAACTGTAAGTCATCACAAAACGAAAAATTCTGTCGTCAGCTTATCGTTAATATACCATCTCATATTCAGTGTCGCTCAAATGGTATATATAGGCAAAATAGACATGAAAAACAGGTAAAAAATACAATCTGGCTAGAAAGCAGATGTATGACTATTGGTGTCAGAAATAACCAGAAAGAACCTTCAACTCCACTCCCAAAGTGAATGGGAAAATTTTCTGTAGTACGTTTCAGCCCCCATTTTGTTTTTTATCAATATCTCGAAAAATACGTATCTTAGGGGAAAATGCAAGGTTACAAAATCAATTTTTTACAAACAACCTTGAGCTAAACCATTAGCCTGAAAACTTTGTCGAATGAACGTTTTTTTTTTTTGAAAATTCCTCGTAAATCATTTTATTTTTGTCAATAACTCGAAATTATCAACGTGTTCGAAAAAATGTGTAGATATAAGAAAATTTTCTCGTAAAATTTTATAAAGACTAACGGTTGGCGGTGGCGCGCCTGACCGCCAGCCATGTGTCGAGCAGATATCTGTATTTTGTAGATACTTGGATTTTATCTTGCCTCTCAAGAGGTTGCTTTGCTAACCTACATTTTTCAAAACTTTATTACTGCTAACAATGTTACCAATAATAACATTTAGGTTGAAGACGAACGGGAGTGTGGATAGGTACACGCGATATAAATTACCAAGTTACGCAAAATGAAAAACCAATAATTATAAAATCTAGATTACAAAAGTTGCGGGCAGGGCAGAAAATATTTTTACTTTCCTACTTCTAATATCTCTTGAGAACGAATTCACTCCAAAATTTCTGGTACTCCAATTTTTTCAAAATGGAAACAATAAAAATTTATGATTTTCACTTAATTTTTGCAGTAGAATTAAAATAATTATAGTCGGACCCCTTCTAACTCACACGCGCCACCTTTTGCCTCAAAATTAAAAACGTAATTTTATGTAAACTCCAACTTGAGTAATTTCGCTCGTCACTTTCGTCCCCTCCTGCCTACGAAACGCTGCGCTGCTTTCTTTGCTTGATCAGATCAAGCTCCACTATAAATGCGCACTAACAAGTGTAGTTATAAGTAGCCGCTACGTACGACTCACACTTGTTACGCAGAACGGCTGAAAACACGTGTTTTAATTCTTCTTCTTCTTTTTCTTCTAAGACGCTGACGTCACAGGATGGTAGTCCACAATTGAATGGTCGGGTAGAAAAAGGGCCTTAGCTCGATTTAGGGCCCTTTTTCGATTATTAGTGATTCAAGTTCAGCACTCTCTCCTCTTCATCTGGTAAAAATTTTAATTCATTCTGATGACGATAGAGTATGTAAAACTACGTTGAAGTGGAGCGTCTACTGTGCTTGAACTCTCAGTAGGTAGTTGTAAAATGGCAGCAATCGAGGTTGTCTCAAACTTTGCCTCTAGATTAGCTTAAAGAACACTGAAAATCGATACAGATGGCATCATGTATATCTAGAAAGCCTTCATTTCATTTCCCATGCCTAATTATAGCCATGATGATGAACTTTGACCCCCTGAGAAACTTACTTTTTCGAGGATTTTACACTCAAAAATACTTATTATTACTGCAGCGCAATCCTTGCAAATATGAGTATTGGCTTGAAATACATTCATTTATTATTATTACTCTTGACAAGATTCAAAAAGTTACTAGAACGCGTAAAAAGTTGATAATTGCAAAAAGGGCCTTAAATGCGCAGACTATAATGCGCTCTACAGGCAACTCAGGAACGTTCTAACGTTCTAATTTTCAGTGATTTTGTAGATCGGACATCCATCTACAATCCCACCAAGTTTCATGACGTTTGGTCTTTCCTTATGGCATTTCTATGAATCTGAACTTTCAAATGCGTTTTTCTCAAAAACTACTTTTTGTGTTAAGGCCCTTTTTCTATCCGACCATTCAATTACAGACCCCTAGAAACATCCACAATGCAGTAAGTTGTAGGTATTTTTGTCTGATGATGTTTTTGTGTTGTTTCTCCTATCTTTGATTGTGTGTATGCATTCATCAGGGTATTAATAAATTTGATTCAGTGCCGTATCTCCCATGAAGCTAACGAAGCTGAAGCTTCGGGCGGCAACATTTTCAAAAAAAAGGTTCAAAATAATCTGAAAAACATTCTCGAGTTCTTTGGTGGGAGTTAGGGGCGCGGATTAGTGATTAGCTTCGGGGCGGCAAAGAGCTTAATCCGCATTTATTTTCGTTCTCTGGGAACAGTTAGTTTATTTATGATTATCATTGATTAATTAGTTACGACAACGAGAAGGAATAGAACAATAAAAATAGTAGCGTCTTTATTATGGAACGTTTGCAAATTGAAAAGATCGCAGATTGATGTAACAATAAATTTGGTATTTTCAAATTGCAAGTTTATTTCATTTTAATGATTATATACTACCAATGGAACCAAACATCTTAATTGTGATGGAAAAGAATGAGAGTAATGAAATATGAATACTTGAAACTGGTCTAAACAATGTGAATGGTGAAGCGGTATGTAGAGCAAAATCTATAATGAATGATTGTTGAGTATCCTGATCATGAAATCGGTATCTAATTACAAAGATTCTAGTCTCCAATCTGAGTTTGTAGTTCTATTCCATAGAACGTGAGTACTTGAGTAGAAGGTATATGAGGTAAGTATGAACAGTTTTGATGAATAATTATTATCGAAATTTTATTATTTGAACTTGCAGTATAAGGTATAACTTACATTTAGTTTCTAGTGCCGGTTCTTACGCCTGATGTTAGAAGCCAAATATCATCTCAAATCAATATTTTGCAATGTATACCAATACGTTCTATTGGAATCGAATTATTTTGTTTTGATGGAATGTGAATTTTGTTATTATTAGCAAAAAGGAGGAGCTTGCCAGAAATACTTCTATGACTTGGTTTGATACACTGTATCCTAGGATATAATAAAGCATGCTTTGTAAACATTGCGTATACGTCGGTCGGTCGGTGTAATCAGTAATCTTCAACGTGAGAACATAAGGGGTGCTATCAGCCAGCCATCGCCGTAGTTGATGCTTTATTCTTATTGGTCTAGAAAAGTTTTATTATCATCATCATTCTGTCATTATTATCACTCGGCGTTCGAAATCCGTAGTTGGGAGAGAAGTGAGAACACGCGACTGAACTGAGAAACCAAACGATGAGATTTATTTCAGAAAAAATTAATAACGAAACGAAATTCCAAATTGTCCGATAATATCGGACGACGTAGATATTTTAGTGCGTATTATTTATTCACTAGCCGCTTGCGGCTAGGCCTGCGGCGCCAGGCAGGCTCGCGCTTCGCGCTCGCTGTTTCATGATTACGGGCTCGCGCTTTGCGCTCGCTGGTTTGTTTATTAGTAGAGCCACGGCCTACTTTATATAAGGCCGGAATGCAGAAAATGACAACAACGCGCAGTGGATTCTTATCAGTGATGTTTCGGGGCGGTTCATGTTCATCGGTGCGGTGTAACCACGGTGTACGTGTACCGCACTTCGTCTCCTATCTGATTTTTAATTTTCAAACGATAATAACTGCACTTGTACAGCACCAATTTTACTAAAATTGGGCTTAAAAAACAGAAAATCGTTTGCTCTTCAAGTTATATTCTCTTTGTTTTTTCCGAAAACCGCGTTTTATTAGCGTGCGAATCAAAATACTTGAATTTTTTCGTTTTTTCCCATAAGCGTCCATGTAAACCTGTATCCACTGATTTTAGAGTGCGACGTTGTGACTTCGCTACATTCCGGCCTTATATAAAGTAGGCCGTGGTAGAGCCCGGATTTTTCGGTAAAATACCGAACAATACCGAAAATCAAAGTTTTAGTACCGAAAATTAAATTATAAATACCAAAAAATCCGGGCTCTATTTATTAGTTTTGTCGTGACAGACTCGCGCTTCGCGCTCGCGAAGAGCACGCCGCCGACGGACTATCATTTGCTGAAAGATACCTACTACCTACGCGACAGAGCAGATTTTTATATTTCATGAGAGCTCATAACGTTTGAACTTTCAATAGTCAAATATGTATTCCCACTTGCCATCTAGTTCACTGTTCCCACCAGTAAACACACACACACATACGCAAATCCAAACTCAACCAACAAACAGCCCGCTGGCATTGGTAAAGGCTAATTTTGTCCTAGCTCTGTCAAGACCAAGGTGTGGGTTTCTGACCATCATAGTCTTATATTTTTCAGAATTTCTTCAATATGAGTCATATGGGATTTGGTATTGAGAATTCAAGGGAGCCTAGACCTAGATAAAGTAGTAGAAAGATGGCCTAGACCTATTATAAGCCTAGTATAATATAGTTTGAGAGTCAACATTTTTCTCGAATCTCAAACTATGTATGATAGGTGTGGGACTTGAAAAAATTCCTATCACATACAGCTCGAGAGTCGAAATTTTTCTAAGTCCCTCTCCTATCATATATGGCTCAATAGTCGAAATTTTTTCAAAGTCTCCCTCCTATCATATATAGCTCGAGAGTCGAAATTTTTCCAAGTCCCTCTCCTATCATATATAGCTCGATAGTCAAAACTTTGCCAAGTTTTTTGTTGGACGGCGGAAGGCAAATTTCTGAAAAAGCCACTCATAGAACAGGATCCCTGTTAAAATTTCGACTCTTGAGCTATATATGATAAAAGGGAGACTTGAAAAAAATTCCTATCATATATGGCTCGAGAGTCCAAAGTTTTCTAAGTCCCTCTCGTATCATATATGGCTCGATAGTCCAAATTTTTCCAAGTTTTTTGTTGGACAGCGGACGGCAAGATTCTCAAAAAGCCCCCTATAGAACAGGTTGCCTGTTAAAACATCACTAAATATCACGACAGCCACATCTAACCACTTTCTCTGATAATAAAATCCTACTGGAACTGGATATTTCGATTGATATTGATAAGTAAATTAATTAAGCGTAGATATCATTTCAAACAATCAAAGATCACGTTCTGTATTCATAATTCGAATCACGATTCTACATATTGTATTTACGCAATTGATCAAAAACTCATCGCAATTGATCAAAAACACATCAAACTACTCCTACTATTCAGATGATATTTTTCTATTTACTTTCGGGATTTGTAGATTAAATCTCATTGCGCTTCTCTTTTGATTTAGAGCATTCGAGTCCCTGAGAACCAAAACGTAAGAACCTACAAAATGATTTGAAATTTCATAATTCACAAAAAGCAGAAGCTACATGCGATCAAGTATCATCAGTACTGTCGATTAAAATACCTACCTCTTACGACATTATCGAACATTTTCTAATGTTGTTCCGCGATTTGTGAAATAAATCTCACAGGCTAGTTTTTCCTTCGATTTCGAGAATTCATCAAAGTACTTGCGGACTAAAACATAGGTACCTACAAAATAGTCCAACAATGAGGAAAATTCATCTAGGTACCAGTATCGGATACTTGGATTGATAAATAAGTAAGAGCAGTATCACTTTATGTGATCGAGAATCACGTTCTGTATTCATAATTCGAATCACGATTCTATTTCTACAATCGATCAAGAACACATCAACCTACCGTACTTACTATTTTCAACCTCTTTCTCCTGTTAATGAGTAATAGTTCACTTGCGCTTATTGATCTTTTCAGCCAATAGACTTCATCCACAACAGAAAACACAAAACCTGGCTGTTCATTTCGTATTGGTTTTCTTAGGAAATTAGAATTTCAACCTCTCGCTGATCCTATTTCGTTCCAAATTTCATATAATACCAGTATACGAAAAACCGAAGCTAGATGCGATCACAAATCAATGATACCCATTTATGTCTTCCAACACTATCCTATCGAACAATTTTTAGTTTTGTTTCGTTATTCTGGCTGAAAAATGAATATCAATTGTTTCTCAGTTGTTCAGTTCAGTCGTCTTCCAATTTCAAAGTTTCGAACACAAAATAGCAGAATGATAATAATGACAATCATAATATGAATTTTGATAATAATAAAAATTTTCTGAAAATATTCAACGTATCGATGTTGTGCTGAATGATAGCCGATAGCACCCTTGCTGTCGACACGAAGGACCGAGTGAGCGCATCCCGGTGGCCACCGACAGACACCACGTTCGACGGTTTGTAAACAAACTGTGCTTTATTATAGAGGATGATCGTATCTAGCTTCGGCTTTTCGTGAATCATGAAATTCGGAACAAAGTAGAACTAGGTAGCCAAAAGTTCAACTCAAGATTTCCTGAGAATACCCATATATACGAAATAAATGCCCAGGTTTTCTGTTTCGTTTTGTGAGGAAAGTCGATCGGAGAAATAGAAAGTAGTTCGGTGTATTTTTGATCGATTGCATAAATAGAATCGTGGTTCGAATTATGAATACAGAACGTGATCTATTATATCATCATCCTCTGTTTCGTATTATCACTGCTGTTTCAGTGCGATACTGTTCGAAATCGAAAGACAACTGAATTAAGAAACGATGAGATTTATTTCAGAAGTAGGTAATAACGAAACGCAACTGAAAATTGTTCCATAATATCGGAAGACGTAGATATTTTATTGGGTATTATTGATTCGCTTGATGGCATCTAGCTTCGGTTTTTCGTGAATTATGAAATTTGGAACGAAGTAGAATTAGGCCTAGGTAGCCAAAAGTTGAACTCGAGATTTCATGAGAACACCAATACAAAATATTTCCCTGGTTTTCTGTTTTCTTCTGTGAGTGAAGTCGATCGTATGAAAAGACTGACAAGCGCGAGTGGACCATTACTCATTAAAACCGGAGAAAGAGTTTAAAAAGAGGTAGCGAGCAGTTCGATGTGTTTTTGATCCATTGCATAAATAGAATTGTGGTTCGAATTATAAATGAGGAGTTATCTGTCAAAAGGGCACCCGTCAAAGGGGTGCCCTTTTTGTGGATATCTACATTTTTGAATTCACTGAACCGTTTCCTATCAATATACAGAATTTTGAAAAAACGAAAAATTACATGTACGCTTATGGTCACTCAACCCCATCTCCATAAAAAGGGCACCCGAGGTACACATCTTTATGGAATTGTCCCAGATTCATTTGTCGATCAATTTGAAAAATAATTAGTGATCTGTAAAGATGAAAACATGCAAAATATTTTCTGTTATTATAGATTTTTTGATAAAATGAATGTGGAATGAGTAATCTGAACATGAAACTTCAAAGACATATTTTGAAAATCAACTATCGCTCACGGGTGCCCTTTTGACAGATAACTCCTCAAATACAGAATGTGATCTTCAATCGCATGAAATGATATCTGGCTAGCCTTGATATCTGAGCTAATTTATTTATCAATTCGAATTATGCAATACTGATAGATGAAAAATAAAATAGCATCAATTTTGGACTTCACTGGATTCAAGATTTCAAGGAACACCCATGGCAAATATACGCAGTTAGATAGAATTGTGGTTTAAATTATGAATACAGAACCGCTTGAAATGATATTTGCTCTATTCTAGGTATTCATCAATCAAATTATTTGATACCGGTAGATATCTAATGAAGAAAATTTCATTGGTATGAAAATATGGCCATAATGAGATTTGGTGGGGTTTTAGAGAATTTCTGAAAAAGAATAATATATTATTGTTATTGAATAGGAGAAACCCAAGTCTTGCTGTTGACAGATTAAGGACTGAGACAGATGTAGGAGTAGGACAGAATGATATGCCAGCGCCTGGCGCTGTGATGGCTTAGTTCTGAACTGTGTGTGTGTATCACGGGTGTGTATTGTGTATACGACCTTAGTACTGTGAAAACGGCTATGTGAAAACTATGGAAAGTGGGAATGAAAATTCGCTCTGTTATGTAGACCGTCGTCCCAAATCAGCGAGCGCAAAGCGCCAGTCTGTTACCACAAATCGGCGAGCGCGAAGCGCGAGCCCATCACTATAAAACCACGAGCGCGTAGAGCGAGGCTTTCAGGCGCGCCGTAAGTTTAGAATAACGAGCGTGAGCCCGTGACCCCAAAATCGCGAGCGCGAAGCGCGAGTCCGTCATGCAGCGCGCAGCACGATACAAAACAGCAAGCGCGAAGCGCGAGCCCGTCACTACGAGCGCGTAGCGTGAGTCAGCTCGCGCGAAGCGCTAGGCTGCCGGGCGCCGCAGGCCTAGCCGCAAGCGGCTAGTACGCTAATATGCCATATACCTATACAGATAGATGGAAAAAAGCTGAACGTCATTCACAAAGTTTCTTCTATCAATTACCTAGTTGTTGGTCGTTTGTTTCTTTCACAAAATGAGTTTCTACTCAAGTGGAGGTTGGTTTGTGTTTTCAATAAAATATGATCAATTAAATGTGAACTGAGGAGCACAAACTCTTCCACGGACCCACGGGAAACTGAAATGAATAATTGCGCAAGTACAAATGTAGGGAACAGAATGACTCGAAAGTTGATCATGAAGCGCAAATGCGGTATCCTAGCTTTGTGATCCGCGATTAGACCGATTCCCAGGTGACGTCAATGAATCGAATTTGCGCGAATGAGTTACGAACTAAGCAGGTTAAATGCTGCAGCTGCTTCTCCGCAAAGTTGGAAACAAACTTTTTGTGTGTTAACTCCCATAAGAATCACATAGCCTTTGAAAAAAGGTGAATATTTCAAAAATAAACGACTTGGTAGGGACGAGCGGTCTTGTTTCATAAAATACTAACCTTCCACTTCCTTTATTGATATCGCTCATCATTAACATATCGTTTATTTTTAAAATACTCGGGTTTTAGTGAACGTTACGTGATCCTTATGGGAATTAACACCCAAAAAGTTTGTTTACGTCTTTGCGGAGAAGCAGCTGCAGCAGTCAGATCTAGTTTTACTACAAATTGAACAAAATCACTGTCGTTCGTTTGCAAGTATGTCGTCACTGGGAATCGGTCTAAAGAAATAATGAAATTTGTGTTCATTAATCAAGGATTTCAATTCTGCGATTTTACTATTCGTGTTATTATTATCCTTATCTCATGACGAAAATGACAATTGTTGGAAGGGTGTAATATCATAGAGAAATATACTCAAAGAGAGTAACGAAACAATACAAGAACCGCACGCTTTCTATACCGTGAGAATGACTGTTTAGTCGAAAGCGCTCGGTCTGTTTATAATATTGTGCGGTTCTTGTATTGTTTCGTTACTCTCTTTGAGTATATTTCTCTATGATGGATGACCGTAAAATTAAAAAACGTATTGATTCTATTGGTGTAATATCAGTTGGGTTACTTCAGGTTATTGCTTATTAATTGTTGAGTGTTAGCTTTCTCAGATAGAAATATAGAATCAAGAAGATGTGATGTGAATTCTTTAAACTAGTTCAAATGATATGAACGAAATTGAATACAATTGAAAGGGAATGTCTTACAACGCGATGAGGATGTGAAATGAATAATTAAAAATAAAAATGTGGGAAATAGGTTCACGCCGACCCTATTACTACGTAGCTCGCTACGTAGCTTGTTTCCTCATGGCCACAAGTCGGTATTTCACGCCACATTCGGAGGGACGTCTATTCCGCGAGTCCTTGATGTTCTTGCGTTCGCACGCTCGTGTTGCGCCGTATTGCGTCTTGTATTCATACTTTGAATTGTGGGTCAGTATCAAGGGGGTCTGTATGAACTTGGAAATTTTTTTTGAAAATCGAAATATTTTACTCAAAAAACGACCGAAGTACCGAAATATGTTTGGACTTCAAAAATTCTTTGAGATATTCTACTTGAAAAAACGACCAAGTCCGAGAATATTTTCTGACTTCGAATATTTTTCAAGACATTTCACTTAAAAAATATCATGTTTCCAGATAATTCACTTGAAAAAAGACAAAGTACCGAAATGTTATTGGACTTATAATATTTTCCTGGATGATTTACTCAAAAGAACGGCTGAGTCCAAGAATAATACTGGACTTGGAATATTTTTTGAGGTATTTTACTCGAGAAGACGACAAAGTACAAGACTTTGCGATATTTTCCTGGATAATTTACTCAAAAAACGATGGAGTTTGAGAATAATTTTGTAGTTGGAATATTTTTAGAAATATTTTACTCCAAAAAACAACCCGTCTTACAAGAACATTTTTAGACTTGAAAAATTTTTTTGAGATGTTTTACTTGAAAAACAGTCATATATCTCAGAAAAAATTGTTAGTCAAAAAATGTTCCAAAACTTCATTCTCTTTTGAGAGTTCACGAGAAATATTCCAAGCCCAAAAATATATTCTGGTACTTTCTTGTTGTTGTCATTTTCTCGCATAGGTATCTTGAAGAATATTCCGAGTCTAATATTATTCTTGGACTTTGTCATTTTTCAAGTAGAATATCCTGGAAAATATTCTCATACTTTGTTGTTTTTCTAAGTCATCAATACGTTCGGCAAGATAAGGAATCAGGCAAACACTACATTATTAGTGTGAAAGCTACAATATGTTATTAGTCCTTATCAAGTTATTACTTATAACTTCGCGTACAGCAAATAGGTATAAGTATTAAGTAAAGCGCTACAGTCTGTTCACATTAAGAAAGGATAGAAGTACGTACCATCGAGAACGGAACGCCCCAGGAAATTTCAATCTGCCATTCCGTTCTCGAGGTACGTACTTCTATCCTTTCTTAACTTGAACAGAGTATGGCTATAATGATAAATTAATTATGATGTAGGTTGTAGGTATAATGGACCGTCATTTTGATAGAACCCAGCATACGGTGAAGAGACAAAAATGAGTCTCAAAGGAAGTTGTACTAGGATGTACGCGTACTAAGGTATACGTCGCTATAGTTTTTATTTTGTACGTATTTGAATTCTTCCTGAATCCACATGACATGCGCGATTATACGACCACATTAGGTATACCTACGTATAACGACGAAATGTTTTATCAGATAATGATGGGAGGTAAGAGAGTTGTAATGTTAACTCAATCGAAGTTAGCGTGGGCTATTATATAAATAGGTCTTTGACTATGTATAATATATACCTCTTATGGACAGCTGAGCTAAGACGCGACGTTTACCCGTTGAAAGATATGATAAGAAAATAAAATGCGGCGGACTCAACATAGGCGACGTGTTGATTGCGGAGGGAGGAGAAGCTGTTACTCCTCCGCGCACTCACCCGCGCTGCCTACGTTGGAGTCCTCCGCACGCTATACATTTTTCCACGCTCCTTTAACATTGCAGTATATGGACGAAATTCAGTCCATAAGCAGTAATTCATGTACAGTCAAAGAGGAGGTACTTAGGTATCTACCGCACACATCCATAAGTAGGTACAGCGATAGGTAAGTATACACATTAATCAGCAGAACGAAACAGAAGGACTCTTTTGTCATTGTGATTCGGTACACATGACGTTAGGTACCGCACCCCGCACCGTTTAGATATCTAAGTTACGTACTTGTCAGAAGTGCACAAGTGCACGCAGAATTCGTAAATTCATCATTTGAGACCTATATTGTCGAGAAAAGTTAATGCCAATTGAAGAAGCTGACGTACACTATAGTATACGCGGTGCAGTATTAATACATGCGTACCTACATCACATCAGGGCGCTGACCAACTTATATGCAAGTATGTTGAAAAACTTGAGTCGTTTTAAACGTTTTGCCTCAACGTCGACGACCGTTGATTTCTTGATTGACGATCCAAAATACTCATTTCTAAAAGAATTGGGCTTGAGAAAAGTAAATGTAGGTTGCTATGACGGCCAATGGAGAGCGAATAGCGAGGTAAAGTACGATACGTTTTGTTTTGATGTTTATCTAGATAAACCTAGGTATAAACACTGTATTTACGTATCACTCGATCGTTATAATTATGACAAAGATGAGTTCAGCTCGCTTTAAATTCCGATTCTACTAAAATTCGTTCATTTTGTAGATTACGGGTATCGTCTCTCTCTCTCTCTCTCTCTCTCTCTCTCTCTCTCTCTCTCTCTCTCTCTCTCTCTCTCTCTGCATTCTAATTAGGTACATGTTGAGTATAGACTAAGTTATCGTACATGAGCAACAAGGACAAGCTCCAATTGAGACTCACGACGTATGCTATGTAATTAGGTTTGTGCGTGACGAGCATTTTTTAAAAATTTTCCAATATTCAAGTACTTAACTCACTAAAATTTTCTCATTTAAATTAGCTTCATCTTTCACAGAAATTGATAGTACTATCGATCGAGGCTAGTAACCTATAATTATGTATAGGTAGCTACTTATACACGTACGGATAGATACCTTAGGTACTCTCTGTACAACTTCTCATAATACTTACAGCACAAAACTATAGGTACGCGAGTATTGTAATATAATATGCATCCAGACTAACGTATCTAGATTAGGCCTAGGCTACTATTAATGGAATTTTCAGTTGATTACGAAGTAATACTCATTTCACTATCAAATAATTTATATCGTGTCTACCGATTCAGAATGAAACCACGTCTGAACGAAATAATGATACCTACGAGTATTAAACACGTAGGTGTCCCTACGCACTCGTCAACCAAGTTTTTCTTGACGCCTTAAACAGTCTACAGGTTGTTGTTACCTGTATTCAAGTGTATTAATTACTTAGCACGGTACATATTTTGGACGCCGATGTACTCGTATGTTTAGGCGAGTGATTCTTCAATACAGGTACAAATAAAATGCTTTTTCGCTGGTCAATTTAATGATCTGAAACTGTGAAACCGGCGTTTCACTGCCTCTGATTGAGGAACGGGCTAAGATAGGTAATGTTGGGTTGGTATAACTTATACTTCTTGTTTGTGTGCGTATAAACTTATAAAGGTACAGTAACTTAGATGGTGTGAAAGATTCGAATATAGGTATCTGTACAGAGTTGGATACGATTCATTGATGCCAAGGTATTATGCTTAAGTACAGATTTCAATTTGCAGACATTTGTGACGTCGATTTGTCCAGCGAACGGTCGACCAATTGCGTCCGTTCAGCAGGGTGACTTATCCGACTACAATCGATGCGTCGAGTCAGCGCAGACAGCGTGGCTACGATGGATCGAAGTACCCGCACCTAAACGAGGGGAAATAGTGAGGCAGATTGGTGACGCCTTACGAAAAAAATCGAAGCTATTGGGAAAGTTAATCTCGTTGGAAGTAGGTATGACGGATTCACAGTACCTGTCCATAATATTGTCAGAAATTATACTCACTCGCGTTTGTACGCATTACGAAATATTACTTCGTATATACGGTTACATACACGAGTTCAGTACGTCTTGTATCATTTTGTATAATAAACGTATACTTATTTGGTGGATCAGGAAAAGTACTAGCCGAAGGACACGGAGAAGTGCAAGAATACATAGATATATGCGATTACGCGGCTGGTTTGTCCAGAATGTTCAGTGGACAAATTTTACCTTCCGAGCGTCCAACTCACATTTTATTGGAAAATTGGAATCCAATCGGAGTAGTAGGAGTAATCAGCGCTTTTAATTTTCCGGTAGCCGTTTATGGATGGAATAGCGCTATCGCTATGGTACGTACCTTTTTGTTAGAGGCACTATAGGTTAAACTAGCCCTATACTCCAGAGCATGAACGTCGCGTCGGTCTTCCTTTGGCACCGATATTCCACGTATATTCCACGTGCGAAACGTGACGCGAACTATAGAGGAATCTACGAATTGAAAGACAATGTTAAATACCTGCTTCTGGAGAGAAAAAAAAAAAAGCAATAAGCGTCCAAAAGCAAATTACATTGCCGGGAACGAAAGAACAAAATATCCAGATAATTCATAGAGATAAGTTGGTGAGAACGTATCAATGGATAGCCCAATAGAATAATTACAGTTTTGAAAAAATAAAAAAAATATTACATCAAAGATTTTATTGCTGGTGAACTATTGGCATTGGTGTTCTCATTATTTATTAAAATATGGTAAAAACCCTTCATTCGCACCACTTTCAAACATCCATCGAAAGGGGCGTATTTGGGACTTTTTTTCATGTTTTTTCAGTAGAATTTTCTCGAAAATTACCGAGTTTAGAGAGCAAATACCTTGGTAAACAAATTATCTACATAAAATTTACGATGGAAAAATATTCTTGTGATTTTCCGATTCACGCGACACGAATGGAACAAGTAGGTCGGCAAATGGTGCACCCGCGGCAGTATTTTTATGTATAGTACCTAGCTCTAATTACCTACGAAATACACATATCATTATGAAAATGCTGCAAAACATAGAAAAACGCTCCCGCGACGGAGCATTTACGGATTTGCATCGCCTTAATCAAGAAATTAAAACTGCAATCCTATTGTAAATTTAACGTAGATTCCAATTGAACTGAAGAATTTTCGAAGGAGGATTCGCGGCTCGCGCGAAAAATCAAAAAGATAGTTTTTTTGCATTTTTACAAAAATAACTGCAGCCGCGCGAACGTTAACTCTATGCCTATCGCGTCTTTTTTTTTCTAACGCATATGTGTGCTTTTAATTCTACTGGGCTTTATCAATTACGTCGACTTTTTATTTTTATTAATTCGTATACCATGCGGGTAAGAGAGCAGTTAAAATTGATGCTTATGTTGCCTTTTTTTGGAACTCGGTCACAAATTAGAAAGAGGGAAGCCTCTGGCGAGGCGACGTAAGGGTTAAAGATATTGTATACCGTAATTATTGTTTAATTAATTATCTATTATTTTTTATTATTAGGTGTGTGGCGATACCGTCTTGTGGAAAGGCGCGCCCAGCACGTCGTTGACGTCAGTTGCGACGACTATTATCGTGGCCAAAGTGTTGCAGGAAAACGATTTACCTGGAGCAGTTGCGTGCTTGTGTTGTGGTGGAAAGGATGTCGGCCAAGCCTTAGGAATGGATACGCGAATTCCATTACTCTCATTTACTGGCAGTACAGACGTGGGCAAACAGGTGCGAAGCGCGGGGTGTAACAAGACGATTTTTCCAAAAGTATTCGCGTATGTGAACTTCGCCAGGAGTGCTACCGGACACTACCTTTTACGTGAATGAAAACATGATACGGGTTATTCACGTAACCGAGCAAATTCCCGTACATTTCATTTTTTCCAAAAAAATCAAATGAAGATCTGCCTCAGGGAACATTAAAAATCAGTAAAATGAACCTCACTTCATCTTTTGTACATCTTACTTCTAGAAATTTACAAACAATGAACGAGAATAAAGCTTCTGAAAATCATCACCAATGTTATCTAAATGAAGCGAGCGATTTTTTTTATCATGTCTTCATCCACGTGGTCTGTAGCGCACATGGCGGAGCTCACGTAGGTACCTACGCGAATTAGCTTTCGCGCGAGTCTTTCAAAATAATAACCCGATTTTCTTCTCGACTGCAGTAGCTAAAAGAAAAATGGTTAATGTACCTAATTTAGCCTATACTAGAGATGAAAGTCACCAATCGCACCTTTTGGGATAGCGAATGAAATACAGTAAAAGCCGCTTAAGAGAAATGCGCTTAAGAGAATAAGTCGTTTAGTAGAATGAAATAGGCTGGGACAGAACGGTTGCACACTTTTACATGTAAATTTCATCGCATACTGTAATTCAAGCTTCGTTTAGTAGAATAAAAATTTCTTATCATTTTTGCTACTCTGACTGTATTGTAACATTTAACCTACTGTGTACGTATGGTACAGTCATACATCGCGAAGAAGACCTCCCTGTTAGATGTATTACATTTGCTTGTACGAGCTTGGAACTCAGTTTCTACTTCCACAATAGAAAACTGTTTTAGAAAAGGTGGCTTCAGTGTGACCAAAAGTAGTGTAGAAGAAGAGGATGACTTTCCCATATTTGACGACATTCCAAAGGCAGTGTTCGAGGAATGGATGGCAATTGATGACAGACTTCAGACTTCTTACATAGGTACCTTCTGAGGAAGAGTTGTGTTCCAGGATTATGAATCGTGATACAGAAGAAGACATGAGTGACGACGATAAAGTAGTTCTTCAACCAGTACCAACCTGTCGAGAAATGCTGCATGCACTAGACATCCTTAGACGAGGGGTTCAACATTATGGAGACGACTTCCAATTGCAATACAAATATGAAAACTACATTTCAACCATAATTTGTAACGTTCCAAAACAAACAAAAATTGATAATTTTTTTCCTAAAGTAACTTAGAGTATCAAGATATGTACATAATATGTACTGTATAAACACACTGCAGATTTTTTTTTTTCTTTTTGGTTAATAGAATTTACCGGTTAGTAGAATAAAATTGCTTTGGACCAACTCGATTCTCTTAAGCGGCTTTTACTGTAATAATTTAGAATACGGCAGGAATACATTATATTATACTTATCCCTAGGGAAACCTCTATAACAGGTTGCATTGAAAGTTCAAAGTCGTTTCGGTAAATCTCTGCTGGAATTAGGAGGCAATAACGCCATAATTGTGGCCGGAGACGCAGATCTAAATATAGTCTTGCAGTCGGTGGTTTTTTCGTGTTGCGGAACAGCTGGACAACGTTGCACTACTACGAGACGACTTATTCTACATTCGAAAGTAGGTACCTATTTCACTAAGTACCACTATTAATTTCGTATATTTTGTTTCTGAGCCTATACTCTGTATAACAACGTAGCTGGGTAAGTATATTGACTTGATATACATGTTTGATACTCGCCATTTTCTGAAGGTATACGATATTGTACTCCGTCGCATTGTGCGCGCTTATGGCGAGGTAATGAAGAGGATTGGCGACCCTTTAGATGAAAATACATTGTACGGACCAATACATAATGCGGAGGCCGTAAACGCGTATAAGAAAGCTATTGAGGCAGCGGTGGAAGCTGGCGGGAAAATCGAATTCGGTGGAAAGGTACCTACCGATTTCAAAGTGGCGAGATTTTATATTAAATAATGGGCAACGCTGCATGACCCGTAAACTGTAGAATATTCTTGTGTACGAGTGAATAATATTTCAATCAATCGACTACCGACAACACGCTCCGCGTCATACCTATCCATATAATCGCTAAACACCAACAGTAGGATTTTAGAAAAGTAAGCACTTTTATCAATGAGCGGTTGGTTACGTATCTGCAAAAATAAAGATATTTTCGTTTCCATTACGTCACAAAAATTGGCTCTCGTCACAAACCACGCACCACGCTCTTCTGGTACATCTAACAAAATAATATACAGTTCCTACCTGTAGTTCCATCATTCAGACAGGACTAGGTATAGGTGTCAGTCCCAAAATGAAATCGTACACGAACTTTGGAACAGCCAACAGAAAGATTGAACAGAATTTTCCACAATAATGATTAGGTACTAAGCAGATATTTTCGATTTAGGTCATCGATCGTCCTGGTTTCTTCGTCGAACCAACGATAATTTCTGGATTGAAAAATGACGACGCTATTGTGCAGCAAGAAACATTCGCTCCTATCGTTTACGTATTAAAATGTGATTCTATTCAAGAAGGAATTAGATTGAATAATGACACGAAATACGGTCTATCTTCTAGTATCTTCACTAAAGACATCCAAACACTTTTCAAAGTAAATTTAAAATACTTGATAAATTTCAATTAGCCTATACTTCCTGAAAATTACATCCACTACTGATAACTACGAGTACACTTTTATATCTGTTGCAGTGGATAGGAGCTAAAGGCTCAGATTGCGGTATTGTAAACATCAATATACCGACGAGCGGGGCTGAAATTGGCGGGGCATTTGGTGGTGAGAAACATACCGGAGGTGGTCGAGAATCTGGCTCAGATTCGTGGAAACAATATATGAGACGTTCAACTATTACTATAAATAATGACAACGCACTAACTCTCGCGCAGGGTATCCGCTTTCAATAAGAAAAATTATTTTTGTTGTCAAGTTTTATTATTCCTCTCCAAAGTCATAAATTTAAAAGAAAATGATCATTGTTATATGAAATACGACTTTGATCGTACGTATCACAAACAATATGCATGAATAAGTTGCATTGATAAAAATTTCATTTCGGGAATGGAAATGAAACACGAATGTCTGCGGCACTAATACGATAATATTATAACATGATATTACAAAATTCAGGGATTTCAATTACATCTATAATTTATGTGTAGGTATTTTGATTGATAGAGTGTTCGTAAACTCGGCGTATACCTATAATATATTGAACATACTCAATTGTTTAGTCCTTCTCTCACTAGAATCTTTCAGCGGATCAAATTTGTTGAACTTGTCCACAACATTATCGGTTTCAAACAATTCTTTCAGTTACATACGTAGGTATCTGAATCCACGATAGAAATTAGAACAATATAAATTCAATCCGAGAAAAATATGTAGAAGACTGCAATATGCGAGATACGTTCGTCTGAATTTTCTTGTTGAGAATATGAACTTTTTAGTATATGAGCCACATATACCTTCGAATTTTTGTGAGTAGTAGAGTAATCTAATCGTGCACGTGTACAAACGATGCAGTAACATAAATCTATCGCTTCACGACGTTCACATCTAGTCGTAATGAATATATTAAGTTACTAAAGTGAATCGGTGGTTGCAGAAACAACTTAAGTCACCTTTTTTTGAAAATCCGGATTTTTACATAATCTTCCTCGGAAAGAGATACTACATCCATTGGGAGAGAAAAAACATTAGTCACGGTTACAGAAGTACCAGTATGGGGGACCAGAAAAAAAGAAAGTGTGCAAAAACAACTCAAGTCAGGACTTAAGTCGTTTCATCATTTTGAAGTTTTTGCAAAAACAGCTCAAGTCATGACTTGAGTCGTTTTGAACTTCATATTGGTACAGAGTTGCAGCCAGCAGCAAGGAAATACATGATACCTACTAGGAATGAACCACTCTATGAAAGAAGGATTCCAGCAACACAAAACTAATCTGAGAAAATGTTTTTTTTTTTACGAGTACATAAGATCTGATTTTCTGGATCGTTCTTGTGTTCTTTCGATAGTCATCTCATGAATTAGTGGTTGGAAACAATGAAATTATTATATTTCTCTGTTTTGTCCAGATGATGAATGAGGTGTGGATTGATAAGGCAATGATGAACATCGGTGAGTGACTGCTTGTGTATTAATTTCGAGTTTAAGAAGTTCAACATGAATGACGATGAGTTCTGATGATGATTCAAAAAATTGTGTAAGTTGCGGCATTGTTAGAATTTGCGAGACATTAGAATCCGAAAAGAAGAAATCACAACAAGAAAAGGAGGCGTTAACAGCTTACAATCCAGTCCTACAACATGAAAGGGCTTATCTAAAGGAAGAACGTGACCGGCTTAAAAAAGAAAATACACGACTTCGTCATGAAGATTTTTATGCTATGAGAAAACAGATAGAACGATTATTTTCAAATGATATTCTAATTTCCATGTTTGTACTATTCCCTGTTCAAGATATGTCATATTTTTCTGATGATTTACTGCGATCAACTTCAAAATGTGCAAAAACGACTCAAGTCAAAACTTTCTTCACTCTTTTTACCTGGTACCAAGGAACTCAATGTGTGTATGACCTACGTAACATTACTGTACAATACCACACAAAGTTCTAAAGACATTGAGATTAAGTTGAAAATAGGCGGAAGAATGCGTAAAACGTTTTTTTTGTGTAGCGAAAAATTTATAAAAGATGACTTAAGTTGTTTCTGCAACCACCGATTCAAGTAGGTTTAATGCTGACTGCAATTCTCTTCTAAACGCAATAGAGAAATTCCTGCGGCAAATCATCCCGTATGAGAATATTTTGCGACATTTTAAGCATTCACTTGTATGGAGACAAATATCATATTGAGCAAGAATAGTTATCACTAATTTCATTGCTGTTATCCCTTTAATTGGAAATGATACTATATTTTTAATATTTGAGAAACCGATTTAAATTGAGGCATTCATAAATGGAGGTGGGTGATTCTCAGAAAAACGTAACATTTTAATATACGGATAACTGGTCAATATCTCAAGTTGTAAAAGTTGTAAAGTGGTCTTCTTCATTAAAAATAGTAAGAGGATATTAATCTATTCTACCACAATAAGCTAATAAACTAAATTTGGAAGTGTAATTTACAACCGAAACTTTCTCTCAAATGGGAAAAAATTCCATCGTCGTGGGTGTAACCAATTGAGATTTTTTTTCATTGCTTGGCAATAATATTTCTTTGATGAGTCGAAATAAAGAAAAGTAATATTGATAATATTAATGATGAAGGTACAAAAGACACATAAATCATACAGAATTATGATATTTTAATTTTCAGAGGAGAAATGGGGCATCTTAGAAATTGTAACGAAGTTTTAATTCCTTCTTCGTGGTCAATATTTCATCCAGCAAGGGGCGGAGGGACTGAAACATACATTATTGAACACAACTTGCACCCAATCAATGTGTTCCATGTTAGGTCCAATATCCAGCCAAAAACGTAGCTTTCCCCCCATATAATGTCACCGGTAATCACAATTAGTTTGAAAAGTAGATTCGTATTTTGTTTTTCATATTTGTGATAATGCATACCAATTACTTATGATGGAACTAACATTCTTAAAATCTCAACTTGAATAATAACGTTTTTAGATACAAATACTAATTACGAACCAAATTTGCATTCATCATACAGCATCATTTACGCAAGAATAAGAGCCTTTTTTCAATTTTTTCCCTTCGCTCTTGACCAATTTTTTTTCCTTAGTTTTGACAAACTGAGTCCTGGTTGAAGGAATTGTGTCCACAGCCTTCGAATTTCTAATAATGCAAATAGCAATAAATCTTCTTTGGCGTGGACAAAAATTCCTTCATCACGGCGAAAAAGTTTTGCTCATGAATTTGGTGCGCGCAAAACGTCTTCAAATACTTTTAATACAGCCCTCCTACAAATTTTGCTACCACGACAAATTTACAACGCAATTTAAAAGAAAAAATATATATGTAACGCGATCTGAGAAACCTCGCCACTTGTCGGAAAACAGAATTTTACAGTAGAGCAAATAAAAAAAAAAGAGAAGTTGCCATTTCCTAATTGAGGAGTTATCTGTCAAAAGGGCACCCGTGAGCGATAGTTGATTTTCAAAACATGTCTTTGAAGTTTCATGTTCAGATTACTCATTCCACAATCATTTTATCAAAAAATCTATAATAACAGAAAATATTTTGCGTATTTTCATCTTTACAGATCACTAATTATTTTTCAAATTGATCGACAAATGAATCTGGGACAATTCCATAAAGATGTGTACCTCGGGTGCCCTTTTTATGGAGATGGGGTTGAGTGACCATAAGCGTACATGTAATTTTTCGTTTTTTCAAAATTTTGTATATTGATAGGAAACGGTTCAGTGAATTCAAAAATGTGGATATCCACAAAAAGGGCACCCCTTTGACGGGTGCCCTTTTGACAGATAACTCCTCAACTATGTGATGCACTCGTGGTAAATAAGTTTGGTAACGTATTGACGAAATATTTTAACGTAGTTCAACTACTATAACGCGGTCTAGTGGCAGTGAACGGCAGCGCTTTTGGCGTACTGATTTTAGAAGCGAAAACGTCTGTTTGCGCTCGCGTTAGCTAGAGCGCTTGAAAATGTGGTAACGTCCACCAAGATTACTTTTTCGTCCTCTGCCACTTACTTTTCTGTCCTGTTGTAACTTTGAATAATTTGTTGCACTGTTATCACTACAGAACGATCAATGATGAAGAATGAACGTACGAACATCACGGTTCCTAATTGAAATTTAACGAGTATAATAACAACAGCTTGTAATGAAGAAAGAATGAAATTAGGAATAAAGAAGATAAACGTAACGAACAAAATGATATATTTTTATTTATTCATAAGTCTAATCTAGTTATCACGACGACGACGGCGTTTTCGCTTCTAAAATCAGCACGCCAAAAGCGCACTCTTCGCAGTATTCGTTATAAAAAATATCTTCCAAGACAAGGAGTAAGCGACTTCGAATGACTCGTTCGGCTTGCTTCGCTCGTCTTCACAACGTACCAAAATCGTCATTCAAAGCGTCGCTTTCGCTCCTTGGCATGAAAAAATATACTACTTCCAACAAATGGCGGGGTTTCTCAGATCGCATCACATGTGACTAAAATATTACTTTTTTTGAAAATTACCCAGGTATAAGAATTACATTAGGCGAAACGATTAATATATTTTATACAGCACAATGAAAATTTTGAATCGAATTTTAAGCACGATTATTCTTTTACTAGTATTCTTATCTCTTATATGCGGCTATAAGTTTCACGAGGATATATTGTACGCCTTTCGAGGACAAATGAAAATGAAAGAACGATTTCAGTCTATTAACATACATTTTTTTCCAATTTAGATATTCATCACCCGTTGAGTATGGGAAGTACAGACGTTCTTGAAAGTGAAACAAAAAGAATACGTAACACAAACGTTCTGAAATCGCACACTCGGGTGATGTAGGTATACTTATAAATCGTCTTCATGGGTGGGAAGAACCCAAGAGTATGAAATTAAATAATATCACTTGAACTATATAAATTAAGAATAATTTAATAAAAATTGCGCTATTCAAAAATTCATAATAAAACATGCTAACTCATCATATCAGATAAAAATCCATATTGACTTTCATTATTAGAAGAGAGAGAAAAAAGAAGATATATCATATTATTTTATAATTATTATATCGAGTGTTAAAAACAACTTATATGAAATACAAAAAAGTAAAAGGAGGGGGGGGGGGGGATAATGCACTAAGGTATTCCGGTTTAGATAAAATAAAACGGACAAGATAGACAGTAACAATCAAATAACAAACCAAGGAAGAATCAAATCAATAATACATGTTTTAAAAACTATTCTTCTTTGTTTCACGCATAAATTGTGAATCACAAAACCGGCACTAAACGTAAGTAGGAATACTCTAGACCGAATTTATGTTACAAAAACAAGACGAAGAAGGAATAAATAAAACTTATGATAAAAACAAACAATAGCGTTACAAAAGAAAAGGAAAAAAAAAATCGATGAAAGAGTATTGAGAATAAAAATTTATTTTAAAAAAGACTTCGAATCTCCAAACATTATCAAAAGATAAGCGAAGGGCATAATTAAACAAATGTGAGAACATCGACTGAAGAGTAAACGATAACCACTGTCAAGGTCGGTGAAACCTGTAAAAGTAACATTATCGGTTGTAATTGAAACTGCTTTAAAGTGCATACGGATCTAATGAGTATCGATAAAAATCAACCAATATTTTCTATAACCAGAAGTCATTCGGTGATTCAAATAACTCAAAAGTACGCTACTGTTAGATTTTCTCTTAGGCGTTTTAATGTTAGAAAAATTGGTGCTGCGAAAAATTGTCTATAATTTCCAAAAAAAAAAGAGACGACAAAAAAGTCCTTAATAGAGAATCTTTCGTCATCCAGAGCCTTAAGAGTTTTTCTTCCCATTTCATCCTTAATTCGGGGAAAAGAAAAATCATAGGGTTTCAAATTATAGTTCATTTGTAGACGAGTACCTATGAGAGTTGCGTTTTTCTTTCTCTAGTTCAGTAACTTTTTTTTTTTTTTTTTTTTTTTTCTACTACCCAGTAAATAAAATCGAATTTTACTCTCTGTTGGCTAATGTAGTCAGCATTTTAAACTCAGGTTATTTAGTTGGAACAAGTGGCGCCAAGTAATTATACGATGTTTCGACTGCACCGAATACAATATATAATAAAAAGACCATAGCAGTAAACGTTGTGTCCCATTCAACTAATGTTAATTCCGCGGTTTTGTGAAGTACCTATCCGTGTTTTGTTTTCTCTCTTTTTCTTCTGCGTATGAATGTTTGTGGTACAATAAACTCGATGATCGGAATTGTAAAAGCGCTCTCCTCACTTTCTATAGAAAGACGAATATCTTCATTCCTCATCATTTGTAATACATACTACATACTATCCATATTTTTCTCTCATCCACCCCTCGAGGTCGTTTGATATTATTTTATCCCTTGTTTCTCCAACCACATCTAATCGTATCACGTTTGTTATAAATGAGAAGAAAAGGGTCATGGGAACACTCCGATAATAAGAATATTATTTGGTATCAGTGACGGTTCTCAAGTAAATAAAAGGGGGAGAGGTTGAGTAAGACCGGTCTCCCGACGACAGATATTCTGGGACGGCAAATTCTTTAAAACTATATAAAAATTCGAAGAAAGAAATCTGCTGAACAATGAATTCACATAGCTCAATACAGTTCATGGTGAAGTTGTTGTACCGTTTTTGTTCAATATAAATACAGTAATTATATAATAAGGAAATGTTATTTTCGTACCTGGTTAAATGTCTACTATCTTCATGCACGGCCATTTCGGAACTTTTGAACTCGTTTAATTCTTTTCGAATAGCTGCTTTATCCTTAGGCGTTAGTTTTATCCACGGCTTATCGGCTCGACGATCGTAGTCGTGCGCTTGCGTTACTTCAATGTAATCGTTAAATCTTATTATCTGGAACAAAATTCAATCGTCGTTAGACTCGTCATCAAGATGTTCACGATTCATGCACATTTTCTGAACGAATCTAGATTATTATTGGACACGAGTAATGCACTTTTTTTTTTTTTTTTTTTTCAAAATAATCAGGTGTTAATTTCAAATAGGTACCCAATTTAATATAAGAAAGTTACGAGTTGACTTCTCTCAAACGTGGGTTGAAGATAGAATAGATGATTTCATTTCCGTTGTATAACTATCAATTTAATGTGGCGAATATTCAAAACTAAGTATCTAGTTGAAAGTTGATGCATAGTTTTGATTCCATCTTGCTATCCGAGATCAGTTTCAGTTTAATTTAATAGAGATAAAAAAGAAAGAACAATGAAAAAGAGAAAAAAATCGAGAAAAGGACAACAATACAATTTTTCGACATTGTTTCAAGACACAATTTAATATTTTTCGAAGAGCTACGTTCAAGACGTACTGACTTGCCGTATCCTATTGAATACCTAATTGGTTGTTTCAAATTATGAAGTCACGCTGTGTTTACTTTTTCAACTTGGTCGGAAGTTTTATACAGGCTCTTATGGGGCGGACTTACTTTTTGATGTTTTGTTCTAAGACTAAGCATTTTTAAGAAAAAATGAAGAGAATAAATATTATTCCTCTCGTCATTCGCTATAATATGATTTTCTTTTGAAAAGTTGTAACCATTCAACAGGAAATTACAAAAGGAACAAATTTTATTCTTCATTTTTTCATAAAAATGCTTCGTTTGGGAGCAAATCATCAAAAAGTAGTTCCGCTCCATAAGAGTCTGTATACAACTTCCCATCAAGTTGGAAGTAAACTAAATTATCAAATTTGAAACTACCAATAGGAGTAAAACAGCGCAAAGCAGACTTATTTCATATTGAATTTCGTAATTGGTATGACAGACATCACAGAAAATAGGAAGGAGCCAGAGCCAATGAGCGATACATCTTATTTTTCTTGAAACAATTGAAACTATGTTTCCAAATATTCTTTCGTCATTTTCAGGAATCGTTTTCAAAAACAGAATTTACCAAGTGCTGCCTGAAATTTGTAAATAAAAAATGAGAACATTTATTCGAAAATGAGAAAAAAAAAAGCAAAACATGGGTTATCCGATAAGTAAGGTGAACTTATTTTTACGGTAAATGTTTTATTTTCGGTTCACATGAATAAAAACGTGTTCCTTCGGTGCTTCGTTGTACGACGCGACGGCGACGCGAGGACGTATTTCTATCTCTAGAGTTACGTCGTAGTTACGTAGAGGGCGGCGCTTCACAGTGGGATGAAACACTAATTTATGCGGCAAAAAATCGAAAAAAGTGACCCCACCAGAATGTAATGAAACTTCAAACATCTTTTTCTACTACTCTGAGGAACCCTGAATCGGGTATTGAAAAGTCTGTCGCCACGTCGGGTGACGCGACAGACAGCATCATTCGAATGATAGGAAGGGTAGAAAGTGCGGAATATTGTTGTTTTGTCACTTGTACAGCTGATCCTTGAACGGGTACTGTACCTGTATGTATTGTGTTTGTTCATCGTATTTCCGGAGTATTTTTTACGCTCTTTCACGTGGTGTTGATGGTTTTGAGTTCCAGTTTGGATTGAAACTAGAATAGAGCATCGCAAGTAAGTACTCCATTTATGTTAAAAATTTAGGTTCTGTAGACTGGCAGAAATGGGCGCCAAGAGTTGCCAAGGAAGTATAAAATGAGTGAGCCGCATTGAAACATTCACTTTGATTGTGCATTGACACTTCTTGCTTTAACTTGCTTTTTCCAATGATACAAGCATGATTTAAAAAGTATCTTTGGCTTACACAATACAATTTCTTCAATACATTTTAATTCTTCTCTTTAAAGGTATGACTATCACTAATCGCGATTTGTACGAGTTCATGAAGGCTAAAAAAATTACAATCCAAAGCAATGTAGCAACAAGAACAGCCCTACGAAATTTTGTCCAGGATGCTGCTGATAATCCTACGCTAACGCTGCCATCTTTGGCTGAGATGAGAAAGAAAAGTACCAACTTCCTGAGAATTAAATCATCCTCCTCCAGCGTAGGATTATCAGCAGCATCCTGGACAAAATTTCGTAGGGCATTTTATACTTCCTTGGCAACTCTTGGCGCCCATTTCTGCCAGTCTACAGAACCTAAATTTTTAACATAAATGGAGTACTTACTTGCGATGCTCTATTCTAGTTTCAATCCAAACTGGAACTCAAAACCATCAACACCACGTGAAAGAGCGTAAAAAATACTCCGGAAATACGATGAACAAACACAATACATACAGGTACAGTACCCGTTCAAGGATCAGCTGTACAAGTGACAAAACAACAATATTCCGCACTTTCTACCCTTCCTATCATTCGAATGATGCTGTCTGTCGCGTCACCCGACGTGGCGACAGACTTTTCAATACCCGATTCAGGGTTCTCAGAGTAGTAGAAAAAGATGTTTGAAGTTTCATTACATTCTGGTGGGGTCACTTTTTTCGATTTTTTTCCGCATAAATTAGTGTTTCATCCTACTGTGAGCTTGCCCGCATTTTGTATGCGATGAATATCGTAGAGGCAGGCGGAACGTTATACAATTCATATGAACAGAAAAATAGCGAACGCCGCGCGACACGTGAACGGAGGAAAGCGATCAACTCGCGCTACATGTCGGCCGTCGCCGCGGCTCGGGTCGCCAAAGCGCTAGTATAGATATCGCTTTTCTCCATCCCTAGTAACGTTATATACTACTTCGCTGTTTTTCTTCTTCTTCTTTTTTCTTCAAGTACAATCTGAACTTGACCCTGAGCTAAAGATTTTTCGCATCATCTTCCTGATACCACACGAGGGTGAGGATTCGCGACTCATGCGTTCACCCATCTCGTCTTCGACTGGGCTTGCGAAATTTCGCGTTCGTTCAGAAAAAATTTCACAACAATTCCATTGTAGTTTTATTCCTCCTCCCAAGGAAAACGAAACAATTATCCTGAACAGAGCGCATACTACGAGGAACATCAGCTTTGATCATTTTACTTGGAGAACACGGTGTGACAAAATCCGTACTCTTTTGTTTACTCCTAACATTATTAACAACAAAAATGATTTATTCGCGTGAGCAAAGTGGGCGAAGAGAGAGGCAAAATTTGGAAGCTACCCAAAAAGGCGATCATCATAAAACAGCTATAAGAGCGCATCGTAATAAAAATTTTTCTACGCTCGTAAAACGAACGTTTAGCTACTAGTCCCAATACGTTTTTTTACTTATTATAACAAGTACAAACGAATTATTAGTTCAAAGTAAACGAAAAAGAACAATTAATAACTAATTTTCTAGTGTACAGAAGTGCCCGAAAAGTGCAAAAATTAGCGCTCCTAGTGGAGCATCCTCATGCGGACATAGTCACGCATTCCACGTAGTGTTGGGCACCGGCCCGAGTCCACTATGTTGGCCAGTTCTTGGGGACGTGATACACGATGGAATCGGAACGAGATTCATGGGTTGCAAAAAAACGGTCCTTCGACACGCCAATTTAAAATGGAGACGATTCGACTTTCACATCAACTATCTCACAAGCGTTTTTGACTCGCAGTCAACAAGGCCTATATGTAATTATCTTCGTAGCAAATTATAAAAAGAATTGGAAATACTGCATACTAATACAACGGGAACTCGAACGTTAATAGTTGTACCACTTTATTTTTGAGATCGATTACGAATATCAACTTGAAAACTTTTAGATAAAATGTGCGACAGAGCGCAAAATTTTAGAGTCAATTGACATGAAAACGTTTTTTGTCTAACTCATCTTCATCGAATTGGCTTTTTCCACAATTTACCTTTTTTTCTTTCAACTCATCTACGGTTGGTCTAAAGCTAAGTTTTCGTAAGAGCATCCGTTTCTTCTCTTCCTTCATTTTTCTTTCTTCAGCCGCAGTTTGTTCTGTAACACAAAAAAGGCGCTAATAATTAAGAGGAAAACAACGATTACCGAACGATGAAAACCCAAAACCTGATCTAAGAACCATTATAGCAGGTCTTACGAGGGAATATTTCAACATTTTTTTTTCGAAATACCTTTCATTTGCTTTATCATCGGTAACATAATACTCAACTACACAGAAATCTACTCGTGCAGTCGTACGATTTTTTGAAAGCGCTACCGTTATACATCACAAATTAGGTATTCTCAATTTTTTAAACTATTCTCATTTTCATGTTGATCAGTACCGGCACTATTACAAAATTTGTTTTTTCTTGGAGAAAATGACTGTACACAATCCGTTTTGACTCGATTTTTCGCCATTAGGTATAATACTACTACTTCACGCATAATTATAGAATAAGAATCCTTAACAATCATTCTCATTGGAGAGAGAGGGAGAAAAAGAAAAGAATCCGCAAATAAAATTTTTATTTTAAAAAATACCAAACAAAAACGATTCTTACTTTTTAAAATATTGCGATCTTCTAATTCTTCTTGCGTAGGTCTCATACTCAGCCGTCTGAAATTATTAAATATACGTTTGAAAAGAGAAAACGAAGAAGAGAAAAAGAATCAACACAAACACAAACAATGAAGGATCGTATCGGGTGTACCAAAGTTAAACTATAACTATGAAATACTGTAAACACAATTCGTGGTGATACCATTGGCAAAAGGATGCAACGAGATGACAGATTCAATCACGAATCAGAAATTATTCAAAATCACGAAAAGCCTATTCCACAGGCTTACATTGATATCATTAACATGTAAGAGTTTTGAAGCGAGTCTCGCAAAAGAAAAGTAGTCTTTACCCGATGTTTATTTTTTCGTACAATTCGTCACATTTCAATGATAGAATTGCACGTTTTAAAATAGAGTTTGGAAAATGAATCTTTTTTTAATTTTCAAGAAGTTCACGTTTTGATGCTTAAGATGATGAGACCGAATGAGAAAAATATATTTGACGGAGAACCAGCAAAACGGAGGAGTCCTTTCTATCAAGAATAAACTATTCGCAAAGTATTTCATCCCTAGTAGAATAGATATACGAGTATGTTTTCGCGTGATACATTACATGAAAAACGAAAACAACGGCCGCGGCCTCCTTAAACGAAGAACGCAGGGAGCCTGTTCCATGGGTCGGATTGGTTTTGATATGGGGAATTGAAATTTTATCCGACAAGAACTAACCTACCACCATAAAGGAGTTGGCCTTTACAAAAATTTCGACTTCCAAACTTTTTCGGACGGTGGACGGAGGATATAATGAACAGAGAAGACATCGAATCGGCTAACGAGAGTATCCCTCTGCTCATGGCACTGATCGAAAAAATACAGACTTAGCCAGAGATGATTTATACTCACGTTTTTACAAACTAGGTGATGTATAATTTTCTTTTATAAGAATTTCGGTATAAATTCTTTGTAACTAAAAATTTTACCCTTCAATTTGATGATAAACCTCGCTCGAAAACTTTCACCAATTTCATGAATTGAATACTGTTTTTCAAATATTAAACAGTTTTTATTTTCACGCTCATTTCACCACCGTTTTCCGATGATCTTTGAATTTTCAAAATACGAATGTGTGTGGGTGTGCGCGCGCGCAGAGAGAGAGAGCGAGCGAAGTCTTTTCCTTTTAATGAGAAGACGGATATCCACCTTGAGATCATTGATCCTGGCAGTGCGTTCGATGTTAATTTTCGTTTCTTGTTAGTTTTAGTTTTATAGTATTCCTCAATTATTAATCCTGATGATGATCGGCTTAGATCCGTTCGAAACCGGTCGCGTTTAGAGTAGCATTTGCGTTGTACTACATCATAATAATATATATCTACTCTATAATAAAATTGTTACGTCCGTGGTTCTTTTCTACTTATTCTTGTATACATAATGGTAGAATAATTTCATAAAATCGTGACCATATTATTGGGACATTATTTTTTGGCCAAGTTTGTCGCCAGACAAAAGTTTAACATATTATAAAGTGAATAGAAAGATTCGTTCGTATGCTTCAAAATTGAGCGTGGATAGACGACTTCAAGTATGTCGTTTCAATACTAATTCAGTTTAAACTTTAACGGAAGTTCCACTGTACCCCTTAAACCCAATTAAATGTGAATTAAAATCCGTGACGTAAATTGGTACAACTGGCTTCAATGATCGTTGCAGAGTGAAGTACTCGTATCTCTTCCATTTTCGTATGATAAGTCACTGCGATCGTATAGATGCGGGCCTGATATTTTAAGGCGTGGCGCAGCCAAGGTAAGAAGTATCGGGCCCGAGGGCCGAGAATACGTACGCTTTCCATATACTTTCTTAGGAAATTCGCTGAACTGTTCAAAATTTTTTCGTACTTGGTGAAAACCAATTTTGTGGGCCAGGGCAAAAAATCTGTCAATATCAGGCCTGCAGGTGTTTCAATTTTGAAGTATGCATTTATTGTTTGGTAGGTATGTTCGTACCACTGTGGATCGAAAAAGGAAATGTACATACGGTAGGTATAGGTAGAATTGTATTGTTTGAACCCACGAATGTTCTAAAAAGCGAATGACGTACCTTATCAAACGCGCTCCAACGGCCTCCTTGGTTTCTTGTCGTTCCTTCTCGCTCTGCACTTGAAGTATATTTCGGTTGATCAATTCTTGACGATCTGGTCTCAAGGCCAATTTAACAGCCAAACTGTCCTTACGAGCGATTTTCGCGGCCAACCTTCCTGTTTGGAAAACGTATACGAGAATATAAATCGCGTCGCCAACCATACAATTTACTACAATAGCGTATTCCAGAACTTACCATCATACTCATTACCATCATTCCTGTACAGTATTGGTCCATCACTGTCCACGTAATTTGACCCGTCCTGACTGCTATACTCCGTAGCGTGAGGATGTTTGTTTTCTTTATCATCGTTCGAAAATGGTAACGCAATACCGAATTTAACGGGCTTGGACGAACTAGACGAGAGAGAGAGAGAGAGAGAGAGAGAGAGAGAGAGAGAGAGAGAGAGAGAGAGAGAGAGAGAGAGAGAGAGAGAGAGAGAGAGAGAGAGAGAGAGAGAGAGAGAGAGAAAAAGAAAAAGAAAAGAAAAAAAAGACATTATAAGTAAATTCCTTTACTTCATGGAAAAATATCGAATTATGTATATGTCTTTGGGCGCTCGCAAAGAATGAAAGAAATACAAAGTAAAGATATATCAATCTCAATTAGGTGCCTATATCGACTTATTCTCGATTATATCGCAATATTGATTTTGATTTTAAAGAAATATCGATTGATTCCATATTCGGCTGCTATGGTAAGTTCAGCTTTCACTATACGCCTAGTACACACGTATAACCTAGTATGTATACAATATTTGAAGCTAACTAGCTTTTGGGAGCTCACTCGCTCCGCTCGTTCAACCCCCCCCCCCCCTTTCTAGTCTAGTATATTCTATACCATAGACTTAATATAATAAAGGTCATAATAAGCTTACTAACGTTTGGTGCCTAGTTATTGTAGGTTTAGTATACTGTATATTAGGCCTAGTATGGTGAAAGCTCAAGGTCGAAACTTTTTCAAATATTCCTAAAATAGGTCAAGGCTATTGGTGATGTCATCAAGCGTAACGGGACGTTACACAGATTTCTGACCGACTCCCAGCCCAACGACATATTATAGAATCGTGTCAAAAGGAAAGATACTATAATAAATTTGATCACCCACACCTAAAATTCATCAACTTGAAAGAAGAAAGAGAAAAAGTGTTCTAACGTAGCCGAAGAAATGATTATCATTTTCAATGTTCTTTTTACTACCCTATAAAGTTGATCTTTCATACGACCCTGGTGAAAAATCCAAGTTTGGAATTATCAGTATATTAGGCTCATACTAGGCCCAATTAGGCGTACCCAGCTTAATATAAGTTTAGTTTCGTGTATTATTCATACCTATAATAGACTGCGTGGTTCGAAAAAATAGGAAGAGTAACTCTCAGGGCTCAACATACACCCATTCTCAGCTTAGTATGAGTATGTTCGGTTGAGTGACTCTCAGGGCAAACGAGCCTTATACTAGATAAATTTCTATCGCAGATAAAATTTCCGATGGAGCTCCACTCGCCTATTTCTTATCAATATATCGTACATCGATATATCGATATCGATGAATATCGAAAAATCGGTACGTCGAAATTCTTGTTGACATTAAAGATTGAAAAATCAAAAGGTATCGCGACTCGTCAGTAGTCTGATGACATCAGCTCCGGCGCAACAGCTGTCACTTGAATAAATAAGAATCTGCGAATTTGGTACATTTATTGATTTTGAATCTGAATTATAACAATGATTCGTAACGCGATTGAATTAATCTTTCTTGATGTTCGATTTCCTCAGTCTTAGCATACGGTATATAAAGACTATACTAGCTTGCAAACCAGGCCTAAATTGGACCGATAAGGCATAGAGGCCTAGTTTACAGCCAGCGCAGCCTATTAATGTTAGAAGAAAATCGAAGATACTATATAAGCCTATGCTGAAGGATAGAGGCCTAGTTTATAAGCTAAGGCATAGAAACCTAGTTCAAAGCTAATAAAATGTATTCACGGCGTATCTAAACCTAATTTAGGTTGAGTTTAGGCCTAGTTTGCAGCTAATATAGTCTAATATAGGCCTACATACTATAATACGGTTGAAAAGTAAGAAAACGTTGGAACTCAAACTCGCAGATTTCTGGAATAGTAGATTGTGTATACGATTTTAATTAGGAGTGCAAGCGTGAACGAATTGCGCTCTACAATTTCAATGGTGTGGAAAAAAAGAACTTGATCATTTTCCAAAAGTCTTCAGACCAAGATGAAAATGGTCTCATTTGAAAGACAATTTAAAGACTAATCAAATTTATTCTTTTTAATTTTTTAATTCAACCTTTCGTTCCCAAGATATTTCGAGATTAGTTAACACGTAGTTAAATGGGAAATTGTACATGGTCACGTCTATAAGAGAGTCGACAGTAATGCGCGATCGCTACCAGCATTCCGAATGGTATGATGCACGGAAGACGAGTTGTTCAACAAAAAAGGGCCCTGTACGATTGTGTGAAGAATAGAATGTCCTTTGTATCTCGAACACAAATACAATAGGCACGCTCACTGAGCGTGCACACTTTTGAAATCCAAAGTCCGCGGTTTGCAACGAGACGAATCTGAAAAGGCGAGAGTATGAGAATTTTTACCCCGTGGTATACGAAAGGGTGCGATTTATTGGCACATCAGAAAAGACTAATTCCAAAGTAACCTGCAAACATTAAAAGAGCGGAGTGGAACAGTAAAGAAGTTGAAAGATTACAGTAACAGACGAACATTAGAAGGGCATAATGAAGCAGTAAAATAAGTTCATTGTTCATTAATGAACACAGTAAAAGGTGAACATTAGAAGTGCGTAACCGAGCAGTATAATAAATTTTTTTTTTTTTCCTCCTTCTTAATTCCAACCATTTGATTATCAAAAGTACGAAGTGTTGAAATGTATTTCATTTGCTCAGGAACTAGTAAGTCGAGCGAAATAAGTAACCGTCAGTTACATATATTACTGTTAAAGGCAAAGTAGGAAGATTGAAGACATTTGACTTTGCCGAGTATTCGGACTGGACAGTGGAGTAGCCGACATCTGGTGAACGTTGTCAGAACTGAAAAACTTGGGTTGAGGTGTGCTGTGAACACAGATATATAATAGAGAACCTTAGATGTCGTGCTGGCCATTTAATGCGTGTTAAATATTTGTGATTGGTCGCTTATCAGAGTTGGCAAAACATTGAAATTCCTATAAGACGCTGTAGCACTTTGAACTTGAATAAGTGAATCAAAAATAATTCTTTTAAGCTGAAATTTTTAAATAAATTTTCTAATAGGGTTCTTAATCGAAAACAAAGCGTATTTCAAAATTTCAAGGAAGTAAAATATAAATCCCATAAGACGTACGACGCTAGCGCGCCACTGCTCTGTCGAGTCCAAATAGAAACAAGATGTGGAAAATTCAAAGCGATTGTCATTGCGCCAATAATTATTCATCGTGCTCCTGTCCTTACTTTTTCAAGCATATGACTTGTAAAGACGTTCTTGGCCTAGTGATTAGATTGAAGCTTTATACTGCCCCCGCCGAAGCGAAAAATATTCTCAGTCAAAAAAGGAAGAGGGGGAGACCTGCTATAGCCAAAAGAACGCTACTTGCGCAGTAGGTTGAGTACTTTCTCATTATAGTTCCATGTACAAATTTGAAGTTTTATAGGTACATGATTTCAAACTCTTTTCAATTTTATTTTTTTTTTGCTACTTTTCTAAATAATGTTACTTAGTCATTCAAATGTTGGTACATTCCATGTATTGTTCCACATATTTTAATAATGCTATTTCGTCATTCTACTGCTGGTTTATTTCATATATCGTTCCTCGTATTTTGATAATGCTGAATACCTATTTTAAATACTGCTCTTTTGTCATTTCAATGTTTGTTTCTTCCATTTATTGTGATAACATTCTAATTAAATGCTGTGATATATATTCCCCTATACAAAACATGAGCGGAAAGTAGCTATTTCCCACTCATGTATTTTGTGTTACTTTCCGCGCACGTTTTTAACTTACGCTGCTAACGGCCGGCCGCTTTCCTTGTACGAAACATCGTTGGCATGACTCGTTTTCCGGGCATCGTACCATTCAAATCATTTTTCTTAAATATTCGAATACGAATTCGAACGCTAAAAACAATACGAGTGTACAAAGAACAGAAAGGCTTTTCCCGCACTGAAAACTTTTATGTAATTCGACGTTTCGACCACCTTGTGGTCTTCTTCATACAGGACAAACCGATTTGAAAAAACAAGAAGACACAAGTTCAGTACAATCATACAATAGTAAACTGACGTGAGTCATGTTTTTTACCATTTCTCGCTGTCGGGTCGGATTTTTCACACACTCGTACAGTAGTTCGCGTCCGAATAACAGAGAAATACTGAAATTCAGCGCACAACTATACGTAAAATATTTAGAGTACGATTCACAGTGAAACTAACTTTGAACACCAATTACGTATATAAGTACATGTACTTATAAGAAAACTAGACGTGCTGACCAAAAAGTACTAACGTTGAAAATACTAAGATTGGGATTTTATTCGTGCAGAGAAACGATAAATGCAATAAAAAAATTGAGGCTCTGCTCGCACATTAAAAAACAGACAAAGATAAACTTTCAAACACATTTATTGACGTTTATTTAAATTTAAGTGTAGATACACCTCTACTACCACTACCACTACTCTAAATCTAAATTTTTTAGTCTTCCTTATGTTGGCTAAAGCAGTGTTATCGTTAGCAAAATTCTCAAAAAACTCGATGATACGATCTGTGTCTCCTTTAGAAACTTTCACTCCCTCGATAACATTCTCTTTTCCAAAACGAAAGATCCTACTCCTATCCTCAAGAGATCTGAACTCATCTACCAAATTCCTTGTTCTGACTGCCCTCTCTCTTATGTTGGTGAAACTCTCCAATATTTTGGAACGAGAGTATCACAGCATAGGAGAAATGCGAGGGACCATAACGATAACACGGTTTTATCTCAACCCGCTAATAACACTAATCATAATTTTAATCTCAATAACCCTCATATATTAACTTACGAAAAGAATTCTCGAAAAAGAAAAATTTGTGAATGTATTGAAATTATGAAGCACCACACTGCACTGTTAATTTTGAGCGCGATACTCAGAAATTAAGCTCTATCTACGCCTCTCTCTTTCATGATCACCGTCTTGTATTTTCATTTTTTTTTTCTCCCTCGTTTTTTTGTTCAGTTCAATTGCTCATTTCATCTTCGTACCATTCTGATGAAGACACCTTCGGTGCGTCGAAACGTCAATAAATTTGTTTCAAAGTTTATCTTTGTCTGTTTTTCGATGTGCGAGTAGAGTCTCAATTCTTTATCGAAGTTGAAAATACTCTTAAATTTACAATGAACTAAGTTCTTCTTACTGAATAGGATAGCTGTTCGACATTGAGACTCTCGAAGTGAAAGGAAAATAGAAAAGTTTACATGTAGGAATACCTATCGTAAGTTTAGTGCACATCCTTGCGCAAAGTCAAATAAGTAAAGTACAGAAGAAAAACTGGGTAGGTATGTACTGAAACTGAGGAGCATGCATTTGTTATCAAGTTTTTTGCTCACTACATAATTTTATTATCTAAGTAATTAGGAAAATTACCAAAATTGTATCTTCGGAATTAACGGCAACCTCCGGCTGCAGCCGCATGAAATGAAACGAGGAAAAAAAAAATCGCTCATTATGTTTACCGCTCGAAATTTATAACTAAGTTTCGATCAAAAAACAGAAAGAGAGTGAGAAGCGCAAACACGAGAGACGAATCTAAGATTTTCCAACGAAAGGTAATGGGTACCGTCATTATATTTTCGAGTAACTTTCAACACTAAGCCGACTGTACGGAAGATGGAGAGAAAAAAAAAAAAAAAACTTGTCACCTAAAAAAGTGAATAAGCATCGCGTTTTCTAACTATATTTTCCGTATTTGCAAAAGATTTTAATGATTCACTTTCGGACTGCCCACGGACTAATCATTCGATAATGCGAGCTATCAAACCGCGCGGTTGATAACGAAGACGACGCGACGCGCTAACTTCCTCAAAACAATAACTAGATTTAGTTAGAGATTGCAGCGATCTCTTCAGAGGTAGTTAGGGAGGGGCCTAGGCCGGTGTTCATTAACGATAGCCTCTACGCACAATTAATAGAGAAGAAGAAACATTCGACAACGCATAGCGTGAAAAGAAATTTTGCGATCACGTACTCACCTCATGGACGAGGTAGGTGTACTCGCGGATGCGTACTGATCTTGCGTCGGTGTCGATGGCTTCTTCAGTGCCGATTTCAAAGGAATAGCGAAAAATTTCGGCTCCTTGGCGGGAATTTTCTCGACACGCGACGTGTCAATGACTGGATCAGGACCGTGAAATATTTTCATACTGGCGAAACCATTCTCGTCGTCCTCATCGTCGTCCACGTCGTCGTCATCGTCGTCGTAATCGTCCTCCAAATCGTCAACTTCGTCGTCGTCATCGTCGCCGTCATCGCCGCAATCGTCAGTACGAGTCACTGGGTCGTCGTTTTCATCGTCGATGCTCTTCTCATTATCACAGTCGTTGCCGAGCGCGTGGTGCTGGTGCTGGTGATGATGATGATGATGATGATGACAATGAAGATACCCCTCGCGATCGGTGGTGCAATCTTCGTTATTATAGTCGTTCGCCGCCATATACGTCACATTATTATCGCCTACGCAAAAGAATATATAAATTTAAGATTCCGTCACACCGCAATCTCGGTAACTGCGCTACTCGCAGAGAGGTTTGGCAGGCGGAGTTATATTAGGTAGTAGGACGGTTGATGTTATCATCTTCCGAGCTACGACATGTCGTTAGCACGAAATCGGAACTGTGAACTTTTTGATGATTCACTGCAATCTCAGAAGTATAGTTGTATTTCGTGAGCTGTACCACAGCACAGTTTTACATACAGTGTGGTGCATGAGAAGTCGCACCAATGTAAAAGTCCCTATGGTGCGTCTTCGTGATGCACCAGCATACATAAACGACGTGTTATAGTGATGGTTGGAACACGGGTCAATGCACCATGCAACACGAGCAAGTGAGCAACACAAGGAAGTAAGCTCCTCTCCGTGCAACGAACGTCGTGTTGGGTTGTTCGGGGAAATCACTTATGAATTTTACGAGTGAAAATTTCCATTTTCAAATGTTGAACGATTATTTCCCGTTGTTTTTTCTTTTTCTTTTTTGAATTTGAATGACGATTTCGTTGACATGATTTTTAAGAATAAAGTAGGTACATGCAACGTGCTGAGCAATAAAAAAGAATGACTTGTTCGAGTAAGCAATGTTTAATGACAGAAACAAAATCTTGTGAACAGAACGCACTGTAAAAAAAATTGTAACTGCCAATAGATAAAAAAAAAAAAAACTGATGAAGAAAAAAATTTCAGGAATGGTGAAATCCTCACGGTAACAAAAAAAAACCCTAACAGGAAAACCGAGTGTTGCTCACTTGCTTATGTCGCGTTGGTGCGTTGACCCGTGTTCCAACCATCTCTATAACACGTCCTTATGTATGCTGGTGCATCACAAAGACGCACCATAGGGACTTTTACATTGGTGCGACTTCTCATGCACCACACGTGTATATAAGAATTTGCTTGCATACTCTCGTATACCGACACTCGCAGATATAGCAAGTAATTAGAGTTCGTCCAAAGTAAATAATAATACTGACCGTCGCGTCGTCAGTTGATATCATTGATAAGTGAGTCAAAATTGGCTAGACGAAAATACCTGATGTGCAAAACGATCATACGATTCTTACTTATGTACACCGGAGTGATTCGGAGTGAAAAGTAACGATTTTAATGAACAAAAATTCGAAAATTAATATGAAAACCCAACGGGTTTTGTAAGTAATGAGTAAATAAACGATTGATAAATTCTTTGTATGTACAAAAGAACATAGGACTTTCAATAGCACATTCCACAATCTCTGAAAGTACTGTGTAGGCCGTACAAGCTTTGAAAATGTACTACTTCTTATAGAACAGGAAGACTCGCACTTTAAGGAGCGTGCATTTGTAAACCAAATAAATCATGATGACCTACGCTTGATAGCATCTACGATGACGTTACTATTGAATTTCTTCCTTCAGTGTAAGTATTTATAGTGAATTGATACGACTTGCAAAGTTATGGCCAAACACACCGAAGGGAGGGATACTCAAAAGAGCAAAACGAGGAGTAAATTGCTATAGCCACAGAAATATTGAAAAAATACCGGAGCTCTTTCGATTGAATAACCACGGCTGGAAACCAGGACTGAACTAGCGAGTCGGCACGATGTGAATCACGCTCATAAACTTGTTCAATCAACCTTTCATCTGGTATGTACCTGTTGAGCACCTTAACGATGTGTTCTAACGCGAATTTTCTCTATGGAGGAGGAGGAGGAAAAGGAGGACCTCGGATCCCTCTTTTATTCTGTGGCCGCTAGCAATTAGATGGTCCGCGACCGCTGATTCGCCTGAATTCAGCAATTCTAATTTGTAACTGACGGCCAGTCTCGCCGATGTAAACTCCCTCACAATCATTACACTCCACCTTGTAAACACCACTCCTTCTCGACCAATATGAATTGGGTCTTTCAACTTGACGAATAAACTTTTTACAGCATTAAGATTGTAATACACAGGCCGAAAACCAAAGGGGTGGACGACACGACCCAATTGTGATGAGAACTTCCCCAAGGACGGGAGCCTTATCCAACGCTTTCTACTGTCAAGGGTCGGATTGCGAACGAGGGAGGGGGGAGGTGGTGGAATCTAAGAATTTCCGAGTAATTTTCCTTTGAACCAATTCCTTCGGTGTATTTGGCCATAACATTAATGTCATTATCGTAATGGAGAAGTCTTCTTACGTCTTCAAAGTCTATGACGTTCTCGGCCAGCGTGGTGCAAAAAAAAAAAAAATAACCGTTTCAATTGTTATTCAATCGAAAGAGCTCCGGTATTTTTTCAATATTTCTGTGGCTATAGCAATTTAATCCTCGTTTTACTCTTTTGAGTATGCCTTCCTTCGGCATTTATGAGATAAAATTGTTTTACGGAATTGTAATACTATCATTTTCACCATACTAGGCGAGTAAAATCAAGAGTGAAAGTCTTTTGAGATGAGTAATTGACCCTTATTGTTTGCAATAGTGAAGGCTAATAGTTCCAGATCGTAAAGATCAGTTTTCTTTTCTATTTTTATACGTTTATATAATATGCTCACCCTCACAAGTCGACAAATTATCAATTGCAGTCTGCTGATGATGCAGAATACGACTAAATCGCCTGGGCGTCGGGCTCGGCGAACTGAACATCGGCGGCGGCGGAATGGGACCGATTTCCGAAACGGGAATAGGCGGTTCCGGTAACTCAGACAACATCAATAATGGAGCACTCTGCGAGGGTGGCGGTGGCGGATGGTGAAGACGGGGGGATCCGCTCAGTACGCAACTATCACACGCTGAAATACGAACGAGAGAGAGAAACCGATTAAAGAAAATGATCAAAGTACGAGCATACTATTATGTAATTAGGTTGAAATTATGAATTATTCTTGTTTTTGACGACGGGCATGAATCACTTGCACTTCATATTATAGGTACGTCTACTGGCTGGTCTGGTTCGGCCCGACGTCGCGTCAACGAGAGGAACGACGATCACACAGTTAATACTCGTAATGCGAGAACGTTACGTTACGTTACGTTACGCACTCATACTCGTCGCGCCTAGATAGAGAATTCGTAAGCATGCGTGCACCATTTTACACTCACCCGAGGGTAATAGACTACTAGGCGACGAATTACCAGTAGGCGATCCGGTATACGGAAGGCTATTATTATGGTAACATAGAATACGGCGATTGAGTCTGGCCGGTGTGCAACCCAAAGAATTCGGCCTTTCCGGCCTCAACACGCCGCTATTGATCAACTGATGTTGTTGTTGAATTTCGCTTGCCGAGATTGTAGGCGGTGGCGGTTCAGCGCTTCGCTTGGGCTGACGAAGCGGTGAGCAATTTTCATTTTTATTTTCTTTCACTCTAGACGAATCAGTCTTATTACTATTACTCTTGGCGCTATAATCTGTCAACAAAAGGAGAATAAAAGATAAAAATGATAGTAATAATTATGTATTACGCGTAGTCTAAAGAAAGAAGAAGAAGAGTTTGCCGCAGTGATGTATCATCTCTCGTTTTTTTTTTTTTTAAACAAGTGGGATTGTGAGAAAATTATTATTATGGTGCAGAAGCGACGGAAGAATGAATGGGGGTACCTGTCCTTCGATGTACAGCGGAAGTTTGCCCAACGTTCCGATTCTTGTTAGAGGTCAACCAATTCTCTCATTACATAGATGTAAATGGTCATTTAAAATCGAACATAACGCTGCGCCAAATTATGGATATAGTGTACCTACCATTTCGTTTTGGAAATGCCGGTCCGAACAACCGTGGAAGTCACTAGGGAAGGTCATCACATTAGCCACTGTGACCGAATATCATAATTTTCCTCGTGAAGTACGTACCGCGCGGTTTTGAAGGAGAGGCCAAAGATGAAGGGCACATTCGAGGACTGGCGAGGAACAATTTGTTGGCAAAAGGAAGTTTAATCGCGGCCGAATGTTGGCAGAGGATGCACCGTCACAGAGTAAAAACGAGGATGTGGATATCCAAAATAAGAGAAAGCACGTGCCCGAGTGGATGGCCCATGGGTATTCGGCTTGAAACAGGGAAGAGACTGCCGGTCGTGACAACGACCTACGGTCGACAATTTTCTATTTGGAATACAAACCGCTTCCCTTCCACGCTAAATGGAATAAAGACCTCTACAATGGCTGATTTGGTTGATAAAATAATACTAAAACAGCACCAATTTGGTACACGAAATAGCACACGTGCATTGTGCAATTCGATACTTCTTGAAAAGTTTTCAAAATACTAATTCAAAAATATTTTGTAAGACAGCGTTTACGTAACTTGTGAATATACAACGAGAGGGGAAAAAATAATAATAATATTTAAGTTAATTTTTAAGCGCATTGAAATTAAGGTAATGATACGGTAAGTAGTCTGGGAAAAATCTCAACTGATCTGAACACGCTCAAGCTACGGGTAATTGCACTTCAGTACTACTCGTAGTTCGCATGAGAGTTAACGGCTCTTTTATGGAAGTTATTTCACGTAAAGCAAATCATATTATGCATAGCCGCCTGCGCGCTTGAGTAGTAGATAACTTGCATGCTTTCAAAAATTGTTGCGCGCCGCCTAATCAGTGAATGGAGCGCTACAAACACGTAGAAAAATTTGCAACCGGTTTCGAGGAGGGGGACGATGGCCCCTTATTAATTACGAAATATCTACAATAAATTATATAAAAAGGAAGACGTCGAATGGCTGACATCGAGTGGAATTTGGTTATTAAAAAATCTCTTTCTTACGGCGATCGTACGAGAGAATACCAATTTTCAGCAGCTTTGTGCAGATTGAATTTGAATATTTTAACGCGTTGTGAATTCCATGTGCACGCAAAAATATTTTTAGACCTACAGAAAATGGAAATATAACCTCGAAGGTTGCTTGTATCGGGTATTTATTTTTTGAAACACGTTTCTTGTGTTTATAAGCCACTGCGGCGCAGCGTGCCTTTACAATACCAACTCCTTATACAAAATGAGTAAGAATAATCGCATTAAAATACGGAATCGAGTCGGCTGGACTTGAACTAGCAGCAAGTAAGACGGAGGCCATTTTATTCACGACCCGTCGGAAGTTCAAGCCACCCACCTTTCGCCTGCAAGGTGTGGAAATTGAAATCAAGAAGCAAATGAAATACCTGAGCATCTGGTTTGACTCAACGCTGAGTTTCAGGCACCATTTACTGATGGCAGCGGAAAAGGCGGGCCGGGTAGTTGGTTACCTAAGCCGCCTGATGAGGAACCTAGGAGGACCGAGAGAAGCAAGGAGAAGGATCATGATGAGCACCGCCTTGTCGATCCTCCTATACGGTGCGCCAGTATGGGCCGACTGCATGAAGATACCATACCGAAGAAGAGAGATGGTAAAGATCCAACGAAGAGCTGCGCTAAGGTGTGTTAGTGCCTACCGCACTGTCTGGACGAAGGCTCTTTGTGTATTAGCACGTTCACCACCAATCGAGCTCCTTGCTGAGGAGAGAGCGGTGGTGTTTGAAGCAAAGAAGAGAACGACGACCAACCGAGAAGCTTTACGGGTCAAGCAGGAGGCCAGGCGCTCCTTGCTTGTAAAGTGGAAAGTAAGAATTGCCCAGAGTGATCTGGGTACATGGACAATCCGTGTGCTAATACAAACCTTGACGAGTGGATGAACCGACACCATGGTCAGCTGAACTTTCACCTGACGCAGGTGTTAAACGGCCATGGCTGCTTCAACAAGTACCTTCACGAGAAGTTAAGGAAAGTTGAGCAAGCAACGTGTTCGCACTGTAACCAAAGGCGGGATGATGGACCACAACACACCTTATTTGAGTGTGAGGCGTGAGCGGGACGAGCTTAGTCGGTCTCTTCAAGAGATTGGGGTAAATGAAGCGCTCAACCAAAGTAGCCTGGTACCCACCATACCAGGTTCCGAAGAAGCATGGAACCAGGTGTTTGCATTGCAGCCGCGATCATGAAGAGGAAGATGGACCCGGAATGGAATAGGCAAATGCAGAACCACGCTATGGCCTACTCAACACCTGTGTACCATCAACATCTAGATCTGCAAATAGAAGAGGACCAAGATCTTCCCTGAAGAGAGAAGAAGATGAAGAACCTCCAACAGTGACCTACTGTATTGAGTATTGTGGTGGTGTTTGTTGTTGTGAGTGTTCTTATGTTTTTGTGCGTGCCAGGGGGGCACTGCAGCTTGGCGGTTGCCAAAGCAACTTGGCAGTTGCCGAGTAGAAGAGGGGGTTTGCCTAGGAGATTCCTCCTTCACTGAAGTTATACCCGAAAGGGTCGATTCCGGTGTTGGAGCAAACAATATTAGATGCATACGTAACCCGCACCTACTGCATTATGGATGACGGGCGGTGCTGCACATGCGACACACAAGAGATTAAAATACGGAGTTCTTGATACAGAGTCTTTCCACTTGATTCAATTCGAGCGCAATTTCAAAACTTCATAGGATGGTACCGACGTAGCTGAATCTACGCCTGCATAAAACGTGTATGAGATACTGTGGTCTAAAGGAAAGACAAACGAAAAATATGAGGGTCTACTTCGTCGTATTAAGCGATGAAAATTATGAACTACTCTTCAGCCTGAAGCCACAAACAAGACGCGGATGTCGTTCAGCATGCGACGAAAGAGAGCGCTTTTTTAAAAATTAAAACTACTAAGCACGCGTCGTTCTTTAGCTTGAAGACGTCATAATTATTATGATGTACAATAGTATTTGTTTTCCGTTAAACGACATCATGTATTTCTTCTATCTTCTCGAAGCATTTTTTGTACGGATAATTACATACGAGTACTTCACATCCTTTGAAAAGGAAAGCGGTTTTGGGTTCGTGATCATACTACATAATATTATACCCATTTTTCGATACAGTACTTCCAAAGTCACAATCAACACACGTGCAGTAGCGTTTTCAAAGGTGATGTCTGCAGCATTATCCACTTTTTCTCGAATGACAATGAAAGTACAATCTCTATGCACGGCAGCGACGTAATCCTCATCCTTTTTTTCTCTCTCGAAACAAAATTTTTGAAAGAAAATAAACTTGGGCGAAACGGAAGAGATAGGATTTCATCGCGCATCGTCAAATTGAAACCGTACAAAGAAATAAAAGCGAGAGAGAAAAAGACAGAAGAAGGGGTCAGGGTTAACCTTGAAACTTTGATGCCGCAGCTGTAATGTATCCATTCAACCTCTTTTGTGATACGAAGATTGGTTAGAGAAGAATAAGTCGACCAACAGGCGAGGCGAGGGCGACTGATTGTTGATTGCTTACCTCAGTAAAAGCGGAGAAATGAAGAAAAGACCAGACGACGAAAAGTGTGGTCGGAAAATACATGTCTACACCTGATAATATGAGCAGCGGGCGATAGATATGGTGAAGAATACACAGTTTATATTCGCGAATGATACGGAAAAAAATAAAAAGAACATAAGATGTTAATATGCACGAAAATCTCTCTGACTGTTACCATCGGTATAGGGTATAATGGGCAAAGGCGTACACACACACACACACACACACACACACAAAGTCAGTGTGAACAACTCACAAGTGCGCATGCAAACAATTTTAACAACTAATGATGGTAAAGCATTAATGTCACGAAATTTAACGTCGAATATTTGGGTCAATTGTTTTTTTTTTTTTTTATTTTTCTTCTCCTTCTTTTCCAAAATAATGTTGAAAGAAAAAGAAAACGAATGGATCAGTATCGAAAGTTTTACAAGAATAATGCGAAAAATAGCGCTACCGCTGATACATAAACACTGTCGGTTTTGAATACTGTAATATGTACACAAAATAAAAACTCGCATGATTTTATAATTATACACATAGGATAGGATTGTATAGACGAGTACATTACATATTACTACGTCGTGGCATATTGTATCCCATTCGTCTCCGTCCACCCATCACTGGTCTGAGGTCTGCGCAATTCAATATGTATAAATTATAAAAATAATAGAATGTTTGTCTGTCTGCGTGTCTGTCTGTCTGTTGAGGACCTATCTGTAGAAAGGGCGTCCGTGAAAAAAAAATTCATCACAGAAAAATCAGTTTGAAGTTTCAGCTCGAAATATCTCCGCAACAAGTTTAATCAAACAAATTATAAAAATTAAAATTGAAGAGCAACTGAAGAGCAACTCTTCTTCTATTAGATGCAACAATGGCATTTTGAATACGTCATTCAGTAACAAACAAAGTAGAGGTCCTTGAAAGCATGACAGCCGACGCCCTTTTTAATGAGATTAAAAAATCACGGGTTTAGAAAAAAAAAAAAATCTTAAAAAATATTTGTAGTTTATGATTTGCGAGAGGTCTCCTCAAAAACGGTGTCCGGCAGATACATACCCTTTTACCGACTTTTCGAACGAAAAGTCAGGTATTACTCCCGACACAATTATGACGGCGAAGCCCGGGAAAAAATTTTCTCGACGTTTTAGAGGTCCTAGATCATCCTGAGACTAATAAAAAAATTTCAGGTACTATTCATTTTGGGCGAAAAATTCGCACCCATTTCAAAATACACCAGCGAATAATTTTTTGAATGGTAAGCCGAATTAATTTTCGATGTACCTATCTCCACAAAGATCCCGGATCCGACAAACAAGTTGCAGAGTCGACAAGTTCGCCAATCAAGTAAATTCAATACGAAATGAAGCGTGCTATAAACACCTATACGAGGAGAAAATTCACCCAATTTTTTCAGGCAATATAATTAATTGTACAACGTATTTTTCCTTAATTTTTCTCATTAATAAGGCTAGAATTAGATACTAAGTAGGAGGCATTGCATAAAATGTGTGCAAATTTTTGTAGGTTTAGGTCGTAGATTTAAGCGTAAAGTTATTCCAGCGTCTGAGATTTAATATAAATGGCGCATATTATTATTATTATTATTAATTATAATGTGTACCTGATTTTATGGCCAAACCAAACATGTATACCATGGCGCGAAGTTGCTATCACGTCTACTTTTTCATTCGAGGGTGAGTCGCGGTGAATCTTTACGTAGTAAATTTCAGCGTTCAACGAGCACATTTCATTCAATGGGTTAAAGATTTCGCGAAATTACTAAGGAATGTTTCATCTTCGAAAATGAACTTGGCTTTGACAATGAATGAAGCTTCATTCACCAGAAGCCGGAAACAGTGCCAAGAATACGATGTAGCTGCTGCGTTTCATATACAGACGCTCGAACATTTTTTGTGTCATACGCACACATAAAGAAGCGTGACTTGGGACAAGACACAGATGATGAGAAAAAAAAAAATAAGGTTGGAAAAATTTTTGTTTGTCGGGGTAAACATTACTATGCTCATTCTCACTATTGTCTCTTATCATCAAATTATATTACTCAATAATTTATTGTTTTGAATAGGTAAACGATCGTTCGTTATAATAAGTATTAATATTTTTGCCAAATTAAAACGCGCGCTCACGAAAATAAGAAAACAAGCAATATTGAGATCATGCAAGTATAAAACAAAAGTTTATAGGAAACGACTTTTACACGGCAGTTCGTTATCGAATCTAAGGAAGCTAAGCGATTATTCGAATTTTTTTTTTTTTCAAAGGATATTCATCTATTATGCACGCGTAATTTCGATTCAACTTTTTCTGTTAATTAGCGCGGTCAGTGAGGAATGAGTGCAACTGAACACACGAAAGTACCAATTGAAATAAGTAGTTACATACTCGTAGTACAAAAGATAATTTACACACAACTAGTTTGGAAAAACGAACAAACGCGAAGTTAGTGAAACGAAGCGATGCCGACCCGCGCCCGCGCCCACGTGAAGCCATTTGCGAGAGAGTCGGTGATCGACTTTTCCAAAATTAGTGTAGAAAATACGTACTAAGTATATTTTATCCGCACTTGTTTAGAAAAAAACTCATTTCACGACACAATTCATTACAGTCGCAGTCTTACTACAAACAAAAAAAGCAGTTTTTTTCTACAAGAGAACAAGTTAGGGACAAACGGTCTTATCTGTGATATTTTCAGAAAAAAAAAAAGAAAAAAAAAAATGCTTACACAGCCGCGCAAGCAATACACGACTTTTCACCTCTACCTACAAATTTTTAGTAGGTCAAATTTGTAGACTGTATTAATCAATCATTCGTCACCTGTTGATATAATTATGTATCTCCAATAAACTTGTCCTTATCTTTGCGTGACGTTCGAAACGATTGACAAAATCATAGAGTTTCAAAAATATTACCGAGTCAATGTCAAAAGAAGGTGTACACAAATGCGTGCATTCTGCAAAAAATATTGCCGAATTAGAGTCAAGAAATACATTCTCGTCATTTATTGCGCGCAGTCGGCAAAAAATTTTTGGGACGCGTGCTGTCAGCAAAGTGGTGGATGACTGTGCGCATTTGGTGAAATTGCTGCAGACTGCGCGCATTGTGCGATTGCTCGAATTCGGCGTAATATATATACATAAGATTTTTTTGTCCGTGGAACTCCTCCGAAACTACCCGATGGATTTTTTCGAAACTTAGCCATCCATATTGTAGTATTATATCTGAAGATGTGCACCTGCAATTTTTTTGAGGATCGGATGAGTAGTTCTCGAAAAATTTTCACTTTTTTTGAAAAATTTCTCACTCTTACGAGTGGCTTCTTACAAACAGCTACGAGTAGCTGCTTACGTTACAAGAAGGGGATTTTCCTATCCTTTTACCACTTTTGTTATCAGTACGTGTATTGTGATGAAGAACTTTTATCATTCAACAGCTTCATTCTTGTTTCATTCTTAACTAAGGGTTCATTGAATTTTATTTTATTTTCGATGATATTTTATTCAAATTTAGTACACTTATATCTCGCTTCCCACAGCCCCTAGAGCCTTGAATTTTGTTTCGTCAAATGTTATTTGTTTTGTTAAATTTGTTTTTGAACGGATGGGGGCAATGGCGGGTTGTTCATTTTTTCATTATTATTAGTCATACTCGATAGTGAAAACTTTGAGTTTGAATGATTGAGTACAATTTTTTAGTCTTCATCAAGTATGCTGCTAGACTACGTCGGTGACTTAATTCTTAATTAATTATTGATTTATACGTCATTTTTTCATGTGTGTGTACATAATTGATAGTGGTTCATAGTTGATTTGAGGTGTCTCAGGAGATGGACAGATTATTTTCAATTAAACAACTGTTATAGCCTCGTAGCAGTTTGGGCAGGGGGAGGGGGAGTGGAGACTTTTGGTAGATTTTAGATGACTCCTAGCCTAAATTAAAACAAAATTCAGGTTTCCTCATTGGATTATAGGTATTTTCACTCTGTTGTCAGTTGATGCGACGTCATAGTGATTAAATTTATAAACTGAGTTTTATTGCCCTTTCTACAAATATTTGGCTTGATTGACAGGTCATACTGGATATGAAGCCGAGTGCCTCAACTCTTAATTTCCTCCAATACCTGGCATCACTAGAAGATGTTTCCAGCCGCTCTTCTTTTCGTCCTTTCATAAATTGTATTCATGCTCTCATCAGCTACTTGATAATACTAAGAAATTTTTCGAAAAATGGAAAATTTCTCGAGAACTGTTTATCCGATTCTCAAAAAAATTGCAAGTGCACATCTTCAAATATAATAATACTACAATATGACTAAGTTACAAAAACATAAATACGAGTGAACCAGGCTCGGGTGTTATATGTGTATATTTTTCGGTTCATATGAATAAAAACGCGTTCCTTCGGTGCTTCGTTGTAAGACGCGAAGACGCGTTTTTTTACTTTAGGGCTCAAAGAGTTGGGTTGCGCGCATGCGCGTATTCTTTAAGCACCGAACATTTTGGCGATCGCGGACGAAAATGATCTTTTAATAATTTTAAATACAACACTCGAATTTTTCCTCGTGTTCATCAATTGTAAAAAAATTACAATTATGTTTTTCATCAACAATGTTATGATGATGACAGAATACTCAAAGAGTAGAGTAAACGAAAAACCAATTACAAAGACCGCAGATATAAAGGAGAAGATGCGAGATCTTTCGGTTAACAAACGATCATCGGGCAAAGTTAGAACGCCACTGACCCAGATACGACTCATAAAACAGAATACCAACGAGATCAGGATTGAACGAGCGAGCCCTCGCGAGGTGACTCAAACTTGTAGTAGACCAATTCAACTAAACCTTCGTCGGGAAAATACCTGTTGAGTACGGTAATATCGTCACTGTTCAGATGACGCACTATTTCGAAATTTTCCAACGCAACGCGCTTGAAGTAAGAATTCTCCTTGTGGAGAAGGGTAGCCGAACCTTCCTTGAAACTATGACCACTGGAGATAAGGTGGTCCGCAAAGGCCGAATCACCCAAATTACCTTTCTTCCAGGCCTTAAGGTGCTCCTCTACTCGAATTCCAAGCTGGCGACCCGTCTCGCCCATGTATACGCCGTTACAATCCTTGCACTCCAGTTTGTACACCCCGCTCCTCTCCCCCCGCGGGATGGGGTCCTTTAGTTTAACAAACAAACCCTTCACAGTAGTGAGGTTATAAAAAGCAGGCCTGAAGCCAAAGGGGCGGAGGGCACGAGTCAGCTTGGATAATTCTAGATCATCTCGTGTTTGCGTTTTTATTCACGTGAACCGAAAAATAGCGTACGCCACACGTGAACGGAGGAAAGCGATATACTCGCGCTGCATGGCGGCCCTCGCCGCGGCTCGGGTCGCCAAAGCGCTCGTATAGAAATCGCTCTCCTCCGTCCCTTATAGCGTAATATACTATTCCATTATGGTATCCTCAAGATATAACCTACAGTTTAAGGAGTATCCTACATGGTAATAGAAAAATGAATTGTACGGTCACCAGATTATATCACTCGAAGTAGAAACAAGTTGGCCCCTCCTCCACATTTATTCTCACCCTTCAAATTATAAGACCCTGCCCACGATGAAGCCGTATCCATGTATTGACACTCTCGTAGTAAAGGCAAATAGACTCCAACTCGATTCAACGTCTGCGTCAGCCCTCGTGTTCAATTGGTCGTCATGTAAAATACGCTCGTGTAAGCCAAATTAGAAACTACGGTACTTTCTTTCTAGTTAGAGCGGAAGTGTTGAGTCTGATGAAGGGACCAAGATTTGAGGTGAAAATCTTTTATGAGAAACTGACATGGAAGGAATACGAACGGATTACTCAAAAACTATTCGAGGAGTCGCCGATTTATTCAAGGTACAAATTCCCACTTTACACAGTCAATATTGATATTCTGGAAAAAAGAGTGCGAACTAATTAGGGAACCTTTTAATTTTGAATTTTAGTGTAGAATCTTTCATAAAAAATGTACAGGAGCAAAGTGCGATTTAAAATTTTTCAGAGACTATTAATTTTAAGGACTTCTGGGGTTTAAATAGATGCCTCCAATTTGAAGAAAAAGAAAAGAGTGTTAAAAGATCAATTTAGTTCAAGCAGCAATTTCACTACCGAAAGTTTTTAGTGAGTTCATTTTAAATAATACATATACAGATTAGCTTGAAGTGAAACTGCAGAACCGATATTTATTAAAACGATATTATTGTACAGGTGTATACGAGAACGCGATAAAATAAACAGGATAATGCCTGAATGGTGAAGAATTGAGAAAAGACAAGAAGGACAAGTTGCATAATTCGATCGCTGTCTAGAATCTCAAGGAAATAACTGGATAGAACTGTATAAGCCCGAGAAATAGCCGGAATAACGATCAGTATTGAATTAGAAATTATTGTGATCATTATTGTGCTCGCATACGCTGTTCGCGTATTTAACGCGTATAGAAGTATTGAGAATTTAAAAAAAACACTCACGCAGTAACTTGAGTAGTACACAAGTTTTCTTCTCACACATTCAAAATTCATTAAATCGAGTCATCACACCCACTCTTTTTTTTTTTAGAATAAATACCAATCATTGTATCAATCATACCCAGATATTTATAGAATGAATAGTAAAACTACGCGTTAATAGAGTCTTATCAGGTTATTGCTCATTAATTGTTGAGAGTGAGTTTTCACAAACAGAATCAGAAAGATGTGATGTGAATTCTTGAAATTTGTTCAAACAATATGAATGAAATTTACTACAATTGAAAGGCAATGTCTTACAACACGGTGGGGATATGAATTAAATATCTAATAATATTACATATAAAAATGTAGGAAATAGAATGATCAAAAATTGATTGTGGATATGATATCCTAGCTTTGTAATCTTCAATTCAATTTCACTTGTTCCTCATACCCTTCCGGCGTATTTTTCCGACCCCCAACTCTTTCGACTGTTTCAATTAAGGTTTCCAATGGATAAAGGAAGTCAATTACTTCGAAAACATCTACGTTGCAGAGTGCTTTTTCTACTATGAGCAATCTGATTGTTTTTTTTTTATACGAATACCTACTCATATTTTAGTTGTTGTTACTTAACCATTATCGCAATATGTAAGTGATTAATCGTCGAAATACGTATTTTATTCTTAATTGAATATCGAATTGATGAATTGTTCCTTACTCCCGTTTCAGAGATTAGGGAGTTTCTTTTAGTCTTCAATAACTGATGGACATTATTATCTTCAATAGCTTTAGTTTTCTCTCGCTACGTTCTATTCTCTTCTATGTTAAGTCCAATTTTCAACGTTTTATCCAACCCTGATAGTTCCTGCAAGAGTCTATTATTCTTCGATTTTCCCTGGATAAAGAAGGCGTGTGTTTATGGCTATTTACAGTACAAGTGGCGTAGGTATAATCTGTTTCACTTGAAGGAGGAAACAAGTTTGCTCACGCCTTGGAGGAGCTTACAGCAGAATGTTGTCCGTTTTGTGTTCAAAACTTTCTATTTTGAATAGATAAGACTCCTCTCCTGCGGATGGTGAATTGCGATCGTACTAAGGGCATTTAAGTAGTTGGATTATATGGTCATGTGGTCGACTTTGCCGCCTTGTTAGGTTGACTACGTCACACTGTACAATAATGTCTACGAGTATTTCACTTGAAATTTTTTTCAGTAGAAATAATATTTTCGATCAATAGAACCAACAAGAAATGGATCAAATACAAAATGCAAATTACACTCAACAATCCAAGTGTTTGACTCTAGAAGACGCGGACGAAAACCTAAACAAAATGGGCCTTTACTTTCTTTGTATTCGCAAAGCGAACGTACTTGTTACCGGTATTTAAATATATTGGAACTCTTGAAAGCCAAAGACATTAGTACGAAGATGGCGCTGGCGGGTAAACAAATATTCTTACCTGCGACAACGGAATTATTTTCAATGGATATTAACGAAAATTGGTTCTGATGTGATAACACTGGCAATGAACTAGGCGCTGCGGTAATTGTGGATGCAGTCGTACTGGCACAATTTGTGGTATTACTGAGAATATCGCTAGTACTATCATCACCCGTTCCTAGAAAAAAAAAAAAACAATGAAGAAGAAGAAGAAGAAGAAGAGAAAAAAAAAATCACAAAATCAATGAAAAAGACATTAATCTCCCTCGTGTTCGAACAAATAGTTCTTTAAGGCGCTCCACAGCTCAAGACCAAGATTATTTTGCTTCCGTTGTCGTTTTCTAATTGTTTCCTCTAGATACGAAATAGTATATTATGCATCAAGGGAGTGATGTGAGCGTTTTTGTAAGTGTGCGAACGCACAAGTGCAAAAAACGCTCATATCACTCCTGTGGTGCATACGACGTTTTTTGTCATACACACATGTAAAAAAAAGCATTCATTCGAAATAGCGTACTGTGTTTTTATCATGATAATGTTTTTACACTCCTACTCCCGCCAACGACTGCTACTTCCTGCGTATAACTTCTACTCCCGCTTGCTAGTAGCTTCAAGTGCAGACCGCAAAAAGTAGAGCTTCATCGCCTGAAAAATAATATTGCACGTAATGGGTCCCATTTTACGTGGGTATGGCGAAAAAATTGTTTTCCCACACCAGAGTTTTGTATCGTTTATTCAAGAAGGTAGAACAAAGGGCGACTTGGTGACGTAATCGACTTTTTAACTGAGTAGTACAAAAGACCATTAAATACAGAGAATTTCACAATTTTTGTAAAAAGTATATAGTTTACAATCACGCAACTTAATTTCCAGTGGAAAAAGACTGTCTGTGTACAGTATTATGCCCTACTTCAATTTGACTCCAGCACTTTCCAAATGCCTTCGAGGGATGATACTTCTGGAGCAGTTGGAGACAGGAAAGCTTTGAGATAAGGGTCTAGTTCAAATCAGCGCCAGGTTGAAATCGGCCCGGTTACAAGTTGATAGTTTTTTGGGGGATTCTGACTGCACCGCAATTAATTATTTCTTTCGCAGAAATTCACTTCTCAACGGAAAGCATTTGATGATGACGAATAATAATACGAACGACGCAATTCTCACGCAAAGGGGCCGTGCAAATTTTCGTGATGGTGGCTTCAAATTTGTGTTTCAATAAGTCAAGTCGTGATGGGGTATTTTGTATGTTTTTGTACATCCAAGTTTGGCTGAACATAAAATTGCAACAGGAATTATTCCGTAACGGTCGTATAAGACGCACTACTACTTTTTGGTGTTGCGAGCGTGAGCACCACCGATGTCCCGCTTGTATTCACATTCGCAGTAACAAAACCACTTGTACACTGCATACCCAATACCCATGCAACTGTACGTGCGCCTAATCTGCTGTAGTTAGGAGGCTGCAAGAGCAGTGACAGCCATGAAACAGAAAGCTGCTGATAGTGAAAAGAGCAAAAACCTAAGTTATTAGCTTTCAGTTGGAATAAGAGGTGAATGAATCTGCTCCGAGCTGTGCGGGAATCGGCACTTCTCAAGCCAAACGCAGCGGCGACAGTTTTCAATTAGTTTTCAACAGAAAACATTTCTTGTCAAAAAAAAAAAAAAAAAAATCTGGCGTAACCAAATGAATAATAAAGATCGTGTTTCATGTCTATCATATTGTATGTTCTCCACTGGTTACTTTCATTACTATTCGAGTCTAGTATACTGTATACGTCATCCATTTAACCGAGAGGACATAAAATTTTTATATGGTTCATTTGATAGTATATCATATCTGTGTGGACATGCTGGGAATCTTCCGGTTTGAGTAGGTACCTCAAACATATACTTGAAATTGATATCATTTGTTAGCTTATTAGATGAAGAATAAGAATTAAAGTTTGAAGTTGGTTGCTTAAGTATCCGCAGATATATTAAAAGTTTCCAAACATGGCGTTCTATTCAACTTCATGAACAATAATATTCTTATTTCTAGCGTTAATTGATTCGTTATACGGCTACGAGTATAAGATTGAGAGTTGGCCTGATCCAGTGGCGTATATAGAACATTTTTAAGGGAACGGAGGGGAAGGGTTGAATTTGAAAATATCAAAGGGACTCATTTGTAACCTGTGATGAAAAAAGAATGCTCATTACCCACTAACAGGAACAGCATTTCTGTCTGATCGGATATCGTATCCAATCAGACAGAAATGGTGTTCCTGCGAATAGGTAATGAGCATCCTTTTCTCACTACAGGTCACATTTTGGTATAGAAGAATTTTCTGGAAGGGATTTCAGACAAGATTTCATGGTATTTTAAAGTGAAATTTTCAGTCCGGGGGAAAGGTTGTCACCACTGGCCAAATTGAATTATAAACTGATTTTCCTGTGACGTCATATCTATCAATAACATGCATATTTCAGGATAAGACACATCAACTTCCATAAGATTACTACAAGAACGTTTCGATCATTCATCAGTTTTTCAAAAAAAAGAATAAGTTGAGAATAAAAAGTTGATACTCACAATTTTTAAACTTCTCTATGAAAATACATTTTTTATTCTCGAGCTGATTATTTTTTTTTCTGGAATCGTGAAGCTGCTTGAAGCTGATGGATTATATTTTGGATACTTTTGCCTACAGTTATCAGTGTGGTGACGTCACAGAAAATCAATCTATTGCTTGATTATAGTACGGGAATTATACATTGAATAATGGTGACAAAAATGAAAAAATTGGGATCAAAGATTTTATTGCTGGAAGTTATTAATGATAGTCCCCTTGTTACCGGACATAGAACCCACCCCACCCCACCCCTCCCGTCCGCAACCCCCTTTTATAGAGGAAAAGGCGTCCAAAAAAGTAGTTCTTTCGATTTTTCCCAAAAGTAACGCACTATTTTGAAAAATGTCATCCGACATAAAATGATCTACATTAAATTTCCTATGAACAAGGTTCTTGTAAAATTTTCGATTAAGCTCACTGTTCGCGAGTTCTAGAGCGTTGATGTTTCACATATTCCAATAATACGCTCCACATACAAAATATAAATTTCAAGTACCCATGCGGAATTTGAAGACGAATACACGGGAATTAGTTTGTATCCATTCCCTAGCTCGTACTTGAACATCGTTTTTCTTTTTTGTGAGATTACATGTACTCGAAACAATAAAACTTCTACTCTCAGGAAACACTTGTATAAATTTCTTAACTAATAACAGGAACGCATTCAGCGCGCACGCAGCGTACACATATTATTGAAATATGTAGAAAACATCAGCGCTTCATAGCTCGTGAACAGTGAGCTTGATCGAAAATTTTATAAGAATCTTTTTTAAAGGAAATTTAATGTAAATCATTTTAAATGTCTGATGACATTTTTCAAAATAGTGCGTTATTTTTGTGCAAAATCGAAAAAACTACTTCTTTGGACACTTTTTTCCCTATAAAATGGGGTTGCGGACGGGAGGGGTGGTGTGGGTTTTATGTCTCGTAACAAGGAGACTGTCATTAACAACTTCCAGCAATAGAATCTTTGATCCCGATTTTTTCTTTTTCAAACCCATATAATTCCCGCACTAACAAGTAGGCCAATCAAATTTCACCGAGAACACTCGGCGACGCGACCCAACGTACAATAATTCTTCTCATCAGACTGATCTGTACTAAAATTGTATTACTATTTTAATTTAGTATGTGTTTACGCAATTCAAACATCAATAAGCGATAACTCTCTCGTATAGATTTATCATTTTTTTAAACGAATAAATGTAAGTCTTCCGGGATTGATGTATCGAATCTTATTTTGTAGACGGGTTCGTTGATGGGAGGGAGGAGTGCGGGATGACTTCGAGATGATCTCTGATCGTTGATATCATATTTTTTAGTAAGTTGTGTATTTCCACGGGACGTCGTTTTGAATACTGTTAACATGAAGAAAAATGTTTCTTTTTAGGTACCAACGATTGAACATGAATTACTATTCGTAATAGTTTTTAGGGAATTTCTTTTTGTCTCAATAGTTTCCGTCCATCACCTGACAATAGTTTTAGTTTCGTCTCTCCTTAGGTTTATTTTATTTTCAATTGTGTCACTTTTTCCTTTTTTCTTTTTATTATTCGGTCAGGTGATTACGTAATTGATCCATCATTAGTCCAAATCACATCGATGGATAAGGCGTATTCATCTCCGATGATCTGTCCCAGTAGTCAAACTCTACTGGAGAAGAAAGAAGCTCCCTTCTTTCTTTTTTCTCGTGTCTGAATAGATCGGTGGTCTATCTGAAATAATACTCGTACCTACGAATCTGTGATCGAATCTCCTCTTGTTCTCCGCTACATTGAGCTAACTACGAATCGGGGAGTTGTTCACGCCTTGGATACTGGATCTATGATATTGCTTTGTTTCGTTTTAAGTAGATTAGTCTCCTCTAGAATACAATTCCTTCCTGAAACGCGTGATATGCGAACGTACTAAAGGGTGAATATCGTATAAGTGCGGGTGTACGTCAATAGGCTCATCACCCTGTTGAGTCGGTCACGTCAAAACGGAAAGTGGATCTTCAAGCGATGAACAATGGTTTTAGTAAACTATATCGACAGTGTCATGTACCTAGCGTATCTTTATCACTTAATGTTTCAACGTACCTACCAAAATTATCGAAGGCAACTCCAGTAGCTAACTTAATTCAGAGAATAGAGTAAAATGTGATGGTGAAAGGCCTAATAGCAATGAAGTTTCAGTACAACATAATTCCGTCTCAATATACGTCTTCTAATGAAGTACAACTGAGGCAATAACCATACTTGTTCATTATACTCGTAGTAACGATTCTTCAACCACCAGTGAGGCTTCTCAGACCCAAGCCTAAAGTAAGTGCTTTCTTTCTTTCTTTTACTGCACTGCACTGCAGACAAAGACTCCCGTGTAATTGAATCTGGAAGAATGCGTGTCGTATCGCTTTGTCTCACTCGGGGATCATCGCCTCCAACGACTTCTGTAATAATGTTTAACAATTTTTCGGCCATATCTACTTCACCTTTCTTTAGATCATCCAATGAAAGTTGTTGAGGCAGTTTACAGAGCTTTATTCGACGTTGTATGCTTTGTAAAGTATACATTGCACCTTTCAGAACCATTTCATCTCTTGAAATCAAATCCCTGACTAATGGCGTAACGATAACCCCTCCTCAGGACTGAATATCATCTTTGAAATATCATAAAGTCTTGTTCAAAACCTCCTCCAGAAAATTCGTTTGCCAAGGAAGTCGCCTTTGAAATTTTTTAGTTCAACCCTTTCCTTGTTCTTCTATATTTGTATATGCCATTGGATCGGACCAGTTCTCAATCTTATTTCTTTTACCCCATGACGGATCAATTAAGGCGAGAAATAAGAACAATTTATTACGTTAACAAAGTTGAATGAAACATAATTTTTGGAAACTTTCAATGCATCCACGGCTATTTTAGCAACCAACTTCAGTTGTCAGACGTTTCAATTCTTATTCTCTATCTAATGAGCTAACAAATGATATTAATTTCAAGTATTATGTTCGACAGGTTAAGTGGTGTGCTATTTTTGACCACCGTCATTTCTTTACGCATCAACCTATTCAAGCCGGCAGACTCCCAACAAGTTGACACAGCTTTACGATATAGGAACTATCGATTGAACCGTATGAAAATTTTATGTTCCCTTGGTTAAACAAATCCGTGGCGACCTTTTAGTCTATACGTTTCCAACATTATAAAGCATAACGGCTTTCAAACTATGGACCGCACGAGTCCTATTCAAATTATGTAAATGTAAAACGACGAGAAATCATTACATAGCAGATCAGGTTTAAGCAGAGCGCTCTTACACTTACGAAATAGAACAAAAATAAAAATTATTGCCAGCACTTACCTTGACGTGAAACAGGTGTCGTTGGGCTATCCAAAAATAAAATCCCTTTCTGAATTAGCTCGTCTCGAGGAGCTCGCACTGAGATCTTTCTGTCTAACGCTACGGAGGAAACAAAGTAAAATACAGTAATTCGGATTATGACTAAATTTCATACAATATAATTTGCTACTAACTAAAAATACATTCACGCAAAAATGATAGCGCGAAAAATGTTATCAACGGATAGATATACGATAATAAAATAATTCGGACCTTACTCCCCAACCATATACTGTACTACTTTCCATCTCCCGGTTTTCTAAACCTAAATTCAATACGTAGAAACTATTTTCTAGAGGTACAGAAAAAATTTCAAAATTATGGATGAGGATGGGGACTTGAAAAAATGCTGACTTTGGGAGCTGTACAATATAGGGACTGAGAATATTGTCAATCGTTCAGGAAAATGTTTTTATTTTGACCTACTTTAGGGGCTTTGAAAAAATTTCTGAAAAAAATGAAACTTGAAGAAAATTCCACTCAACTCTGAGCCCTAAACGGAGGAAGAAGTAAAATAAAAAATGGTGCGAGAGAAAAATCAAGTTCTTCATAAAACAGATTTCTCGCTCGTTTCAATCAATGCAAAAATTTTAAGCAGCGAAAGTGGTGAGCTACGACACAGTCCACTCTATATTATGAGGCTGGAATGTAGCAAAGTCACAACGTTGCACCCCGAAATTTAAAAAGCCAGATTTATATGGGCGCGTGTTTATGGGAATAAATGAGCAGATTCCCATATTTCGATTCTTGCACAAATAGAATATGTGATGCGGTGCGCGAAACCCTAGGATAAGTCGGAAATTTTTTTCCTCTAAATTCACCACAAAAAAACCCCCTAGATCCTCCCGAATCGTTTAAGACCAAAACCAGCCCGATCCGATAAGTTTTCACTGTTATCAGATCGGGCTGGTTTTGGTCTTCAACGATTCGGGAGGATCTAGGGGGTTTTTTGGTAGTGAATGTAGTGGAAAAAAAAATTTCCGACTTATCCTAGGGTTTCGCGCACCGCATCACATATAGTTTTTGGAAAAAATGAAGAGAAGATGATTGAAAAAGTAAACGATTTTCTATTTTTCGAGTCTAATTTCAGTGAAATTATTGCAGTACAAGGGGAGTTATAATCAGTAACAATTAAAAATCGGATAAAGGAGAAAATAGCACCGATGAAGACCGCAATCGTACCGAAATGTCATTCATGAGACCCCGACACACGCAGTCGCCATTTTTTATATTCTGTCTTCATGAATAAAGTAGAGGGCCGTGATATCACGACAAGGGATGGAATTTTACACATTTCAAATAATGGGCTAAAGAATAAGAAGATGAAGAAGACTCAACGCAGATGCAATCTTAGAGGGTGATTGGAATTTTTTCTACATTTTGCATGCAATTCTCTGCAAGAAAGGAAAAGAGCTAACGATGATTATTGCTTCATTTCCACTTTTGGACTTTTGGAACTTCCATTTCTCATGTTTGAACATTCGGAGTACGTTGATAGATTTTTGAGTATATTTCCTGGGTCACGTGGGGCGGGTTTCGCGCAGAAATTAGCTAAATCCTTGAAATAAGAAACATTGTTCCGCTTTTATTCTTTTGGCTTTCATAGAGCCTTTGCCTGCTAAGACCTGAAAAATATTTCAAATATATTTTTCGAACCCTACGGAAAATTTTTCTCAAGAAATTCGAGAATATTTTCGAAATTTAAAACGGCAAAAAAACGCCCTAATCAACATACTTTCTTATGTAGGCTGTTCTAAATAAGAATAACCTTTCCAGAAATCGTCGATGGGCATTTTAAATACTGAGTGAGAATGGGTGGAGAGTCGTCTGATATTGCTTCCGTGTGATTGTGGGGAGGAGTTGCGGCGTAAGGATAATTTGGGGCAGGAAAATATCTGTTAAATGGATAAGGGGGCGGGGACTCAGTTCCGCATTGAGGACATGGAAGAGGCATAAGATGAGTGATGAAATGGGTGTGTGTGGATTACGTGTGACCGATTCTGAGGCGAATGAGGATTATTTCTTTTCTGCGGATGAGTTGATTTGATAAGTCTCAGGAGATGGGAATATTATATTTAATTTAGGCCAGCTTATTTGATTGAGATCTGAGGTTAGAAAAATTGGTGAACCAGGTTTAGCTCGTGTATTTGTTAATGTGTAACGAAAGGTCGGAGCGTGAAGGAAAGAAAGAGAGGTTGACTGACAGAATGTGGAACATTCTGGGGTAGGATTTAAGCGCAATGCTTAATTTTAACATTTCAGGAGTTCAACAAACAAAAGCTTTCTTTAATATTAGACGGTAGGTTAGTACTCAGGTCATGAGATTCTTTAAAATCACAAGTTCATAGGGATATTATAGTGCACTGCTATCGTAGCAGGCGGAGACGGATTTACTGGTGGGACTTACGAATATTTCTCTGCCTCTCTCTCCTGAAAACGAAAAAATACGAACAACGAAGGAACAAAAGAGAAAGCTTTCGTCTTTTTTTTTTTTTTTGCTAATCAAATAGCAAAAACGGCGTAAATTATCATCCTCTGAATCTGCCCCTGAGTAGGATTTAATCTTGTTGTAAACTGTTTACATACATCAGGATGCGTTCTCGTTTTTGTCATGAATTAGTGTAGTAGTATAATAGTGTAACAGTTCTGGGTGTATATACTAATTTGTATGAGTTTATTAGTATTTCCACTTCACAAATTATGCCCCTCTAAAAACTTGAAGTCGTGAAGATGATTTGTCCTCTGGTACGAGTACTAAACCACAGGTACTACTTTTTATAATCTCGCACCTTGCATTGTTGGTGTAGAGTTGTAGCTAGAGGTGATTATTCAGTTCACCTAAGCTATTTGTCAGATAATAAAATCGTTCAATGATGAAGAGGAATCAAATGACCATATTATATGTATAAACATGGAGCTTCTTCCTCAGTTTTCAGATATATATTTTGAAAAATCCTTTCTGTCAGTCAACTCATTAGACAGTTTTGTTTGGGTCGGACGAAAACTACTCACCCTACTGCGAGAGTGTTTTTTTCTCTTGCCGTACCGTAAAAATGCTACTCTTTTCATTTTTCGCAGAGTAACCACGCCACGGCGAGACCCAAGAATTATATTTACGCACTTTAATCGCACAAGGCTGATGTGAACGGCGCGGCGCGGAGCCACGCACGGCTTTGGGGACCGCCTTTTACACGGGAGGTCTCAGACTCGAGCCCACTCGAAGGAGCAAAAAGTTGTGCTTTTTTTCGTTGTTTCGTAACACTTCCCTCCCTAAAAAAAATTGCACATCAACAGAAAATTACTATCTAACACGTTGACCTCTGTCCGACTCGGGCCTGGTGGATGTATCCGCGGTGTTCGACGATGTTATAGACTTTATCGGCAAAGATCTGCATCACAGATTAGGAAACCACTTCGATAACGTAAGACGACGCGCTCATCGCGGACTTAAAGTGCCACATTTGTTGATTTCAAGATTACTCGACAAATAATACTTTGAAAATACATTCTCAACTTACATCGTGAAGCAGCTTCAAACTTTTCCGACTTTTTCTTTCGTTTCCACTTCCACGGCTTGAATAATCGACCTATGGCTGAAAACTTACTCACTGTTGCTGTGGTTGTAGGTGACTTTCTGTCCAGATGTAAAGTTGATGTTCTCGTGGTCGCTGATCCCAAACTATTAGTTCTGATGGCTGTACCATTGTGTTTCTTACCTGCGGAAAAATTGAAATCATTCGGTACAATACGTAGCATACAGATGTAAGATCAGGAATAATATAATTCGTATACATCCTCGATTGAGGTTACGTCATGTACGAAAATGAGAAGAAATGAAAAATTACCAAAACGAGGACATTGAAAATTAATTTATTTCGCATCAGCACTTTTGAACTAAGCGATAACAAAGAATAAATGGCTTTCCCTCTTTTCGTCTACGAAACAATTCGCCCGGTGAGACATTTTGTCCGGGGAAAATATGACCAAACTTTTTTTTAATCTAAATTTCGTCCAAAATCTTTTTTGAAACAAATGTACGTTCTCAAGATTTATCCTTTGCATAAGACAAATTAAGTGACATTCCAGGACATACCATATTATAGGTTGAGTATGCACTCACTGGGGCACGCCATTTGACTTCGGATTATTGTTTGTAACATGTATGTGTGTCCACTCACTTACCCCCTCTCTTAGTCGAGATATTGTGGACGAGGGGTCATCAAAATACGTTTTTCAAAGGCTGATGTCCACGTGCGTCCCAGGCAAAAATGCGATATTACATTTGTGTCCCACGGTAGAAGTAAAGGGTAACTACTTGCGTCCGAGGAGGATTTGAATGATATAGGCGATTTGCGTCCGAGCTTAGGATGTCTGTTCCATTCGGGGCAGGCATGGTTTCGTCGTATACAGGCTCTGGGTCTACAGCGAGTATATAAGACACGTACCGGGGATGGTGCCTTTTCGAGGTCTTTCTTCGGATTACGATTCCTGAAACCTAAGGATGTAGAGCTGTGCTTTCATGAAGACATATCTGCAGCCCTACCCCGCGATGATCGTATTCAGCAATTTGCGGATTACATCCACGACAATTATGTGGCCGACAATTGTCTGTTTCCTCCTAAAATGTGGGCAGTCTATGATGCTTCCTTCATCAGAACAACCAACGCGTGCGAGGCATTTCATAGTAAACTCAATCGCATGTTTTACCATTCCCACCCTCACATATTCCCTTTGGTGGAGGCCTTATTAGAGGTAAAGAATATTACGTACTTGAAAATGCGGAACCTGCCGCCGAATGTACTCGAACACCCGAAACAAAGAATAATAGAAAACGAGATGAAGAAGCTAGATGAAGGCCAGATCTCACGATATGAGTTTGTCAAACAATTAGCATACCGATTTCAACCAAAAAAGAAATTGTAGCTCGATCGCGTACGTGTTTTTTCTTGATACCTACCTACCTTGACGAACAATGTAATCTCTGTGTGATGTAGTTTACGTATTTCATTGTGATTTTATTTTATGTGTCATTTTCATGTATTATGACGACTAGATTCAATGTTTTCATATCTTATCTTCCTAATCAGTACTATACAGTTACCCTTTATTTCATTCGCATATTCATGTAAGTATTATTTCTTGCGGGACGCAAGTGGTACATCCATGCTTCAACTGTGGGACGCAAATGAACCATAATGTCTATTTGCCATGGGACGCAACAGTGCTAAAAACGGGTGTTTGGGACGCACGTGGAAACTTGCGTTTTCAAAGTTATTTCATTCATTTCAAACGATACGCAAAAAACACAAGATTATAAAATTAAAGGAAAATCAACTTTTTATAAAAAAGATATTATCTTTTATGTCTTTTGTAGAATTAGATACGACTTTTCTTTCCTCTCGCAATACAAGCTTCCATTGTCGCGGACAAATCCCAAATCGAATCGAGCAACTCGCATACTCCGCCGCGCCGTTCTTAACCAAACTGAACATACGTTGTTACGCTGATTTACATCTGTTTTCTCTTCGTATCGCCAAAACTACTAATTCTACAAAAAAAAAAAAAAAAGAAGAAAGATATCTTTTTTAAAGGAAATTGAACTTCTTTTAATTTTGTATCCTTGTTTTTTTTTTTTTTTTTAGACGACTTTGAAAAACGTATTTTAACCCCTCATCCACAATGTCTCGACCAAGAGGGATAGTGACAACATCACTTTTTATACACACATATAAATGTCAGACACAATAATCCAAAGTCGAATTGCGTTCCCCTCTGAGTGCATACTCAACCTATGGTATATCCCGGTTCATAAATCATCATGCATATTGTATGGCGGCTCCGCCTTTCGTCGACTTCGTTACACTTGCCATCATACTATACACCTGTCAGACAACCTCAGATTAGGTAGCACAGGTAAAACACTGCTTCATGGACTGTACATCTATTTCGATTTTATAATTAATAATTAATAATTAATAATAATAATAATAATAATAATAATAATAATAATAATAATAATCCCCACTGTACGCAAGGTACTATCGGTGGATACGTACATGTGATTTACAGCCCTGGTTTTGATACCCGCTGTAAATCAAGAATACCACCCGTGGAGCAGGGTGTGCGCAGACAGAATAATAATAATAATAATAATAATAATAATAACAACAACAATAACAATAGGCCTACCTGGGTCGAGTGTGCAGGCTAGGAAAAACTCGCTCGCTCAATCACATCATTTAGGGAAAGATAAGATTAAAAATACATATTCTCTTCATTTTTCTATTTACTGTATGCAGGTAGCTTGCAGAAGCAATAAATTCCCAGCATCAAAATTCTTAAGAGGAGCTTATGTACCAACGTGCGGTTGTAAATGAAAAATTCATCCAGATTAAGCTTTATAAATCCTCTAGACGAAATTATCTCATGGATAAAAAGTTATTGGACGAAAAGAGTTGGACAACGTGTCGTTGGACCATTTTTCTTGGACGAGAAATCGTCTGGAAGAAATGTCTGTGGAGGAAGGGTCGTGGTAGTGGCGACAAAAATCACCGAAATATTTCACCTCTGGTAACCAGTGTAAAATTTTGTACAATGTTTCAATACATAGATACCAAAGAACAAAAAACCGCCGGGAGACACTTCGTTGGAAATATTTGCCCCATGTGGAAGCGTTGATTTCTGAGAAACTTGCCAGACGACGAACCGCGTACAGCAAATTTCTAAAAAAAAAAAAAAACATAGAACAGATTACCTGTTAAAATAGATTCGCCGTGTTCACGAGTGTCAAATATCTCCGACTAAATCTTCTAGATTCCATTTTGAATATTTTTTGCGAAAAATTTGACTTGGGTTTTCAACGCTTTCACATGGGGTAAAGATGTCCAACAATGTGTCTCCCGACGGTAATCTGTTCTTTGGTAACCTTGTATTAAAACATGATGCAAAATTTCGCACTGGTTACCAGAAGTGAAATATTTCGGTGATTTTTGTCGCCACTACCACGACCCTTCCTACCCAGACATTTCTTCCAGACGACCTTTCGTCCAAGAAAAATAGTCCAATGACACGTTGTCCAACTTTTTTCGTCCGATCATTTTTTATCCACGGGATAATCCCGTCTAGAGGATTTACAGAGCTTAATCTGGATGAATTTTTCATTTACTACCGTAAGACTACCGCGAATAGACGCAATGACATATCGAAAATAACAAGTTCAAGCAAAGTTGATTAAAGTTTGGAGGCTATGTGGAAATGTGATTCATAGCACACCTTCTTTATCAGTATGTTCCCTTGTCTTTGTAAACGGCACAGTTGAGCACATAAAACTCGTTATGATCAACTTTCTTCGCGACTTCAATATTTTCTAAAGCTAAACGACGGCAGCAATCGACTTCAGAGTGCAGTACGATTCCATCTCCAGCTAAATGGTTACTTTTTAGTAAATGCCTAGCGAAGGCAGATTTTTCCAGATTCTTGTTTTCGTAAGATCGCACTTGGTCAAAAATACGGGTCCAGAAGGAGTGGCCAGTCTCCCCAACGTACACCACAGGATAGTCACGACAACGGAGTAAGTATACTTCACTCCCTGATAGGAAATAGGAAGAGGGTCATATTTTTCACAAAAGGATATAGCCTCCCAAGTTTAGAAAACAGATAGAATAGAGATGGAACTAATGAAGGAATTAGAGCATTCTTCCTCTTCCGAGATATACTAGGGGGTGGGTTGAAGGTAGAGACCTACGGTAAAGCATTTCCAATCACCTTTTTTCGAATGAGTCCACCAGAAGCAAGTTACTTGATGATAGAAACTTCTTTTTGGTAAGTATTGGGGGTGAGGGAAGGGAAACGAGGCGATGGGTATAATAATTGAAAGCCGTTTCCTTCGGGGAGAACGGACAGAAAGAGGACCCATGAATTAGGGTGTCAACGGTGGTTTCTTCACAATAGATACCAGAAGGTCTAGCTATCATGAAAGAGGGAAATGTCGAGGTCAAGGGTTGGTCCTCCAATTTCAATAGTGAAAGTGATAAACGGGTAGAAAACGGTTTAATTTATTACAGGCTTTGCAAGAAATTTTTACAATCCGACTCGTTTCGCGTCATTAGAACATCCATTGATAATAAAGTACAAATAAAAATCTTGTTCCCGACAGAAGCGTCATAAACCCTGCTGTGTAATTTAAACCCGGTCATAACGAAGCGAGGGTGCTCACTGGATATACCGTGTACAATTACCTGCACGTACTCTAATATATAAAGCGGAAAGTTTATTTGTTTGTCTGTCCTTTTATAACTCGAGAACCGATGTACCTACCGACTTGAAATCTTCGCCACGTATTCGTATTATTCCAGAACAAATTTTAAACCATAAATGAAAATTTTAGCTCCTATAGAAAAGCAGTTCTTATTAAAAATTGTGTGCCCTCGCTGTACGCGTCACTATAGCGATTCGATTCTCCGAAAAAGGGTCACTACACGCAACTATCTACAGTATTTCTCTCCTACCCTCACATCCTATATTCTTGAGAATCGGATTTTGGTGCTACCTTCTAAATTGCACCACGTTAGAGGTGTGTTCTTTTTATTTTCTTGACGTTACTGGAAGTACGGAAATCTTGTAGAAACGCGACTGTGACAACGATGATATGTTTGTATGCCTGTTATTTGAACGCTTTTACCTATTGACGTGCAGTATTTTTTGAAAGCCTTATTTTTACTCGGGTAAAGTTGTAGATAAATTTCAATGTTTTGCCTCCTTCTGGATGGAGTAATGAGCGAAAAACTAAATGGTAAAAAACGATAAATTCTGACGTAGTAAAACTGCTTTTCACTGTACACGTTGTTCCAAATGTTTAAACGCGTTAAGCCTCACAGTTCTGAAAATTCAATTATTGTATACCTGACACGAATTTTACTCATTTATATGAAAAATTGAAAAGAACAAAAATTATAGCCCCTGTAATTTCCTTTCAAATGAGTATAATTTCAGATCCACATGAGAGAGAGAGTTCTGTCCATCCATTTCCTTAATCATTGCGACTGGTAAAATATTGAATTAGTCCGTTTTTTGCTGCAATGCAGCCTTCACCTGTCAAGTTAGCTCTTACCGTTGAAATCCAAATATTTACAAAACACAGATATCTACTCAACACACAGCTGGCGGTCCAACCGCTAGTGTGATTATAATTATACCTCAAATTTTGAATAAAAATATGTATTACTTTTTGCTCCTATTCTTATCAAATTTCACGTCTAAAGTCAACTGTAGGACGTTGGAAAAAATCTATATAAAAGAGAAGAATTACACTGCACAAAAAAAAAAAAAAAAAATTGAAAAATGTATGAACGAAATTATACGATTATAGAAGTATTATTGAGGCTGATCACGATGGCGTTGACTGTTTTTCAAAATATACCCCGCTATATCGAATTTCGCGAGTACGAGAATATACACTGCGCCTCGCTACAATTCGCGGGAAATTGATATGTTCATTTCTCGATAACCGGAGCCAATTTTGAAAAACAGTCAACGCCATCGTGATCAGCGTCGAAAATACTTCTACAATCGTACAATTTCGTTTATGCATCCAATTTTTTCTCTTTTTTTTGTGTAGTGTTATTATGTAATACTCGTATAGCTAGTTCTTGGTTGATGTCACAATTATTTCTGTCCATTTGTAATGATCATTCGCAAAAAATTATTGACTTCATTCATTAATAATGAACAAGTTTTTATACAAATTCACATCAACCTAAATTTACTCGATTCAATTGTTCTATCGATATCCTGAATGATTACCATTATATGTAGTACGAAACAGTAAGATTAACACTCCTCTGTGGTAATGGTAATTTCATTCTAATAGGTACCAGATAATTGATGTGATTCAATAATAATCGGTAAAATGAAACAGAAATTAGTGAAACATCGCTTTCTCCAGCCTATCACTTGAATTTGTACTGCGATCAGCTACTAATAAAAAAATAAAGAAATAAATAACAATATAAAATTCCATTTCTTTCATTGAGCAGTTCAGTCTAACGATATCTCTCTAGCGGAGCTAGAAATAGAAAGGAAAGGAAGTTGAGAGACTTTTTTGTACGTATTATTATAATGATATCATGGTGCAAGAACAGTTCATTCATTCACAGTATTTTCTCATTATTTTGATGCCGATCTTCTCTTCTTGATCGACATAAAAATATAAATACACACGCGCGTACATATCGTAATAGGTACCTACATTTTTGAAGAATTCAATAAAAATGCGCGACGCAACGTGATGGGATGTGACGACGAGGAGAGTGCGCATAATGGCACAAAGATTATACCTACCACGAATACCAGAACTCGCATGCCGTGTATGGAAATTTAATCATTCAAAATAGGATGTTATTTGTGAGAAAGGTGAGAGAAAAAAAATGAATAAATAAATGATGATAAAAATAATAAGTTCAGTGTATTTATTATAATATTTAATACGCGTTCATTGTCTTCCTCTTTGCTCAGCACATTCGCAAAGCCACCATTCACGACGTTTTCTCAACTCGTATGAACGCGCGGATATCAAAGAGGCGAAGATAGCATCAATATTATTATGATACGAGTCTTGAGCGAGCTGTGATTAGCCGATGCGAGTACGTGGTATATCCGTAAGTAGGTACGCGCATTTTCGCCAAGACCGTTACAAATTGGGATATTATCGCGATAGAATAGATACTATCTTTTGTGTATGAATTTTGAAAATGGCCAAGAATTGGCAAAAGAATGCGCAGCAAATCCAATATACTTGAGGATTCATCCATATAGTAAACTAGCACTTTACCTAGCATAGATGATCTTTGGACACTACTATGAATAACATGAGGCAATGCACGTACTTTTTACACGTGTACAATAATTCTATTTTACAAAAAACAAAGTCCTATTAGGAAGTATGATGAGTGTAAATAGGGGACAGCTGAAATTTGGTACATACAAAGTATGTTACGCCGAATTTACGTAATCGCCGAATCCGTGAATTCAGCAAACACTTTGTCGAACGCTGAGGAATTGGCGAATACACGTATTCGGCTTCGGCAGCATGGTTCAATATAAGTTCAACCAATCAGAACGCATGTAATCAATCGAACATTAAAATATTACAAGATGAGAGTATGAAGGGGAAGAGACGAGATATTTACTAATAATTTTATGAAATGAAGTCCGTAATACTTGTAGCTACGAATCAGTCGCCTTGTCAATATTACTACAATAAGCGAAAAAAAAGAAGATGAAATATACAAACTATTTTTGAGCGTGCAAACTATATCGAATCGTCCACTCTGTCGATCTCTGCGGTCTGCATTTCCTAAGATTTCATAGGGCGTTTACAATTTTCTGACACAAATGACGTCATCTGGTTATGGTCTATACACAGGGTTGCAAAAAAAAAAAAACGGTTTTTTTTAAAAAAACACGTTTAAAACAAAAAATTTGTTTAAAACGTTTAAAACATTCCCATAAGAGCCAATGTAAATTTCTCGATTTTTGCTGTTTTAAACATGTTTTAAACACGTTTTAAACATCGTTTGTTTAAAACATCGCAACCCTATCTATACATGACACGCTTGTCACTTGCAACACGACACAAGAATCGTCACTGGTCAGCCATTCTTCAGATACACATATCAGATATTCCTGGCCACCCAAATTGAGAAATGAGAATATTTCTTTCTTTCTGATTTCTCAATCTTTGTCATCAATTAGTTCTCAATCTGTAATATTCATTTATCTATCGTGAGTCGATATCTAGAAATAAATAGTAATAAAATTTTATGATGGGTGCTAATAACGTACAGTAATGGATTTCTTAAATTTTCAGCAATAGGAAATATGAGGCTATAGTCTGTTCCACGTAAGAATAGAATTTTTCAACTGTCACACTGGCTATTTACCGCGACAACGCATGGACGACGGACCAATCACGTACAAGTTGCGTTTCGCTTCCAGTATGTGTCCCTACCGTTTCCTCTCCCCGGAGCTCACCGCTATGGTCACGAAAAATTCTATTCTTACGTGGAACAGACTATAGAATGAATTCTGTAAGTTACAAACTCGTGATATAAGAACTATAGAAACTTATCACGATTGATAAGATTTTGTGATGAGTTTGTATGAATATGAAGCTGATAATCCTTCAGGAGAAAAGAAAGAAAGTAGTGGATAGTGGCAAAAATATTCCGACTAAAATGCGAAAATATTATAAAGTACAGATACACACGAGGTCACATTTCCCTCAATTTACTCAAAACTGAAGGATCAAACATTATAACAAGCAGGTCACGCTCGTGTCTCGCGTTGTGAACGACAAGTTTGTATCGTGTTTTACTTCCGCAACTATCCAACTTTCATTCTTCATTTATTCCAAATAGAGCATTGTACGGAAATGTCTAAGGGAACATTATTATCTTAACATTGATGGTTTCCTCTAGGATGCGAACCATTTAAGATAAATGAGGCGCGCTCAGCAAAACCATATGTCGCAAAATAAAATTTTTTACAGCAGCCAAAAAACAAACAAAATGCAAAAAATTTTTCTCGTTCCTTGCAACTTAGAATGCTCGTACTGCAGCAAACTTTTATCGTAGCGACATACCTTTTTCTTTGTCTAAAAGTTGATTAACTCCTCGAAAAAAAAAACAATCAAAATCCGACAAAAAAAATTCGCGACATAATATATGGTTTTGCTGAGCGCGTCTCAAATAAGGGAGAAATACTAAATTCGCAAAAAATTTTTTTAATTACAATATACGCTGAAACAGCAGTAGGCCTAGGCTATAACACGGTGACGCGTTTCGATCAACGATCAGAGTTTGATAATGATCGTTGAACGAAACGCGTCACCGTGTTATAGCCTACTGCTGTTTCAGCGTATATCGTAATTAAAAAAATTTTTTGCGAATTTAGTATTTCTCTTTTATTGAATATTATTTTAAGTATTCTTTGACGTTCTACAATTTTCGTCTCCAGACTTTTTCCTTCAAAAGATTAATTTTCACCCTGAAAATCACGTAAAACAAATCAGGACCACACTTTTTTGCACCCTGGGGATGACGCGTACGTGATATCGAGTGTGACTTTTAGCATGTTGGTGATGTTGTATAGTGCAAAAAATGAAATATAAATGGCAGATTTCAGCTTTAATGCCCGACTCACACCATGTTTTCATGTGATATAAGTGGACTAATATTGTAGTACCAATTTGAATATTGTTGAATCGAGCACAAATTTTTCTTTATAGTGAGTTTTTCTCAAGGGAACATTATTAGGTATACTATGTAAATTAGGTTGTATTAACATTCGTTACATCAAGATTCGACTGTCTTTCATTTCTTCTTGAGTATCTGGAACATTATAGTACGGGTAAAAAATGCCCAAGTAACTAAATATGTACGTTATAATTCGCTACAAGAATTGTTTCACTAGATTACAAGACTTCACGATCACAGCCTTCTGCATTAAGATAAGTATACATTGCGGAGCTTCTTCAGGATGGTACACAGTTTTTGGTGGATTAGCCCATAGCTTGTTCGAATTATTATTATTGTTAATGATAATATTGATACCAATGTTCTAAGATCACGTTTTCTGATACTTTTCTTTTCTCACCTTCTCCCCTCACCCAGTTATATTATCCTTATCAGAATATCGACAAAGGGTTCTAAAACCTCGAGCACTTACCCAAAATAAATTTAGCCGTACTAGGAGAGGTAGGCGTGGTGGTAGAACCTTGAACATGCTTATTCTGAAGAAAATCGGTGAGCGATAAGGACGACGCGATTATTTGGCGTTTTTCTTCGAAATTCAAAAAATCCAAACTATTACTTCGTTGAGGAGTGACGATGGCTACAGCTGCAGGAGGTTTGGAGCCTTGCATTGGCAAAGGTAACGATACATGCGAATCATTATTTAATGGTATAGCTTTCTCCGTACTCGGTGGCATACTATTCGGCGAATGCTGCAGCACGTAAATGCTATTTAAGCGCACAGACATATTTCAAACGCTACACGAATGGGTTAAGATCTTCCAGTTCCGCGAGATGCGAATGCACCGATAATTTTTGAACGATAAACCTGAGTTCACAAAACTGAACACAATGACCAACACTACGCTGTCGAAAGTTACTCACAGTATTATTGCCGACCACCATTTCAAATACAGAGAAATTTCGACGTACGGATGAACATAATATCATCATACTGGATATATAAAATATGAGATGCAAAACAAACGAAACACGAACACGAACACAGCCTAATAATTGGATAATCGCAGAAAAAACGCAATCAAATCCGTTTCAACTACAATTAGCTAGATAAGGGGTTTCTACGATCTACGAACCGCAAGAACAAGCATTGCTTCGAAATTGAAATGCTCTAAAAAACTTATCCGAGGTGGAAACATTACAATAAAACGAAATCGAATCCGAACTAATTTCGCCTGTAATATTGAAAGCGGACTCGAATTTATCATCGTTCTTTTTCACAAATTGATGGAACCATAGAATACGACAGTGTTTACATTCATCAAACTCTCACGATGAAAATAGGCTATGCGAAATACTTTTCTTAACGTACTATTTAGTTCGACCAGTACGTAGGCCTATTCACTATTGGAATTCCATCATTCAAACTATCCATTATTTTTCTCTTTTTGTTTAAAATCACAATCAATTCATTATTAATAATAAAAAAACACTTTCTGGACGACTCTGTAGTCTGTAAAAATTAAGTTTCGATACCAGAGAGCGCAATTTATCTGCATCATGGATTCATGGACCGATTTCCCGTGACGACGCAAACCAACATGATTGTGTAATCCACGAGTCGGTATTTCACGCCACATTCGGAGGGAAGTTGATTCCGCGAGTCTTCAAAGTTCTTGCGTTTGCACGCTCGCGCTGCGCGGTATTGCGTCTTGTGTTCATGCTTTGAATTGCGGGTGTGTATGGACTTTGAATATTTTCCAAAATATTTTACTCGAAAAAAAAACACGAAGTACAGGAATATTTTTGGACTTGAAAATTTTTTTCAAAATAACTCAATAAAAGACCGAAGTACCAAAATATTATGTTTGGACTTTGAAAATTCTTTAAGATATTCTACTTGAAAAAACGACCAGGTCTGAGAATATTATTAGACTTGAATATTTTTCAAGATATTTCACTCAAAAATATTATTTTTCAAGGTAACTTAATTCACTTGAAAAAAAGACAAAGTACCAGAGTATTATTGGGCTTATATTATTTTCCTGGATGATTTACTCAAAGAAACGCCCGAGTCCGAGAATAATACTGGACTTGGAATATTTTTCAAGGTATTTAACTCGAGAAAACGACAAAGTACAAGAATATTTGGACTTGAAAAATTTTTTCAGGTATTTCAAGATATTTGACTTAGGCTATATGTAAGTTATTCTAAAATAAGTTATTCTAAAAAATATAAAACCAAGTTGAAAATGGTAAATGTAAGTTGTCCTAAAAACAATAAGAGGTAAAAATAGTAAATGTAAGTTGTTTTAAAAATGAAAAGAAGTACAACCGTGTTCTGGCGCAGCTCACGGAAAAAATGTGAGTGAATTTAGAAAACACGCCTTAAAAGTGTGACACTATGAGCCAAGTTGTCAGTGGTGCCAGTGAAGGAAACGGTAAGCATTTTTTTCGAGAATGAATTAACTTGAACTTGAAAAAATATTGTTCATTTTTTTATTTCGCGGGCAGATGTAATTTGAATCTGAAAAATTAGCATTGGCTTACTTTACTCCACTTTCAAGCAACTTTTTAAAGCCTACCTATTATAATATTGAATTTTGCTAGTACAATCACGTACCAATCATAATTAGAATTTATTTCTGTTCAAAACAAAGCGAAGTAAATATATTCATCTTCACTTGTTTATTGATATTTATCAGTTCTGAATATTATTAATATCATTAAAAGTATCATGACTTTCAATTGTAACATAACAATACGACCACCGCCCCAAAATACTTGAAAAATTGTCTTACCTGTGGTCTAACCAACTTGAAAACAAACCCCTCCCTGTCAAGGCTAACCCTCTCAAGCCCACAACTTGCAAATAATCTAGAAAAGAAACATCCGTTCTAACCCGCCTCAGACTAGGACACACCCGACTCACCCACTCACACCTTCTTTCACGTTCAGAACTACCCAACTGTCCAAAATGTCTCTTCAACAGGGCTTGCGACCGAAATTTTTTTAACGGTCAACGGTTATCGGTCAAATGACCTCACAAATTTTTTCAGTTATCGGTTATTGGTCAAGCTGTATTTTGACCAATAACTGTTAAATGTTGAAAAATATTTCGGTCGAAGTCCTAAAATTTTTGGTTAACGTTGTTAGAAGACCTAGAATTTTCGGTCAAATAACAGTTATAACCGAAAAAATAACGGTTAACGGTCAATCGGTCAAGATCGATGTCAATTATAACGGTTAACGGTGAATCGGTCAAAATTGATATTTTCATTTCGGTTATAACAGTTAACCGAAAAATAACTGTTATTGTGCGAGCCCTGCTCTTCAATACAATAGACATAAACCATATTTCTACATGCCCTGAACTTACAACTTTACAAAACTCCCTAAACATACCCCCCTCTAGAATACAAGCACTCAAAAATGACACCTCATACACAGAACTCATACAATACCTAACCTCAGCCGAACTTTTCTCTCTACTTTAAAACCTTTAATTATAGTAAAAATTAGACTGTACCTTTGAAGTTTAATGTAATATTGTGTATCAAGCTAATAGCCCAAAGCGTAGCTTAAAAGCTAGTAGAAATAAAATAAAAAAAACAAAAGAGATTCAGCACTGACAACGTTCATCATACAAGTACGGTCGTAATAATGGCCCTTGTATTTTCAGATGTGATTGCACTCGATATTAATGTTTTCCATACCTAATTACAATAAGAATTACGCTAGGAATCTAGTACTCCCATGTGTAATTATGAGTGGAGTAATAGAGTTCCGCACGTAATTATAATTGGAATTATGGTCGGAATTTCCAAGCTGGATACTTTTCAGTCAACAGAAAATTCATATTTTACAGCTGTTGAGGGGCAGTACAGTGTTTCTCTCAATTGCAATTGTCTGTGGTAGTACTTTGAAGGATTTCAACCAAGTCTGATGATAATGAATTGAGAATTGACGAATTTTCAAATTTTTCAAAACTTTTTGTCAATTCTCTCGCAAGACAGGTAGATATTCTCAATACATCAAGCCGATGTTGTGAGAAATCGTGAAAGAAATTTGATTTTCTTCAAAACGTCTTATTTCCAAACCAATTTTGGTGCGTTATCATAGTGCAAAGGCTACATTTCAACTCTGAACTCTTTCAGCAGCCCCCTTCCCTTCTGAAAATCATATTTTCTATCCGCGCGAGATGACCCAGTCAAAAGTTCCAGTTGTATTTCCGGATGTAATTACACCCGGAATGAATGTCTTCCATACGTAATTACGCTAGGAATTTGGTATTTGCATGTGTAATTATGAGTGGAGTAATAGAGTTCCGCACGTAATTACAATTGGAATTATGGTCGGTATTTCCAAGCTGGATACTTTTCAGTCACCAGAAAATTCAAATTTTACAGGAGTTGAGAGGCAGTACATTATTTCCCTCAATTACTATTGTCTGTATTATTCACTGCTGGGCTAGTTGCGGCAGCTAGTATACCCTAATATACTGTATGCTGAGACAGAGAATCTTGAACTCTCGACCCGATCCAGGCACACAGCCCTATTTTAAACCTATTATAAAATTTGTTCACCGCAACTTGAAGCTTAGTTCAGGCCTAGTTTAAAGCTATAGTATAGCGTAATATACTATTATATGCTAAGACTAAGAAACTCGGAGACGTAGATTTCTGTATCAGCTCAAGGGTTTGAGTTTCCAAGTCCATCAAGAGGGAAAGGGGTAATGTAGACTCGCGGATTTCCATAAATGTGGTAAAGTACAGACAGAGACATTAAAAATTCCAAAAAAATGGTTAAAATATTCTGGACTACGCGAAGTACCTAAATGCTCGCAGTTCATGATGAATTTCTTTTAGATTTTAAAAAATATTTGTCACGTCAATATGATGTTGAAAGGTCTTTCTTTTTACTCTAAAGAAAAATTGCTACCTAAATTGTGATAAATCCCCCAAATTTTGTCATTGGGTATAATTGAAGTCATAATGAGGACATGATGATTTTTTAGGTGCATAATAGGGACATAATACCGGTATTTCTGCCATAGAGATATCAAAATATTCTACAGAAAAGTATGTTACTTGACATAGTTCATGCAACGTCCTGTGAACTCGGAGTCAGTTTGCTTGGTTTCAAATTGCTTGACCCCTCAATCTGTGATAGGGATCTTGAAATTCTTTGTACATATGTGCCAAATTTCATTCCTAGTTGAGTCAAGGATAATAATATATAATGTAGACAATTATTTGCCTTAACTGACTTCATGTATCTTATACAATGGGAGTGACGCTCTTGATGAGTTTTGAATTACTGTGAGATAAAAAATCGTGATATACTCATGCGACAAGTATTTTTTTTCTGCTTGTACGTGCTATTTCTTCTTTCCTTCGTTGATACTGAAGAGAAACGCTTACACAAAAAAGCAATAAAAATGGTGTTCCGATACTATATGAAATAAATTTTATTGCGGTTAAGAAAAAAAAAAAGGAAGACGTTCAAGGTAGTCAGACCTCGATTGCTGAATAGTTGGTCGTCGCTGGATGTTCTTCATCAACGACATTGTAAATATTATTGGCATTGAATTACGCCGCCCTGATCCATGTTTCTCTCAATCTGGACAAGGGATGTCTTCCTTCGAATCATTTTAACTTTGAAAATCATTCGAGGAGACACAACACCTACTACGCCCATAATATTATATAGGTACCCTAGGTCGTTAAAGATTTTATTTCATAAAACGGAAATATTTTCGAAGACGAACTCTCCGAGTGTAGATTGAAGATGTAGTGAGTTCTGTATCAACTGTTATATCATTACAGAGGTCTCTCATTGAGAAAATGATACGTAATCGCAAAATATCTGAAAAATAAAGGTCTTGGATCAGTTTGAAATAGTAATTAGAAGCCCTCTATCAATGATCAAAACTATCGATATATACCTTTGCATGTCTAAGATGTCTGAGAGGTCTTTATTTTTTTATTTCAATTCAAGATCGCAACACAATGTTTTATTAATTTTACCAAAGTCGTTATTTCGACAATGATCACAATCGTGATCAAACCCGTTCAAACCGAAGAATGATAAAAAAATGAAAAAATAACACGAAATTTTCCAGAATCTTAGTGAAACTCAAAATACTCGGGTGAAACCTATTATTTAAAAAGTACAGTAGAAGTAATTAATAACCTTCTCCTATCTGGTCAGACTGATTGTTCTTCACACTTTTCTCTCAAGTTTTTGTTTACCTGGCATGCCTGCGTAGCGTGCACACGGTCAACAATTTTGTCTGCTCTTTCTCGATTAATAGACACACTGAACTAGTTTTTGTGGTACGATAGTGGTAGACCTGTAAGCAGGTTATTTCCTTGGGTCACGCCAAGTCACGCATACATCCACAAGGTCACGGCTTAGAATCGTGATAACAGTTTAGAACAACTTATTTTTAGAACAACTTGTGTTAGAATAATTTGTTTTAGAACAACTTGTGTTAGAATAACTTACATTAGAATAACTTAGTTTAGAATAACTTACAATTAGCCGAACGGGATCAACAAAATTTTGGTTTATGAATTCTGGTACAGTAGTCGCCGCTTGTAGTGATCACATCGGGCGGACAGTGAAGTGATCAGTACATCCGAATGATCAGTACATCCGAATTGATCAAAAATGAAAAAAAAAAAAAAATTAGCAATTTATTGAAGTAGGTGAGTATAGTGTAATACCGTACATGATCATTGACAACATACATCATTGTCTAGGATAAAAATTTCTGACGGAGTAATGGTGCATTAACACGTGCATCTTTGTTCCTTACTTGGAGAAACCAAACCTTTAACGCTGCTTCGACGTCCTCATCCTTTCCGCACCGCTTACGTTTGCGACTAACGTTCTCGTTCTTCAGGACTGCCGTTTTGAGATTATCCCTATTTTTCAATAATGAATGAAGTAGGTAATGGCTGGGAAATATTTAACTGTAATGCTGCTTGTCTTTGACTCATGTTAAGAAGTTGGTTGTACTTCTTCAATAGGTCGCATTTCTCTTTTGTACTCAAAACACACCGAGAACTCATTATGAAACAAAAAAAGAACTTCGTCAGACACAAGTCAAATTCGCACTGCACTCGAAGGAAGCCAGTCATTGAAATCAATGAGGTAAAATTATCGTCAGAGTGATGAACAGGATATCTGCCGTATAAAGTAGAATGGACGTATCTGCATACTCACAATCTGCAGAAAAGAGATCCTTCAAGGCTTCAACACTAGGAAAAATACCCTTTTTTGCTGATCGTCAATGTGCAGATACGTCCATTCTATTATGTATGGCAGATATAACAAGGTTCATTTTTTTATCTAAAATCATGTACGGTTATGCAGTTTTATACTGTTCGACTAATTTTTTTTTATCACTACAAACGAAAAGCTGATCAGTAAAACCGGCAGATTTTATATGTATTTGATATACAAATGATCCGTTCCAGGCAATTTTGATCATTACAGCCGATTGATTCTTACATCCGTGATCACTACAAGCGGCGACTACTGTATTATCACTCTCATTCCATTGGTTTACAAATTATTTGGACACCAGAGTGAAGAAAATATGTGACCTGTCACGAGAAAACATACGTTAACTCTCTACAGTCTGTTCCACGAGAGTTTGGTATTATAAATCACGGGGAACCCGCATTCCATTCGCATTCTGTAACGTAAAATAAGCGTGAGTGATGTGGGTTGCCTATCGTTTATAATACCAAACTCTCGTGGAACAGACTGTAATCCGATCAGAGGAAGGGCGTTGGCGTGTTGTGCAGGCCTAACGCCCTCCCGCTGATCAGATTAGAGAGTTGACGTACGTTTTCTCGTGACAGGTCACATATCACAATAATTCTCAATTAATCAATTAAGATGTACAATATTGAATTTGGAATGAAGTTTTGTTTATAACGTTCAGTGAGATATAAGGAATCAAGTAAACGTTATTCAAACTGGGCAGCGCTAACGTTGCGCTACAGCGGGAAGAAATTGTAAGAGGTATTTGGACCGGGTAGCGCTAGCATCGCGCAAAATTTTTGAATTTTTTAAAATCTCAAAAATATGATCATCTGAAAGAAAATTTTCCACTCTTCAGTTTTGTTCCTTACGAGTATACGCTTAAATTCATTATTTTTGGAGAAATTTAAGAAAAACTAAAAAATCACCTTTGGTTTTGAGTCACGATCACCGTTCGCTCATTAGTGTTGGGCACTATCGGTAAAACTATCGATACTACCGATAGTTTTTCTGTTGAGCTATCGATACTACCGACGATAGTATTGGTAACTGGAAAACTATCGATAGAATATCACCGCTATCGTCACTACCCATAGTATGTAGTTTTCAACAAATTCTGTCATATGTTATTACTAGCGTCTGTTGTCGTCGCTACGCATCGATGACAGCTGCTAGCAAGGTGAGTACCAATTTTGGAATAAGAAAATAATTTTTTTCTACAAAAATTTTCTGAAAAAAAAAAAAAAAAAAAAATCAAAAACGACGCAGCAATTCACTAATACTAAAGGATACCTTTCTATTCACCAGCAAAAAGACCAAAGAAACTGCTCCAATAGCCTCCAATGAACAGACAATATAGGTATTTTCTTTGTGCTGACACTAAATTTCTTCTCTTCTGAAAAATAATTATAAAAACTTCTCTATTTTTGAAACAGGCTCAGCTCCATTACATTCTTTGGTCCGCATGTCAGGCCAGTTTGCCCCATGTGGTGGCATTTTTTGAAAAAAATATATTACCCACTTTAACCATACCCTATTTTAAAATAAGTTCTACTTTGGTCGCATTTCTAAAAAAAAAATATTGCTAAACCTTCACCAAACCCTATTTGAAAACCATGTTCTACTTTGGTTGTATTAAAAAAAAAAAAAAATATTGCTAAACCTTAACCAAACCCTACTTGAAAACATGTTCTACTTTGGTTGTATTTCTAAAAAAAACATATTGCTAAACAAATCTTAACCAAACCCTATTTGAAAACATGTTCTACTTTGGTTGTATTTCTAAAAAAAACATATTGCTAAACTTTAACCAAACCCTATTTTAAAACATGTTCTACTTTGGTTGTATTTCTAAAAAAAAAAAAATATGTTGCATGCTGGACTTCAATCAACCCTATTTCAAAATGGGGTCTACTTTGGTTGCATGTTTCACTGAAAGTTGTCTCTGCATGCATGATCAAATTATAAGCATAGCCTGACATCAGTTTACCAGTAAATTTTCTGAGTCGCCAAATTTTTTCCGCTCACAAAGAACAATATACGCTTGTTTATCGCGCGCATCCTACAATATCTCATAACGACAAAAGATCTACATTTGGAAATTGAAATACTGCGCAATGTCGACTCGCCGCCAATTGAATCATTACTGCTATGCCTCCTGGGCTTCAGATAATGGTGACCGTTAATGATTGTAAACAATGATGAAAAAAACAAAAAGAGTCAAGTACCTAATTATCTTTAGGTGCATGGTTATCATCCATTGAATTGATTTTGCAGGATCTGTAACTTACATGGACTCTCTAGCTCTTAGGGGTAGGTAACTAGTTCCAAAAATGGTTTTACTATCAACATAAAGCTGCTTACGGCATTTACGGCAGCATTTTTTAGTTTCCTGTACGTTTTTGAAATACTTGATAAAATGAATTTATTATGACCTCGTAATTTCGTCTATTTTACGACTTGACAATTTCGTCAGTACGTTCGAATGCGCGTGAACGCGAGTAAAACAATCGCGCGATAACTACCGCTGTACAATACTTGACTGAACTGCTGATTATAGTAGAATACGCTTTTATATGAAAAGACTCCTCGATAAAAGACCAATAATGAGACTGATTTAAGACGACTTTTAGAGGAACGATTCTGATTCGCCGATATTAGGAGAAATCACGTTTTACATACATCTCTATGATATTTTGAACGAAAAGCGATTTCGCGACATCTTAACCAATCAGAGACGGCCGTTGATTTTTGCTAATTAAACAAATATTCGAGGTATAGGAGAATTCGTACAATACGGCATAACCCTAGCTCATAAAAGGCGACCAGATTCGCGTGTAAAGTCAGTATGATTTCAGTTTCAGTACTGTTCTCAAAGTCATATAATTATATTACTAACGTAACAAGTTGTGCATCTTCCTATATACGCAATGAATACAAAAAAATGTAACGAAATTTATCACTATAGGCGCGCAGCGTCGCATTGCGTATGCTCTTATGGGAGAAATACACGTAAAAAGTATGTTTAGAAACTGCGTGTTATCTCCAAAAATCGATCGACACCTATACTCTGTCCGCAAATAGAATGGGTCACGTCAACAAACCCGCGACCCGCTTTCATGCAAAAAAAATTGATTACGATGCGAGGAAGCGGTTCGCGGGTTTGTTTACGCGACCCATTCTATTTGCGGACAGAGTATACCTATTTTTTCTTTTGAATATTAAAGACGAGGCTTCTAGCTTTTTTTTAAGCCATACATGAATGTAAACGGTTTATTAGAATTTTAGAAATTAAAATTTGAAAAATACGTTTTCTCCATTGTCAGCCAGCTATTTCCAAAAAACTCGTGAGCAATGCTACGCCAGCGCTCAACATTCATGTTCCGTGGCAACAACATGAAACTGCGCGAGTTACTCAACTTGGTGTTCTACACGACTTTGACTGTTCTCTTGCTTAGTAGTTGAACTGCGGTCTTGGTTTTTCCAGTCGCCAGAGTCGAGTACAACAACTTGGTTTCTCCAGTTGTTTATTCAGCATTTTATATAGCGAGCGTCGCAAGACATTCTTAACCTCAGTATTTGGTTTCTCCAATATTGTGGTCTAAAGTCAGAATAGCCGATAATATCGGTTATATTATTTGGTTCAAAAGTACATCGAAAGTGAACCGTTAGATAAGGAGGTGAAAGGTGGTTGGTGGTGGGACTTTCAGGGGTTACCTAAAACCCCGCTCCTCGGTGTAGTCAATCGCGCCACGCATTAAAGAAGATCCAAAAATACCCGTAACAAATTGTAAGATAGTATATCATTAGGTTAATTTGTTGAAAACCATAACTATTGTAAAATGATTTACAATAATAATTAATTACTTCACCAATCACACTATAATTATAGCCTAAGTCAATTTCTCATTTTGTTTTCTGTTTTTGTAATTAAGTAGGTGATCTACCTACCTAGCGTTTGTATTGTTCTCATGAAATTTTGTTTTTTCAAGTATAGATAAGTAATTAATTTAAAGCAATACTATAACCATTTCTCCTGATTCAAAGATTGGCGTTGCAAACTGATGCTTCGATGTTGCAAATTAATTCATGGAGTGTTATAAACTAAAGCATCAAGGTTTTTTGAGTTGAACTTGAATTTTGGTTAATTAACACAAAAAAATATGAAACTTTTTATATTATTATATGAAATTATATTATTATATGAAACAAAATGATGTATAATAACTTATATATTACAATAAAAAAAAAAAAACAAACAAAAAGCATCTTGCAAGCATTCGCTAAACTATTAGTCTTTGTCCTGGATCCGGAGCAGATTATCGTCGTCTTCCCCCATCTGGAATCAAAATTTTATAGAGGTTTTTCATGAAAACTGAAACAGTAAGTACCTACATCAATGATTATTAAGTAGCCGTAATTCTTGATTTACAAACAAATTAGGTGAACAAATTATAGGTTGACCTCTGTTTTTATGAATATTATTCGCTTCAAGTGCAAGATATGGAAGATCAGCATGGCCAGTGGGTGCACTTGTCCCATGTTCAGCAAGTCCTACACGTGCAAGCACTACCTGGGAATGAATATCCGTCTCAAATTGGTGGTACCTCCCTTAGAAGCAAAATTAATACCACTTGGTCAAAAACGTAAAAAAGGAGGCCAACTTTAGCGAAGCAGACTCTACTTATTCAGTAACTTATTTTAAATGTTCATTAATTAACGATAAGTACATTTCTTTGATACATTTCTGTATCATACTGACACTCTATTCTGCCGTAGCATTAAATGGCACAAGAAACGCTTTTTAACAATAGTAGTCACAAAATAATCAAAATTACCTTAGAAATTAGCATAAATGTGATCCAAGTATCAGCAAGAACTTTGGTTTCACCAGAACTTTCAACACCAATCCAATAGTGGTAGATTGATTACAATCAATTCCCGGAGTATTGACGAGAACTTTCAACACCAATCCAACAGTGGTAGATTGATTACAATCAATTCTCAACAAACAATTCCCATTCTTCATTCTATAAGTCAAGTACATAGTATCAGATTGATTCTCAGAACCTGTGGGCTACTTAGTCATAAAAATTACTCACATTTTGAATCCAGAAGAGCAATTGAGTGAATGTGATCCGAGTATCAGCAAGAACTTTGGTTTCACCAGAACTTTCAACACCAATCCAACAGTGGTAGATTGATTACAATCAATTCCCAACAAACTTACTAAATTTCTGAACCTTTTTTTCCAATTTCCGACGTACAATTCAGAGAACGGGAACGGGCAACACGGAAATATACTGCACAGTCCCGCTTAACTAAAATTTGCAAAAATTATGTTTGCAAAGTGCTTGCTTCTACCAATGATGGAGCTTAGCCGTCTTTCATATGAACCAATGAGCGCTGACGATCGGTCGACGGTGCGTATCTTGTTTGTGTCGACCACGGTAAACAAAGCTGTGTTCTTTTATTATAAGAGATTTTTTCCTTCTTAAAGTGAGAAAAATTGATGAAAGAAGAAAAATATTACATAAACTTCGAATGGAACCAAGAAATAAGAAAAAATTGTGTGGAGTATAAAAATTGGAAATAACAGGAAAAGTATGAGTGATTTTCTTCTGAACACTAGCGCACCACGGCCCTAAATGGATGAAATGGAAACACCATTGGTATTATGGATACTATTACTACCGATAGTTTTCCGGAAAGCTACCGAATAAAATAGATAGTGTCAGGAAAAAGACTATCGGACTATTGGTAGTTTCAAAACTATCGGTTTTTGCCCATTACCATCGCTTATCAGTATTTTCTAGGTATTTTACATGGGCGACGCTAGCGATCCTACAATATGCCCGGCCCCTATCAAGACCAGCTGTGACTGATCAAAACTATGGCCGTATATGGGAGAAAAATGAAAAAAATGAAAAAACTCTTGAATAATGAAGCAGATTTGGCTTCTTGACATCCCATAAAAGATGTCCACAAATGCACGTTCTACAAATGAAATGAGGACCTATCTGGACGGACGCCCTTTTTGTGGAGACCTCGATTTTCGTGCGTTTCAGATTATAAACTATCTTTTATAATTTTTTTTTTTTTCTTCTTCAAACCCACAATTTTTTCCATCTCAGCAAGAAGGGCGTCCGTTGTCATATTTTGAATGATCTCTACTTTGTTTGTTTCTGGATGTATTCAAAATATGATTACCGTTTCTTATAGAAGAAGAGGTGCTCTTCAATTTTCATCCTTACGATTTTTTTGATTAAACTCGTTGTTGCAGAGATATTTTGAACTGAAACTTCGAACTGATTTTTCTGTAATGAATTTTTCTTCACGGACGCGGGGACGCCCTTACAGATAGGTCCTCAAATTATATGAGATGACAAAACATTCAATTCTGCTTCATTCTAGAGATAATACCAAATTTTTCATTTTTCTCTAACTATACGGCCTTGTTTTGATATCTCTTACAATTGAATGGTTGGGTAGAAAAATGGCCTTAACACGAAAAGTAGTTTTTAGAAAAACGCATTTGAAAGTTCAGATTCATAGAAAAGCACGGTAGACGCTCCACTTCAACATAGTTTCACTTTTACATACTCTATAGTCATCAGAATGTATTAAAATTTTTACCAGATGAAGAGGAGAGAGTGCTGAACTTGAATCACTAATAATTAAAAAAGGGCCGCCCTTTTTCTACCCGACCATAGCCTACAATTTTGGCACAAGTATACCATTCCTATTGAACAAATCACGCACGTTGTTAACGTGTTAGTGATCCTGGTGGATGCCTGGTTCGAATACTATCTGCAATAATGTGAAAGTCTTATTTGAACCGGGCAGCACTGGCATCGCGCTGTAGCGAGAAGAAATTGTAGGAGGTATCAAAACCATGGTCGTATATTGGGGTTTAAACCTACACTAGAGAGCGCTACTGAGAATCAGAGAATTTATATACGTTCATACATTGATTTTGAATCGACTGTTATTTTTTCAATATATCATTTATTGCTACAATGTTTTTTTTTGTATTTCATGTTGATTATACAGGCTACAAAATTTATGCTTATATTTGCTTTAAAAAACGATGTCCTATTAATTATGGTACGTGAAATTTTTTCATTTAAAAAGCATTGAACCAAAGGGTGAATATCGTCAGGGCTACCAACTACCCAACTGTAAGTTCAAATCCCACATGAAAAAAATGAAATAACTCTTGAATTGGGATGTTACCCTATGTTTGGTAGCGCTAGAATCGCCTTCCTCTCTCGCCGCACTCGCTTAAATTTCTGGGTGACGATTTTACGTTCAATGTATTCGGCCATAAGAATCGAGATTTTCAATTAGTCGTAGGTGACTCAATACTTCATTATTAGAATTACTTCTTTCAGTTATCGATTCTCTTGAAGTGTTTTAACAAATTATAGGACATAATTTTTCGATAATACAAATTGTAATCATTTAAATCGTGTTTGAAAATCGCAAAGTCCGCATCATCAAGCATGGTACGTTAAAATTATCCCCCACATCTTCGAACACGGCTACCAACTTACGCAACTTAGGTTAACATCCCAATAATGAAGCAGACTTGGCTTCTTGACATCCCATGGAAGATGTTAATAAACGCACGTTCTACAAATTAGATGGAATGATAAGACCTTCAATTCCGTTTCATTCGTCAACAGTTATTCCAAATTTTTCATTTTTCTACCATTACACGTCATGAAACCTCCATTGACTATTCGCATATAAAGCGATCTGTAGTGGCGCTGTTGTCGATGTCGAGAAGGTGATTATGGCGTTTTTCACCATAAGACAGCACGTTAATAAAATCGACTGTACCTTCTCAAAATATCATTTTTTCTGAAAAATGTATGGAACAAAAATTGCAGTCCTCTTGATTTCCTTTCGAGTGAATATAATTTCAAATATCTCGGATGAATTTTTCAAGACCATCACCTTTTCGCAAGCTTCCGCAAATGACCGTCACAGAAAATGTAGAGAGCGCCTTCTTTGATTTTATTCGCGAATACGTGTGTAGTCAATGAAATCTCTGATTACAATCAGAGATGGAAAGCGATTCAATAACGCTTCCACTTTTCGATAATATTGCTTCTGACCGTTGGAAACAAAAGTTCCGCTTTTCGCTTTTTCGACATTTGTTTCGCTTTTTGCTTACGCTTTTCGCTTCCCAAAAAAGTATCGCCCAAATCGCTAAAAAAAGCAAACACTTTTCGCTTGTCAATAACATTTCCATCACTGATTACAATTTCGGTAAAAGAGCACCGTTACTGTTGAATGTTGTTAGCGATTCTGGCGGATGCCCGGTTTGAATACAAACGTGAGTTCCACAAAAAAAATCTTAGAATAAATAAAATAATAATAGGCCTATAAGGAAATCTGAACGGACGGGTGTAATACCTAATCGATAAAAATCAGGTATTGTTTACTGTATCCCTTGTTCTGGATGTCCCCAGGTGTACGTGGGAGAGACTCTTCAATACCTACAGAAGAGGATTTATCAACATACCTACAACCAGAATAAACTTAATGATGCGACTGCTTTCGCTAGCCACACTAAGAACAAAAATGCTTAAGCGACACACGACTTTTCACCTGTTCCTACAATTAAGTTTTTTGCTCAAACGTCAACTCCAGTACTTCAATTTATTCAATAAATCGTTTTCTCAATAAGACACTTATATCCTCACCACCTCTTGCCCCTCTAATTCATTATTGATCATCTCCAATTCTCTATTCTAGCATCTTTTAATTTTGGTTATTACTTATTGTAGACTCACACACACACCCGTCTCATCACTTATCTCATCCCTCTTTCATGCTCTCAATGCGATTCTGATACCCCCAATTATTCAATACATCTTTTCCTGTCCCAAATTAGTGTCATTATTCCCGAACTCCAGACTTATCCCTCACAATCACATAGAAGCTCTATCAGACGACTCTCCATTCGCCCTCAACATCTTTTAATTCTTCCAATAATCAAATTCCTTTTTCCTTATCTGAACTTCTTAAAACCACTGAGCTCATAGCTCTGTGACACTCCCTTAGTAACTCGTTAATTTAAAAAAAATTAAATGAAAATAAAAAATGAAATAATTTTTACCTCTGCCTCCAAGTACCGGTAATCATTGCGCTTAAATCCTATCTTCAAAACTCCAACTTATTCTATAGAAAATCTTTCTCTCGTTAAGACTCACATATATCCTCATCATCTCTCGTCTCTCTACTCATAATTCATCTTTGGTCATCTCCGATTTCCAAGCATCATTCTCTGTTATTTCCAGCTGCTCTTCTCTTCATCCAACCATAATTTGTATTCACGCTCTCATCGCTATCTTCTCTGTCAACTCCACTTCAATACTCTTCATCTGGTTCCCTGGCCACGAGAGCATCCCGACTAACAAAAGAATTGACAAACCAGCCAAATAGGCAACCAATCACCCTTCAGTGATCTCTCCAAACACATTATCATTATACATCACCCCTGCCAGCTTCACTCATCAGTTTAACCTCAAATCTCATCGGAGATAAATTAAAAGTATTTAATTTTTGCATTCAATGACAAACGATGAAGGCCTCGTTAAGTGAAGTTATTAATGAAATGGGCGAGTGCTCGAAGACAAGAGAAATAAACTTGGTTTTCCACACACTCCAACCAAATTCTTCGAAGAACATCACGTTAGATTTTTTAAAAGAGAAATTTTTAGATAATGGAATAAATCTGACGATCACCTCAAGTTTAGTATTAAAATTTTATTCTAATAACAAATGCATACAAATAACATGTAATAAAAAAGAAGAAATAGATAATGAAAAAGTAAAAGTAGTAATGCGAAAGACAAAATATTAGTGGGAGGGGGGGGAGGGGAGGAGGAGGAGGAGGTTGGGATAATATAGGTAAAATAGCTTCATAAATGTACAGTGATTGTCAAATCACATGATAGTAAAATAGCTTAGAAATATTCGAAAATTTATTAAAAGGAACCTGTGAACGTAGGTATGGGACAAGACGATCATTATCTTCCAAGACAAACGATGTACATCTACGTAGTGTATCGAGGAACTTTTCTATAACTCGTATACGAAGACGTCACGAGCTTTCCTTCTCTCTTTCGGTACTCAAATTGCGTTATGATATTGAAAACTGAAATCTCGAAAATCCAACATGATGAAAATGATTCTCATGATTTCTTCGTTTCGATACTTTTCAATATTCTTCGGTATTCGTTTTGTTCGGATTTAGTTTTTTTCTATTGTGAAAGAAATATCTTCACACAAGTAAGGGAAGTTATTAGTTTGTTCAACGAATTTTCTCTTTTTTCGTTTTTTCCCTTCTTGGGGTACGAAAATACTGTACTTATTTGAAGAAGAAAAATAAGATTTTCGGGCTTACATAAAGAAAATTTTACTTCAAAGGAAGAAATTACCGAAAATTTAATCGAATTAGAAAGGCCCCACCAGCCACATTGTAAGCGAAAAATATCTGATCATGGCTTCGTCATTTCATCGGGCTTACAGCAGCACTTGTACGCTCATGCCACTGACTTCGAAATTCGACTCTCTTGATAGAGAGTACATTTTCGATACAATCATCAATTTCAAAAAAGAATTTATCCACCGCATGAAAAATAACAATTTTGACTGGATTAGATGGGTGAATCAAGGAATAAACAAATAATTGTATCGAAGGTGAAACCTTCGAGTACTCGAGATCATACGTAATTTTGATAGCAGAGAATTATTAGTTTCAATCACAGTTACTACACACATTATAATGATCAGGTACTTTCAAAATATTGCCCCAAAATTTTCTCGAATATCTCTTCGATATAGTTTCTCTTAAAAAGAACAAATTAGTTGACCTCTTGGTAAAGCTCGTCTTCGCACTTCACCCCATGCGCTACCAACTCTTTCAAACAACGATCCAAAAATCCAGGATCTGGTCGACCTCGTATATTTATTTTATGGTGAATGTCGTTCCATGTTACAACATCCTCGCGGCCCGTCGTTACAGATCTGCCGATTGTAAACACCAGTTTACGTTCAAAAGCCACGCTCAACATATGTAACACCAGTCTTCCTTTCTTTGTATCCGGCAAGTAACACACTCGCGGAAAACCAACTGCATAATAAGGTCTACCAGGATTTGGATGCTCCATACCTTGAATACCCGAGACGATTCTACAAAAAATACAAATAAATACGACTACAGATTTTACAATTACCCTCCAAAATTACATAATTTCATTGACCATGTAACGTTCAAGAGTACTCACTGGTAGGTAATTTGAATTGTGCGCATATTAGGAAACCCCGGAAGAGCTACATCAATCAATTCCCAATCCATCGTGCCAGTCGGTTGATTACCTCGTTTCTCGCCATATATCATCATACAAATCGGGCATTGAATATACAACCACTACGAAAATATATGTAGGTGTTAACCAAGATCACCGAAGTTTTGAGAGAAATGTTAACATTGATTTAATCCTCGTGAATATGTCCCGTAACATCGAGGACACTATCTCTCGTAACGTTAACAGTGTTACGAAGTAAAAGTCTTACCTGGTGAGCATTTGGCTGACTTTTGAGCATGGAATTTAAACAGTCCAAATGGAGTTGATGACTACAACGCGATAAGGCGACCACTATTCTAGCGCGATTTTGGCCGTCTGGTACGCATTCCGATAAACAAACGGGACATTTACAACCAGCACAGCTTTGGGTTTCCACCACTCGTACGTACTTGGAAATCTGCTCGCTAATAGCGTCAATACCTAGTCATAAAGTCGATAGCTTTAGGAACAGATATTTAAAAATATTTGAAAATCAAAAGTATTCTTCATTATACCCACCCATTATCAAACCGTTTCTGATAGTTTGTTTCATATTCACGTTTTCAAATACTTCTTCACTGCTACCAGAGCAGTCTAATAAATCAGACTGATGACAACACAAAAAAAATCGGCGTAGAATGAAATCGTAGCGGTTTCCTAACAGATAATGCAATACTCACGTGCGATGTGCTGGCTCGTAATTCGCTTTCGTGGCTTAAATAAGTAGAAACCGTGTCAACGCTCGGACGTCTACCGCCACTTTTCGTGCTACCGACATCGCTATCGAGGCCAGAAGAGCAGTCGCTTCGTTTGGATCTGCGTTCCTTGGGATACTGTAAAATATTACAGTCCTCTTTTCTTATAGAATTTGCTGCTGGTGAGGGTTGAACAATCGATTGCGAGGAAGACGTGCTATGAGCGAATTGGGAGTTTCCTTTATGACCTATAAATGAATTACATTGGTCGATAATGTAACGGACGTTTGGTAAAGTTGAGAATGCGATGTATTAGGACTTACCAAATATTTGAAATATGGTTCTCGTGATAGTGTTTGTTTGAGCGCTGTCGCTAAACTGTTTCGATTTTTTCAACACCTTCTTGTTCGTCGTATATTTTTTCAAATCGGAGGCATTAGGGTAATGCCTCCCAGACGCAGGAAGCATTTCATCGTTCGTCCATCGTCCTATGAATGTATATTTCTAATGAATCATGAATGGGAATATTCGTATCAGGTTATCGTCGATTTTATCACTGTTAATCTTACCGGCAATTGAACCGATTTCATCTGGTTGAACTTTGATGAGTGGATATGGTGCTTGTTTGATACGCCTGATATTTCGAACATAGCCGCTAGTCGTTCTCACTTGCGTCAAATTACAAAAATTTATGATGTAGGGAAAATTCAAATATGTTTTACTCATGTCGATAGTTTGATTGCCCTACGATCAAATGTTGTACAAATACACGAATTACCGGTATATCCGCTTCTCGGTTCCAGTTCATTATTCGTTCTCATCGAGAACACCCACTCACCTTCGCCCAAGCTCCTTCAATGAAGCATTGAACTTCCATATCATATGAATACCAATCATTGTTATCCCCAGCCCATTCCCATTTAGCACCTTTACCAGCAGGAGAATTCGGAGAAAAGTACGCTCTACAAACGTTGAATGATACATCTAAAAGGTAAATGACGTCGGAGTATGAATATCAGCAAGTCGTTTCGTTAATTTTCATCATTACGAATTGCAATTACCATCGTCTTCAAAATACTGCTGTTTTGTTCTCAAATTTACGTAATAGTGGTCCAAGTTCGGATCAGCATCACTTAGAAGTACTCGATTCAAACCTTTACCGTGTGCTCTTTCCAAAAGCTGAGATACTTCCGGACTGTACGGTCTCCAACGTCCACGCTTATTCTCCCATTCCCAAACTACGACAGCATGATTCGTTGCCATGTAAAAGATGTTTCAAATCACATCTCTGATCTCATACTACGATTGAAGACAATAAAGGAATCGTGATTTACAGCTATGCGGACAACGTAGTTTTTCTAATTTCTAATAACGTAATGGTAATGTCAATGATAGTTCCGATATAACACAATCTCCACAACGCAGCTTTGGCCTTTGTTTACATCACTGTGGTTATACTCCTGTGGTTATAACAGGGTTATAACGAGTGGGTATTTCACGCCTATAGATACCTAATAAGAAAGAGACAAGATAGCTATAAGTCTGTTCCACGTAAGAATAGAATTTTTCAACTGTCGCACTGGCTAGCTGCCGCGATAACGCATGAACCGTGGACCAATCACGTACAAGTTGCGTTTCGCTTCCAGTATGTGTCCCTACCGTTTCCTCTCCCCGGAGCTACGCACTATGGTCACGAAAAATTCTATTCTTACGTGGAACAGACTATAACTTCGTTTTAGTTCTAGTGTTCCACCGCACGCCAGCACAGCGACACAGTTTTCTTAGGCTAAATTAACATTGCGCTTATGGACGTTTTTCAGTTTTCCGGAAACCGTTAATTTTTATGAAAAAATGAAGAGAACAAAATTTATTACCCTTGTAATTTCCTATCAAATGAGACCTACTTTGGATTTTTTTTTCTTCAAAATATGAAATAGGTCTCATAGGATAGGAAATTACAGGGGGAATAAATTTTGTTCTTTTCATTTTTTCATAAAAATAAACGGTTTCCGAGATGATTGATGAATACTGAAAAAACGTCCATTAATAAGGGTATGCTCTACACAGAAAAAATAGACGTAAAATCAGGTAAATATACGAAAATATAGGTTCCGAGGCGACTAATTACTGTCCACAAAATCAATTGTTATGAAAGCTTTCAAAGTGTTGGATGAGTGTTTGATACAGGTCTAAGATTAATTCAGAACTCCTAATATTATTTAAAACTCTTGTTATTGACAATCAAAAAAAAGGTACAGTTTGAGCTTTTTCGATCGTTGATAACAAGAGTTCTAAATAATATTACGAGTTCTGAATTAATTTTAGACGTGTCTCAAACACTCATCTAACACTTCAAAAGATTTCATAACAATTGGTTCATTTCGTGGACAGTAATTAGTCGCCTTGGAACCTATATTTTCGTATATTTACGCGTTTTTTTCCTGTGTAGAGCATACCCTTAAGCGCAATGTTAATTTAGCCCTACAACACAGTAGTGTTATCTCTCGGCACGTAAATTAGTTCGACAAAAATCGGGTACCGGATTTTAACACAGCGCATATGGAGAGTTAGCTATCTTGCCTCTTTTAGGTATCTTTATTCACGCCACACTCGGGGGGGGGGGGGCGGGGGGAAATATGATTCCGCAAGGCGCAAGTCTTCAAAGTTCTTGCGTTTGCACGCTCGCGTTGTGCGGTATTGCATCTTGTATTCATGCTATGGACTGCGGGTCTGTATCAAGGGGGTCTGTTTCTGTATGGACTTTGAATATTTTACATAGAAAAAAGACGAATTACAAGAATATTTTTGGACTTGGAAACTTTTTTGAAATATTTTACTTAAAAAAACGACCAAAGTACCAAGAAAGCCGCTTCTGTAAAATAGAAGCTAAGCTTGACCCTGAGCTATGTTTGGCCCCCCTCAAAAATTCTTTGAGATATTCTACTTGAAAAAACGACCAAGTCCGAGAATACTATTGGACTTCGAATATTTCTCAAGATATTTTACTCAAAAAATATCATTTTTCAAGGTAATTCACTTGAAAAAAAGACGAAGTACAAGAATATAGAATATTTTTGGACTTGGAAAATTTTTTCAGGTATTTCAAGATATTTGTCTAAAAAAACAACAACGTATGGAATATTTACCAGGATATTTTACTTGAAAAAAGACAAAGTCCAAGAATAATATTAGACTCGGAATATTCTTCAAGATATTTTACGCGAGAAAATGACAAAAACAAGAATGTATCAGAATATATTTTTGGGCTTGAAATATTTCTCGTGTTCTCTCAAAAAGAATGAAGTTTTGGAATATTTTTTGACTTACAATATCTTCTGAGATATAACTGACTGTTTTTTCAAGTAAAACATCTCAAAACAATTTTGCCAAGTCCAAAAATGTTCTTGTACTTCGTTGGTTTTTGGAGTAAAATATTTCTAAAAATATTCAAAGTACAAAATTATTCTCGAACTCTGCCATTTTTGAGTAAATTATCCAGGAAAATATCCCAAGTCCAAACAAATTCTTGTACTCCGTTTTTTTCTCGAGTAAAATACCTCGAAAAATATTCCAAGTCCAGTATTATTCTCCTACTCTGTCGTTTTTTTGAGTAAATCATCCAGAAAAATATTATAAATCCAATAAATATTCTGGTGCTTTGTCTTTTTTAGGTTCATACTCGTTGTACCAGGTTCATGCTTGTTACATTATCCTAAAATACTGCCTGATATGGCCGATTTAAAAGAGATGTATCAGTAGTGCGGAATAGTTTGTATCATAATATCTTTTTATATTCGTGTATGCGATAGGTTTGTTAGGGGTTCATGTTCGTCGAAGTAGGTTGCATCATAACACATTTTCATGCGTTATGTTATTTGAAGAAAACAAGCAAGAAAAATATGAGAATGTGAATATTTGAAGGATGTATTCGATTGTTTTACCACAACAATAAAACGAGAAAAGTTATTTTTTGCGTTCCAATGTGAAGGAGTTTGTAACCGCTTTTTCTTTCTCCTTCAAGTGTTGTCCTTGTGAACTGCCTACTAGGCTACTTCCTTATCACGTAGCCTATTATTATCAAGCAGAGTTGATGAAGCTGAAAGCTGAACGTCTGAAGCCAAAGCCACATAGTTTTGGGAAACAAGCTGATGTTTGTTTTACTTATGCATAAAAAGACTCGAACAAGTAACTATTCAGTTGTTTTGTGAGTGAAAATCATGTGGACATCCCTGTAGTACAAAGGCTTATTGACGTAGGTCAATTCATATAATATTAACAATCAGAGAGAAATAGTCTTCCTTCATTGTCCAAAAGATACAATTTGCCTGAGTCTTCAATTCTACTTTGTACAGGACAGCGCCGCAGAAGTTGAAAAATAGCGATTGGAAGTGTTTCATGACTCCTAGAACGAGCATGAACCTAAAAACACGTTAATCGTGCGTTTCCAAATTTGCCACAGGAATTTGGCAATAAGGGCGGAGTATGCGCTGCTATGCGGAGTTTCGCCAAAGCTTACACTTAAAGGTGGTGATGTAAACAACGTATTTTTTTTTGCTCTTCTTTCTTGTAAAATTGAAATGGAAAGCCACCTAACAGAGTTTTGAAATTGTTGGAGTAAAGTCGGCTCCAACTTCTGTATATCTGATTTTTTAGTTGATTGATAAATTTGTTACAACACTAGCGCATCATGCGCACATATCGTGTACCTTCCTCACACTGCTTGTCTCCGTGCTGACAACCTTGTACTGCTTGTGTAGACTTCGCTATTCTCTGTTCACGTTAAGATAGGATAGAGTACCTCGAGAACGGAACGCTAAAGGTAATTTTAATCTACCGTTCCGTTCTCGAGATACATACTTTCATCCTTTCTTAGCGTGAACAGAGTATAGCTCAGGGATGGTTACGTTCATGAACGCGTTCACTCGTTCACGTTCATTTTTTTTAAATGAACGTGAACGGAATGAACGGCATAAAAAAAAGAGCTGAAAGGAATGAACGCGTTCATTTCACTTGTTTTAATCCTGCGCTTTTGATAGTTTAAATCAATACATAAACGATAAGAAAAGTCTTTGTAGTAGGACTGCAGGTACCCTAGTAGAAAGTAGAAACTCGACTGTGAACATTTGAAGAAGTAATTATGTGAAAAAGTGAAAAAAAAAAAGTAGAAATTTGAAAATAAACGTGAAAAAACATGTTCATAAAATGAGCGTGAAAAAACACGTTCATAAAATGAGCGTGTATTTTTTAGACGTTCACGTTCACGGAAAAAATGAACGTGAACTTTTTGGACGTTCACGTTCACGAAAAACAATGAACGTGAACTTTTTTGGACGTTCACGTTCACGGAAAAGAATGAACGTGAACGTGAACTTCAGTTCAAGTTCATGAACTTGACCATCCCTGGTATAGCTCAGTCACACAACCCATAGAGAGCAGTTAAGGACGCTGGATGCTCGATCCTCTAGTGAATAAAAATGTTGCCGAAGAATGAAGATCCTGTGTAATAACAAACAACTTGTGTTAGGGATGCAAACTATAGGTCTTTTCCTTATCGATTACTATCGATAGTTTTTACCAAAAAGTCCGATAGATATCGATATTATCGATAGTGTTTCACGGGCAATGCTAAAGTTGCATTTTTCTAAAATCAATGGCCGCCCAGTCTCCAAAAAGATTATCTGCTGAGGGCCTCAGGAACGCTTAATACTCATAGAGATTTAGATAATGAAAAATCGAATTAATGTATAATGAATCTATGTATTTGAAATCGAATAAAATAATTTGAAATATGAAGTACTTTTTCAAACCAATGTACGCATTTCTTGCTCAATAACATGGTTTTCATTGGTTTAGTATTTTTGACCGATAGCTAATGGTAACTTCGCGGTTATGGATAGCTCAGGGATAGCTGAAGTGGTGAACGACAGAGGCGACTATGATGAAATAGAACGAAAAGCAAATTCTTTATATCATATCAAACTGGTTATTAACCAAAAAGTTGAATAGTGAATTGCTGAAAAAATTGTGCTTGCATTAGTACTTGTGTTTGTGTGTGTCGACCTTACATGTCACTGCATTAGAAACTTGCATGCCCTTGTATGTTATTAATTATTATGTAGTATGTACATTTACTCATTTTATCTTGAATATACGGGTACCTATCGTAGGTGAGAATGACGGATAGTAACAAAAGCGCAGAGAATAGAAGTATAGATGCTAATGAAGAAAATGATATTTTGGCTGATGACAACAGTAAAAACAACAACAACAACAACAACAACGCTAATCTCAATATCGACTCAAGTGAATAAAATCATATGCCTGATAGACGGGTGTCTTCACGAAACAAAAATACATAGTCTTCAATCATATTTAACAAAGAGATGGTCAAGTAAGTTTTACAAAAAGTTTTAACAGGGAACCTGTTTTATCGGGGGGGGGGGGGGGTAAACTGAAGGAAAATGACGGACGCCGGCCGCCGGGCGCCGGGCGCCGTACGGCAAGAAAAAGGGACTTAGAAAAATTTTGATGAAGTGATAGGAGGGGGACTTATCCTCTCTGCTTCATGCAGTATATTATACTAGGTTTATACTACGTATTATACTAGGCGTATACTAGGTCCAAGCCTCCTTTATACTAGGTCTAGGCATCCTTCATACCATAAGCTTACAAGATCTTTATCAATAGCTTATACTAGCAGTTTGTCCTTTATACTATAGGTCTAGGAGGTCTGTATTAGTGGTTTTACTAGCTCTGTGACGTCATCAGATAGTGATGGCACGATGATCGTGACGTCACAGATCTCCATCGTGACGTCACCAGATCATAACGTCATTAGATCGTGTGACGTCATCAGATTATGACGTCATCAAATCGTGACGTCATCAGAACTGATAACAGGATAGGCCTACCGGGGGTACCACACAGGCTGTAAGGTGGTGAGGAACAAACTTCACTCTACTTGAGACGACAAAAAGCAAAAAATGACACTCACATGATTACTCCCATAAAACAGGTTCCCTGTTTGCCTCAATTAACAGAGTTAATGAAGGCAATTCCGAGCAGCTAACTGTGTGGGCTGCGAGTTTTTTTGCAACCATGTGAATTCTGTAACAGCAAGAGGTCAGTTTAGATGAATTAAAGTGGATAGCCGTGAATAAAGCTTACATAACACCACATCACTTTTAGCTACCAGCATTAGACACGCCAAACTCTTGAACATGACGTTACCTATTCAGATAATCAATACTTGATATTGATAAACTTGTTCCCTGTATATCTAGATGCTAGAAAGTAATAGTGATCCCAACAATTCAATGAGTTTTTTTTTTTTTGTAGAAACAACTTGAAACCCCTGCAAACACTCCAGTCTCGCTTTATTCAACTTGACTTGGAACAAAGTAATACTAGAACTAGTACTTCTCAAAAACCCGATGAGGGTCTGATTGAGCTAGTATATGAGAATGATTCAAACTTCGATGACTCACTCGTTAAATCATGATCTTCTGGTTAACTTCCTCTGTCTTTGTTGATATTGGATTCAGTCACTTTCATTTACTTTCCGATGACGGTTGTTTAACCGAAAACGTTTAGCGGCTGTTTCTAGTGTGGTTCAATATAATTTGTTACACCTTTGGGTTGTACAATCTTCTTTGTAATATATAATCCAGTTGGCCAGTTTGACATTCTACATGTGACACAGATAGTGAGTTTATATCAAATAATTCTTAGAACCCTAGATAAATATCCTGTAAAATTACAACTTAATGAAACTGATACACATGAAGAGGAGCTTGTGAAAAAGTGAATAGACCTGTTCAATAATGCACACGTGCTGCTCTACTAGATGCTGGTTACCCTTTATCCCTGTGGGGTCGAGAAAATTCATACGTCACCAAACCTCACACTCTGCAATAGATTTCATTATCTCAAAAAAGAAGAAAAAAAGAAAAAAGAACACCTGGTTTAAACCAAATGAAAGAAAATATTTGGCGCTCAATGCAAAGTTTTTCATGAACAATTACCTGAAGGAGCAAAATCTCAATCTCACACTTTGACACAATTCTTGATTGGCTATGCAGCTACAAGGTACTCAGTTTACAATCCCGTTATTGAAAAAATGACCAGAGTATTTATGAAGATAAACAATATTTAAGAAAGAATTCTTCCCAAACCAGTACAGTAATGAAAAATGAGTTTTCCGAAAACAAAGTAAATCATGGAAGGACATATTTTTACTGTATATACTTTACTAAAACTGAAAATTAAAATAAAGTACACTCAAAATCTTACTTGACCGTAAATATTTTTTCTTTATTATTTTTATTACATCCAAAGATCTTTCGGTGAACGTACCATTATCAACAAATAACATTGATTTTGAGTGTACCTACTTTAATTTAATTTTCAGTTTTAGTAAAGTATATATGTCACGGTACAAGTAGGTTGACGGTACAAGTAGGTAAGCGTGTTTTTAGCCACGCTCGTCGACGCGTGTGCGTTGCTAGCCACGTATGTTCGTCTTCAAATGCAAAGTTTTGTCATTTGAACCCTGGTTCGAGCCCCGTTCAGATTATTTTTTGTAAATTTTTTTTTTTTTTCGGAAATTTGTTTTAAGCCTTTTTTTTATTAAAATTATTTTTCTACGATAATAGTAAATTTATGTGGAGGAATAATAACACAAAAACGCGATGTTTTCAGACTTTACAAATCGCACGTAAATTTATGTGGGTGAATAATAACAGAAAAATGCGATGTTTTGTGACTTTACACATTGCATAAAAGATCGTCATATGGAGTGTTACAGGTATGGTATTCACGCAATGAGTTTCATATGAGTGAGGAAGAACTAATTTATTTCTAGTAATAATATGACATAATTTAAATTAAATGTTGATTACATCAATTTTTTTATGGTTTCCTCCTTGGCCTAACTCAAATGTTGATTCTATCAATCTATTTATGGTTTTTCCCTGAGTCTAATTTAAATGTTGATTCCATCAATTTTTCATCATGGTTTCTTCCTTAGTCTAATTGAAACTATTGATTCCATCAATTTTTCATCATGGTTTCTTCCTTAGTCTAATTGAAACTATCAATCCCATTAATTTTTTTATGGTTCTTTCCTTGGTCTAACTCAAATGTTGATTCTAGTAATTCATTTTTGATTTCTCCTTCAGCCTAATTCAAATTTTGATGCGGACTATGTACTGTATTTTTAAATGAATTTAAAAATGTAACTTTTGTAGACGATCTTTTCCGCGAGGAGGATATGTCATAAATTACTTCTTTTTTTTCGGAAATTTGTTTTAAACCTTTTTTTTATTAAAATTATTTTTCTATGATAATAGTAAATTTATGTGGAGGAATAATAACACATAAACGCGATGTTTTCAGACTTTACAAATCGCACGTAAATTTATGTGGGTGAATAATAACAGAAAAATGCGATGTTTTGTGACTTTACACATTGCATAAAAGATCGTCATATGGAGTGTTACAGGAATGGTATTCACGCAATGAGTTTCATATGAGTGAGGAAGAACTAATTTATTTCTAGTAATAATATGACATAATTTAAAAGTAATTTATGACATATCCTCCTCGCGGAAAAGATCGTCTACAAAAGTTACATTTTTAAATTCATTTAAAAATACAGTACATAGTCCGCATCAAAATTTGAATTAGGCTGACGGAGAAATCAAAAATGAATTACTAGAATCAACATTTGAGTTAGACCAAGGAAAGAACCATAAAAAAATTAATGGAATCAATAGTTTCAATTAGACTAAGGAAGAAACCATGATGAAAAATTAATGGAATCAACATTTAAATTAGACTCAGGGAAAAACCATAAATAGATTGATAGAATCAACATTTGAGTTAGGCCAAGGAGGAAACCATAAAAAAATTGATGGAATCAATATGTTTCAATTAGACCAAGGAAGAACCCTGAAAAATTGATAGATTCAAAATCTGAATTAGACTAAGGAAGAGACCATAAAAATTGATGGAATCAACATTTAAATTAGACTCAGGGAGAAACCATAAATAGATTGATTGAATCAACATTTGAGTTAGACCAGGGAAGAAACCATGAAAAAATTGATGGAACCAATATGTTTCAATTAGACTAAAAAAGAAACCACAAAAAATTGATAAATTCAAAATTTGAATTAGACTAAGGAAGAAACCATAAAAAATTGATGGAATCAACATTTAAATTAGACTTATAGGGAGAAACCATAAATCGATTGATAGAATCAACATTTCAATTAGACTCAGGGGAGAAACCATAAATAGATTGATAGAATCAACATTTCAGTTAGACTGAGGGAGAAACCATAAATAGATTGATAGAATCAACATTTGAGTTAGACCAGGGAAGAAACCATACAAAAATTGATGGAACCAATATGATTCAATTAGACTAAAAAAGAAACCATGAAAAATTGATATTTTCAAAATTTGAATTAGACTAAGGAAGAAACCATAAATAATTGATGAAATCAACATTTAAATTAGACTTATAGGGAGAAACCATAAATCGATTGAATAGAATCAACATTTCAGTTAGACTCAGAGAGAAACCATAAATAGATTGATAGAATCAACATTTGAGTTAGACCAGGGAAGAAACCATAAAAAAATTGATGGAACCAATATGATTCAATTAGACTAAAAAAGAAACCATGAAAAATTGATAGATTCAAAATTTGAATTAGACTAAGGAAGAAACCATAAATAATTGATGAAATCAACATTTAAATTAGACTTATAGGGAGAAACCATAAATCGATTGAATAGAATCAACATTTCAGTTAGACTCAGAGAGAAACCATAAATAGATTGATAGAATCAACATTTGAGTTAGACCAGGGAAGAAACCATAAAAAAATTGATGGAACCAATATGATTCAATTAGACTAAAAAAGAAACCATGAAAAATTGATAGATTCAAAATTTGAATTAGACTAAGGAAGAAACCATAAAAAATTGATGAAATCAATATTTAAATTAGACTTATAGGGAGAAACCATAAATCGATTGATAGTATCAACATTCATTTCAGTTAGACCAAGGGAGAAACTATACGGAAAAACCATAAAAAAATGATGGAATCAATTGGAATATGTTTCAATTAGACTAAGAAACAAACCATGAAAAATTAATAGAATCAAAATTTGAATTACACTCAAGGTTGTATTCTGAATCGTACACAAATTTCAATTAATTCCAAATAACAATCTTCTTTATTAGTTATAATACCAATCATTTCAATTCATTTTAATTGATCGATCATGCATGTTCTAATTTGTTTTGACTTTGTTTTTCTGATACGTGAGAAAGAAGACGTAAATACGAGTATTTTCTTTCTGATAAAAAGAAAAACGCTTAAGTGATAAGTACGGTAAGAAATTACGAAACATAGAGAACGGTCTTGCGAATAATTTCACGATTAATATTTCCCATCTTTCAAACATTTTCATTCGTACCATTTATGACGAAATTATCAACTATCAACAGAGACAATTGCCGATAATTGAAAGAAATTTAATCATTAAGACAAGTAAGTAAACTAAAGGTAAACAGCGCAGCATAACTGCCCGAAAAGTACGAGTCGAAATAATGAAGGGTAAACAAACGCATTCTCGTAAGCGCTGCCTTGACAGTATTACGAATAATTTCCAGATTCATATTTCCCATCTTCCATTTGTAACATTTATTACGAAATTATCAACTATTAATAGAGACAATTGCCGATAATCGAAAGAAATTTAATCATTAAGACAGATAAACTAAAGGTAAACAGCGCAGCATGACTGCCCGAAAAGTACGAGTCGAAATAATGAAGGGTAAACAAACGCATTCTCGTAAGCGCTGCCTTGTGGTCGAGCGGTTGAAGGCGCCGAGCTCGTTCATTCAACGCGTCTACTCGGCAACGAGGTGGTCGTGAAATCACGCGCTGGCGTGTAATCACGCGCTCCGCGGCAGCGGAAAACCTACTTGAACCGTCGACGTACTTGTACCGTAACATATACATTAAAAATATTTCCTTAGAATTGAGGAGTTATCTGTCAAAAGGGCACCCGTGAGCAATAGTTGATTTTCAAAATATGTCTTTGGAGTTTCATGTTCAGATTACTCATTCCACATTCATTTTATCAAAAAATCTATAATGACAAAAAAAAATATTTTGCGTGTTTTCATCTTTACAGATCACTAATTATTTTTCAAATTGATCGACAAATGAATCTGGGACAATTCCATGAAGATTTGTACCTCGGGTGCCCTTTTTATGGAGATGAGGTTGAGTGACCATAAGCGAACATGTAATTTTTCGTTTTTTCAAAATTTTGTATATTGTTAGGAAATGGTTCAGAGAATTCAAAAATATGGATATCCGCAAAAAGGGCACCCCTTTGACGGGTGCCCTTTTGACAGATAACTCCTCAGATGTGCCGTAACGTTAGGAATCTAATCTCCAAGATTAAAGTAAATCATGATAATCTGGAAAGAAATGAAACTGCTCCAGATGGAGGGGGGAAATCTTATAGAGTAAAGCCTGAAGAGACTCTTGAAGTTGAAGGGGGCAATGACCCTCAGTCAACATGTTCAGAATATCTAGACAGTAACCTTGACCCCATTGAAATTGTTGAAACTATACTTGATTATGACTGGGATGAAGATTCTATCTCTGCTGATTAAAAATATTCAAGTAGATCTGCTCTCTCTCGAAGCATTTGGAACATCAAATGACTGGAAACAAAATGGAATATACAATAAAGACCTGAAACTTTGAGAAGAAATTTCAATATCTTTCTTCTGCATGTCATGTCACCCATTGTACAGTAATATGTGGAAGAAAGCCATGAATAAAGAAGGTGATGCTTTGATTAAATATAAGGTATGAGAAGTTGTACCCTGTAAACAAAATATCCTGATCGCATCAGTTTAATGGTTGTTTACCCAGAAACAAGATAGAAACCATAAGACTAGTTTAGGAGCTGCAGGAGTAAAAGACATAGAAATGTGTGGAAAAGATGACGATGCTACATAATTATATAAGCTAAGAAAAGCACTTCATCACCCTTGTGTTGCGGTATATTACGTTAGATAACTACATAAATATAATATGAACTTGCTAGTATATGAATCCCCTCCTAGAGAACCCTGTGTCTATATTAAAAAGAACCCAGAAAATTTGAATATTTTTGTACTTGTGCTTGTCTAGGAAACTAGTAAAACAAATGATGACTTGAACAGAACTCTTGATTTGAAATATTATACTTGTACTCTCAAAGCGCATCAAATGTAGAGATAGATGCCTCTGCAGACTCCTGATTTTGGTGCCGAAACAGGTAGAACCGGATATATAGTACATATCTATGTCTGTCCTACTATCAAATGGTGCTCATGTCTCTAGAAAACCATATCTCAACTAACCTTGTTGGCTGAGCTAAAAGCTATTTGCAAAGCTATGCATGACATTCTTTACGTGAAATACCTTACATCTGAGCTATCATACTCAGTCAATGGCCCTATACCTATTTATGAGGACAATATAGGCGCACCAAGACATTATTAGCTTTTATATAGCATGTCCCAAGAAAATTAAACATCTCAAACTATACAATATTTCAAGATCACAGAATATGTCTGAGAACGTACTCTGAAAATATTAAAAGTGGCGGACATACTTTTGAAGCCATTCCTAGAGACTGAAACTAGGATGCTCACCCAGCTTATACCGGTAACTAAATAGGTTTTTCCTTTTGAACCTATACTCAAATAAGCTCGAGAAATAAAATTTGTTTCATATTGCCTTGCCAATTATACAAGTTTCTCGTTTCTTGTCACCTGTTCCGTGCATGAAATTGCTGAGAAGAAGGCTCCCTGTTCAAATTGATAACTTTATTTCCTCCAGGATCAGTACCTATTTATATTTATTAATAGGCCTACCTAGTGATATTTTTTTTATCCCTTTTACTAGAAGTACGAGTGGTTCTATTTAGTGTTATTCTTAACTAGATTAGAAAACAGACTGAAGAACTTTGACTTTTAGTGATATTTAGTCGTGTTAGAATAATTATGTTAAAAGCCATAATATTAATTTATGCTGCCAGAAATTGATGGTTTAGCAACCTTACAAACAAGATAACCGAGAGGAGACTTTTCTTTGGGTGATCACACTCTTAGTTCCCTCGAATCTTGTAAAGGTGATAACCTGATAGGTAACCAAGAGGAGACTTTTCTTTGGATGGTCACACACTTAGTTCCCGACTTCTACGAGATCAGTGTGGGAGGACGTGTTACGACACTAGCGCACCATGCGCACATATTTTGTATCTACCTCACACTGCTTGTCTCCATGCTGGCAACCCTGTACTGCTCGTGTAGAGTTAACGTGTACAGTCGACGGCCGTGGTACAGTTAAAGTGTAATCTCGAACCTCGCTAGCTCACACAACCCAAAGAGCAGTTAAGGATGCCGGATGCTCGATCCTCTAGTGAATAACACAATTAAGTAGTGAGGAACTTTTAAAAATCATTTGTATGTTATTTATATGGAACTATTGCACACCATTACCTTTGAGTGTAACGTGGAAAGTGGCGCTCCTAGCAGAGCCCTTACAACTGAGGCAAATAGCAATTCTGTAGGGAAAAATTTTTTAATTATGTAATATAATATTATGGAAAGAGTAAACAATTCGCAATTTTTTGAGCTTGGTCTCGACTCTTGTTATGACTGATCTACAACAAAGCAAGTTATAAACATTTTAAAATAAAAAGTCAGACAGAAGGCGAAATGCGGTACATTACTACGCTTTGTCCCCTGGAGACTTTTTTTTTAAAAAAACGTTTATAACTCTCTTTGTAGTTAGTCAATCTTAATGAGACCTAACTCAAAAAATCGAGAATCGTTTACTCTTTCCATGTACAAATTCACTTCATCTCCACGGAATTAAATACTACACATATTCGCAAATCTACAATTAACATGTTTTGAGTTTTTTTTTTCATAAGAGCGTGTATATTCGTTAGCCCCAGACGACGTTTCCGATTTTCAAATATTCCGGCCAATACAAGAAAACCCAAGTTAGTCAACTCGCTACGTTCACCGGTCTTCCGCTGTCCGACTGTGTTGTGTGCAATTTTTCTCTATATTTCAAAAACAATCAATTTTCATGAAAAATTGAAAAGAACAAAAATTATTTCTTTTGTAATTTCCTATCGGATGAGGGTGGTTTCAGATTTTTCAATGACAAAATTTTTTCATACGGTAATTGATAGGAAATTACAAGGGCAATAAATTCAGCTCTCTTCAATTTCGCGTAAAAGTCAATATTTTTCGAGTAAATCAATAAATTTGTGAATTGTCCCTCGCTGTGTGTAAACAAGGGACTTATTGCAACATGCGCGCCTACTGGGATGAATTGAAACGCTGGGCCTCCATTCCATAAGAAATACATTAGACGGAGGCCCCTTTTCCACGCAGTGCTTCAATTAGCTCTATACTCAACGAACAACGTTGGGTAAATACAACAACTTTGGGTAAATGCGCAGTTGACCAACTTGGATTTTCTATGCAACTTGAAATGATTTATAACAACGCGAGTAGGTATCTGTCAAGTACGTGTGTAGTCAATGATATGAGAAAAAAAGCTTTAAGAACACAAAGTATGAAAAAATAAGCGCAATGAAACCTAGTTGATATGGATATCACTGTACAGGTTTTTTCAAGTTGTATTCGTCACTAGTGATAACCAGGTGATAAAACTTTGGCTTTTTTAGTTTTCTGCATTCTTCAGCTCCGGACCATACAAGCGCAAACTGGGCAACTATGGGGAGCGTCACTTAGGCTATGAAAGGCGTTGTCGTTTCTTTGTATAGTTGCTGCATTAGTTGTCATTTGACGTTTTCTCCCTCGCTGTCAACAGTTCCCTTGCTGAAGGAACAAAGTTATCTCTGAGGACGTTTTGGGCGCCCTCGAGCTTTTAAGTTTGGTCGTAAGTGAAGATACTGGAATTTATGTGTCTCATCAGGTAACGGTTCAGATGACTCGGGTGACGGTTCAGATGAATCCTCATTTGATGAGCTTCCTGCCCTCCTCTTTTTCACAACTCGCTTGCTGTATAGGTCCAATGATCAAGATCGCGACTATTCCTCATAAGTATTTCGACTTGACGCATAATTTTGAAATAGTGGGTAAACTGAGGGGTGCTGTGACTCGCTGCTAGAGTGGCCACATTAAGCAATATAGGTAGAATTTTGTTGTATTTATCACGTGTACCTAAAACTTGTGTATTGTCATCCGTATCACATTGCTCTTCAGGATAATATTTTTCTATTATATGACTTTTTGCGGACTCTTCATTTGTATTGGGAGCGGACGTGATTGAGGTATTCGTGATTGAGCCACTCCGATGATATCGCTCATGAAACAAAGACAAGGTGAAAATTGGTAGAAAGGAGCCATTGGCCTCCTCTCTTTTCAAGAGAATGTGCCGACAAGGCGATTGATTTTGGCAGTAAAAGGTACAAGTGCAAGTAGACATAAACGAAAAAACGAATACTCTAAAGGGAGAGTAAACAAATGCAAACCGCAGAAAATAAAAACGAAGGGAGCGCTTTCGGTTAAACAACCATCTTCAGAACTGAAATGAAAGCAACTGACGAACGAATGAGAAGGAAGAGGTATTAAGATCGTCCGAACGAAAAATCACGGTGTGAATCATAAACCTGTTCGATCAAGCCATCTTCCGGAATGTACGAGTTGAGTATAGTGATACCGTCAGTGTTGAGGTGACGCATTATCTCTATATTCTCGAGGGCGATACGCTTACGGTAGGAATTCTCCTTATGGAGGAGCTTTTCGGATCCCTCACGGAAACTGTGGCCACTGTTAATCAAATGATCAGCGAAAGCTGACTCCCCTAAGCGTCCCTTCTTCCAAGACTTCAGGTGCTCAGCTACTCTAACTTTCATCTGGCGGCTGGTCTCACCAATATAAAAGCCTCCACAATCCTCACATTCCATCTTATAAACACCACTCCTTTCATCAACCGGTATGGGATCCTTCAGTCTCACAAACAACCTCTTGACTGTGGTGAGGTTGTAAAACGCGGGTCTGAAACCAAACGGGCGAAGGGCCCGACCCAATTGCTGGGAGAAATTCCCCAGGAAAGGGAGACTGATCCAACGCAAACGGCGATCACGGATCGTGTCTCGGGGGAGGGAGGTGGTGGAATCAAGAAGGCTCCTCGTAACTTTCCTCCGAACCATCACGTCAACGTCGACATTGACTCCATTCGCTCTAGCCAGGTGTTTTATAGTAAGTAATTCTTTCTTATAAGCAGATTGACTCAACGGAATACGAGTCAGTCTGTGAACTAGGCTATGAAAAGCAGCCATCTTATGAGCAACAGGACCGAACGAACCACCGTGGACTAAAACATCGGTCGTAGTATCTTTCCTGTAAATTCAAACTTGTGGATACCGTCTACAATAGAGATCGATAAATCCAAAAAGTTAATGGAAAATACCCCTATTTCCAACGTAAATTTGATGGAAGGGTACCAGGAATTGAGATACCTCAGAAACTCACCAAGGAGATCTGGGTGACCAGTCCAGGTACATAGAACGTCATCAACGTACCTGTGCCAGTAGTGAATATGATTAAGTAACACCTGGTTCGAGGAAAAGAGGTCAAGTTCAAACTTAGACATGAAAACTTCGGAGATAAGAGAGCCTAGAGGTGATCCAATAGGGATCCCTACTTCCTCAGGGAACTCGAAAAATTTCCCTTCAAATTTACAGAAGTTAGGGGACCAGCAAGTATTCAGGAGATCAAAAAATTCCTGAAACTCATTGTGAGGAATGTTGGCACTGATGAGTAGCTCACCCATCCGCTGGATAGTAGCAGCCTTAGGAATATTCGGAAACAAACCAACAACATCAAACGAGCAGATGGTCGTTCCTGGGGGAAGGCTTACATCCTTGAGGACGTCAGTTAAAGAGGCCGAATTCAAGACCGAATGAGGAGATTCAAAATCAATGCGATTCTTGAACCAACGGTCAAGGAATTTGGCAAGGAGGTAGGTAGGAGAGGAGACAAAAGAAACGACGGGTCGCATCGGGGTATTCTTCTTATGCACTTCGGGCAACCCGTAGAGGAGGGGGGGTGCAAGTAGGCATACTGTACATTTGTATATGCTTTCTTCACTCTCAACCGCTTCCCGTACGCAGCCCTCTTCATCGATACTCATGAGCTCATACCGTGGCTCAAGTGCCTTCAAACTTCGATGGAAAAGGATGCATCCACGCTCATTGAGGATCACAGCCAGCGTTGCCAACTCCTCACTTATAAAATACCGGACATTTTCAGGCAAGCAAAAAAAAAGCACTGAAAACGAAATTTTTGGTAGGTATTTATTCAAATTGTTCGGTTAGAGTCTTGCCGTTTGACCGGATGCAAAGATAAATTACCGGATTGTCCGGTCAAATACTGGACGGTTGGCAACGCTGAATTCACAGCAGCGTCACGATTTAAAGCGTAAATGTCAGTATCGGAGTCGTACGCGGTAAGTGATTTCAGGAAAATCTGCAATGGAGCTCATGAGATTCGATCGTCGCAGAAAGAAATCAAGGGAATGATTGATTGTTGAATAGTAGGTGAACTACAGAACCTGTCTTCCAGGCTTTGCTTCAAGGTCCAAAACGAACGCTCGACTCGGTTATTAGTAGGTAGCTCACGCCTGTAAAAAGCGACCCACATGGCCTGGCATGAATGCCAGTTGCTCAAGAACTGTTCAGTTAAAAGAACGTACTTCTTATTAGCTCGCACTTGAATATTTTCAGCAGAAAGAAGAAAAATCTCTTTCCTCTCTTCACACATTTCTGCTGTTCGTACATACATCATTTTTTTGAAGTTGGTCATGATGTTTTCCTCCACCGCAACCTTCACAAGTGCTGTAGCAATAAGATTCTTTACGTACTTTATAACGTGGAAGTTACATAACAGAATAATAGTTGAGGGAAATACTTTCTTCAGCACGATTATCTCATTAAAATCTGTATCCACAAAAATGAAAGCAGTGGTTGTGAAGCAGATAGTCTTGAAAAACCGGCATGCTGCCTCGAATGTTTTGGCAGTCTCATCTGACAAAAAAGCCAGTGCGTGCACAGAATTCACTTCAGTTTGCAGCTGGATTTAAATAGCAAAACCCACACACCTTGTATTTCGAGGAATCAAAATCGAAAGAAGTACTTGTATCTAATTTGGATGGTTCGGCAAGCAGAATCGCAGAAAGCTTCCTTCATTGTGCGAGTTGATACAAACAAGACCAAAACATTACCGTCCTCACCCAGTATATATAACTGACGGTACCCCCTTCTTCCTCCTCAACTTTTTCCAAAAAAAGGGATAAGTTTACGAATGACATTACGCGTAATTTTTGGCAGGAAAAGTTTTTCTCAAATTTGCTCTTGAGCACTCTTCGAATTTGAGTAACTTAACAGTTCGCCTCGTACAGATTCGATACAACCTCCCTCTCCTTATCGTTTAGTTCTACACAACAAAAAGCAACTTCGCTTACCTCATGATTATGCTCTAAATTGATGGATGTTACCCGCACTCCGTACTCGAGTTCCTCGGTTTATAAAAAGTGATTTCAGCCTGGCACCCAAGATACTTATACCGCAACTTGATACGTTTACCAGTACTTTGCGACGATCGGTTTACTCCTTGTCGACAAAGCACGTTGATTATTTGTGTTGATAGTGAGAGGTTGAAAAGTTACAATGCGTGAAACATTTTTAGAAACTGTTCGTAAGAGTCGAATTCTTTCCCTACTGCAGCGAACGTATCATTCTTTTCCATAATGTTGACTATAGCTTCGCAAACGATAATACCTACTAGACTGTTCATGAATGGGCAATTCTTTCAATCTTGTAAGTGAAGTGGTGAATCAGCGTGAGTAAGGACAGTAAGGAGAAATTTAACTAAGTTTACACCGTTTTATATATGACGAAAATGAAAGTTATTTTCCGTCTAAGACAAGATTTTACCTGCGCTCGTCATACAAAGATTCATTACATCGACGTTTCGGTTTGCCTAACTTTTATTTTTTATTACTGCGGAACGTTCGAATAATTTTCCGTCGGTACAGTACCTTCGTACCTTCGAATGATCACTTCATTAATTAACAGCCGTGAACAATTTTTTATTCCACACTATGTACTATTATGAACATCTTCCAGCAGTAAACCTTGAGATGCGATTCTTTTTTTCGTTTTCAAAATAATAATTATGTTGCCTGTTACCCAAACCCTATGGCTAATTCCAGGCTCGCAGCAAAACTAGAGACTGTGTGTAAATTGTCTGTCTTTTGATTTTGATTTTAAAACAGATACAAAAAGAGAGAGAGAGAGAGATTCAAAATTTTTGTCTTTCATTAAAATCATAGTGTAGTGTTATATATTAGGGAACAGCCACCGCCGCCGCACGTATTATCTTATGAATACGTGTAAATGTGTTATTTGTGCAGGTACCTACCTAAGGAAAGAGAGGGAGAGATCAGATCTTGATCGTGGCGTGGCGGCGGTGCACAACAGATAGTTTCCGTACAAGTGTATTAGAGTAAGTGCGGCACTAAAAGGAAGAGAAATTGCGCAAAAAGCCAGAAAACTAATGGTATTGTGAGGTATGGCGGAGCGGGGCGGGGAAGTACACGACGTGCTGACTCTACTGGCAGTGTGTACCTACTGGAAGTACGTATGCGCACGCCATAATCGGTCTGCCGTTTTTCAAAATGAAGTGAGTTTGCATCTCGACGCGGCGCTACTTCCGCACACAATTTTTGTGCACCTTCTTACTCGGCGTGTTCTACTGTTATCCTTTCTTTTTTTCGTTCCTTTCTTCGATTTTTTTTTTTTACTCTACTTAATAAATTTTTTCTGTTCTTGCTCGTCGTCGTTGTCGTCATCAGTGTATCGCTATCGTCGTCGTAATAAAGCAACATTCGGCGACACCGTTTCTCCTCGTGCTAGTTTAGGCCCTCGTTTCGTCGCGCGCCTACCTGAATACGAGTTCACCTGTTGAAAAGAAAAAAAGCGATAAAATCCTCGCTCGACCGAACGAGGAATTGAATTTCATAAAATATCGTGATAAGGTAAGGTAACCTTATGCCGTGACGTACATCCTGTAACACTGAATACATTATTATTTCTACAAATTGGTTAGGAAAAATTATAACGAATTTTCCGACATTTTGTTGTAAACTGCACGCAAGAACAAGAATGTAGCAAACAATACTTCATTTCATAAAAATATTCATTGCACTACTTAGGATTATAGTAAATTTTTCAAAGCGTTGTGTGTATTTTCTCTCAAGAATATTGTATTTTTCACTATCATTTTTAAAGGAAAAATTACTGAAACTTTACTCTTGAGCGCACATTATTATTATACTTTTGTAAGAATTTTCGCGACAAAATTTTTCTCAGTATGCTATTAGTGTATGCACCGCGACGCTTGTGTAGTTTTATATAACACAAAACAGTAGGTATTTACATATCTAGATCTTCTATATTTGACTCGATTTCTTCTTGCCTTTCCCTCTTATATTTTATCATCTTGTAATCGTTCAATTACCTCTAACGCGGGTAAAAAGAAAAGACTAGATGATTACAAAATGAAAGGAACGCGCACGAATCTCGAATCAATTGTCATCTTTGTTTTCGTAAGAACAGCGAGACGAACGACTTTCACGTCGAAATTTGCGATGTTTTCATTAGGTGTATACATTAGGTATACCTATAGTCATTAACTTCGAACGTAACGTTACTTCCTCGGTAATCATTTTGGGAGACTAAGTTGGCGAGAACTTTTTTGAATGCCTAAATGTAAAATGATGGGCGAAAGTAGGGAAATTGGAAAGAGAGCGAAAAAATTTATGTGGAAGTTAAATTAAGATAAAAAAAAGAGAGAGTACGATTGATTGAAAGTTGCCATATTGTTTTAAATAGGGCTACATGATTTGTGCACTGTAATATAATTCAAAATTCATCAAGAGAGTCATTCCCACTCTTTAGATTGAATAACGAACACCTATCAATGAAGCAAGATATTTGTAAAAATGAAAAATACGTGGAAAAAGGGCCTCCGTTCCATAAGAAATACATTAGACGGAGGCCCTTTTCCCACGCAGCGCTTCAATTCACTTTATAAAGTCCATCACAATGACGTCACAACAACTGATGACAGAGATCTTATAAGCCTAAATATAGGCCAGTATAAATGTATAAGTAAAGAAAACCTAAAATTTTTTCAACCCAAAAGTGATTGAGGACCTCCAAAATATTGAGAAAATTCAATGCTTACTCTCCCTGTCAACCTTGCTATATATGTAATATCTCACTTTTTGAGCTAAAAAAGTCGGTAAGAGACAATTAAGGAGATCCCGAAAAACGAAAAAATCGATATCGAAGCCAAACAAGCAACCTATCACCCGTTAGTCTCATGCTCCGACCTCTCTAAACGGATTAACAAACAAATATATCGCACGCGAGCTTGTTTCACTCATAAGTCTAACCTCAAATCTCACTCAAAGAAGATAGTCCAAATTGAAAGTATTATTATTCCTGAGACACTTTGAATCGACTTTCAAATCCTAAAATTGAGTAGACCTCAAAAACTACCTATCCAAGTCTCAAACAAATTGCAGGAGAATAATTTTACATAATATAGAACTACAACTTGACCGCATTTTGAAAAAATCCATGCAATAATCTTCTAAGGCTTAGTGTTAATATTTTCTCAATGTGAAGCAGTGCTCTGTTCAAAGTTTGGTTTGTAGAATAAAACCATTCATGGGGAAAAAAAAATTAAATACCACCCCCTGCCCCATTAAAAAAAAAAAATTGAAAATATTGCCTTTTACTTTGTCATATTCAAAATACAATTTTCGTTCTTTCCCGGTTAACACTGGCTGCAAAGATATGATCTGGAGTTCGAAAGTGAGTTATATTAAAATGTATGGCGTCTGTGAATAGAAATAAACAGAAGAAATATCAAAAAGTGGGAGGGTGTAAGATTGACACCAACTATTATACTTGTCCGCAGTTTTTTTCTCACTACCGTGGATACAAGGAATTGAAACAATACAGAGCAGATCAGTTGTTCAGACAGAATTTTCAGAACTTGTCAAGTCTTCTACATCACCCTTAAAACAGGCTTCTTCATCTCTCTACCATTTTTCACAATCAGGACCCGTGTACAAAGTATGTTAAATTCGAAGTGGGTACGCATTGATGTGCAGCACCCTGTCTCGTTCCCGTGGCGACTGTTTCTACTAAGCATCTTTTTTCAATTTTGAACTGAATGGAATATGTTAGCCTACGAGGAATACGTTGATTTTCTACCCATAGCGCAGCGCTACCTGGACGACAGTGCAGTGTATATTAAAAAATAATTATGTAGGTACCGAAATTCTTAATTTTCGTGTCAAACGAGAAATGTTTGATACGGTAATGAGATTTAGAAAACGGTAATGATAATTTTCATTTGATTTTCTCACAATTGCCTCCCAATTTCTTCTACTTTCTGGTAGATTTACGAGTAGATTATCGATGTTAAACCAGTTTGAGGTTTCGTATAAAAGCTTGATTTACAGGTGATTTCCCAGAATTACATCACCTAATTTTCATTACTGTGGTGTATTCTCATTACCGTGTCAGACTGAAATTTCAAAAAAATTTAACCAAACATTGAAGGTTGAAAATGAATCATTGGGTATGAAAATCAGAAAAAAAAATCGCTCAAAACTTGGGTAAAAAAATTTGGAAAATTGGAAGTTCTAAATTCGCGCTAAGTGGATAATCACCGATTTATCAATACAAAAACGAAGCACCGGCTTCTGAAGCACCACCTTACAGGAAAATTGAAAATTAGCAAAGAAAAATGTAAGGTGCGAGTCCGCGTCACCTAGATTTTTTCAATTTATATTCTGAACCAAGAATAGGAAAGAGGAGAGAAATTTAAGAAAAAATCTCGCTGCCCAGGCCGAGTGACTCTTCTTTCCATCCACTCACAAATTGTATTCACGCTCTCATCACCACCTTCTATGCAAACTCCACTCCGAGATTCTTTATTTAGAAATCCAGCTACAAAGATAATTCGAAAAAACGAAAAAAAAATCGATATTGACGCCAAACAAACAACCAATCACTCATCATTCCTTCCCTCACGCTCCGACCTCTCAAAACGCAATAACAGCTCTTTGACGGCCACACATTTTCACCTAAGTATGTTCCTCAGAATAGTGTATGTAAATTTGTACGTAAAGTGGACATGACCAAAAAAATTGATAAACGTATACACAAACACATATGTATAAGCTCAATAGTGTAGAATGTAGAAACGTAGATATACGTTTTTTCGTCATGAACCAGTTCACCACACGAAATGTATATTATGTTTGTCCAACGTGGTAGGTATCCGCAGGTCAGATATGGTAGATAATCCTTTGAAGAATTTTTCTAGTTCCTTCTCAGTTAATATTTTTTTTTTAACGTTGCATAATGGATTTCTCATATCTTTTACCACTTTTATACTTGTTACGAGAAAAATAGATCAATTAGAAAGACGCGGATTTTGTAGTTTAGTATCAGCTGTAGCAGCTTAGGAAAAAACGGCGATAAGAGCCTTGTCATTGTTTAGAAAAATTCGGAAAATATTTTTTTGGCGGCACTGGAGTATATAGTGAATCTAATAAAAATAAACCAAAGGCGCTATAGTTAACCGTTTTTAAATAAAATAGTATATTATTTCTATACAAGGCGGTAAAAAATAAATTGCACAAAACGTTAAACTTTCCGATACTGCCTTGTATAAAGAAGATATTTTTTTAAATAAATGGTGTTAAAATCTTTGAAAAATGAAATTACAACGGAGAAGGGATAACGCAAAAACGATTAAACGGAAGTACGCTGTAAAAATGATCGTTCTTTTACGAATCGTTGTCAAGTGATACTCGAAGGTTATAATGGTTAATTCACTTTTTCTTCACACTTTCGTAGTCGATAGTAAAAAGCAAATTTACCCGCATGTATTCGGTGGTCAAAACGGCGTTTTAACACCATGTAACTATATAAAAAATCATTTCTAGCATGATGTATTACGATGTGTATAATATATACGTCACTGCTCACACTGGTCTCCAATGAAAAAACGAAACTTATATACGTCCGTGGCCGTCAAAGGATTAACAAACGAATATATCATCCGAGCCTGGTTCACTCATAAGTCTAACCTCAAATCTCACTCAAAAAAGCTAGTCCAAATTGAAAATAATATTCTCATCTCCTTATACACCTCAAATCAACTCGAGAATCCTAAAATTGAGTATATCTCAAGAACTATCTATCCAACGATTCTCAAACAAATTGCAGGTGAATAATTTTACGTAATATAGAACTACAACTTGACGGCATTTTAAGAAAATCCATTAAATTATCTCGAAGTTATAGTAATATTTTTTTTTTTTTTTTTTTTTTTTCTTTTCTTTTTTTTAATTGAGTGTATTTCGAGAACTACTATTCCGATCCTCAAAAAATTGCAAGAGCACATCTTCAGATATAACACTATAATGTGCCCAAGTTTGAAAAAAAAAAGTCTTATAAATAAATAAATAAATAAATAAGCCTATAATCCAAGAATGAGGAAACCTAAATTTTATTGTATTTAATCCAAGATGAAAAACTTTCTCAACAGTATTAATAATATGATTTATATTTAATGATCATCTACAATGTGACCGCGAATGAAAAAACGTGCTTTAACAGGAAAATGCTTTTTTCTCTCGAGAAAAAAAATAAACTTGTTAATTTCCAAAAAAATAATAATAAAATAAAAATACTGTATATAGAAAAATAAAAAACGGCAATTGGAAATGATATTCCCACCTCTTGAGACACCTCAAATCAACTGTGAACCACTACCAAGTAAGTACGTATTCACAAAAACTGATGTATACATTAGTGTTAGAGTGTGAAATCCGTTAATGTTTGGATGAACTAGCTATTACATGCATTTACTAAATCAGGTCGTTAAAGTATTAAATTTTGCCTATTTATATGTTATAACTAGCTAATGTATGAACTAACGAAGTTAGAAAATAGTTAATGCATAAATGAATAATATTTGATTGAAGGTCAGGGGTGTTCTAGGAGAGGAGATTATTGAGGAGCGGTGAAAACAAAAATTTATCGAGTCACCTTGAGCAATTTGGCTTGTGCCCTAGCCGGCAAAGGTATTGGATACCAGATATAGATCGAGGGAAAACAGATGCGCGCTCTATTCTGGCATGCGTGATGGAGATCACGGCAGATAATCTTTATAGACTCGGGACACGCAGTGGTATCTTAACATGCCTGCACTAACAATCACAATTTGGTTTATGCAGAGAAAAATTTGTCGCCATAAATGAAGTACCTGCTACATTATTGTCAGTCTCACTACAAACGGCCTGTTACATCCCTCACTCATTGTATTACACATTTATTTGTCTTTTCATTTATAATACTACTAACGCTATCTCGATATTAAATATAAAACCCTTTCTTATTCTATTCTGAACAAAGACACAATATTTTCACAATTATTGTTTATTATGCATTTTTCTAACTTCATAAACGTGTATGTAACGCTATCTCTCTTATAATTAATAATATATTATTTCTACTTTTTATTTGACGGAGACTAAATGCTTCTATTCTATTTTTTTGCTAATTAATCGATTTCCATATATTTTATATGTAATTGTCTAGATTATTGTCACTTTACTACTCGCGAATTCTGTCGCATTCACATACTATATAAACAATCGATGAATACTCATTTCCTCAGTTCTGTAATTAACAGCGATTTCAATACACGTTGTTTTTATTGTACTCCTTCAGTTTATTTTAACTGTTGTATTTTTGATACTGTACTGCTCTGTAAAGAGTTCAGCAATCAGTCATCTTCGGTTGGTTCCTGGTTCGTAACAGGTCGCCTCTTCACAATCGCTGAGTGGAGGGCAGGACTTTGTGAAGTGTAATTGGCCCCTATTTAGCCAAACCCAACCAAGCGACATGATAACAATCTAGAGAAATGTTCCTTCACTAAAAGCGAAGGTTCTCCTTTTCGCCAGATCGTTATCATGTCGCTTGGTTGGGTTTGGCTAAAAAGGGTTCAATTGCACCACTAAGTGTTCCAGTAGTAACAAGACAAGGTGTACATGCCGAAAGAAAGGTTTGTTCTGTAACTCCTCGGTGCCATAACAGTAACTTGTGCGAAAATAAGTAGTAATTTGCAATTTTGCCAATTTATTTTCCATTAAAATTTTTTTATTTTGTTTTTATATACTTTAACTAAGTGTCTTCTGTTAATGCATGAAATACCTAGTTATTATGTAAAGTCACTAGTTTATCTGTAAAAAAAAATATTGCTTTCAACACTGTAACTGAAACGCCTTGTTATTACATGCAATCCCTAGTTAGATCATACATTAACTGAATTTCACACTCTAACGCTAACATATAAATCAATGATAAATTTAAGAATAAAGTCCCCGAGAGTCTCGTAGCACACTTGATGAAGACCAAAAAATTATCCTCAATTCATTCAAACTCAAGGTTTTTATTATTAAATATAACTAATAATAATAATGACAAAAAAAAAAAAAAAAAATGATAATAAAAGGTTCTTTTTACGAGAATACATGTACTGATACCACAATAATTGCAGGCGTGTACATCTTCAGATATAACACTATAATCCATCTAAGTTTCAGAGGAGAAAAATTCATCCAGTAGTCCTTCCGTCTCCCTGTCAACCTCGCTACAAATGTAATACCTCTGTTTTCTAGCTAAAAAAAGTCGGTAAATGAAAGAGCCTAATAATTACTTTTTATTTTCCAATACATATTATTCTTCTTGAAAATTCTCTCCACTTTTGTGATACGAGTAACTATGCATCACGTAAATTTTTTCGTCAGATTTGGAAACCACCTAAGGAAAGGTACCGTGTTTGAGAGAGAAATGTGAAAATTACATCCGGTTTGTCATCCAGTTAACGACAAATGATTCTGATGCGTCTATACAGACTGATGTAATGCGTTAAGGATATGGTTAGTTTTCTAACTATACTGTTCATCCATTTCCTTAATCATTGCGACTGGTAAAATATTGATGAATTAGTCCGTTTTTTGCTGCAATATAGCGTTTACCTGTCAAGTCAGCTCTTATGTAATTGGTGTTCAATAAAAATTGGTTTTCACCCATATTAGATTTTATAATTATTGGGTTTTAAGTTCGTACTCGACTTACAAGTCACGAACCAGTTCCAATCGTTTTTTTTTATCTTTCTTCTTCTTCTTCTTCTTCTTCTTCTTTCGTACATTTGAATTATATATCTAATATTTCGTGTTTTTCAGCTATAACAAATTTAGTCCAAATCCCCATTCAACTGTTAAAATCTGTTTGGCGGCCCGTATATGTTACTTTTTCGTTATTGTAGGTACTACCGTCCTCAAAACTTTTCTCAAAATGCGCATAATATGATGATTTCGTTCGTTTTTATATCACTTGGTCTGCCAATAAATATTGCGATTGTAAAGAATTTTCATATGTGACACAATTCTTTATTTCGTGTAACATTCATCATTTCGTTCATTGCATTGATTTACTGTTACTACGCGTAATTTTTTTCGGAGATTCAGATCTTCATTTTGGCTAATAAATCACAGCCCTTCAAAAACAAATATGCGCTTTCTCCGAGTGCATAATCGAGCCACTTAGTGACCTTCTTTGCTACACCAAGTAAGAATAAAATGAAGTGTGCTAAACTCCGCACACAGTACACACCCAATGTTATGTTGTAGATAAGGCGACTGAGGAAATGGTTAGATTGAAGAGAAAGCAGTGATGATGTATAGTCTACACATATCTAATCTATTATAGTAGTACATATGTACTCTGCCGTACAAAAAATGATTGACGCATCTGAGCTCTGTTATCGAGAACGACGATCCCGAGAAAAGATTTGACTTATTTTCAATGCAATGATAATTATGATCATACAGACATAATTTCATCCGCATTATAAACCCTTTTCTCAGGATTATTATCAGAAAAATTTTGCTGACGTACGTTTTTGCACGATAGTACTGACAAACCGAAAATGCGCAGCAAATTTACGCATTAAATCCGAATTAGAAGCCTGGAAAAATGAACTACCGGCCGAGGGCGAGTAGATTTATCTGTATTTAAATATGAGACTACTACGTTTGAGTGGTGTCTGGGCGTGAATGGATAAACATGTTATAAGCACCTATTCTAGGCTTACACTCTAAAACTGATTTTTTCGCTGTCAGTCGTTTCTTGTACTGACTTTGTAGCACTCGAAATATTACATTCTTTGTGAGTGATCAGCTGATTATTAAACTGGTATTCAGTCAAGACCCAAACAAGTTGCTCATACACTTTTGTCGATCTTCTTGTATCAGGAGTGCCTGAAAAACTTGTCAATAAAATGAATAGGCGTAAATTTGTCAGCGCTGCGCTGTTATACTCTTGAATGATTCGTTGAAAGGACTTGACAGAAATGCATCATTGTTCCAGGTTGCGGTCGGTCTCGTCATCTACAAAGCTAAGGTTTTAGTTGGAAAGTGTTGTGGTTCATCAACGCACCCGTCGTCCTCCCCCTCCTCCTCTATCTTTTAATCTTGCAGCTGTGTGCTTGCTTATCTTTTTAGTGCGTTTTGTACAAAGATCGTTTATCGGCTGTGGGCCACGTAAATCGCATCGTGTTCGAGTTGTGTACTCTGAAATATTTTTATTATACTTCAATTTGAACAATTTTTATTAAAGTTCTCAACTGTGTGATGCGAACGATCTTTTCCTTTTTTTTTTTTCTACAGAAAGAAGCGCTGCAATCAGAAAAAAGTCATTCCTATACTATTCATTCCGTGACAAAAAAAATGAAAGATATGAAGTTTAATCATTGACTCGTATGTGTAAAATACTTCTTGGTTCTGCTCCAAATAAGAAATCAACTTGGAATTGCTATTTGATTATCACGCATACAGCTTACCAAAATTTGTATTATTTTCATTCAGTATTCTGAATAATTATGATAATTATTATTTGTATTGTATTTGTATTTAAACGTTCATCTACAAAATTTACCTTATTCCCAAGTCACTGCATTAGATGATTTATGCAAGTAGAAAAAGAACATAGAATTAAAATATTTATCCGACACGCAAGCTTATCTCTAACTCTTTACGTGGTAACTAGAAATTTTAACCATTAAACTACGGCGAAGATCCCCATTACAAATACAATTCATTGAACGAGCATAGTTGACGAGCTGCCTGCTTTGTACTTTTGGCCCCTTCCTAACAGGCAGATCAATTTCATTCTCCGAACACATCTCAGAAAAGCTAATATAATTGCATACTCGAAACGCCGCGATGAGCCGCATAATACGTAATTTACGTTTTTTCCGCGGCGCTAGGAAGTACATTATGACGTTATACTTGGAATTTTGAACGGGATTGTCCACATACATACAATCATGTTGTTAATTATGCTATTATACTCGTACATATATATTTTACGTTCGCACACAATTCCAACAACCATTACCTAGTTCTATCTTCTCGGCTGCTCCTATTTCTTCTCCTTTCTTATTTCTCCTGATTTTCTTTTCTTTTTCTTCTCAAACATTTTCCCAAAAGGCACTTTCCCTGAACAGCGTTGTCTTATTTTAACCAACGACACGACTTTTGTCCATGCAGAACCTCACTTATGCTCGACGTAACGTTTGAAAATTTTTTCATGTGTTGTCGCGAAATGCGAATACATGTAGACTCTTTATCGACCATCATCGTGTAACGAAGAAACTCGCCGACAAAATTGCGAATTGCTACTCTATACATAATTATATCGAATATGGAACCTTTCATATTCGAAGCAATATCTGACTCGAATAAAATGTCAACAATCTTTTATTTTTGATTTAACCGGTATCGGTAACCTGAACTTGTACTGCAGAAGAATACCGACTGAGCGGAGAATCCACTATTAGTAAGTATTCTTCTGTACATGTGTATACACGTACGTAGGTAAAAGCTACGTGTTCGAAGAAAAATTCACGGATCGATGAACGCATTCGAAAAGGGGCCGGGCTGATATACAGTTTTAAATTAGCTACCGCTTTCTTTTGGAAAATATTTCTCAATAATTATTCAATCCACGACACTGTTAGATAAGAAAGATAATGGCTTCGTATTAAGAGTGTGTATTCGCACTCTATACTCACCCTACGAGCCTTCGCTTTCCTCAAGGAAACGCAAAACTTGTTATATTCTTGGCGATCAGTGGGAAAAAAGATGTTCAAGAAGGAACATGTACTCGTATATTCAATAATATTAATTTTGCGTGTGAACGAGCTTAATTTCTGGAAATGAGTATTTCATTGGTACATTGTGAATTACAATTATTCGTGATCGAAGATTCGCACGTATTTGCTCGAACTCAATACAGTATGTGGGCTACCTACGTATTCTCATTGAAATATGGATTGCCATTGCCATCATTACCTTATCTTCCTACTGAGACAGCCGACGCTTACCCATCAAAATTATTGAGCCGACTTTCAGCGGGAATATGTGAGGGAAAGTTCATGGAAATTACTTTTGTTAATAAAAAGTGCACGTACCTACCCGACAAAACTTCAACCACACTTTCATCGCCGGTGGTGCGCAACTGAAGAATGTTGAAATTGTTTGAAGGTGAATGATTCGACGTTCGAAAAAAAAAGGAATGCGGAGAGAGAGAGAGAGAGAGAGAGAGAGAGAGAGAGAGAGAGAGAGAGAGAGAGAGAGAGAGAGAGAGAGAGAGAGAGAGAGAGAGAGAGAGAGAGAGAGAGAGAGTTGTCATTTCCGAATTAATTTTTCCAAGTGATTTCGAGAAAATGTGATGGTAGCACCACCAGATTGATTGAAGAGTTCTGTAGGTTTAAAAATATTGGAAAATCGAAATACGAAAAGTACGGTGGCTTTTCTGAGAGTCAATATTCTGGGGTAAGTACCTGAAAAAGACTGAAAAATTCAATAATTTTCCGAATTTTACTTGAATTTGAGTAAATAAGTTTACTTTGCAATTCGGTAAGGAGATTAGAATAACTAAATTCGGTTGGAGCTTGGTTCCCTGAAAAATAAATGTTCTTTCTGGTGGCCAAGGAAAAATTAGCTCGGGCGCGTCGCTTCGATAAAGCGTTAACAGCATTTCTTTTCGTTGTAGTATTTATATATGTACACTCAAATGTTCTCTCGATGAATGCTTTTTCATACAGCGACAATTCAGTATTTGATAAAAGTTTTCCTTTCCCCCTCTTCTGCGTCGTCTAAGAAATCTTTATCTTTTTTAGCAATTGTAAGAAGTCTGTTATTTGTGAAGTCGAAACGAGAATTAGTCCGCGTGACTCGGCGAACTATTGTATTGATAGCTGCACGAAGGGCGCGTGCAAAGCGCGCGCCCTTCATAGATCCTCGTTTTCGTTTCTTTTCTGTCTCGTACTAGTCGGGTATTGCATTATAGTGAGCGTCCAAGTTTAACGCGATTGTTTGGTAGGGTACCTAATAAAAATTTATCGTGCTGCCGAAATATGCTTAGAGAAAAAGTCTCTCTGATAAGTATCAAACACAGTTGCATTTTCGAGGTTAGAGTGAATACTGCCAGCGACTGAGTTATTTGTAAATTGGTGAAGTGGGGTGGCGAGGCGCGCGCGCTGCACATACGACATGGATGCGTCAACTGATTGCCGAAAGGCTCATTTTAATAAAGAAAATTTATGAATGGATAACTGTAATTACTGAGTACATAATTGCATATACCCTATACCATCCTGCTGTTCCTGTAAGACCATTCTAAATAATTGTATTCTTATGGATATGCTCCCTTAAATCTGTTCAAAGTTCATCTGTTTAGAATTAACATCCATTGTCTTTTGAAGAAAAAATGTAGTAGGTACTTTTTCTACAGACAAAAATAATTTTGCTTAATGTCTGTAGTTGGAATCACTCATTTTGCTCAGTTCTCTGATGTCATGTGAGGGATGAAGACTTGAAGAGTCTATTCGGGACGTACAGCGCTAGCGTCGACTATTCATATCAGGGAGCAAGCAAAGGGCAAACATTTTGACATTGAGCCAAATTTTGATATTCAAGTGCAAAAATAGTTGAATTGATAAAAAGTTTCATTTCCTAGAAGTTTCATTCTCTTCAGTTACTTTGCAAATGACTTATTTCATGAGATATTCTGTTTTAAATGTGAGTACATTGCAGTCAATGTCCAATGGAGATGAATAATACAATATAGGTTCACCCTTTTGCTTCTCTTCTACTGTTTGTTTTAAAAGAAAAACTCAACCTTTTAATGTGAGCATTGGTAGGTCTCAACTCCTACATAAGAAATACAGAGAGAAAGTTTGAAGTCTTATGATCCTAGTCTTTTCGATTCTCACGGCGCACTTGACGACTCCGGGGAGGGGTTTAGCTAACTCCAGAAACTCCCAACAACCACCACCTTTCTCCTCCAGATAGGGTAGCACACTTTAGCCAGTATAAGGAAGGGCCGATTATCCGCTCGGTTGTCCTAATGTCAAGTACAGTGTGATGGCAACCAAACACACTGACCTACAATGCTTCCACAGCGATACTAATGGAATTTACTGATCGCGCAAGGACCGTCAATAATAACGTTCAACAGATATACTGCAAATCTTTAATTGCTCTAGTCGGCAACCGAACTAAACAAGAAAAACTGATGGCAACCAAATAGTTACTGCGCCCACATCTCTTGAGTTGTGCCGTAATGTGCATACCTGAGTATATTTCGCATAGCTATTTCAATCTACTAAAATAATGTCTCGTTCTGATTGGCTAGATACTTCGCGAAATCACTTTTCGTTTTAAATCTCATAGCGATACATGGCGATATATGTACAAAGCATTTTCCATTAATATTCGCCAATCCATATATTTCTCGTCGAATTTCGTACTCTCATTGGTTCCTTAATACACAGTTCTTTCGTATATAATTATAAATTATACGTTCTGGCGATCAGTTAACGACTCGACGCGCATTGTATTACACTGACAAACGTACGTACTTCGCCTCTTCTATTTATGAGGCAAATTTTATGATCATAATAGAAGGTGTAAACTTAATTATTTCATTAATGAAAAGTAGAAAAAATTTAAAATACTCATTAAGAGAAATGAAATCGTAAATTCAATTTATTTTTTTTGTAGCAAGTTAGGTTATCGAGTTCATTTCGCGATTTTTTTCTAGAAAACATTCACGTAGTCGCGTGAGTAGTACCTGACTTTCCTTCTCACAATGCAAAAATCATCGAGAGAGTCACTCCCTCTCTTTAGATTAAATACCAATGACCAGTCAATCAAGACAAACATTTGTAGAATAAACAATAAAACTCAGTTTATAAATTCTATCACTATGACGTCACATCAACTGATGACAGAGTAAAAATACCTATAATCCAATAAGGAAACCTGAATTTTGTTTTCATTTAGGCTAGGAGTCATCTAAAAGCTACGAAACGTCACCAAAAAAAAACACTCCCCACCCCCTCTCAAAATGCTACGAGGCCAAAACACTTGTTTCTGCGATCTTTGCAAATTGATATTTCGATTACTCCCAATATTATGAACAAGCGTAACTTACAGAATCGAATTAACTCAATTGGAAACGCACTGAGAAATTACCATCAATTAATCGTCGAAAAAATTGTCGGCGCTCATCTTCAGATATGAGACTTAAAACACTTATCCAAGTCTCGAAAAAATCCATGCAGTAGTTTTGGAGGAGATTCGCGGACAAAAAAAATTGTTGAAGCCAAAATATAGGCCTATAAAAAGACACCTGATTTTCAACACTTTTTTTCGTATCAACTCATCTGACCCTGAGGTAGAGTCGTCATATAGGTCTCAATTTCTCATAATACGATGAATAACGAAGGTGAGCATATTTAAGTCGAGGACCAGCCTAAAAACTCTAAAATAACCTACCGAATAGAATCACAAAATTACACTAGATATGAAGAAACATTTTGTTGTCAATCGAAGTCTCTATTTTTTGCCCAAGTTCATTAGATTTTTTTTATGTTATTCTTTTTGATTCGTGCTATTACTCTAACGAGCCTTGGCCGTCAACAAAGTAATTGTTGCCATTGCCCAGGACGCACCATGTGGAAGTGGCTCCAAAGCGTCCCAAGACACTAAAGATCCTAGTCCTACTCTAAAGACCAAAAAAAAAAGGAATTCCCTATACTTAGAAGACTGTGCACTACCACAACGGTCAACCCCGGCTAACGAAGATAAAATCCCAGCGAGGTATATCCGAATGTGGTGTGCTGTACCTACATCTAAAAATTGAGAGAAAGCGCAGGCACCCACGTCAGTCCGCCACGAATTACGAAGACTGTTTACGTCTGCAACGCCTCAGTTACAACCTCAGATGGTTGCTCTTCATTAGCGGAGACAGTAAACTGAGTCAACTCATCCTGCGTCCCAGAGAGAGAGAGAGAGAGAGAGAGAGAGAGAGAGAGAGAGAGAGAGAGAGAGAGAGAGAGAGAGAGAGAGAGGGGGGTTATTACAATATTTTACAACAATGATTTACCCCGTTCACATTGCACTTGCCCGCTCTTTTTGAAGCGAGGAAATTGTAAACATTTGTTAGGGATACAAATTAGATTGAAATTGGCGACACCATCTACTCAGGCTTCGACTGTACCAGTTGGTCAAAAAGGAAAATGAGGCAGACCCGTGCAGGCGAAAAAAGCTCTCCTGGTGCAATAGCTTACATTTAACATTGTCTATATTGATTTACATTTTTTTAAGTGACTGGAATTCATTTACTTCAAACCGTCGTTTTTTACTGTGCGCTTGAAATTTTACTACTAACATATAACAATTTTACTGATGAAGTTCATTTTTTACTGTGCTTTCCTATTTTCACTGTTCATTGCTATTTATACTGCTGCTTGTGCTTTTTTATTGTTTTTGCGCCATTTCTACTGATCATTGTATCTTTTTTACTGGGCCATTAAATCCTACCCAAAAAGAATTTACATCCATCCTTAAATCAATTGAAAATACCTCTCCAATAATGTGTAAGGAATATGCTAATGTTAAAAATAAAATCACGATAGATTTATCTCAAAATGAAAAGTATTGTTCACAGTGCAAGTCTGTAAAGGATCAAAAGAATTTCTATATTAATCATGATTAGTGTAAAGAGTGTAGGAGTAAATCAATGAAAAAAATATTATGAGAAGAATAAAGACAATCATAAATTGGTAGTTCAAAAAAATTATAAATGTGAGCAAGTGCAAACTGTTTGTGAATGTGGGAGAACTGTTTCTTTAGTTTCACTCAAAGCTCATCTGACAACACAAATACATGTGGATATGTTAGAAATAAAACGACAGTTTAAAAAATAATTTTTCTTTTAAATTTTTTCCTTAATAAATTGAAAGAGAAAATTTCATTAAGTAAAATTATTAATATGAAAATGGTTACTGTCAAGGAGATAATCCTTGCAAAAGGTAGAAACATAAAAGGTTATAGTAAAATGAGGAAAGCTGATTTATTCAGAGTATTGAATCTTGAACTGACACCGACAGTAAAAGATTTACAAAAAATTGCAAAGGATAGAAATATAAAAGGATATTATAAAATGAAGAAAGTGGATCTAATTAATGCTTCAAGTCCTGGACATTTAAATGATACACAGAATGAGCCTAGTCTGTTGGAGCATGTATTTCCATTTCAGGACTCATTCTATGAACCTGAACCAGAAAAAACACAAAATGTTATGGGGGTTATTGAAATCAAAGAAATTAAATCTAGTTTTGTTAAAAGTATAAAGCCTATTCATCTCATTACAGTATTTCTATTAAGAATGGTGAATTAATAGAAGACCCTTCAAAGGATGAACAGACAGATTTAATAACAAGAGCTCTTGAAGAAATTATCAAAGCAATCAAAAAGTGTACCAACTTCAGAACAGGTGATAGAATTAATATCATTGTAAGGAACCCCAGTGTACTTCATTATCCTATTTCAACTGGTTACGTAGTCTAAATAGGTCTAATCATACTAATGAGTTGGTACAAGCATTATTGGAAAGAATTTCACAAATTTTGACTTCAAACGAAGAACTTGATCTAACAACTTCTACTTTCAATATACATGTAATAGCTATGCCTCAAGGAGGTCATAATACTAAAATTTTAAATTTAGCCCAAGCCAAACAGACTAAAATGTCTATAACACAAATAAAGAATAAAGATAATTTATGCTGCCCCAGAGCTGTGGTTGAAGCTCTAACTTATCCAACAGAAAATCCCTCCATTACAACTATATTTAAGAAGGAGTTTTCAAAACTTGAGATAAGATATGTCTCGCCTTCTCGCCTTCTCCACCTTGCTACGGGTGTAATACCTCATTTTTCTGGTTAGAAAAGTCGGTAAAGTTCGTGAGTGATACTATTAACCTGTCGACTTTGATAGAATCAATTCTATTGTACTGTATTGGAAGATCAGCTACACTGATGAGTTCAATTCGCAATGTTTTTCTTTTAAAAAAGAAAGAGAAAACCGTTATGTAGAAAAGGAACTGGTTTATCTGTACCAATGTAGATGTTATACTTTCACAAATACAATTGGAGAGAGTCACTGAAAAAAATTGATGAAGTGTAATTTTTGTAAAAGCGATAGTAATTACAGGACAAAGTAGTGCGTAGGTTAAAGATTAGATTATACTCCTGACTTGAACAGATACGTACCTGATGTAGGGCATTGGTTTCATTGAATTTTTAGCGATCTTGTGCAAAGTACAAAGTCTATGAAATTATTAGGAAAAATAACGGAAAATATTTAGATTATTTTTACGTGCACGTTGACTGTTCGCTTGTGCACTAATTTTTTTGAAGTGGGTATTTTGTGTGATATCGATATTCATTTTGGAGAAATATAAGTGAGCGGGACAAAGACAGGGTAGATTTTTAAAGTGTAATTTTTTGTGAAAACGATATCAATTTCTGGACAGATTGGTGAGTTGGCATCCATCACATTTTGATTGTACTTGGTAAAATCTATAAAATTCTGGGGTGATAAATTTTACTTTATACCTACCTTGGATGATGAATTTTACTGGGTACCTACCTTCCTCGATAAAAATGACGTACACGTGATTTCTCTCTAAAAAAAAAAAAAGGCTAAAATACGAGTAAATAATCACTTCGTTTTTGTCTAAAAGTTTCCTCAACGTTTGTGCGCTCTACAAAAATACTAGTTCAACAATTACTTGTTTTTCATAATAAATGATAGCAATTTCTGGGTAAAGAAGGGATGGTAGGTATATCGGGTCCAAGATCCAGTATACTTACCATTATATACGTCTCCCATTCTTCATTTCTATAGCTCAGTTGTTTCCATCAGCTCGTGTAGTTCTTAAAATGAACGAAGTATAAAAGTGAGCCGACTCCAAAAATGTGCTATTAATTTTTCTTACCGACTTAAGTGAGGTATTACACCCGACGTATGGTATTCAGAAGGAGTGCCTTGATGTTTTGGAGGTCATAGTTTACTTCTAGCCTATAATGAGAAAATTTCAGGTCTTCTTATACAGGATCCGCCATAAAGATATTAGCAGTTGAATGGGGATTTGAACTAAATCTGTTGTAACCCAAAAACGCAAAACGTTAGATGTATAGTTTAAATCTACAATATTTGTATTTCAATTTTATCTTTAATTTGTGTCAACTACAAAGTTTCTACGTCTTCTCTGAATTAAGTTATGGGCTAAAATGTGCCAAAAGTTGATCACTTGGCCAAGAACTCCAAAATAAGAAAATAAAAAATCACCCACCTTCAAGCTTCATAGGGTTATTCAGGTTTTTTTTTTTTGAAATCAGCGTCAAATTTCTGTTGCAAATCAAGTAAAATTGTAAGTTGAAATAATTTTTAATTTTTGAGAATTTAGGGAAATTGGTCAATTTTTGGCGCATTTTCGTCCATAACTCGGTTCAGAGAAGACGTAGAAATGTTGTATTTGCGTAAATTAGAGATAAAATTAAGACAACAATTTCGTACGTTTAAATTATGCATCTAACGTTTCGCGTTTTTGAGCTACCTACAACAAATTTAAGCCAAAACCCCATTCAACTATTAAAATCTTTTTCTGCGGACCCGGTATACTTACGTCAGTGAATTACGTATATCGTAGTCCACACAAGCCGCAATTCTTAAAAAACTACTGGTTGAATTCTCACAACATTTGGTCAAGTTGTAGGGGTTTATCTGAAGATGAGAATGTGAATTTTTTCCCCCTTGAAAAGGATGAGTAATTTAGTAGTCCTCAATTTTCCTCGAATTTCTTGATGTCTTTTCTTGGAAAGTATCGATCATATCATTATCTTCATATCATTGCACTACATTGAAGTGTATTCAGAGTTATTGCCGTATGATTTTGGTATTGATTGGACAAGTTGTTCTTAAGTAATTCTCAAAATATGCGTATAAAGCAGTAAGGGTTGAATCTCGCTTGCTCCATTTATGTAAGACCTTTCTCCCGAAGGTAAGCATCATGTATTGGCTGTAAGAACTTCTGTTACCAACCGCGTACATACAGGCTATGATTGAAAAAATCAACAATTATTGGGTACGTCGTCAATTAATGATGTTGCGCGTGAGCGCCATGAATTGAATAGATAGCCTAATAGGATCTTTTTCAATTCTTGCGTGATTGATATTCACGGATCATTTTTACATACCCTTTTCTTTTAGCGATTTTTCTATATTCATTTGCGATGAATTTAAACAGTTTTAAAAAGTTACCTGGTCATTTATCAGTCAGTCATATTGAAGATTCGGTGGCCCATATGCCACCGCGCGTCCTTCTTTTATAGATAACAAGCTGTAAAACCCGCGACCTCGTCGCTCATTCAATTTTCTATGACGTCGAGGACAAAGAATCAATTTTTATTCCAATAATTACACATTGAACATACAACAACCCAATCACACTTCAAACATACAACTACCCATTTTTCAAGGTTTGAATTTCAAGAATCAACGGTATTTCTTCTCTTCTAATTTCTTTATCTCTTCATCTACATCTGACAACTCCTTCTCGATGTGTATTGGTGAACATTCGGATATTTTTTTTTTCAAATTTACAATGCTGTAATCATTCTTGTTCCCTTCATCCTTGGGTTTTGAAAAATTTTTTAACTTCTCCATTTTTGGTTGTTCAAATTTGTTTACATTTAAGATGCGCATACCTGCACCCGTTTTTGAGAGGCCCCTTTTCCATATTTTCTTTCATCCTAAGGGCTTATCCTGTGTACCATATCTTGAGAAACTTTCTGAACTCACTGTATCTATAACAATTAAACACTTCCACTCCCACACACAAATACTCTCCCTTAACTCGTTACTCTACTGCCCGTATTATAAGACAGAACTATATTTATGAACCAATTGTTAACTGTAAACTTATTCATCATCTTCAATACCCGACTTGTCCCTGTGACACCTCACTCACCAAAAAATATATTTATCTGCAGAAGATCACATCTCGTTACTGATCGTATTCCTGCCTGATATTAAGCAGTAGCCTCCCACTTAACCCTTTTCTACCCATCCTACTCTACTCTCTTCCGTCCAGTATTCAGGATGCAACGCAAAAGCTCAATAAATTCATCATCTGTTCTTCTGTAATAATAAACCATATAACTATTTTCTGTCTGTTAATACAATGCGCTTTTGAAATGAATCAAGCCCTCGGCGAAGAACAATCTAGTCCCACTCTAAGGCTCTGCGTTGTAGAACCCCTCAAATACTGCTTCCTAACTCCCATCGCAAATTTTCTTGCATCCACTGCTCAATTCACTCGGCTTCCAATCTACGCACCGACACTGTGCCGACATAATTCTCTTCTTTTTCCTCGTGAATCTAAACTATTCAAACACCTCAAATTGAACCATCTACCCCCTATCATCTCCATAGCTAACCCCTAGCCCAGACATCTGACTCGATCTATGTGATAATCTCCAAACTCGCAACACTATATTTACTGATAACTCATCAGAAACATTATCTCTATACCAATTTTTGCGACCCACCAGACCTAACTTAGCGACAAATCTGAACCTGGATCCAAAACAGGATGCGCGTACTCAATCCAAGAAGTCATAATCAGTCGTTGCTTGGAAATTGCTGCCTCCATTTCCACCACCAATCAATACACCATATGTCTTTCTCATCTCTATCTTCTCACCCCCAGCTGAACTGAATCACTTCCATCTCTCCTGGCTATGCAGTAGTCTCAGTCAACTAATTCCCCGAATCAGCGTATTTATTTACTCCTGCAATCGTTATCATCCACCTCTACATCTGTCTCCTTTCTGTTAATTCCGGGTCACATCAACTTCCCGGGATATGACGCGATTGTTGTCTTTGCCGTCAAAGATTCCCTTCTATTCCAAAAAATTGCTGACCCTGTACTTACCCCTGCTTCTGACCTTAGAAACTATTACCGATCCCTGATACTTGACTCCTAGCATGACTTTTGGAAAAATCAGCATTCAAAGAAACTTGGAGCAATCGAAAGCAAAGCAGTCCCCTGGCATTCTTCCAGTCGAAGTAACCATTATGAAGAAATCACAATGTTTTGCCTCAGAATTGGTCACACACGTCCCACTCATTCCTATCTTTTTTCGGTCCATTCTCTCGTCCTCCCATCTTGTCAATACTGTTAATATGATAATATATCTGTTCATCGCCTCTTCTCATATCCCGCTCTTGAAAATATCTGCCTCTCTCACTCTTGTTTCTTCACGTCTTCCACCAACAATTCCAATACGGTCACAAACTCTCTTAACTAACGGCGTTTCACTTACTTTCACCCTCTACTGTAGTCTCTGATCCTTTCCCAACTCCCACCTCAATTTTCTCAAACTGTCCAAAACTCTCCAAAATCAAACACTTCCACACCCACACACATGTACTCTCCCTTAACTCGTTACTCTACTGCCCGTATTATAAGACAGAACTATATTTTATCAACCAATTGTTCACTATAAACTTATTCATAATCGTCAACACTCGACTTGTCCCTGTAACACCTCACTCACCAAAAAATATATCTATCTGCAGAAGATCATATCCCGTTACTGATCATATTCCTGCCTGATATTAAGCAGTTACATCTCACTTAACCCTTTTCTACCCATCCGGCTCTCCTCTCTTCCATCCACTCTTCAGTATGCAACGTAAATACTCGATAAATTTATCATCTGTTCTTCTGTAATAATGAACCATACAACTCTTTTCTGTCTGTTGATACAATTTGCTTTTGAAATGAATCAAACCCTCGGCGCACAACAATCTAGCCCCACTCTAACTCTCTGCGTTGAAGAACCCCCTCAAATACAGCTTCCTAACTCTCATCGCAAATTTTCTTGCATCCACAGCTCAATTCACTCAGCTTCCAATCTAGGCACCCACACTCTGCCGACGTAATTCTCTGCTCTGTCCTCTCAAATCTGAACTATTCAAACACCTCGAATTGAACTGTCTACCCCCCGCCCCCATCATATTATCCACTTCACCATAGTTCCCTCCTCCCGATATCCGACTCGACCTAGCTGATAATCTCCAAACTCGTAACACTATATTTACTGACAACTCATCAGACACATTATCTTTATACCAATTTTCAGATTCACCAGCCCTATTCTACCGACCTAAATTTGGACCCAAAACGGAATACGCGTACTCGATCCAAGGAGTCACAATCAGTTGTTGATTGAAAAATTCTGTCTCCATTTTCTTTGCTAAACAAAACGTCATATACTCCAGTCTCTGTCATCTCCATCTCCTCGCTCCCAGCTCAAATTTGTACTGTTAACTGACTCACTTTCATCTCTCCTGGCTGTACACGACTCTCATTCAATTAATTCCCCAAATCAATGCATTCATTTACTCCTGCAATTACTATCATCCACTTCTACATCTGTCTCCTTCCTGTTAATTCCGAGTCACGAACTTCCCGGAACATGATACAATTGTCTTTGCCGCCGAAGATTCCCTTGTAATCCACAAAATTTCTGACCCTGTACTTACCCTTGCTTCTGACCTCAGAAACTATGACCAATTCCTGATACTTGACTCCTGGCATGAATTTTGGAAAAATCAGCATTCAAACAAACTTTTATAGAGCAATCGAAAGCAAAGCAGTCCCCTGGACTTCTTCCAATTGAAGTAACCATCATAGAGAAATCATTCTCTCGCGCCTCAGAATTGGTCACACACGTCCCACCCATTCCTATCTTTTTTTAGATCTATTCTCTCCTCCTAGCCTCTTGCTGAGCATCGGCCATATAAGCCTGTACAACGCGTTAGTCGAAAGACATGATAAGAAAATAATAAGGATCTCGGGTAGACGTGCGGGTGTAGCGGGTTGATGTGGGGAGCGTCACCGTTCGTCGCAACACACCGCATTGCCTTCTGAGGGTCCCGAGATCCTTACACGATTCTTATCACTATGCTCAGTCTATCTTCTGTATGGTCTAAGGCCTCTTGCCAACACGGACAATACGATAATATAGTTTTACGGTATCCTCATGGGTACGATCCATAATGATTAGAAGATAGTATAGTCCACAGTTTTACGTTCCTGTGGACTATACTATCTTCTAATATGATAATATAGTTCGTTACTTCTTCTTGTGTCCCGCTCTTGAAAATATCTGCCTCTCTCGCTCTGTCTCTCCATGTCTTCCTCTTGCTTTTGACTTTCATCCCAAGCCAAGGCTTTGAAAGAGGGATTTTCTTATTTTTAACACCCCTGTCAACAATTCTGCATTAATAGGAAACAACATCCAAAATCTCAATAAAATTGGTTCCATACAAACGCTCCCTATTCATCCAAAAAAACAGCTCTTCTCCTTTCTAATATAGATAGAAGCGATCGAGCCACACGAAAGTTGTGATACTTTTGCATGGCATTTCGTGAGTCATGAACCTAATTCTTCCACGATTTTCATTTTTGAACCCCCCTATAACGATCTTGAAACCCAAACTATCTCTGTCAAGTTTAGAAGAAATCGGTTTGGTAGGAAGCTATAGCCTATTCAAGCCCGAATTCCGACTCTTCCCCTTTATAATATCGCGCTTACGAAAGTCGTGATAATATAGATTCTTTGACATATATTCGGTCGCTTGTCAATAATCGATACATAATAATTAGTCTATAAACACGATAAAACGGAAATTTATTATCGTATCCTCAAAAATATACATAGGAAAGCCGTGGCCAATATACGTTTAACTATGAAGCTTTATTAAAACTTTTAGAAGAGGGGATTACTATTTTTTAACCCCCCTATAACGATATCGACACCTACGCAAATGTCTCTGCTAAGTTTGGAAGAAATCGGTTCGGTAGGAAGTGAGCCTATTCGCGGCTTATTCTTTAGATTTTGTTTCCACACGGTAAACCGCTGAAAATTATACGCGGCCGTCGATCAACATTCAATCCGTATTTCCAAGCAATTTCGTCTATTTAGTAAAAGTAGAAAACTTTGATTTACACCAATTAAACATATATACAGGAATAGGGATGAGATAGCAACCAATATACGCCTAACTTTAAAGCTTTATTACAACTTTCCCAACGATGATTTTCTAAATTTTTTTAAATAAGGTTGACTTCGGAGATTATACAATGTTATATACGAAATTTCAACGAAATCGATACATTAGGGGAGGAGGTACCTTCGACGAAAGTTTTGCAGATGTACTTTATAATATAGGATACTTTATAATATAGGATAATATAGGATCAAAATTATTTTATTTTCGGCTCTGCCCGCACATAAGTACAAAATTATACAAGCAGACAAAGGAAACGCCACTGTTATTTTGGGGAAGAAGGATTACCAATCTAGAATGAGGAAACTGTTGGATGATAATACCACCTACAAGACGATCAAACGTGATCCCACGCTTTCCTTACAATCTAAAGCAAATGAAATATTGAAAAATATGCTACATATGAAATATTTTGACTCAAATTTATACAGTTACTACGTCCAGCATAATTCCCTCGCACCTAGGATCTATGGCCTTCCAAAAATTCATAAGAATGATTTCCCCCTCCGTCCTGTTGTTTCGTTTGTTAAGTCTCCTTTGTATTATCTCTCCCAGTTTATTGCTCAGATACTTTGTTCTATTAGAAATGATGATTTGAATGTGCGTGCTTCGCGGGATTTAATACCTATGCTTAGCACTATAATACTAGATCCGGATGATATCTTTGTTTCCTTTGATGTTATCGCCATGTTTACTAATATTCCTGTGGATTTAGCTATAAGCATTCTCAAAAAAAGATGGAAAGATATTGAACCTAAAACTCCGCTCCCAGAAGTTTTATTTTTTGAAATTGTAGAACTTTGTTTAAAAAACAGTTACTTTGTTTATAATGATCAATGTTATTCGCAGATAGCTGGCCTTGCGATGGGCAGCCCTCTTTCCGCTATAATTTCAGAAATCGTGTTGGATGAGCTTTTTATCGATATTAAAAACACTTTTACTGATAAGATTAAATTTATTAAGAAATATGTGGATGACAGTTTTTTTATTATTGACAATTCTAATTTTGACATTATTTTGACTCATTTAAATAACTTTCATGACCGTATAATTTCACTTTTGAAAAAAGCCCTAATCGTTTGAATTTTCTGGACATAACTTTTATTCGAAGTAATGATGATATTATTTTTCGACATTTTACTAAGCCTACTTCAACTGGCAGAATAATTCATTTTCTTTCAAACCAGCCTTTTCACTACAAACGTAATTCAATAATTAATATGATGCATATAATTGGTTAAATATGTCTAGTCCTGTCTTCCACAATGAGATAATCTTAGAATTCACGGATGTTTTGAAAAATAATGGTTACCCGTTGTCTTTTATAAATTGTGTAGTTAATAATAATACGTTAAAAAAGACTAATATTATGCATAATCCTACGTTTAATTGGAATTGTACGAGTAATAAGAAAATGAAGAAGTTTTTTTCTCTCCCATTTGTAGGCCAAAGTAGTCTAATTTTGAAGAAATATTTACAAAGCATGAAGGATGATATTGGCATAGCTTTTGAAAATTATAATACGCTAGGAAAACTATGTTTTACTAAAACTAAAGATCCTGTTTCTAAATCTTTTTGTTCTGATTTGATTTACAGTATCCCATGTAATGACTGCACTGGTCATTATGTGGGGGAGACAAGTCAATATCTTCGCAAGAGGCTTTACCAACATAAATATGATGTACAGCGAATTAATAATAATAGTCCTAATATTCACGAAGGTACTGCTTTGGTCCAGCATGTCAAGTTTAATAATCACAGTTTTAATTTTGATGGTATTAGTATTCTTGCTAAAGAAAATAATAATCGTAAGCGTAAATTAAGGGAGGCCATAGAGATAATGAAGAATAAAAATAATGTTAATTTCAAAACGGATACGGATAAACTAGGTACCGTGTATGGTACAGTTATCTCGTACTTACATCCCTAATGCTTGTTCATCTTTGTTCGATCTGTTATGATTCATCTTTCACACTTTTTCGTTGTTCTACCCGTTTTTGCTTCATTGTAATTTTAGCTTCTGATGAAGGCTGCGGGTCAGCCGAAACGTAAAGCTTATAACTTTTGTATAATTTTGTACTTATGTGCGGGCAGAGCCGAAAATAAAATAATTTTGATGAAAAAATTTCCTTGCACGAAAAAATTGTTTTGAATAATATAGGATAGGATAGGATATGTATATTATTCCAACCCTTAAGAACTAAAATACTTACACTCTGGGTCGTATTTGAGCAAGGTTTTGTACCTACAATCATCTAATACACCGGTAAAAATAATGTTGGCATCAATAGAAGAACAGTGGTCATGAATTTTTTCAGACTTCATCAAAAAGTTGTGGTGTTAACTCGAGGACCCAAGATTTATTCATGAATAGCACTACCTACGTTTAATAATATGGAAAGTTCATGAGAAGAAGATTCTAATTTTTTATTTTAAACATAGAACTACATACTGTATTTTTGGAACACATCCTTCCTTTCTTTTTGTTTGTTTGCGTCGGAGAAAGACTAGTCTGCCTATCAGTCTTAGGAGTACAAAATATGCTGATGTTCGCAATCAATCGTATTATGAGCTTTGTGAACATTACATAGGTAATTTTGTGTTCTCGTTATAATTTTGAAGTCTCTATCATTAGTATTTAGTAGCAATGACATTAACGTACGCGAATCGAGTAAACAAGCAAATAGCCTTATTTTTTTGTACCAGGTCATAATGATAAGAAAACCCGAGCACAAAACTTTGAAGCGCGGTCTTCGTGCGCACATGAATGTAAAAAACGTTCGTGCAAAAAGAACATAGGTACGAGACAACACATTTTGGTCATGCATTTGAATCAGGAACCATACGTCGTCTGCGTAATGACTGTAAAAAAACGTTCTCCGGATAATAGGCCGACTTATTGCCTGATTCAAATTACTGTCACCAATGATTGTAAAATTCTATTTGCGTGTAAGTGATAATGCAAATTTGAAACTATCTATTTTTTTTTGTCATTTTTTCCTCTTCGTAAGCAAGTTTAGATTGTGTTATACGTGCCCTCGGATTTCTTTGTATGATGTTTCATACCTACATTTCTGACATCCAGTTGAGTAAATATATTTATTCCTGCGAACATTCTCATTCTAACCGACTAGATACAACATTGTAAGCATCGGATTCAAAATAATATTTCAAAAAACCGCTGTTTAAATAAAATATTGCGGAGTAGAAGAGAAGCGAAATAAAAAAAAAATTGTTGGATCGACCGTGGATTTCGAGATTTCGAGAATTTATCAAACGACGTTCGGCATACTCGTCCCGTGCAACACTCAATGTTTGGTGTCGAAAAATTTAATCTTTGTATAAATGGATTAAGGTGTTTTGCGAGAGTTATGAAATGGTTCTGTTGAATGGTAGTTTATCTAGATTTGTGTATAAAAATAAAGTCAGTGCTAATATGATACCATAGGTACCTAGATAAAATACTTGGCGCAGAAAATTTTCACCTAGTTTGGTTGGGTATTTTAATATTTTTATATAATTATATCGACGTGACTTCGTTTAAAATGCTGTTCGCGAGTGCATGTATTATTGTTGAAGATTTCAATACTTATAAGCCATAAACGTCACCATTACTAGTGAACAGTCAATAACCGTGAGTAATACAGCCTAGTTGTGCGATGCGTATGGAGTGAATCAATGTACCTGATTTGAGAGCCCTGAACTGAATGCTCTGCAAGTATTTGAAGTTCTTCAAAGTGGCTTACTGTCGTTGTGCTTTTCTCTCTGTAGGTAAATGTTCCAACTTTTCGAGTCTTCCTAGCTTTAAATAGTAATTTGAATTAATTAAAAATACTTGCCTATCTATCCTTAATCTTTATTACGGCCTCTTTCACTCGTCTTATTATTTCCTCTTTTCCGCTTTCTCATTCCTTTTCATTCCTCCTTCTAAAATATGAAAATAAATCTGTCGCGTGTCAACGAGATCTTGTTGAAAAGCTAGCTGCTGACATATACTTTTTAGCGTCACACTTATTCCTATACTTACGTACAAAATGTGCGTATTTTCTAGGTACACACAGTAAAAACGTTACATGCAATTGTCTATAGCAACGATTTCAGTGTCTTTACCGATCATTTCACATGTACGTGTTAGAATACTTATCATCATATCCATCATGATAAAATTGAATAAAAATTTTTAAAATTCAAGAAAAACACTTTTATATTTAACTTCAAAACACATTTTAGAATATCTTTGGATACTGATGTAGAAAAATTGTTTTGAAGAGTGAAAAATAAAAATTATATGATGATAAGTTATTATTCGGAAGGAGTTTATACATCGAGCCAGAGTTATATAATAGGATAAGGTATTAGTCTCTGCAGCTTCATATAGAGGTCCGAGGTACCGTGAGCCAGTTCAATTTCACTCCTCTTGACGGATGATAACGAGTGAGTTGCCTTTGATAGTAGTGAGTTTGTCATTAGATAATTGTTGCGAGTTCGCGAAAAATGAAAATGGTTGACAGAAGAACAAACACGCAGCAGCCAAAAAAAAAAAAAAAAAAAAAAAAGAAAGAAAGAATTTCTTCAAATACAAAAATATAATCTGATTACACGATTCAAGAGATTACGCCCGGAAATTCAATGTTTTTCAAGCACAAGATACAAAATTGTTTTGTCCGAAAAAAAAAAAAATAAATAAAACAGGGTAAAATTAGGATGCTGTTGCAAGTTTTGCAACGGCGAGTGGGGAACCCGCAAAACCCGTATTCCACTGCGGAAGGTCTTTCAAAAAGTAGAACATATGGAAAATCCTATCGTATACGTACAGCTTAGAGTCGAAATTATTCCAAATTTCCCTCCTATCATAAATAGCTCAAGAGTCAAAATTTTCTAACTCCCCCCCCCCCCCACCTCTCCGTACCCTAGGGCTATCAAAAGAGAAGAAGAGATCAGAGAACTAAAAATAACGGTCATTTTTCCGGGAAAATAATGTTACCTTTGTCCGATACCGCTTTTTTAAAATGATTGACTGACCGAACCCCGTCGTGACGATTTCAAATTTATTGATGGCCCATCAGGCGTAATTGTTACTCGTACTTTGACAAGTTTGTAGGCAGATTTGGAATCTGGGTGAATGTGTCTTTCTGCTTTCTCCTCTCAACGGCCCTGAATGTGCAACCGCGCGAATTTTGACGTAGTCTTTTTTTACTTTCGTGATGCTTGTACATAATAATTACGCTTAGCACCTGGTCATTCTTTTTTTTTTCTTTCTTTCTTTCTTTCTTTCTTACTAACATATTACACTTAGACACAATTATAATACAGTTTATCCGCGATGAAATATAATTTTTGTGATCAAATAACATAATATGAAATGCTAATACCGCCAGTTAATATGTCATTTGGGGTCGAAAATTTTAAATTTACTTTTTTTTCGGTACCTGTACAATTTAATATTTCTCATTCTTTTACTACTGATTCATTGCAAGGTTAGTGAAATAATTAAATTAATTTGTGCAGAGTGTCACACTTTAATGACTTCATTCTACATTTTAAATGATTGATAGGGGAGTGTACATTTATCGCGTGTTTACGATAGAAAAAGAAGGGGTAAAGGGGTTCGAAAAAATCAATCCAATGAGTCTTTCTATTCTTTTGCCCGTCTTTTCGACCTTTGAGAGCAGATAAATTACGCAGATGTGAAAAATAGTGGAAACGGTTGACGATTTTCTTATTATGCGTTCTGTTATCAACCTCTGCTCAAATTTGCTCTGCTCTGTGAAGTCTCCTTTGCTTCGCTTCTCCACTACAGAATGCTGAGCAGTCGACACTGCATCCATCGAGTTGAAAAATTAACTTTGTGATTTGACAAAAATAAAAACAAATTTATTATAGCTGCAATACACACTTAACGCGAAATAACTTACAAACTTTAAATCAAAACTTGAAAAATGTGTGCGTCACAAATGTATTCTTTGTTACACATTTTCCTCTGCGCATTTTTCTTAGCAAACAAGAAGATGTTATAAATCATTACGAATGAATCTTTCCAACGAACTTCCCCAATACTATAAAACTAAAAATCGAGCGCGAGATACATAATAAAACACTCGCTCTTCTTTTACAAAGATGCAACGGTATCAAAAAATACGCTTGCATTTGATGATTTCTATTTTCTTTTTTTCTCTTATTCCTTCTACTCTTTTGACGAAAAGATCGTAGAACGTGTACTTTAGTTTTTTGTGGAAAGTATTGGTGAAGTTGAACTTATTTTTCAATATTTTTCAAACTTCCATATTTTGTTCATACTTATTTAGCTGCGTTATCTTGTAAAGCTAGGAGAGAGACTTTGATATATTGTCTCCAGAAGATAAAACATCGTCTAAGCCTCTTCCTGTGGCGTGTATTACTGGTCTCCCACCCCACTTAAGCCATTTGCTTATTTCTAGCGATAATTTACGTTACGTATTTTGCCTTTTTACGAGTATTTGACAGAAAATGTCGTTCAATAACGTATCATCTTCATGACTGGACTCCCCACCCCACTCCACCAACTCGCTTCTTTATCCAAAAATTAATTACAAATAACCGTACTTTGTTCATTTCTCGACTCCCTACTGCTACTGCTTATCGTCTTACACAGAACCCATACACACCGTTTCATTCAACATTTATTACCAATTTCACACACACAACTACCTTATAATTCATCTTATCACGGCCGACTTTAATTACAAGCCGGAGTGGATGATTTACTTGACAACAGCGCAGTAGGTGAAATATCACACAGGCGTATATGGGAGTTGGACAAAATATTGAAAATATATAGAAAAATATAGATTTTCATGAAAAATTCGAGAGAATAAAAGTTGTTGCCCTTGAAATTTTATAGCTAAAAGGATTGACTTGAATTTTTCGCGAGAGAGGCATTTTAAATGTAAAATTTTCACCTTCTGCGCAGTTGCCGGTTTTACTATTTCGGCCTGTAATTGAAGTCGGACGTGATCTTATGCTTCTTTCATTCTCTCATTGTGATTCTGATCTCCCCCCGCCCCTTCCCAAGTATTCAACACATCTTTCCTTGCCGCAAATTATCCTCACTCCGCAACTCCTTAATCAACCGTCACAATCATATAGAAGCGCTATCAGACGACTCTCCATCATTCCTCAAAATATTCAATTCCTCCAACTATCAAATTCCTTCTCCCGCGTCTGAACTCAATAACACCGATAAATAAATAAATAAATAAATAAATAAATTAATTAATTAATTAATAAGTAAATAAATGAAAGGTGTTTCTGCACACTGTAAGATTTAAATACGAGACTCGTACATTCTCGCTAACGTGTGTTGGCTAAATGGCCATCAAAGAGCGACGAACATGAACTAAAAGAAAAAGGTTAAACTATGGGGTAGAATCAATGAGTGAGTAATAATGTACGAAATTCTACAGGAAAAAAATGGAAGATGAATAATCAATTAAGAATGCACACTAGAAGCAAAATTTGAGATGGGAACATTATCATTCAAAAATCTACCATTATATTTAGGTTAATATTATCACTCTTGTTGGTATATGTATAATATGTTATATTTTATAATGGTACCCATTTTGTAGCCCGGTAGAAAAGAAAAAATGAACAATAAAAATAGATGAAAAACATATGCGTTAATGATGTCCAACAATATTTTAAGAAAAGAACATTTAAATATAATATCGCGCAATAAGAGTATCAAGTCAGCAATAAGAAAAAGAATAGAACATTGAGAAAATAATTACACAATAAGATAGTAAGCTTACACGTTTAAATAATTTTCTCCCCCGTATCCGCAGCTACGGTAAAAAAATGAAAATGAACATTAAAATTTGCTAAAAGGAACTGTAGACAGCGTAATAAAAAATTGTGGATAAATAAAAGAAATTTTGTATCATGATTCCACCAAGTACCTGGTACCCCATATTATACTTCTTACTGAAGAAGCAAGTCGCGCTTCACTTTGGAAAGACGCCCCCTGAAATCTGTTTCGCTGCCTCGCCGCGGGTACGGCCACAGATTTTTGACGTATTTCTAAACCTAGAATGTATTTTCAAAAAACCTGCTTGGTAAATAAAGGGCACGTACACGAAGATTTTTCCGGAACGTCGCGTCGTTGGGTACGGTTATGATCCAGATACTGTACATCGATGGATGCAAGAATGCTTCATGATACTGACTGATAAGAATACCCGCGGAATTCATTTGGACCTAGATGCACTTGTTCCACCTCAGTCCTTAAGTCATTCATGTTCAGGATTGTATATAAGTTATTGTTTTGTTACGATCATATCTTCAATCACCAATCATGGTTCATATCGTTGAGAGTATTCGTGTTGGTCAGATCTCAATGTTCTCAATACGGCACTACACGCTGAACTAGTACAGTCTAGTTTGAAACTGATAATTCCACTTCAACCACTTTTTGCCTCTATGGACCAATCAGAAGACAAGACACCAAAAATACATTGAAACTAATGTAAAGTGGAATTTCTCTTATCCGGGCCAATCAAAAGCCGCAAATGAATGGAATACAAATGAACGATGGTGATTGGCTGAGACCAATCACCACGTTTGGTGATTGGCTGAGACCAATCACCACGTTTAGTATAAATATAGGATCGCCGTGCGTTGTTGAATCAGTCCAGTTCCGGCGGTCAATTGATGAAGAACCCAGAAGAGGGTATTGGATATAATACCTGGTAGAAGTTGAAGTGATCGTTGAGGAAGTCAATGAAGTTACCATCAAGGAGGTTACCAAGACCATCATCAAGGAGGAAGTTGAAGTTATCGTTGAGAAAGTCATCAAGACCACTATCAAAGGAGAATTACCAAGATCAACATTGAAGAGGAAGTCGGAGTTGTCGTCGAAGTAGTCAAGAGAAGGAGTTCTCACTGATGAATACGGCATATGAAATAGAATCCTGAAGCATTCATTGATTGATAATTAGAAATCTACTTATTGCAAAATATCTGAATCTACTTTGTACATATTAATGTCGAATAAATTCTATTGTCCAGAATAGTTTGTACACGAAAAACTTATCGTTCAGTTTGGAATTATTATTATGAGCCTAGTTACTGTTGAAGTTATTGCTCATCCTCATCATTTTATTGTTCATTGACCTACAGTTGAATCATTTCATTTTTAATGCTCGCACAGGGTCTTTTATTGCTCCTTAACTTATTGCGCAAATTATCTATTTTAATGTGCTGTTTAATATATCCCTTTTATAATTTCTATTGTTTCCAAGGCCAAGCGTTTTATATTTGATTTTTCTTCGTGGATGAAGGAGGAACGATGCTCTTTATTGAAGGAATGATTAGAATTTCTGATATGAGCATTGAAAACTGAGTTTTGAAAGGTTTTGTGTTCTCTAACTCTTGTTTTAAGTTGACGACAAATTACAACAACTAGATTTCGAGCGTCGCCACGACCCTGATCAAACTCAGGTATTCGCAATGAAGCATTGTCTCCCACTCTCAGAGGAGGAAATGAACCTTTCCCACAAGTAACCATTCTATCAGACAGTTCATTTAAATTTTTGACTGCTGCCTTGCAAATTCGTGAGGCTGAATACTCAGCCCCCTGCAACATGAATGCTATTTCAGATACTGTGCACTTGGTTTTTCATAATCAGAGAAGGATTTGTAGGGGTGAGGAACTCAGAGGTATCCCTTCTCCCAGAAAAGGTCCCATAATGCTAAAACATGAAGAATGAGAAGGGAAGGGGAAAATTGTAACGTGTCACAAAATAGAAAAAACCTTAACCACCTTCTAAATCCCCCCTGCATAATTCTGCATCTTGCCGAAAACTTACTGCAGAAGTATTACTATCGTCATCCAGGTGAACTTTGTAGGGTGACTCTTCTGCTACAGCTGACAGCTGGCCTGATCTACTTTCTAATCTACATTATTCAGAAATATTTTTCAACAATTCCAAATGCTTTTCAGATTGAACAGGAATCAAAATTAATTGAAGCCTTGACAAAGAAAGGAGTCCAAGTGCCATCCACAAAATTATTGCGTAGGAATGTATTTTTCATTATTTTGAGACATCAACTTTTTTGCGGATCGTATGTCTTTCATTATCGTCAATGTGACAACATTAAAGTAGAAAAAAAATTTCCGTTTGTAAAGATTAAAATGAAAAATGCGTTCCTACGCAATAGTTTTGTAGATGGCACTTAGACTCCTTTCTTTGTCAAAGCTTCAATTGGCGAATTCAAGTTTCGCAGTATCTGGAATAATTATCGTACGGTACACCGATAATTATTCATCCATTAGCTAGATCAAAAAGATTCACTTATTATTTCTAACAATGAAAGGTACACTTTAAATAATAGATTTTATGTTTGCAAACGTTTTCTTTGTTTCATTCTTATAATATCTAAAAGTGGATAAAATATTCACTTTGGACGTATTTTTTTCTTGAAGTTTATGATTTGATTTTCGCAGTAGCCACATTCAATTTCAAATAAATGAGAAAAGTTGAGATGACCAGGAGCGAGACTATTCATGAAAATGATATACCATCAAACGGCGTTTTCTATTGGAAAAAATTATCCAAATATTCATTAGAAGTAGACAAATGGATCGAATGCATGGGTTAGTTAGGAGACCCGTCGTTACTAAGGATTTCTGCACATCCCCTCTCTTCCATATTTTTCAGTTTTAGCTCTTTCCATATTTCACAAGGACACTTTTTGCGTTTTCTGTATTCTATTTTATATTTTTCTCTCTGTCGTTTTCTCTTCTTCTTATTCTATTCGAGAGTCATGTATACGTATACCTATTTATTTATTTACTCTATTTATTTTTGTAAGCAGCCTGTACAAATTGAAATGAGTTTGCAAAACGATTTGTGTTACAGGTTGAAGTAAAAATTTATTTTCCCTTCAATTTGGTGATGGTGAACATTTGAAAATGCCTCGAGATCCTGCCGCTCATAAAGGTCGTCATCAGTTCAAAAGAAGGTTCAGTTTGCAGCCATCATTTTTTACAAGAGAAGAACATTCTCCCAGTACTACTCCGAATCATCGAAGTACCAGGTAAGCAGATTTATCCTCTTGTAGTCGAGAAATTATAATCATGGTGAAATATCGTACCATTATTTTTGTTCTCTGCGTCATTCTCATTGTCATGATGTCGCAAACTCTTACAAATCTACTACCACCGACAAAAAAAAACAAGAGCTGGGGATAGGGAGATCTCAGCTTCCAGTGCCCCGATAAACAATTTGTGTCCCTTCTAAAGCACTTAGAAAAAATGACCTATATTCTCTCCATTTGAAGCCCGATTTGATTCCCTTAAATCCCGTCTGATTACAGGATATCAAGCGGGCTTCAACCCGGAAATTGGCTCAGATAATACGTGGGTAAGGAGGTATAAGAAACCACCGGTCGAATTGTTTCACCCGGCGTATGTAACTTAATTAATCCGTATAATGTAGGGAGTATTGGGTTCATCTCCTTCAAATACACCTTTGTCTCTTTAGGGATAACAAACGAAGATTGACGAATGAGCTTCCAAACATTATCATTTTGTCGACAAACTTTGGAGTTGGTTATTATTTTAGCATCACTGTCTTCTGGAAAAAGCTCCACCTTTTCCACGTAGTCCTCAGATTTAAGCACACCTATTAAACTACCTTTATCAGCTTTTATAATCGTCACGGCAGGTTCGAAGCCGGTCATCTTTCAAATATAACAAATTGTGCATGTCCGTAATATTTTTCTTTATTATTTATGATTCTACACTAGTATATTCGCTTTGTAGTCCTAGTAAATCACTTTTATACTAGCTTCATACTATATAATTACGCTAATGGACTTCTACTACCATATACTAGACTTAAACTAGGCTGTAAAAGTGGGAGCGAACTACTTATTCTAACATATAGTATACTGTAAACTAGATTTATACCAGACTACAAAAGTGTGCTAACTTCCCCTCCCCCATTCCTGAATTTGTGTCCGCACGACTCTGACATACTAGCTTTTACTAGGCCCAAGATACACTTTACTAAGCTGTGCTAGGCTGTACTATTCAGCGCATACTTGTCCCCCAACGCTCCAATCCACAACGAAATGAAAGCACTTCAGAACTTAGTTATCAGCACCACCTTTATTGCTCATCACAGGAGAGTTCAACTGCCACACGAGTTGGCTAACTCAGCCCCGGATTTATGTACAATCCAAACAATCCATGGATTGGAGCGAAAAATTTCGAATTTATACTATGTAAAAATTCACTTTTTAATGAAACGTAGTTCAGAATGAAATATAATTTTTTTTGTACCCTTTATTGGCCAGTCTGAGGGCACAAATTCATGAGTGGATTGTAGGCGTGCAATCAATAAATCCGCTACTGGGCTAACTCCAAACTTGGTGATCCGTAAACGCGACGACTTGTTAGAATTCATTCTGCAAAACATCCTTGATTTTATCAGCGACTCAACGTAAATCCATTAAGGATATGAATATCACCAAAAATGCGAAAACCAATAAGTGGAGGGTACTTCAGAATGAATCACTCTCGATCATCATACCACCAACCCCGGATTTAGTATTTTTGGGCCCGGGGGCCAGCGGCGGTGGAGGCCCCTATTAAATTTTTCTACCCAATTGCCCTCCCCCCCCATTAAAAAAAGTGAGGGTGGTGGAGGCCCCTCTTTGGTGGAGGCTCGGGGCCATGGCTCCCTTGGCCCCCCCTAAATCCGGGGTTGATACCACTCATTGACTATTACGACCATCTCAATAACAGAAATGAAAATGTAGAAAACCGATTTTGACAAAGCAACTGAAGACATCATCATGAACTCAAACCCAGTCATTATTCCGTATACATTGAGGGAGTCGGTTACACAAACGCAAAGAACCATAACCCAATGGCTATCAAACATTGTTACAACCAATACTTAAACCGAATCATTCAAAAAGAAGGTGTACTGGTGGAACGTAAATCTAAAAAATATACAACACAAAAAAAAAAAAAAAAAAAAAAAAAAATAGCAGATTATATCGCTTTTGGACCCCCAGTCAAATAACAACACAGAAAATTATACAAAAAGACCTTCGCGAAGCAATTAAAGAAGAGATGCCTGCAGAGAATAAACCCTCTGGCGTAAACCATAAAACATAAAGATCAAGGTGGTTATGAAATAAACACAATATTTGTCTCCAATGAAATATTCCTACAAACACACCCTGGTAACCAACCAGTAATATCTGTAACACACATTTCAAGAGACGACAAAGTCTACGAAGTCACAGAAAATATGGCTGTAATCAGCAAGGAAGAATGAAAGCAATACTCACAAAATACAATAGTATGTTGCTCATCGCCCGGGCTAGATGAATCTAAAAGAAAGTGCCCAGAGAACAAATGAGGAGGCCTTAAAAAAGTGGCAATTAATGAACTTCTTCCTATCACAAGCCGTATCGGATCATGGATACTTTGCCACCTATACTTACGTTCCCGGGATATAAAAGTTCCCCGCCACACTTGGTACATGGTGCAATATCATCCTCCGGTGGTAATAGGTAGATCGCAATCTCGCAAAACGATACAGCTTCTTCATCGGTACTTCTTACCGTCTTGTAAAATTCACGAAAACGCATTTTTGAACGAATTCTTTCGTACACGTAATACCGAGTTGAAGATAATTATTTGTATGTTCGTCGATGGTACCGTACTATATAGGTAATACTTAAATGCGTTCACCGTCAAGATTATGAATGATTGTACGAGTAGCGGCGAGTCGGCGACAATTATTTTGTATACTTACTTCCGTTTTATATTTTGCATACCTACGGTACTTCACAGTTGCAAGCGGATTTTTTGATAGACCGCGCACAATCATCGCATCGTCGGTAGTCTGCATGCACGAGGTAGACCCTTCAAGGTTGCTTTCGCGCTGCGAAAGCTTTCTTTTCTTTGTTATCGTAACTGACTCATCGTAGCCTAAACACTGCGGAGTAATGAAATTTAAGTGAAGACAAAGTGGAAGTTTTATTGGCCATTTCAATATTTGTCATTTATGTTTTGATTTTCGTCATTATCGACTTCATATAATTATCTCACTGTATTTTTGGAAATGGGCAGTCAGGTTAATACTTTGAGATTCTTTTAAATCACTCAAGTTTTATAATTTAATTTTAATAGAGCGACGTTCGGTTCTTCTATTTAGAGTTTAATCTTCGTACAGGGAGAGAAAGCTATCAATCGACTCCTCTTCCCATGAATACCTGTATTTGAAAATTATAAAAGTACCTATTAAAAAGATTAGAAATGAATTGAACAATAGAAGAGTAAGTGGAATACCTTACATTATTATTAGGTATCATCATAATCAGCTCATAACTGAGAGATAATGAAGTTTAGATACGGGGGGCATATATGAATTATTTTTTCGTTTCACTCAACTATATTTTAGAATTAGAAAAATTTCAATCATCTTCATCCAAAAAATCTCATTAAAGGCTATCGTAAATGAAAATTTCATTATTTGTCCGGAAAAAATTCCTTTCAACAAAATCATGAAAATTTACGCCAGCGTATAATTTGGAGAATGCCTACATTGGGTTTTTGAGTAACTTGAGAATTTAGTTTTGTAGAATGATGACGAAACAATTAACGTTGCACTCTAATAAGTGACTGGCTTGAAGAGAAATTTCAATCACTAGTTTTGAAAGTACACGAGATGGAAATTTATACGGGGTTAAAATAGTATATTTATCAGACAGTGCATGAAGTGCGCGATTTCTGACGAGTGCGAAAGTTTGCAAAACGAGCGGTAGCGAGTGAAATATTATAAGTGTACTAATGTATTTTATTTTATATATTGATGGCTTATAAGGGCTGATTTAGTTTATTCGATCGTATTATCATCAAACAATATTTTAGATTGTGCATGATTTGCAGGAAGGCCATTTGGCTGACCGTCAATGCCGAGGTTAAAAAATGAATATTTAGATCGCGCCGCGCGCTCTACAGGATGAAAAAGTAAAACATTTTTATACTGTAGGCCAAAAAATAATTTCTGCCCGCTGTTTTGTGAGTGGTACCTAAATCTCTTACCTTTTGCTCGCAAATCACGCGCAAAATGAAATACTTTTAGTGCACGTAGGTAGGTACCTACGATAAAAAAGAACAGCATCACATTTGTAAACACTTTTCAGTGCAAGAAGCGAAACATTCGAATCAAAAATCGAATGTACGAATTTCTATCCATTTATGCCGTTTACGGCCTTCTTTTTTGCTCTAGTGCAAAAATGAATCATTATTCTTGCACACTTTTTAGGCATACCGTTTAAACAAGAAATACCTATGACATCAGTGCTGCGAAAATCGAGAAGCAAGTAACCTAAAAAATATAGCTTGTAACTTTTGCAAGAAGCTGCAAAATATTCGCACACTGTATCGACGCTTATGATAAAAGCGATTTTCATTGCCTTCAATTTGTTCACTTTTGTGACCTAAGTTTGGAAAAAGCAATTACTTTTCCACCGGAGGGTTATAAAATTTTTTTGGTTTGAAAATATCTGAAATTTTAGTAATCGTTTAGTAACTCAAATTAATTTTTGTTGTAACATTTTTCCTACTATGAAATGCGTTCATATTATAAATAGGTAATACTCGTACTTCACGAAATGAGACGAGTAAAATAAGAAAGTGTTTATTCCTTGAAAATTGACTATCTTACTGACTGGTGAATGATTTTTTGAATTTGGTTTTCTAAATTTGGGCTCATTATGAACGAATTACAAAGAATGTTGAACAAATTGTACAAATTACTTAATTTGTTCAAAATTCTTATCGTAATTTGTTTGTAAAAATGATTGTTCGTTGGGAGAGAAGACGAAGAAGAAGAAGAAGAAGAAGAATAAGCGATAAGATGGAAGATTAAAAGAAGAAGCAAGAGATATATAAATAGACTTTACTAAAAATCTAATAAATGCGCAAGTTTCTTGTTAATGGAATTACCGTGAACGATTTTATTTAAATAGTATACGAAAGAAAATTCACGAATCCAATTTAAACGATTGATTTGATAAGAGAGAGTTCGAGGTTGCAATTTATAGGATCCAGGTTGGGTATGCGTACGGATAGTAAGCAGCGCTGTATGCATATGGAGTGTATGGAATAGATCTGTGGTATTGGTAAGAATATGCTGAAAGAACGGTCGGTACGGCTGGGTACGAATAAGCTGCAATTGCTGGCGCCGCATCGTAAACTGAAACGAGATAAAAAAAAAATTGAGTTTACTTACAATCGAGAGTGATACGAGCTATTTGGAAAGAAAGATTACACGTAAGCTACTTTTTCGCTCGCGAAAATCTTCTGATGGTTTTCAATATTTTAGCCAAGTTAGCGCATGAATTATACCGTCATTCAATTTGATTTTTTAGTCTCAACGCCCAACTCCTTTTTTTAAACCTATATTACGCCATTCCCCTCTATAGAGTTAATCGTGCTCGTAATATCTCGCAATCAAACAAAACAAAAAAAAAAGATATTTACACCTATCTCGCGGCGTCATGAAAGAGCATCGATTTGCCTACGAAAGATAGATTGATAAAAACTTTCCGGCCTTCGGTACGAATTACAAGTACCTATATTCCCTTTTTCGATGATCACTTTTGATTGCATTGACAGAAGTCGAAATTTACTGAAGCAACAATTCAAAAACCAAGGTATAGGTCGGTGAGTGAGAGAGAGAGAGAGAGAGGAAAAAAGATTGTAAATACCCACGAGTCGCAATTGTCGAGCGACGGGTAGCACAAAATTAATGTTCCAAAAATTTTTTCGGCCCAACTATCCGATAAGATATACTCGTACTTACTGGAAGTATACTAGATATGTATATGATTATTCTATTCGCGTTAATTGTTCAACACGCTGCAGCCTACATTTACTTTTCAAACTAGCGACAGGTTAGCTGCTACACACGTCGCGTCGTGCCTCGTCTTACTCGCCAAATCCTACGCGTAATAATATGCAGATCCACTGCCCCGGTACTCGCGTTTGGACCGGCCTGTAGTGGCGCAAGTGTCGTTCCCGAAAACAGGGAATCAGGTTGTTTTTCCCATAAGGCTAATGTTATTTCACCAAGCTCTATCTTCGTTAATATTGAATTATGAGTATTGGTCGTAACAACTTTTTTGAACAGTTTTGACCAGCACTATAAGATACAATGATCGAAACCACATGAAACAGATTTTCTGAAATCATCCCGTTTTCGGTCAGCTCTATTAACGACCACCACAGCAAAGATAGAGGAAAACTCTTTCGGGTCCAAACGCGAGTAGGTACCCTGGAAGACGGCGCTTCTCAGTATTACTCGTATGTATAATGAAAGATACAACGTTTTACGTCATAGGACATTGAGCTCTGTGAATGAAATGGTGAACCACATTATGTCATAATTCTGATTTGTATGGGCTGAAAACGGAGGATCGATGTTCTCACATGATTCTACGAAGAATATCTAAAATACTCCCAAGTATTGACCCAAAAGCGTTCATTTTCACTACAACACTAACAGAACTCGAGTCTTCATCGTTTTTTTTTTTTTTCTTTTTCATTGCTTATTTCAGAATTTTGGCAATCTTGATTTGTTTGCCCATACAGATACATTTCTAGCCACACAAAAGTAAAACTCCCCTACCTAATCGTGGTTTTAGTTTTTTCTCTTTTCCGTGTATACGTACAGAGAAAATCTTGTGTAAATTCGTCATCAAAATAAGAACGAATGCATAACAAAAAAAAGTGAGAAAAAATGTACTAGGGCAGTCTAAAGCAAAGGAAGAATTTTCAATCGAAAAAACAACGAATGAAATTGCGAACTTTATATCAAAATTAAACGCTCTCAAAACACGTCAGAGATTCCGGAAGATTTCAAATATTGTTATTTTAGAATTTTCAGTTTTTCCCGAAACATCACAATCAAATAATGCCAAAATTATTACAAAATTAAGTCTTGCTTGTAACACTGGAAACCCTTGCGCCGGGGCTGGATACGTATAAACTACATGTACTTCTGTTTTTGTAATTTTCTATTGGATTTTTATTAGTTCTTATGTTGATACGAAACACTGATACGAAACACCGATAATCCACGCTTAATTCACAGAGGCATTTCACAAAATTACTACAAAAGATAATTCAAAAGCGAAAAACGGTTTCTGGTTTTCAATGGGATCCTCTTGCATGAACGCAACATCGGTCATTATTTTTGATACTTACCTAGTATTTAAAATTTCAATTTTTGGCCCCATTTTAAGAAAACCTGTCGCACTAAGAATTTACTCAAAAATATCAAATATTCCAGAAAAAAGAAGAGAAAAAGAAACTTACTCGGTAGGTACCAATTATACCGATAAAGAAGGAATTGTTGAGCTGTGGTATTCAATACTGCCGCCATTCGAACTTTATCTGAACCACGCCCATACAATTTTGAACTTTATAAGACGAAGTATGACGAAAATATTGCCATCAGCCCGAACGGGATTCAAACCCAAGGTCCCTTGGTCTCTTGTTTTCAGGACGAGCGCGTTATAGCTTATGTATAGCCTATATATCATCTAACTTACTGATCGCGTGTTTTTTCTTCCTCTCCGCCTCTTTCGAATCATTCGATTCTGATTCAATATTCGATGGCTGGGGAGCGTTCGGTGAATAAACTTTTGCTGGTTGATCAACTATTGAAGCTTCCTCAGCTTGAGCAGCAACGAAACAGACTACCAGAAGGGCGAGGGAAACCTAAGGAAAATATTACATCGTTATTAACCCACATTTTTTCAATACGTCTTCATTCGAGTGACAGATCCGCAACCGTCATGAATTTTTCATTGAATACTACAAATTATTTGCCTGGAGTATCACAAAACCCTCCTCGTAATACTACCTGCTCGAAGAGGCAAATTTATTACGCCTTTTCTTTTGCGTTCTTTTGGGAGATTCTCGAGATTGAAAAATTTGGCTATCGAATTCTCAAAAATACTACTTATCATTGCATGAGTCCAAATTTCGACTGGCTTTTGCAAACCATTAATATTGTTGAATATTTTTTCATTTTTCTTCAGAAACCCATAACTTGTATTTTATTAGGTAGCTACGATATTATCTCGGATTTCAAAAAGCAGAAAAACTAAAAAATTCTAGATATTCCTATTTTTCCTCTCTTTCTCTCTTCTTCGGATTTAAAGACAAGAAAAAATTGGAGCACGATATCAAATTTTATGAGTATTATGTAGAGCAGCGATTGGGTAAAATAACGCTATTATTGGTGTTGAAATCGCGAAGTAATTATTCTGAAGTAAATGTTTAGTAACAGCCGCGATAGGAATGAGACCCTTCATTTGTGATCCCGATCAACAAAACTCGAGCAGCAATAGAAGCTGGAAAATTAGACGAGCATATTTACGCGGTACTTTCAAAGTGTTGCAGTCTTTTTGTTTGCAATAGAAGGTTTTTCGAACAAATTTTTCGTTGCGACATCGATTTATAAGTAGGCGAGGAAAAAAATAAATCAGAAAATTCCAGATCGAAAAAAAAAAGAGAAATGAGAAAGGTAAAAATTACCTACACATAGGGTATATTCACACGTATATTAAATATTTTACTGTATACTTACAAAAACTTTAAACGATGCCATTTTCTGAAAATGTGTTTGTGATTTTCACTTCGCGAGAGCGACTGAAGTTCCTTTTACACTAAATAATAGAGAAAAACTTTAACACGACTTCAAATCGCAACGATGTGGCGGTAATTAATGGTTGGTAATTTGGGTACGATGCTCGTTTTATACTTGCGAGATTGTCCGACGATAGAAGCGAAGGAAAAAGAGGGAAATAGAACGACGAAACAAAGAAAAACGAAGATAGGTACTCGTATATTAAGTATAAACCTAGACATACGGTATACGAGTACTTATAAATCATCAGAAACTTGTTCGAAGGCACGTTTCGGGGGAACGTGAATACGAGGTATCTAGGGGACAACATCCTGGAACAACCCCTACTCCTACGGCTGTATCTTTTTCTGGCCTACGTCACGTCACCAAAGTGGTGGATGACCTTCCGAATGTGCGACTTCGGGTAATTAATTGGAACTGGACTGGATTATCGTGAACAATAATGGCAAACTTTTGCATACCATAATAGAAGACCGGTCTACCGTCGTATCGTCGCCGAGGCCGAGCACCGACTCGTTCATATACCGTAGGTAGTTTTGTTTTTCTGCATGTTTTTCGGGTAAAAATTCCTTCCGTTCGATTGTATTGAAAAATACTCAATCAAGATGCGCGGACGCACGGTAAAACAATGCTGCGATGTACCAACAGGGAGTCCTTTCTCCCACAAATACTGGACGTTGAACGAGCGAAATTCATGCTCTCTCATTTAATTTGTTATGATCAATTGGTACACATTACGAGCTCATTTCTTTTTTTTTTTTTATCGACTTTAGGAGGTATTGCATTCTTGCGTGCGGTGGAATTTTTGGTGTGGGGTATGTTTTCTCTGCGTTTCAAAGAGTGTGGTTTACGATTTTAACATTGCATTGGCTCAACGAGTACGTTCGTACGTTTTTTGGGCGCGAAAAGTGTTTCTTTCTCACATTGGGAGGGGGTTGTAAGTTGTGTACCATCAATACACGAAATTGAATAAATAATAATGCTTGGCGAGTTTCGAAAATGAACTTTTATCGGAAAACGATGTCATTTTGCCATTGTTAACGAATGATTATTTTCATTTTTATTTCCTTTAATGTGAATAACAGTTCTTTCATGTGTGATGATTGAAAATGTTTGACGGATATTCCATTCATTGAAGCGGGAGGGAGAGGGGGCTATTCGGGTGTGGATAACTGATATAGCAGAGAGAATAAAAATAATACTTGAAGAGCTTTGAAAATGTGCTTATTTTGAAAAACAAAGTTTAAAACAATTAAGTAGTATGATGTAGCCAATAATGAACAAAACGAAAAAAAAAGTAGAGACGTAAAGAAATAAGGTAGGGAAGGTCGGTTTTGCTTTCGCACTGCGAAAGCCCTTTTTTTTTCAATTTATAAGAAGAAAAATTTTTGTGACTAGAATACTCATTACCCTCTGATATTAACTCATCTCCTTTTCATTGGGTACAGCTACATCCTAGTGAATGAATTTTTAATGCATTAGTACCACAGAAATGCGTATTTCACTCGCACCGATGTCGGAATCGAATGAAAAGTTCGTCTCGAGATTTCGATTTTCGTGTTATTTTTTGCCCTCTCAATATTTTTATGTTTTTTGAAAGACGACCAGTAGGACTACACGATAAAAATAACCTGAGCCCCATTTACACGATCAAGCTACGTTGAAATTCTATCCGCGTTAAAATCTCCATCTTGCCGACTATACGATTCAATGAATATCATACTCTATGTTAAAACGGTACGAGTTCATGCCCGCCCGTTCGACGAAATGGCTTGATCGTGTAAATGGTGCTTTACACGAAAAGACCAAAGTAGGCCTGTATGCCTCACACAAGTCCTTTACCCAGGTCCCTCGCGTTTACTTACTGTACTCACAACATGCAAAAATTTGATCAGGCGAATAAATCAAAGTTTGATTGATTATAAATCTAGCGTCAGTTTCCATAATTTACAAACAGTCAAACTACAAAACTCACGTTGTGCAAAAATTTTCTCCTATGTGGGCTTATTTTTGATGGAATACACGAGTTTTTAAAATTATTTTGAAAACTCGTCTCACACTTGGAATCGGATGATGATATGAAATCACTATAAAATCTAAGTACCCATACCAAGTGCACCAAAATGATGTTGACAGTTAAATGGGAATTCTGACTAAATTTATTGCAGCTCAAAAACGGGAAATGTCAGATGTATGGTTTAAATGTACCTACGAAATTTGTATCTCAATTTTATCTTTAATTTGCGCCCCCACCCAACTTTCTATAACTTTTTTGAGACGAGTTATGAACTAAAATGTGCCAAAAAGTGACCAACTTATGAGGATTTCCCAAAATAAAAATTGAGAACTTTACCAATTTCATGCTTCATAGGATTATTCAGCTATTTTTTTTTGGAATCAGCGTTAAATTTCATTTTTAAATCAAGTTAAATATGTATGAAAATACGAGCGATTTTTAATTTTTAAGAATTTGGGCAAGTTGGTCAATTTTCGGCACATTTTGGTACATATCTTAGCTCGGAAAAGTCGTAGAGACTTTGGATTTGGCGCAAATTAAAGATAAAATTGAGATACAAGTTTCGTACTTTTGAAGTTTATATGTAACTGAAGGAATGATAATGCGTGTTCATTTATACAACATTTATTCTGAACTGACTGATAAGATACAAGCAGTTGAACACTTATCTACCGCCACACACCCCCCTCCCCCCCAAAAAAAATAAAATAAAATACGAGGGAGCGAGTAAAATTCATAAAATATTAAAACATAGTAAAATAGTGGCGGAATTGATACAAACACATAGAATGAAATAAGGACTTGAAAGTAATGGTAATAATAAGAAATATATTATATTTACCATATTTTCCTGCAAAACGTACTTTGCGCTTTGGTTGGTCACGCTTCTGTTCTGGAGATAAGGATAAATGCTGGTTTTAAGCGATCAACTGTAACCCTGTCGTCTATATCATCTCGTTTTATAAGCATTGTTTTTTCGTTCCTTTCTACTACTGGATATGGTCCAATATAATATGGTGGTGTCAAGGCGCCACAACACTCTGATCGCAAAAAAGTGGGAACAATTTTTCAATTCGGCAGGAACGTATACAGGGAACTTGCCGTGTCTTCGCGCCTTATCGGTGAAAGTTCTCATAGCTTTGGCTAATCTCCTTACAAAGATTGGCGCACCATTGATCTCCCTATCAGCGCTGTCATCATTAAAAAAAAATCTCCAGGGAGTTTTAAATCGGCACCGTAGGTCAGTTGGGCTGGGGACACTCCCATGTCCAAATTGATGGCCACACTCAAACCCAGAAGAATAAAGGGCAACACATCTGCACCCAACGATCGGTGGCGTAGGCCATAATCACCGCCTTGAAAACCCTGTGTCAGCGTCCCACCCTGCCGTTTGCTAGCGGGTGATAGGCAGTAGTGCAAATCGATCTACCACTCAGTCGTTCTACAACCCGCTGAAAGAAATCCGACTCAAACTGCCGACCTTTATCTGTTGTTACTCGGGCAGTAACACCAAACCGTGTGACAGACCCAATTCTGAATGAATATTCGGCAATTGCCTGCGCTGTTATTGTATTTGTAGGTACTGCCTCCGGCCAACGACTGATCCTGTCAATCATGGTGACTACAAATGCTTTCCCCTCTGCCGGAGGGAGGGGTCCTACAATGTCAACGCGGACATGTTCAAAACGTTGAGACTGTGAAAGTTCTCCAAGAGGGCCTCTGATATGACGTCCAATTTCACTGCGTTGGCAACTTAGACTAGCCTACACCCATATTCTGCAGTCACTTTTCATGCGGGGCCAGACAAATCGCCTCGCTACCTGTTCTGCAGACGCTGCAGGGCCTGCGTGGGTCATTTGGTGCACAGAATTAAAAGCGGCCATTCAAAATTCTGGCGTTACAAACGGTCAAATCTTGTCACCAGAAGTATCATAGTACAAGCTCACTCCTTCTTTCGGCAGCGGAATGCTCTTCAGCACTAAATGATTCAACCAAATTATGTAATTCTTCATCTTCCGCCTGTGACTTCGCCAATGAACTATAATCTATGTCTCCGTCATTAGCCAAGTTAGCACTGACTCAATTCTTGATAGTGTGTCCGCTAGTATGTTTTTGGTCCCAGGTATGTAACGGATTACCGTTGTGAATTGTTCAATGAAGTCAAGCTGTCGTATAACGCGCGGTGACGCCTTCTCTGATGAAGTGGTAAATGCAAACTGCAAAGGCTTATGGTCCATTAGAACGGTAAATTTCTGACATTCAAGTGAATACTGGAAATGACGGATCGCCGAAAAGATTGCTAACAGCTCTCGGTCATAAGTTGATCACTTTATCTCAGACTTGGTTAGCTTTTGCGAGGAAAATGCCAACGGCTCTAATTCTTTCTCCCTGAACTGATGGCGGGCATCTCTTATTGCTCTATTGCTTGCGTCTGTGCACAGTATCAGGGGCGCATTCTCTATTGGGTGGTGGAGCAGTGTTGCTTCACTTGGAGCTTTTTTGAAACTTGTGACGAGAGTGTCACAGTTGAAAATCGAATATTTGCGTGGCTATCGAACGGATTCTCATAATTTAATAAAAATAAAATTAGCCAGTTTTCTACAACTTCTTATTATTTTACCTAAACAGTTACACGAAAACAATATTTATATGAAAAATGACAAGTTCATAAAAAACGGTATTGAATGAAAATACAAAAAATGAATCAAATTCTTTACAGGTGGATGATGATCTCTTTCTTCTTCTTGCTGTAGCCTATTAATTCGCAAAAAATACATTTTACTCTCGAAGTCGATTTTCTTCAAGGGCTGGTCTAATTTACAGTTTGGGGAGAATTTACATTATTGGGCGATTTGATTAAAAGTTGGTAAACATTGCAAAGAGAGGGTACTCTACATCTTATAATTGGTTTGACGGCATATGACGCTTCATACGTCATCTTTGCTACAATTCGCGCTTTGTGAATTTGTGTAATTTACGTATGAACTATAACAATGCAGCCTAAAGGTACTTTTTCCGTATGTACAAAATATATCTTTGAATAATATTTACACCGTGAATTCAACTCATCAAAACCTCGAGAATTTCTACAATCTTTGTGGCGCCACATGAAATAGAGCCAAAGGTAGCATCACAATTAGCTGTTAAACGCCTCAATAGAGTCAGTGGTCCAACTCCTTCTTTCTAGTTTGTATGATTCCTTACAATTGTCTTTGGAACTCAGCCTTGTGGGGAATGTTTCTACGGTAGAAGTTGATCATCCCTAAGAAATAGCGTAGCTCTTGCACAACAACTGGTCTTGGAAACTCCATTATAGGTTTTACTGTCTCTGGATCGGGCATAATGCCCTTTGACGTAACTCTGTGACCCAGATAATGGACTTCAGGTTTATCATACTGACATTTTTTGACCTTGGTCCCAAACTTGCTGAAACCGTTTGGACTTTCTCTTCGCGACTTTCCTCTTCCGAAACAACCAAAATATCATCAATATAGACATAAATGTAACGTAGGTCGCAGAAAAGTCGGTCCATAGAGTGTTGAAATGTTTGGGCCGAGTTCTTAAGCCCAAAAGGCATGACTGTATACTTGTACAGGCCAAAAGGGGGTTATGACCGCAGTCTTTTCTATATCTTCCTCAGCCATTCTGATTTGATTATATATGCTCTTTCAACGTCTATGGTGGTGAAACGCTTTGTACCCTCTATATATATGTTACGCCCAATTCATGTAATGGGTAAATAATTTCTGCCCATTTCACGTAATATGCAGAAATTATCTGCTGAATTCATGAAATGGGAAATGAAAATTTTGCTCATTTCATGAAATGATTAACGAGATTAACCAATACAAATGAAGGAATTATTTCATTATACTCGTCAGACACACAGTTGGAATCAAAATAAGAAAAACAGAACTCGCCTGTTGATGCACAGTAGTATATGAAAAGAATAGGTACGTTAACGTTATAAAATTTCATGTGGCTAACATATGTAATCTTGAACTGGAAAAAGTTAGTCATTGGAGAGATGGCGTTGAGTACTTGTATAACTGTTATTCAATTTTTGTTATTGCTAAAAACAATAGCAAAAATGCAGACAAAAAGGAGCATCCACACAATCTCATTTATTCTCATAACTGAACCTGTTCAAGTACATATTTACTATAAATTATCTGACAGTTCATGCGTACAGTTTTGTATTATTCTTTCATCGTTCAAGTTTCAAATTTTTTTTGTAAATTAACAATTTATTTTGTAAAGATGAGTCAGGAAGGTGTGTGGACAGTCGAAAGAGAACAAGAAGTGATGAGGATCTTGACTAAAAAGGAGTGGACAGAGCCGAAAGAAAGGCGGTACTATCACATTTGTAAGACATTTGAGGTTGTCAAGATTGCCGGAATTCGTCGCGTTTGCAAGCGGTGTGACCAGAAGTCAATGGCAACAATAGATCAAATTCCAAATATTGTCTGCGATGTGCATGTGGCCATGGGGCATAAGGGAGCTGAACCAAGACCTTCAAAAGATTACAGGAAACATACTCAAACGTCACAAAGAGTGCGGTGAAGGATGTAATCGCGAAGTGCGAGCGATGTGTCGAGAAAGCAAAAAAAAAAGTGCCCGCGAGATGTTATTGTTCGGCCGTTAATGTCGTCCGTCCTCAATGACCGCGGGCAAGTTGACCTGATCGATTATCAGAGCTTGCCCGATAAAGATTACAAGTGGGTCCTCCACTACAAGGACCACTTGACAACATTTCCTATAGCTCGCCCTCTTAACATGTAAACGCGCCCTGGAACTACTTTCCATCTTTCTGTTGGTCGGCGCCCCACGCGTCGATAATTGTGACATTAATATATTTGTATGTTGTATTCTATCTTAATCTCATGTGTTATATATTACTAGCCGCTTGCGGCGCCCGGCAGGCTCGCGCTACGCGCTCGCTGTTTTGTATCGCGCTGCGCGCTGCATGACGGACTCGCGCTTCGCGCTCGTTATTCTAAGCTTACGGCGCGCCTGGCAGCCTCGCGCTACGCGCTAGCGGTTTTGTAGTGATGGGCTCGCCGATTTGTGGTAACAGACTGGCGCTTTGCGCCCGCTGATTTGGGACGACGGTCTACAATAACAGAGCGAATTTTCATTCCCACTAGTTTTCACAGTACTAAGGTCGTACCAGTGAACTCAATTCGTAGCATGAGACTAGCTGGAATGCGCGCTGAACAGAAAACGTGAAACGAAATAACAGAATATCTCTTTTCTCTCTCTTTTTTCGTTAAGCGTGCATGAAACGACGGAGCCCCGTTGATCAGAATATCTTCTTTCTCTCTCTTTTCTTCGTTCAGCGCGCGTTCCAGCTAGTCTCATACTACAAATTGAGTTCACTGGGTCGTACACACACACACACACACACACACACACACACACACACACACACACACACACACACACACACACACGCACGCACACACACACACACAGTTCAGAACTTAGCCATCACAGCGCCAGGCGCTGGCATATCATTCTGTCCTACTCCTACATCTGTCCCAGTCCTTAATCTGTCAACAGCAAGACTTGGGTTTCTCCTATTCAATAACAATAATATATTATTCTTTTTCAGAAATTCTCTAAAACTCCACCAAATCTCATTATGGCCATATCTTAATACCTACCAATGAAATTTTCTTCATTAGATATCTACCAGTATCAAATAATTTGATTGATGAATACCTAGAATAGAATAGAGCAGATATCATTTCAAGCGGTTTTGTATTCATAATTTAAACCACAATTCTATCTAACTGCGTAGGTATATTTGCCATGGGTGTTCCTTGAAATCTTGAATCCAGTGAAGTCGAGAATTGATGCTATTTTATTTTTCATCTATCAGCATTGCATAATTCGATTTGATAAATAAATTAGATCAGATATCATTTCATGTGATCGAAGATCACGTTCTGTATTTACAATTCGAACCACAATTATCTATTTATAAATGCAATTGATCAAAAACACATCGAACTACTCGCTACCTCTTTTTAAACTCTTTCTCCGGTTAATGAGTAATGATCCACTCGCGCTTGTCAGTCTCTTCATCCGATCGAGTTCACTCACAGAAAAAAACAGAAAACCAGGGAAATATTTCGTATTGGTATTCTCATGAAATCTCGAGTTCAACTTTTGGCTACTAGGCCTAATTCCACTTCCCGGCAAACAATTTGAAGCCCTCTGAAGCCCCTGGGAAAAACTACCCTCTGAAGCCCTCGTTTGAAGCCCTGTTGATTCCCTGTTTCCCTCTTCCTTCCCTGTTGAAACTCTTTGGTTCCCCGCGTTCAAAGGGCTTCAACAGGGACAAACTGAAGCCCTTCTGATTCCTTGGGCTTCATTTGGAAAAAACTACCCTTTTAATTCCCATTTGAAGCCCTGTTTCCCTTTTGTGTCCCTGAAGCCCTTTGTATTTGAGGGCTTCAAGTGGGAACAATGTTACCGGGTTCGTTCCAAATTTCATAATTCACGAAAAACCGAAGCTAGATGCCATCGAGCCAATCAATAATACCCAATAAAATATCTACGTATTCCGATATTATGGAACAATTTTCAGTTGCGTTTCGTTATTACCTACTTCTGAAATAAATCTCATCGTTTCTTAATTCAGTTCTCTTTCGATTTCGAACAGTATCGCACTGAAACAGCAGAGTGATAATAGGAAACAGAGGATGATGATATAATAGATCACGTTCTGTATTCATAGTTCGAACCATGATTCTATCTATGCAATCGATCAAAAACACACCGAACTACTTTCTATTTCTCGGATCGACTTTCCTCACAAAACAAAACAGAAAACCAGGGCATTTATTTCGTATATTGCGATATTCTCAGGAAATCTTGAGTTGAACTTTTCACTAGTTCTACTTTGTTCCGAATTTCATGATTCACCAAAAGCCGAAGCTAGATGCGATCATGAATAAATAATACCCACTAAAATATCTACGTCGTCCGATATTATCGGACAATTTGGAATTTCGTTTCGTTATTAATTTTTTCTGAAATAAATCTCATCGTTTGGTTTCTCAGTTCAGTCGCGTGTTCTCACTTCTCTCCCAACTACGGATTTCGAACGCCGAGTGATAATAATGACAGAATGATGATGATAATAAAACTTTTCTAGACCAATAAGAATAAAGCATCAACTACGGCGATGGCTGGCTGATAGCACCCCTTATGTTCTCACGTTGAAGATTACTGATTACCACGGTATAAGATGAAGAGGTAGTGACACGAACGTATTCTGACTGTGGTAAACGCTGTCCGTGATTTTGAAGTAGTTCTGAACATCCCGAGCGCAGCGCTCGTGATGAAAGTGATGGGTAATGTACAGAGTCTTATGGGAACGCCGCTACTTTCAAAAATTTATTGCAGGATCAGGAATCAGCCAATGCATTTCATATTTGGCATAAAAATACCATTTAATCTACTCTATAAAATTTTGAAAGAATCACCCTTCTAAGTAAATTCTTGGATTTTTTATAATCCTTGGAAATTTCATCAATACTAGGGTACCAACGGTAACGTCCCGGCGCAGGTGGGGTGTAGAAGGAACAGGGAAACAGCCCGAGTGTTCGCTGCAAACCTAGCGGAAGTTTGTACGTACAACTTCAAAACTGCGGACACGATTTTAGCGTTGTGTCATTACCTCTTCATCTTATACCGTGCTGATTACACACACCGACCGACGTATACGCAATGTTTACAAAGCGTGCTCTATTATATTATATATATATATATATGTAAGGTTTTCTCCTGTTCCTTCTCGCCATCGCACTTTCTGTTTCATTTCCTCGCGTATCTCCCTTTTTCTTATCTGGTTGTACTGGCCGGCGTCATGCACGTCTAAACCAGATAGGTTGCTCTTGTTCTTTCGTTGGAACTGATTTGTACGGTGTTCGTTTCGATCACTCTTTTCTTTTCTCGCTTGTATATTGCTTCATCATATCGCGCTCTAGTCGCACGAAGCGACATAGTTTTGAATTCACTTCGAATAAATAAAAGTGCATTCTACTAGCATTGTGCGACTGTTTATTTACCTCGCCAGATCTTACAAAATCAAAACTTTCTCGTTTCGTTTTTTTTTTTTTTGTTTTGTGAACGTTTCAATTATAGTGATTATTTCTAGCCATCATGCCTAGTTTAAAGGTTCGCTTTACGTTCGCATCCATTGCTTCACCTACCGACCCAAAGACAACAGTGGTCATTGTTAAAGCTATCGAACTACAGGATGATGACGATGTATATGCTTTTCCACCCCATCTCCAAAATATCGAACATCACGAGGAACTCATGAAGCTTTCCCCGGCTCGTAACGCAAAAAACGCCTTGAAGAAGGCCCGTAACAAGTTTCTACGCCCATATGTTACCTTGTCAGAAAACCTCGTAAAACTATATTTCGACGAGGAAGGAAACCCCACTTTTGCTGACGAGATGTTGGAAACGACAGTAGCAGTCCCACCAAATCCAGTTCAAGAAAAACTCCCTTTAGTGAACTCGGAGACATCGAACAAAGCTTTATCAACCATTCTCAAGGATGCAGCTATTGAGAAATTCGGTACAAAGGTAGTTAACTCTTCTCTGTGGCTAGAATCTTTTGAATCGGAATGTCGTCGTTTACTTATCCCCGAAGAACGTTATTGGGAAGCTCTACGTCCGTTTCTAGAAAACGCTGCAATGGACTGGTTCAACACAACTCGTATTACTCTTCATTCTTCATCTTGGGATTCTTGGCGTGAGGCGTTTCTCGACGCTTACGCGCAAAGAGGCTGGCAGCTCGCTCGTTCGGCAATCCAATTTTGTTACATTTCTGGGTCCCCTTCGGACTACGCTATCCGTAAGTTAAACCTACTGATTTCCTTTGACCCAAAGATGACTGAGGTGTCAAAAATTGGGCTCATCACCACCGGTTTGCCATTGGCTATGCAAGAACGGATCGACTCTGCTGAAATCACTTCCGCCAGTAAGTTGCTTGCTAAAATAAATTCTTTGGAACGTCCCGTGCGCTCGTTTTCGTCGACTACCCGTACCTCCAATCCATTTGCGTCATTAAAGGCAAAATCTCCTTGCCCCTATTGCGAAAAGAAGGGCAGACCCGGTCTTTTTCACCTAGAGTCCAATTGTCGTTCTAAATATTTTGATAATCTTAAAACAAACTCGTCTGGCCAGACTAATCAGCGAAACCCCGCCGTATATAAAAATAATGTAAATTTTGAAAGAAAATCAATCAATACTTCCGAATTGCAGGAAGCATTAAATGAAATTCAAACTGAATTAAAAAACGAATAACTCCCCCACTCATAGTCTTAGAAGGATATGTAGATAAAACCCAAATAAAGTGTTTGTATGATCCTGGATCAAACGTATCAGCGATTCCATTAAACGTTCTACTTAATTCTGGGAACAATATTTATCTACCCTTAAAACAAAAGTATAAAACTATCAGTGGGGAAGGTGATCTCATCGGAGTAACATTAATAAACTTTAATATTTTTAATATATCTAAAAGAGTAGTAGTTTTTGTCTTAAAAGAAAGTAAGCATGATTTCATTTTGGGTTTGGACTTAATTCCTCATTTTAAAATAAGTCTTGACCATAATCTCCAGATTTCTCAATTAGATAATTTGCATATAAAAACTTTACTCAAAACAATGTAAATCAGAAACCCGGTTTGCATAGCCCTGTTCGCAGAATTGACTTAACAAATCAAATAAATTGGAACGAGTTCATTCCAATTGATCTATTTGAAGCTAAAGTCTCGCATTTGGACAAGACAAAACAATCGGTTATAAAAAACTTTATTGAAGAATTTAGTAATATTTTTGCTAAGAATCAATTTGAGATCGGCCACATACAAGGTCACGAAGCTCGTATTGTGCTCTCTGAGGATCGGTTTGTGTCAAAGAAACCTTACCGGTGCTCACACGAAGATCAAATAGAAATCGAGCGTCAGGTTGCTGAGCTCCTTAATAACGGCATCATTCAGGAATCATTTTCGCCTTTCGCTTCACCAGTAACCTTACAATATAAAAAAACCGGCGAGGGCAATATTAAAGAAAAAACTCGACTATGTGTGGACTTTCGGGATCTCAATAGACTGATTGTTCCAGAGAGTCACCCATTCCCATTAATTAATGAAATCATTCCAAAAACTTGTGACTGCGAGTGGTTTTCTGTGATAGATGTAAACTCCGCATTTTGGACGGTTCCTATTTGCCAGGAAGATCGGCCCAAAACCGGGTTTGTTACAACGCAGGGCCACTACGAATGGTCAAGCATGCCCTTTGGGCTAAAAAACGCGCCTGCTGTCGTCCAACGTATTCTTTCCGGCATCATTCGTCGTCATAACCTGTCGTCATTCTGTGTAAATTACGTAGACGACATTCTTATATTTTCCAAGTCATTTGACGAACATATATCACACTTACGTGCTCTTATGACAGCCATCTCAGCAGAAACATTGAAATTAAAATTTATCAAATGTAATTTTGCATGTAACTCAGTTAAATATCTTGGTCATCTTCTCTCCTATAATTCAGTTCAACCTCTTGATGACAATCTTGCTGCAATCAGGGACTTTCCCACTCCACATACCCGTCGTAATATACGGCAGTTTTTGGGAAAAGTAAACTTTTACAATAAATTTATACCTCATTCCTCTACACTCCTTGAACCGTTTCACCATTTATTACGCAAGAACGTCCCCTTTGTGTGGTCCCAAAATTGTCAATCCGCTTTTCAGAAAGTCAAGTCCTTACTGACTTCCGCTCCTATCTTAGCGATTTTTGACCCCACCAAACCAATTTCAATTTACACTGATGCAAGTGGAGTTGGGATCGGTGCGGTACTTAAACAAAGACAGGACGACGGTCGAGAGAAACCGGTGGCCTACTTTTCCAGAAAATTGTCGGAGGCGCAACGCAAACGTAAAGCAATCTATATTGAAAGCTTAGCAATCCGGGAGGCCATTCGCTTTTGGAAATTCTGGCTTTTAGGTAGAAAATTTACTGTGTTTACAGATCATAAGCCCTTAGCAGGTCTAAACTTGAAGGCTCGCACTGACGAAGAGTTAGGGGATTTAGCACAAGACTTATTACAATTTGATTTTGAGATTCTTTACCGCCCTGGAACCATAAACTCTGAAGCTGATTGCTTATCCCGCAATCCAGTCTCAGAAAGCTCCGACAATGCTGAACCAATCCTTCCATCTGTTAATTTCATCTCAACTCAAGAAATAAAAAAGAGTCAGGAGTCTTTAACAAAAAGTGATTTGGATGTCCTCCATGCTGACATCATTGTTAGAGAAATTAAAGGGAAAAAACGTATTCTTTTAGGTAAGGACCTAGGAAAAAAACTAATTGAACTGGTTCATCTCCGTTTTGGTCATATTGGCCCAAAACAGATGGGAATGATTTTAAACAAAAGCGTATACTTCAATGGCATGACCTCTGCTATTCGCAATTTTTACTCTAAATGCTCCGTTTGTATTAAAAACAAATCCCGTCGTCCAACTCCAAGCGGAAAATTGGGCCATTTTGGTCCCACCTCATCTCCCTTTCAAATAATGTCCTTTGACACGATAGGCGGTTTTGGTAATAATCACTCCACCAAAAGATACTTGCATCTTTTAGTAGACCATTTTACTCGTTTTGCCTACATCCTCCCTTCCAAAGGCCAGACTGCTCGGGAGATGATTGCCTTAGTTCAATCAGTCCACAGTCATCATCCGATTGAGACTTTACTAACCGATCAATATGGAGGTCTTTCCTCTGACGAGTTTCAAAATTATTGTCACAACTCGGGAATAAACCACGTGTTCGTGGCCGTAGATAGTGCCTTCTCAAATGGATTAAACGAGAGGCTAAACCAAACTCTAGTCAATCGCATAAGGTGTCGTCGAAATGACGGTTCACCTTCAAATCGTTCTTGGTGTTCCATCGCCAAAGAGTGTGTGTCTCAATATAACGACACACCTCACAGTGTTACCTCCTTTTCTCCCTCATATCTTATGAATGGATGCTCTAAATCGATCATCCCTGACCTTTTCCCTTCACCGCCCGATCTTCTTGCTGACCGAAAACTTGCTTTTCAAAATTCTCTCCGTTCGCACGAATATAATAAGTTACTCTATGATAAACATAAGTTTGAGGTCCAATTCTTAGTAGGAGATTTTGTCTTTATTGATAACGGTAGTAAGTTGAATCGCAGTAAACTTGACGAAGTCCGCATTGGGCCGTTCCAAATTTCGCGAAAATTGTCGCCATCTATATACGAAATTGATGTTGGATTTGGAGTATTCTCTAAGCGTTTGTATCACATAAGCAAATTGCTCAAAGCATAAATTTTTCATTACTGTTGTAAAATAATTAACTTAGCTTGTTTGTTGTAATTGTTACGCTTGTAAATGTTTTGAGGTGGGGGGATGTAAGGTTTTCTCCTGTTCGTTCTCGCCATCGCACTTTCTGTTTCATTTCCTCGCGTATCTCCCTTTTTCTTATCTGGTTGTACTGGCCGGCGTCATGCACGTCTAAACCAGATAGGTTGCTCTTGTTCTTTCGTTGGAACTGATTTGTACGGTGTTCGTTTCGATCACTCTTTTCTTTTCTCGCTTGTATATTGCTTCATCATATCGCGCTCTAGTCGCACGAAGCGACATAGTTTTGAATTCACTTCGAATAAATAAAAGTGCATTCTACTAGCATTGTGCGACTGTTTATTTACCTCGCCAGATCTTACATATATATGTAGCCATATTTGTATTTTTACGAATCTACGGCTGAACTGCAACTTACTCGCGCCAAGTGTCGGACGGTCATCATTACAATACACAGTTTGTCCAAAAAGTTCGTGGCCTACCCCTGTAAAACGCCATATATTTACATATTAAAAAAATGACAATTTGTCCCCTTCAAAGTAGTCCCCCCCCGACGTCGATGCACTTTTGTAGCCTTATCCTCCAATCAGCGAAGCACCGTTCGTAGTCCTCCGACAAAAAGCTGTTCAGTACCTCCGCCGATTCTCGCTTGAGGCCTTCAGTGCCATCCAAATGCCGACCCTTGAAGGCCAATTTCATTTTGGGAAAGATGAAAAAGTCGCACAGAGCGAGATCGGGGGAGTACGGGGCATTTTCGACGCGGCAGAATTGTTTTTTTCTCCAAAAAAGTAGTCAACCCGTACGGTTTTCTGTTCCTCCGTCAAGACTTTTGGGACAAGCTTTGAACAAACCTTCCACATCTTCAGGTTTTTACGTAAACTCGTGGGTACGCTGCCTCTACTAATTGGTAGAGGTGCAGCGACAACTCTTGTAGTGCATCGGCGGTCTTTCATAACGAGAGCTTCGACGTTTTTCAGATTGGTGGCGCTGTGCGCTGTGCGTGGTCTCCCCTCCCGGGTGCGCGTCGTCTGTCAAACTCGTTCTACCACTGCAAAAACGAGTTCACAGCTATAGGAAGGAATGCAGTATCACGGTACACCGACACCAACTCGTCTCGTATCTCTTTCTTTGATTTTTTGGAACCAAATCAGCGCACATTATTTGACAAGATTATCGTTGAACATGAAAAATCGGCAAGTAACAAAATCTGACCTGCGATGAGAAAATGATGCTCATTGCCCACTGACAAGAACACCATTTCTCTCTGATTAGACATCCAATCAGAGAGGAATGGTGTTCCTGCGGAAATTAGTAATGAGCATCCTTTTGTCATCGCAGGTCATAAATGATTAACAAAATGATACTCTCGTAAAACTTGTATTACCAGACAGGCGTCTAAACTGCAAGTGTGCATTTACTCGACCGTGTCAGTGTTACCAGAGCGTCAGCGCAAAAACTGACCACGAACTTTTTGGACAAACTATGTACATCCTTACAGGGAGAAACTAACACGTTTGTCATCGATACAATGAGGCACCCTCTATCTGCGCGTTAAAATCAAGGATATTTGGGACCGGATATCTATCGGGTTTTGTCGCAGCATTTAGTCTACAATAGTCTCCACATACCCTCCATTTTTCAGAACCTTTTTTTGGGGTGAGATGCAACAGAGACGCCCATGGCGATTTTGAAGGTCGCACCTCCCCATTTTTTAGTCGTTCCTCAAAATATGCATTCGCAATCATCAATTTATCTTTTGTTAACCTTCTTGCACGGGCTGACACTAGAGGTCCACTGGTTTCAATCACGTGCTTGGTGTCGCACAATTGTTGAACTTCACGCGGAACATGTGCGTGCATTGTACCTGGAACATCAGCCAGCAATTTTGAAAATCTGGATATTCCTATTGACGAAATGGTCTCATAGTTCACTCTCATGGCTGTGCAATCAACATGCAGGTTTGTAGTGCTATCGATCAACAGTTTATTTTTCAAGTCAACTAGCAATCCGTAATGATACATGTCAAATTTTGAGTTCGGCTGTTAAGGTCCATGTATCTATGTAACTGTTTCATACGGCTACTTCTATACACTAGCTTTGTAATATGGTTTTACTAGGTTCAAACTAGGTTGCTAGTAGACTTATACTAGTTTTTTAGATGTATGTAGGTTATTTTAGCCTTACACTGAGGTGCTATCCACTTTATAATATGAGATAATATAAATTTTTTCGTCCATTTAATAAAAAACGTTGAACTACAAACTCAAACTGAGAGACCCTCTCTTGTTTATGCTGGGCTGCAGATAGGTTTCATGTTATTCAGATCAGTACCAAGTCTGTACAAAAATCTTATATGTACTACCCTTATGCTAGGGTTTTACCACGTTCATATGCAGGCTGCTAGTAGGTCGACACCAGTGGTTTACTATTTTTATACTAGCTTTACTAAGTTGTTGTATGTTGCTAGTAAGCTTATACTAGTTTCTTAGGTCTACATTAACGACTACGTGAGCCCACAGCTGGTTCTATCCCTTCAGGCCAGTTTTGATGACATTCAGCCAAACCTAGAGTGAGAGCTAGTGAGCTCGAAATAGGGTATCCATTACACTCACCGCGAACGATTCGCCGTCAATTTTTTCGTTGTATTCGCCGCAAAAGAACTCGTTGCAGATAGAATTCACTGCGAGTGAAAAATTTTAATCGGAAAATTAACAAAGTATGGTGATCAAAAACAAGAGAGTAAATCGAAATTATAGATTATGGGCAATACCTTGTAAGTACTTTATAATTTCGCGATTATTAGAATATTGAAAAGTGTTGATAATACGAACGTCTGAAGCCAGGTCACTTAAAGCTCGATAAGTCGAATCTCAGGGGACCGAAGAAATAGTTCGACTTATAAGAGTTGTAAATTTGAGTTACACATTTTTATTGTGTGCATATTGAAACTTGTACAGGAGCGTAAAAATGAGAAAAAATTATAATAAATACCTACCTATTATTTTTTGTCAAAAAATCTTGTTAAATCGGTCTGTACAAATTTGTGAGAACGTTCACGGGTTATGATTTTACTGATGCGGTTGACATGCGTGAAAATTTCCGGATCCGCATTAGAATGTTCAAGGTATGATCGCACTACGTTGAGGTACTCTTGGGCTCCATGGGCTAGGGGAATAGGTAATTCAGTACTGGGCTCCTCATCGTCATTGTCATCATTGTCACCATCATCACAACCATTGGCAGCTTGTATTTCTTGCACAATATCTTGATCTGACGGAACTAAACACGGGAATATCAGAGTCAACATTCACAAAATCTTCGAAAACCATACCATCGGAAGACTCAATTTGCGACTGACAGTTGCCCACGAGTCACTGCAATATTCCTCAAAATCTGTGTCCTCATCCTCGTTACCACAGTCGTCCTTTTCATCTTTCAACGTGAAAAAAAAAGAGAAGAAATTCATACAGAGCATCGGCAAAACCCAAGTAATTCGACTTATCATGATTCCTCCTTTACAACGTTCGAGTTCAGAGCTTGTATATACCACAGAACTTGACTTCGCATGCTTTTATTTGTTGCAAATTCCCCACCCTACAGAGATTTTCAGTTCGAGTTATCTATTTAGTATTCGACTTACAGTCATATAAATTGTATAGACTCATATAGAAAGGTGACGGGAACGAAAAAATTTGTTTGAGTTATCTATTTTTTGAGTAATTGAGATTCGACTTACCGAGCTTTGACTGTACATATTTCTTTTTCTTAGTTGGAGGTGACACACCTGACTCACCGTGCGTGTATTTGACATCTCTCGCCTTTTGAAATTTTTTCAGGGTATTAATGACGGCCCAGAGCGACGGATTGGCGCATTTGAATTCACCTTGAATTCTATGATGTCCTGCTTCCGCACAGTTATTCGTACGAGCATGACCGTCAATTGTTCTGTTGTAGATCTTCCACCATCTTAATTGAAATCGAGGTTGTTTTCGGGATCCTCATGTAGGGCGACCGATCTATTAGTCTTCTACATACGCAAAAAGATCATATAAACGCGGGTAAATACATATGATCTTGTAACTCTTCGAATGCATCCGTTACGTCGTTCCTTAGAATAAAGGTTAGGGCTATAAGCATTCGTACTTGTAAATTGATTGCCTATCGGAGAACGCACAGGAATTTCAACTCTTACATAAAAATATTCCTGCGGCGAGTTGAGCGATGGCAAATCAAGCCCGCGGCGAATCATCCGCGGCTGATTGTATAGGCATCCAAAATACAGTACACTAGACTTATTTTGGGCTAAGAATGAGGGCAAACGAATGGAGCGAGTGATAATAGGTTTAAACTAGACTGTTAGTGGGAATCTGCGAGTTCATCCCCCTGGTTTCATACAGTATACTACTTGTTTCGGGTACTCAGTAAAAAATCTCCGAGTGCCCCCCTCGTTATCGAACTTCGAAAAAATTTCGAGGAATTCTCAGTATGTGCGAGTACACCCCGCGTCAGCACGAATATTTCTTACCTAATTTTGAAATCTGCGAATCCTCTCCCCACCTTGTAGTGCGTGTGCGAGAAACATACAGTGCATTAGACTTCTACGAGGCTAAAAATGAATGCAAACGAGCGATACAATAATTGATAGACATGAAACATGATTTCCATTTATTTGGCTCCGCCAGAACATTTTTTTAATCAGTCGCATCTGTCTACCATGTGCGTCTATTTTCAAGTTGATCACTTAACATAAATATTGATCGGATCGTGATAAAAACCGGAAAATATGAGAGTTACGTTTTGTTATAAGAGTTTCAAATATTTCATTTGAATTTTTCTTTTTGTTGGTACATTTCGTCGGAGTTGTAATTTTTTTCAAAGTGTTTCGTCGCCGAAAATTTTCCCGGTCCGATGCAATAATTCTCAATATTATTTTTTATCTTAAGATCGGAATGACAAGATATAAGATTTCTTCAAATCGGAGACACGTAAAAACGATATACTGAACTTCTTAAAAACCTACTTACCACAACAGTTTTCGCTATTTTCGAGTTATTTTGGTCAGAATATTTTTTACGAATATCTTTTAACGTAGTTTTTTCCCACTCTCAAACTACATTTTCGACTTTTATACCTACGGAATTTCTTAGTTGCTACAGGATCAGATATGTCACCGATAGTTATTTCGCAGCAGGGGTTAATTCTAGTTCCATCGTGGAAAACATTTACGAGTAATTTTTCAATTCAATTTTCGTTTTTTTTTTTTTAATAATTTACAAAATTTTTCGATACTATAATACTTTCCATAAGTGAATGGCCTTATATACGAGTAGGGCCGAAGCATCATCATAAAATTACGTAAATTAAGCCCGATCCCCCCTTTTTTATTTGTCTACAAATTATATTCTCCAACAACTGGTACCTATTTTTATGAATTATCATCGCGATGAAACATTACGTTTGCTACGTGCGCGTCTCTTCTATCAACTACAAAGATTGAAGCGATCACAAAACCCGTTCTACAAATATGAAACAGACTGTTTGATTTCGATAAACGATTGAGAGCGATTATTTGGTCGAAATTATAAATGTAGAATTTCTTTTTTAGCACTTTAGGAAGAAAATGTTTTCAACTGTTCAATGGATACCGTATGAGTATCTTAACCAAAAAGCCGATAGACTTAAAATATCTTCCTTCTGATAAAATGAAAAATTATTTTTGGGGCTTTTGCCTTTGGCAATGCAAGAGCCCTTATGCAATTACAAAAAAAAAAAAGAAAAAGTTCTCACCGGAAAAATGTGTTGTGATGTCACACCAGATGTACATTCTCTGTCTTTTGAGATTTTATTTTTGCATACCCCCTACTCTTCCTGAATACATCCCTCTCAATTTCTCACATGACGTGTCTATAGTTGAAATTATCACAAGGTTTAAGCTCATACTTTTCTACGCACGTCCGTACAAAACGTATCCTTTATTCGGTTCTCAGTTCACATCAGTTACCTCAACATGATCAAACTGATTGGGCTCCTGAAAACTGCACCCTCTTACTCAAAATTACCGACCCCACTTTGTAACTACAAATACTTACAACCATAAAAACTTTTATCATTTCTTAATTCTAGCTTCTTGTTATCACTCACATAAAAAAAAACAACCCTGCAACAAACTTGGAATCATTATAAAAGTGAACCCATCCTCAGTCTTCATTGAACAGAAATTACCATCTTGAAGAAGTTATCTTCGCTCGACTTAGAATTGGTCACTCTCAACTTAACCATTCTCATCTCCTCCTGGGTTCCCATGCTCCACCTTTATGTAAATCTTATGCAGATAATCTGACAATCTTATCACCTGGTTTCCTGTCCTGCTCTCCAAAATCAACATACTTCCTACAATGTAATCTCAGTCGTATCCTCTGTCCTATATGTAATCATTTCCAACACGGTTTCCAACTCCCGCGCCTACCTATTTCACTCAATTACTCCAACTTGTACATATCCGTTCTTTTTCTCCTGCCTTAAAATTTGAGTACCACCACCTGACTCGACTGCTTCTTTTCTTCCAATTATCTTTTCATAACTCACACTGCAAAAATCCGCTTTTGGCGTACTGTTTTTAGAAGCAAAAAACGTCTGTTTGCGCTCGCGTTAGCTATAGCGCTTGAAAATGTGATAACGCTACTTTTCTGTCCTCTCGACTTACTTTTCTGTCCTGTTGTAACTTTTGTCGTAAACCTAGTTCCAGTAGACCAATAGCGCTCCTATATGTCAGCATAGAAACTAAGTGAACGAATTTTTCCCTGTACAGTGATCCGTTCAATGATGCAAAACTGAACGACAACAATAGAGTCACACTCACAGCTGAAAGAGCCCTATATAAGAAGCCCAGAGTGGGCAGTATGATGTATTATGTACTGATCTTTTGAAGAATAACACTATTCAGTAATCTAATACTGTTTTTAAGCTAAGTTTGCTCCTTTTAGGTATTTGCGCATCTTTGCGCAACTCTTATATACTATTGCGCATATTTGCGCAGGTGCGCAATCTGCGAAACTGTTCTATCTTTGTATTTTAGTACTTTGCGCAATCTGCGCAACACACATTATTTACCTGTTGAATAACCTCTACTAAGTTTGCTTCACTTTGAATAATTGTTGCGCTGTTATGACGACAGAATGATCAATGATGAAGAATGAACGTGCAAACACCGGTTCCTAATTGAAGTTTGACGAGTATAACAACAACAGCTTGTAATAAAGAAAGGATGAAATTAGGAATAAAGAAGATAAGATAACGTAGGAAATTCTGTTTTTTGTTTCTATTGTATTCACAGTCTTCTACCTAGTCTCCGAAGTCTAATCTAGTTATCACGACGACGACGACGACGGCGTTTTCGCTTCTAAAATCAGCACGCCAAAAGCGCACTCTTTGCAGTATTCCTTATACATAAAGCAGAAAGTTTGTCTGTCCGTCCTCCTGTCCGTTTATAACTCGAGAACTACTGGGCCGATCGCTTTCAAACTTTCAGGATATATTGTCCTCATCCCAGAGCAGCACATAGACTCATAAAAATAAAAATTTGACGGGGAGGTGCTGAGTAATTTCAAAAAAGGGCGAAAACAATGACTTTTTTCAATATAAAAAAACGTGGTGGTGTAGCTTGCCATCGAACGCGTTGTTCCAACGTTACCTACCGTTCAAACGCGCTGGTTCAAACGCGTTGAGCGGCGCAGTTATAAAAATTAAGTTATGGTGATAACTCGAGTTTTACTCATTTTTATGAAAAATTGAAGAGAACAAAAATTGTTGCCCCTTTAATTTCCTTTCGAATGAGCCCAATTCCAGATTTTTAGGAGGAAATTTTGGAACTATTGGTATTTTGACTGATGCGTATTTAAGATCATTGTGTAGAGAGAGAGAGAGAGAGAGAGAGAGAGAGAGAGAGAGAGAGAGAGAGAGAGAGAGAGAGAGAGAGAGAGAGAGAGAGAGAGAGAGAGAGAGAGAGAGAGAGAGAGAGAGAGAGAGAGAGAGAGAGAGAGAGAGAGAGAGAGAGAGAGAGAGAGAGAGAGAGAGAGAGAGAGAGAGAGAGCATTTAAACCGGTTGCTCTGGATGAATCTACAGAGACTATTCGAGTTTTACGTATCCAATTTTCGATTTTGAAAGGAGACGTTTATGTAAAATAATTTCTTGAAAATTTGCTCTTCTTTTGTGACGAGTAACTATACATTAGGTAAATATCGTCGTCAGAGTTTGAAACTACCTAAGAAAAGGTACTGGGTTCGAGAAAGAATTAAGAAAATTACATCCCGTTTCTCATATAGGAAACGACTGAGTTTGTCTCATGCCTCTACACAGACTGATGTAATGCTTCGGGGATATGGCAGGCTTTTTACCTACTGTCCATCTATTTCCTTAATCATTGCGACGGTTCATGAATTAGTCCGTTTTTTGCTGCAATACAGCCCTTACCTGTCAACTCAGCTCTTACCGTTAAAATCGAAATATTTACAAAACACTGATATCTACTCAACACACAGCTGGCGGTCAGGCGCGCCGGAGGCGCGCTGCCAACCGCTAGTTCGTTATAAAAAAAACAAATATCTTCCAAGACAAGGAGCGAGCGACTTCGAATGACTCGTTCGGCTTCCTTCGCTCGGCTTTGCCTCGCTTTGCAACGTACCCAAGTCGTCATTCAAAGCGTCGCTTTCGCTCCTTGGCATGAAATATACTACTTTGGTTTTCCTCACGTTATTGTCGTTTGTTTCCCACTTCATTTCTGTTATTCTTATTTTCAGAATACAGCCATAATTCCATTTTACAAATATTTCAATTGCTTTTCTTCTTTTACTTCTTACAATTGAAAAGATTTCTTATTCAAAAAGTTGACACTGATGGATCACCGTGTTTTGGTGACTACCTACTATTTTCTATTTTGCCTGTTGGCTCTCCTTCATTAGATACTTACTGTCATTATGTGGACATAGTGACGCATTAGAACTTTTTGCGCGAAATTTAGGTATTATCCTTCAATTTGCGAAACGCTAAATTGTATCGCATAAAATCAGGTATGAAGTGCAAAGAGAAGATGGTTACCGTTATTCAGCTTTAGCTACTTTTTAGCTTAATTGTATCGGGTAAATTAGGTATGTGGTGCAAAAGGCGATCGAGTTCTTTCAATGTCCTGTTGAGTAATTCATTTTCACGCTGATCTTCATAACACATATGTGTGTACTGTATGACGTCATTAAAACTTCATTTTCTCTTGCCGTACGTCCAACAAAGTTGGTTACCTTTTATCGAGAATTTGGACATCTATAGTCTGAGGTGCGGTCGTTGAAAGAGGCGTGAGATTGAATCGTTGTTTTCTTCTATTTTGCTAGGCAATTCATTTTATGCAGATAGATAGATTCAATGCTCGTGTAGAATTGATTCGGGTTTTTTTTTTTTTCTTCGAATTTGCTGGGTATTTCATTTTACTCTTATATCTAAAGGTTATATATTATACAGTAATAGATAGAATGCACGTATAATATTCGGTTTTAGCTATTTTTTAGTGAAATTGTATTAGGATATCTCCATGCTGATGCATGCAGTGTGGGTAGTATCATTATTTTAGTAGGTATATTAGAAGATTGCATTCTTGCGCACGGTGGAATTTTTCGTGAAGGGTATGTTTTTTCGGCGTTTCAGAGTGTGTGGATTACGATTTTAACATTGGCTATAATTCATACGCCGAATTCGGGCAATAACACAATGCGCGCAGTCGTTAACCACTTTGCTGACAGCGCGCATCCGAAAATTTTTTGCAGACTGCGCGCAATGAATGATGAAAAGGTATTTTTTGACTCTGATTCGGCAATATTTTTATGGGGAATGCGCGCATTCTTGTACAGCTTTTTTGACATTGACTCGGTAATATTTTACCGCGGAATATTCGCATTTTGAAACTCGCTGATTTTTTCAGTCGTTTGAACGACTGATATTTAAAACCAAATAATTGTACAATAACCTTTACAAAGCACACTACTTGTAATACTTGAATGAAACGTCACCCAGAGATAAGAACAACTATAGTTTATCCAAGATACATTTTGTGTATTATCATGTGATGAATGAGTGATTAATACAGTCTACAAATTTGACCTACTGCTCCCAGTTTTTCCTGTCTAATCAAATTAATACCTTGAGTCAGGACGCTTTCCAGGAGGAACTAGGGACAGACAATCAAGCACCTGGCTAGAGTGAATTAAGTGAGAGTGGATATTGACTTAATGGTTTGTAGGAGGCTTACCAGAAAAAGCCTTGATTCTACCACCTCCCTCCTTAGGGATTCACACCTAGATGGATTCCTTCCTTACTTGGGTACATTTTTGTTGAAGTTGGGCCGTGTGCTCAGTCCTTTCGGGTTCCGACCGGCATTTTATAATACTAACGCAGTAAAAAGTTTATTTGTGAAATTAAAGGACCCCATTCCTCTAGCCGAGAGGAGTTGTGTATACAGCAAAGCCTGCAACGATTGTCCTGGAGTTTATATAGGAATGACCGACCTTCAGCTCCAAATAAGAATTGATGAGCATAAAAAAGCGTGGGAGAACGGTAACTTGGGTGAGACACCCATTGCCGATCACCTTAACGAAAGTAGCCATAGGGTCAAAGTAGGGTCTGATACCCTCCTCCATAGGGAGAACTCATACTTTAAACGCATGGCTTTGGAATATCAAAATCACACGTCACCGGAATAATGAAGACTTCATCGTTGTAAACAGGTATACCGTATTCCTGATGAGGGTCTGGTTGAGCTCGTCTATGAGAAGGATTCACACTTCAAAATTAATTACCATATCTCTACATTTTTTGCCTACGTATTCCCAATACATTTTTCTATACATGAATTCAGCAGAATTTCTTTCAACTGCGCGCACTTGTTGCCTGCGCAAATTCAGGGTACCAATAAAAATGATAACTTAGTTAAATGCGCGCAATCTACACTTAAGTATTGCCAATCGCGCGCACTCGTCAGTATTTTGCGTATATTTGGTAATTGCAATGCCGACTGCGTGCTGTCATCAAAGTGGTTAATGACTGCGCGCATTTGGTGAAATTGCTGAAGACTGCGCGCGTTGTGCAATTGCCCAAATTCGGCGTAACATATCGTCGTTGGATCGGAAAAAACCTCCTATGTGGCAAAAATGAAATTTTACAGGAGACACAAAAAACTGATTATTTTGTGAAAAGAAGGCCAAAATACTTTGGAACCGTCTCATTAAATGTGGAAAAGCTTCTTTGATACAGTAGTAACAAAAAATTTTCTAAATTTTCTAAAATACGGCGGTATTAGGCGATAAATGCACATAGGAGGAATTCCTGGCCCTAAATATTGCACAATCATAAGAGGTTTGCTCTGCACATAGGAGGTATTCGAGACCACATTTTCTGGATGGTGCACATGGGAGGTATTCAAAACCGCTCCTACCGGCGTAATTTTGAGCTTAGCACATAGGGAATTTTTCCAGTTGGTGCGCCTTGAAATTCCGCGTCCAACCATATAAAAAAGTGCATTTCTCAAAAAATGGCATATAGGAGGTTTTTTCCGATCCAACGACGATATATACGTATGTACTTTTATTTGTGCGCGAATATTCTCGGTTGGTATTGGGTCGATTTATATAAAATTGAGAATGATTGAAGTTTTATATTTTCCCTAGGGAATAGGGTCATTTTTTTGAAAATCGGATTGGTAGTTTTTGAGATTTTTCCATTTAAAATTTTTCAACTCAGTAATGTTGTCGGTCCACCAGTAAACCGCTCTCCTCTTCCTTGGTGGAGCTTAGCTGAGCACGACTGCATCGCATGCTTTGGTGACAATTTTTATCATCCTTTCTGCCGCCACCTATAAATTTTCTTCTTGGTCTTGCCTTCGGTTCCATGTAAGAGCGAGATAGCTAACCTTTACACAATCGCTATTTAGCTTTCTGACTGTCTGTTTTCTTCCAGCTCTTATAAAGCTGTTTTTGCTCCCAGAATACGCCTGATCGAGTATCTCTTAGCCTTCTATTTGTCGGACTGGCCTCTCTAAGGCAGAGGTGATATCAATAATGGAGCCATAGCATTAATGCACTCAAGTAGTAGTGTTTTGTCAGTTCCCATTCTCTTGCAAGCAAGCCACTCACCCAAGGCACACCATTGTGGTCAGTCTGGTCAGAACACAATTCTTCTGACTTGGCATTGAAATCACCAGCCATAATGCATTTCTCACCTCACTTTCTGAACAAGCTTTCTTCCAGCTAGTCTGGGAAGTCCTCAAACTCCGAGAGGGACAATTTGGAGAGAAGTAGAAACTGTAGACAACCCGATTGGCCACAGTGTGGGTAAAAATTTACAACAATACAACAATATAATTATGGTCTATACAATCACATCTACAATATTTTTCGCCTTCCCATCTTACCTTCTGTACCTTACACTGATAACCAGGCGATAGAATACGAGTATGTATTGTGTTTCCCACAGTACCCATTCATGATGGTACATTTTGGGAAATGACCGGGCATTCTGCGTAACGTCTAGGCATTATGTAGAGTACCCAAAACAGGTGGGTATTCAATAAAATAACCGGATTATGCACTCCAATCGTCAAATTTTGTCATACAAACCGTTTCATGATCCATTCTCATTAATTTTCGTTATTCCAGGAAAAAATCCTCAAAATTGAGTGGAAGTTACATTTTTTTTTCTTTCTCTCTCTCTTTCTTTTGGTCTTTTCTCACTTCGAGATGCTTTGAGATGAAAGAGTGTTAAATAGATGTTGGAATCGCAGGTATAAAGATGCACAAACAAATGAAGGCTGTTCTCGAGGGTAAGAGCTACTATGAGTGCAAATAATAATTAAATTGTTACAGGTATGTAAGAATAATGCTTTTATCAACTAGCACACTCCATGTATAAGTTGAAAAATAGGTGTCAGGAAATTTGTCCGAGCGAAAATTGACCGACAGAAAAAAGTCTTTTGAGAAATTAAGTGATGGCGAAAGTTGTCCACATGAAAATTATTAGTGTCAAAAAAGTCGTTTGAGAAATTAGACAATGACGAAATTATACAGTATTACAAAAAAAAAATTGAACTTTGTGTCTCATTCGTAAAATTTCTCTCAATAAGCTCGATTACATAGATCCAGGTCGACGTCGACGTCGAACATGATAATAGAAACCGAAAGTTCTTGTTAATCATGATATATTCGTGTGTATTAACTACTCCAGTTTTATCACACGTGTATACAGGAACGAGGAATGACATACTCGTGCGTATGAACTACCCCAAGTTTTATTACATGTGTATAGTTCCGATGTAAGGTATTCTCGCCGATGTAAGTAAAAAAGTGGTTTTGCACCGTATCGCAAAACCACTTCTTTGTTTACATTGGCGAGAATACCTCTGTCCCTATAATGATGATAAAGAGGGAAAAAAATGCACAAATGAATACCTAATGCACACTACATCTACCTATTTTATAATATGTGTCGTTGTGGTACATACTAGACCTGATAATGTCCGTGCTCGTTTTTCATTGAAATTTTGTACTAGTATTTTTGGGAGATAAACTATTCCACAACGTATACATAACTTAGGTACTCGTAATATCGATTGTACCCTTGTACGAGTATCTATGTACAGTATGTACACGTATACGTGTAATCAATACAATACAGTATTCTTTTAGTCCTTCATTTTCGCCTGATTTTCCTGTTTTCTTCCGCGTATAAACGTACATATATGTACTGTCTCTTTGTTGTCGTTATTTGTTTGTTTTCTATCGAGATACAGCGTTCCTCCTAGGTTTTTAATTTTCTATTTAGTTATCCGTAGTTCGTAAAGAGTGTCAAATTCGCGATGACCGACCTTCAGCTTGGCTATACGTATCTTGGACTAGGCGACGCGACGCCGACGCGACGGCGACGTCCGGCCTTTGGGCTGCACTCTACGTATGCAGTCAGTGTAATCTCGATCGTACCGCTCCACGTATAAATTTTGCGCGCGCTTAAGTACCTAGTATTCAAACGACAGGTATATAAGTAAATGAATGCAACGGATGTAGCCAAACCTGTGCAAAATTATCACAGTACTAAAGATTTTTTCGTGCAAAGAATATGAATGCGAGCAAAGCCGTTTTTACTCAATCTGTGCAAAATTGTTAGCTACAACTTTTCTATCTCGTTTATAGGCAAGGCAAGTACACGAACTGTTGCAAAGCATCGTAGTACCGGTACACTATATTGTTCGCGAAAGAAAGTGACGAATCGCACGACTCAGAAAATAATAGTAACGCTTAATCATCCTCTTCTTCCTAAATCAGAGGCGAAGCGAGGGGGCGTGGGAGTGAGATACCTTCCTCATGAGTTAGCCACTGTCAGCAAGAAGTAGGGCAGCCGGTAAACTGGAGAAATTACAATTCTCGAAATTACGTACTCACTAAAATCTGAACACGAATCGGAATTTTCAAACATTCATCCCCTCCCTCTATGAATGGTCCTCGCTACTTGTTTACGCATGTTCCTGATACATTTTGATAATTTTGCTCAGATGGTATTATACTCGACCGAAGAAAACGGCGAAAGGGAAAAATCACTGAGAAAAAACTCTCGTAAATTTGACGAAGAACGTCATAATTGTAAATCAGGTGCAGTCGCGATTTTTTGGTCAAAATGAATAAGCATTTTTAGTAATATTTATAGTAATTTAGATCTAGGCCTATTTATTACTTTGTAACTATATTTTTTATTCGTTATGATTGTATTTTTCGACTGGTTCGGCTTTACTATAATTTTTTGAAAGTACCACCAAGATTTTCCTATGAACGAGCGCGCGTACCTCAGGTCATTCCTTATACCTGTGCGTATTATAGGCCTTATCAGGAAAAACGATTAAAAAGTCAACGCTCTCTCGTCAAAAGAACGCGGATACGATATGGGAAACAATCGCGTCTACGCACTCGCCGCGCGATGACGAATGCACGAGTGTATCTCTCTGCTTCTAAATTAATACGTACGGTAGGTAAGTCATGCACACGTTGCTTCTTGTCTCCATAATTTGTGCGATTAAAAGAAAAGGGTACAGGTAGACAGGACTCTGCGAAAATTTGCAAATTTTTGACTATTCACCTGTTCCGCCAAAGAATATAAAATATTTGTACGAAATCAAACACGACTCGATTTGGGCGCGTACATACCAGAGTTTTAAGAATTATTGTCGATTTCTCAGTGCGCGAACGGGTTTCATTAAATTTTGAGCAGTCGCTTTTTATTCTCCGCCCGTTGATGGCTTCTTAGCCGAAAGTGCTTGCGGTACTCTGTTTGTTTTATTTCTGCGGCTTTTTGCAATTTCCCTACGTAGGTACATTTACTCTTTGTAGTATTTGTCGGTTTTTCGTTCATTTACTCATTGTGGTATTTGTCGTTCTCAATATGTTATTGTATTTATACACAATGTACACATGATTTTTTTATCATGATCATTATATTGGAGATATTTTTCTTTTTTCGCGCTCAGAAATTACAAATTACCACCCCATTTATAGTAATTTGCTACATACTTCCATTTCGCATTCCAGTGTGTTTACTGTATACATACTTGTACGGGTATTCGTATGCATAATATCAGCACTACTTTCGAAAAGAATTTAAGGTTAGGTATTTAAGCTAGTCTAAAGCGCTACATTGACTGGACACGATGAAATCAGATATGTATTTGTAAATAAATTGAAAATAATAACTCTCGACACCTTTAAAATACATGACACTACCGCTGTGATATTGCAGTAAGCATCTTCACTCTTCAGAAATTATACGAAATATATAAGATTTTGCCTCATTTATTAAATTATAAATTTTATAGTAAGTATTTTGTTCATATTATTTTCAATTATTTCCTTTTTTTTTTTTGACTTCTCATTGACAATAGGTGTAGGGAATGGAGACATTTGAGGTACTTATAATCTTCAATAAGGGTACGCTCTACCTAGTCACTCACACACAGAAAATACACGTGTATTACACAAACTGGTGTGTTGCGGGTAGTGATTTTTGCCCACAGATAACATTATCGAATAATGCACAAAATAATTTTAGGAACGTGGTGTAATTTATTCTTGAAGTTGAGGAAAATACGGCTAATTAGTTGACAGGTCGCGAAATACGTATTCTGAATGATCTTCAGGAAACTTTGAACTTACGTCTGAAGGGGCCATCTTTGAATCGTTGAATTCCAATTAATGAACAAAATTAGTTCGTGTGAACCAATTAGCCGTATTTTCCTAAGTTTTGTCTACATAAATACGAAATTTCAAAATATTTCATGTTTTATTTAATCAGTTATCTCGGGGCAAAAATCGCAACATGTGATACACTATTTTGTATGCGTCTACGAATGAGTGACTAGGTAGAGCATACCCTTAATACATACGTCTTCTATTTTGGATAAGACCGATTAAGGAAAATCATCGGAAACAGCCTATATTGTTTCTCTTTGACTAGATACAAATACTTACCCAACTTGAATTTTATTAGTATAGACGTGTTCCGAAATAAAATATTTGAAGAATGAGGAGAGGGAGAGTATCACGAGAACGAAATTTTTATTCATCTATTCACTTTTTTTGTCAGAACATCCCTGAGCAGCTGATTGGTCGTAATTAAGTGATAAACTTTATGCTTCACTTTACATTTTATAGGTATCAAATCAAATAAGAATTACTACCTAGCTTGTTGTTTCTTTCTTCTTCAGGTAAGTTAAGACGCTGACGTCACAGCATGGTAGTCCACAACGCAGTAAGTTGTGGGTAGGTATTTTTATTTTGAACGGTAAGCGATTCGATTTAAAAGCTTAAGCTTAAGGCTTAAACTTAAAATAGAATTTCTTTTCGCTTAGGCTTAAGGCTTAAACTTAAAAATAGAATTTCTTTTCGCTTAAGTTTAAGGCTTAAACTTAAAATAAGATTTCTTTTCGCTTAAGCTTAAGGTTTATTTAGGATTTAGGAGTTTTAGCTTAAAACTTAATTAATTTGAGCTGAATTGCTTAAAACTTAAGCCTAAAGCTTAAAGTTGAAAGGAAAAAACATGTTTTTGTCAGAAAAAATATGTTTTTGCCTTTTTTAAGTTTTAAGCTTTTGTTTTGCTTATTAAGTCGCTTAATTAAGAAAATGGAAAATTAAGTCGCTTAATTAAGCGAATGAAAATCGTTTCGCTTTTTAAGTCGCTTAATTAAGCGAATGAAAAATCGTTTCGCTTTAGCTTATTTACGGCTTAAAACTTAAATAAAACTTAATGCTTATCTCCCTGGTGTATGAATAGCGCGTATCTTGTTTTGTGTTGTTTTTTGTGTCTTTGCGTGTTCGCATTCATCAGCCTATTAATAAATCTGATTTTACGGAATGTTCAGATTATAAATTTAAATTTTTCTTCAATGAATACGAATGAAACAAGATGTTATACAACGCGATGGGTAAACTGAAATGAATAATTGCGAATAAAAACGTAGGGAGCAGAATGATTGAAAAACCGATCACGGATCGCGAATGTGATATCCCGGCTATGTGATCTGCGATTCAATTTTGAATTCCAAATTAAACTTAATTAGTCTAAGTACTTTGAAGTTGACTACAATCGTAGTATTGTTGGGTTTCGAGCAGATAAATAAAATTTGTGATAGTATTACCTACCTAAGTATATAATTAGGATTTCAATTCTACAATTTTACAATTCGTGTTATTTATTATCATTATCTCATGACAAAAATAACATATCAGCGTTGTTTGTACTCATACAGCGGTTACTTCATGTTTTTGCTTATTAATTGTTGAGTTTTAGCTTTTACAAATAGAATATAAAAGAGATGTGAATTCTTGAAATCGGTTCAAACAATATGAATGAAATCGAATACCTACAAATAATATGAAAGGGGATGTCTTACAACGCGATGGGAATAATGAAATGAATAATTACGAATAAAAACATAGGAAATAGAATGATTAAATATTGATCATGGATCGTGAATGTGATATCCTAGCTTCGTAATCCGCCATTCAATTTCAATTTTTACTTGGTCCTACTTTTGATGTTGGGTTTTGAGCAGGAAAATCAAGTGTTTGTGATAGGTACCTAGTAATTACTCCTTGAGCAAACGAGGTGCAGTTCTTGTGAGCAAAATAAATTACTAATAACTAGAGACCGCATTCTCGGCAGCTAAAAAATTCATTTTCGGCATAAAAATTCAATTTTTCGGCAATTTTCGGCACATTAAAAAAAAAGGTCACAAAAAAGTAATAAAAATAATTGAAATACATGAAAAACCTAATTTATTTTTACAGATAATGAGATGAAAAATTTAAAAAAAAATTTCCGGTTGTGCATCACTATTAGGTGCTTCTCAACGGTGTCAGTATAAAAATTGTGACGCCGGTCACTCAGGATATACCTATTTTAGTTCCGAGAACGAACGTTCTAGGTCGACGGATGTGAGTGGTATATTTGTAAATGAGCTGAGAACAACAGGATCTATTCATTGCGATGACGTTATGTGTGCGAGAGACATTCATTTTTTAGAATTTACCTCAAAAATAGGCATTATCGGCACCATTTCGGGATTTTTAGCAAATCCGGCATTTATTACACTTTCGGAAAATTTCGGCAAAAAAATTTTCTTACTCCTGCTTCCTCTCACTATGATTTGTGCTCATTTTTGATCAGATTGTGTTCGCCTATCATACAAAAGAAGTGCCAAATGCCGAGGAATCCGGTCTCTACTAATAACAGTGCAGTGTGATCGAGGTAAGAACGTATATGAGAGAAGAAGCTTTCCAAATTACTAACAGGTGTGAGCATTATTTGCAGTTTGTAGTATCATCCTTATCTCGAGACAAAAAAGACAAATGGGCTATGGTAAAGAATAGGCCTACTACTATCTAAGCTACAATTATTGAAGTTAGCGCAGTTTGTGTTTCAACTACCTAGTTTCAATCTGAGTTTGTAGGTACCTAGTTCTCATATTTGATGGAAAGCAAATAGGAGAAAATGTTTAGGTACCTATGATAACTTTGCTGTGTAGGTAAATACCTAATCATCAAGATTATATTATTCGGTTGCAGTGTATTATCTAGTTAGTTTCTAATCTGGGTTTGCCTGTCTGAGTTATGTACACCAAATTAGGGAATTACATTGCAAAATTAGCCAACTATCATTTAGTAAAGGAATTCATTTATTTTGTTTAAAACCTATCGCATCAAAAAGTAGAAGAGAAAAAAGATTTGAGTTTTTGATATTACAGGATATGTATTTTCAAGTACAAGTAATTATTATTTTTATAATGATTCAACTATTGAGACTAATATTTGAGAATTAATGCATTTAATTATTTATCGTGAGACGTTAATTTTTTCATGTGAGAGCTTGTAATAGGTCTAATTGCCAATTGTACTAGTAAGTTGTGATCTATTTTTTCTGTAGAGATAACATAGCGCGACCCTCTTATCACGTCGTGCAACACACTGGGTGTTTGTTTTAGTTCTTTTTTGTCAAACTTCAGTGTTTTCATAATAATGGTGAAAGTGGTTAATGATGTCAGATGTCGACGGGAACGTAATCTACAGGAATTTTTGGTCACCAAAGCGACCTTATACGTTATATCTATTTCGAATACGTCGTTCTCTCGATTCGGGAAGCCGGCAATAGTTTTCGAGTTTTTGCACATCATTGTTTTGCGATAAAACGCAATATTAAAAATTATCCCTCCACCTGGAGAGTTGTCTTGATTAATTTTTTGGGAAATGTTGCTTTCCGAGTGTCGTCTTGCCTGTACCTCTCATATGAGACCAATACCGACTCACTCCATTACTTACAGTATCGCCAACAGTTTTTTTTTTTTTTCATTATTGAGGAAATAGTGAAAATTGACTTATTGCACTTTGTCATCCACCTCCTCAAGTAAGGTTTCATATTTACGTTTATTCTTGATTTCCGACCTCGATCAATCGAAAGCGGGAAATGACGAAGAGAAGGGAATCTAGGTATTTCTGTAATGCTGTGATATTCCTCGGCGAAGGTTTGAGAAGGAAAACTTTCAAAGAGATTGCGCATCCATTGAAAAAAAATCATGTACCCATCTTCTGGTACATAATTTACGGAATAAAAAAAAAAATTTGCCAAAAAATCAAACCGATTCTTTTGAAAAGTAACTTCATCTCGGGTAAGCTTTATTCATATAGAATTTGAAAACCCTCGCGATTTTCTCCTTTTGGTTTTTGTAACTTTTATTCACGCGAAGTCTGTGATGAATTACGAGTATCTCTTATTCCAACAAAATGTTGTTTACCTCCAAGAAAATTATCTTCTTCTCGAGAAAATGATAGAATTATGATCCGTTGAAGTTGATTGTTGAATTACGAGTACAAGTAGGTAGGAGTAGGTACGTAGTTCTTGATAGCAGCGAAGCGAACAAGAAAGTTGAGAAATCTTACAGTAATTGAAGAAAGAAGTGCCTTCATTAAGAGCTGATTTATTGTTATTATCATTACCTATCTTTTTTTGTTTTTTTTTTCTAATTGAAAATGTTATAATTGGGCGCGTGAGTGAGAAAACGTACATATGTATGTGATTGAATTAATATCTGCTGATCTGCTTAGAGAAAATAAATCGTTTTTTCACATACTATTTTTGATTTTTTTTTTTTTTTTCTTCTTTATGAACGAAAATCGGCTCATTTTCCAGTACTGGCTGGATTATACGGGCATATCTAACAATATTGACAGGAAAAGAATATCATACCATTCGAGAAAAGAAAATGAAAAAACTATCATTAGTGGACTCTTCGAGGCGAACTAGCTCTGGATGATTTGAAGAGCTAGAGAATGAAGAGCGTTTGAATAAATCAGTAATAACAAAAACTAGTGATGAAAGAATGAACGAATTTATTTTATTTAATATACACTAATACAAGTACAATGAGATAAAGATCGACGGCAAAAATTAAATTTTCTCATGAAAGAGTTATAAAACTTTAGTAGGTATACCTGTTAATTGAGAAATTGAAATGGAAACAGAAGAAAGCAGACGTGAATTCATGTAGGGTATGAATTTACTCGAACTTAGATGATATAGGAGTAAGCTGGTGGGTAATATGCCGGTAATGCTCGATACGCCGCCGCTGGAGCTGCGTAGTAAGGAAGGGCCGAGTAGGCCACTGGTGCTGGGGCTGGGTAAGTTAATCCATATCCATACGCATAGGCTATGAGAGAAAAAATAAAGAGAAATAGATTAATAATAATAATAATAATAATAATAATAATAATAATAATAATAATAATAATAATAATAATAATAATAATAAAAAATAGTAATTGAGTAAGATGGTCTCTTTGTAATTACAAGACATCACAAGTACATAAGAGAAAGATTTAGAGTCACGTAACGAAAAAAAAAACGCGACTGTAAATATTTCTCTTATACTTGTTAAAGACATTGCATAAACAAAATGACAAATACCGAAAATGTGGTAAAATTGGTGAAACTATCCAGCATGTTATAAGGGCCTGCGAAAACTTAGTGGTCACAGAATATAAAACAAGATATGACGATGTAGCCAAAGTTATACATTGCATTGCTTTGTTGCGAGAAAGTATAAATTTGAACCAAACCCACAACCCTCCAAAAATCTTGGAAAATAACAACGAGGTCCAGGGGTGTAGTGAGAAGGTTTCTTGAAGGTGAACCTTCAAAACGTTTTCAGAGGGGGGGTCCCTTTTCTTTTTTTTTGCTTGTGATTTTTTTTTTTTTGGGGGGGGAGAGAGAGTTTCATTTTTAGGAGGGTTCCTTCAGAGACTAAAGGGGGTCACCGCACCACTGACGTGGTCACATACTGGGATAAACCAATCTATACCAAAAATACAGTAGAACATAATCGACGAGACATCACGATAAGAGATGAAAAATTTAATCAAGTGTACCTTATTGATATTGTCAGACGAAACACGAATAACAAATATAAAATAAATAAATATATGAAACTCTCTCAGGAAATAGAGCAGGTATGGAAAATAAAAATCAAGACGCTCCCTATCGTCCTCTCTACAACTGACATAGCGTTAAAAGCAACGATTTTTCATATTAGAGAAATTTGAGATTTATCAGAGCTGCGGAATATGCAGAATTCAGCCTTACTACATACAGCTAGAATTGTACAATGAGACACCACTGCAGCAGACTTGGATAGTAATATCCCTCTGCTGTGCGGGAGCGAGATGTAACATCATGTCTGAAGAGGAAATAATAATAATAAGAAGAAAAAGAAGAGAGATTATCTTTTTAATGTTTTGACTGCTGGGGCCGGTCAGCGCTTACGTATGTCGAATCACGCTAACACGTTGCTCTCAAAAACCAAGATTGGGATATAAGGTACCTATCTTGTTTATTCAGGAAAGAGCAAGTTTAGGCTTCATTATATTGAGAAGCACACAATTTAAAAACTGGACAAAATCATAGAAATCTCCTTTTTTTTTGGTTTTTTACTTTGTAAGTACCTGTGGTCGTTTCATATAATTTTATATATATTATATATATCACGATAAGTAGTTTAAAAATAGTGTAGGAGTACCCATTTCACATGTACTTACCCCATTTTTTCTCACGAGCATGTTCATTGGCTTGTGGTACTTGCTCGGCAGAGTTGACTTGTTCGGATTTTTCTTGCGTTTGTGTTTCCACTGGGTGCTGGGTATCAATGGCAGCACCGTTAACAGCGAGAGCAAAAACAGCAAAAAGGGCGAGAGAAACCTGTAAGAAATCCGTTCAATAAAATTGATTACATTCATCTAGGAAGAGTAGGTATACCGTGATCAGCTTCATAGACGCATAATATTCAGTTGGGATTACAACATGATTCAAGGACGAATTTGTCGACTTCTTTAGCTAATGAAACACGCTGATCAAATTTTAAATTCGGCAACCAAAATCATGATGAAAATACTACTTTTAGAGAATACTAAAATATATTTTATTGATCAAATATGATAGGATGTTCGTTACAAAGAATTTTTGAATACTTGTTCGAAAACCACGTCTTGATAGTGAGAAGGTTTCTTTGTGCTCTAGAGTCTAAGTAGATACTGAGAGCAAGAGAGAAAAAAAGAAATACCTAGGAATTGTTAAATATTGAGTTATGGTTATTACTTATCATTACCGGCATTCGGAGTGCAAGCGCGAAAGAGTCGCACTCTACAATTTCAATGGTGTGGAAAAAAAGAACTTGATCATTTTCCGAAAGTGTTCAGACCAAAAGGAAAAGGGTCTCATTTGAAAGACAATTTAAAGACTAATCAAATTTATTCTCTTCAATTTTTTAATTGAAGCTTTCGTTACCGACATATTTCGAGATTGGTTAACACGTAGTTAAATGGGAAATTGTACATATGGTCACGTCAATAAGAGAGTCGACACTATACCAGCACCCCGAATATATAACAGTCCAAATACTAAGTATAGAAAAAATGGTATAGTTTCTTAATATTGACAAAAACAACGTGCAATTTTGTACTCGTCACTAATCACGCTCATCTACTTACAAGTATGTACTCACTTTATTTCATTAGATAGATTTATTACAAGAGATGTTGAATGGTGAGGTGAAATATGGATACCGGTAATTGGTAAGACAGATGAATATGCAATAGGTAGGTATTACCTAATATACAATTATTATTCTTTGAAAATTCAAAAGCAATAACTAGATTTCTCAAAAATAATTCGACGAGAATTCTAAGGAAGTTTACTGAACTGAATACCGAAGTAGGCTGATTAGATTATTTTCATCATTGATCTTTTTCTCTCTGTTTCACTTCAAACGATATGTTCGCTATTACACGGGCCAGGGAGTAGTAACAGCTCATCCAAGTTAGTTGGGAAAAGTAACAGTAGGTTAAGATCTCCCTGGTAATTCCACACGGGCCGATGATGACTGATTTCTGCATTTTTCTTCTATATCATGTTTCTTTTCTGAGACCCATTTCTTCTAAACTGGCCAGTATTTTTGAGTGGATATATCCAGTACTGGAGATGACTGTTGGATATGTTCTATAGTTTTTTCCTTTTTCCATATCTTCATCTTTCCTGAACTTAAATCTTTATACTCTCTTATTTTTTCTTTATATTATATACGTTCTGGAGGTTGCGTAGGTACGTGAGGTGTTGCTCACCCCCGGTAGTTCAACTATGGACCTCTCATTCTTTCATTCTATCATTCTATCATCGACTTTTAGGACCCTCGAAACTCGCTTCACAGAACACCTAGAGCCTTGATTTTTTTTTTTTAATTCGTCTTTAAGCGTAGAGTAATAATGGCTGGTCAATTAAGTTATACATAAAATTTAAAGCAAATTTAGTCGAGAAATGACACATATTTGTCTACGTATTAAAAATGTGATATTATTTGAAATAAAGATGTGATTGGTTTGTCTCTACTAATAACTATTATCTTCTTCACAAAAAAAACTTCAGTTTCATCAAATTATTTAAGAGACTCGTAGGTATTGAAAATTTTTTCACAGGTTCCTGTTCTCATAATTAGAAATAACTTCGCAGACTTTTCTCATTAATAAAACTTCAGAAGTATAAATACAACCTCACAAGAAAAATTTCCACTGAACCGCCCGATATACTTTCTATTTTTGATCCCGACCTTCTATTTTTCGAAATGGAACTTCGGCAGCATTTTTGAGTACATACATTTTAGGCTTCCTACCTGCTAGTCGGAAACGAAATGACAATATGACATCTTTCAACACCAAAATATGTTTCATCGTGAAATTCTTGTGAGATAAATTTTTCGGTGTCGTCCAAAAACTTCCTCATCGGCATATTTCATTAGAGAGTTTTTGCATTCGAACGTTTTCCTAATAACGTAGGTAACGCTAACGTTAATCCTGTATAATGATAACGTTCGAATACAAAAACTCTGTTTACTGTATCTGTAATTTTTTTCTAATTGCTTCAAAAAGAATATACCGTATTTTTTCGAATATAATGCGCACCTTTTTTCATTTTTTCGAGGTTCTGAAATCGGGGTGCGCATTATACACGAGTGCGCACTATATTCGTGTACAAAGACAAAAATTTGAAGGCATTACGTACACGACTGGAAAATTATTGCACAAGGTGCTCTTTATCGAATACAAAGCACATCTTCTCATGTACCTATTCACTATTTTTCATGCTCAGGTTTCGAGAGATACACTTTGGGAAAATGAGAACTGTGATGATGCTGATGAAGATGATGATTTTAGTGATGAGTTCAGTGATAGTGATGCTGATGATACCGCTAATTCTTCAGATGAGGAATAATTGTATTCCAAATGTTCATTTTTACCGTTTTTCTATGATATTAGTCGTGCGCATTATATTCGAGTAATAAAAAAATTTCCATAATGATATCTTCCAATTTCTACTGAGCATTATATACGTGTGCGCACAATATTCGAAAAAATACGGTATCTCAATCTGGAGCTTTTTCGAATGCAGATAAGTTAGATGAATAATATCATTATCAAAAAAGAACTCAGTACATTCGTATACGTTTAGTAAAATATCTCCCGAGTTTTATAAATTGAGATGAAAGAATAAAAAAAAGTTGTTGACCTTTTTCTTTTGGTAAAACATTTGGTGGTCATTGTGACAAAACCATATTCTTGGATCAAAATTTCCGTTTCGATAAAACTATTAGAGCCTTCGAGAAGAAAATACACGCACGAGTAACAGAAAAATAATTGACTATGTATTATTTTCTGATGATGACGAAATAAATAATCAGGGCGGTATGTCTATGAAACTTTTTCACTTGCTCTTTACTCCTTTTTATTCATGGCGACGTAGAAAGGTAACCAAATGAATAATTGAATACATTTTAGACAATTTGAAACGAAGAAAATAGGTACTCGTAGTGTAGCGTTACGAATAATATTTTTCAGTTATTATTTCTCATTATTCTAGAATACCTACACAGAATGATGGAAATTAAAGAGTTGAATTTTGCATTTCAATCAACTTGTCCAATAACTTAACATCTTCGAATTCGTGGTGGAAGGTGGATTTTCAAAATCTTATGCCTGGGAAAAATTTATTTTTGGCCTGATTTTCATTAAAAATTGAACAAAAATATGGAAACCTCCAATGTGAGTACTTTTTATTCGGAAGTGTTAGTTTGGAGAAACAATTTGTACAGATTCATGATATTCCTTCCTTTTGTTTTCTCGTATTCCAAACTAGTTTTAGGAATATTGAGAATTTACCAACAATACTGTGAAGAAATAAGACACTATAAAAGTTTGGAGTAAAGAAGATAGGAATTTGTAAGCTTTAGCTTAAATACAACTTGAATTAATTGTAGGTATTTCCTTCTATTTCTAGTTGCAGATTCGAAAAATATACTTAATAAAGAAAATCTTTTTTCCTCTCAATATATAAAATTTGAAAAAATAATCTCCGCACCGTTCGGAGACATTTTTAAAAGACCGCAGCTAGCAGAGCTAAGTTCGAAAAAAAAAATTGAAAAAAAGTAAAGCCTTTTGAATACTTGAAGTTGGGAGCATGGCCGGCGAAACGTGTGGTGCAGTGCACACAATGCACCACATCAGATTTTTTTTTAGTTACAAAAATACGGAAAAATTCTGAAAGGGTTAACTGAAAATATTGAAAAATTGCTTTGCACTACACCAGAAAAACAAAATTCGCCAGCTATGGTTGGGAGCATTTTTTCCTCATGTAAGTTAAATAGTTAACAATAGAAAAACCCTCGAAGTTAAGAAAATAAAAAGATCTAACTCACCAAAATTTTGTGAGATTCCATTTCAATGACTTTTCTTTTTCTTACTTGAATTACCGAAACGTTCGATGAAGGCTTCAAAAAGCGCGAAGAAACAAATTATCTAAGTTGCATAAAACAGAAATAATGTTTTAGTCCTGGCGGACAGAACGCTTATATACAATTTTGACTGCGGAATAGACGAATCAAAGTTTGGTCTATTTGAGAAGTTGGAAAGAAAGAGAGAGAACGTTGATGATGACAAAAATTAATCAAGAGAGGGAGGGCGTGTGCAAATAATCCAATATCTTTAAAAAGATCTAGTTCTCTATTGTAAGCACGTAGATAACCCCTCCACACGTAAATTTCCCGGCAATCCAAGACTTAATATTTTCGTGGCGGATACGTAATATTTTCATACTTTTTTTTTTTTCTCTCTCTCTCTCTCTCTCTCTCTCTCTCTCTGAGCAGTTCGACAAATACCGGTTCTATTTTTCGACTGACACATGATAGAAATATATCGAGTTTTTTTTTTTTCTCCTCACTACTTTTCCCGTATCACTAGAAGAGAATGCGTATTCTCAACGGGGGGGGGGGGGGGGGGAACAAAAAACAAAAAAAAACAACAACTCTTGTTATCTCATATGTTTAATATTTTTTAGTTGGACCCAAAGAATAAATTATTTGTGATATAATTCAGTCGAAAATGAGTATATCGGATCGGAGGTCACCTGCCTCCTGAACTAGTTGGCACTTAATTCTTTTGCATATAAAAATTCCGAAATCGTTGAATACTTTTTCTTTGTTATCAAAACCAGCTTAACTTACGTAGTTATTTTCTCGCTCATACGTACTGTCGCTATTGGTCACTCTATTAGTATAATACATACACGTATGTATTATGATTCATTTCACAAGGTGAGCTGTTGTAGGATTAAGTTGTGAATGTGTTTTTTTTTTTCGATACAATCATATCATTCGCTCGCGTACCTATAAGTTATTGCGTTGCAAATTTAGACCGTATAAATTTGTAATTGTTGAAAAATACTCCAAAATAACTACACATTCTGGAAAAATATTGAAGCGTATGTTGGGGGTGGAGAGAAAGTATGTTAGGTACCTACGTGATTGTCCCTAGTGAAAAAAGCTCACGCGGACGCGTAAGCACCATCAACTTTTTCAATGTGACTGATATATGACCAAACTCAATTTCAATTCATCTATAATTTTAAATAATTACGTTTGGGATATATTAACTAGCACATTAAAATAGATGATTTGCGCAATAAAAGACCCAGTGCGAGTATCAGAAGTGATTCAACTGTAGGTCAATGAACAATAGAATAATGTAATTTCAACAGTAACTAGGCTCATGATAATTTTTTCAAACTGAACGATAAATTTTCCTGTACGAACAATAACTTCTATACAATCCTGAACATGAATGACTTGATAATTTTTATGTTCTCCTCTAATGTGCAAACCATTATATCAAAGAGCGAGAAATACTGAATTCGTAAAGACTTCTAATATACCCCAGTTATGGTATACGTAGTATAAAATTGATGTAGGTAACAAGTACAAGTAGGCCCACTTGATTTCCGCGGGTATTCTTATCGCGCAGTCGGTGTTATGAAGCTTGGGTACAAATTCTATTCTTTCATCCATCGATGTTGTAAAAATATAATTATTCATCCCTTCATTTACCAAGCAGGTTTCTCGTAAACACATTCTTGGTTTACAAATACATCGAAAATCTGTCGCCGTACCCGAGGTGGCGGAACAGATTCCGATGTGGCGAAAGAAGAACAGGAGACGTCCTTCCGAAGCAAAACGCGCGCTGCTTCTCCAGTGAGAGGTATATGGGGTACCGAGTAGATGGTGGAATCATAAAATATAATTTTTTTTATTAATCTACAATTTTTTATTGCGCCGTCTACAGTTCCTTTTAGCAAATTTTGATGTTCATTTTTTTATTTTTCTTAACGTAGGTAGCTGCGTATATGGGGGAGAAAATTATTTAAATGAATTAACTTACTATCTTATTGCGTAATTTATTATTTTACCAATGTTTTATTCATTTTCGTATTTCATTAAAGCAAGTGTTTTTCATCTATTTCTATAGTTCATTTCCTCTTTTCTACCGGGCCGGAACAACGGGTACCATTAAGTTTTCTTGTCTCGCTAATGAATATAGAAAAATTGCTTTTAAAAACGTTTAGTCTCTTTTTACTTGGTAGAAAAGTATGTGAAGATAATCCGTGAATATCGACCACACACAATTTACTTGTGAAAGATACTCGGCTGATTATTCAATCCGTCGCTAATGCGCAACATCTATTAGGTATGCTACAACCTACCCAACAAAATGTTGATTTTTTCAATCGAACACTAGTGGTAATAAGAAGTTTTTATAACCAACGAGCAGAAACTCCCGTCCTTCGGACAGAACCCTTATACGTTCCTAACAGAAGCCTGTCATTTCTTAAAGTTCGAAAGTTCGACGATCTCTCTTCACCTGTCCAACTACTCATTCTCAACTGTTACTCTATCTATTCTCAGAATCCTGCCCCTCCTTGAGAGGCCCTCTCCATCTTTTTAATATTTTCTTTCATCCTCAATGCTTACCCGGTATGTTTTCTGATTGATACCATAGCCTGAGAAATTTTCTCAATTCGCTGGATCTATAAAAATCAAACATTTCCACACCTACACACATTTACTGTCATTTAACTTGTGATCCTACTGTCTGCATTGAAACACAGAACTATATTTAATGAAATCCCACTCTTCCGTACAACCAAATGACGTCATTGCTAACGAATTATTGTATTTACGCAGAAATTTTAAGAAAATATTTGATTTAATATGAGATCCATCTAATAAATTACTCAATAAGTCCGGTGGATCGGGCAAATCTAATTTTACTCTACCGTTTGAACAGCACGTATTTTCACTTTCACCCATAAACAATTTTGCTGTACAATGCGGACAAATTCGTTCAAGAGCACCGAGAATCGAGTTTAATTATAATTAAAATTCACATCATAAATATACATTAAATTTTGAAGAGGAAAATTATCATTTAAAATATTAGAATTGTTTGTGGCACAGAGTGACGAAGTATTCGAGTTTGAGCTTGTAGGATTAGAATTTATCACCTCCGTCTTCCTTTTTTTTCGACATTTTACGACTTTTGCCGCGGAGTTTGATTTGCGACCTACATTTGATCTTCTTTTTACCATTTTCTCAATTAAAAACTTCGAACAGATAATCAAAGTATTCTAGCAAGTAACTTCATAATCATTGGGAAGAGGGTCGATAAAAAATCATGGGAAAGAGCTGAAAATAGTAGCCAATATACGCTCGTTAAAAACCATTTGTCACAAACACCCTAATTTGAGAAATAAAGCTGTAGCCTATAGTTAAGTACCTAATGAAAGTAGGCTAATAGTACTTTTCCATGGCAATCTTTGACTATAATTATAATGTATGGACTGCGCTAACGTGTATAAAATGAGCAAAAAACGCGTCCACAGATCTGATGAGCGTAAGCGGCACGCACCACGTTTTGCGTGTATTTTCATAGGACGTGATCGTTGCCGCTATTATATCCAAACGCGGGTTGTCTTCTTACCTATGAGATGTCGTGCCGCGTTACGCGGCGCTTCGCTCAGTCCGTACATTATATAGTCAAAGATGGCAATTCACCAACCCGATTCTCAAAATTATTTTTGGTTGCCTAGTATGAAAAAACGGAAATTTTTTTTGGTACCAAGGATACACGTACAAAAGCAGTAGCCAATATACGATTAACTTTCAAGCTTTATTTCAACTTTTTCGGGGAACTTTATTCAATTTTGGATAGGAAAAAACAATCCTCGACATAATTCCCGTATACTGTCAAAATTTCATCGAATTTCAATGGGTGGGGTTAGATATTACCCGTTATAATATGCGATTCCATTTTTCAGCTTCATAATATAGGATACATGATACATACCTTTCATATGAAAGAACTCAAATTGAACAAGCGACGGCTTTATACGTACGTATATTCTGAGGAGGACTCATAAACCACTTGTCCAATTCAAACCAAAATTACACGGCAATAATTTTAAATACACTTCAACGTAATGTAATGATATGAAAATGATAGAATTGATGCTTTCCGAAAAACAACACTGAGAAATTTGGGGAAAATTGATAGTTATTCAACTACTCTTCACTCTAAGAAAAAAATGCACTTTCCCAACTTCAGATATAATCGACTACAACTTGTCTACATTTTATGAGAATCCAACCAGTAGTTTTTGAGGAGTAGCGTGGACAAAAAAAATCTTATATGTCTATAAAATTATACACAAAAAGAAACCTGAAATTTTATCATGAGGCTAGAAGTGATCTTGGACCGCAAAACGTCGAGAAAGTTCACTGCCCCCCCTTTTCTTTTGTATAACATGCGCCAGGTGTAATACCTCACTTTTTACAAATAAAAAGTTGGTAAACGTTGTAAAATTAAGTCAAACCACTGCCTTCATTGTTACCACGTACATATGTGAAGGCTAGTATAAGCAAAATTTCGTTGTATAAATGGTTGAAAGGGAGCTCACTGCCAATTTTTAATTCGAGGGATCTAAAATTACCGCACATTTCATTTTTTCGAGTAAATTGTACGAGAAATGATATCCTTGAAGTCTGGTAGCGCCAAGTGGCCGGAGACGAAAATGGTGTTACCCCGTAAAAGGCCAAAAATTCTTAGATGTTTAATAGGAAAGATCTATAGCTGAAATTTTTGTTAAATCGTAGTATAAGGCGTACATTTTAGGAAATAATTGATGGAATCCTCAAAAGTACGATTCATGATATACAGAGTAATTGGTTGAAACACAGAAACGTATACTGTGTTTCAACCAATTACTCTGTACATTTTAGGAATCGATCAGTCCGGCAGACCTGATAGACCGGAGTCATGGTGTCAGACGAAGTCAAAGAGCGAAATTTGTCCTCAAAATTGAGATTTTAAAAACAAACGTGAAGAGAATCTTAACATCATAGGATTCCTTACTGAATATTATCGAAAATATGTTACCACATACACGAATATACCAATCCCAACTTGAATATTCTTTATTGAATCCCGGAGTTTTACTCACAAGTGAAAAGAAGGCCGTATATTGATTTCGCGGATCAAGTAGCGTTTCAACCATGGATATGAAACTTCCCATACGTAGCAGGTGCGAGCTTGCTACACAATTTTCGCCGGCCATGGTTTCAACTCCTGGCGTTTCCGTCAAGAGCCAAACGCGAGTGATGGGAAACGTTTCACTTTGTAAAAACCTACTCTTTACTCACTTGTATAATAATCTATACTATTTGTTTGGGGCATAAGAGTACTCTTCTTTATCTCCACGGCCTCTAATTCGTATTTTGTATTTTTAAAAGAAGAGGCAGTGCGATACGAAATAGTATATAACGCTGCAAGAGACGGAGGAAGGCGATATAATTCTATATTAAGCGCTTCGGCGACACGAGCCGCGGTGAGGGCCTCTACGCAGCGTGAGTTCATCGCTTTCCTCCGTTCACGTGTAGCGTAGGTACCTACCTACGCTATTTTTCGGTGCACACAAACCGTATTCGCACGGAACGCGCTAGCATCGCTACGATATGTTACCCAGCTATCGAATTTCGTGAGTATGAGAACATGAACACTCCGCGTGGCTACGATTCGCGGGAACTTGATATGATCATTTCTCGATAACCAGAGCCAATTTCGAAAAACGGTATTTATGAGAAATTTTGACCGAGTTTATAAAATCGGCAAACGGTTTTCGATTTTATCAAATTAGCAAACCGATATACCTATCTAATTTAAACACTTAAACTTTCGTTGTACAGCATTTCTTTTACCGACTTTTCTAACTAGAAAAGTGAGGTAATACACTCGTGGCAAGATGAATGGGGGGAGGGGGCAATGAACTTTCTCGACGTTTTAGAGGTCCTAAATCACAACTAGCATTAAAAAAATTTCAGAATATGTATACGATTTTTTTGTCCGTGGAACTCCTCCGAAACTACCCGATGGATTTTCTTTTAACTTGGCCACATTGTAGTAATATATCTGAAGATGTGCACCTGCAATTTTTTTGAGAATCGGATGAGTAGTTCTCGAGAAATTTCCATTTTTTTTCGAAAAATTTCTCACTCATACGAGTAGCTGCTTACAAATTATTAGCTGCGAGTAGCTGCTTACGTTACGAGAAGCAGATTTTCCTATCCTTTCACCACTTTTGTTATCAGTACGTGTATTGTGATGAAGAACCTTTTATCATTCAACAGCTTCATTCTTAGTTCATTCTTGACCAAGGGTTCATTGAATTTCATTTTCGATGATATTACATTCAAATTTCGTACATTGATATTAATTTAAAGAGAGGGAGTGACTCTCTCAATGATTTTTGCATTGTGAGAAGAAAAATCGTGTAGGTACTACTCACGCGACTGCGTGAGTGTTTTTTTCTTTCTTCCCTTCTTGTTTACGAGAAAAAAGAGCGAAAAGAAAATATTATGTCATGTGCATATCAATAATTATTATTACTCATCATCACCTTTGAGCGTAAGCTTCGGAGAAATTCCGCATAGCAGCGCATAATCTGCCTTTATCGTCGAATAGTGCCAAAAAATATACATTTGAATGCTGAAAATTTATAGAGCGCCGAAATTCGGACTCTGTTTACAAATTTCGTGTAAACTGTACAACAAAAGGATGGAACTGATTTAAGATAAGTACAACAGCTTCGGATTTTTAAACTTCGACTAAAATGCGCAATTTTCCCCTTTTCAATTGTTAGTTGACATGAAACTCGATCTCCTTTCTCTATTAATCATCGTAATCCTTTTCTTTACAGGGCACTTCGCGTCTAAAGAAATACCGGTAGCACGAGATTATTATCGAAAAAACTGATGTAGTGCATGGTAGGATTCAAATCCCGAAGTAAGATTTTTGGAATGAGCGTGAGCGTGGAGATGAAAAAACAATTTTTTCAAACTTGCCCTTGTTTTTGTGGCCAGCCAAAAAAAACTCGCTTGTAACACGGTGAACGCGTGAAAACGCAAATGTACTGATTACACAAATGTACTACAGCATATACACTGACTGTGAACCAGACCTAATTTTACTATTCGTACACATTACGAGTATATTCGTTTGGGGTAGCCAACATCATAGCGAAGATCATTTCCTTCGTTGTTGACGTGTAACCTATAGGTATAAATCAAGTTCGTTATTCTGAGTTATATTACACCTAATTGAGCTTCAGTAAAGAATAATGACGTCATAAAGAGGTAGGTAGTACGTTTTCTTCATAATCCCCCGTACGTACTGCGATGCGAATGTTTCGTATTTGAACTTATTCAATTTCGAGTGCTTACAGTAAACCATACCTAAGTATTAATGCGCTCAAGTACGGGATAACGTACGTGGAAAAGATTTGCGCGATGTACATATTACCTACCGCATATTGCTCAGTTACCACGTGTCATCCTGCACAATTGTTGAAAGCCATCCGTTAAATACCCTATAGAACTCTTCCCTTACATCATATTGCATACTAGTTTGTCTGATCCTCATTGTAATGGTAGGTAGGTACTTGTTGTACGTTGGTCTTGTGGGCGGCAGAGGAATCGAGTACGCAATAATAGTACCTACATCCATTTTCTTGCCACGAAACCAATGTAAAGTGAGTATCATAACAATACAAATCAGGCAAACGAGTATGCAATTTGATATATAAGGGAAGAGAGCCCTATACCTCTTAAAGAGTACTTTTCGACCTTATGTGTAGAACTGACGCTAACACTACACTGCACTGCGATCAGACGAATCTATTACCTATCGATCGCGTTTGTTTTAGTGAAATGTCCGATTGAGTATTCCGTCAAATAATGTACATAATTATGTACCGTCGCGAGGCTAGGTGAGGCACTGCGGCGCAACGAGACGAGACAGCCTACGTGGCTGCACACTGCTTTCAACTATACATATCTACGGTATTATCATGTATCTAGATTACTTTGTAAGTCGATGATAAGCTGCTGATTGATTATCATTCGGTATATACCTATACGTGCCATGCTTTAGACGAGAGGTACCGGTACATAATATTATAGTTTTGTATCTAGATACTGCGCCGTTGTTCCTCCATCATCATTGTAGGTACCTTTACAGTATGTACCTAATTCGGACAATACACCTACGCAGGAATAGATTCAATCCATATTTGACTAGTGATGAAAAGTAAAAGAAATACGATAAGTAACTAGGTACAAAGCACGATTTATTCAATACGGTAATAACAATTCCATCATTGACCATCACGTTTAACGACAACAATCGGCGTGATAAGCGTCGAATCGTTTTATTAATAGCACATTGGGTAATGAATTACACACGTCTACGGAATCCGTACATACATACATACATACATACATACATACATACATACATACATACATACATACATACGAGTATAATAACGGCACATAGTAGATAATTTTAGTCGGTGTTGCGATTGCCGATACCAGGATTAGTTTAATAAGTAGATGATTGATGTCGACGCAGGATGATAGACGGCGGCATGTCGATATACGGTCGGAGCGATAGCAGCCGGAGCGTGATAGGTTATCGGAGCCTGGTAAACTGCTGCTGGATGGTAGGCGGCGTACGCATATGGCGGTACATTGTAGTAGGAATCTGCGAAATGAAAACCATTAAATAAGAACATAGGTACATACTAAGTAAACCTATGTAGGTAGCTGGGTGATGAGGCCACATTTTAAAATACGTACAGTGAACTAATTTCTTTTCTCTGGCTCCTTGCTTCTCCTTGTTCTCGTTTATGTCAGCCGCGTAGATGGTAAAAATGCAGGCGAATAAGATAATTGCGATCTGTTGAAGGAACATATAATAATATCGTTAGAGAATTACTAAATCATAGCCAAAGAATTATCGGAAAACTAACGAATACGGTAAGTAGTGAGCGATTGCCTAGATACAGAATAGCACTATTTATATGGGTACTCGTCTTCATCAGTTTGATATATAGCATTTCACATCTGTTTCGAGAGTTTGGAGGAAACTTGAATTAACGACCATACCCTATAGATATATACTAATTAATGACAGTGTGGGAATAATAAGTTACGGGTCACATAAATTATTGTAATGTAGATTAGGTATTGCTTACTTTTCAACCCCTTTCACTCATTCCTAGTACCATACATTTTCATCTAGATTTTTTTACTTTCCTACATTCGACTTCTCAACCTTATCTTTCTGAACTTCCTACTGTTCTCACTACCGAGTTTTCTGCGTCGCAAGCTTCCAATACCTGTTCCCTAAATTCTCGTCCTGTCTTAATTCTTATCTTTTTTCATGCATTAGGCTTCATTTCATTCTAGTCCTTAAATTCGACAATATACTTACTCGTATTATGTATTAAAGTCCATCAGTATATTCTAAAGTTATACATACGTACCGATGTTTTTAGATTGGAGAGTTTCCAAACAATTTTTCAATAAAATTTTTATATTCCTTCAGAAAAACCTTTTTTTTTTCTTTTCTCTCATTTATCTATTCGCTTTTTGAGATTTCCATGACTGAGAGCTCGACTCGAAGGACAAATTTTTGCTCTTGTCATTGAGTTTTTAACTTGTCACAAGTTTGGTAGGTACCTACGCCATACTTTTCCAGTTGTTCAAATACGTTGATTTTAAAATAGAATTATTTCCTCGTCAAATATTACGACTGAGCTGTTGAATAAGGAATTTGAAATTTCAAGTTCATAAATTAATAACATTATGTCGCCCGAAACTGTCAAGAGTTTCTCCGAAATAAATCGTCATTGAAGATTTGAATACTCTGTTACTTGAGGTTTTATTTCGCGTAGCATTTTTCGAATTTCTATACAGTCGCAGTCTTTGGCAAGAGTAACTGAGACTGTCTTCAAGCACTATGTTCCTGTTTCTACCTACTTTTCGAAGAAAAGGGAAACATTATAATCTCTCGTGTGATCGCAATTTGTACGGGGACAGAATTTTTTTGCGTTTTAGAATACGTACTTATACCTATAAATCACGACTGTAATAGTGGCTGAAATTAATTTTCCTAATATGCGTCAGTTACGCCCAATCACCGAATTCGGTCACTGACCGAAAGAAGCGTGAGCACCACCGATCTTTTCAATATGACTGATACATTATCAAACTCAATTTTTTAAATAATTAATTTTTTTTGTCTCGCGAATGAATATAGAAAAATCGCTAAATAAAAGTTTAATCTCACTTTATTCGGTAAAAATGTATGTAAAGATCATCCGTGAATATCAATTACGCACGAATGACTTATAAAAGATACCCGGCTGATTATTCAATCCGTCGCTCATGCGCAATATCTAAATATCCGTAAATGCTGATTTTTTCAATCATAGGTACATACGGTTGGTACCGGTAATAAGATGTTTTTACAGCCACATGATGCTTTACCTTTCGGGCGAAAGAACTCAAATTGAACGATCGAGCCTTGGCGGTTTTATACGCATATTTTGAGAATTACTCAAGAACCACTCGTCCAATCGATCCTAAAGTTACACGGCTATAATTTCGAATGCACTTCAACATAATGTAATTATATGAAAATGATACGATTAATGCTTTCCAAGAAACATCACCAAGAAATTTTGGGAATATTGAGAGCCACTCAACTACTGACCCAATCTACGAAAAAAAGTCACATTCCCAATTTCAGATAATCCACTACAACTTGGCCAAATTTTATGAGAATCCAACCAGTAGTTTTTGAGGAGTTGCGTGGACGAAAAAAATCTTATAAGTCTGTATATAGGCGTATATATGTTACCTTGAAATAGTGTAATACCGTCAATTAATAAATTGACTAATCATTTTATTAAAATGAAACTGCATTTTAGACAGACCATGAAATTACGAATAATATTAATTAAAATGCCTAGGTAGTACATAAAATGACTAGGCTTTCAATTGTAAAATCATGAAAATAAAACTTAGTACATTGTCAAATTAGAAACTAAGAAAGGCACATCCTGTCATTAGAAAAAATAGAAAAGAAAGAAATAGTATATTTCATGCCTAGGAGCGAAAGCGACGTCATTCAAGGTCGCTCGCTCCTTGTCTTGGAAGATATTTTTTGGAACGAACGATGCGAGAGTGCGCTTATCGCTTGCTGATTTTGGGAGCGAAAGTGGTGTTTCTTCAATAATTGTAATGTAACGTTGAATTTCAAGAACTAACTATAATATTACTCAATTCTTTCTAGTTTTTGATGATACGTATTATTATTTCGAATCATCTTTTTTTTACCTTTTTTTCTAGTTCTATTACGGTAGGTATTCGATAAGGCCTTCATACTCGTGTCATTTTTCTTCACCTTTTTTTTTCAGTTCTTCATTCTAGTTTCATTAATTATTTGATAAGATTCGTTGAATTTCAAGAACTACTTAACCATAATATTACTCAATTCTTTCTAGTTTTTGATGATACGTATTATTATTTCGAATCATCTTTTTTTTACCTTTTTTTCTAGTTCTATTATTCGATAAGATCACTTCGTTCACATTCATACTTGCCTTCATACTCGTGTCATTTTTCTTCACCTTTTTTTTCAGTTCTTCATTCTAGTTTCATTATTTAATAAGATTCGTTGAATATCAAGAAGTAACCATAATATTACTCAATTCTTTCTAGTTTTTGATGATACGTATTATTATTTCGAGTCATCTTTTTTTACCTTTTTTTCTAGTTCTATTACTTATTCGATAAGATTACTTCGTTCACATTCATACTTGCCTTCATACTCGAGTCATTTTTCCTTTATCTTTTTTTTTTCTAGTTCTTCATTCTAGTTTTCATTATTATTCAGTCATTTTCTTCTTTGTTTCTATTATTCAATAATATTATCTCATTTTGTTTCTATTGTTTTTATTGAGAATACAGACACATTACTCTGATCGTTCATTTATTTGAGAATGAGAGAGATCACAGGAATACTGATAAGAGGATTAATCTTCACGGGTGCGGTAAATTGAAACAGGTGCGCTAAATATTCACTGTCAGATAATCAACTACCTCTATAAATTCCCTTGTTCTTAATTACATCGATTAAATTGCATACATTGTGTGTGCTCAAAGTACGGGTTGTTCTTTCATCGAAATCGGGCAGTGAACGACTTGTACGTGCTGATTGTTGATCTTACTCCGTGGTCTAGCGGTAGGGTACGCGCTTTCAGGGCATAAAGTCCGCGGTTCGATCCCCATTGTTGATGACGAGAATTTTGAAAATGGCCACCACTGATGACAGCGGAGCGAAAAGGACAGGAGCGAAAGTAAGTGTAGGAGCGAAAGTAAGTGTAGGAGCGAAAGTAAGAATAGCAGAGGCAAAAGAAGAAACAGCGGAGCGAAAATGAATCTACTGGAAGAAGCGTCCAATACACCACTTTCGCTCCTGAAATCAGCACGCGAAAAGCGCACTTTCGCAGCATGAGTTCCAAAAATACTATTTGCTTGAACAAGATGTGTCATTGTGGCACTTACGGTTACACAGTGAGTCTTTACGGCGGCATGAACAAGTGTTCCCTTTTGCAGCGCACACACCCTTGCCCGTGACCTTCAGCTGCAAGGGACGGTTGCGTAGCGGCTGAACGTAAGGAGATGGTGTTCTCTGGTACATCTGCATCGTTAATGAACTTCTCCTGGCAAACAGAGAATTGAAACATGGCATAAAGCTGCTCTAATCGTCCATTTTTCATAGAGTTCATCCTTGGTCGATTGTAAGACGCAGGCAAGCATCGAACGAGAATCTTAATTTCTCCCGGTCGACATCCGGCACAGATACTCTGACTGTTGCGCCTACTGCCGGTGGCGGGAATTTTGCATGATGATGACAGTGATAACGCCGCCACCGCATCGGCGTCGGTCATTACACCATACGCGTTTGTAAAATATTTCGAATAATTCGATATCAGACAACGTTTAGACATAATATCTACTACAATTTGCCTATGCAAGTTGTTGCATTTTATTAAATATCAGCCTTTTAATAAAATGATGCATACTAAGAAAGCTCATTTGACAGTTTTTAAATTGACTGGTCATTTTGTTGAATGACGGATTATACAATTTGATGGTAACATATATAAAAAGAAACCTGAAATTTTCTCATTAGGCTAGAAGTGATCGAGGACCTCCCAAACATCCAGAAAGTTCATTCCCCTCCTCCTGTATACCTTGCGTCGGCTGTAATACCTCACTTGAGAAGTCGGTAAAAAGTACTCACAATGCGTAGTGGAAGTCACACTTTGCACAATACGCGTACGCGTTATGGGATTTTTTTTTGCTCATGGCCCGAAATGAAAAAATACACGCAACACGTAGGGGGAAATTCTCTTTTCCACAACGCGGTCACAAATTTCAAAATTTCGTGTCGTGAGTCCAGCTAGAGTAGTATTAACTTAGTACACGTTATGAGAAAATTTTCAGTGGAGAAATGGGCCAACTTTGAAATTTTCGAATTAGGGGTAGGGTTGAACTAAGACATGAAACATATCAAAAAATGAAAAAAATAAAACATAGTCGATTGATGAACGAAAAAAAAAATGTTCATAATACTGTATATATAATTAAAAGAAAAAAAATAGGGATGTACCGGTACTTAGGAAAATGGGAAAGGGAAAGTCGTTTTTTGAATTATCTCTGCGTGGCGACGTAACCAATTCTGACTAAATGAGATCATTTTGGTCTAGGAGTAAGTACCTGAAGTCTGTAGATTGAGTACATCATATAATGACACAATGTAGCCTATACAAGTGTTGTAACAAATAGAAAATTCAACAAGGTATCTATATTTGAGCTAAATGAAATCGTATGCAATGAAAATTTGAGTACAGATAAGTACCTTTCTCGAAAAATGGATACGAATAGAGATGAGTCGATGTACTGCTTTTTACGTCCTAGAAAAGATCCACAAAAAACAAACTAAAAAATAGTAATATTCTTCTGCCCCAATGACGCAATTGAAAGGTTTTTTTTCTTTTTTGAAAGAAAAAAACGAATCAGATACAAATGACAAATCTTGGTCTCCAGAGTAACAACTTATTTGAGAAAAGTAAATCAAAATTGAATAGTTAAAAAAAATTAATCGTGCGCAATTCAATTCTGAAAATAACCGTTCAGGAATACTAGACTATAAACTATAGGTACCCATTAAAAGTACCACAATAGACTATGAATGTACTTACCAAAGATTTGAAAGTGCCCATTCTATAGTGCGTATACAGAATGACTTCCGTATAAGGGATCGTAGTACAAAACGTACCAGCAGCGATAGCTCAAGCTGAACTTTAAATAAAATACAGTTGAAAGCACGCGAAACAGTACACCTACTACTACGGATATACCTGGACTAATCGTAAAATCGTACCGGTATGAAACAGATATCGACTGGGCCATTTATTTATACTATCACGAATCTCTTCCTTGAAAAAAACGCTTTTGGACATGAGTAATGACCATGGTGATGGCGAATGAAAAAAAAAAACAAAAAAAAACAAAAAAGAGGGAAAGAAAAGAAGAAAATAAACAATGAAATATGATTTGAGTGAAACATCATCGATTGAAAAATGATCGAAGGACATCAGGAATTGAACGAGGATATGCGCGTAGGTAACGAAAATTCTGCTGAGGATCGTAATGACAATTTATCTTTACCATTCAATTATTGGATACGTCTCTCTATGTGATCAAAATAAATTTTAGTCCATCATTAACTACTTGTTTCGTGAAATCGAACCACCGCGATAAATTTATTTTAGATGTCCTTTTGGCATATCATTCTTGGTGGGTTATAACGCGAGCTAAATTAAGTTACTTACTTTGTATACCTGGTCCGGTACAGTATTTTCCTACTTAATGAAATTTACGTGTGTCAGTCAGCTAAACGTCAACACTGGCACATTGAAAGTACTTCATTTGACATTAACACACGGGATAGCATTCAGAATAGTAAATAATTATATTTTATATCATATGAAAACAACATTGATATATATCCGTGTTTCAATATTGTATTTACAGTGAAAAATAAATAAATCAAATGTAGGCAAAAATAAAATTAATAATAATCATAAAAATAGACGTAATAATGATAATAATATTATAATTTTTTTTCGGATAAATTATTTACAATTTTACCAACAGTACTCCTGAGCCGTATTTTCGCTGCCATCGGAAGCGTCTTGATATTTACATAGTAGGTACCTAATGACTTGGCATTTCAAAACCTTCTCGGGAAAAGAGTTTAAAATAATTATGAAGTTTAAAGAAAGGCGACCGACTGGTTGATGAGAATTTTGACAGATTTGGGAAAAGTAGTTCTGATCCAAGGCACAGCAAAAGTGCTATAAACACGACCCAAAAGGGGCGAGCTCCAGGCCTACAAACTGGCCTTTATTTGTCACTATTAGCCGAAACGAGTTACCATGGAATTAGAAGAAAAGAAATAACTCAATTGAATTTTTGAAAATCGTATTACTTAGTCACATCACCAACTGAAGACTAATTGTTGTTGCTGGGTTTAGCCTAAATATTGATAGGTTTTCTTTAGTTCTAATAATAAAAAAACTCACGGATTCTTCAACGAAGTTGAGAGAGGTGGGCAAAGAACTCGTTCATGGAATTTATGTCTCAGTTTTAGTAGAATTTTTACATTCCTTGCTCTCATTTAACTTATTAATTACGCTCATCAACAAAATTCTATCTTTCCTCACACTTACGAATCACCAGAAAAATTTTACCTACTCTTTTTCCTTCCCTCATTAATCATTATACTTATTCAGCTCATGAATGAAATTTTCCAAGTTCCTGTTTTCCTTATATTTTCAGACCACCAGCAAGATTTTTCCAGCCCTCTTTCTCTCTTTTTTCAGAATACGCATTTATAGTTTATCAGTCATCATGATATTAGGATGTTGGTGAAATTTGTTTTAGGGAAAATGTATTAGGGAAAGTGTGGTTGTACGGTACACATTTATTATTATTTTTTTTTATGGTAGGCGTTATATGTAGGTACGGTACCTACGGATAAAACGTTATATGTAGGTATGGTATGTTTGTGTCTGAAAGATGCTGTAGACCTACCCGTATGGTATGTAGACCGTCCGGTACTAGTTTATGTATTCGTCTGGAATACAATCATCATATTTATCACAAATACGACACGCATGTAATTAATTGAATTCATATCGGTACACATAGAATAAGTGTAACACTTTCAATACAGATAAAATAGTACAATAAAATGAGGACTCATCGAGATACCAACTTCAATCATCCCCAAAGTTATCACAGCGAGGGCAACCGTCTTCTTGTAAGCATGCTGTGTGAACTTTCATGGAGCAGCACTTTGTGAACGTAAGTGCTGATCTATTTCCTCCTGTAATCTTACTATGATATACAAGGCAAGTGGGCTTTCCATCGTCGTCACCATCATCGTCTTCACTTTCATCTTCAGGTACGCATTTCCTCCTTTTTGGTGCTTTAGCACCGTCAAGAGACGGTAGTTTCCGTTTCTTCGTTCTATCCGCGCTGGTCCTGTTGATTGACAACTGTTTCGAGGCACGTTTTGGGCGACCTCTGGGTTTTAATTTCTCCAACAGAATGTTTAAACATCACTTTATCAGTCAGTATCAAGGACCATTCAATACTTCATCGCCCGGCATTATTAGACGTGAAACATATTCACCCTTTGTATTTCACCTTCATACGAAATCAGCCTGCATACCGTATGTGTAGCTCTACAGCATCTTCCAGACACAAACATACCATACCTACATATAACGTTTTATCCGTAGGTACCGTACCTACATATAACCACTTCGAAATTTTAATGCAAAATATTTGGAAGGCAACGGCTCAGCAAAATAATAAATCGTATTGGGATGAAAATTTATCGGAGAATATTCTTTCCTTTTGGAGATCCTTTGCCAAACAACTTCCTGATTTGCAACGTATTACAATACCACGATGTTATTTTAACAGGGAACCTGTTTTATGGGGGGCTATTTGAGAAATCTGGCGTCCGCCGTGCGCCGTGCGCCGTCCAGCGAAAAACTTAGAAAAATTTCGACCCTCGAGCCATATATGATAGGAGAGGGACTTGGAAAAATTTCGACTCTCGAGCCATATATGATAGAAGGGGGACTTAGAAAAATTTCGACTCTCGAGCCATATATGATAGAAGGGGGACTTAGAAAAATTTCGACTCTCGAGCTATATATGATAGAAGGGGGACTTGGAAAAATTTCGACTGTCGAGCTATATATGATCTAGGCTTCCTTGAATTTTCAATACCAAATCTCATTCGAATCATAAAACAGGTTCCCTGCGTTCCTCGTTTAACTTCGTTAAGGAAGCCGTAATTTTACGCATCAACCCGCTCTCATTGAATTGCATGGTTTTTGTGATGCCTCAGAAAAGGCTTCTGGTGCTGTAATATATACCTACGAGGTATATCTCCTACTATTGTACAATCTCGTTTAGTAATCTCGAAATCTCGAGTAGCACCTTTAAAGAAACTATCTTTACCACGTTTAGAACTTTGCGGAGGCTTACTCCTCGCTGAATTAACTCCAAAGGTACGAAATATGTTGCAACTTCAGTACAGTGTGTCACTCACAAGATTGTGGTGCGATTCAACTATGTATTGCTCTCTCCTGGATTCATACACCCTCATACAAATTAGATATTTTTGTCGCAAATCGAGTTCAAAGTATTCAAAACTTTCAAACAAATGATACTATTTGGGATCATGTAGGTGGAAAACAGAACCCTGCCGATCCTCTGCTCGAGGAATAATGCCTGATGAACTTGAGAAAGGTGAATTGTGGTGGACTGGACCAAGCTGGTTAACACAGCAGTCTAGTCCCTGGACCAGAGAATCCAATTTTCATACGTCTGAAGAATTCATCTCAGAAACTAAATCGTGTGAAACCTCACTTGTGCAAGTTGTCAATAATTCTTTATTTCTGAAATACTCTCAACTGTCAAAATTGATCCGAGTCACTGCGTATACCTATTTTAAGATTCAGAAAGAATTGCACACTCGACACAAATACCAGAGTAAAAGGACCCTTACGTGTTCTAGAATTATATGACGCTTTACAGACCCTGATAAAATTAGCACAAGGTGAATGTTTCAATCACGAGATGAATTTACTAACGCAATCTATACCAGTCTCAGACTTTTCTAAAAATAGTCCACTGAAAAATCTTTGTCTATTTCTCGATTCTCAAGGTGGTCTAAGAGTTGGAGGTCGACTTGAAAATGCCGCTGTATCATTTGAGCAAAAAAATCCCATTGTGTTGCATCCCAAACATCCATTGACAAAATTGATGATTCATTTCGAGCATCTAAAGCATTACCATGCTGGTCCTCGGTTATTGAAATCAGTTTTGAGAAGAAATTTTTGGATTTTGAGGCAACATAATGAGGTGCAAAATTGCATTCGTAAATGCTTGAAATGTATTAAGACTCGAGCTGCGATCACACAGCAATTCATGGCCAGCCTACCTCAAAACAGAGTCATTCCTTCCAGACCTTTTACAATTACAGGAGTCGATTAAACGGGTCCTGTAAAAATTCGAGTCGTCAGTGGCAAGCATCCTATAATTTTCAAGGCTTACATAGCTTTATTCATTTGCTTCTCCACTAAAGCAATTCATCTAGAATTGATAAGAAACTTATCTTCCCCTGCCTTTATTAATGCGCTGTCTAGATTCATCAGTCGCAGAGGAAAACCATCTGAAATTCATTCTGGCAATGGTACGACCTTTCTTGGTGCCAAGTCCTTATTAGACAAGCAATTACGCCAATTCTTGAGAGAAAATCAAGACAAAATTCTAAATTTCGCAAGTTCCGAAAGTATAACTTGGCATTTCATCCCCGCATATACTCCTCATTGGGGAGGACTGTGGGAAAGCAATATTATAAAAACCATGAAAGGTCACATAAAACGTACAACAACAGCCTCTCATATATTATCTGCTGATGAGTTTTAACTTTATTAGCGCAAATCAAAGCTATTTTAAATTCTAGACCGGTGACTCCTGAATCGAGTGATCTAATGATATAAATGCACTTACGCCTGGACATTTTTTGATTGGAGGACCACTTACCGCTCTTCCAATTTCTGATTTAGATATTAAGGTTGACAGTCATGTTCAACACTGGAAACTTATTCGTGACTTAACAAATCAATTCGGGAAGAGATGGTCAAGTGACTACCTCAACACCCTGCATCAAAGGAATAAATGGAGGATTTTGAAAAATGAATTGAAGGTCGGCGATTTTGGTTTATTAAAAGAAAAAGACCTACCTCTGTCCAATTGGTGCATGGGAAGAATAGTTGATATTCATCCAGGTCGTGATAACAAAGTACGAGTAGTAAGTGTAAAAACTAAGAACGGAATTTTAGTTCGTTCTATCACGAATCTTATTTACCTTCCAGTTAAATAGAAATTTCAAAATTCACTATTGCGAATGGCTATATCAAATTTTCATAAAGTATATCGAAATAGATGACATATCAGGAGCAAAGTACGCATTCTTTATTTCTTTAACGATCTTTGCTTTGGACAAAGAGCACAAAACAGTGTGGCCACACCTACAATTAAAATAAAATTACAAATTCATAGAGACGACAAGCCCAAAGATTGCGTATTCCTGTTTCGAGCTTGTCGCATGTAACATTTGCCTTCGCACAAATGATCTAGAGCAGCATAAATATATTTGTTTCAGATGAATCAACTCCGGGGTGGAGGATGGACGATTCTGTCTCATAGAAGAGGATATATGAATTTCTTTTTTAACCTTTTCAAAGATGTCAATATTTTTTTATTACAACGTTGAATAATATAGAAATCTGATTAAAAGCTTCATTACAATCTTGATTCAGTCCAGGTCCCTGTAGAATCACACCTCCTACTTTTCCTGAATAAATCTCTCAAATTCTCATACGATACGTCTATAGTTGAAATTCCCATTAGGCTTAAGCGTGAATTTTTCTACGCCCCATCTGTACAAAGCGTACCCTCATTCTATATTCTTCATACTCCATCATTTATCCAATCATCAGAAACTTTTGTTCGGATCTCAGTTCACATCAGTTACCCTCAACATGATCAAGAGTAAACGGAATACCTTACATAATTATCATCACAATCAGCTCATAACTGAGAAGCTATAAAGTTTAGATATGGGGGGTATTTGTAAATTATTTTATAGCAAATTATTGAAAAGTCAGAGACGCTTACGCTGCTGCGTGAGCTTTTTTAGGGTAAAAATTTCGAATTTTGGTCAAGAGGGTTGTAATACTTTACTTGAAAGAATTTTGCTAAAAAAAAAAACTATACAGAAAAAAAAAGGAAAAGTGAGGATCTTGAGCGGGGCTCGAACCAGGGTCAAAAGGAGAAAAGTCGTCATTCTAGAGAAAACATAATAGGGCCGCTAACGCGCCCCTGCTCGTGTCTACGCGTAGTTTGGCGTTGTGATTGCCGCGCTTACCTACTTCAACCGAATACTCACTTTAACCGTGACATAAATGTTATCACAATAAATTTGAAAGCATAATCCATGACAGTTTCTAATCCAATACTGCAATACTGATCGTTAATCCGACCGTTTCCTGGGTTTATATGATTCAATATTTACTCGTGGAAGACTTATTCAAAATTAAAGATAAAGGTACCCAGGTATAAGATATTGGAATTTTCACTATCAAAAATAATTATACTGCAATTACTGGAAAATTCGAAATTCACCAAGATAAGATACCGCGAGTGCGATATAGTTTTTTAGTTGTCCATTTACAATTACCACCGCTGTCAAATCTATCGAAAGGTTTTTCCAAACAAGAGAATTCTCAACTTGTGGCTAATATATCTGTATATGTTACAGGGAATGTCTACAATTAGGTAGGTTTTGTCTACAAAAACTATTTATTGTAAACAATATCCACGACAGGCAGGGAAAGTACTTCATTGTCCATTTTCTCTAGGAGTTTCCTACAATCGCGAAGAGCCGATAGGGAAAGTGTTGAATAATAGTAAATGACACGGAAGATAGATGTACGTACATACAATTAACAATGAATGAATCACCGGAGAGTAATATTTAATAATATGTCGGATGATAAGAGGGGTGGCGATTTACGTGCTGCAACGAGATTCACGATACTGATTGTAGTAAATTATTTTTTTTGATTTTATTTCTCGCGCGTCAACCTCTTCTACTTGTGATTCATGATCCTACGAAATTCTTAGCGATACGCTAAACGCGAATCTCCTACCTTTTCGAAAGGAAGAAGTTGACGCTTGGAGAGGGAAAAGCCGCGACGACCGCTACGGCGACTTACCGGAGACGCGGCTCAAATCATTTCGAGCAACGAGCGAATAGATCAGAATGTATTATGATTTGACTGAAGAATAAACGTAAATTTCCACGGCTCTCTCTCGAGTATATGCATTCATTCAATTAAGGCCGGAGTGATGGACTTGGAAGAAATTTTCACTACAATATGATTGAACTATTAGTTGTGAGAATCGAGAGATGCAAACTAAAATGATGAAACTGCGATCAGATTGAAACTTTCCAGATCCTCAGGTATGGTAGGAGATACAGTGCGAGTCCAGTACCACAGGTCGACCGAGGTAAAACAGAATGCGCGCAATGACTGTGTTGACACTTGTGCTGGAAGTGACGCCAGATAATTTCTTCAAGGTACGAGTCACAGAACTCTGAGGCAGCTGTACGTGCGGTCCCAGTTTCAATTTGTGCTATGAAACGTTTTCAAAATTGTAGGATGTACCGACTAAAGAGACACGTCCATACGTTCAGTAGCTTCAGCGGCGGCAGTAAGAAACGGTCAGGGTTTTATTCGCTGCTCATGTACAAAGAAATGCGACACAAAACGCTGTTTGTGAGTAAAAAGTGCAATACTCTGTAATTCATAATGTCATACTAGCTTGTCATGTTGCAATAAATAATCTCTCTTTTTTTTAAATTCATAACAATAATATGTTGACTCGTGGTCTCAGTAATTTCAAGTTGTTCAGCACGGTTTAATTTTACACATCTGCTAAGGACTTCACGCGATTGTTAACAATTAGGCCTATTACTATTGTGTACACAATGCCTAGTTAATGTGATTAAAAATATTTGATTTTTACACTCTACCTAAAAGAGCACGTAATTGTTACAATTCCTACTTATTGTTTACATTGCCTCCATCGTAGACTTTCCCTGTAACATATATGTACCTACCTAACCAGATTAAATTTTTTTTGCCCAATTTTGCCATTAATATATGTCATACTATTGTCATATTTTTGAGTACCTGCCATAAGTGTAATTATCTTCGTCCGGGCGGAAGAAAATTCTGTACGTACATGCATATCCGTATTTTCACTTACTTAACCGCATCATATTGGCAACGATCATCCGAGAAAAACAGTGGGCAGTTTGTAATAATTATAGAAAATTGGAAAAATACGTGTATTAAAACCAAAATGAACGGGGCGGAGCGGAGCGTTCACAAAAATAAACGAGTTCATAAAACAGAAATTTATGATGACAAATATGTGGAATTCTAACGAATCTACATACAGGTAGTGTACTAAAATGGAGTTGAAACGCGGATTGCAATTTTCCGCACACCGCTTCATCAGCGAGAGAAGCGAATGCTACGTAGGTACAAAATAATATAGGTAATCATCATAATATTATGGAGGCTGCACGTAATAATTAATAGTAGTAGTATCCTGGATAATTGTAGTACGCTGCTGCTGCTGCTGCTGGGAACGATCGGTAAAGGTAGGCTTTTTCGTATTTACCCGGGTAGTATTTGCCATCGTCATAAGCGTACGAATAACCGTACGGATAGGCGGCGTATGCGCTATAATACGGGTATCCATTGTACGTGGTCACTGGTAGCACTGTTGAGAAAAAGAGATGGAAAATTATTCAAAAGCCAGAACGAATGAACGTATTGTAAAAGCTAAGTAAACGAGGCAGAAAAAGAGTGACAAGTTTGAAGTCATTGGTATCCTATACCGCTTTCGCAGTCATATAAGAATACTTATGACGCCATCAATACGGTCTCGAATATGAAAATAATTTTACTCGTATGTGAATATTATTAATATAGCATGAAAAGAGAAGAGACGAGCGTGCATTACCTACTATTGTTTCCTCATTTTGTGTATACGCACTCAATGTAGGCCTACCTTCCTCTGGGTCTGAAAATGATTAAAATTATGATGCGTCTCGTCTCTTCTGAATAGATTTTTTTTTATTATCAATGATTCGAGATTTCTTTTATTAAAATATCACACGAGAATATATTGTGGCAATGGGGCAGAATAGTTTCAGTTTAAAAGTTACGCTGAAACACATTAATACGCAAATAAGTACATTATACGCTTCCACAAATAGATGATGTGTTTTGAAGGCTACTGAATTCGATAAATGTTAATACTGCGAGCTTGAAAGATCAATGTTCAATTACTGTTTGAAGGTTGTTTGAGTTACTAAAATTTCACCCCAACATGTAGTTACAAAAAGATTGTCAAACGCATTTTCGATCATGACCGCATTTTCAACTTTAGGAGTAAGTAGGTACGATGATAAAATAAAGTCGGATAATTGTTCGCGTAGATTTGTATAATATTACCGGTACAATTATATTCGGCTATTTTCGCGCTATTTAGAAACGAAATTTATTTAGCCTAAAGGACGTTTTATACAGATTACTGTACATCGTCAAGGGCGAGATTAAACTATCTACACTGAACTTTCTGTGGTTACGATATATTAAAAAATTGTATTTCCTCCCCCCAAAGAAAAAAAAACTTCAAACATTGTGATTTGTAGATTTGTTTCACAATTGAATACAAAAGAAGTCGAGCACCGTAACTGTGTTCCCATAATAATACATAGTAATATCAATAATAATGAGGGAAATTAGAAATTCCATAAACTTTCAATTGTTACAATACTTATTTTAAGCGGAATAACACTTAGGCTTACAAGCTTGTTTTTTTTCTCTAAGGGTGGAAGCTTCTTGAGAAGGAACGTTCGCGATTTCCTCCGGTTGACTGGCGGCCAAAGCGCAAACAACTAATAAGGTGAAGCATACCTGCAAAATGAATTCAGAAACATTGGTCAAGTCAAGGCCAGTCAAGGAATAATAATTATTGAAGACGTCATCGAAAACTTTAACGGTTATTCGAATCATTAGGTACATTCAAATTACATGCGAGTGAAATTCACAACACAACACAATTAAAAATTTCCTGGAAATCAATGAAATAATGCAGGTCCTTTCTAACAGTATTTTTCGCGTTGAACTGAGAACAGTTTTCCGTTTTCGACGGTAAATAGCGTTTTCTAGTTAGGCCATGATCTTATGTAGTTGTCGCGTGTCGTCGCAAAACGAAACGTTCTTACTGCTATCGCGTTGATCGAAGCTCGAGAACAAGCAAGTTTCGCGACGATCCGCGGCAAATATAAACAAGATCATCCCCAAAAAACATAATTTGCCATCAAAAAATGGTTCCGAGTTCAGCGCAAAACATAGGTACTTTCAGAAACTATCTTCATTGATTTCATCTCATAATTTACAAAAAGATGAAGAATTGAAGAATGTCAAAATGAATTACCTACTTTTGTTTACCAATTTTATACAATACTCGTAGGCCGATCCACTGTGTTAGAAAGAGACAGAGAGCGGTTGACAGAAGAAAAACGTGTTCCGTCTTTTTCTAATGCATAATGGCTAAATGGCATGCGAATATAGTAAATCGTCAATTGTCGTTATTTTGCTCCTGCATTTTGTTTTTTTTCTTAAGAAATCTCTTTGATTCTGCTTACTTAAATATTCTTTTTAATAAATTCTACTTATTGAGAAAGTGTTGCGATAATAATAGAGATAATTTTTGCCTCTTTGTCCCCATTCTATAAAGCTATTTGCGAAAGCCTTCCACTAAAAAATGAACCAAAGAAAGAAAAAAAAAAAAAAAAAATTGTACATAGGTAAATCAACACTTTTATTACCGATAATCGATAATAAAAAATTGATGAATAAAGAGTTACTTGTAAAGGAGAAGGTGCATTTAGCTTCTGTCTTGATAAGAAAAATTGATGATTTTAGTGGACGAGCCTACTCAAAAAATGAGATTCACGAAGTTAATCTTCGATTTTTGCATAAAACTCATCGTGGAGTTGAAGAATACTTGGGAAAATTTCAATTGGAAAGGACATGAAACATGAACTTAACTTTTCACTTGTAAAAAGTTTTCTTATTATCATTTTATACTCATGCTAGAAGACATTATTCGAACTTGTACGCTTGGTTATAATATTACTGTATAAATCCAAAATTGGATGAAAATCATAATTTCTTATTCAAAAATTCACATTGAAAAATTTTTTGAGCAAGAAATAGTCGGTACAGATAATCATTGACTAGAAGTAGTTATAATCAGATGTTATAAATACTGAAGAAATAAAGTCATCCAATTTGGGATCTGTAATATGATTTTTACGCGTACAGCGGGTTAGGATAATGTTTTCTGAAATTGAGTACAACGTCATGAAAATAGGAAAACTTCTTACAAGTGAAAAGCAGAGGTCATATTCTTTGTCCCTCCCAGAAGTGAAATTTTTCCAAATAGTCTTTCAACTCTACCATCAGTATTGTACTCAAAAATCAAAAATTGACTTCCTCAATATCATTTTTTGTGTAGGTGTATTCATTAAAATCATTAATTTTTTTATCGAGAACGTTAGGTACCTCTCGCAAGAACGTGAAACAACTTGACGAGATCATAACAAGCTTCTGTCAAAAAAATAAAATACCTACGAATCTGAATTAGGTAAGCCTATGCGTAAAGAATTGAAAAATTTCTTTCTCAATTATCATTATTGTAATGTACCTAGCGTCTCTGAAACAGTCTAACAGTATACTTCGTGTTAAGACACCTCTAAAATTTGTTTTGAGTGAACGCGGTAAACAAAAACTTGAGGACGGTGGGTATATGTACCGCAACTCACTTTTTTGTAATACTACCATTCAATGTTCAATGCGCTTAATTCACAACGACCCGCCATAAAGCTAAATATCAAGATTGCAGAAAATAACAAGGGAATCACGAAGAACAAATAACGGCATTGAATTCAGCGTGAAAAATAAGTATATTTTCAGAATTGGATATTCTTGTTCATAACCTCTTCAAAAAATTTTACTTTGTTGAGTTGTGTTATCAATTGACAACCCTTTCTTTTGACCTGCGAAGAATTTGAATTATATCTGCGTACAATTTTTGTTAGGCGTATAATTTGGCCTGCGTATAATTTTACCTACGTACAACTTTCTCTGTGTATAATTTTCATTTGCGTACAATTTACCGGACACCATCCAGATAACGCAATGAATGGCTAAAAATTTATATGAGTGAAAATTTAGGAGTAGGTAGTCTGTACGTCTTTCAATATGTACAACCTACTCGTAGGTATAGGCCAATTACTTCGTAAGAAATAATATGTACCTATACTCGTCGATTGTATTATCGTTATACTTTTGACTTTTGCCGCTTAAAATTTTCTTTTGAATTACCTAGGTGAAGTTAGGACTTGAGAACTATTCGACAGTCTTTTTTCTTTACCAAATTAACATTACTTACTACAATAACTTGAATTACCTAGACCGCTTCTGTAATATATTCCAAATTCCATCTAACAAAAGGGAAACTGAATTCGATGAGCTGTGATTACAATCGTGATTTACATAGGTACCTATAACTTACTTCAAGGAATGGAAATCAAAAGAAGATATTTTTCGCACTCATATTGCGAGTACGTAGGTACCTATCTTGGCAAATAATATCTTTCAAAATTTGATAAATAATTTGAAATAGTTGTTTACGCTACAAGGGTTGGAAACGAGCTATTTCTTGATGAGTTTGACGTTAGCGACCTGAGCGAAACGAGGGTTGATGATTCGTACGAATCAGGAAATAGCCGTTTCTAACCGTGTTGTGTATGAGATTTTTCTTCGTTCACGAAATTAAGATTGAAAAGTCGAAGACAAGTGCGATCACAAGATAGGTAGATGATAGCTCATTAATATTCTCTCGGTGCGAAATGAAAACGAAAAAAACTCCCTCGTAGCAAAACGAACATACGTCAATGCACAGTCGCACTAGTTTATGCGTTACGTTTGATATGACTCGTTTTTCACCACTAATAAGACAAGGGTCCTATGAGGCTCTTTTTGATCATAAAATAATGATGAAAAGTAGAGTGGAGACTCAGAAAACGTGTCTAGACTACATTTTCTTGTAACTCGGTAGGTAAAACGAAATCGAACTATATAGGGCTTTTACAATGTTCACATCTTCATCAGTTTGTAGGACGAATACCATGAGTGCAAGAAAGATAGAATGAGTGACGCTATCTTACTGTCTTTCTTGCTCTCGTGGTATTCGTCCTGCAAACTGATAGGAAATGTAAATATTGTAAAAGCCCTATTACTGCTGATTTGATTACAACTTGCACTTGCGTCTGCAGGGTGAGTATTCTCAGGATAGCAACGACTGCACACTGCACTGTATACTCGCAGCTCATTTACATAATCTTATCTACTACCTTGAAATTCCTTTTATATATATGTAAATAATTCTTTTCATCATGATAATTCAAAACTTATATAGGTACCTACCGTACTTTCACTCGAGTAAACGATTTTTTGTCAAAAAATCCTCGAAAGAAGTTGCGCGAAACCGAGATCGTAGTTGTCGCGGTGTTATGGGAGACGAGATGATAAAGGCGAGGTAGAGAGTAGCATACGCGTCTACATACTCGCAGTTCACGAAACAATATTATCTCATCGTCCCGCAGACCCATTCACCTGTCATTGTTTATTTGGAAAAAAAAAAAAAAGATTTCTGAATCCGAATTTCATTTTATTTTCTTTATGGAAAAAAATTGTCTGAAAACACATTCAAAGTTTTTGATCATTTTCTCGCGGGTTAATTGAAAGTTGAGACAGACGAAGGCTCTTTGAGACAATGAGATATAATATATAAAAATTTAAAGGTACCTATAAGAATTTGATAAACGAACGAGGCTTAATTCAGAAATTGGCGCCTACAGTATTTGAACATTAATTCATTCCGTTTCCAAATGAAACGCCGAGACGAGAGAAAAATAATCCAATTTCGAAGGTTTACAAAACAAATATTTTATTGATCATTTCAGAGAAAAGTTTGGCTTCACGTTCAAACAGACGAGTTATTCATATTTATAATAATAAAATAAAATGTATTTTTTGGGTGACGAAAATGTTTCAATATAAGTGATGAACTGCGTACGATTAAGAAAATGTGAATGGTAGGTACTTACAAGAATTTTGAATGATTCCATTGTAAAATTGAAAGAGTAAGGTATTTTTCTGTCTTGAAAAAGCGACTAAAACTCGTAAAATGCTAGGTGGACCCAACAAGCTCAATCGCACAAAACACAATAACGCCTAATAGCTCTTCGACTTTCAATTTATACAAGAATGATTCGCGAAGGTATTCACAAACAACGATAATAACAACAAGAACAAAACAATGATTTTGCAGTAATAATAATAATAATAATAATAATAATAATAATAATAATAATAATAATAATAATAATAATAATAATAATAATAATAATAATAATACTATTCAAATATCAAGCCATAACTGGTCCGCGAATATCGTAGAAGGGCAATTGTACGCAACATTTTCTCTCCGCCCTTTCTTTTGCACTCACAAACAGACTTTTGATTTCAAATTAAGTTACCTTCGTCTTCATTGGACAACGAAAACGTCATCACGGTCATATGTCAGAAGTTATTGGCAGACTTAGCGGGGTCGTTTCTCCTGCCTGTGAGACCTGTTTATTTTATATTAGGTACACAAATACGAGGAGCATTCGTACGTATTTTTTGTGCTTGTGCTCGTGCTCGTACTTTTTCGTAACAAGCAGCGCAGGGAAGAAGCCACGTACCGGTATCGCATTGCATTGCCTTGCTTTCTTCTTATTATTATTTAAAATTTTTCACTCTTCTTTCATTTTCGCTATTCATCGTACAGATTTGTCGTAGTATATGGACAACGTAAAATGCACAACATAATATAGACTTAGTCTGCGAATACGTACGTACGTATAGCTCTAAAATCATTATTGGAATGGATATTAATAATTATAGTTTAAAAAGTGCTCTTTAAATCCGTTGTACTTAGAATAGGCCGAATGATGCGATTAATGTAGCCGTGGATATAATTTCGCTTCTAGTTTCTACGCAATGAACGATTGATTGTACGGTCTCAAACTACGCGTACCTATACCTATCTTACTTTTAATCGATTTATTCAGCTCTGCTTGACCATCTTGTAATGTGTGCTTACCTTGAGAAAATGTTGCCTTGTACACTTACGTATACTTAGATCGACGCCTTTGTTGAGAATATACATAATAAGTATAAAACATTATACTTTTATATTTCATGAAGAATTCTATACCTACGATAATGGTTCTTATTTTTCTTTTCATTATAGCCTAATCCATTCCATTAAAGGTGGAACGAACGTCGTATCTCTGAAACTAACCAAAGTACCTACGAACTATTTGTAAATATCGTTGGGAATACTTTAATTTTGTGTTTTCGTTCTGTACTCAGTGCTCTCTATAGGATATAGCTACACACATGTATTTTTTAAGTTGGGCGTCAATTTTGGTTTCTATTATTCATAATTTTTACTCTTTTTCCCAACGACGCTAATTTTTTCCTCAAAAAACGATTCTTATCTTAATATTTGAAGTAAGTTCAACTTATCATCTGATCGTCTAAAACGTCAATCACGAATTGCAACCCAGTGAAAAATTGCGATGCACCAATTGCGGCCTCTTTAGAAAAATGGAACATTCCGTAAGAACTTAAAATTCAATAATGCGCGTTATTGTAGCATCGTGTCTGTTCAAAATACAGGTCTGCGCAATATTAGTCGAAATTTCGAAGTAACTTACCAAAAAACTCACAAACTTTTTAGCGACAAAAACTTGCGAGACAGTGCCCGTACCAATTCTAATCTGATAATTTCATTTTCATGAATTGTGCCGGCAATGTACTTCTCGTTTTGGTGTCTTACATTCCCAATAATAGTATGTCCGTTTATAAAACAATGTGAGGATTGGCATGATAGAGCGTTCCTTGGATACGCATGGCTGTTATTGTTCAACCGTATTTGCTTGACTAAAGATCAATATCAATATAGTACAAACATGGTTGATCCGTTCACAGAGAGGATGGAACTAACAATTTAGTACGTATTTGTAGATGAGTGATCGTTTTATAAAGAGAGGTGATTTAGCTTCGTAGGCATGCGTATCCTCAAGGTCATTCATTAGTCTCTTCATTCACTCGAAAATAGTTATGAATAAGATAAGAAAACTACAAGTCCAATACTAAAGAAGTACAGAAGGATAGTGCGCCTGAAAAGACGGTGGCCACAATTCAACTAACAGCGAGACGAAACTCGTATAATCGTATTATTATTAATTTTACTTCCAGATGCGAATTGTACATCACATCTTCCTCAAAGGGATCCAAATGATGCGTGACAATTTTTAGGTGGGCCGTAACTTAAATATCGTAAAATTGCCGGGGCCCAACGTATTACCAGCCGTTCAACATTCCAGCTCATGATAAGCGCTAGTAGTGTAATAATTTGTTCCCAGGAAACTTTTTATTATACAGAAAGGTTCAATGCAGGGCGCTATAGAAACAGAATCCCGGATTTTATCACAAAAAAATTTCACTTCGTTAGAAAATAGATAAATTTTTGCCAATATTAAAGTCCAACTAAGAAGCTTTCAGAAAAAATTTTAAAATTCGGCTTCAATAGCGCCTCTAATATTTCAAATATTCAGAAATATTCGTTGTAAATTTCAGTGGTGAGACACTTTTTTCGATACCATGTTTTACGTACGTGCGTATTTTAACGAGCGAAGCACACCCTCAAATAAAATAGCGAGGGACCAAGAAATTAGTTTGTAGTAGCCCAAGCTCATCTTAAACATTATTATGTACAACGAACATTCACTATATATCCGGGTACAACAAACAGATAATTCAAATTTTTATCCACTAACAAAAACTTCAATATTCAGTAGGTACGTCCACAAAAATGTAAATTGGAAAAGATCATCACAGCACACAATAAAATGCATAAAATTAGTGTGCTCATCCAAACGTGTTTTATGAGAGGGTAATTTGAATAAAAATGACGGGCGCCGGGAGGCAAAAGGTGTGACTTCGAAAAATGTCTACTTCCGGGCTACATATGATAGAAGGTGGACTGGAAAAATTCTACTCTCAAGCTTTATATGACAGGAATGGGACTTGGAATAAAAATTTGTTCATGTATTTTCGGTTCACATGAATAAAAACACGTTCTTTGCGTGCTCTGTTGTAGGTTGCAAAATCACGTTTCGTTCTCCAGGACAGGAGGACGATATTGTTGTATGCTCAACGTCGAACTGAGGAATAGCGTACGCCACACAAGAACAAAGTACCTAAGCGATAAACTTGCGCTGCATGGCTTGAGTCGCAGAAACGCTTTTTTAGAAATCGCTTACTTCGTTCTCTTTCAGCACAATATATTATTTCGTCCGCGCAACTCCTAAAAATTACAAGTTGAGTTCCCATAAAATTTTGTCAAGTTGTAAAAGATTATCTGAAGTTGAGAATGTGCGCTGAGTACAATTTTCTTCGAATTTTTCAGTGTTGTTTCTCGAAAAGCATCAATTGTATTATCTTCATACCATTGCATTACATTGAAGCGTAGGCCTATTCAAAGTTATTGTGTTATTTTGATCGGACAATTGGTTCATGAGTCCTGGTCAGAATATAGGTATGAAGCCGTCGCTTGTTCAATTTGAGTTCTTTCGTCCAAAGATAATACATTTTGTATAAGAATAGGAATTGATTGAAAAGTCAAGACTTTTAAATGTCATGCATCGGCCATATTAAAATGTCGGCGGTGCAGGTGCTTATACGCTACCATGTTGCTCGCGCGTTTGTATCTAATATCGGGTTGAGACCGGAGCTCACTGCCAATTTTTTAATTGGAGGGATCTAAAATTACCGCACATTTCAATTTTTCGAGTAAATTGTTCGAGAAATGATATCCTTGAAGTCTGGTAGCGCCAAGTGCCCGGAGACGAAAATGGTGTTACCCGCAAATGGCCAATAATTCTTAGATGTTTAATAGGAAAGATCTATAACTAAAATTTTTGTTAAATCGTAGTATGAGGCGTACATTTTAGGAATCGATCAGTCCGGCAGACCTGATAGGCCGGAGTCATGGTGCCAGACGAAGTCAAGGAGTGAAATTTGGCCTTAAAATTGAGATTTTAAAAACAAACGTGAAGAGAATCTTAACATCATAGGATTCCTTACTGAATATTATCGAAAATATGTTACCACATACACGAATATACCAATCCCAACTTGAATATTCTTTATTGAATCCCGGAGTTTTACTCACAAGTGAAAAGAAGGCCGTATATTGATTTCGCGGATCAAGTAGCGTTTCAACCATGGATATGAAACTTCCCATACGTAGCAGGTGCGAGCTTGCTACACAATTTTCGCCGGCCATGGTTTCAACTCCTGGCGTTTCCGTCAAGAGCCAAACGTGAGTGATGAGAAAACTCTTTACCCGTTTGTATAATAATCTATACTATTTGTCTGGGGCATGAGGGTACTCTTCTTTATCTCCACGGCCTCTAATTCGTATTTTGCATTTTTAAAATAAAAGGCAGTGCGATACGAAATAATATATAACGCTGCAAGGGATGGAAGAAAGCGATATCTATAAGCGCTCCGGCGACACGAGCCGCGGTGAGGGCCCCTATGCGACGCGAGTTCATCGCTTTCCTCCGTTCACGTGTGGCGTACGTACGCTATTTTTCGGTGCACACAAACCGTATTCGCACGGAACGCGCTAGCATCGCTACACGCATAACGTGTGCACTGCATTTTTTGTCGCGAAGTACGGAAACGAGTGACATAAAACTAACTAATATATCAAGGTAATAAATTTGATAATTAAATTTATAAAAAGTGATATTATCGGTAAGAAGGAGGCTTACAGTTTGTCAGGGTTACATTGACAGTTTTTAATTTTTCACAATGACATAATTAAAGGGCAAGAATGCAGCTGCACTGCCCAAAACTTGAACGAAAAGAATCATTTTCCCCTGATATTGTAATTATTAAATTTCCAAAGTGTGACCAAAGGAAGTTGTGCATTCCCCAAAATTGAGAGCAGAACAACTTCGGTATCTGGTGGCGGCTTCTAATGCAAAACTTCTCAAAAGGCAGCTTCTTGAATCAGAAAAGACGTACTAAGTATCCAGCTTCATAAATTACCTTCACATTTGAGCGTAGAGCATGTGAAGAGAGGGAAGATGGAGATACTGGAGTCACTATCTAAAAGTTGCTGAACGTTTTCGGCTCAACAGTCATCGACTAGAGCATATGTACAAATACCAAACATGCAAATACAAATACCAAGTGAAGAACAACAAAGTTGTAAAATCAGACAAGGTAAAATGAGTTTACAGAAGAAGGAGAAAAATAATTAAACCAAAGTCTTGTCGTAACGAGGAGAATGTCCAATTGTGCAGCTTTTCAATTAGTAGATCTTCACGAGTTGAACGGACTTGGTGGAGTCTATAGGCAAAGCAGTGTTTGGTCAACCTTCTTTGACCATATGTACCATCGACGTCGATACTGATTCCGTTGACACAAGCCATGATTCGAACTCTTTCCACTAAGAAGGAAACGAGGGTGGGCTCGGCTACCGTACATCACGGAAAAACTCACATCAGCTATCATTCATATTATTAGAAACGCAAACCTTAAATTGCGTATTATACTTCCGCCACTCTCATGAAATTCCTGTGTAAAAATAAAGATCCAACACCCAAAGGAGTATTCAGTGATGGATATGGATTGAATTGTCGAGAGTGCCAAGCTGTATGCGTTGGGAAGACTGGTCGCCAGATCAATAAGAAGATAAATGAACATGTGGACGTGCATGTAAATAGCCCACCTGAGAAACCAGCTCTCATTGAAGTTACAGGGTTTACGGGAAGTAGTGAAGTTCTTCTCCATAAAGAAAATTCTCACCGGAGACGTCTTGCTCTCCAAATATATCAAAATAGTACGATATAAAAATTATCATGGTTATTAACTGTTGGACTGGTATCAATCTACCTGAAGACCCACTGATTGAAAAGATGCCTTCCTATTCCCTCGTTATGACAAGACTTTGGTTGAATTCTTTTTCTCCTTCTTCTGTGTACTCATTTTACCTTGTCTCGATCTTACAATTTTTTTTTTTACACTTGATAGTTGTATTTGCATGTTTGGTATTGTACTTGCTCTCGTCGATGACTGTTGAGCCGAAAACTTCAGCAATTTTGATACGTATTCATGCGGTTTTATTGTACTAAAAATTGGTTTCTCAAAACGTTGGACTATGTGCCGTATCTTTATTGGAAAATCGTATAAAATCTATCGATGACTTCGATATTTATTAACGAAAAATTTATATCTAATTTGTATTGCTATACACTCCCAACCTAGTATCCGTAGGTCTCAACCGAATGCATCATAATTAGTTCTAATGTTGTGTCGTTGGTTTCTTTCTTTCTTTTTCTTTATTATGTTTTATCATTATGGATAAGTATGTCTTGTGATATTCATTTCGAACTCGTGTCATCGATCTTTTAACTCCGCAAAAACTTTCGATTTCCTTTCCTTCATCCCCATCGCAAGTAATTGGGTATTCTCTTTATAACCGACTTTAGGAGGTATTGCATTCTTGCGCGCAGTGGAATTTTTGGTGTGGGGTATATTTTCTCGGCGTTTCAGAGTGTGTGGATTACGATTTTAATATTGGCTCAAATTCATGTATACGTATGTAAGTACAGTACGTACGTACATACACCTGTGCTTCTATTGGTGCACGAATGTTCTCGATTGGTATTGGGTCGATTTATATGAAAATTGAGAATTATTGAAGTTTAATATTTGCTCTAGCGAAGGGGTCATTTTTTTGAAAATCGGATTCGTAGTTTTTGAGATTTTTCCATTAAAATTTGGAGCGGGGTAAGTCGTACGTCAGTTTGTAAACCATCCTGCGTTGAAAAGAATGAATGTTGCTATGGAAAATGAAGAGTGTTACCGACTTGTGCGCGAAAAGTGTTGCTTTCTCAGAAGGGGAGGGGGTTATAAGTTGTGTATTATTAGGACACGAGATTGAATAAAAAATAATGCTTGGCAAGTTTCGAAAATGAATTTGTATCGCAAAACGATGTCATTTTGCCGTTGTTAACGAATGATTTCATTTTTAGGGTCGGCGCAGGCGCTAGCCGACCGTATTGTAATCACTTTTTAGGGTCGGCGCAGGCGCTAGTCGACCGTATTGTAATCACTTTTTAGGGTCGGCCCGTCGTACGAGGCCGACCGTATTGTAATCCTATTTTAGGGTCGGCTCGCGTCGCGGAAGCCGACCATATTGTAATCACTTTTTTCTTCTTCTTCTTCGTCTTCGGCTCAGTTCAGTCGCGCACGTCACATCACGGATGTCACCGTCGTCACGTTCAGTAGGCCACAGTGGCCACAACGCAGTATAAACTGCGGGTAAGGTTTGTTATCAATTATCATTATTGCGTTCTGCGTTTTTTCAATTGAGTCAAAAATTACCTACCGTGTACCTACGCCTAGCCTAAGGTGTTTTTGTGTTGTTTCTCCTATCTTGGATTGCGTGTTTGCATTCATCAGCGTATCAATAAATTTGATTCAAATTATAAATTTATTTTCGTTCTCATCTGGGAACAGTTAGTTTATTTATGATTATTATTGATTAATTAGCTAGCCGCTGCTGAGTAATTCGTTGTGATGACGAGAAGGAATGAAACAATAAAAATAGTAGCGTCTTGTCTTTATTATCGTAGGTTCTCAAATTGAAAAGATCGACTACAAATGGAACCAAACATCCTAATTGCGATGGAAAAGAATATATAGAGTAATCAAATGTGAATTCTTGTAATTATTCATTGAAGACTCCAATCTGTATTTATAATGTTGAAACGAGCACAAACGTTTTTCATGAACCTATCATTGGTTAAGCATTAAGGGTATGCTTCACACAGAAGAAACACGCGTAAATATACAAGAATGTAGGTTGATTCCGAGCACGGTATAAGATGAAGAGGTAATGACACAACGCTAAAATCGTGTCCGCAGTTTTGAAGTTGTACGTACAAACTTCCGCTAGGTTTGCAGCGAACACTCGGGCTGTTTCCCTGTTCCTTCTACACCCCACCTGCGCCGAGACGTTACCGTTGGTACCCTAGTATTGATGAAATTTCCAAGGATTATAAAAAATCCAAGAATTTACTTAGAAGGGTGATTCTTTCAAAATTTTATAGAGTAGATTAAATGGTATTTTTATGCCAAATATGAAATGCATCGGCTGATTCCTGATCCTACAATAAATTTTTGAAAGTAGCGGCGTTCCCATAAGACTCTGTACATTACCCATCACTTTCATCACGAGCGCTGCGCTCGGGATGTTCAGAACTACTTCAAAATCACGGACAGCGTTTACCACAGTCAGAATACGTTCGTGTCACTACCTCTTCATCTTATACCGTGATTCCGAGCCGACTAATTATGATCGGCAAAATGAACCATTTGTTCTGAATTCTTTCGAAGTGTTAGGTGATAGTTTGATACAGATTTACATTGAATCAGAACTCGTAATATTCGGAACTGTCGTTATTAACAATTGAAACTTTCAAGCTGTTTTGTGCGTTGATAACGAGAGTTGTAAATAATATTACGAGTTCTGAATTAATGTTAGGCTCTCATCTGGGAACAGTTAGTTTATTTATGATTATTATTGATTAATTAGCCGCTGCTGATTAATTCGTTACCATGACGAGAAGGAATGAAACAATAAAAATAGTAGCGTCTTGTCTTTATTATCGAACGTTCGCAAATTGAAAAGATTGACTACGAATGGAACCAAACGTCTTAATTGCGATGGAAAAGAATATAGATAGAGTAATCAAATGTGAATTCCCTGAAATTGGTCCAAACAATGTGAATGGTGCAGCGGTACTAAGACCAAAATCTAAAGTGAATGATTGTTGAGTATCCTGATCATAAAATCGGTATCTAATTACAATGATTCTAGTCTCCAATCTGAGTTTGTAGTTCTATTGGATAGAACGTGAGTACCTGAGTGGAAAGTATATGAGGTATGATGAACAGTTTGGATGAATAATTATCGAAATTTTATTATTTCAACTTGCAAGGTACATTTAGTGTCTAGTGCCGGTTCTTACGCCTGGTGTTAGAAGCCAAATATCATCTTAAATCAATATTTTGCAATGTATACGAATATGTATTGGAATCCAAAAATTTTGTTTTGATGGAATGCCTAGTTGTTGGGCCTTTGTTTCTGTTTCTTTCTTTCTTTCTTTCTTTCTTTCTTGGGGTAAGTTCAGACGCTCGCGTCACGGCCTGTCCACGATGCAGTAAGGTGTGGTTATTTTTATGCGTCATTGCGTTTTGATTGTCTCATTCTGTCATTTCATCCGCAAGTTTATGTAACCGAGATGGGGTAACCCGTCGGTTTACTGCCATACTTGGAGTAAGAGGCGAGTAAGAATGATGGCGAGGGACTTTTTGTACTTCTTGGACTTGAAAATATTTTAAACTGTTGGACTTGGAATTATTCTCCAATTGTTGGACTTTGAAATATTTTCATACTTCTCGGACTTGTAATAAAGTTTTTCATTTTTAATTCTTGGACTTGGAAATATTTTCAACTGTTGGACTTTGAAAGGAATATTTTCAACTGTTGGACTTTGAAATATTTTCAAATTGTGGAACTTCAAAATATTAACAACTAGATTTTTCGAGGATAAGAAGTTATTAAGATATCTGAGATGGAAATTAACTGAAAAGCGAAAAGTTTGAAGCGAAAAGCGGTGACATTTTTTGGAAGTGAAAAGCAAAGCAAATGTAGGAAAAGCAAAAAGTATAAACTATATAGCAGAAGTATTTCAATTTTGCGCTTTTTAGTGAAACAAACGACGATCAGAAAAATATATTGGATTTTTGACGAGTCTCTCTTGACTGAAATAAAGAAAAATTAATATTACAGTAAAACCTGTCCATAACGGACCCTGTAAATAGCGGAAAACTGTCTGTTACGGAAAAATTTCTTGGTCCCGGCGTACAGTATAGGGCTTATGTGTATTTGAAACCTGAGTTTAATGGAAACTGTCTAACGCGGAAACGGAAAGGTGAAACTAGACCAACAAATTTATTTAACCTGCGTATAGCGTACAAAAAATATGTACCCATCATGATTTTGATACTGCTCCTTAGTAATGATGAAACATTTATTCATTTTTGATGCACTCAATTATTCCCTGTTTTTCTCTGTTCTTTCTCTACAATTCTCTTATTAAAATGAAGGAAGTGTTTCACCTTCGTATATCAATGTAACAACTGATAAGGCCCGGCATGAAACTTGAATAAATAGGAAAGGAACAAGAATTAACAGAACATACGATGGACCTTGTTCACCTCACAAAGGTGAATAATCTTGTCTCAGGTTAGTCAGTGTATTCACGTGATGTAGTGCAGTGCATAACTATGAATTCGAAAAAAAATCGACGCTGTCTATCTTTGAAAGAAAAAGTAAAGATTTTAAATTTACTGGAAAAAAACTGTTCACACATTACATTCTACAGTACTAATTTTTTTTTTTTTTTTACCCTACCTGGATTTAACGGAAACCTGCTCATAGCGGAAAAAAAGTTTGGTCCCGTGCGATTCCGTTATAGACAGGTTTTACTGTATAATCCGATTCAGGCCGACCCTGATACTATGTCGCCCGCGACATAGCTTGTTTCTTCTTATTTCTTCGTCTCAGTTCAGTCGCGCACGTCACATCACGGATGTCACCGTCGTTGCCCGTCGTCACGTTCAGTAGGCCACAACGCAGTATAAACTGCGGGTAAGGTTTGTTATCAATTATCATTATACTATTATAGATTGCGTTTTGCGTTCTTTCAATTGAGTCAAAAATTACCTACCGTGTGGGGTATTTTGTCCTAGTTTTTTTTTTTCTCCTTTTTAAATTAATGAGCCTTACAACACTTGAGCTCATGAACCTGAAGTGGGCTGAAATTGGTCTAAATAATGTGAATGGTGAAGCGGTAGGTAGAGCAAAATATGAAATGAATGATCGTTGGTTGGTATCTAAGACCAATCTGAGTTTGTAGTTTTATTCGATAGAACGTGAAAAGCTAAGTGGAAAGTATGAGGCATGAACAGTTTGAATGGATAATTATCGAAATTTTACTATTTCAACTTGCAGTCTGTGTAAGGTACCTGTATTTAGTTTCTAGTACCGGTTATCTTATGCCTGAGTTAGAAGCCAAATATCATCGAAATCAATCTTATTTCGCAATGCAATGTTTACAAAGATGTATTGGAATCGAATTTTTTGGTTTTGACGGAATGTGAATATCATTATATTATCATCATCATTCTGTCATTATTATCACTCGGCTGTTTTAGTTCGAAATGGGAAGTCCGAAGTCGGAAGAGAACACGCGACTTAACTCAACTGAGAAAACAAACGATGAGATTTATTTCAGAAATAATAACGAAACGAAATTCCAAATTGTCCGATAATATCGGACGACGTAGATATTTTAGTGGGTATATTTATTCATGATCGCATCTACCTTCGGCTTTTCGTGAATCATGAAATTCGGAACAAAGTAGAACTAGCGAAAAGTTTAACTCAAGATTTCCTGAGAGTATCCATATATACGAAATAAATGCCCTGGTTTTCTATTTTGTTTTGTGAGGAAAGTCGATCGGAGAAATAGAAAGTAGTTCGGTGTGTTTTTGATCGATTGCATAGATAGAATCGTGGTTCAAACTATGAATACAGAACGTGATCTATTATATCATCATCCTCTGTTTCGTATTATCACTCTGCTGTTTCAGTGCAATACTGTTCGAAATCGAAAGAGAACTGAATTAAGAAACGACGAGATTTATTTCAGAAGTAGGTAATAACGAAACGCAACTGAAAATTGTTCCATAATATCGGAAGACCTACCTAGATATTTTATTGGGTATTATTGATTCGCTTGATGGCATCTAGCTTCGGTTTTTCGTGAATTATGAAATTTGGAACGAAGTGGAATTAGGCCTAGGTAGCTAAAAGTTGAACTGGAGATTTCATGAGAATACCAATACAAAATATTTCCCTGGTTTTCTGTTTTCTTCTGTGAGTGAAGTCGATCGGATGAAGAGACTGACAAGCGCGAGTGGATCATTACTCATTAACCCGAGAAAGAGTTTAAAAAGAGGTAGCGAGTAGTTCGATGTGTTTTTGATAAATTGCATTGATAAATAGAATTGTGGTTCGAATTATAAATACAGAACGTGATCTTCGATCGCATGAAATGATATCTGATCTAATTTATTCATCAAATCGAATTATGCAATGCTGATAGATGAAAAATAAAATAGCATCAATTCTCGACTTCACTGGATTCAAGATTTCAAGGAACACCCATGGCAAATATACCTACGCAGTTAGATAGAATTGTGGTTTAAATTATGAATACAAAACCGCTTGAAATGATATCTGCTCTATTCTATTCTAGGTATTCATCAATCAAATTATTTGATACCGGTAGATATCTAATGAAGAAAATTTCATTGGTAGGTATTAAGATATGGCCATAATGAGATTTGGTGCAGTTTTAGAGAATTTCTGAAAAAGAATAATATATTATTGTTATTGAATAGGAGAAACCCAAGTCTTGCTGTTGACAGATTAAGGACTGAGACAGATGTAGGAGTAGGACAGAATGATATGCCAGGGCCTGGCGCTGTGATGGCTTAGTTCTGAACTGTGTGTGTGTGTGTGTGTGTGTGTTGTGTATACGACCTTAGTACTGTGAAAACTAGTGGGAATGAAAATTCGCTCTGTTATTGTAGACCGTCGTCCCAAATCAGCGAGCGCAAAGCGTCAGTCTATTACCACAAATCGGCGAGCCCATCACTACAAAACCGCAAGCGCGTAGCGCGAGGCTGCCAGGCGCGCAGGGTTGCGATGTTTTAAACAAACGATGTTTAAAACGTGTTTAAAACATGTTTAAAACAGCAAAAATCGAGAAATTTACATAGGCTCTTATGAGAATGTTTTTAACGTTTTAAACAAATTTTTTGTTTTAAACACGTTTTTTTTCAAAAAAACCGTTTTTTTTGCAACCCTGCAGGCGCGCCGGAAGCTTAGAATAACGAGCGCGAAGCGCGAGCCCGTGACCCGAAAATCGCGAGCGCGAAGCGTGAGTCCGTCATGCACCGCGCAGCGCGATACAAAACAGCGAGCGCGTAGCGCAAGCCTGCCGGGCGCCGCAGGCCTAGCCACCGCAAGCGGCTAGTTAATATTATAATCCGATTCAGGCCGACCCTGGTACTATGTCGCCCGCGACATAGCTTGTTTCTTCTTCGTCTTCGGCTCAGTTAAGACGCTGACGTCATGGTCGAGTGAGCCGTATGCTGTACAGTCTCGAGTCTTTGGCTCTTGGCGTGTTATCATTGCATTTTGCGTTTGGATTGTATTCAACTGTTGTAATGGGTCGTAGGAATCACATAGGAACGGAACAATAAAAATAGTAGCCTCTTTATTATCGAACATTCGAACGTTCCCAATAATAAATTTGATATGTTCAAATTGCAAGTTTATTTCATTTTAATGATTAGGTTCAGATGACTACGAATGGAACCAAACGTCTTATTGCGATGGAAAAGAATGAGAGTGATGAAATATGAATTCTTGAAATTGGTCTAAATAATGTGAATGGTGAAGCGGTAGGTAGAGCAAAAATATGAAATGAATGATCGTTGGTCGGTATCTAATTACAATGATTCTATTGTCTCCAATCTGAGTTTGTAGTTTTATTCGATAGAACGTGAAAAGCTAAGTGGAAAGTATGAGGTATGAACAGTTTGAATGAATAATAATTATCGATTATTTCAACTTGCAGTCTGTGTAAGGTACCTGTATTTAGTTTCTATTACCGGTTATCTTATGCCTGAGTTAGAAGCCAAATATCATCGAAATCAATATTATTTCGCAATGCAATGTTTACAAAGATGTATTGGAATCGAATTTTTTGGTTTTGACGGAATGTGAATATCGTTATAAGGAGGAGCTTGCTGGAAATACTTCTATAACTTGGTTTGATACAATGTACCTATACGCTAATATGACAGGTATACAGATAGATAGACAAAAGCTGAACATAATTCACAAAGCTTCTTCTATCAATTAATTGTTGGGCGTTTGTTTCTTTTACTGTTTTTATGAAATGAGATTGTACTCAAGTGGAGGTTAGGTTAGTCTATTCAATAAAATGTGATTACGAGAGTATTGATGAATAGATTATATGTCATCAGAGATTGCTCAGCTCCCAACAAATTAGACGCGAGAGAGACTATTTCTAAGAACAATTCTACTATCTGCAAGTTATGAAATACAAATGAAACGAGATTTTTTACAATGCGATGGGAAACTGAAATGAATAATTGCGAATAAAAACGTAGGGAACAGAATGATTTAAAAGTCGATCATGGATCGCAAATGCGGTAAGTATCCCGGCTTTATGGTCCACGATTCAATTTTGAATTTTAATTTACCTATACTTAGATCTAAGTACTTTGAAGTTGACTACAAAGGTAGTATAATAATTACATTGTTGTGTTTTGAGCAGACCAATGAAGTTTGTGGTAGTATTAATTAATCAAGGATTTCAATTCTATGTAATGTTAGGCCTACGATTTGTGTTTCTTATTATTCTTATCTCATGACAAAAATGACAATTGTTGGAAGGGTGTAATATCAGCGTTGTTTGTACTCAACAGTGGTTGCTTCAGGTTATTGCTTATTAATTGTTGAGTGTTGGCTTTTACAAATAGAATCAAAAAGATGTGATGGGAATTCTTAAAAAGGTGGTTCACACAATATGAGTGAAATTGAATACAAATGAAAGGGAATGTCTTACAAGCAATGGGAATATGAAATGAATAATTACAAATAAAAAAGTAGGAAATAGGATGATCAAAAATTGATTGTGAATGTGATATCCTAGCTTTGTAATATCAGTCATTCGCCGACCCTCGTAACAGCCCGCCCGCGGGCTGCTTGTTATTTCTTTCAGTTTGAATAATAGTTCTTTCATAATTTTTGGTGATTGAACATTTTTGACGGATATTCCATTCATTGAAGCGGGAGGGGAGGAGGTATTCGGGTGTAGATAACTGATATATGTGTGAAAGAGTGAATGAAAATAATATTTATAGAGCTTTGCTCATTTTGGAAAAAAAATGGAAACGAAAACAATTAGGTAATATAATGTAGCCAATAATGAACAAAATGGAAAAAATAAGTAGAGATGACAGATGTAGGGAAATAAGATAGGAAAAGTCGGTTTTTCTTTCGCGCTACGAATACTTTTTTGTGTTGCATCCGACACTTTCCAGATAGTTTAAAATATTGTGTGAATTTCTTTGAAAATAAAATGAAACAGGCACTGATTGATCGAAACAAGGGGACGATTACGGAGAAAGTTAAATGCACAGCAAATTCTATTCCTTTCTAATGGCTTCTCCTTTTTTTATAAAGTATTACTGCGAATAATCGCACTCGTACTGGTAAGTTTGAGATAAGAAACCATACCTAAGTTTCCGGACTTTCACATTGAAAGACTCCATATTGTGCTTCCCCTCTTTTTCACAGTTGGGAACACCATCGAGCAGAGTCTTTGATGGTTTTGAAATAAGATCAATTTTGGTAAGATTGTAATGCGAAAGTTTGTTTATACCGTGACTCTTGAAAGCAATTTTTCACTTTTTGTAGAATTTTACATGTATTAATTCAAATAAATGAAATCGGCACCACCCAAAAAAATGAACTACTCAAAATAAATAAATAAATAAATAAATAAATAAAAATAAATAAATAAATAATCTTTCCTAAGACTTCACCAATTTTTTTTGTTTTCTTTTTTAATATTATTGAATTGATTTAAATTTGGCGAGTATCTTTTGAGGCTTTATAATATGGTCGTAAGGATAGATGAGGATAAAAAAAAAAATAGGTCGATAATAGAAATAACTCGCGGTTTGATTTTTGACCGTGGAGTTTTGCACCTACATGTAGGTAAATAAGGCAAGCAAAAAGGCGTATTAACATTGCATAATTACGAGTAGGTAATATGTTAAGACGTTATTTAGTTCTACTTGTCTTTCTCTCTACGTTTGAATAGAAAAATTTGTCAGTTTTAAAATCATATTCTTAAGTTAGGTGTCAAAATTCTATGTAGAAACATATTGATACATAATTATTGTGAATTAAACTTTAAAAAAGTCAGAGATTGCGACGTAACATATGAATGAGCGCCCGTCGCCGTAGAGTTAGCGTATGTAATTTTCATCTACCCATTTGTGATTATTACGCAAGTAGTCGAAGGATGATAAGACAAGTTGGTCACCGCGAATTCGTAAGCATACTCGCACATACGTTACGGATGATTGTAATATTATTGTTGATGTACTGCGTTATAATTATTCTCAGTCCATTCTGTGGCGCGGCACGGTCTAAGATAAGCATGCCAGCCTTCATTATATTGCTTTTACCGTAACCAGGATATAGGTACACAGATATACCGTCCGCCAAATGAAAAATATTATGAAACAAAAATATGGATCGTTTTTTTTTTTCTCTCTCTCTCATTACGTACGTAAGTACTGTATTGTACATTTACGCGCACTTACTCGTACAAGGCTGCGTTGAAAAACGATCCAATCGTAAAAACTATATCACCACGGTATACCTACAACAGATATTCTCGTGTACGTTAAATACGAATAAAATAAGTCAACATTACTACTTCATTATGTTTAGTCATCTGTCAGTCATTCATAAGTCCACCGATGCGAGGAGCATAGGTTGGCACAACCAGCAGCATTGACAGTGACCCAGCAGCGTGTAGCCTATATGAAGTCATATAGGCTTTATTACGTAGGTAGTATGATAAATAAAGAGCGGAAGAAATTTTTAAAATTTTACAAACTTTATTCTGATGTTTTGTACAACAGTAGACTACCTATACCTACTCGTATAAGTACTTGAACAATTGACATATCTAACAGAGTATGTGTAATCGCGGAAAATCCAGTCCGCGCTAATCTCTCTGCTCTCTCACTCCCGTTGTCTTCGTCATTTATTCGTAGCTTTTCTGATTAAACTGAATGTAAATTTTCTCGTTAACGCGACTGGTTTTAGTTGAACGTAACTTGAAATGTATGTGAAAACGCGCTATACATAATATGTCTTTGATATACCAAATTATCAATTATTTCGTCGTCAACTAAAGCACTCTTGTCTATGCTGGAAACCATTGATACGTAGGAAAGATTTTCTGAAGAATGAAGAACGAAATTTGAATCGATTTTAGCAAATTCGTTCGACTCTTCTGTCTGCAATTTTGGATAAATGGCTGTCTCTATTGATAAAAATAGGACAACGTAAATTCGCCTCATTCCTGATGGTAGCGAATTCGCTCGAAAAACTATAGAAATTACATCGAGAATTTTCACTAGAAACAAATCATAAACGCCCAAGTTTAGATGACATTCTTTTCACGCAACAAATTTGCGTTCATATTTACGAGTATTTATGCACCGGTGATTTCAACAGCCTATTTTGCGTGAGGATGCCCTTCACTACACTGGATTGAGATAGAGGAGTCTAGATACTCACAATTCTCAACTTTTTGAGACGAGGCTTCTTTTGTTACTAGCTGAAAATTTGTCAACATTTTAGCGACTTAATATTATACTCAAACTCGACACCTAAGGAATCACCGCAAAATATTGAAAAATTTTGGCTAACCAAATCATCTGGTCCTAAAGAGTTGAAAGTGGTCGTTCAACTCTATTGACACTCCCCACCCAGGTGTGGCCGGACCCAAACAGCTACAGTGACTGAAACGAGGTGTCTAGAGAGGTCATTGGACGAGGTCGTAGAATTGAAAAGTTACTACGATAATAGATCATTAAATGTCATAGTGTATGTACTACGACCTATGGCCCGAAGCTGAATAGCTCCGGGCATTTACCCGTATTATATTCGGAGTTGAAGCGAAGAGCTGAAAGGCTGTTTGAGGCTTGCTACATTGACTGAAGCATATCGATGTGTAGTAGAGGTACCTAGATTGCTGAAAAAACAGAACCGCGGAAATAAATATTGAATACGTAAACGCACGAAATAATAATTTTATTTTGTAGTACGATAATAAGAAATACATACATGGAGAAAAGAAGAGATCGTCGACACTTCGAAGGATGTCGGAAATTGACTAAAATACATATAATCGTGGCGTTGAAACTTGGCCCACGCCGGAATTCGATTACTAAGATAGAACTAAAAATTCGATACATCGACAAGTAACCAAAAACTAAATCGGTCTTCGAATAATGAGGACATTAGTCATCAAGTGAGAGAAAAGGAGAAAAGAAAAACTGAACTCATAAAAATTTGTGACCACTTCTCGGCAACGAAAATGACTTCTTAGACGAATGGGTTGGGTGCATACCCAAAAGATGCGAAGTCCGTCGAGTGGAGACACTCAAGATGGGATGGTTACCCCTCATCTGTAAGCAAAGATGGACTACGTCGTGCTTTAGGAACTTTTGCTCTAGAGATTTCGCGGGGTGGATCGCCGATTTGTTATCCTCATATATCACGGGAACAGGAGTTCTATGACTTAAAAAGTCGAATAAGGACTTCAGCGATACTACTTGCCTATGAGCGAGAGAGGCAGTAATATATTCGGTTTCTGCCTAAGACAGAGCAACAGGATTTGGCTTTTTAGTGCGCCACGAAATTAGATCCCCAAATGCGTAAGTCGCATGGCCTGGAAAGGAACGGGCGTTGGAGTCATTTGGTCCCTTGTGAAGCGTTGGTATAATATTCTATCGACCGGAGAGAACGCCGGTACATCAGTCCTTTGCGGTAATTACCACTCAGGCAACTGCATAGAACTCCAAAGTTGGTTCAGCTTGCGCGCACGCGACCGTGATTACCGCAAACGCGATATGCGGTCGAGTGCAGTTCATCAGAAATGTCAACGATCCGACGGCTTCCCGAAATCGGGAAACAGGGAGTAAAGAAACCTCATCCAGTTTACGCTTCCGTTTTTTTGCAGCGTCCAATGTAATAATCGGGGTGGCTTTTCTCAGTTTGGAAACCGAGCGCCCGAATTTTTCGAGCAATATTCGGTATAATTCGATTGGAGAAGAGTAGATTTGTGCGGATACTTTTGAATTTCAGATCTCGACAGGAAATAGTATATTATAGTACTAGTGTGAGAAGTGCGCGATTATTGACGAGTCTGATGATTCGCGAAACGAGCCGGAACGGCGAGTGAAGCGAACAGACGAGTCATATCGCGCACTTCTCATACGTGTGCTATACGCTATTTTTTTATACAAGTACACAGAAGTATGACATTATGTTGCCGAAAATGGCGTTTGTATTATATTTTGGGAATTATTATTTCACTCAGTTAAATAATGAATCATTATTTCACTGTCAGAGACGATTGTTCAACTGTTTATGCTCTCACCAAAAAAGTCGCACTTTTACCACGCAAATCAATTGCATAATGTCATACTTTTTGTGTACGTGTTTAAAAAAGAAAATTTAATCTCTAAGATTCCAGATTTGAGTGGAATAAGAAGATGCGGTACTTTTGGTTTCCAGATCTTGACTTAGAAAAAATCTGTATTTCTTGCGCTCTAGATCTCGGTAGAAACAAAAGCTTCTCATTCTTTGGGTTTTGGTCGTCGAAAAAAGTACAAAGATAAATTTCCATTATGTTACAGTCGAAGACAAAGAAGAAAAAAATTAGGATGCTGAAGTTGAAAGTTTTGCGACGGCGAGCGGGGAACCCACAAGACCCGCACTCCACTGCGGAAGGTCTTTCGGAAAGTAGAACATATACAAAATCCTATCACATAGAGCTCGATAGTCGAAATTATTACAAGTCCCTCTCCTGTCATATATAGCTAGAGAGTCTCCAAGTCCCCACCTATCATGTATATGGCTTGGAGGTCGAAATTATTCCAAGTCTCCCCCTCCCTCTTCGTGAAGTCATCAACCTCGTGACGTCATCAACCTCGTAACGTCAACAATCTCGACCCGCTCGCGGTCGAAAATTTACTGAAAGTACCCCCCAAGAAAAGGGATAGTGGGTTCCCTGCTAAAAAACTAAGAGACCCGGGTACTGAGGCGCATGGCGACTCAGTCTTTTTTTCCTCTTTTTCTTTCGCGACGTGTTCGCCGTCTGGCCGCAAATTGTATTTATTTTTCGGCAGGAGGTACTATGACTCTTGAAAGATTTTCGGATTTTGAGAGATATTTAAACATCCTCGAGTAACCGATTGTGGCACACTCCTCCATAGCTCAAAGTCAACTAGAATTTTTCCTAAGGCCTTCTCCGCTGTGTAATCAACTATCGAGATTAGGAAATCCTTCTATTTAACAGCTCGCCTTGATTGATCTCTAGTAATAAGTCAGAGAGACCTTCCGGAGATCACACAAAATGAACTGTGCGTTTCTTCCTAGATACGCCTCTTTAGAAAGCCCGGATTCCCAAAAGTTGAAATTTATTTTAAAAAGTGATTGAACAAAAGTGTGTTCTTTTGTTAACTTATTTTGCATGTACGTACGTCTTTTTTGTGTAGGTTGCATTTCTTTTTTGCGTTCAATTATTACACATCATATTAGACAATTTTATCAATGCCATGGCAACGCTATTTTTGAAACAGATGGCACAATATTGCCATTTTTTAAGTATTCTTATTGGTCAAATTTTAAAAAGTGGGCGTGGTCAGTTGTTCTGTCAAGAATTTGACAAAATGTCGGCAATAAGGCATCAATTTTTCTCGGCGGGAATTTCCTTTTTAAGCGTGCGAGAAGGAGAATTAATTTTTACAATCTTATCATGAGTATACGTACAATATTCCAATTTTGGTTTAGAAATATGAGAACAGAAAACGATTAATAAAACTGAATAATCTGTCCTATGGTGATACTTTTTTAGTCGAAATAACTTTTATCAGAAAATTAGTACCGGAAAATTAGTACTTACAGGTACCTATCTAAAAAATTATACAATACAAAAGCGAACTCATAAATGATCAAAAACTATGTCTTTGTCTTTGTCTTTTTTCTTCTTCTGTCTTAGTATACGTATGCAACAGAAATTATGTATACCGATCTGGGCTAATGTAAGTGTGTACGTATATTCAAAAAATTATTTTTCCGAGTCAATAATGAATCAATTTGTACAAAAATTCGTAGGACGATTTAAATTATTATGGCAAAGCTGTTGGTACATATACCAAGTTAATAGAGAGCAATTTCAATTCTCATAAATTATCGCACGTTTGTATCTACGTATAATAATACCATAGCTTAAATAGCTTGATAGGCCACACTACCTAGCTGTACTGATGTTTTTATCATTTGTATTTATAGTATACGTACATGTACCGGTAACTCGCACTATAAATAATTCCAAAAACCTATCTAAAATAATTGTAATGTTTGAAACACGATTTCGACAGCGTGGGCCCTCTCAGAAAGAAAAGAAAAGAAAAAAATCCAATACATAGAAGGATATACAGTATTGTAGTTTGGGCTGGCCGGAGCTCATTGACGTTGAACATTTTTATGAAGCGACACGCCTCTAATTTGAACTGTCAAATCCGCAATACCGCTAATTTTATCCAATTTTCATGGTCAACCGTGACCAGGGCCGTATGGAAATCAATTGCCGAGTCATTGTTTCGTAATTTTTCGCCAGTTGTCAATTCTTCTTATCTCAACTGTTTCTCTCGGCGATTCTACATTCGAGTCCCGAAGAAAAGTTGCAATGTCAAAGAATTCTTATGAAAAATTGTGTTCTAGAATTATTGGTAGGTACCTACAAAATAGTCTAAATCGAATTACCTAGCGCGAATTTCATTTTTGCTGTTCCATGTACGCGTTTCCCTTGATTCAACGACTATAACCACGACCGCGCTGTATCAAAAGGACGATCAGCTGATTATAAAGATCACGTAGTACATACATTTACACAGCAATTTGGAAACTGCAATTTAGTAATCGTAAAAATACCTAGAGAAAAATTTTCTTCATCAGCGTGGTTATAGACTCCACATTTGTGGTCGTCAAGCAGATTCATTCTCGGACCAGATACTCATTAAGGAATTTCATTGAGCACAACATTGCAGCGAACCTGTTAACTGGTGAAGTGTGCTTCGATATTGCGCGAGTATAAACTGTGATAAAGAAAAGAATCTTAGGTAGTTGCAGTCGCAATTCGACTTTAATATGATCGATTTTTCGCTTTTGAAAGTTAATTATCATGATGCAAAAATCAATTCCGTCTTCCTATTTTATTCTATTTCAGTTCATTAGTCAAATTTTTCAAAGCTCTTCCCTCCCTCACGAAACGTCCGTTCCTTCGTTAAGGAAGTGGTTAGTTCGCTGAAGGATGAGCTAGCCGGCCGCCTTTGAATTCGTCGCGATATATAAATTTCATTTGAATACAATCATTATCACTGTCCAAGAAAATGAAAACTCAGATTCAGAATTGACTCCTTCATTCTACGTATTCACGTGCTCCATCTCTATGAGATCGTATCAAGAAAGAAAAAAAAAAAACGAGTCAATCTAACTAGTAGAAAGGGTTTTATCCAAGTTTTGAAGAATCAATTATTCGATTAATAATACTTACATATGTACCTCTTTTTAAAATGAAGGTACATTTGAAATAAGGAAGAAGAAAAAAAAAGATTCCATTCATATCTTAGTATTCAAGACAGAATAAATTAAATAAAATGACGTGAACACAAATTGACGGGGAGGCGGACGAAACGATCGTGTCGACAAGCCCGCGTCGCATGCTTGTCCAACCGTACTAAAATAACTGTTTATACTTAGTAAAACAATTGCTAGGAAAGTGATTGAGCCTACCTATCTCTTTGCTACCACTGACTCAATTGAAACGAGATTTTATTTGTCCTTTTGGAAAAAGTTTACAACTTTGATTGGCATAAAATTAATTCAATGATTTTTTCATCAGAATGCAGCCAATGTTGAAGTTGTTGATTGCAGACTTTGAACATTCCAACAGAAATTACATAAAACTGGAATATGTGCTAGACAAAAGCAGCAAACCGCATAGTTTTCAGCGTCAAAAATACTATGAGAATCAATTGGAACTGTTCGTGTTATTATTGACATTTTTTTTTTTTCTCTCGTTCGACAGAGTAATCCTTGCATGCGAGCAAAAAATGAGGAATCATGAGTCTGAATACAATTCGTTACGTAGACTTGTTTAATATATTATGATTATTCCTACCGTCTATCAAAAATCAACTATTGTACTCGTCTACATGCCTACTTTTAAAGGATCGTACGAGTGAATACATTTTCAAAGATATAAAAATTTAAATTTAATTACATCCGAAAATTTTGTAACCCCTCACTCACAACTGTACAAAGATTTCATCAGTGAGTGAAGGAAATTGTTGAATGAAGACTCAACGCGAGCAACAATTTTAAATTCATTGACGCGCACACGGAAGTATCCGGTTAGATTATTAGCTGAAATTTGAGACAAGAATAATTTAAATCTTTGTTCTATTCCTTAATATTTCAAATAATTTCGCATTTTACAGTAGCCTAATGCGTAACAGACAGATTCGAGGACAAGTCCTACCCTTCAAAATATTTTATTCGGGTTCTCCAAAATTATTTATTTATTTGAGGAGAGAAGAAGAAGAAAAATATGAAACGACTTTATGGGCACAGAAATAGGAACCTCGTAAAATTCTAATAATGTAGCTAAGCAGTCAATTCATAACTTTTAATCTTTAGCTACAGCGCGCATATTCATATATTTTTGATGGCGAATTCCATATTATTCTATCTGCAACAAATTCAACCCACTCCCGCTTTAGAATGTCGAAATTAGTGCTGCTAAATGGATGACGTAAACTGGTTTCTATTAATCAAGATAAACTAGAAATAGAGTGAGTAAAACGCGAAAGAAAAAATTCCATACCGGGAAACACGGAATATCCTGGATAAATCTTCAGACGTCATAGCGTAACTTAGTATGTGAGGACAGATTACTCTTGCCTACGTCCCGGATATCTTTGAAAATAGGAGAATCTGGACTTGACAGCGAAAGAGCCACTGCAGGTGGCAATGAATGGAAGCTTAGCCCAAGAAGGTGATTGTGATATTGAATCACAATACCTACTTTCTTATGGCGAAAACAAAATTTTCAAACTCATAAAAAATCAAAATCGTGATTTTATCGAGCCGTCTTCCGATAACCTTGAGCTATAAGGAATAATAATCCTAAAGCTTTTTCAGAATTAATAACTCAGGTTATTCGCGATGTTCGTGACTTCGTTTTCCAAGTAGCACCCTTTACAACTATGGAAAAGTTCACACTGATAGTTTATATTCTTATAGAGAAGGAAGGAAGAGGAAATAAGACGAAAAGATCTCCTAGTCCGGACGGGAATCGAACCCGCGACCTCTCATTTTCACGACGAGTGCGATCACCGCTACGCTACCAGGCCCTAAAATTAGATCGTCATATCTCGCGTTGTCATATACGTAATTTCTCTCTCTTTCTCCCTCTTTTTTAAGGCGTATGTTGAATGGAATAAGTCGTATGTACAATACGTACATCGAGGAATAATTTTAGATACTCGGAAATCCTTGACTAGTTCCATTCTTTTAGCGGGGAACCCGCAATCCGCTTTATTGGAGCAGCAATGGAGTATCCTCAGAAAATTTGCGCGAGTACATCCGCGTCCGCCTTTAGGACAATATCCAGGGACTTGGAATATTTTCGACCATCGCGTTGGCGTCCGACTTTGATGTCGTCATCAACCAAAGTTAAAATAGATTGCATAGAAGAATTTGTATAGGCTAGATATTATAGGAATTTTTCAAGTTCAGAGAGAGGCTTGAAGAGACATTTACGGATCCGTATCATACAACATGTACTCAGGTATAGTATAGATAATACGTAAACATTGCATTGCTAAGCGCATCAATATTCACTCTTATCCAGTTAAAGCCTCCCTTAGAGCAACTTTCTTTTTGTAAATCCGCTTTCTTTGGTTTTCCTTCCACCGAGACGTAAACAATTTCAATCGGTTTTGTACATCCGAGCACGAGGCTCCATCCAAGCATGCCTGTTCAGCCCTAATACGTCTACTCAACTAAGGAAACAAAAATAAGACTAGCTGTTTCCCACGGAACCGTGGAGCTTCCACTGTCATTGCAAGCAAATTTTTCATTCAATTCCCTGCTATGGTAATGAAACAAGAGTAGGTACCAGTGAGTGCGGTGTATTACAGAGATCATAAAGTAATACCCAGTGTAGGTCCGAGTCTATCGACTGTCACGCACGGCTCTTTCAGGAGTCTATATCATATATTCAAAATAAACTCCAAAAACTTAAGACATCAAGATCATTTTTGTTGAAAAAAAAAAAAAAAAAAAAAAAATTGAAGGTCCACATCCAAATCCTGAAAATATGCCGCATTCTTTGTTCAAAATATGGATACGTGTGTCTACTAAAATTGAGACTCTTACCTTCAATAGGAGTTTCCCTTGAATAATTTTTGAGCAATCCGTGTTCGCACGCAATTCTTACCTGAAAATATCTTATGAGAAATTTTTCTAACATGTATTGGCCCCAGGAGTGAACTGAACTCTCCTATTCTTACTGGAAAGAGCGCTGTTACTAATTCGGCTTGCATCTTGCAGGACGATTAACAAAACTGAGAAGCAAACGTTGAATTTGGGCTGTAGGTACATCCATGAAAGCACGTTCCTATCAAACTACAGCGATAAGAAGCAAAAGGCAAACTTATGGTATTTTCGCATTAACCAATGGGCTCGCGTAAAAAAAAAAAAAAAAAAACTCAACAAAAAAAAGACGTTTTAGAAGAAAGTGAAGCGAATAAAATTTGTAGGAAATGAAATTTTTTATCAATCGCAAATTTTGCTCCGTGTGTCGAGATATTCACCCTTTTACTCGCTGATACATGAATATAGGTTCCAAATAGATTAGAAGTCTATGTAGAACACTCTTTGACGGGGTTGTATCATAGAGACATCAAGCTGAAAAACATGTCATAAAATTAGACCGAGAGTGGGATCTCCAATAAATAAGCACAATGATTTACCTATATCGGAACAGACTATCGAAAAAAATTATAAACCCTACCTATTCAAAAATGTGAACAAGAATCTGTAAGTAGAGGTTATAATAATATAAATCATTAAGTATCTACTAGAAAAAAAAAGTATCTCGATTAAAACGTTACGGTCACACTAGTACTGTTGAAATTTTTATTTTTGGGTACCTATAATAGATGAATTGGGAAATTACGTTTTCTCATGTGATTGGCCGGAAAGGAAAGGATGAATACCTAATAGATGAACAATAAATTTAGTTGGTATTCTGTATTCAAAAGAGTCCAGATCTACAATTGAACCACCTCCAAGTCGGTGATATGTCTTCATGAAAAAAAATTAAGTCATTATTATTGCCAATGCATAGGAGTCTGAGACTGCAGCTATACGTTCTCACAGAATAGGCTATGTTCTTGTATTTACACTAGGCATTTGTAAATAAATTAGAGTACAGTAATTCGACATTCGTCTCGTAACCCTGGTAATGAAAACTACAAATTTTCAAGTTGGAAAAGTGATTCGGTAAACGAAACGAAGTTTCCTTATCTTCTTTCTCCTTTAAAATCCATGATTCCTTCCTCTTTTTTCAGCAATATTACTTTTCACCTATTACCATTATTCTATCAGCTTTAAAAATGATAATCGAAATACAAAGCTACCGTATAGATATTTTGAAAGTTATCGGCAAAGTTCTCAAGAAACATTGAAAGATCACGTCAATTATAGGCTAATTATGGGGCTAATTATAGCCTATAATTGATTGACTAGGTAGGTAATCTTTGAATTATAACGTGTGATATGGTGAATTATAGGAAAGTACGAATTGTTTATCTAAAGAAAATGCGACAGTACAGAAGTTTAAGACAGGATATTGAAGAAGGAGAAAGAAAAAGAAAAAGAGGACCGCAGTAATAGCTAGCTGCAATCTCAGTATTCATTCCATCGAATCTGGAAACCAGTTTCTAGTTGAAAAATATTATCAAACGATGGACGTACATATTGTATATTCCGCGATACACAGATAGACATCGAGGAAAACAATTATGCACATAGATTGCATCAATGCCGGCCTTATCCAATGAAGTAATAGACCTAAAAAGCGGAGCATTGGAACATTCGACCATATTATAATCGCGCGGGTAAACGATGCCATCTTCCACAATGGCAGTATTTTTGGCGCATGGAATGTCACTATACGACTGACGTGAAATAAAAGAAAAAAATCTACACTCGTAAAACAAAATAAAAGCAGCAGCGAGATATTAAATAAAATGATACGAAAAAGCTGTTCGACGAGTGAAGGTCAACAACCATCCTCATCGGGAAGCGGATTTTATGCATAGGTGTGTAGTGGCCCGTAGGCAGACTCCCGGAACCAGCTTCGCGATTAAACTAGATACCACCATCGCCGCCACCGTACCATATTTATCAGTACACTTTACTGACCATCTTGTTCCTTGCAAGTGTTGCACATCTCCGAGCAGTATTCGCGATTGTACCTACCATAGGCTACGAGTATATATTGAGAGCGCGTAAATTGACCTTTTAATGTTCAGTGCACGTCCCTACACGGCTTGTGCAACTTCAACTATTTCAATCACGCGCTCTCATGTTGTCGAAAGGCAAAGGGTAATGGCCTGCCTGTTGTCTGATTTGACTTGAGGGTTATTTTCAGATTCAATCTATTTCATCAATAATATTATGTTTGAGCGTGTGACTTTCAAGTTGAAACCATCGTAGCCTCTATCTATACAAACGAGGTAGGGAGGGGGTCAGTTTCATTCTCTGCTATTTATGAATTTCTTTCACCTCTTACTCGGGTGTTATTTCTATAAATGGAATTCAACTCGGGAACTAGAACCTAATAGAGTACTTAATAGTAAAATAGCACCGGAAGTGGTGAAATAAGTCATACTGTCATGAATTTCCAATACTTCACAAAAAAGAATTAACGAAACCGAAAAGTCACCTTTTGAAAATTTTCTAAATCTTTCTCCACCGCCATCCACCTGTACTCGTATACAGTGAAAATTCTGAAAATGCAACATTACATTGCATCATAAGTTGTCCTAAGAGTATGTGATTGAGCTCGACAGACTGCAGATGTTTATTACTATTATTTGTCACAAAGCTTCAATTTCTCAGATCGTAATTTTTTTCCTGTTATTCCAACAATGAAGTAGTGGTACTTCGTTATCACGATTTACAATTTCGCACCAATAGTCCAAAAGATGCCTACACTTTGTTCAATCGTAGATTTGGATTTGGATGTACGTCGATGTAACTCTCTACGGCAGGTTAGTACTTACACGCAATTCAAATTAAGGTAGTAAGCTGAAAAATTAGTGCCGTCCTCACGATTTTTATTTTCTATATTTTGTTTTCCTCCTCATACCAATCGTTCGTGTATTATGGTACATCTCTTTTAAAAAATTCCCATAGGTTTTTCCACTCGGGCGATCGAATCTTATATTTTTCATTAATTTAGTTTGTGACAGCTCATTCGCTTTGAGCCGCAGTGCTGTCGAGGGGAACGATGAAGAAATACTGTCCAAAAGACACCGAGAGTAGGTGGTATAGAACAGTAGTGAACTTTAAGTTGGATATTTTCTCCTTCTCCTAATCCTTCTGGATACTCGTTCTTATAACGTGTGCAGTGCCTACTGATGATGTAGGTACCTAGGCCTATCTAACCTCAACGTGGCCTAACTGAGAAATAATGAAGTTTAGATATGGGAGGCATGTGTAAATTATTTTATAGCAAATTATTGAGAAGTCGGTGATGCTTACGCTGCTGCGTGAGCTTTTTTTGTTAATAATTTTCATTCAAATATGTCATGGGCGTGTCTCAATTTGGTCTTTCGATAAGTTTATTTCACTTCGAATTTATTAATCTCTTTCACTAAGCGTCTTTGGTGAGTAGGTGTTATGCGAAGTCATTTTTCAACGGGTAGGTGCAAAAGACAGCCGATCAGAATAAAGGAGTTGATAAATCTTGACAAGGCACGATTTTTAATAGAAATTTATACTTACGGATAATTGGTCTTAATTGAAAATCGATAAAGAGTGATGTTCTGCGGGAATAGTAGGTACCTCCAAGTAATTGGCAAAAACGTATATATTTGTAAGTAAATTGTAAAAAAAAAAATTGATTCCTGTAATATACTAGTACAAAAAAGTCGAAAATATCAGGCAGATTAATCAGACCTTATTAATTCGTACTTTGATCCAACTTTGAAAGGTCAGATATTGGATGCGGGATCGGTATCTGATCGGTATAGGTACATAAGCGCGCCGTACAATCGGGTATGGACAGACCTTTCCTCTCTTCTCTCTGGCTGTTCGAATACGTAGATACTCGTATACGAGTAGGTACGGGAAGTGCTTTTCGCGTATAACGTAGAATACGTTCAACTTTATGTCCTTCAGCGAGGTCTTTCCTCTCGTCAGTTGTTCTTCTTTGTCCCTCGGCTATAATTTCACGAAATATACTACATGCGTTTGTGTGGGTAAATATAGATAGGTATGTTGGAAATAATCGTCGTCGTACGTACGAAGTTTTACGTGTACAAGAAATGCAGACGGTTGTCGTCAAAAGACGAATGAAGAGCGCGATTACCTATACAGTCTCTTTCGTGGAAGAGGGAAAGAAACGAGTTTTTTACCCGCATTTAGTAGAAATATTTGAGCTTACCTATTATTTTTTATTCGTTCGTCCTCTTCGACGTAGTCACAAAAAGAGAGAGAGAAAAAAAGAAGCCCTACTTAGTAAGAGTAGTTAATCTTTTCATCGCCAGTTTTTAAACTTTATGCGTTCGCCCACTCCGCCAAAGAAACCGGAATGAAAAAAAAAAAAAATTCTAGCTACGCTTAAAAATTTTACGTAGATTATAAACAATATTTTTTCATTTCCCGTCAATTCGTCGTGAAGGATGATGTAAACAGTATCACGATTCTATACTACTTAGTATATCGAAAAATTTGCGAGCGGCAGCAACATGAGGTCGTACGTCAAGTGGCGTGTGACCGCGAGTTTCGATCAACGTCAGCGTCAGGCGCGCCTCCTCATCAGATCCAATCGCGCGCGTCGCGTCGTATTTAGAAGTATTAATTAAAAGTTACCGCGAAAAGGCGCGACACTTGAATATAAGTAGTTGACGGGACAATAAAACGCAATGTTCGATGGTTTATCTCGTTGGGATATACTCGCGCAAAAACATTACTCCGAATACTTACCTACCGACATGTGTGGTCATTAATGATATACCTAATAATTATAATTATGCTCTGACGCATAATTAATGCACAAAAATTATCTCGTATTTACGCGGGCGTGTCATATCGGAGAGCATGTATTGTTTCGAGTCTGAGTACTGCGGGAGCGACCACTGATGTTATATGGAGAGATGCAGCTGCTACAGAACGAAATAAATATTTGTTAATTGTTTCTTTCATCATTCCACTTGTAAGGCAGCCCTTTGTAGTATCGATAATTGACAAATGAAAGAAGTGCAGGCAGAATATGAGGTAGTTTGTAACGATGAGCCGTAATACTGGGAAACTTGAAAAATCTCTTTTACCCTTAACATTTTTCTCATACACGTATTATTGGTAATACTAAGGGTAATACCATAACATCTTTCACACAACAAGGGGCGGTGAAGCCCCCCAGGCTGCCATCCATTATTTGTTAGGAACGTGTATTTCACACGAATATTCCAGTTTATTGACCGCAGTTCGTACGACGATGCGATGTGATGCGATGTTTGATCGTAGGTTTTCGTCGCTTCGTCGTAAACCGTCGTACATCGCACGAGGCTCATATATCGCTTCGTCGTTGCTACTATAAATATTTCTCGCACGATACTGTAGCTCTTTGTTTACAACCGGAAATATGTCAAATTCGCGCAACTTCGTCCGACGATTTCTCAGCGAAGAAATCGTTTACTCGTGTAAAAATATATTATTTTACAATTACAATCGTCTCGACAAGTAGAATCGTTTACATATTATGTAATATATAAGGAATTTGAAGGTAGTTTGATAAGTCACCATCGTGGTTTTTCCTGTCGTTAAAACCTTTTTTTTTTTTTTGAGGATTATTCTCGTCGTATCCTGTTCCTATTCTTTCCTACTTGATTTCATGGCCATACTTGGTTGTGAATTTAGGTACTTGCTTTCCCATTCGTCTATCTGATATCTTACGTTGGAAGAGGCAAGCTATCTTATCGTTTGATTTGAAGTTTTGGTCAACAAGTGTTTTGCTCGTTGCACGAATGCTTGAGTATTGTTTACCGACTATGGGTAGACTCCGTATCCTGTAATGAGTTGTGACCAATCCCAGATTTTTAGCAGGAAATTTGGGAACTATTGGTATTTTGAGTGATGCGTACATTCAATATCATTGTGTTCACACAGAGAGAGCATATTATTTTAAATTGGTTGCTCTGAATGACAGCCGTATTCCCAAACAAACAAAATAATTTCAAGTTCGCTTAAAGAACCAAAAAAACACTTATGTAACCTCGCGAGATTACTTGAGTGTTTTTTTTGGGGGGACTTTCCGGGACTCTTAAGTGCACTTAAAATTATATTTTTTGTTTGGGAATACGGCTGTCAATCTATTATAGAGACTACTCAAGTTTTACGAACCCGATTTTCGATTTTTAAAGGAAACATTCATGTAAAATAATTCTTTGAAAATTCGCTCTTCTTTTGTGATACGAGTTTACATCAGGTAAATATCGTCGTCAGAGTTTGAAACTACCTAAGAAAAGATACTGGGTTCGAGAAAGAATTGGGAAAATTACATCCGGTTTCTCATATGGGAAACGACTGAGTGCGTCTCATGTCTCTATACAAACTGATGAATGCTTCATGGGTTAGCCGCTTCATGGTATGGTAGAGTTTTTAACTTACTGTCCATCCATTTCCTTAATCATTGCGACTGGTAAAATATTGATGAATTACAGTGAAAGCCGCTTAATGTGTTCACGCTGAATAGAATAATTTGGTTAAAAGAATCAGAATGGGTGGGAACGGTCCGGGTGTATCTAAATGTGTAGTAATTTTGCCGCCTAATGTGATCAAAAAACCGTTTAATAAAATCGGTTTTTCTTCTGAATGCAGTGAATTTTTCGGCATTGTATGACAGAATGCTCCTGAAACCCCTTCCCACAAACAAATGCTGGATGCTATCGATGGATTGGGTCACGGTTTCAAGTGCTATGGTGAAAATTTTGATTTACATTATACTTATGTACTTACGAAAAATACATCAAAAAAATGATTGAAGATAGTAAAAAACAAACGCATATCAACGAACTTTTTTCAAATAAAAAGTGAAACTGTATATTCTGTATGTATACGTTAAAAATTATCTGCACTACAATTTTGTGTTGTAGTACATACAATAAAAAAATTATGATGTGAAAAAAAAATTTTTTTATGAAATTTCCACCCCCGGATTTTAGAATCAGTCGGTTATTACGATTACTTTGACTGCGAACGAAAGCGATCACATTGAGCGGCTTTCACTGTAGTCCGTTTTTTGCTGAAATACAGCCTTTACCTGTCAAGTTAGCTCTTACTGTTAAAATCCAAGTATTTACAAAACGTTGATATCTACTCAACTCATAGCTGGCGGTCAGGCGCGCCGCCAACCGCTAGTAACGATATAAATTAAAAAGATGGCAACCAAAGCGAATTGGCTCTTCATTTAATTAAACTGTGTTCGTCGCGAAAAAATAAAACTATTATTTATTCCATATTTTCTTGATTTGAAAATTAAACTTAACGCTGATTCCGAAGAAAAAGAAACAAAAAAACAAAAAAAAAACAAAAAAAACAAACTAAATAACCCTATGGAGCTAGAAAGTGGGAGAGTTTTCAATTTTTTATTTTAGAAATCTTGGCAAATTGGTCAATTTGTGACACAATTTGGACCATAACTCGCCACAAAAAAGTCGTAGAAAGTTGAGCAGGGGCGCAATTATTGAAGATAAAATTGAGATACAAATTTCGAAGATTCGAAGTATACATTTAAGGTTTCGCGGTTTCACGCTGGAACAGATTTAGTGCGAACTCCCATTAAACTGGTTACATCTTTCTGCTCCACCCGGTACCTATACAGACAAACATTCTACTTTATATAGATATATTACGTTCGCCATCCGCCAAATTTATGGACCGTATTCGTTTTCATCACCATTTTCGCTGTGGTTGATATGACGGGTAAAGTTGTCGCATATCGTATCGTATCCTACTGTATTGTTCACCTGCCAAGATAAAGTGTAGTAGGCTATACTGTACAAATAACATAATATCCGGGTTAGTGATATACGCGGATATGGTGGCTATTCATAAATATACGTAGGCTACTGAATCCATCTTAGAATTTTCGACGAGAAATGCGTACACGTGGGATTATTGCAATCATTCGCATTACATTTCTTACATAATAAATTGTATACCTAGGTATATCGGTGTTTTGTGCACGACCAATGACGAATGTAGAAATATTTGCGCAACGTCAAGATCTGGTATTTGGTAGATTACCTACTCGGTGTGGCGGAGTATCATTTTGACGAATTGATGACAATAGTCGTCGCCGACACAATTTTAATTCGACGAGGAGGTCGTCGTTGCAGCTCGTGATCTTGAAAAAATGATACACTTCCGTCAAACATTCTCGTAATCGTCGACAATGCTGGTTACGACTATAAATTTTTTTATCGAGAAATTTACAAAATTTTGTTACGAACCTGGAAATTAAGATTAGACCCCGTGGAGAATTTAACTAATGAAGAAAATAACCTTCCCACTCCTTCCAATTCTCTAAGCTAATTTATAAATCACGGTCTCGATCTTTTCATATTCGATCCCTATCCTAATTTCCACGTGGTGAAGATTTACTCGTACATCACAACACATACACACACACAACTCAATCTGTACGCGCATGCTTATAAATATACGAGGAAAAATAGAAGATGTGGTTATATGTAGTAATGCTGTTGTAAGTTGATGATACTATTGATCTATTGTAGGATGGAATTATGAATCCCTATCAGGATTCCTACCTCGAATATCTGTTTCTTGTAATCACATAAAAGGGAAACCAAATCGTTCGCTCATATAATTCGTCGAACGTGTTCGTCGACGTTTGCAAAAATATACAGATCGTGTATCTAGGTAGTCTGTATTTCTAACCGTCGACACAAGATTGGTCACGCAATCGCGCGTCATACACCTATCGACACGGCCGCGTCCACTACTAGCTAGGTTATTCGCGCAAATTCTTTGTACAGGGCTTTTACAATTCTTATCGGTTTGCAGGCTGATGCATGATGTTCTCTCATTTACTCCCGCGGGCATTATAGTCTCGTCATTCTTTCTTGCGCGAAACATAGTCCATCCTGCAAATTAAGATGTGATCGGGAAAAAGGTATCTGTCTCGATGAAAATCATAATATTATATCAATATTTTTTCCTGATTCATCTTCGACGCTTGTAAAAGCCTATAGGTAGGTTGACTTATTTCACCGAAAAATTACATTAGACCATCATCGGGTTTATATTCTCATGTTACAGCCGATCCGATAGCCAGTCAGAATGCTCGCTGAACGAAGAAGGTGAGAGCTCGAATACCGCATCGCGACATAAGATAGTTGTGATGGGAGCGGCCAAAGTGGGAAAAACATCTCTAATATCGCAATTTCTATATGGAACGTTCAGCGAGAAATATAAACGCACCATAGAAGAAATGCATCATGCCGATTTCAGCGTTACCGGAGTTCCTTTAACTTTAGACATACTGGACACGTCCGGATCGTACGAATTTCCTGCCATGAGAGCGCTCTCGATCTCATCGGCTGACGCCTTTATTCTTGTGTATTCAATCCTCGATGCCAACTCTTTTGAAGAAGTTCGACAAATACGTGATCAGATAATCGAGACAAAAGGTACCGCTGAAGTACCGATAGTCGTAGTCGGAAACAAATTCGATTTAGCGAACGATAAGCGTCAGGTAAGTGCAGTGCGTTTGTAATATTACGATAAGAATATTTTTCGTTTATGCATTACAAACCGAAAGCCCTACCCACATGTGAATGTCGAATCACACAATAAAGAATGTTTAATCTATATATATATATTGAACATATTTCCAACTATGTTAATACGAATTTTACTTAGCCAACTAAGAGGTGTAAATTTACCTCCCTCCTCCTCATAAACACACAAAAGGAAATCTATCACATTGGCAAAAGGAACACTAACATAAGTCTGTAATGATCAACACAAAAAAATTATTGAATATTAATTTATAAATCAGTCCTTAGTGCTTCTCATAAAAAAACCTTTGCATCGTACTGCTGCAAGACGACCCCTTCTTGCAACTTCAGAACTTAATTAAAGCTCCGCTAGTAAAATTTTTAAAAATTTTGACGCTATAACCTTCTACTCTCTCCCATCATATATAGCTCGAAAATCGAAATTTTTCCGAACTTCTATCATATAGCTCACGAGTTGAAATTTTTTCAACCCCCCCCCCCACGTATCGTATAGGTATAGTTCGAAGTCAAAAATTTTTTCAAATTCTCTCTTATCATATAAAAGCTCGTAACAGATAAGAATCTTTTCTTTACGTTTTCTATAAAACAGGTTCCCTGTCCCCCTCATTTAACTACGATAAAGGACTCCTGAGTTGTTTTCCCCTCGGCTATGCTTGTCGTCACCTATATTATTCAATGCCCGCAAAAACGCTCATTTTTTTTCAACGGCGTCGACTATAGCATTTATTGACCACCAATAAACGGGGAATATTAAACTGCCCGAAAATAAAAAGATGTTTGAACAAAAAACAGCATTACGAAAAAATTATCGAACAGAACGAAATAAATTAGTTGTGGTAACGAAAAGTACAGTACACGAAATTTTTAGCTCGGAGAAATGGTATTTCCTCTCTAGAATTCCGGCTCCCCCTTCTTTTGCCCACAGACATTTCGTCCATGACGCTTTTCGTCCACGACACATTTTGTCCAATGAGACATTTCGTCCACGACACATTTTGTCTAGGGAAAATATGTCCAAATTTTTTTTTGGTCCAAATTTCGTCCAAAATCTTTTTTTAAAGAAATGTACGTGTGATTTCGAGATTTATTGTTATCATGTCACAAGTATTAGTTATAATACAAATACATAAAATGGGATAATAAATATGACATTAGTTTTGTAGACTGTGTAAATAGGTACATTATGTAGGATAATGTTACATTATTTTGAAAAATGCTACTCTTCTTCATCTGAGACCGCACTCGATCCTGAACGTTGCACATTCCGTAATTTTAAACAATACAAAATGGTTCTAAGGTATAAAAAACCTCATCTTTATATTTTTCATAATTCTGTACGATAACCTTAATACACTCCTGATTACTCGTATACTTTTTTGGAACGGTGTGCTTTAAATTCGTGTGACCACCTTGAAGCAGCAAAATGAGGGTTTCATTCATTTTCTGATCTTTCTAAATGCGCTCCAGGAATTTCCAAACGGACGCATGGTGCACTCCCAGCAATTTTTCGAAAGCATATTCCAACCCTCAACGACATTATTTGTTCGGGGTCCATTGTGGAGCACGTTTTCGTAAACATTCCACACACCAGGACGATATTGTGGTGGTACGGCCTTCCTACGTTCTCTGACGTACGAAAATTCCTTTGGACGAAATGTCTTATGGACAAATAAAGATTGGACGAAAAAAGTTGGACGAAGTGTCCTTGGACGAAAGTTCGTCTGGACGAAATGTCTTTGGACAAAAAGTCGTGGAACCAGAATCCCGTTCATTATCGATTACAGCCAATTTCCTCGGGTCTACAAACTAGTTTCCTCATCTCCCTACTTACCAACCCTCTCTTCTCCCCCAAAATTCTCTACTTCTCTCATTAGAATCTCATCTTGACTACCATTTCGAATTTTAGCCTCTTCTCCTCATCTTCTCATCCACCCCTCATGGACATACTCATCACCTCTCACTCGCCTCGACCTGTCGAACCTACTAAAATCGGCCAATGTAATCTATACAAGACACATTAAAGACACAATTGATAATGAATTCCCATCCCACAACCTGTGCTTCACAGATGGCTCCAAATCGGGCCCTAAAACTATAGCTACGCCTTCTCCATCAATGGTGAAATCTCACACTTTTGTTTGAAAAACTCGACCTTCATATATTCTGCTGAACTATCTGCCATCTATACCTGCCTTACTCACCTCACTATTCTCCCTCAACCCTGTGAATTCCTCCTCCTCTTAGACTCTCTTTCCCCTCTTCGAGCCATACAAAATCCTTACTCTTCCAATCCTATCGTACAGCGCATTCTCATAGTCCTACACAACTTAACATATTCTCTGTCTTCAATTGCTTTTCTTTGAATCCCTGGTCATATCAGTCTACCGGAACACGACGCAGTGGACCTGGCTGCTAAGCAAGTCTTGCTTCTTCCGTCAATCACTGATCGCTCACCTTCTCCAGCCTATGACTTAAAATCATTCTACCGTTCACAAGTGACCTCATCATGGCACAACCTCTGGTCTTCTCAACCCTGCAACAAACTTCGTTCGATTAAAAAATACCCGACCCCTGGTCCTCTTCAATCTGTCCCTCTCGCCGCAAAGAAATAGTTGTAACTCGACTACAAATTGATCACACTTGCCTAACCCTTTTCTTCCTTATCCTTGGACTCTCTGCCCCTCCCTCACGCCAATAATGCCAAACTGAAAATCTACCACTTTTTCACCTTCCCTTCTCTCATAAATATTAGACACTCGTTTCCTGCCATACCACGTCTGCTCTTTCCAACAACTCAGAAACCATAACCGCAACACCTTCAACTTCCTCCGATCCACCTATTACTACAAGTCTATTTAATCCGAACATCTCTCCCCGAGCTAATAACCGTTGAGTAGTCAAAGAGGTCGTAATTAAAAAAAAATTATTCTCCCGAAAAAAGAAGAAAAATGCACGAATTTTCTAGTGTTTTCTCAAGAAAACAGAAAAAAGAAAAATTTTCAGTACCTAGCTACTTGAAGGTTTCTTGTATCTTTGAAATTCAATATTCAAATTTTTTAAAATAATTTCGATCATTCCTTTTTTTTTTTTTCGGCAATTACGGGGAATATTTTCAATAGTCCCTGAATTCAGTCTACAGTTTCGCTTCTCCTGTCAAGATCTGGAACCCAAAAGACATGAAGCTTTTTTTCTTACCATTATTTAGTACTCAAGAAATTCGAATTTCTTTCTGTTAAGGTCTACCGATGAAAAGATTTGCATCTTTTCGTTTTAGTCAGATTTGGAATTCAATTTTTCATTCCACCTTCATTAAAAGAGAAGTTCTTAAAACGAAAATAATAGTGTCTTATTATTATTAATGTGGAATAGACCAAAAATGTTTTCTTTCTAATTTTTCAGTGTTTTCTTTTGTATGGGTATCCATTTATCAGCCCAAAATAAAGATTTGAATCCCCGAAAAGAATAACGTGTAATAACATAATATTTATATAATATAATAAAGCACACTTTGTAAACAATCATTGTGTATACGTCGGTCGGTCTGTGTAATCAGTAATCTTCAACGTGGGAACATAAGGGGTGCTATGGTGCTATCAGCCAGTCATCGCCGTAGTTGATGCTTTATTCTTATTGGTCTAGAAAAGTTTTATTATCATCATCCTATATTATTATCACTCGGCGTTCGAAATCGGTAGTTGGGAGAGAACACGCGACTGAACTGAGAAACCAAACGATGAGATTTATTTCAGAAAAAATTAATAACGAAACGAAATTCCAAATTGTCCGATAATATCGGATGACGTAGATATTTTAGTGCGTATTATTTATTCATGATCGTACCTAGCTTCGGCTTTTCGTGAATCATGAAATTTGGAACAAAGTAGAACTAGGTAGCGAAAAGTTCAACTCAAGATTTCCTGAGAATACCCATATATACGAAATAAATGCCCTGGTTTTCTGTTTCGTTTTGTGAGGAAAGTCGATCGGAGAAATAGAAAGTAGTTCGGTGTGTTTTTGATCGATTGCATAAATAGAATCGTGGTTCGAATCATGAATACAGAACGTGATCTGTTATATCATCATCCTCTGTTTCGTATTATCACTCTGCTGTTTCAGTGCGATACTGTTCGAAATCGAAAGAGAACTGAATTAAGAAATGATGAGATTTATTTCAGAAGTAGGTAATAACGAAACGCAACTGAAAATTGTTCCATAATATCGGAAGACGTACCTAGATATTTTATTGGGTATTATTGATTCGCTTGATGGCATCTAGCTTCGGTTTTTCGTGAATTATGAAATTTGGAACGAAGTAGAATTAGGCCTAGGTAGCCAAAAGTTGAACTCGAGATTTCATGAGAACACCAATACAAAATATTTCCCTGGTATTCTGTTTTCTTCTGTGAGTGAAGTCGATCGTATGAAAAGACTGACAAGCGCGAGTGGACCATTATTCATTAACCGGAGAAAGAGTTTAAAAAGAGGTAGCGAGCAGTTCGATGTGTTTTTGATCCATTGCATAAATAGAATTGTGGTTCGAATTATAAATGAGGAGTTATCTGTCAAAAGGGCACCCGTCAAAGGGGTGCCCTTTTTGTGGATATCCACATTTTTGAATTCACTGAACCGTTTCCTATCAATATACAAAATTTTGAAAAAACGAAAAATTACATGTACGCGTATGGTCACTCAATCCCATCTCCATAAAAAGGGCACCCGAGGTACACATCTTTATGGAATTGTCCCAGATTCATTTGTCGATCAATTTGAAAAATAATTAGTGATCTGTAAAGATGAAAACACGCAAAATATTTTCTGTTATTATAGATTTTTTGATAAAATGAATGTGGAATGAGTAATCTGAACATGAAACTTCAAAGACATATTTTGAAAATCAACTATCGCTCACAGGTGCCCTTTTGACAGATAACTCCTCAAATACAGAATGTGATCTTCGATCGCATGAAATGATATCTGGCTAGCCATGATATCTGATCTAGTTTATTTATCAATTCGAATTATGCAATACTGATAGATGAAAAATAAAATAGCATATATCAATTCTCGACTTCACTGGATTCAAGATTTCAAGGAACACCCATGGGAAATATACCCAGTTAGATAGAATTGTGGTTTAAATTATGAATACAGAACCGCTTGAAATGATATCTGCTCTATTCTAGGTATTCATCAATCAAATTATTTGATACCGGTAGATATCTAATGAAGAAAATTTCATTGGTATTAAAATATCGCCATAATGAGACTTGGTGGGGTTTTAGAGAATTTCTGAAAAAGAATAATATATTATTGTTATTGAATAGGAGAAACCCAAGTCTTGCTGTTGACAGATTAAGGACTGAGACAGATGTATTGGGATGTTAACCCAAGTTGCGTAAGTTGGTAGCCGTGCTCGAACATGTGGGGGATAATTTTAACGTACCATGCTTCATGATGGGGAATTTGCAATTTTCAAATACGATTTAAATTATTACAATTCGTAATATCAAAAAATTATATCCTATAAATCGTTTAAACACTTCAAGAGAATCGATAACTGAAAGAAGTAATTCTAATGGTGAAGTATTGAGTCATCTACGACTAATTGAAAATCTCGTTTCTTATGGCCGAATACATTGAACGTAAAATCGTCACCCAGAAATTCAAGCGAGTGCGGCGAGAGAGGAAGGCGATTCTAGCGCTACCAAACATAGGTTAACATCCCAATAGTCTGTTCCAAGTAAGACCAGCAAAAACTAGTACGTTCCAAATAAGAAAGCCTGCTTTTGACAACAGCGCATATGGGCGATTGCTTATCAAAAGCGAGCACTCTTATTTGGAACGTACTGTACAGGCAGACCACACTGAAAAATCTTCCACGCGTCGTTCTTACAACCAATCACAGACGCCTGCGCTAAGCGTTTGGTGTGAATTTCGGACTTCCCCTGTGATACCGCATCGTCCACAGGTTTTTGCTGGTCTTACTTGGAACAGACTATAGGAGTAGGACAGAATGATATGCCAGCGCCTGGCGCTGTGATGGCTTATAGTCCATTTCATATAAGAACACGCTCAATTATCCGTAAGTAAGGGGGAATCCGCCAATCAGGAGAACGCGTGATAGTAGGGTATGTTATGATTGGCTGGTAACCCCTCGCAACCCGTCGTAGAACTCAGTACTAGGGTATCTGTTAAGCGCGTTCTTATATGAAATGGACTATAGTTCTGAACTGTGTGTGTGTATTGTGTTGTGTATACGACCTTAGTACTGTGAAAACTATGAAAAGTGGGAATGAAAATTCACTCTGTTATATGTAGACCGTCGTCCCAAATCAGCGCGCGAGCCCATCACTATTAATTTATAAAACCGCGAGCGCGTAGAGCGAGGCTTTCAGGCGCGCTGTAAGTTTAGAATAACGAGCGCGAAGCGCGAGCCCGTCACTAGGAGCGCGTAGCGCGAGGCTGCCGGGCGCCGCAGGCCTAGCCGCAAGCGGCTAGTATTTATATAATGAACGAAATGATAAATGTTACACGAAATAAAAAATAGTATCGCATGAGAAAATATTTTACAACCGCAATATAAATTGGCAGACCGAATGAAATAAAAACGAACGAAATATTAATATCATATCATGCACATTTGAAAAAAGTCTGAGACCGGTAGTACTTCCGACGGAAAAATTGTTTTATAGCGGTATACACAATCATTTAAAAAAAGTTTGAGGACGGTAGCAGCTACAAAAAAAACATAATAAATAATATAGGTACGTATTATGTAGTATGGAGAGAATAAGGCCACTTTCCAACTCGACTTTCAAACTTTCCGAGATATCTTGTCGTGATGGGCACATTAAACTTTGAAGAAGAGGCGAAGTATTGAGTGCAGCCGTCAGTCTCATGTTGCAGCACCGGCACACTTCAAGCTGTCCACTGATATGCTTCTGTCCTCATTGCGAGAGAGATAGAACGTACTTCAGAGCAAGATCAGTAGAAAAACAGCTACTGATCTTGACTTCAGAGTAGGTCCTCCTGATAGGTATTATCTCTCAGCTTCCCTTATCTCTCTATACGTTCCTCGCAAATTTACTTCCACGTTTCTACAAGTGCTACTCTTACGTGTCATTTTATGGTTCATCTCTTCTTACTTGTCACTCTCGTTGATTTCTTAAGCAAAAAACTTTTGGTAAAATTTTGGGAAAATATGATAATATTTCGTTGAAACCTATCATTAATTTTGTGTGCAAGTTCTTTCGGGATACCGTCATTAAATTTTGCCGGGACAGATCATTTTTGCGGGCATTTATATTTCGTTTAAAAGTATTTATCATTTCGGGCTGTTTATTAGTCCCCTTTTGTATGTATCAATTTTTTGGTCAAAATTTTCAATCTTTTGTGATTTTTTGTTTTTCGTTGATGCATTTTTTTGATGTTGATTTTTTAATGTTTTTTTGGTGAAATTATTCTCAACCGCTTATGGTCTTTATTTTTTCGTGATTTTTAAATTTTTATTTCGTGAGAAAAAATCTCACCCACAATAAATTCCACCACATGAGTCATCTTCTTGCCGTGATGTTTTGCATAATAAGACTTTTTCCCTTCTTTAGCAAAATTCTGCTGCAAAAATTAAATACATCACAAAGCGGTGGTAGCTCACCCAATTTCAAACTTTCATCTTTAAATAATTTTGCAACACACAATAAGCAAACGACGTTTATATTGCCAATACAACTTTTTAGTTTATAATCACCATTAACGTTATAGCACGTCTGCCTTGCCCTTGACTTCTTTTCTTTTCGAAAGCAAACGAACGTCACTTCTTCCATTTTGCCCAACTGAGAAAACACTGACTGGAATTTGGTAGTGACTTTGTTACAACGTACAATACACAAACAGGTCTGTGGATGCATTACGCATACAAAAACCTTCGCATGGTAAGAAAGTTCATGCGTGGAAGAAAAGTACAGGCATATTAAGTGAAAACATGCTTCATACGTCCAGTTGCGCCTTAAAACTTTAGAACTCGATTAAAGCCACGCTAATGAAATTTTTTGAAAAATTTTGACGCTAGAACCTTCTAGACACAAATACCGACCTACACTGAAGAGTACGACTCGATAAATTCAGAATTCGATGAGTGAAACCGGGAACATAAAAACCCGATTAAAGATAAGAAGGTACTTGTAAAATAAATACGTAATTTAAGAGACCTATACAGTATACAATATACCCACTATGGATGGGGAAATACATATTAAACTGCACGAAAAGAAAAAGGCGTTTGAACGAAAAACAGCAGCACGAAAAAATCATCCAAAATAATGAAATAACAAGTGGTTGTGACAAAAAGTACAGCACACAAAATTTTCGCGTATGCTCACGAAAAAAATAGAAAAATACAAGAAATTTTCAGAGTGTTTTCACGAAAAATAAAATAAAATAAAACAGGAAGGAATGAACGCTTGCCCGCCGTTCAATTTTTAAATAAAGTTGACTTAACAAGAAAACCTTTTATTTAAACAGGCTTTAATCACCACATTTTTCCAAATTTACGACTCGAAGCGACGTTTCGAGTCGTAAATTTGAAAAAATGTGGTGATTAAAGCCTGTTTAAATAAAAAGTTTTCTTGTTAGTTCGTCACCGCGAAGAAAAAGTCTGCTTATAAAGTTGACTTAGTCAGGCAGTGGTCAGAAGAACGAAATCCATATTCGAAAAATAGCACTCCATTTGTCGATGTACCAGATATTTTTTTGCCGCTATGGACTGCCTCTTATCAGTGGGCTGCAGCTGATAAAGCAATTCTGCAGCACCCTCACGAGGGAGAAAGTTGTACGGAGTGTTTTGTGGCAGCAGGAAGCAGTAAGAATTGTATTCGGGAAAAAGAAGTGTCCAAATTTCTGAGGGGCGACGACAGATGGCAAACGTTCGACGACTTCAAAGGCCGCAAATTCAGTGTCTGGACCATAGTCACCAATAGAGAAAATTTGCGGGAATCGAAATGCATACGCCCCCCTTTTTTTTTGAAAAGTTTGCAGTGTAAGCATAGGGTGGGATGTGGGCAAATTTCTGGGTCTTCCACAAAGTATACATTTGCACGCACACGTTCAATTTTGTGAGGGGAGGGGGAGGGGTGTACTCGCAAATTTTCAAATTGATGAATTGGGGATAAGATTCGAAAAAAGCGAAGCCAGCCAAACGAATTACTCGAGTTTCTCGTTCCTTGTCTCGAATGATATTTTTGCGGCCTATTCAAATGTTTTATCCGTACTCTGCTGTAGCAGCCGCCCAACGGTTAGCATTGTGTTCTACTGATGGTATCTTGAGTTTTACAGGGTCATTTGGCTATGCTCAAAGTTTGAATGGAACAAACACTACTACATCTGTTACAGCAGCTGTCTTCACTCTTTCAGCTTCTCTTCTTGTGTCAATTGATCAGTTTGTGCACCTACGAGTACCTATTAAAAAAAAAATGTTCTGGCGTACCCAAATAAATAAAGATCATGTTTCATGTCATTCACCCATTCTCCACTTAGTATAAGTCTAATTTAGAATATTTGAAGGTAATAGTTTTTGGGGACAATGAAGGCTAGTATAATGCAGGCTATAAATGCTACGAACGGACGGACGCACGCATATTTCAAAATCAGGGTAGGGATCAGGATTTCAAAATTTTTACATGTCCCAATGTTATTTGCATGGACGCACGCAAATTTTAAAATCAGGGTAGGGGTCAGAGCAAAGATATGAAACACGTTTATCCGAATCGGCTTTTTCTCTTCCTATTCTCTTCTGACAATTTTTTATAATACTACATTATACTCTCTAGGTCTCCTTGCAAGAATACGGTACTGCTCATCTGTTTCAATTACCGACTCTCCTCCTCCCGCCCGTCCTCTCTCTCTCTCTCTCTCTCTCTCTCTCTCTGTTTTCTGCGTGGTAACAAAATACAAAATAATTCTCTGACTTTTACCAGTCCCGGAGGAAATAATTATATGCATATATAGGTATGAGGTATACAAATATTCATTTCCGATAGACCGATATTTGTTCAATTATTCATATTCAACTGATAGATATGACATATTTTCATAGACTGATGTAGTGCAAAAAATATGATCTTTTATAAAAATCTAACACTGAATTTATTCGGAAGGAAGTCACAGGGGCCTCAATTTGTATATGGTCCCTGGAAACAACGCGCTTAAACGCCTACAATAAAGAAACAATTCTACTACCGTATCCGCGCGAGTATAACACGCACCAGCATATAACACGCAGTAAGATTTGAGAAGTGCCCCTTGAGAATTTTTTTTGGGTTGCGAATATAACACGCACTATTAGTTTGGATATGATCGAAAGAGTAAAAATTTTATTCATTACACAGAATTTCATCACAAAAACAAAAATTGTGGGCAAATCTGGAACTGTAGGTAAACAGGTAGCAACTCGTTTCACCAATTAGACAAAAAGCTCATTTTGATGCGCGTATAACACGCTCTCACGTATAACTACGGTGACCAGATTTTTTTTTTCACGAAGGAAGCACATTTTGCCTTTCGAAAAAACACTGGTGATCATTTTTTTTTTGAAAAAGAAGTACAGAGGATATAAATTACAAATTACAAATATTTTTCGGCGCTGTGAATTTTCTTGAGTAAATCATCCCTTGAGAGTAAGAATGGAAGTTTGTGTAAACCCGCATGATTTCCTTCAAAGTATCGACCTTCAATGCTGCTTTGTCCGAACTCCAGAAGTTGTTGATCACTGAAAACAGACGCTCTACTGGAGCACTCGTCGCGGGAGGCACAGCACAAATTGAACTAGAGTGAGTACATTCTCGCAACTCATGTCCATCGAAGCAAAATGTGTGAAAACTTCACGTCATCGTTCGGTGGTTATTTTATTCGCCTTGTTCCAGCCATCTATTGCTTACTTTTGAAGACGTGAAACTTCATCAAACAGCACGTCTTCATTGATAAGAGGAAGAGAGGAAGAGAATGCGTCGACAGAGCTGACCATGTCACGCCACACAAGTGGTCTTTTCAATCTGACCCAAGCAAATAGAGCGAGTTCGCGCAAATTAGTAACCCACTTTTCCAAGTAATTTACACAGAGAATGTAAAAGTTTTCAGCTCGCTCTTGAAATTTCGTGGTCGTTCTGCTGCAAGGTAACTCGAACTTGCACAGGTAAATATTTTTCGGCTTCCCGTGCCTTCAACCTTTCGAGTAAATCAAGATAAATCACTGCTGCATCAGTTGCGCAAACGGAGTTACCATCAACCTTCAGAATAGCTCTTCATGGAAAACCGCACTGTTCTGATGGGCGAACTATAATCACGCTTCTCCAGATGGGATTTCGAAAAATGTACGAATAATGGCTGGACAATTATTCCCAATTGACAAGAAGTATTCTTTGAGGGGTCGAAACATTTTCAAGATCCTTTCAACGGCTGGCATTAAACTTAGGAATCGTGTGCGAGAAAATGACAGCATTTTGAAATACTCCATCTGAGCAGCATCACATATTTCTTTCAGTGCTACCACGCGAGTTGTGTGAATGTACAAAAGTTTATAAATTTTTACAACAATCACCTCCAAATCGATAGGCAAACCATCTGAAGCGTTCTGTATACAGTTTTTGATTATGTGTGCAATACAGCCAACACCAACCATCGTTCTAGTGTTAGTCGCCGAAAGCTTCGTGTATAAATTATTAAATTGTTCTTGCCTCTTCTATGAGCTCCCCCGAAGTTCACGTTCGTGTTATCTGCAGAAAGGCCCACACACTTATCGAGAATGTTGTGAGAGTTCAGAGTTGATGCAATGTACTCAAAAAGTTGTTCTGAAGTTTCCCCCGGAAGTTCCTCCAGCTCCAGTAGTTTCGCGTCGATAGTACCTGCCTCCACATTGAAATAACGAACCATGATGGGGGCCAACTTGATTTCTTTGTGGTTGGAACAATCAGTCATGATTGAAAAGCACTTTAGTTCCTGCAACAGTGACACCAGTGTGGCTTCGGCTTCTTCGGCGAAGACGTTCCGAGTAATGGCCATTGCTTTAGTGCGAGCAAGCGAGAACTTGGGTTCAAACAAGCTTGAAATTAGTTTAGACGTGCAATCGAGGGAACGGAAATATGGCACGTGCTTAACTGTATGATAAACAAACGTTCCTTCTTTTGCTGCTAATTTCTTACTCGCATTGCATAGAGCTGCAGGACGAAAATAAGTTGGTACAGTCCGAGACGTGGATGCTGCTTCAAGTGCCTTAATCTGTTTCGTTTTTGTCAAGTGCTTCTCTAAGGCGGAACGACCACCATTTGATACATCAATCTCAGCTGTACAGATGGAGCAAACGACGAGACGACATGTGGATCACTAACCTTCTTCAATCGGTACATTGGGAATTGGTCTTTTAAATTGGCGTTGAACTGACCCTTCCTCCTACTCATGGTGCACTTATCAGAAATCAGTACAATGATTTGAAATAATAGCAAGCGCAAACGACTTCATATAAGGATAATGTAAGCGACGACAGCACACGACTACCTGATACACAGTAAGCCTGCAGAACGAGTAGGTAGATCTGGTCGACATAAACAGAGCAGTGTTCTGCAAGATATAATATGAATTATGACGCTACTACAGTACCTTCATACGTGTGCACGCTTCTGTTCTTGCTACAGTATTTTTTTTTTTTTTTTATTACGTGTTTTAACTTTGTACTCTTTCAAAAAGAACTACAATTGGAAGTACAGATTTCATGGAAGTACATTGAGTTCAAAATATGTACTGTACTTCCAAAAGAAGTACATCTGGTCACCGTACGTATAACACGCAATAGGAATTTTGAACTTGTAAAAACTGGAAAATGGTGCTTGTTATACTCGCGCGGATACGGTATGTCGATAATTCTCGTTTTTGACCCCTTTCTTTCGCCCACTACTCCTTGCCGAAGGAGCCAAGATCTCGAAATCTAATAAAAAAACTTACTCAGATGAAAATAAATTTTTGGAAAAAGAATCTCATGTTGATAGGTCAAAGGATTGACGAGATATAGATGTTTATCCAGATTTACAGTTCTATTTTAAATATATGTTTCTAGATACTTATCTATAACATTACTGCTGTTATTCAGAAGTACACGATTTTATCTCCAGCCCTACATCCAGTTTTTGCTAAATCACAGCGTACAAAAACAGAATCAATGTATTATTGAGATACGTACAAGCGAGTGAAATGACGATTAAATTTAAGTTGCAAAGGTTTCCCATTAGAAACGCAACGCAAGTGACGAACGTAGGGAGTCGAAACACGGCATTTTATTAAGTTTACTAAATACGTAAGGCACGGGGCGCGCGGCAAGAGAGCCGAACTAATTTTTGAAAATTGATTTTTCAATGATTGTAGTAAAAACGGCTTTGCTCGCACTATAATTACTCGTACATAAGTAAGATTGTAAACGCGATATGCAGAAACTTAGATCGACGTACTCCTCTATCATTAGTCATAACCCATGAACTTTCGGATTTTGTTTTTTCTTGTCCTTTCTTCCCTTTGATAAGCGCGTTGCTCTTCTTCATAATTATTTTGTATTCAGTTCATTTTTTAGTTGGTTCCGATGAAGACGCCGTAGAAGCGTCGAAACGTTAACCTCCTTTACAATCTTACTTGTATGTACGAGTAATTATAGTGCGAGCAAAGCCGTTTTCACTACAATCATTGTTTTTCTCTGCACGAATAAATTTTTACTACTGTTAATTTCTCAAGTTCGCGCAAAAAAAGAAACTTACGTTAGGCGTAATAGCGAATTACTTCTTTTACAAATTTAACGTGGTTCACACTTCAAGAAAGAGAGGAAAGAAAAAAAAGCTTTCGCAGCGTGAAGCGAAACTGACTTTTCCTATCTTATTTTCCTACATCTTTACTTCTTTTTTCCATTTTGTTCATTATTGGTTACATTATATTACTTAATCGTTTTCGTTAATGATGTAGTGGACTATCTGAAGTTGGACATGTCCATTTTTTTCTGAGATTGGATAAGTAGTTGAGTAATCCACAATTTTCCTCAAATTTCTTAGTGTTGTTTCTCAAAGAATATCAGTCTTATTATCTTAATATCATTGCATTACGTCATAGTGTATTCAATCTTATTGCTCTGTAATTTTTGTATCGATTGAACAAGTATGGTTCTTGAGTAAATCTCAAAATATAAGTAGTCCATACAGAGCCGTAAGAGCTGAATCTCGCTTGTTTATTTTATTCGAGTCTTTTCGCTCGATGGTACCTGATGCATTGTCCACCTATTGGCTGTAAAAACTTCTCATTACCAGTCATATAATATGATTGAAAAAATTCGACGTTTATTGGTACGTTAAACAAACGTTGCGCCTAAGCGATGGATTGAATAATTAGCCGCGTATTTTATAATTACCTACTGCATTATGTAGGTATGCATAGCATTTATATTTTTTTATTCAACTATAAAATATTGTATGGAACTTGTGCAAAACAGTAAAAAATGGCTACTTGTGCAATTTGCTACCCTCGGCTTTGCCTTGGAAATCAAACTTTGCACTTGTTGGCCATTTTTCACTTTTTTGCACTAGTTGCATAATATACTATTCTACGTTATCGCAATAGGCTTGTAGCCTGAACACTGGGGGGTAACAAAATTTAGGTAAAGACAAAGTGGAAGTTTTATTGTCCATTTCAATTTTAGTCATTTGTTTCAATTTTTGTCATTATCGACTTCATATATCTCACTGAATTTTCGGAAATGGACAGTCAGGTTAATACTTTGAGATTCTTTTAAATCACCAAAGTCTTATAATTTAATTTTAATAGAGCCATGTTCCGTTCTTCTATTTAGAGTTTAATCTACCTGCTATCAATTGACTCCTTTTTGAGTCATTTCCCATAAATATCTGTATTTGAAAATTATAAAAGTATCAAAACGATAGGAAATGAATTGAACAATAGAGGAGTAAGTGGAATACCTTACATTATTATTATCGTCACAATCAGCTCATAACTGAGAAACAATAAAGTTAGATATGGGAGGAGGCATGTGTAGATTATTTTATAGCAAATTATTGAAAAGTCGGTGATGCTTACGCTGCTGCGTGAGCTTTTTTTTTTATTCAATCTTGTGTACTGATAATACACAACTTACAATTCCCTCCCCCTCTGAGAAAGAAACACTTTTCGCGCACAAGTTGGTAACACTCTTCATTTTCCATAGCAACATTTATTCTTTTCAACGCAGTATGGTTAACGAACTAACGTTCGACTTACCCCGCTCCAAATTTTTCTAAATTAAAATGGAAAAATCTCAAAAACTACCAATCCGATTTTCACAAAAATGACCCTATTCCCTAGTGCAAATATAAAACTTGAATAATTCTCAATTTCATATAAATACCGTGATATAAATCGATCCAATACCAACCGAGAACATTCGCCCACCAATAACATACATACATACATACGTACGTATATATGAATTTGCGCCAATGTTAAAATCGTAATCCACACACTCTGAAACGCCGAGAAAACATACCCCACACCAAAAATTGCACCGTGCGCAAGAATGCAATACCTCCTAAAGTCGGTAATAGGGGGATTAAAAGGGAGATAAGAATAACTTATATTATGCGGACTATTATTGAATCGTCGGATAGTTTTTCTTTTTTTGTTCCTATATGAAAAAAAGAGAAAAAGGCAATGGGACAAAACATTGATTTTTTTATTGAAAGAAAAAATAAACTTTCTGTCTTTTTTTATGGAAGGAAATACTTACCAATCAACTAAAAGGAAATTTTGTAAATTAGATATTTTGCTTTATAAATAATTGAGCTCTATACACAAAATGTCCTATCTTTGTTGCAGGTAGATTACGAAACGACTGAATCTGTAGTAACAGTTGATTGGGAGAACGGCTTTGTAGAAACATCCGCTAAAAACAACTTCAACGTCTCAGAGGTGTTTAAAGAGTTATTAACGCAAGCGAAAATTAAATATAATTTAAGTCCAGCGTTGAGAAGACGAAGAAGAGTTTCTTTACCTCCAAATTCGCCCGCTATTACTCCAAACCAATCGCACTCGGCCATACCGTCCGCGGCGCAATTACAGCATTTAGAAACGATCAGAGAAAAGCACGCGAGCAGCGGTGCTAAACGAAATTCGTGTGTGATTTCTTAATTCAGCTGCAGAAGAGCCGATTTCATTACCTTCCTTTTTCCTCGCGCTCTTCCATTCATTGTAAGTAGGTTCATACTGTAAAGAGATTTCATTTTGTTCACATAATTGTAGTTAGTAGGTATTGCGTAATTAAAAACTTCTTCGGAAAAAAAAAAAAAAAAAAAAAAATTGCTCAGGTAAAATAGAAATGTAAGGCAGAGTAGGTCCAATTATAGCGGAATTAAAGATTAACGACAAAACAGGCTTAGTGCAGGGCAATAATTGGTAGGGTAGTTCAAACTCTGGAGGTTAGCCTTGGAATTTGTCCCCTTACATTCCACACTCTGCCTCGGCGGGACACGTGAAGGCTAGTTAGAATTTAAGGGAAATCTGGCTTGACGAGCCTGCTTCTAGTTCCGCAAGTGAGTCTCATTTTTAGGTCCCATTTGGGTGATCCTTCTTACCAATAATACTCGACTGGATTCAAAAGCAATAAGAATTTCAGGGTCAAATTTCGCGATTGTACATCCATTACACATCGCAGAGCTATACAATCATTCTTCATTATATAAATAAGAGTGTATAATTCATGTATGTGTAGTCCAAAATCACTTCGCTCTCTTTGGGGAAGTTGCACTATCACAATATTTAATAAGATAAGCCTTCACAGAGTGAGGATGGGTGCGCATGCGGGTACTTCTAAATTGCACCATGATCGGTGACCCGTAATCTTCTGTTCTCTTTTGTTCCATGCATTCTTTTTGGTTCAAATTTGACATCAAAGTAGTGGTAAACTGTCACTCTTTCATAGTAAAATTTGAACCAGATAGAATGCATGGAACAAAAGATATGGGCCGCTCACTTTTTACCACTTGTTTACTTTTTGCCCCATTTGACCCTATAACACAAAATGGTGTGTTGCGAGTGGCGATTTTCTCTCACAGATAATTCTATGAATAATGCTCAGAATTGTTCAAAATATCAGGAAATTATTGAAGAAAATACAGCTAATTATTTAACAGCTCACAAAATGTTCTGAGAAATCGTCAGAAGACGTTCAAAGTTATGCCTAAAATAGCCATCTTTAAATCGTCAATTATCTATTAAGGGTATGCTCTACCTAGTCACGCACACACAGAAAATACACGTGTATTACACAAAATGATGTCTTGCGGGTATAGTGATTTTTGCCCACGTATAACATATGGAATAATGTACAAAATGATTAGGAACGTGGTTTAATATATTCTTGAAGTTGAGGAAAATACGGCTAATTAGTTGAAAGATCGCGAAATATTCTGAATGATCTTCAGGAAACGTTTAAACTTACGTCTGAAGGGGCCATCTTTGAATCGTTGAATTCCAATCAATGAACAAAATTAGTTTGTGGGAACCAATTAGCCGTATTTTCCTAAGTTTTGTCTACATAAATACGAAGTTTCAAGATATTTCATGCTTTATTTAATCAGTTACCGGTATCTCGGGACAAAAATCGCAACATACATATTTTGTGTGTGTCTACGTGTGAGTGACTAGGTAGAGCATACCCTTAATGCAAAGTCATATATATTACTAACCACGGTATAAGATGAAGAGGTAGTGACACGAACGCATTCTGACTGTGGTAAACGCTGTCCGTGATTTTGAAGTAGTTCTGAACATCCCGAGCGCAGCGCTCGTGATGAAAGTGATGGGTAATGTACAGAGTCTTATGGGAATGCCGCTACTTTCAAAAATTTATTGCAGGATCAGGAATCAGCCGATGCATTTCATATTTGGCATAAAAATAAAATTTTGAAAGAATCACCCTTCTAAGTAAATTCTTGGATTTTTTATAATCCTTGGAAATTTCATCAATACTAGGGTACCAACGGTAACGTCTCGGCGCAGGTGGGGTGTAGAAGGAACAGGGAAACAGCCCGAGTGTTCGCTGCAAACCTAGCGGAAGTTTGTACGTACAACTTCAAAACTGCGGACACGATTTTAGCGTTGTGTCATTACCTCTTCATCTTATACCGTGTTACTAACGTAACAAGTTGTGCATCTTCCTATATACGCAATGAATACAAAAAAATGTAACGAAATTTATCCGCGCGCAGCGTCGCATTGCTTATGCTCTTATGGGAGAAATACACCTAAAAAGTATGTTTAGAAACTTCGTGTTATCTCCAAAAATCGATCGACACCTACCTATTTTTTCTTTTGAATATTAAAGACGAGGCTTCCAGCTTTTTTTTAAGCCATACATGAATATAAACGGTTCATTAGAATTTTAGAAATTAAAATTTGAAAAATACGTTTTCTCCATCGTCAGCCAGCTATTTCCAAAAAACTTGTGAGCAATGCTACGCCAGCGCTCAACATTCATGTTCCGTGGCAACAACATGAAACTGCGCGAGTTACTCAAAATGAATGAAATCAGTTAGTGTAAACACAATAGCCACATATTTCTGAGTTTCGTCTATAAATATTCGCAGTTTTGAGATATTATTTGATGCACTATTGAATCAATTATCTTTCAGCAAAATTCGTACCACGCAATACACCATTTTGTGAAAGTCTATATGTGTTAGTGACTAGGTAGAGCATACCCTTCTAAGTATTGGGACATTTTCTTATACGAGTATATCTACTAAATTTCTTAAGTCGTCTACTTTTTTTAACGGAATCTTTGCGAGCCAAATGGAGAATCCTTTCGCGGACCGTAGGTCGGGTATACCTGGTATAATGTATTGCGTATATTTTTTAAAAAAATGCTTACGCAGCAGCGTATTCATTATCGACTTTTCATTTCATCTAAATTCAAATACGTAAGCACTCGCAGTAATCAAAAATATACGTGGCTATATCTTAGACCTACGATATCAATCACTTTGAACGTTAATTTTAAAAGTTACAATTTTTCTATCCTGCACGGTTGTTCATTAAAAATTCTTCTAGCCAGTAAATGTCATGCGCGCACACAAATAACAATTGAGAGGAGTCAAATACATCGACGAGATCTACCTATCTTGAGAATTACTTGAAAACAATTCATGTAAATGAAGCCAAAATTTCTCGTTAACAATTACGTTGAACACTCTGCAACATTGTGCAGTCGTATAAAAACAGTTGGTTTGATAATTTCAGAAAATAGGCATCATCACACTTGAGAGAAAACTATTGAGGAATGCTCAAAAAATTAACAAGAAAAAATCACATGCACAACTTCACATACATGACTATAATTTGACCATAATTGAAGAAAATTGACACATTAGTTTTGGAGGAACTGAGCTAACAAAAAAATAGTTATTTATTATACAAGGTCCTAAACCGAGTGACTTATCACGAGTTTGTGGACCGTGTATAATACAAAATTTTTTTTTTATACGTTCAAATTACGTGCAATTTACGTGCAAATTTCGTACCCAGGATATAACCCGTAACTTGAACCTGTGGCTAAACCAGCCAGTTCATCTACCAAAAATGGCCACCTGTGACTAAAACATCTAGTTTACCTACTGGTCCGCCCCGTGACTAAAATGGCTAGTTTACCTATCGAAAACAGCTGATTAATTGCCAGTTTTACCAGCATGTATAAAAAAAACATTATTCAAGGAATATATCGTCGGCTTAGTGGCAATACCTTGCAAGCCCAAAATATCAATTTTTCAGGAAATAAAAAAAACGTTTTTCTAGATATGGAAAATACCTTGTATCCCAAGAATATGGGTTACGAGGTTTTTGCGATTCCCCATAAGATGTAATCTTGGGGTTACGAGGTATTTCCGGCACCTTCTGGCTAATTTGGTATACGAGGTATTGCAAAACTGTAAATACAAGGAAAATGATTGGTTTACGGGTTACGAGGTATTTTTCATTGGGATGTTAACCTATGTTTGGTAGCGCTAGAATCGCCTTCCTCTCTCGCCGCACTCGCTTGAATTTCTGGGTGACGATTTTACGTTCAATGTATTCGGCCATAAGAAACGAGATTTTCAATTAGTCATAGATGACTCAATACTTCACCATTAGAATTACTTCTTTCAGTTATCGATTCTCTTGAAGTGTTTAAACGATTTATAGGATATAATTTTTTGATATTACGAATTGTAATAATTTAAATCGTATTTCAAAATTGCAAATTCCCCATCATGAAGCATGGTACGTTAAAATTATCCCCCACATGTTCGAGCACGGCTACCAACTTACGTAACTTGGGTTAACATCCCAATTGAATTCTACGGCAGTTTTTACATTAGATTAGCTTGTAACCCAGAATCAGCTGTTTTGTGGCTTACAAGGTATTGCCACTAAGCCGACGATATGTAAGAATATCAGCTGATCGTTTACCGGTGCTCTAAGTCTTTCCGGCATTCCGTTTTCCCGATACCTCAAAACACGTAAAAACCGTGAAATCAATTGACAACTATCTACTAATAGGTATTGTCTATCTTATAAAAAATCAACTACCAAACCTGTCTACCAGTATCGATGCAACGCTACCAACACGAAAAGTCGTGAGAACGGTAAAGCGTTCTTACTCACTATCGAGTTTAACTAATAACAATGGAAAAAAAAAAAAAAAAAAGGATGAACCTGACAAAAGGCAAAACCTACAACGCAAGAATAATGAAGCCTAAATTTTATTTTATTCAATTGAAAATGAGAAATTTTTTCAACGGTGTCAGTATTTGGAACGACGTTCAGAATTATCATCTAGAAAATGATTATTAAACTACATGATATGCCGCGAATGAAAAAACGGACCTTAACACGACAAAATAATTCTTTCTAAAAAGAGAGAAAATAAATTTCCTAATTTCAAAAAAAATAAAATAAAAAACGGCAATTGAAAATAATATTCCCATCTCCTGAGACATCTCAAATCAACTATGAAATACTATCAATTACGTATACACGAAAAATGATGAATAAATCAATAATAAATTTAAGAATGAAGTCATCAAGAGTCTCGCAGCACACTTCATGATATCATTCTAACTCGAGGTTTTCACGAGCAAATATGACTGATAAATATAAAAAAAAAAAAAAAAAATTGAGTTTGAAAAATATGTAACGAGTCATCACCGTGTGAATTAATCTTGTAAACTATTTTAATGAACCCCTGGTCAAGAATGAACAACTTAAATAGAAGGTTCATCGTCACAACACGTTACACGAGTAGTATAGTTATATTCCTTCTGGCGCACGTAGGCGTACTTCAGACTTTCTCTAATGCAAGGATCATTTTACCATTTTTTAAAGCAAAATCAAACCATTTTCTCATAATTTTTCTTCCAAGATAGTTTGAAAATTTCAGAGTTTTTATATCATTTCTGCATAAATTTTCTCACTCAGACGCACTTATGAATTTCTCTAACGCAAGAATCATTTTACCATTTTTTAAAGCAAAATCAAACCATTTTTCTAATAATTTTTCTCCCAAGATGGTTGAAAAATTTCAGTGTTTTTGTATCATTTTCTATCTTTTTTCCATGAAATGAATTTTCTCGTGAGAGCTACATCCATTACTTGTGAAATATAAGAAATTTCCTTCTGGCGCACTTCCTCATTTCTCTAGCGCAGAGCACAATTTACTCATTTTTCAACCTCCAATTTCTCTTCCAAGCTAGTTCGAAAATATCACAGTTTTGTATCAATTTTCTATATTTTTAGGGGAAAGACGCCAATTATGGAACGGGCTCCTAATATGGAATGGGCTGATATCTTGGAACGTAAGTGGCGTAGCCACTGGAAAGTAGGCGGAAATGAAAGAGCATTGAAAAAAATAATATCCAGCATCGAATGGGTTTAGGTTCTATGGTCGAAGGACCGGTGAAAAATATTTTTATTTTTTTCTCGTCATTTTGACGAAATTTTTCTTGTGTTAAATTTCAATTTTATTGACTACCAAATCATCCGAAGGAGTAAACCAATACATAAAGATGAGTAGAAAAGTATGTTTTTTCACATGGTAATGCCTTTTTTGGCAACAGAATGATTTTTTGAACTTCCTTGTGGTGAATAATGGTAAAAAGCCGAGGTTGCCTAATATGGAATGATAATATTCTCGTAACTTTTTAGGCGTACTTTCACGTGGTATTAGCCTTTTTTGGCAATAGAATGATTTTTCGAGCTTCTTTGTGGTGAATAATGGTAAAAAGCCGAGATAATATCCTCGTAATTTTTTAGGGGAAAAAAAATCGAAAATTGTGAAAATTTCAATGTGAATTTTGTAAAAAACATTAATAAAACGTTTTTCATGTCTTTTTACTTCGTCAAAGCTTCTTTTGTACTCTATACTTACGATCAATATTCTCACTCCATATTTGGGGCCTTTTTTTTTTTTTTGGATTTTGACTTTTTTTCTAAAAAGTGACTATCACGGGACAATGGTAAGTTCGAAAGCTCTCATATTTTGGAATTACAAACTAGATAGATTTACCAACAGTTTGAGCCATTAGGTGAGGAATTCCAATGAATAGCCTTTGAGTTATGAGAGAAATAAAGATACCCATTCCATAATTGGCGTCTCTCCCCTACTATAAATAAATCCCTTTTGTGAGAGCTACATTCCATCACTCTAAAAATACAAAAAATTCAATTTTTTTCCTTCTGACGCACTTGCTTGTCATTTCTCTAATGCAGAGCACAATTTCCTCATTTTTTAACCTCTCCCGAAAATCCTAGAAATTGTCCAATTTTTCAACTGTATAATTAGCTGTTTTTAAAGTAAATATGCATCAATTCACCCTAATTTTCTTCCAAGCTAGTTCGAAAATATCAGAGTTCTGTACCAATTTCGTATATTTTTACCATAAATATATCTCTCTCATGAGAACTACATTCCAACTCTCCTAAAATACGAGAAATGTAAGAATTTTCCTTCTGGCGTACTTACCCATTTTTCAACCTCTCCAAAAAAACCTAGAAATCTTCCATTTTTCACTCCGTCTATTTTGATGTTTTTGTGGTAAATAATGAATAATTTCACTCTTTTTTTTATCTCCGTTGGGTCGGAAATTTCAGAACTTTTGTATCATTTTTGTATCAATTTTTAACATATATAAGATATTTTTTCTAGCACAGTCAAGCGCAGAGACTAACTTCTGTCATTTTTCATTCAGTTTTAAAAATCCTAAGAAGAAGCGTAGAGGGCTAACTTTCAACATTTTGAGGCTATTTTTTTCACATTTTTCATATAATTTTAAAAATCCTAAACAGAAGCGCAAGGACCTGTTTCTCTCATTTTGAGGCAAATTTTTCTCATTTTTCATTGAATTTTAAAAATCTCAAAAAGAAGCACAAGGATCTGTTTCTCTAGCGCAGCGTATAATTTTCTCAAAATTCTGGTGAATTCTTAACAACTTCAACCTTTCTTTCTGTGTTTCTCATGTAGGAGTTGAGACCCAACTTTTTAAATCTTAATAAAAATGGTGTTATTGAAAAGAAAGTATAAAACTTATGAGTAAATCTAGTCTACAAATGTTTATTGACTTAGAAAAATATGGATACTTGTAAGAGTAGCTACCAAGACAATGTCTATGAAGTTCATTTTGAAGAAAATCCTGAGGAGTATATGGAAGTTATAAGAGCAATCAGAAATGCGGAAATCATATTTCTTGGTGGTAGTCCACTTTGGGATGATATTCAATTTTATGATCCACAACCTGAAGTTGATCTGGGATATGAATCAGAGAATGAATCAGATATAGAGATGAGCAATGAACCAAATATAGAGATAACCAATGAACCAAATACACAGATGATCAATGAACTAAATATAGAGATAATCAATGAACAAAATACAGAGATAATCAATGTGGGCCTACCAGATATAGAGATAATCAATGAACCAGATAATAGCTTACTAGCAGTTACCACATCTTGTGATAATCTTAACAGAGCCGCTCAAGCTTTGCTTGAGAATGTTAATAACTTGGAAAATAAATCTAATCAGGGAACAGAAAATAAATAAATGAATAAATTAATAGTGATTATTTTCAAACTAGAAATATAAGTTATTTCAATCAACCTTTTTATATACTTATTAGAATAATTTTTCTATATAAATAATACCTAGCTAATAAAATTTTTAAAGATGGAAAATCAAAACAATAATACTTACATGCAAGATAATTAAGTATAATGTTGATGATAACTATGAAGAAGAATATGAAAAATTTACTCAAAAATGCAAGGATAGAACAAGGGAGAGAATGAGAGAAAAAGATAGAATGAAGATAGATAGGCCTATTGATAACTATGATAAATCACCTATAAGAGAGGATGATTTTGAATCAGATATTGACTCAGAGGAGGGCTAATTTTCTATATAATCATATCTTTAGTAGGTATATTTAAATCTTTTATTTCATTTTCAATAATTCTTGATAAACAATCAAATGAGCAATAATCCACAGGACACACCTGCTCTGCTGGCGCATATTTATCATAAATTTAGTATGTTTTTCTCTTTTATCCTTGAGTAAATCTTGAATTTAAGGATCCATTATATCATCATATTTTATCAATAGTGTTTTAAATATGGTATAATTCGCAGGACAAGCCTGCTCATGTCGTTGATATAAGTCATATTTTGAAATCAAATTTAATTAATCCAACAAAAGAATCTTCATAGTCCTCCATTTATATTGAATAAATAGAAAAGTTGAAAAATAGGTAACAAGAGAGTGGGTCTAAGTCTATGTTTGTAAGTCTTTTCATTATATTTACTTGGTGAATCATACTATACCTAGTAGGTAATAGTTTGTACTATTATTTCACTTTTTACAGCTAATACCTCATATCCAATTTAGGAGGTACTTTCAATCCTCAACTCTTTCCTAAAATTATTTACTCTATTAATTAACAGATTCTCATCATGTTTAAACTCGAAATATTTTTTGAGAACTTTCTCCCAATAATCATAATTTTTAAATGATTCCAGTTCTTCAATCAATTCATCATTTCTATATGTTCAATTATACATGATTTTATCTTTTCAAATACACCTTTTTGTTTATTTTTATTGGAAGTTGATTTATGACAAGGTATATTAGTTGGAAGAATCGGTCAAGATATTCAACTCTTTATTTATACAATCGCTGGATTAGCTTGGTTTCGTACCAAGACAATTTAAAAATAAGAAACAACTATTTTTGCTGACCAAAGAAAATCTTTAATATTATTATTATTATCATCATCAACGTTTTGTACACATTATTATACTTTATCTATCTAATATGAATTGAAAAAATATAATAAAAACTTATCACTAAGTATTTATTTATTTATTTTCTAGATATCATCCTGAGTTTATAAATTATTTTCTTTCAGATTTATATCAAAGATCAGCCTCAACTGTTTGAAATTGATGTGATTCATTGAAAAAATCATAGTTGCTTTAAAATTTCTTATAATTTCTCCATAAATACTATGAGCAATTACTAAGACTAAGACTATTATTATAATTATTCATTTTTTATATGTCTTATGATTGATTTTCATTAACTCCCTTTTTGTTAAGGTTTTTTAAATGTTGAATAAATTTATCTCTTGGTATTGTATTATAATAACCCCAGGGTAATGTATCAGTTTGTCCATCAACTAAACATCTTTTATCATCAAATGAATTTAATCCTCTTTTATTCTGTTCAATGGTATAAATATTATGTCTTGTACTCCTTATCATCTTCTGTTTAATAGTCTTAGTTATTTTCTTTTCTAAACACATTTTATAATCATTATGAGTTATCTGATTTTTAACAATATTTTTCTTTACTCCTTTAGCTTTCTTCATTCCATCATTATTTGATGCAAAAACTTTATTAGAATATAATTTTGAAGCTAATCCAATAAATTCTTCTAATATTTTTCCATTCATTTCATCTTTAAATTTACCTAATACCTTTTTATTAACTTGTGGTAAACCATAAATATTACCTTTTTTATAATCTGATGTATCAAATTCATCAATCATACCTTTCATATCTTCATAGAAGTCTTCTGTTTTTATAGAAATAATTAATGAATCTGTATCTGTATATAATAATTTTATTCTAGATTCATATCTATCTTTTAGTCTATAATAGAAATCATACATTAATGTTTTTGAAATATCTAAGATAGCTACTCCCACATAGATTGGTTGGTTAAATTTAATCATTGTTCTTTTCATTTGTACAGCTGCAAGATTTTTTCCAAAAAATGTTGATTTCTCAAAATTTGGCTTACAAACATACTTAGTATATTTATTACCTTCTGAAATTAATTTTATATCCACATGCTTCCTAACATTCATCATAGTTCTACCAAAAACAGAATTATTCATTAGTTTGAAGAAATCTTTTTCAAAATCATATTTAGCTTTTTTCCTTAGTTCTGTATTTTTTTCAATATATACTTTCATCCAGTCGGATTGATCAAATTTTATAACTCTGTGAATTTTTTCCAATTTCAATCCAGCTTCAAGAGCTTGTTTAAGATTTAAATAATGAAGAACATATTTCTTTTTGTCATATAATGTAGTGAATAATTTTGGAAGTTGATTATTATCAATTACATTTTCTGGACAATAGGGTAGACCAGAATGCTTCCCCCATAACTCTTCAGGGTATTTCAAATCCACTTCAAAAAGATATCCAAGTTTCTGATCATCTTTCATTTTCATAATTCTTTCTTCATCAAAATATTCTGGATTTCTCCATTCAAATCCACCATATGGTAAATATTTACACATAGCCCATCCATATAAATTATTTGCATCTAAAATAATATTGAATGAACACTGAATCCTTATTTTTATCAAATTTCTTCCCCATGTACTTATTATTAGCCTTTGCATATCTGTTTGAACATTGAGAAATTCCTCCTTGTTTAGCTCTTTCAAACATTAATAACATATCTACATCAGTTAATAATTCCAACTTTTGTTTAGTTGTTTTCAGCATACAATCCTAAGCAAATCCAGGAGTTGTGTAATACCAAACTGGATCTAATTTATAAATTGATGAAATAACGACTGCAATCTCTACATTTTCTGATATTTTATTCACGCGTGAAAAGACAAACTCATAAACTAATAGAGACAATTTCTCGTAACTACGATGTACATCACAAAACTCATAAACGTGGTTAGTCTCATCAATAATCTACCACAATAAAAATAGCTAGAAATTATCGCACCAGTGTTACCACACTATTACAATTTCAACACCCCCCTTTGCGATAATCCAGAAAAGAAAAATAAAGATACAAATAAAAATGAAAAATAAAAAAGAAAAACAAAACATTTGCAAAAGGGTAAACCAACAAACAAGAGAAATTAAAGTATCATTAAGGAGCTGCGATGCTTTTCAAACATATTTCGTCCCAACGATTTGGTAAAAATATCTGCAATATTTTCCTTGGTATCAATTTTTACAACGGACAATTCATTTACCATAACTAAATCGTGTACAAAGTGTAGCGCAACATCAACGTTTTTCGACCTTTTCATGAAGTTCCCATTTTTGGCTAAAGCTATAGCACCAGAATTATCTTCGTAGATTTCAACGTTCATTAACTGTTCTTCTTTAGAGAGTCCCAAATCTTGAAGGATGCCTTTCAAAAACATAACTTCTTCAGCTGCGGTTGCTAGGGCACAATATTCGGCATGCGTTGACGCTCTTGTTACAGACTTCTGCTTCACCGACTTCCACATAACAGCGTTACCATATACTCTTATAATGAAGCCTGTTGTCGATTTACAGTCGAAATCTCCGGCCCAATCCGAATCCACATAAGCTTCTAGAACGTTTTCTACATGACATTTGTAGTACAGACAATAATTTCTCGAATGATACAAATATATCAAGAACGTAAAGCAGTACGAAAATGCGTTGAAGTACTGCAGTTTTGAAATCTGCTTAGGTAATTTACTGAGTAGGATACATCTGGTCGTGTGTTCTGACTTATATATAGCAATGCACCGATTAAATTTCTGTAGTTACAACTTTCATTAGATTCACCTTTGATCATCTTCAAATTCATTTCCATCGGTGTGTACTTTACATTACAATTTGTTACGTTATATTTCAAGGCTAAATTTTCAATATATTGTTTCTGGCTTAAGGCCATTACATTATTCTTTTGATTGTACGATATTGTCATGCCTAAATAGGATTTTACTCTACCCAAGTCCGTCATTTTAAACCTCCTATGGAATTTACTTTTAATCTCATTAATATCAGACTCCTTTGCACCACTGATGATAATGTCATCAACAAAAATTAAGCAAAATAGTTTTCTTTTTACGTTAGTGTATAAACATAAATCATACTTGCTACGTTCAAAGCCTAGACTAACAATAAAATCACTAAAACATTGAAACCAATTTCTAGGACTTTCCTTTAAACCATATAAAGAGCGTTTTAATCTGTAGACTTTGTTTTTCTCTTTAACACAGCCTCTAGGCTGTTCCACATACACTTCCGACTTTACGTAAATGTTTAAAAATGCAGTATGCACGTCCATCTGATGAATAAAATACTTAGCTTTACAACTAACAGCTAACAATGTCTTAAGAGTTACCATTTTTGCTACTGGAGCATAAACATCGTCGATTATATCACTTTGTTCAAATCCCCTTACACATAAACGAGCCTTGTATGTGTTTTCTTTCTTTCGATAAACCCACTTGGTACTCAGAACTTCTTTATCTCTTGGCCGATCAACTAGAGTCCATGTATCTGCTTCGTTTAATGAATCAAACTCTTTCTTCATTGCCTTACGCCAACTTTCACCATCATTGCATTCAACAGCTTCTTCGTAATTTTCTGGGGTTCCAATTTTTGCAAAATTGGCATACAGAACGTAATCATCATGCCATCTTGGCTTAGTAGTAACTCGTTTCAATCGTTTGAGTTTTGTTTCCTCTTCATCTTCCAAGTTTTCATCTTAACTTTCGTCACGATCAGTTTCTATTTTCTCTTCATCTTCATCTATTTGCGAGATAACATTTATTTATTTATTTATTTATTTATTTATTTATTTATTTAATATTAAAGTGCTGCCCAGCACAGCCAGATTGGCCAATTATGGGGCAGCACTAAATACATTTTAAATTAGTAATGACGATAATAATAATAAATGATATTGATAATAATGATAATAATAACAATAATAATAATAATAATCATAATAATAATAATAATAATAATAATAATAATAATAAATTATGAATTATGAGGCCTCATTTCCCGTTCCATCCGGGCTACACCCACTTAGAAATGATTTTCTGTAACCCCCTCCCCCCTCCCCCTTCTACATTTTGCATATCTAATTTGTTAATTTGTTAATTGTTGATTTGTTAATTTGTTAATTGGGACTTCGTACAACCCCGGTAGAATTCACACAATGCCTCCTGTATTTTCCCTCCAAAAACATTTCTAGTATCGAAGAATATATCTATAGTATTGTCTATCTTTTGGAGCTTATTGAATAGGAACTGCGCGTGATGTAATGGCGCTAGTTCGTAACGCTTGGTTCGGCATAACGGAACATTGAACAGACTGGCTCGTATTCGTCCAATTCTAGACGGAACAAAAAGGCAGACTCTTTCTAGCAGGGGAGGTGCGTCAATTTTAGCGTTGACAACATCTCTCAAAAACAATAAGACCGTTAAATCTCTCCGTATTCGTAGAGTTGTCAGTTCGTATCCTGCCAAAAGTTCGCAGTACGTTATTCCTGACTCGTAGTAACCGAAATTTTTGAAATACAGAAACCTCAGGAAACGTTTCTGAGTTCGCTCCAAGGTTTTTGAATTTCCTGTCCCCAACGGTGCCCACACCAGGCTGGCAAAATCCAAAATCGACCTAACCAGCGCCAAGTACAATGTTCTAATTGTACCTGCGTCCCCAAAGAGCTTTGAGTGTCTCATTATTATCCCCATATTCTTATTCGCTTTGGAGGACGTAGATCGAATTTGTTCCGCAAAGGTTAGATCACTTTCAAGGACAACACCCAGATCCTTAACTCTTTCATAATTACGTAATTTTATATTTTTAATGTTATATTCTGTTGCAGCAGGATGCTTTTTCTTTTTCGAAACAAACGTCATTTTCCCACATTTACCAATGTTAAGGGGTAGCTTATTTAAATCACTCCACTGGACTATCCGATTCAAGTCTTGCTGCAGCAGATATTCATCTCTTGTATCTCTGATCTCCCTATACAGTTTCAAATCATCTGCGTAGAGCAAGCAAGAGGAATCTTTGATTACACCATGGATATCAGATATATACAGTAGAAACAGATACGGACCCAGATTAGACCCCTGTGGTACTCCAGATGGGCACGCAAAGAGGCAGGACAACCTTCCCTTGAATATAACATACTGTTTTCTACCCTCTAAATATGATCTAAATAGGTCCAAAAGAGTTTCCGAGTATCCTACAGCATCTAACTTTTCCAACAATATTTCGTGATCTACTTTGTCGAATGCCTTTTGGAAATCTGTGTAAACTACATCAACCTGTGATTCAGTACCTCTATCTAATACTTCTCCTATATACTGCGTTAATTCTATCAGGTTTGTATAAATCGACCTGCTCTTAACAAAACCATGCTGCTGTACTGGTATATTATGCTTTGTCTTTTGATATAACTGTAGAAAAATTGTCGACTCGAAAATTTTTGCAGGCACAGGGGAAAGCGCTATTGGTCTATAATTCGACACCTCCTGAGAGGCATCACCCTTGGGGACAGGAGTTATCTTCGAGATAACCCAGGAGCGTGGGTATTTCTTGGTTTCAAGGATGGTATTGTAAATGTGTGTTAGGGGAGGCGCGAGAAGCTGTTTGCATGCTTTGTAAATGTACGGCGGAATTCCGTCAGGTCCTACTCCCCTTTTCGGTTTGAGTCTTTTCATCGATGCCTCAACTTCAGACCTTGTTAAACTTTTAATCGAAATAAGGTCATTGGTTCCCGGAAAGCAATCTTTCCTGCATCCAACGTTGGAGCGCAGCTCTTTCTGAGAATATACAGAAGAGAAATACTCGCCAAAGGCGGCGGCTATGTCCCCATAATTCGTATAATATTTTCCTGTATAACTCATTACAGTGGGAGTATTCGTATCTTTCCTTTTCGTGTTGATATAGTTCCAGAACTTCTGAGGCTCTATATGAATTCCTGCTTCAATATTTTTAACATATTCGGAGTATGCCTTCTTAATCAACTTCTTACTCTCCGTTCTCAACATACGGTACCTCTCGCTAACTTCGAAGTTGCTACCTATCTTTTTTAGTCTTCGTCTACATCTCTCTTTTGCTCTAATTGCTTTTATAATATCTTTTGTGAATCAAATAGGATACTTGTGTTTAGAAGAGCTGGTTTTTCTTTCTGGTACAGTGCTCGATACCACTTCGTATATCTTATGTTGAAAATAGTTAGCAGCATCGTCACTGTCATTCATTTCGTATAAAGTTTTCCAACTAATCTTCTTAAGACCACGATACAATGCGTCGAAGTCAGCTTTTACGTAATTAAGTGATCTACTGTAAGGCAGTTCATCCGGGGTGTCCATTATCTGTGAGCCAGATAACCTCTTTGTACAACATGCCTCACTTCCGATAGCGATTTCAAGAGGGGGATGATACTTGTCTGCGCGTACAGTGAAGGATTCCGCTCGTGTTACTGTCAGGCTAGATGTAATATTAGTCAGCACTAAATCCAGAGTTTTATTTTGATGATTCACTATGTTATTGTAGGATCGAAGACCTGCTATTTGTACGAGTTCGATAAGTTCTGACGAGCACTTATCTGTAACAACTACGTTGGTTATCTTATCTTGCTCTTCATTCATACTCTCACCGTACCGGTACCGATACCAGTAATAAAAGGACGGTGCATTGAAATCGCCTACTATAAGTACATCTACGCACTCTGAGACCAGTCGAATTATGCTTTCGCTTATTGCACGATACGCTAATATAGAGGTGTTTGGTGGAAGATAAAATAAACCTATGTACAACGCTTTCCTATTTCGTTGATAATGACGTAGTTTCACCCAGATATTTTCACAACCCTCCGTGTGTACCTCATAACGCGTGACTCGTTCTGCTGGTATAGTCTTATCAACAGCAAGTAACACTCCTCCCCCTCTCGATTTACCAAGTCCGTTATTAACTCTATCATGTCTGTAAACATTGTATCTGTCGTCGAAAAGTTCGCACGAATTTATGTCTGAGTTCAACCAAGTTTCAGTCATTGCCACTATGTGGTAACTGGTTTGTAGTGAAGTCGCATAAATGTCACCAACTTTTGTACGTAGTCCCCTAACATTTTGATAGAAAATCATCATTATCCAGCAGGCATAACCAGGACAGGACGGGTTACAACGGAAAAGAGGCCTTTACAATTAAAACTATGAATTAATTCTACACTAAGAATATTAATATTAACACTAAATCTCATTCTTACTGTATAATCTATAGTAGTAAAGATAAAATAGTTTGGTAATTTATTAATAGTTACTAGTTACGGGTACTAGCAGATCGAGTGGTGCTTCTCCCTTCAAGTGTTCGCAAATCCTCTTCCGACGAAATTACCATAACTGGTTCTCCCTCTGCAATTCTGGCCATAATCTTACAATCCCTGGTCCAAAGGTATTTTATGTCCCTTTCCTTCCTTAGACATCTCGCCTTATAGAAGAGCTCGGCATTTTTTGGCGCTAGGTGTTCCTCGATATAGATTCGCGAGTCGGCATTAGAATTCGATCGTATTCCAATATGGGATAGTCTTAATTGAGCTCGCTTCCACCTCCGTATAATTTCTTCCTTTGTGCTCCTTCGCGTTAGCTTTACGACAATGTTTGGAAAGCGGTTCATATTTCTTGTCGGATGTCTATGGCAAATATCAATTTCACTCTCAAGGTCCATTCCTACCGCACGCGCACATTCATTAACAAGTTCTTCGACATTCTCATTTTTGAGGGGGGGGGGGATTCCGGTAATAATGATATTATTTTTCCTTGTATACTGTTCAAGTCCATCGGCACGATTCTCAATATCCTTGAAGTTAAAGTTCAGTCCATCCTTATCATGAGTGGAATTGACTCTTAAGGTTTCATTTTCCATTTCCAACTTGCTAATTCGGTTCTCCAATTCCTGAAGTCTACCAAGTTTTTCATCTTGACGGCTGCAGATTTCTTGTAGTTCTTTGTTCCTTTGAGTGAGTTTTCTGTTGTGTGCACGCAGGTCATCAAGAGTTTTGATTATTTTATCCAGTTTAGCTGACAGTTCCATTACTCGCTCCTCCATAGTAGGATTACTAGCCTGAGAAGAATAGGCGCTGTGAGAGTCCTCGTTTGCTGTGTTTCCCTTCTGGTCTCGTGATCTAGAAATAGAGTCATTACAGGCCGGGGACTTGTTGACTTTTTCTGTCATTGGTGAGTTGAGGTGTCCGCAACTTGAACATTTTCCACCACTGTAAGCGATAAATCGTCGGCATTCATCACATTTTCGTTGCGACATGGTATAAGACAGGATGTATGAATGCTAACCGAGATTTGTTCGAACGTGAAGGAAGATAACACTACGATATTATTTGAACACTCGTACGCACGTCATTACACTTCGGAATTTTATTTTACATGACCAGAATCAGGTTCTATGAACTGAACATTTCGATAAACCTTGACGTTTCCATTGATAAGAACTTTGTATCCAACTTCTGAATATCCAACCAACTTTCCTTTGACCGATTTATTATCTTGAGTTGTTCTCTTTTCATCGGGTATTCTTACGAACACATTTGACCCATACATTCTCAAATTTTTAGCGCTTGGTTTTCGACCCATAAATATTTCAAACGGTGTTTTCCATTCTCGGGTTGAATGGTTTAATAAACGATTTCCAATATAGCAAGCAGTATCCACCAGTTCTGGCCAATATTTTCTTTCCAATTTTGATTCCTTTCGTAGACATCGAACTCGATCCATAACAGTTCTGTTGTAACGTTCTGCAACACCACATAACTCATGGTCATAAGCTGGACATGTCATAATTCGAAATCCTTGACTTTTTGCAGCTTGATAGAAACTTTCATTTAAATATTCTAAACCATTATCGCAACGCAATTCCTGTAACGGGCAGTTTACAAGATTTCTAACTAGGTTATAATATTCCTGGAATTTTTCAAATACATCAGGCTTATTTTTGATACAATAAACTTTAGCAACTCTAGAGTAGTCGTCAATGAATGAGACAAAATATTTTTCGCGCTTATAACTTTCACAATCCATAAATTTTACATCAGTATGAACAATTTGTCCTGGACAGGTTGCACGTCTACGTTCACTTTTAAAAGGTAATCTCGAAAGTTTTGATTCAATACAAATTTCGCACTGCATAAATTCATTTTCTAAATTTTTGGGCAAATCGTCCAAATAACCATGTTTGCACATTAAATTAAGGTCCCGAAAATTAACATGACCCAGTACTCTGTGATAATACTCTTTTTTTGATAAATTACTCTTAACAAAGTTTGTTGAAATGACTGGATCATTTTTAATCACTTTACATTTGATGGGATATAAACGATTAATCTTTTTTGTACGAAAAAGTAGCTCATTTTTAATATTGAAAACTTCGACAAAATCTCCGGCAAAGTTTACAAACATACCAGCCGAAGTGATAGCTGAGATACTCAGTAAGTTTTTATTGTAATTCGGAACATAAAAAACATTCTTTACGTTAACCATGTGTTCACGCCCATTGCAATAAAATTTACACATTATTTTCCCCACTTTTGTGGCCTGCAAGATAGCACCGTTACCTAGGTTTACTTCTACTGAGCCTTTCAAATTAACGGATTCATAAAAATATTTATCATCAACAATTATGTGATCAGTATCACCGCTGTCTAACAGCCATTCGATTTCATCACTTTCTAACGTATTATATTGATCTTCAAGTTTACAATTATTTACATTCACATGAAAAGTATCAATGTTACTGTTCGATGACGATCCTTGATAGTTGTTTCTGTCCATGTTCTGCTGATTTCTTTGACCAAAATATCCTGGATTGTTTCGCCAGTTACCTCGACCGCGCGTATTTCCTCTATTACCATGCGACCAGTTTGAGTTGAAATTTCCGCGATGGTTTCCTCGATTTCCTCTAAAATTACGTCCGCGACCTCGTCCTCTGTTCGCGTTTGACTCCGGGCATTCCCGGCGCACATGTCCTGGCTTATTACAAGCAAAACAAACAATACTAGTGGAGACTTTAAAGGCATTCAACATATCATTATTACTTGGCTTCTCCTTTTCTACTTTTCGCTTTTGCTCTTCTCTGAGCAGTAACTTTTCACGAACATAATCAGCAGTTTTTGACTCTTCCGGCATCATGTCTATCGAATCTATTATATTCTGCATCGAGTCAGGTAATGTTCCGAGCAGATAATACATTTCTCGTTCATCATCGATTTCCGCACCTGCACACGTCAATTCAAGAACTATTCTATTAAACTTCTCAAAGAACTCACTGATGTTCTCGTTCTCATCATATTTCAAGTTTCCCATTCGTCTTTCGAGTAACACAATTTTCGCATCCGATTTTTTGGCATAGATACTATCCAATTTATCCATCATTTGTTTTGGAGAATTGCACTTACGAATATCGTCGCAATTGCTGAGTGCCATAGATATAAGATACTTGGCCTTGGTCACGGCAGTTTCCCACGTTTTATCTTCGATGCCGTTTGGTTTCACTTCCTGCTCCACAGCTATTTTACATTTTTTGTACTCCAATAATAACATAAATTGAAATCGCCAATTATCATACTTGACTTTTCCGACCGTAAACTTGGTTACTTGGGAATGATCGTTTCTTTATCTACGTCTGCCATTGCCGTGATTTTAGAGACAAAGGAATCCTGAATATAGATTTTCGCGTTTACCATATTTGACCGTGACAGACCAGATATCCATTAATCGAACCACGATTGGCTATCATGATGAAATAACGACTGCAATCTCTACATTTTCTGATATTTTATTCACGCGTGAAAAGACAAACTCATAAACTAATAGAGACAATTTCTCGTAACTACGATGTACATCACAAAACTCATAAACGTGGTTAAAAAAAAAAAAGTCTGTTTCATATAAGAATTACAATTTCGTCACGGCGCAACTGTGATAACGAGTTCGAAATGGCGGGAAATTCAAACATGTTATCATCGATGAATACATGGCGCGACGAGTCTTCGTCACGAGTTAATTTGAATAATGCTGCTTTTACTCTTTACCTAATTAAATTTTCGCAACATGAACTCCAGGCAAAATACACCGGACATAAAGAGGAACCCAAGAGGAAGACCCATTTCAAGAAATCAAAAAGAAATGATCATTAATTTGTACAATTCCTTACAGCAAGAAGTTGAGAATATTGAACCTTCGAAAACTCGGAAGAAATGTCAAATAGCAGATATGATTTCCGGGCAGATTGGTATTAGTTCGCATTCTATTCGACGTATTATTAATGAATACAAAGAAAGTGGGATGGTGAAATCGCCAAAACGAAAACGTAATAAGAAAACACTGTTTGAGAGACTAGATACCTTCGACAAAGATGCTATTCGAGCGAAAGTTCATGCATTCTTTCGTCGAAAAGAAATTCCTACGATTAAAAAAATTGCGCGGACCATCAACGATGATGAAACACTCCCAAACATATCTTGCACGTCATTATTCAGGTAAGGAACAGCTTTCTACGATTGCTATTCTTCGTGCTGAAATTTCAACGACATATTCTCATTGTTAATGCAGACTTCTTCGGAAAATGGAATTCAAGTTCAAAAAGCGGTATCGTAAATGTATGTTGATAGATAGAGATGATATTGTTGCTTGGAGACATCACTATTTACGTCAAATTCGGAAGTATCGAGCTGACTTGAAGAAAATTTACTATCAGGATGAAACATGGTTAAACTCAGGTCATACAGTGTCGAAGGTTCTTATAGACGATTCAATTAAATCATCAAGACAAGCATACCTCAGAGGTTTAACAAATGGTTTACCGAATCCTTCCGGTAAAGGAAATAGATTAATAATAAGTCATATTGGTAGTGACACGGGGTTCGTTGATGGAGGTCTTTTTGTATTCGAATCGAAGAACGATGGAGATTATCATAAAGACATGAATGCGGAGGTCTTTGAGACCTGGATTTCAAGTGTTTTAAGTGAATTAGAACCAGGATCTGTTGTTGTTTTAGATAACGCGCCATATCATTCTCGTAAAACTGAGCGCATTCCGAATACTAGCACGAAAAAAGCAGATATACTTGAATGGTTAAGATCGAAAGGAATTACTGATGCTCATGAAAACGAACTGAAGAAGCAGCTACTGGAACGAGTAAAAAGGTTTAATTATAAGCCAGCGTATGCAGTCGATGAAATTATCGAGGCAAGTGGGAGGATTGTCTTGAGGTTGCCGCCGTACCATTGTATTCTAAACCCAATTGAGTTAATTTGGGCTCAAATTAAAGGGTACGTTGCTCGTAATAATCATACCTTTACAATGAACGAGGCAAAACAATTGCTTGTGGATGCAATCTCTCAAGTCACTCCAGAGCGATGGAAAGCTTGTGTTGACCACGTTCGAAAAATAGAAGAAGAGATGCGGAAACTTGACGATATTCCGGAAATTGAGGTGCAACCTATGATTATAGATATTGGTGGAAGTGACAGCGACGATTCTGATGGTTTCGGTTTTTGACTGCAGAATAGGCTATGAACAACAATTTCTTATTAGGACTTTCAATTTGCTTGTAAGTTAATACTTTCATTTCTCATTTGCATCTACTTGCAGCCATCATCCTCAAACATTATTGTAGTCTATAAGTTGATTGGTAGAAATGAGAGCAATTGTGCATCCGGAATCATTATCTCATCTTTGGTTGAACTGAAGTTACCTGAACCCAAAAATATACTTTGAACTTTCGTTATTACTTTAAATAATAAGCTAACTTACCTACTTTAAACATAAGGTACTTGAATCTCGTATATGTAGTTCTTGTTGTTCTAAATTAGTCATATTCGTGATACTTTATTTAGGATGACATTCATAATTCATCTTTACCGAAAACTATAATTTGAAGTTTTGTTATTACTTCAAATAATAAGCTAACTTACCTATTTCAAACTTAAGCTACTTGAATCTCGTATATCTAGTTCCCACTTTTCTACATTAGTCGTATTCGTGATAAGTTACTTTATTTAGGATGACATTCATAATTCATCTTTACCGAAAACTATAATTTGAAGTTTCGTTATTACTTCAAATAATAAGCTAACTTACCTATTTCAAACTTAAGCTACTTGAATCTCGTATATCTAGTTCCCACTTTTCTACATTAGTCGTATTCGTGATAAGTTACTTTATTTAGGATGACATCCGTAATTCGTTTATACCAAACTTTTTTCTAATGGTGCTTTTTCGATAAGAATTACTGTAGATATTAAGAGGCACACAAGAATGTTGATTTAATTGTTAGTTTTCAGAATTATTCCTGACGTAGTTGCGAGAATGCAATGTTTCTGTTTCAGTGCTACAATGAGTCGATTTGTTTTAAAATGAAAATGTTGATAGATTATATTTGAATAAGAACTACCTACGTATTAGGAGTCACAATAACGTTGATTTATCTGTAGTTTTCATAATATTCGGTAATTATTCACGAAGTACTTCAGTACATAATGTTCAGTTGAATGAATTCGTTTTTTGAAATAAAAATTTTGGAGTTTACTTTGTTTCGAGAGCTTAATTTCACGTTGTCTCGCACAACTGATAGGTCACTTAAATTTTTTTAATCATTTATCATCGTATACAAATAATGAACATAAACAAGGAACCCCTTTCAGGACGCAACAATCGTGTCGTGTGTTGCGGGTAGAAAATTGTAATTCTTATATGAAACTACGTCAGACTTGCGCTTGTATTCGTTACTGATAATAGGAAGTGAGTGATCGGTATCATTTCCAAATCAGATTTCCCAGAGTTCCTTCCCAGTCCTGTGCGTGATACTTCGATACGGCTCTATTGTTGTTCCAAAAAGATAACTCGTTCCGTTTGTTCTGTACTTTTTTCAAGTTCTGTCAAAAAATAGAACCTGTTAGGAATTGGTTGAGATCATGACTCACATTATACCTACAGATAATAAGATGAAAACTTTTCACATTCGTAATAATTCGTACCGTTTGTCGTCAAGTTTGCGCGTAAAATTATTACGTAAAGGAATTAGGCGTATTATGACGTTTAACTGTGATAATGTGCGAAAAAATATAATATCATACCTCGATTCTTTCATTGAAGTGCATGGATCACTCGTTAACCAAACCAATCATGAAGTTTTGAAGCTTTCGAACGTTGAAGTGGAAGAAATACGTCTGATCCTCCGACAAATGTAAGTTCATTCAATCTTCATTCAGTAAGTACCCGACATCAGCATTTCATTTCTACTGAATTCTTGATGCAGGAAAGAAAACATCCAGGAAAAATTGGCGAGTGCCAGTCTACCGAATTCTCCACAGTCAAACGACGGAAGTATCGGAGATGAAGGCATGGTAAGGGACAGCAATTCGGTGTCCGCACCAGTAGGTGTCAATGTGTTGAGTGAAGCCGAACTGGACCAAATTTTGGTTGGTATGCCAGTTAATACATATTTCCTAAATAGTACCTACATATGTGACCGGCTTGGAAGAAAAATGCCTTATACCTAAAACGCACTATAGGAGAAAAACGCGTTTGAAGTTTGGGAACCCTGCTTCGTCGTTTTGAGAAGTTTTACGTCGTTTTCTTGCGGGCTTGTGTTATTGTAAACAGTGTTACCATCAAGTAGGAGACGTCCCTCGACGAGATGTACATGTAGGAGTGTGTGTACGTATACACCACGTGTTCACGTTGCTCATTCGTGTCATTACATTACACGGCTCGCGGCATCGTCTCATCTTATACTAGTTCAGCAGAATTCAGAGTGTGTGCTTGTCTGATATTTTTTGGAGGTACACTTTTCTTTCGTTTGTTTTCTGTGGTAGCTCAGCCTAGGCTCTAGCTCATTCCCGTATTAATCAACCAACACGACTCCGCATATATCCGTATGACCATGGCCGTCTCTAGTTACAGGCCGGAATATTCGAAACTCGACAACATTGGACGGGGCCGATATTTGTACAGTCTCTTATGGGAGAACATCAAAAATACTATCTGACACGAATACGGTGAAGTTGTTGAAAAAAGTGAAGAGAATGTGATTTGAAGAGCCAACGTTTCTCGATTTTTCGAGCTAGGTCTCCTTAGGATTGATCAACTACGAAGCGAGTTATTTACGTTTAAAAAAAGAAAGTCAGACAGAGGGCGAAGCGCGGTACATGTACTGCACTTTACCCTCTGTCTGACTTTTTTTTTAAAAACTTGAATAACTTGCTTCGTAGTTGATCAATTTTAACGAGATCTAGCTCAAAAAATCGAGAATCGTTTACTCTTTCGATGTATTTATAAACTTTTTCCCTTCGGAATTGAATACTATTCGCAAATCAACGATTAACATGTTTTTCCAAAATTTTGCATAAGAGCGTGTATAAAACTCGGCCCCGTATTTTTCGTCACCGCGACGTTGCCAGCTTTAATATTCCGGCCTGTAACTAGAGACGGCCATGGTATGACGAATGACGATGGGTTGATCGTTTTTCTACTACTCTCGTCATTCTACACCCATTCATGTCGTTCTGGTTGTGACTAGGTACTGATGATTTAATTGTTCTCTTCACAGATTGTATTGTTGCAGAAATTTATATTATTTTTATTCCGTTTACTCAGAGGGTATATGTGTAGGTGGAGAATTTATTTAATAAAAACAGTAATTTTGATAATATTTTAAGCAGGAAAAGGGTCCAAAAAGTGCTGAAAAGCTGGGTTTTAATGCGAAAAAAGTCAACGACATGTGAAAGAGGAAGGTTAAAAAAAGATAAAAACGCTGAAAACTGAAAATCGATTTTTTAGGTATAAGGCATCTTTCTTCCAAGCCGGTCACATATGTAACGAAATACTTTCGTTCTCCCTATCGCTGACGTTTTGTGCAGCGCACTGTGATATAAGTAGGATCTAGTAGATGTTTCATCATCTCATGATCTTCCGAGCTACGTTGGTAGTAAATAAATCGGACTGTTAGCTTTTTTGTTGATTCGGTGTTAACTCACTGCATCTAATAAGTATTGTTGTATTTTGTGAGCTGTAGGTACAATACTTACAGTCTTACACGTATTTATGGGACCCATTTATCGACCCGGAAAAAATAATAGGATGCACAAGATATATGAAATATATATTTTTTTTTAGGTGATATAACATTCAAAGATTTCAGAAAATTGAATAACTACATCAACGCGGTCTTAATACAATTCGATCTACCTGAGATAGAAGAAGAATCCAAAAAGTTGATGTGCCGTCATTTGGCCTCTTTCCTTAAAATTCCAATCTCCATGCGAGAACAATGGGGTTTATAGACTGCAAGGGTAATTATTACGAATTTCTCAGTCCTTATGGAGAATCACGGAGTTCTATTTTACAACTTCCTGAGAAGTTTTTCATTAATTATTCTATTAGTACTCTTGAAATTTTTCAATTCTGACTGAATATTAGATAATTGGAATGAAGTTTATCTTTACGAATCAACCTTGGGATTGTTCCAACGATCATCTGTGTTGAGGTAATATTATTTTGATTTGTGAGAGTATTGTCTACCCGCGTTTTGTTGATCTTGAATCTTGATTTCCGGTTCACTAGTCACGTGACGCCTAAGAAGTAACTTCCCTCTTCGACTCTTTATCCATGAGTCGTGTTTCTCAAATCCTCTTATTGTTCCTGGTCTTAGGCGTCAGCCCGCGTTAAGCAAGTTATTGAATGATCTTTGAGTGCAAATCAAATTACACGAAATGTCATTTTTCCCCCTCTTCATTCTACACTAGTTGCCTACGATGTTTGTGCGGTAAATAACAACTTTCTGTACACAGAGTACAGTAAAAGTACATAATTTGATTATCCGTATTCTTACATCGATAAATGAATGAAAAGCTCTCATAATGTAATCTGCTAATCGTTCTCATTTTAATTCCAGTTTATACCAAGGTCTTGAATGGATCTGTAGCAACATACCTAGTACGTTCCTCGCATCAAAAATAGTGATCGTCCTTGTTGGACGCTATAATACTCACTGAACTGATATGGTATCCTAGATCTTTTCTCTGTTCGTTTGTTACTAATTTTGTACGTTAAGAATTTACTTTATTATTTTTGAAATATAATATTCTCGTTTTAAAAGTTTTTTTCGTGTCAACCAGAAAATAATTTTGTATAATTTAAATGTTTTTTTTCATAATAGTGCTGAACTAATTTTGTACGTTAATATTAAAGTAATATGCCTGCATTTACTTTTCTTATTTTTGCAGTACCGATATCCTAATTTCATGTTTTCGGAGAATTTCTCGTTTCAGAACAGCAACAGGTCCACGAGGGTTACGAGAAGCCAACGAAAGATTAATAATACAATTTGCCTTGAGCAACGCACTGAAAATGGCAGAAACCAATTTTTAAAAAAGGGACAACAAAAGACTAATTGGTCGAGAGTTCAGATAATGCGTGCTTTTCTCTGTAAATATACTTGCGGTTGAGTGAAGTATTTCAATTCTTATTAAAGACAGACTACATATAAATTAGAAAAAGTGAAGATAGTCATTGCTAGATCCATGAATCGTGACGTCACATTATTGAATAATCCAACCTGCATACAAAAATTCGGCGATATCTTATATAAATGGGGAATAATACGAGTAGTTAATCATACTTACACCATTACAAAATTCCAACGTACGATCTTTTTAATGTTTGCAACTCATAATCCTTTGACTATATACTATTACTTGTCAGTCATAATCTGCTTACTATTTCTTTTTTTTCCCTGTACTCTTTTCATATTTTTCACACGCGTTTTTCTAAGTAAATAAAACAGCTAAATATTCACAAATTGAAAGATTCAAGGATTTTCAAAGAGGTTGAAAAAATGGAAAATTTTGCTCTGCGCAAGAGAAATGAGTAAGTACGCCAGAAGGAAAATTCTTACATTTCTCGTATTTTAAGAGAGTTGGAATGTAGTTCTCATGAGAGAGATATATTTATGGTAAAAATATACGAAATTGGTACAGAACTCTGATATTTTCGAACTAGCTTGGAAGAAAATTAGGGTGAATTGATGCATATTTACTTTAAAAACAGCTAATTATACAGTTGAAAAATTGGACAATTTCTAGGATTTTCGGGAGAGGTTAAAAAATGAGGAAATTGTGCTCTGCATTAGAGAAATGACAAGCAAGTGCGTCAGAAGGAAAAAAATTGAATTTTTTGTATTTTTAGAGTGATGGAATGTAGCTCTCACAAAAGGGATTTATTTATAGTAAAAATATAGAAAATTGATACAAAACTGTGATATTTTCGAACTAGCTTGGAAGAGAAATTGGAGGTTGAAAAATGAGTAAATTGTGCTCTGCGCTAGAGAAATGAGGAAGTGCGCCAGAAGGAAATTTCTTATATTTCACGAGTAATGGATGTAGCTCTCACGAGAAAATTCATTTCATGGAAAAAAGATAGAAAATGATACAAAAACACTGAAATTTTTCAACTATCTTGGGAGAAAAATTATTAGAAAAATGGTTTGATTTTGCTTTAAAAAATGGTAAAATGATTCTTGCGTTAGAGAAATTCATAAGTGCGTCTGAGTGAGAAAATTTATGCAGAAATGATATAAAAACTCTGAAATTTTCAAACTATCTTGGAAGAAAAATTATGAGAAAATGGTTTGATTTTGCTTTAAGAAATGGTAAAATGATCCTTGCATTAGAGAAAGTCTGAAGTACGCCTATGTGCGCCAGAAGGAATATAACTATACTACTTACACGTACTGATAACAAAAGGATAAGGAAATTTGCTTCTTGTAAGGTAAGCAGCTGCTTGTAATAGTGAGAGATTTTTCAAAATAAAATGAAAATTTTTCGAAAACTACTCATCCGATCCTCAGGTGTCCACATCTTCAGATATAATACTACGATATGGCCAAGTTACAAAAAAAACCTCCGGGTAGTTTCGGAGGAATTCCGCGGACAAGAAAATATTATTATTATTATTATTATTATTATAATTAAATAATAAATTTTTAAGGAAACCTGAACGAACGGATGTAGTACCTCACTCTTCTGATAGGAAAAGTCGGTAAAAAGATAAAAGTTCTAATAATTGAAGATTTCTTTTTGTATTTTTGTTTCAGATCTGAAGTCTGTAGAGCAGTCAATAATTATGTAGAAGTTTGTTGAGTATTTTGATAAAATGAACGTAACTAAAAGTAATAAGTTGTTGTCGTTTTCAAGTTTATATCGTTTTCCTTCCATTCTTCTTGTTTGTATAAATACGTTGTACTTGAACACTATGATTTATACTCTTCTTTCGAAGTTAATTTTTAATTACATACTCCAACTTCTAGAATTAATAAAAACTTCTTGCTAGTGATTAAATATACTAGTTTAATAATAATCACAAGGTTTAAAACAATACATAGAAAGTTCAAGAGCGGTTCATTTTGAAATTTTTAAGATTGAAACAATCAATAATTCATTAGGTTCTTCCAATTCCGGCTGTACTCACTAAAATACACTATTTCGAGACTTATCGAATTACCAATATTTTACTTATTCTTAGAATCGTTGCTTCTGGAATCTTGTCAACCCTTAAGAGAAATAATCAAAAACAAAATTATAATCGTCATCAATTCATCGGATGGAATTGGACTTGAGCTCTGAAAATTAAAATGGAAACGATTGAAGATTATTTCATGAAAAATTAAGCTTTTGTCATTTTTATACAAGGTCCTGTTAATTATACAAGCATCAGGTAGAATTCTACAGGCATACATTTCTCGACTCGCGAAAAAATTAGTAATCGCGTGAAAACAAATCTTTTTTCATCGAATAACATAATGTAGCACGCAAAAATTAATTCCAAAGCGGAAATAAATGTAGTCACAGTCATGAAGTAAAAGGAAAAAGTTATTGATGAAATTATAAGAAACAAAAACAAACGCGATTATAATAGTGAATAAATGTAAAAAATATAACGAGAGTCGTACTTAATGTGATGAAGCGCGAGCGCTTTCAATAATCTTCAGGCGTAATACAAGTACATACTAACAAGAAGAACACTTTATCGTAATTTGGAGAAAAGAATTGAAGACGGCGATTACTTCGAAATAAAGGAGTAGGATACGCCTCGATTTTTAAAGTACGTCCAAATTATTTTGAGAGACAGGTCCAACTTTCAACTTTGTCATTTCAAGCTGTAATTAAGGTTGGACAGTAGCCTAGTACACTCATCTCAATACAAAAGTGTTTTCGCTCCTTCAACTAATAAAGTAGTTACAATACCAAAGTTCTGTCTCTCCATTAAGTTATTTACAGTCCTGATGAGAGAAGAGGTTGCAACAACCTTACATTATTATCTTGAATTGATGTCATCGTCAGACAGATCTGATTTCCAGCCAAGATAATTGTGAAATAGTACAACTTAACCAGATCGACCTTTTATTTTAAAAACAGAAAATAAACTAACATTCCCTGATTTTTGCCGACAATTTTTCTAGGGACTGCCAGTTGACTAGAAGTGTAATTTTTTCCTCATTCAATTACACAATTCCCGAAGACTCTTCAAATTTTCTAGATTTCACCAAATTTCCAGACTTTTTCATTTCCGGGGAAACGGGTACCCAATAAAATGTACTATTATTAGCTGCTATCAGGGTTGTATACCGTAGTGAAAATCAAAGTTTTCAGGTAACTTGGAAAGTAGAGATTTTCATCAAGAAAACCTGTACCTACGCGCGTTATTTCATTTTGCGGAAACGAGAAGAAGAGTGGTCTTATAAGTCACTCACCGCGAACAGATATCGATACTCGTGGTCGATACGTTTGTCGCGTCGTAAAGAGAGTAAATGTCGAAGTGGATAGCATAACTCGTACTTACTTGCTCTATTCACTCAACATCTCATATTGCAAGCGTATTTGCCATTTACCAGTCTTAAAACACAGAGTTACGGTCAATTTTTTTTTTCGGACCTGTCAGGGACAGGATCCACGCAAAGTAGCCAACCTACAACTATGTTTCATTCACGAAAGCGTTTATATCTCTCTCCTTGCATGATATCATAAGCCATTCATCAGTTCACGAGAAAATATAGTCTATCCTACATTTTCCCACTTCTTTCAACGATAATGAACCGCAAAAATTTCATTCTGAATTGCTCTTCATTCGATTTTTCTAGTAGGCAACGTTTGTTTTCTCAAAAAGAATATCCAAACTGATATTTAACCGAAACTACAGACTAAGACTTTTTGCAAAAAAAAAAAAAGAACATTCAACTCTTTTTGCAATCATTTTCTCTGTTCGTGATAACGTTAAAAGCGAACTAGGCTTTGATGTTTGAGATCAGTGTTGCTTACGAAAAGTTAACAAACTTTATTTTGAAAAACAATATTTGTCATAAGAAAAAGAATGATAAGAATTCAATTATTCGTTAACATTTGATAAGAGTAATTTAAATAAGAAACCAAAATACGTTTTCCAACACTTAAAAATTTCCAAATCCTAAAGATAAACTTTTGATTCCTCATTCAATTCAAAATATTGAATAATGATCGAAATGTTTCCTGGGTGCATACTTCTGGAATCGATATGTTTTTAAGCATCATCACAGGCACCAATAACATTATCTACCGCTCACAAATACAGGTGTTTATTCACAGATAATCACTCACTCTTATCGATCTGTAACATCGGGAAAACGCGACCCACAGATTCTATATCCCTCTTCACAAACATGTTCCTTCAATTCCTGTAAATCAGATATGAGTGTGTATTCCTAGCATATTTTAGGGTGCCTATTATATTACAACTTGACCAAATATAATCACAAGTGTTCGTCGACCCAACTTTTCGGACGAACACATTACTCAATTACTAGAATTGAGACGACGTAATCATCATGACATTCATGTATCTCTCGACACAACTAACTCAGAGGCGAAATTTTGACCTTCAACTTTCAAGTGGTAATATTCTTATATATCTACCTTCCAATAATTTGATTACAACAGAGTGTACTTCCTTGTCCAAATATGACTATTTCCTTCTCGATATACTTCATGAACTTCATGAATACATTCATAGAAAAGTTACACTAAAACTTTTATTTCAACAACTCCTCACTTTTCAAACATCTTCGTTAATACTGCTTTACTAGCAATGTATCTGGTTTCATTTTTCTGACTAGCAACGCGCCATCGCTTCCTTTCGGTCGTCCAATTTTTCAAGTGAGACTGCAAAAGTTCCTCTTTACTGGGCGTTTCATTAAAATCCTGAAAGGTAATGAACATGATTGTGAGAGAAATACAGAAAATTAATAGAACAATAAAAGAGTCAATCACATACAGAGTTCAGGTTAATTTCTTGAATTTCTCGGTGTTCTGATGGAGGTATTCTTAACGTGTGAACACCATCTGGTAAGGGTTTAGGTGGTGGCAATGCGATCACATCCCGGTCGTCTGGTATGAACAAGGAAGGTCTTTCTTTTAATTCAAAAAATTGACTATCGTTATCTTCGCCATCGTGCCTGATTTCCAATAAACCATTATTTTTATTCCTACGACCAAACTGTAGAATTTACTACAAATTGATTCAGGAAGAATAGCTATTTCTAAATAGAGAATGAAAATCGAACTTTGATAAAGGTTTATTCTGAATCCAAGCGCGACAAATGGGATACAAAGGAGTGTTGATGTCGAACTGAGCCAGATCAACACTTCTGTCGAAGAGTTTCATTAGGTAAGATTGGTGATCGTCGTTTTCCAATGATTTATGATTCTGTTTTTTCCATAACGCTGGGGAAGAATCGCTATAACATAACAGAATGAGTTATTTCAATTCCTAAGTTGAAAATGATAGAAAATAGTAACGTAATTCGTCTACCGTATCTGCTTCTTAACACCAAAATTCAAAACTTGATTAGACGAACAGGAACTTTCTTGCTCATCAGAATCATGATTCAAGATTCCTTTCAATGCTCCTGCTAAACGTCCTCGAGCGATAGCAACTTCTCCTGCAACAATGATGGCACTAGAATAATCTTTTCTTCCGAAATTTTATAATGCGTCAACTACAGGCTGTAAACTAGTATTTACCATCTTTTTCCTTCATTTTTTTCTCTATTGGGCTATCTTCATCCTTGTTCTTCCGTATTTTACGCCGTTTTACCATAATTTGGAGTTGCTACGAAGAAATCAACGAGGATACCCGAATTATAGCACGTAAAGAGTATAAAATAATAGAGAAATTTCAAGACGAAGGAAAGATCCTCTACCGTGGTCTTATTAAATGTAGGAGTATGTAACAATCAAGGTACTGCAGTAATAACAGGTTCAAGAAGTATACCTTTGTAAACGAGCAAAATTTTCAGGTTCAATAGAAGTGCTCGCAAGCAGTGAAATTTAATTATAGGTTAAGATTACAACTCGTTTAGGCTATCTTCTTAAGCAAAAAATAATATAATACTTTCCTCTGGTGTCAACGTATTAACTTTATTAGTTCCTAACTTCCAGAGGTGATTAGTTAATGATCATCTTTCACTGAAAAAGTCTTCCTATGGTATGGATGGACTGATAGTCTGATACTGATACTACCGTTATAGATACCTAAAAGAGACAAGATAGCTAACTTCGTTAGTTCTAGTGTTCCACCGCACGCCAACACAGCGACACAGTATTCTTGGGCTAAATTAACATTGCGCTTATGGATATTTTTCAGTTTTCATCAATTATCTCGGAAACCGTTCATTTTTATGAAAAAATGAAGAGAACAAAATTTATTCCCCTTGTAATTTCCTATCAAATGAGACCTACTTTGAATTTTTTTTTTTCAAAATATGAAATAGGTCTCATACGATAGGAAATTACAAGGGGAATAAATTTTGTTCTTTTCATTTTTTCAAAAAATAAACGGTTTCCGAGATAATTGATAAATACTGAAAAACGTCCATAAGCGCAATGTTAACTTAGCCCTACAATACAGTGGCGCTATCGCTCGGCACGTAAATTAGCTCGACAAAAATCGGGTACCGGATTTTAACACAGCGCATATGGAGAGTTAGCTATCTTGTCTCTTTTAGGTATCTATAACTACCGTACGTTCCACGGCCGTGTACGTCGTTCAGTGAAGCAGTTATCGTGCGCCAACAACTGGCAAGGGAGGTACTTGTAGGATTCGGACCGTGCAGCCGCCAGAGCGCGTCTCTGTTACCCTGAATCAAAAGCACGGTATAAGATGAAGAGGTAGTGACACGAACGTATTCTGACTGTGGTAAACGCTGTCCGTGATTTTGAAGTAGTTCTGAACATTCCGAGCGCAGCGCTCGTGATGAAAGTGATGGGTAATGTACAGAGTCTTATGGGAACGCCGCTGCTTTCAAAAATTTATTGCAGGATTAGGAATCAGCCGATGCATTTCATATTTGGCATAAAAATACCATTTAATCTACTCTATAAAATTTTGAAAGAATCATCCTTCTAAGTAAATTCTTGGATTTTTTATAATCCTTGGAAATTTCATCAATACTAGGGTACCAACGGTAACGTCTCGGCGCAGGTGGGGTCTGGAAGGAACAGGGAAACAGCCCGAGTGTTCGCTGCAAACCTAGCGGAAGTTTGTACGTACAACTTCAAAACTGCGGACACGATTTTAGCGTTGTGTCATTACCTCTTCATCTTATACCGTGATCAAAAGCGGGCCTGCTTAGCTAGCCGTTAGCTTTTAGCCATTAGCCGTTAGCCAAGGAATTGTGCTCGAAATTAGCTAGCTTTTAGCTAGCTAATGAGATCAAATTAGCAATTAGCTTAGCCTTTAGCAATTGAAATTGAAATAGCTAAGGGCTAATTTTCAATGAATTTTTTCTTCAAAATCAGAAAGCACTAGCACTGCCAGCGGGCCCAGTCAATACTTCTTTGCTCTTTGACTGCTCTGAAAATCTAAAACATGAGAGACAACTATGTCAAGTGAATTTTCATCCCATCTTTGTAGAAAAGAATCACGTATTTTTGAATTTTGGTGCTAAAAAAGAGTATTTCTTACTCTCAAAAAAGAGTGTAAACTCTCGTTTGTTAACAGTACGCTGTTAAAAATTCTTGTTTTCTTTTTCTATTGCGAATTGCGATTAGCCCAAAAGTAACATCTCATTTAAAAACAGTTTGGAAGAAGCTGCAAAATGATACCCATGTTAAAATTTTTAGCCCTTAGGTAGCCATTAGCTAGCCAATCAAGGCAGATTAGCCATTAGCTGTTAGTTGAAGCCGATCACTCAAAAACGTTAGTTCTTAGCTCAGCTTTTAGCCAATCTGATTGGCTAAGCAGCCCTGATCAAAAGGTGAACCGTCCATTGTTGTGAGCGCTTGGGTAAAAAAAAAACGCATCCCATTCATTAATCAATAACTCAAAAAATAATGCTTTTAAAGAGAAATTGAAAAGAAAATCGTCGATTGTCTATAAAATTTCCTTTCCGACGCGGGTCATTTCAAAAAAATCCATCGAGCCGTTCTCGAGTTGGACCCTAATAAGCAAAACTCGACCAAGCGACATTTTTGAGATTTTGGAGTTATATACACCGTTGGAAAGAGCTCAACGAGCACTTTCCAACGGTGCTGATTAAAAAACTGAAAACGCAATACTTGTCGAATAATTATGAATTGAAAATATCGACCTCCATCTATTTTTAAGTAACCGATTTCCTTTAAGTCTAAATATCACGAAACTACGTGATTGTCGCTTGGTCGAGTTTTGCTTATTAGGGTCCAGTTATCCTTCATTGAAAAACACAAATTTAACATGGGCTTTTATGGGGAAAAAATCTTTTTCACACAAAATGGCGTCTGCGAATACCCATTATAGAACCCTATCTAAATACATTGAGCGCTTTTGGTTCCGCTAGGACGCGACGCAGTGCTACATGTGAAAAGTAATAAAGAACGGGCGAAGTAATATTGATTCATAGTAAAATATTTCATTAAAATGGTAACTTTCATCGAATAAGATCAGGGATGGCATAACGTAATGGGTAACGGTTACATAACGGTTAAATAACGTTAACACAACGAAAATAGCGTTAGGTATATTGTTTATAACTTTATCAATGTATGCGTTATGCGTTCCTGGTAAATAACTGTAACAAATTCAAGTTCATACGTTATTGTAGATTCAATAATTAAATTTTGATCGTTTAGACTTTATTCCTCTTAACAATGATTGATGAGCAATTTCTGACGGTATACCTAATTTTCTACATGTTTTTTTCTTCATTTATCATGAAAAAGTGCCTTATAGCGTCTTCTTAAGTAATAGTGGTAAAAAATAAGTCATATCAAATGTGAAGCGACTGTGTGAAGCGACTGTGCGTTTACGTATAGGCTATTCATTTCGCTGCTGGGGAGTTTTTTTTTTTGGTTTCATTTCGGACCTAGGGTAGGTATATCGACAAGCTATCATCTATCTTGTGACCTCCAAAAATGGACTCATCTAATTGTCTTCTATCTTCTGATCGTAAATGAAGAGAAATCTCATACCCAACACGATTAGAAACGGCTATTATTCATTTGTATGACACTATCAACCCTTGCTTTGCTCGATCGCTAACATTAAGCTTATCGAGAAATAACTCATTTGTAACCCTTGTAGCACAAATAACTATTTCCCGTTTTCTCTCTTTGGATTTTAAGTATTTATTTAATTGGTACTTACAAGGTCACATTCCAATCATTCAAAATCGTATTTTAAATGCTTATGCTACAATTGGCCCACCGGCCAGCGGTCATCGATGCTCAACGCCTCTCACTGCCCGTCGCTCTTGCGAGCCACCAGCTGGTCCAGCCGGCAGCCGGTGGCATTTTTTTTTCAATAACGCATGTAACGGTTATTATAACTTCAACACAATTCAGCGTTACCTTATCCGATCCATAACTTTAACGTTAAAATTCACGTTACGGTACAATAACTTTAACAAAATGCAAACGTTATGCCATCCCTGAATAAGATAACGGCCTATCCGGCAAAATAGATAAAATGACACCTATAACTGGTGTAAAGATGAATAGATGAAACTATTTAAATTACCTATGCAGGATTTGCCTAACCGGCGAAAAACATGCGTAACATGAACTATATAATGAACACTCGAACTCTGTATAAAACATACAAACGTATAGTATGGAAAAAATATCTGCTGGCGTAACCCACCGCTTATTCTACCGCGCGGCGCTAGCCACGCTACCTTCGTGTCCGGCAGTCGGGCCAGAGTTCTGAAGTCTCAACACTACATAAAAGTGTAGGGCTTTTCCATGTCGGCGCATTGCATACGTATTCTCCTACGTGTTATTGAAATGGTAGTATTTCTAACATTGCTCTCATGGGTGTTGCTGGATTGCATACTCATTTTCATCGTCGTGTAGTTCGCCATAAGAGCAATGTTGGAAATACTACCATTTCGATAACACGTAGGAGAATACGTATGCAATGCGCCGACATGGAAAAGCCCTATGGGATGATGATTTTGTTAGGGCCATTCACTACACACGTACGAGGCAAATACTCGCATTGTTAAAAAGGTTTTCACTTTGCTGGATACTACCACAAGAGTGTACTGCGTTTCGAGATAAGGGTGTAAAACCCCGTTACCTTCTCGCGGTCGACCGTTCAATGTGTGAACGCATGGATTTACGGGGGTACTCCTTTTCTTTTAACCGTGTGAACGGTGACCGTACCGTTTACACGGCGCAGCGTCTTGTCAAACAAGCTTGACAGAACGATCACGCGTTACAAAGGACAAAAAAATTCGAATGTTTTGATTGGTACGCAAATAAAACGAGGTTTTTGGAAAAAATGAAGAACATATAATATGAAGATCAAACAATTTTTTATTTTTTAAGTCCTATTTTAGTAAAATTGGTGCAGTACAAGAAAAGTTATCATGGATTGAAAATTTGGATTTGACAGTAAAGTGGCTGACGTCTAGGGGATGTTATTTCTAAGTAATGCCATTGGTTGTTCTTATCAACTGAGTGGTCGGGTACAAAAAGAGCCATAGCTCAATTTAGGGCCCTTATTTGATTATTAGTGATTCAAGTTCAGCACTTTCTCCTCTTCATCTGGTAAAAATTTTAATTCATTCTGATGACTGTAGAGTATGTAAAACTATGTTGAAGTGGAGCGTCTACTGTGCTTTTCTATAAATCTGAACTTTCAAATGCGTTTTTCTCAAAAACTACTTTTTGTGTTAAGGCCCTTTTTCTACCCGACCATTCAACTGTGGGACGCATGCGAGGTGGCGACGCTAGCGCGCCACTGCTCTGTCAAGTCCAAATAGACCCTTTTCCTGTGATATCACAAGTCATACCTTACGCAGCTGAATCTGCAGTCTGAGTGAACAACAAAAATATAAACAATTTTTCTCCAATCAAATAACATAGTGATAAAGTTTAGTGGTTTTCCAAGTATGTATTGTTACTTCCATTGACTATATAGACGTGTCAGACAAATACTTGCATTGTTAAAAAAGTTTTCGTTTTGCTAGATACTACCACGAGAGCGTACTGCGTGCTAACCGGCAAAGTAAAAGAGACAGAACATCTTTCCCTCTCTCTTACAGCTGCGGCTTAACTCGCAGTACACTCTGGTGGTAGTATCCAGCAAAGTGAAAACTTTTTTAACAATGCGAGTATTTGTCTGATACTGTCTGATACATATATAGTCAATGTTACTTCTAAAAGGTGCCTTAAAAGATTTATAAAAGCCTCTATACTTGATTCATCGCAAGATGCGCCCGCGTGCCGACGAACGCTCGGTGTGTAGACTAGAGGAGAAAGAAGTTTGTCACTATGCAGAACAAACATTCCCTTCTCTTTTGTAATTTGTAGCGTCCCAAGTCGCGGGCGCATCTTGCGTTGAATCGAGTATACTTGATGAATTGTACGTTCTTGCTCGTTGATGGATATTTATCCAAAAGCGCTCGCAAACAAAAATTTTGAAATTACAACTCTAGTAACATTTTTGTTTTTGTGAATTTTGTGAATCTAATTACCAAGATCTTTAAAAATCTACAATTTTTCAACTATTGATTGTCGAAACAACTCACTTTTTTCCTTTTGAGAATTCACAAGTACAATCTGTGGTTTAGATTTTGCTTGTTCACTCGGTTAACGACACTAACTCGGTTTGGAGCCAGGGGAAAGGGAAACTGCAGCAACAGCAAGTCAGCAGCAGTGTTAGGTGACGTCACTGGGAAAAAGGTCAATAAAAATCAGATGGGGTACAAAGTGTGGTACAGTCACAGAGTAAACAGAGTTTGTCCAAGACTCCAAGAGAGCTTGAGGCACGGGCATTCGGACCGGGTAGCATCAGCGTCGCGTAAAATTTTTGAATTTTTTAAAATCTCGACTCAAAACTATTTTCATCTGAAAGAAAATTTTCCGCTCTTCAATTTTGTTCCTTACAAGTACACGCCTAAATTCATTATTTTTGGTGAAATTGAAGAAAAACTAAAAAATCACCTTGAGTTTGGAGTCGCAATCACGGTTTGCTTATTAGTACTTTCTATGTGCGAATCTACAATATGCCCGGTACGAGATCTAAATTTGTAGCATTGACTATATACACTCCGTAAGCGTGTATATAGTCAATGTTTGTAGTCTAGGGTTCGCCTATAATGGTGAATCTGCAACACTCGACATGCATAGTGTACAGCTGTTTGCAGAGCATGTCGCGCACTCAACGCGTTAGGCGAACCTCAATTACAAATTTGGATGATGCCCGTATTTGTCAACGTTTCTATGTTATAAAAGAAAACACCCGTTTCGATTCGCGAATAGGCTCTGTTCCTACCCAACAGATTTTCGTGAAACTTGGCTGAACTCTTCCTTTGGGTAAAGAGAGAGCTACTGGTGCGTTAAAAAAAGGAAATCCCTTTCCTAAAAGTTATAATAAAGCTTGAAAATTAAACGTATATTGGTTACCGATTTCTTACGTGCATCTGCTAACGCAAAAATAAGTTTCCATTTCATCACGTTAATGGTCAGAATACGCGTAAAGCGTTGAAAGACAGTCGAATATATGTCGGAGAATCGGCTCAATGATTCACGGCGACGCGACGTGACGCGACGCGAAAAAAAAAAAAGATTAGATGAGCGGGATTTCAGGTAATCGATATTCTCAGCTCGTACCGCCTCGTTTCATCTCAAACTCCAAAAATAGCTTCATATGTCGAGTGGGAGGCTTAAGACTTTTTTTCCACCCGAAAAACCCCACAGGGGATGAATGGTAGATACATTTCGTTCGTGTAATCGTAAAGTAGTGGGTGTAATCGCTAAGGTTGTAGATGTTTCAGAGTTTAGTGACCAGTTGATTTGTCAATGGTAGTTTTGATGTGCCCGTAAATTTAAATAGTTTTAATTGGCGTTGATAAATTACGGAAGGCGATTGAAAATTATCCTCGTATGTGTTCACAACAGAGTTCGCGATAGACGTGGCGCGATTTTAAGAATCGATGTTCTCAGCTCCTTCCCATTCGACTTTTACAAAGTCATCATACTGGGAGTCAAATATCAGGGATCGGTAATAGTTTCTAATAATTTAGTCTTAAAAGGAAGGATGAGAGAATTATGTCGGCAGACGCAGAGTGCGGATGCGTAGATTAGAAGCTGAGTGAATTGAGCTGTGGATACAAGGAAATTGACAATGAGAGTTCGGAAGCGGCATCTGAAGGGAGCAGGAGTTACAAGCTTCAACGCAGAGGCTGAGAGTAGAGCTAGATCGTTGTTGATTAGGGCTTGATTTACTTCAGAAACGAATACATTGACTGACAGGTTTATTATTAACTTTGGTCGCAAAAACAATGGCGTCATGTTCCGGGAAGTTGATGTAACTTGGAATCCACAGGAAGGAGACAGATGTAGAAATTGATAATAGTGACTGCAGGAGTCAATAATGAATGCGTCTATTTGGGGAATTCGTTGAATAAGAGTCCTGTATAACCGCAGGAGAGATGAAAAAGAGTCAGTTAATAGTGGATATTTGAGCTGGGGTGAGAAGATGATGATAAAGACCCAAGTATATGGCGTTTTGTTAGGTAGTGAACATGAAGGCAGAATTTTTTAATCAACGACTAGTATTATGACTCGTTGGATCGAGTACGCGTGCCCTGTTTTGGGTCCAAATTTAGATCCGCCGATAAAGTAGGGCTGATGCGTCGGCAAATTGGTTTAGGGATAATGTTTCTAATGAGTTGTCGGTGTATAATGTAGTGAGTTTGGAGATGATCAGCTAGATCAAGTCAGATATTTAGGGGAGAAGTTAGGTGAAATGGGTGATTGGTAGGGGGTAGATGGTTCAACTTGAGATGATTGAATATTCAGTTTCAAGACAAGAGAATTATGTTGGCAGAGTGTGGGTGCGTAGTTTGGAAGCCGAGTGAATTGAACTGCGGATACAAGAATTGGCAGTGAGAGTTGGGGAGCGGCATTTAATGATGGGGGGTGGGGTACCAGCTTCAACGAAGAGGCCGAGAGTAGGGCTAGATAGTTGTGCGCCGAGGGTTTGATTTTCTTCAAAAGGGAATACATTGACAGACCGAAAAGAGTAGTATGGTTTACCATGAGAGAAGAACAGATGATTTTGTTGATTTTTTGCCTAGCATACTGAATAGTGGGTCGAAGAGAGGAGAGTCGGATGGGTAGGAAAGTGTTAAGTGGGTGGTTACTGCCTAATATCAGGTGGGAATATGATCAGTCAGTTAACATTTGGTTGATAAATATAGTTCTCTGTTACAATGCGGATATAGGGTCACAAGTTAAGTGAGAGGAAATGTGTGTACGTGTAGAAATGTTTGATTTTTATAGATCCAGCAGATTGAGAAAATTTCTCAATGTGTGGTATCACGTATCAATCAGAAAACATACCGGATAAGCATTGAGGATGAGAGAAAATATTAAAAAGATGGAGAGGGCCTCTCAAGGAGGGGCAGGGGTCAGAGAATAGATAGGGTAACAGTTGAGAATGAGTAGTTGGACAGGTGAAGAGGGATCGTTGAACTTTGAGAAATGACAGGCTTCTGTTAGGAACGTATAAGGGTTCTGTCCAAAGGACGGGAATTTCTGCTAATAACTTAAAGCAAAGTCATATAGAAAAACCAAGTCAGTTCACAACGCATTTAACCAACGTTATTCCTTACATGTAGAGTTAATTTATCGCGGTAGGTGCGCATGGTGCATTAGGCATGTTCACTTACGTCACAATTGTTATCACGAAAATCTCACTTGGTGGCGAGTTACGCCCTTTGACTATGTATCTCTTATGGACTGAGCTTTGGCCATATATTGCAATGTTGAACAAGCGTGGAAACATGTATAGCGTGCACAGGAATCCAACGTAGGCAGCGCGGGTAAGTGCGCGGAGGAGTAACAGCTTCTCCTCTCACTGCAATCAACCGCGTCGTCTATTTTGAGTCCTCCGCATTTTATTTTCTTATCATATCTTTCGACAGGTAAACGTTGTCTTAGCTCAGTCCATAAGAGGTATATAGTCAAAGATTACGCCTTACAATGCTCATCTTGTTTTTTTCAATTTACTCAAAAACAAAGGCACAAACTGAAAAATTGAAGAGAACAAATTTTATTCCTCTTTTAATTTTCTGTACAACTGATACAAAAAAAAAAAATTCCCGAAATTTTGATTTCAGCTTTAATGGATCAGAAATCACAAGAGGAATAAAATTTGTTCTTTTCAATTTTTCAGTTTGAGCCTTTGTTTCTGAGTAAATTGAGAAAAACGAGATGTGCGCCACAAGGCGCATGTATTTTTGCCATCAAGTGAGATATCAGAAATTCGTTTGGGACGTCGTGTGAACTTGCCTAATAGATGTCCTGTTTTCACACAGCGCATATTGACAATTTTCAAATTTATTGATTTACTCGAAAACTATTGATTTTTATTTTTTACGCAAAATTGAAGAGAAGTAAACTCATTCCTCTTGTAATTTTCTATCAATTGATGTGAAGAAAAAAATTGTACAACAAAAAAATCTGAAGCTACCCATGTCTGATAGGAAATTACAAGAGGAATAATTTTTGCTCTCTTAAATTTTTCATGAAAGTTGATCGTTTTGGCAATAACGGGAAAAATTAAACATCATCCCATAAAGAGCCTATAGTGAAGTAGGTCATCTGGTATACGCTAACGCTGTTGTACAGCGGAAAACTGGTAAACGTAGTGCGTGAACTAAAACTACTGGGTTCTTCTATAAGGTGTGAACCATGGCCGTCGCGTGAACACATTGGCTTTGTTTACATTTTCATGAATGTGTGGGTGGAGCGGGATACGGAGAATATCAACTTGGGGGCGAATCTGGTCCGATCAGGATAAAAGGTCTTTTTTGTGGGTATTTTTCATTGCAAGAGACCCCTTTTTCTTGTTATTGTTCCATCAGATGCGGAAAAAACAGAAAGAATAAGTTTAGCTCTTCAGTTTTTCACAAAATTCGACCGTTCTCGAGATAAATCGATTATTCCCAAAATGTCCATAAGAGCCTGTGTTATTTTGCCCCCAAGTTAGATAAGAACGCGTTCTGCGACGTCATGTGTTCACTCCTTTGCTTATAAGCAGGGCTTCGGATTTTATGCTCCAAAAAATAGCTAAATAGGCTGAAAATTTCTCTTTTTTGCTGAAATATGCTAAAATATGTTCCTTCAATATGGGTATCATTCTACAGAAGAAATTAATTTCTATCGAATGGTGTATATTGTTTTTTGAAATTCACGTAAAATCAAGAAGAAAATGATGACGACTTCTGTTATTCTAGAAAATATTACATTTTGTTCTTGTCAGCGCGTATTCTAGTTGAACGCTGGCTTGCTGATTTCTGCAGAAAAATTTGAATTCTGCGTATTTTCCGTAGTTTTTTGCGATTTTGGGCGAATTTATGGAAACATTGCTGAAATATGCTACAAAATGCTCCGATATGCTGAAATATGCTTGAAGTACCCAAAATATGCCAAATATGACAGGAAATTTTATGAATCATGGAGATCTTTCAAAATGATGTCATTTAAGTCGTCACCGAAAAATATGCTACAGCATAAAATCCGAAGCCCTGCCTGCTTATATAAGTCTAGCGAAGATGACCTCTGTTTACTCTGTGGGTACAGTCCACTTCCACCGATGAACATGAACCACCCCGAAACGTCACTGATGAGAATCCACTGCACGCTGCGGCCTTATACAGAGCAGTCTGCAGGCCGTGATATTGCTAAGGTGCCCTAGTATTGCTGAGCAGTGAGCAGCCTAGTGTGGAATATAATGGAATGGGAAAAATTGTAGTAGACTGCTTGGCGATACTTCGCCTGCTGTGAGAAAGTAGTGAAGTGATTGTCTTCGATTTTTTAGCGGGGAACCCGCTATCCATTTTGTTAGGAGATTACATCCTCAGAAAACGTCCGCGTCCGCAGGTTAGGTTAGGTTACGGGACTTGGAAGAATTTCGAGTCTCGAGCTATACATGATAGGAGGGGGACTTAGAAGAATTTCAAGTCTCGAGCTATATATAATAGGGGGGGGGGGGGCTTGTAAGAATTTTGACTTTCGAGCTACCGTCCGCCGTCCAACCAAAAACTTGGAAAAATTTTGAGACTCGAGCTATATATGATAGGAGGGGGACTTAGAAGATTTAGAAGAATTTCGAGTCTCGAGCTATATATGATAGGAGGGAATGTAGAATGATAATTTCGATTTGAATTATATGACAAGATTATCAACTCAGTTCCACACCACCTGAGAGGTCGAATTAAGGAATTGCGGGTTCCCCGCTGCCATTGCAACGTCTACAATGGCTTCTAATTTTTTTTTAAATTTACCGGAGTTTGACGTGCTATCGAATATTCATTTCAGTGTTTTTGTTGCGTTATGTTTTTTTACGAGCGCTTTTGAGTAGTGTTCAATATGTTAATCGAAAAGACTCAGCAAAGTGGACTCGACAAATGACGGATCAACAGATATCAATCCAAAACCAATTTTTGTTGATTCTAACAAAACCCCTTAGTAATAAAAATATAAATCTTAAGCCGTACATTTCCACAAAAAAAAAAAGTTATAAGCCATTATGTTTCAATTTGAGTAGTGAAAATTGACTAAAAAGAAAAGGAAAAGTATCAAATTTTGCAAATATTCCACAGATGAAATCACAAAAGTACCAAACCGACATTTTTGAGATTTTTTTTCTTATTCTATACGCGATTTCATACAAGAATCAGTAAGATGGCAACATCTACAAATATTTTCAACTTCTGGCCACATTTTGAGCCTCTGGGACTTTGGAAGACCTCAGTGAATTTTTTGCGTATTTTTTTAGATTCTACCAACAATTTCATATGAGAATAAATAAGATGGAAACATCTATAAATATTTTTCACTTTTGGCCACATTTTGAGCTGATGGGGCGTTGAAAACTTACAGAGAATTTTTTGGACATTTCTTTCGGATTCTATAGACAATTTCATATAGGACTCAATAGGACTTAAATTTTTGGCGCGAAACAATTGGAAACTTATTACGGAAATAATAATTTTACAAACAATATCACAGATTTTGTCTTATCGTATGCTTACATATAATACGTTCGAATTTCTTATAACTATTCCACGTAATCAGATCAGCGATTTCAAAACATTCGTCGAGGTCAATATATTTTCGTTTTCAATACAGCTCGCGTAATAATAGCTGTAAATGTATCTTCAATTTGTTTACATAAGTAATCGTTGTAAAGGAAAACTGTTGGATTCAAATCATCCGTTGAATAACCGCAATCCAATGAAGTAGCGATACCCAAGCTCACTGCGCTGACGTTCAAAGAAGATTCCGAAATGGATATTTTACCTAGTTGGATCAATAATGATATCGTATCTTCAATAAGAGACGGAAACGCCTGGCATAATCGCACGAAAGCTGGGAGTATGTTACCAAACAACTCAGTTCGACAAATTGATGGTAAAGCTGCAAAAACAAATCAAATTATTAGTAATAGACAAGATTTCTACAAACTGAGGGCTGATACTGTAATAATTATTCACCAGATAATAATGATGAGAATGTGTTCAGGGCTAGTCTAGCTACTAGCATTGAATGCGGCAAGGTATACTGCAAGGCCAGGTGCGAAATTAAATCAACAGCAAATTCTTGTTTCTCAAGTGAAGGTTGACTAATCAATTCGGCGATGAAATCAACGCATATGTGCATTGATGGAATTCCAGTCACGGTAACAGATAATAGTTCTGGTGGATAACCCTGTGAATTAAATTGATGACAAATCTTCATACTAATATACTAAACTGTAGATGGGAAAAGTGAACTAGGAATATCTACTTCTGTTTAGTTATATGGACAGATCAATATTTCGCAGTGGATTTTTTGCGCGATAAAATATACAGCTTATCACTCACCTGAAAATGGACTAGTTTACACAAGGAAGGATCAGCGATAAATGCTTGATGCAAATACGAACATATTAAACTACGCACTTCTAACAAAGCCCACATATTGGCTTTAGAATCCTATGATAAACAAACGAGGTGAGCTCAAGTTTTGTCTTCAAAGTTCGCTCAAAATTGTAAGTACTTACTCGATCTTCCAAATTTTCTAAACAAGCTTCAAGTAGGACTTGGATAGCAGCACTCTCCTGGGCTGCTACCAAAGCGTTCTTCAACTCCTCTCTTTCAGCGTCGCTCGTTAGCCCTCCAACAGTAACTTGATTATTGATAGAAGCACTAGTGATCGGTCCATCGGATAAATGTCGACTTAGCTGGCTTCGAGAAGCAGCTAATGACGATTGAAGTACACGAATTACAACACTTAGAACAGGGGCACACCTATCAATAAAATGAGGTGAAACGGTACAGTACAATTTTAGCGAAAGTAGCATCATTCATTCTTCCAACGTCGCACTTACCTGAACACCCGATCATCACAACGAAGTATCTGTAACGGATCAATAATAATTTTCTCCTGCTTTGGAGGTACAGAAGGTAGCATTGCGTCCTTATGGAGTAAGGCTTTGATGGTCATCACCCATAAAGTTCTCGGTAACACGCTATTGAATCGTAGCCAAACTTTTTTGTACAATTCTACAGAAAACAACCATTCATTATATCTTTTAAGTTTATTTAAAATTTGTTTTCAGTCAATCCATTTGATAGAAATTGATGTAAACCTTGAATGTGGACAGGAACTGAATCGTCTAAAGTAGACCTCAAATGTTTGACCAATATATGCACATAGGGCCACATTTGTTTCGTCGGCATCGTCAATAACATATTCAGCATACGTGAGGCTTGCGAGGGGCAGGTTGACATTGTTTGTAGAGCTGTAAATAGAGAAACCTCGAGCTTCATTTGATATAATAACGAGATGATAGTAACAGAGGAAGAAATATCATGAAACATACCATCAGCTAGACTAGATTCCGAAATAACAGTCATTAACGAGACAGATTTCCATGTAATTTCTTCATCTTCTAGCCAATCTTCTACTAGCGACAGATGCGGAAAATGGCCAGCAAGTAAACGTAACAATGATGAAAACAATCCTGAAAGTGCAGAAACAATGACTGCGTACGATAATACTGTCCGACAAAGATACAAAGATAGATGAAACGCACCCGAATAGCTTTGTTGATCTTTATGCGCTTGTTGTAAAAGATACTTGATAGGAAATTCCGATAAAAATTCGGGTGAGTAGCCTTTCACCGATCGACTCATTGTCAAGTAGGTTTGAGTATTTGAGAGTCGTACATCCTCGTACAGCAGAATATAATACAAAAGTAATAATTGAGGCATATACGAACGTACTTTCGTGTTGGATGATCTCTGCAAGAATGGTGAAGTTATTAAGGTCATTAAATTGCTTTCTCTACAAACAATCACGCATAAATGCTTCTACGCCCTTACGGATATAGACACTGAATTTCTGAAAACTGCCATAATTTCTTCTTCATCGATACGTTCATTGATAACAGATTCGTAAGGTAGCCTTGTTGATACATTCAGCATGGAGTTCACATAAACATCAATTAAGGACGGTAATAAAGGATGTAAAGGCGCGGAACTTGCGCAAATTTGCCTGTACAGTGAATAGATACATGAGTTTATGTTCGATTGGAAAACATACTAGAATTGAGAATGAGGAGCAAAGTGCCGCACTTATTTTACGAAAATGTGAAAAGGTTGAATACTTAAATTCATCTCATATTCGTTCATTTAACGTAATACGAATATTATTTTGAAGTTTCTACATTCAGAACAGGATCTTCAACGATAAAACTCACTTCGTAGAAGTACAACCTCATAATATCTTAGCCTTCGCCAAAATTCTCTTTTCCTACTCATTACTCATTTCTATGAAGTTGGAGGGGAGTAAACGACAATCCTAAACGGTTTCCGTTCTCGATGACGTAGAAAAAAATTACTTTCACAGTGACACCGTATTCTCAAACTTTTTTTTTAGTTCAAGTCAACTATAAAGCAGGTTACGAAACGCTCGAAAAATATTTCACCCAGCCTTCGGTAGATTTAAGAGTTCTTTGGGAAATAGAAAACATTGAAAAATACGATTGTCCAACTCTTGAGTAAACGCTCACTTGTAAATCCAGTTTTTAACATTGACTTTGTGTTTTGAAAACGCTCTGCTCTTCATTAATTGGTGGATGCAGTGAATAGGCAGGAAACCGTGGATGTTGGCGTTCAAATTTGGAGTGACAAGAACGCTAATAGCACGAGACGTAACCACCTGCTCAGTGAATACTTCCTGCATAAATATTGATTTCACTTTGGCCACATTATGATTCCGAATAGATACCCGCATTCCTAAAGTCGAACATACTAGATCGGTAATAGCGGTCAGCTGCCCACTATGAACGTGTATAGCTAGTAATAATAACATTTCGCTAAACGAAGCGGTGACGTCGATAGGTCTATCAAAAAAATAGGAACAAAGAAAAAAGAAATAATATTAATAAGTACAAATATTTTTTTCACGTAGGATTGTTTTTTCTATTCTGATGAATGCACTTGCTTTCCGAAAAAAGGTGATTCGCTACCGGAAAGCCACTTGAGCCACTGAACGATTTTAACTTCGTATTCAGGTTGGCTAATCACAGATGGACAGGCGAACAACATACACACGGCGATTGAAGCGAATCTTACTCCTTCCGCAGTTGCAGGAGGACAGATAGTGATTAATTTAACCAGCAGAAGTATTTCGTCATCTTGAAACCTGAAGAAAAATCGTTTTAGCACTTCATACTGCTGTAAAATAACTGCAAACTCCATTTGGACGTTTCTAACTTACTTAATACCTGCGATACCTCGCAATGCACAGTACAGTCTCAGCAATACCGATCCATGCACCACGGAGGAGTAAAGTATTTTTCCACCGTCGTGTGTAAGTTTCACTATATTCTGTAGCTGAAGTATGAGTTCATCCCTCAATCTTTGCAACGCTACATTGTTTTCTTTCACTCTCTATTGGAAAACACGCTAATATTATCATTTTCATTCATCATTTCAATTCGAACATGATACAACAATATTGTTTTACTTTTGGTCTTATGCGAGTAAACATGGAGAACCAATTCCTGACAGCTTGATCATTCCCAAGCAACAGGCCAGAGACAAACGCAACTATATCACCTCCAGTTTTTGAGTAGCTGCTACCAAGACCGCTGTGAAAATACTCAGGAAAATCCAATGTTAATGTTATTGTCAACGCCGGCATTTTACTCAATTCCACCTACATTTAGCAAATCAAAGGATAATGAAATCATTGAATTCGATACACTTCCAATTTCGAAATGAAACATACGCATTTTGATCTAACAACATAGGCTCCTTGTGGAAACATTTTACAAAGAGCCGTCAATGTTTTTATTCGTATTCGAGTGCCACCGTTCTCGTCTTCCACCTTATCAGAGTTTTGTATCAAACTCGTGCAAACTGGAGAGAAAAATATATGCAGTTTATTATAAATGCTCTTCGTAATTAAATGATAGTCATATTTAGCTCATACGAGTACCATCATAAAAGCAGTCAGGAAAATTCACTACAATCCAGCAGATGATAACGGATCCGTGCTTAACATGTAACAAAGTCTGCGCTATGTCTTGCAATGTGAATAAAGCTGGTAATTCTGCCAAAGCTATGTTGATTACGTCACACACTTCAGGTATGTAGACCGTGTTATCAAATAAGTCGGAGCTTTTCACAAAAAATTCGATGTTATTTTTCTGGAATTCTGAAACCTAAAAATCCTTACGTTACTAGAATTCGTTCTTTTCTTTTCTTTCATTTTTCATCAACAAACCTGGCTGGCGATATATAACAGTTCGCACAGAACTAAACGCAGACGTCTAGTAGAATCGCTTCTTTCGAATTCTAACGCAAGACCATTTTCAACTGATTGCGCTAATACACTATCTCCTTGTGTATTACCTGACTTTTTCCTGCAAATGAACTCGCATATAGAAAAAAATTAGACGAGAATCGCGTGGAGGAATTTACAAAGCTTGAAAGAACCTCAAATTTTGTTCTTGTCGCACATCCACCTCAAGTCCATGGAAATCAATTGATAATAACGCAACGATCGAGTTAACAACTTCTATATTGGAAAGTAAAGTTAAAACCGCCTTTCGATTGTTCAGGCAGTCTTGAGTAGAATCAGCCGGTGCAATCAGACTCATTCGAACCAAACACGGTAAGATGGCTCGGATACTTCTCGCCGGGAACTGTGATAATGTTATCACATCAAGATTGAGCAACGCTTTGAAGACATCAGAATGAACGGTAAAATCGTATTTCATGGCTATTCAGATCACTCGAACAGTCACCAAAGGCGATAGTTTCTACTATGATTGAAAGGATAATGATTAATGAATGATGATACTGATAGTGTGCCCACCACAGATGAATAATCAAAAAAAGAATGATACACAATCATACAGACGGGCTTGTTCACGCCGTCAGCAGTCTATTCGGAAAGTCGCGTCCGTCGAGGGCGCTACCGTCGCAATGGAATTGCATGTAAAAGTTCCGAGGATCAATGGTTTCCAGTTGTACTAAAACTCTACAAAATAGAGGTAAAGTTTTTAGCAGGAATTGTTCTCATTATGACTCATCATGATACAATAACTTAATTTATGTTGGGAAAATAAGTCGTTCATTCAAAATTTTTGGATTAATTCACTCTCAACTTTGCACAGAGCAAGCGATGTTTCATTTTCTTCCGTTTAGAATACGACAAAAATTATACGGATCCTCGGAATTTTGGTGATGCCACCAGAGAGCGACTCTTGTTTTGACGTTCGCAATAGTAGGGCCTAAGAGTAGGGCTATAGATACCTAAAAGAGACAAGATAGCTAACTTCGTTAGTTCTAGTGTTCCACCGCACGCCAACACAGCGACACAGTATTCTTGGGCTAAATTAACATTGCGCTTATGGATATTTTTCAGTTTTCATCAATTATCTCGGAAACCGTTCATTTTTATGAAAAAATGAAGAGAACAAAATTTATTCCCCTTGTAATTTCCTATCAAATGAGACCTACTTTGAATTTTTTTTTTTCAAACTATGAAATAGGTCTCATACAATAGGAAATTACAAGGGGAATAAATTTTGTTCTTTTCATTTTTTCGTAAAAATGAACGGTTTCCGAGATAATTGATGAATACTGAAAAACATCCATAAGCGCAATGTTAACTTAGCCCTACAATACAGTGGCGCTATCTCTCGGCACGTAAATTAGCTCGACAAAAATCGGGTACCGGATTTTAACACAGCGCATATGGAGAGTTAGCTATCTTGTCTCTTTTAGGTATCTATAAGTAGGGCGCATAGAGAATGTAGGTGCTCTACAGTAGTCTATTGGGACCGAGCAGCAGCGCTAGCGTCGCGCAAAAATTATGAAGTTTTTAAAATCTTTCAAAAATATATCCATCTAAAAGAAAATTTTCCGCTCTTCAATTTTGTTCCTTACGTGTACACGCCTAAATTCATTATTTTTGGAGAAATTGGAGAAAAATCAAAAAATCACTTAGTTTTGAGTTAGTCACCCTTCGATCACCGTTCGCTTATCAGTATTTTCTATGTATTTTACTCAGGCGACGCTAGCGAATCTACAATATGCCCGGTCCGAATGGGGCTTTTCCATGTCCTCCATGACGCGTGACCGTGTGACCGTCACGAAAAATCTTCGTGACGGTCATGATCGTTGGAATTATGACGTCATGTTTTGTTTACATTTTCAACTTGGTCGGAGTTTCTTATCAGTGTCTCTATACTCAACACCTATAAACAGTGTTCCGACGTTCCCGGGAATCCAATTTAGGACTGGGAATTCCCGGTAATTTTCCCGGGATTTTTTTCCCGGGAACTGGGAATGTTTCGGAAATTCGGGAAATTTTCCCGATTTTTCATCATGTTCCCGGGAAATTTTCTTGAATTCCCGGGAATTTGTTCCCGGGAATTGGGAATGGGAATTCCCCGTCCGAACACTGCCTATAAAATCAAAATCTACAGAAAAATTTGAATTTGGTCTCTTTGTACAGGAAATTAAAAGGGGAAAAAATATTGTTCTCTTCAAGTTTTCATTTAAGGGTATGCTCTACCTAGTCACTCACACACAGAAAATACACACGTATTACACAAAATGGTGTGTTGCGACTTGCGGGTAGTGATTTTTGCCCACATATAACATATCGAATAATGTACAAAATGATTTGCAACGTGGTGTATTCTTGAAGTTGAGGAAAATACGGCTAATTAGTTGACAGATCGCGAAATATTCTGAATGATCTTCAGGAAACGTTTAAACTTACGTCTGCAGGGGCCATCTTTGAATCGTTGAATTCCAATCAATGAACAAAATTAGTTTGTGAGAACCAATTAGCCGTATTTTCCTAAGTTTTGTCTACGTAAATACGAAGTTTCAAGCACGGTATAAGATGAAGAGGTAATGACACAACGCTAAAATCGTGTCCGCAGTTTTGAAGTTGTACGTACAAACTTCCGCTAGGTTTGCAGCGAACACTCGGGCTGTTTCCCTGTTCCTTCCAGACCCCACCTGCGCCGAGACGTTACCGTTGGTACCCTAGTATTGATGAAATTTCCAAGGATTATAAAAAATCCAAGAATTTACTTAGAAGGATGATTCTTTCAAAATTTTATAGAGTAGATTAAATGGTATTTTTATGCCAAATATGAAATGCATCGGCTGATTCCTAATCCTGCAATAAATTTTTGAAAGCAGCGGCGTTCCCATAAGACTCTGTACATTACCCATCACTTTCATCACGAGCGCTGCGCTCGGAATGTTCAGAACTACTTCAAAATCACGGACAGCGTTTACCACAGTCAGAATACGTTCGTGTCACTACCTCTTCATCTTATACCGTGGTTTCAAGATATTTCATGCTTTATATTTGATCAGTTATCTCGGGGCAAAAATCGCAACATGTGATACATATTTTGTGTGTGTCTACGTGTGAGTGACTAGGTAGAGCATACCCTTAACACCATGTTTTTTTCAATAATTTGAAGAAACGTGACGCGCTCCATAAGGTACATGCTAAAAATTCCGACCAAGTGAAAAAGCAGGGATGTCAAGCCATTCGCGAATAGCTTAAACTTTAGCTTAAGCTTCTAAGCTAATCCACAAAATTGGTGATGGGCAGTTACCGGTTATTAACCGATTAATCGGTTTATTCTTAGATGAAATTAACCGAAAAACCGGTTTATTTGTAATCAACAGTCAACCTGAAAAACCGGTTAATAAGAACGCATAAACCGATTAACTGTCAAAATTTAAAATTTTTCAACAATTTCAAATTTCAATTGATAATTTCATGAATTTGAAGCACCAGGTGGAGGAAATAGGAATTATCAATTAAGATACTTTTCAACATTAACACATAAGAGATCTTGCTTCTCTTTTTTTTTTCAATTTTCTTGATTTTGAGAGCAAAAAAGTGGAAGACCTTGGCGCTCTGAGCGGAATCTCTTGAGAACTAACAGCAATCCCAATAATTGCCAGTTAACCGGTTAACCGGTTTATTTGAAGGTTTTTAACCGATTAACTGGTTACAATGATCTTTAATAAACCGTTTAACCGGTATACTGAAATAACCGATAACCGCCCATCACTACACATAATTGAACAGCTGAGCTTTAAGCTTTTCACTCATTTCATTAGCTTAATGTGAATGGCTATTGGCTCAGTGATTTTTTTTTTTCAATTTCTAATGTACATGCCACGCCATTTGAGATTTGGCTGAACTGAATTCCTATGATGTTGTACAAAAATAAAATGAAATTTTTTCATCTAAAAAAACAAAACAAAATGAACGAAAGTAAAATTAAGTAAAATAATTTTGTTATTATAGAAAATTCTAAAACCAAAAACAAAAGTCAGGATTTTGAGCAAATTTACCCTGTTTTTTTTTTTCTAGAACCACATATGCAGCATGACAAAAACAAGAACAAAATTAACAAAATTTTTTCAGAGAATGAGAATAGACTAAATCGCTGTGACGTCATTCACGGACATTCACTGATAACAAGGCAATGTTTGCTCCGCAATGACTTACCCCAACTTACGCGTAAGTTCAAAACAAAAAAAATGCTCCATAAGAAATACACGGGAACGTTTCGATCTTACGTTCAGATTTGAAAACAAGAAATAAGTTAAGAACCGCAGGTACATTTTCAAAGACATGAGAACTTCCTGATTCTAAATATAAACACGTAATTGCTTACTTATTTCCAATTTTTTAATTTGAGCGTATGATCAAAATGATCCCTGTGTATTCTTATGGGAATCCATATCCTACTTTGAACTGATACGGTATACTATCGCATTCTCTCGATTCCTGTTATCAGTAAATGTTCATGAATGACGTCACGGCGATTTAGTCTATCAGGTCTTTATGGTAATATTATGGAAAACAAACAACTTATAAAATAAAAATACAAATGAGAAAAGGAGAAAACGAGAACTTGAGAGTTTAGTTTTAGTTTAGAGTTTCAGTTGAAATGAATTTCTGGCACCAATCAGATTCAATAGGAAGTCAAAAGTGCTTGCTGATTGACTGACTTTGCGTTTAATGCAGCAGGGAAATGACTGACTTCTCATCGGCTTAATAATCGTCAAAGCATTAGCTTAAGTTTTGGCTTAAGCGATTATTGGCTTAAACTTGACATCCCTGTGAAAAAGTAAACAAACACGTGACATCTGACGTGACGTCAGTTTGCCAACCATCAACTCTGGATACGTCCATTATATTTTGTACGGCAGCATTCTACTTTGTAGGGCAGCAATGTTGGTAGCCCTGCATACAAAGGTGATCATGGCTACAGGCTGCTTGTTTTGCCTTGGTTTTCAATGAGAGTCAAGTATTATGAATATTAGTCGCCATGTCCAAGGCCTGGCCATGTCTGGTAAGCTGAACACATGAGATGTCATTCAAACTTCAAAGCGTCCATATCATTTCATATAAGATTAGCGAAATAGCGATGCATCTATTTTGGCAGCCGGGAAACTTCCCGTTTCCCGCTGTCATCAAACGGCCTACGTTATACCCGCTGGCGCTGTTCAGTTGATACGTCCGCACATCGCTATTTTGCTGAGCTTGTATTATGAAAGACACCATCATGGTCCTTGTAAATTTTTCTGTTATCTTTAAATGAAGTGAAACTTCGTTCACGTTAAAAAAAGACTCGAGTAGGGCAGGAATCAGCAGCATCTCAATTTTTTGTGATTTGGTGTGACTACAACGTGGACCTTTTCGCACGTGAACATAGGTTTGGTTTGGTACTTCTGAAAATAATATTCTGACGCTCAATTTTGGCAGCCTTTCTTCTATGTTTAGGTTGCATTCTTTTCAATATATTTAAGCTCAAAGCCACCACAATGGCTTATTTGCCTGGAACTCATTCTATTGCCTTTGTAACTGCGCCCAGCGAAGAAGTAGCCAAGAATTTATCACGGTAAGTAAATTTTTTCAACTAGTGCAAAAGAAATGTGGTAAAATGGAACTAGGTACTTTCTGCGCCTTTGTTCAAAGACGTATAAGTTTTTGGGTAAAATATACTGTTCGTGTGAAGAAAGTTCATCTTATCAGCTCATTACTGTGACGAAAATAAATCATTCTATGTTTTAGTGGAGCTGTACTGGAAAAGTTGGCGGCTTGTATTAATATTGTTCCCAAAATCACATCCATGTAAGTTCTTTGTTCATAGGCACTGCTTACATCGTTCATTGTTTAGTCAATTATTTAATTGATGTACGAAGTGTGCTTTATTATATAGGATTTTTAATGATATAGGTTGTTCTTACAGATACGAATGGGAAGGTAAAGTTAACGAAGATAACGAAGTTTTAATGGTGAGTCTTGTGATAGAAGGAGAATAATTTTCCTAATATCGAAACTCATATCAATTATTTTCTTCATGTAGATGATAAAAACTTCCTCGTTGTTGGTTCCTAAACTAACTGAGTATATTAGGTAAAAGAATTATGAATTCTCACCTATTGAATTGATTCTTATTATTTGCAAATTTTTCGGTTCTTCTCTTCAGGTCCAATCATCCGTACGACGTTTGCGAAGTTATTTCTACGCCTGTAAGTATAACTTATAAGGAGCATTTTTTTCATTGTTTCAACCTCCTTCACTACTAATTTGGTGCAGAAAAGGCGCTAGATACGTACACTAGATCAAGTCTCTTTCAGATTTTTACTAGGTACAGTATCAAAATGGTCAACCGAGTGAATCTCCGAATTTAACGTCTTAGCGTTATTGAAAATACGATCCTCCTCAAAGAAATGATTACCTATCGGTTGATAAGAACTTGCATATTTCATTTCTGAAGTAATACAAAACTATTTATAATTGTTCCCTAAATATCAAAATGTTTACAGATTGAGAATGGTAATGCCGCTTATTTGAACTGGATCTCTTCAGTTTGTGAAAAACCTTGATAACTTTGAGGAAATGTATTCGCTTATCTCTCATTACGGCCGCAAAATATCAAAATTAATGTCCAATTTGGTTTCAAGCAACCAACTTATTTAATTCATTATTTATAACCTTCATATTAGTTACTATGCAGTTGTATATTCATCAACTTCTTTTATTTCTTTCCATCAATATTTCAACAAAATATTGTAGCACGGTAAAGTCGATTGTAATCTTTAAATGTTTGTATGACGCGCAAATGAACATAGCGTAGAAAAATAAAATTTTCCCCTGAAAGTGCCCTGAAACGATGAACGTAACGAGAAAATTTTCTAAGCATGAAGGTGCTGGGATGAAATACTTGCGCTATAAAGCTTTCAATGTTGTGTGAGTTGCATATTTTATCAAATGTCTCTCGAGGACAATGACTTCGATTTAATTTATTTCGATAATTTTGTTCGAGTTCTTGAAAAACGTAGTGGCATCAAATAGAAGTCAAGTATTTCTAGCCCTGTGTTTCATTCTTAACCCCTAGTTATAGTTTTATAATTTTTTTTTTTAAAGATTTCTTCATTGAGGGTTTGTCTGGTACAAGGCTGACAGTGATATTAGCGCGCGTGCTTAGGCATCCCCTGGCGCTGTATGATTATTATCGTTGTAAATAACTAACATTTACTAGACCAGCGTTTCTCAACTTGACCTGTGGTACGCGAGGCGATGAGAAAAATAATGAAAAGTATGTACCTAGAGTGCAGAAAAGTGGAGAAGCAAAACATGAAATTTAATGCACTCTACTGACGTATGACTTATCTGTAATGCTATATGACAAGTACCCTGTGCCAGGCTGGAAGAGGTTTCTGCACAGATCTCAGAACTCTTTGGCTTTTCATAGACCTTTTTCCTGTGATGTCACAAGTTATGCCTTAAGGCTGAACCTGCGGTCTGAGTGAACAACAAAAATGTAAACAACTTTTTCTGCATTGAATTAACACAGTGAAAACGTTTAGTGGTTTTCCAAGTATTGTTACTAGAACAATTAAGATTCTATATAAGTATAGGTAATGACACGACGCCATGATCGATCTATCGGTAGAACGAGCATGTTCAATTGCCTTCCGCGTAGCTAGGTGCAGCAACTGGTGTCAGATTTTGGAGTTTTACAAATTATCGCAAAATATTCTGAAGAAAAGGTCATCTGATAAGAAATTACAAGACAAGCAAATTTTATTCTCTTCATTTTTCCAAAAAAAAAAAAAAAAAAAAAAAACGATAGTTTTTGAGATATCACTAGGTACACAGGCTCTTTTATGGCAATTCTGTGGAAAAGATCCATCATGTTGTTGTGTCATTACCTATACTTATAGAGCCTTAGAACAATAAAGGAAAAGTTATGGCTTAAAAGATCGATAAAAGCAGACTCGATGAGTCCAATTACCAAGATCTTTAAAAATCTACAATTTTTCAACTATTGATTGTCTATAAATAACAACTCATTTTTTTCCTTATGGGAATACACGTGGATGAAATCCGTTGTTTACATTTTGCTTGTTCACTCGGTTTGGAGCCAGGGGAAAGGGGAACTGCTACAACAGCAGGTTAGCAGTGTTAGGTGAAGGTGCCGTTACCGGGAAAAAGGTCTATTATCTAACAGTTCCTTAGTCCTTAGGGGAAATAGAAAACTGCTCAGATATTACTTTGCAACATACTCCCCCTTATAAATTGTTGTGAATCGACGCTGGCGCACCTACAATATGCCCAGTCCATTGACTATACACGTATCAGACAAATACTCGCATTGTTAAAAAAGTTTTCACTTTCCTGAATACTACCACCAGAGTGTGCTGCGTGTTGAGACCTAGGTGTACGAGAGAGAAAAAGATGTTCTGTCTCTTTTACTCTACTGTTTAACACGCAGCACGCTCTGGTGGTAGTATCCAGCAAAATGAAAACTTTTTTAACAATGCGAGTATTTCAATTTGTCTGGTACCTGTCTAGTCAATGGACTGTGTTATTGTGACGTCAGACGTCACAACTATCGATAAGAGATCAATTTTGTCCATTTGGCATTTTGCTCCCATAAGAAATACATGTGGAGCAGAGATCACTACGCTACCAATTAAATATAAAAAAGGGAAAATTATAATTGTTCGGCAAAATAGAGTGTCAGTACGACAACTTCTCTACGACAAAGTAGAGTGTCCATACGACATTTTATTAATTGTAATACGCCAGATCATATATGCGACAATTTAACGTATTAGAACGACAATTTATTAGTACTTGTACGACACTAAAAAGTGTAGTCAGACAAAAGGGCGGATTTCACCGAATTTGTTCGCTTCAAGTGCAAAATATGGAAGATCAGCATGGCCAGTGGGTGCACTTGTCCCATGTTCAGCAAATCCAACACGTGCAAGCACTACCTGGGAATGAAAATCCGTCTCAAATTGGTGGTACCTCCCTTAGAAGCAAAATTAATACCACTTGGTCAAAAACATGTAAAAGGGGGTGGCCAGCTTTAGCGAAGCAGGCTCTACTTATTCAGTAACTTTTTTTAAATGTTTATTAATTGATAAGTACATTTATTTGATACATTTCTGTATGAATTAGATCTGGCGATGTTCAGAAGTTTTTTTGTCGTTCTGGATGAATTACGCGAAGCATCTTTTTAATCGTGAAAATTCAATTTTTTGCCGTACCCAAGTTGGTGTACAATAATATTACTAGTCGTATAAGCCTACATTTTGTCGTGATTACATTCATTTGTCGTAATACATAAATTTCTGACGTACATTCATTTTGTTTGTCGTTAGTAAATTTATGCTGGCGTACAACCTATTATTTTTGTCGTGCTGACACTCTATAGTTGAAGACCTATCTGTACAAAGGGCGTCCGATCAATGTATTTCTTATGAGACGAACGCCCTTTGTACAGATAGGTCCTCAGTTGTAAGTAGACGCTACGTACGACTACCACTCATTAGTCATTACCCAGAACGGCTGAACAAATGTGTTTCTATTATTAATCCATAACTCCGAAAAAAATGCTTCTAGAGAAAATTCAAAGAGAAGATAATTTGTTGTCCATAAAATTTCCTTTCCAACGAGCTGGGTAATATCAAAAAAATCTATAGTGCCAATCTCTAGTTATCGTTCATTGAAAATCACTAATTTATTGAAATTTAACATTGGCTCTTATGGGAGTTTTTCTTGTGTTTACGTTTTCTGCAATCAAGATGGTGGTCCATTATACCTACATCATATAGCGCCTTACTATACCCCAAGGTGTTTGAAAAGAGGTGTGCTCAGTTCGATTGTAAACAAAACGCAACCCGCATGCACATTTAAAAATACATGGGACGCGGAACCAAGTGACGTCACCCGGTTCCGTTTTTACATTGTTTTAAATGGAGATCAGCTGATGTAGCGCCTTGTTGTTTACATTGAGCTGAGCACACCTCTTTTCAAACACCTTGACTATACCCTACTTTTACTATAGAATAGATAGATGTGTGTAACGAACTATAGTCCATTCCAGTTAAGAGTGTCAGTAAATCGATGGCAATGCGGTATCAGTGGCATGAAGGGAATTGCGAAATTCGCACTGAGAGAGTCGAGCAGCATGACGCTTCTCGTCTCTCATTGGCCGTGAAATTGACGCACCAGAACTCACACGTTGTGGTCGCCTTTTGAATTAATGACACTCTTAACTGGAATGGACTATATCGAAGTTAGCGATCTTGTGTTTTTTTAGAGGTCTATTGGGACCAGGCAGCGCTAGCGTCGCGCAAAAATTTCGAAGTTTTTAAAATCTTTCAAAAATATGTCCATCTAAAAGAAAATTTTCCGCTCTTCAATTTTGTTCCTTACGAGTACACGCCTAAATTCATTATTTTTGGAGAAATTGGAGAAAAATCAAAAAATCACCTGTGGTTTTGAGTTACAATCACCGTTCGATCACCGTTCGCTTATCAGTATTTTCTATGTATTTTACACAGGCGACGCTAGCGAATCTACAATATGCCCGGTCCGAATAGGTGTGTATAATTTGTTATGTAATCTCGCATTTTCGTACTTCAGCAGGCTTAGGCCTGGTATTCACCTTCACCCAAGTTTACACCAACGAAACTATGGCACTATAGTACGATTGGTATGCGCATCTTAAATGTAAACAACGAAAATGAAGAAAAATGAAGAGGTTGCACCATCGATTACTGGACAAAAAATGAAAATTACGTAGTTGTTTAATTGGAAAACTGAAAGCAGAATTGAATTCAGCTTTAAAAAATACACGAAATTGGACTATTTAAACTCAGAATATTTTCAATTTTTATTTTTTTGTTCGGTGCAACCTCTTCATTTTTCTTCATTTTCGTTGTTTACATTTAAGATGCGCATACCTGCAGTTCCTTAGTACGATACTAGCAAGACGGCGCGCCTTTGGCGCGCCTCTTACGTTGTCACGTATTAATTTAATATTTTAGACATTTCATTTCTCCTTATTTTTTGGAATTAAAAAATGTATTTTTTTTTTTTTTTTGATACTTGTGTCATCTGAATTTTCAAATATTTCTTCATATTGCCTATCACTCATAACAAAACAGAAGAAGTAAGGAATTGTCAATGAATAATTGACATAAGACAAAACAAATTTTTTATGGAGAACATGTGAATACAGGAATAATTTTTAATAACCTCGGTAAATAATGTAGAAATTCCTATTCTGGAAAATAATGGAAAAAAAAAATAATAAAAAATAACAGAAATTCTGTAGATAACTTTTCTCTGGACCTGTATTCAAAATTTTTGCGCAAACTCTCCATCTTTTTCAGTCTTCTACATCTATCTCCCCTAATTATCCGTACCGTAATAATTGATTCTACGTGTCGTCTTCCTGCAATCTGCAAATGAATAGAAGAAAAAGGTTTTGATTCTAAGATTAGTTGATTCATTTTCTCATTTCGCTTTCACTTTTTCTTCTCAAGGTCCTTAATATATTCTTTCGGGTCCACTCACCTCCAGCTAACAGTTATTTTTGACGTCGAGTCCGTATTTTTGTAATTCACTATTCTGTAAGTATTCTTCTGTCAGATCGTGATGACGTCAAGTCCTTCTCCAGTTTATAATCCAAGTCAACTACCTACCAATTTAAATTAAGTTTTAATTGGCAACCTTTTCTATAGGGGGGTTCTTGAAAATTGTGATGTCTTGTCATTTGCCAAGAACAATCGTTAAGGGTATGCTCTACCTTCAATGAAATGGTAACTTGGAATACCTCTCAGGAGACTAATATAGCACAGAATGCGATGAAACTTTGGAAATTTATTGTTTGAGGTTACAGAAATACCGCTAATTGGTTCTGAGCGCGTAATATCCATAATTATTTTTTACAATTTCCAATATACACTACTTGTAAACTAATTAGCGGTATTTCTGTAACCTTGAACAATAAAACTCCGAAGTTTCATCGCATTCTGTGCAATATTAGACTCCTGAGAGGTATTCCAAGTTACCATTTCATCGAAGGTAGAGCATACCCAGTTTTTTCAATTCCTCCTCCTGTCATATAAATGTTGAAAATCAAAATTCCATATTCCTCTCTCATCATATATAGCTTGAAAATTAAAATTATCCCACGATACCCTCTTGTCATAATTGTATAGCTCGACAAAATTTTTTCAACTCATCTGGTGGTTTAATGTTTTCCAAGATCCTCTCCTGTCATACATAGCTCAATTCCCATAGTGTTTCAAATGTTTTTAAATCTGACTCATTTGATAGAAAACATTTTTCCTAACCCCCGTCTATCATATACAGCTTAAAATTCCTAATTTTTCCAATTTTTCCGATTCCCTCCAGCTTTAGTTAGCTCAATTTTAGAAAGTTTATCAAATCCAACCCGTTTTTTTGGGACTTTAATTTTGAATTCAATTCTCAATATTGAAATCAATCCATCCCATAGAAGAGGATCGGTGAATTCCTTGTTTAACTTTGTTTAACGCCATTGTTTTTCATTATAACTTTCAATTCAACTTTTTTGGTTGAATAATATAATCCTGATTAAAATCTTCATTATAATATTCATTTAGTCAACATCCCTGCGGTATCGCTCCCTCTATTTTTCCCGAATACACGTCTCTCACATTAGGTTTCAGCTTATAATTTCCAACCCCATCTCAAGAATAAAACACACCCACACATTCTTCATACTCCATCATTTACTTAATCATCAGAAACTTTTATTCGGATTTTGGTTGACATCAGTTATCCTCAATACAATGAAACTACTTGCACGCTTAAAAACTTCACTCTCTCACCTAAAATTATTACTGACTATATTTCAGAAGAATTACACACTTGTAACTTAGAAATTTATGTCAATAGTCAATTTATAGGAGTTAAAAATTTAAAAACAAAAAGGGCAAAAATTTGAAAATCAACAAACCAATATAAAATTAAACTAAAAAATATAAAGTTTATAAAATAAAATTAAACAAAAGTCAAAAATAGTCGAAAAATTCCCAAGGTTAGGTAGTGGAGCAGCAATGGCTTCATACAACTTATTCTCACTTGCACAATGCAAATAATGATAAATATTCATTGTAATATCGACACTATTAGGCCTATATATGCCGGCTGGATTATAAAATAGATTGAACGATTCCCAAAATAATAAATCGAATTCCTTTAGAATGGATAAAGAGTAATTTGCTGAAATTGTTGACAAAGAGCATAGATTAGTAGTACCTATGAACATCTAGGTCAGGAATAATTTAATCCAGTAAAAGAAGTATAAACACGAACAGCAATAATCTTGAATCCAAAATGAAAAAACGAAGTGAAGACCTTCTATAGATTAGTTTACAAATCACAACAGAAATGAATTCGAAAGCTATAATAAATTCGAAATTCGAATAAATAATAATTATTAATTCGAATAATGTTCATCGACATTAATTTGTTACCTACTACTACAACTACAATTAACAATAAAAATTCGTCTTCAATCTTTGACTATTTATCATAGGTAGGACGATAAATAGTCAAAGTCTTCAATGTACGTATGTACACGTCAACCATTTGTTTTCAAAATGTTCCGGCACTGATGAGAAAATGAGAAAGACGGTCGCTACGCACCATCAGGCGGATCGAAAAAAGCCAAAAAACAATTCGTCGGCCGTTTAGTGATAAGTAGTGATAGCATCGCTTTAGTAATATAGATTTTTGAAAGTAGTCGTCAACCATTTCCACAATGTTCCGGCATTGAGAAAATGAGAAACAGGCGGATCGAAAAAGCCAAAAAACAATTTGTCGGCCGTTTAGTGATAAGTAGTGATAGCATCGCTTTAGTAATGTCATCTGAATTTTCAAATATTTCTTCATATTGCCTATCACTCATAACAAAACAGAAGAAGTAAGGAATTGTCAATGAATAATTGACATAAGACAAATCAAATTTTTTATGGAGAACATGTAAATACAGGAATAATTTTTAATAACCTCGGTAAATAATGTAGAAATTGCTATTCTGGAAAATAATGGAAAAAAAAAATAATAAAAAATAACAGAAATTCTGTAGATAACTTTTCTCTGGACCTGTATTCAAAATTTTTGTGCAAACTCTCCATCTTTTTCAGTCTTCTACATCTATCTCCTCTAATTATCCGTACCGTAATAATTGATTCTACGTGTCGTCTTCCTGCAATCTGCAAATGAATAGAAGAAAAAGGTTTCGATTCTAAGATTAGTTGATTCATTTTCTCATTTCTCTTTCACTTTTTCTTCTCAAGGTCCTTAATATATTCTTTCGGGTCCACTCACCTCCAGCTAACAGTTATTTTTGACGTCGAGTCCGTATTTTTGTAATTCACTATTCTGTAAGTATTCTTCTGTCAGATCGTGATGACGTCAAGTCCTTCTCCAGTTTATAATCCAAGTCAACCCTCTTGTCATAATTGTATAGCTCGATGTACAAAATTTTTTCAATTTCAACTCATCTGGTGGTTCAATGTTTTCCAAGATCCTCTCCTGTCATACATAGCTCAATTCCCATAGTGTTTCAAATGTTTTTAAATCTGACTCATTTGATAGAAAACATTTTTCCTAACCCCCGTCTATCATATACAGCTTAAAATTCCTAATTTTTCCAATTTTTCCGATTCCCTCCAGCTTTAGTTAGCTCAATTTTAGAAAGTTTATCAAATCCAACCCGTTTTTTTGGGACTTTAATTTTGAATTCATTTCTCAATATTGAAATCAATCCATCCCATAGAAGAGGATCGGTGAATTCCTTGTTTAACTTTGTTTAACGCCATTGTTTTTCATTATAACTTTCAATTCAACTTTTTTGGTTGAATAATATAATCCTGATTAAAATCTTCATTATAATATTCATTTAGTCAACATCCCTGCGGTATCGCTCCCTCTATTTTTCCCGAATACACGTCTCTCACATTAGGTTTCAGCTTATAATTTCCAACCCCATCTCAAGAATAAAACACACCCACATATTCTTCATACTCCATCATTTACTTAATCATCAGAAACTTTTATTCGGATTTTGGTTGACATCAGTTATCCTCAATATAATGAAACTACTTGCACGCTTAAAAACTTCACTCTCTCACCTAAAATTATTAGTGACTATATTTCAGAAGAATTACACACTTGTAACTTAGAAATTTATGTCAATAGTCAATTTATAGGAGTTAAAAATTTAAAAACAAAAAGGGCAAAAATTTGAAAATCAACAAACCAATATAAAATTAAACTAAAAAATATAAAGTTTATAAAATAAAATTAAACAAAAGTCAAAAATAGTCGAAAAATTCCCAAGGTTAGGTAGTGGAGCAGCAATGGCTTCATACAACTTATTCTCACTTGCACAATGCAAATAATGATAAATATTCATTGTAATATCGACACTATTAGGCCTATATATGCCGGCTGGATTATAAAATAGATTGAACGATTCCCAAAATAATAAATCGAATTCCTTTAGAATGGATAAAGAGTAATTTGCTGAAATTGTTGACAAAGAGCATAGATTAGTAGTACCTATGAACATCTATCATAGGTCAGGAATAATTTAATCGAGTAAAAGAAGTATAAACACGAACAGCAATAATCTTGAATCCAAAATGAAAAAACGAAGTGAAGACCTTCTACAGATTAGTTTACAAATCACAACAGAAATGAATTCGAAAGCTATGATAAATTCGAAATTCGAATAATGTTCATCGACATTAATTTGTTACCTACTACTACAACTACAATTTTAACAATAAAAATTCGTCTTCAATCTTTGACTATTTATCATACGTAGGACGATAAATAGTCAAAGTCTTCAATGTACGTATGTACACGTCAACCATTTGTTTTCAAAATGTTCCGGCACTGATGAGAAAATGAGAAACACGGTCGCTAGTCGCTACACACCATCAGGCGGATCGAAAAAGCCAAAAAACAATTCGTCGGCCGTTTAGTGATAAGTAGTGATAGCTTCGCTTTAGTAATATAGATACGAAACTATATTACAATAATAATATTATTGTGATATTTCTGTTTCCATCATGAAATGTCTTGTTTGTGAGAATGATCTTTCGAAATATAAATGCCCTAATTGTAAAATATCATAGTGCGTACAATATTGACAACTAAATGATTCATCTCGCTTGTTTGAAAGATACTCGTCATTTGACTTTTGTCTCTTCTAGTTGTTCCTTGAAATGCTGGAGAATTCACCGCGATCAACAGTGTGAGAAATTCGATGATGATGTGTCACGGTTGAGTGGAAAAAGCACGTTGGAATATTACTCGTTTTCAACAACCGATACGGTTGCGTCTGAGACACTGAAACTGCTAGGTAGGTCATTATATTCTTTTTTCAAAAACTCACACGTATATTGCGCGAATGAAACGTTGTTACCTCTGTCCCAGATATTCCGTACAAGGACTTCATTTCATTTTCTCTTTTCATTTCTTGCAGAAGAAAATCAAGGTGTTCGTGAAACATTGTACAACCCTCACACTCGTAACATTTTGGATCTCATCGATAAGTCGAATGATCCTTCAAGTGTTCTCAGAGATGCCATGCAAGAACCTATATTTGTTAAATTTGTTGAAGAGTGTTTGAAAGTCGTTCAGCGAGAGGAACAGAATTTTTCAAACGACAGCTGATTGTCTAAATGTCCAGATAGTAAGCATATTTCTTAATGTCATATAAGACTCGATGGATAATGCTCAAGATATCGAAGAACCAATAGTAGAATAATTAATTTTGTTGTCTTTATTTCTTACATTGTACATTGCAGTGTATCGACATAATGAACTGTAGTAGAAGTTTTATAAAAAGAGATAAATCACAGTAGACTGGAAGTTCAATTATCCGGACGTCCAAATATTTCGATAACCACGGTTCAATTATAATTTTTATTTCAAACTTATAGGCAGAAAAGGAAACCGAAAATATTTGAATTACGTTAATGACGATTTTCCAACGACCGTTTTCTTTTCGTGATTTTTTAATGGGGGTGGATAATTGCTTGCTAAGTATGATTATTCTTCTGTCGTGAGCAAAAAATAGGTTAAAAAGACCGTAAAAAAACTAAGGCCTGCGTAGCGTATTTGGACGAAGAACGCAGGCAACCTGCTGCTCTGTGCGTCGAATTGGTTTTGGTCTTTTAGAATTTAATTCGGAATCGGAGTCTCGAAGAGTCTGAAATTGTGTGAGTCTCCCATCGTATATAGTTCGAAAATCGAAATTTTTCCAAGTCCAACTCCTTTATCAGGGTAGGTCAATTTTTGCTAGACGGCGGATGCCAAAATTTTCAGAAAGATTCACCCTTAGAGAAGGTTCCTTGTTGAAACGAGATAAAATTACCATGGAAAACGTATCTCCCATATCTCCGCCTTATCTACGCCATGACAACGTATTTATTCATTAAAATATAATATTATTTATGTCATAAAATTTGTTAGATCAAGTTTACTTCGTATAAATCTCTATTTCTCTCGTAAAAAAAAAAAAAAAGGAAAAAAAAAATCGAATTTGATTACCTAGAATTTTCACTAACCAGAAGACTACCCCCAGTCTCAATTAGTCCGGATAATCGGACTTCTGTTGTATTCTAATTACAAATTGTGTCGTGAAATATATGATCTACTATTCTCAAATGTGTTTCAACCTCCTTTTTATGTCGAGTATAAGACTAAACGGTATTATTCTAAGTATGAGTTTAATGCACAGAATCATTCATAGGTCGGTCCTGGGCGACGATGGTACACTTGCATAGTATTCGATAAGGTCGTGTGGTAAGCTCAAATTATTCATTTCTTTTGCCAATGACCAATAACGTTTACGGACATGATAAGCCGCTACCTTTGGTTGTCGCTCGCGAGTAAAAATTCCTTTCTTATTACCACCTACACGAGTTACAGCTGAAATGAAAAGGATGAAGTGGTTTCGGCGAGAGTAAAACCTCCTAGTATGATTAAATGAGAAATTCTGCAGGACCAACTTTGAGCTGTCTTGAAGTCGGCGAAATTCCAAATCATTTCTCCAATGAAAAAGTTATTCTTCCTAAGACTGTCAAAAGCGCGGAAATGTTCGGAAAGGCACTGCACTTGGTATTCTTCTGACCAGACATATGACGGTTCCTAAAGAGAATGCTATTCATTTATTTACTATAGTTTTCTTATTCGCAACTACTTGTTATTTAGAAGTGTCCCGTACAATATGCAGACCAGCAAGGGTGTCTGCTCCATATTCGGTCATAAACACGGGCTTGTTATACTTGGTATGCCAATTGAAAGCTTCTTTTTCTACTCGATCGCGAATAACTTCTAATCGTCCTGTATTACTGTACCACGAATTATATCTATTGAAACCAATAATATCCAAATATTGTCCCTGTAACAAATCGTATCAGTTTATCATTATTATTATTATTATTATTACTATTTATTATTTTTTCATTTTTTTCTTTCCATCGCAGACACTATAATATTATAATGAATGGAAGAGAATACAAAAAACTGATAAACGGCAACGAGTATCAACAAAAATAAATTAAAAAATGATAATTATCCAAACGGATCAGTAATACAAAAATGATAAATCAGAGAAGGCTTCCTTAAAATAAAACATTTTTACAATTAAAGTAACATTTAGCTAATTAAAATTTGCCCAAATTTTACTTCAGTTTTGATTAGATCATTCTTTTCTTTTTGCCGTGACCACTTCGGAGAGCGTCTTTCAAATTATTAAGTGCAAAATATAGTAACGCTTTAGTTCCAAATAACTCACCGCCAAGTCATCGCTGAATTTTTGGCTCAAAGCAGCTGTTACAGGGCGTGTTTTATCGTAGGCCCTTACCAGACTAGCTATCGATCTACGAGCACAATTTATATGATATTTATGATTCAGTACCTATTCAAAACTCGTTACTATCGGTGTTAGAGCGATACTTCATCATCCCACCTGAAGTGTTCGTCAGCCTCTTTCAATTGGGATCTGGGTTCGTTGGCGATGGACCACATAATGACGCTCGGTCTGTTCTTGTCACGTCGAATCAGTTCAGTGAGACTTTCCGCATGTTTTTTGAGTAGTGTTGACGAAAAGTTTCTGAAATTCGAGAATGTCGAAAATCAGTTGGAGAAGAATAATCTTGGTAAATGAAATTAAAGAAATTTTTCTGCGAGAACACGCATTACGAGCCAATTTTAGCGAAAAAGGAAGAAAAAGACGAGCCTGTATTCGTTTTCGTCTCTTTCTTCTTTTTTCGCGATAATCTTGGTAGCCTACCCAAGTATAATTCTTACGAGTATAAAATGCATATAATTATTCATACTCCAAATCAACGGCTGGACATTCGTCGATGATCATGATTCCTTGCTGATCAGCCATATCCATGATCTCTTCAGCGTATGGATAGTGAGACGTTCTGTACGCATTCGCTCCGATCCATCTGATAAGGTTATGATCGCGCGCAACGAGAGCTAAATCTAGTCCTTTTCCTCGAATCTGTGGGGGATAAATCAAGTAAGTTACATTAGGTACCGGTATATGGGTACCTAACATCCTCCAAACATCAATTTTTGGTTAAAAATCCTCACATCCGAATCTTCGTGTCTGCCTAACCCTCTTATATAGATAGGTTTATCATTTATCGTAAAGCTGGTGCTATTCCATTTCAAAGTGCGAATACCTATCGGCAGTCTGTACACATCATTATTCCATTCTTTAAAAAATATCTGAACCTGAAATTCATTTATAAAAACAATAGGTAACCAACATTCACAGAGGTCAAACCACACATATCGCGACGCTGAAAATATTTTCCACCTGCAATGTGTACATGTGACCCGGATTTGGGTGCATCAAGTATGGCCACCAAAGTTTAGCTTTTGGTACTTTAATCATTCCATTCAAGTCGTTTGCATTTGTGCAACTCTTTTCTTGAACGATCGAGTCACCTTGCTCGTCAATTATGTCGACGATACACGTTATAGGGATCTCATTAGATATCGGTCCTCCAACCAACACATTGTAGTATACGAGACCTGAATAAAATTTTGTGAATTATTATAAATCAATATTACATTTTCAAGTAAAGAATACGTAGGTATAGTAGAGCCATGAAAAATAGCCCCTTCGAGAATAGGAAATATTTTTAGGAGTTGAACCGGGGACCAATTGCGGTATTCAATCAAGTCATAAACAAGACCGTCTTTATCTAAGCTTCCATATCAATCCTGAATTGTCGAACAGTTTTATATAAACCTACCCATATCTCCACTTACGTCAGTGACTACAGTTATATCATTTATGTACACGGTGGGTGTAGTGTACAAGTGAACTGAACGATGAATCCCAGCGTAATTGAAAAAATCGAATGTATAACTTTGTGTAACCTCGACAATTTTCTCGTTTCTAAAAGGAATATAAAAAGTTGTAGAACACAATATAACGTGAGCTATATTGGAGGTGAGTATGGATAAATAAATTTATATATACGAATAATATTTATAGGTTCTCGTCGTTTCGTTTTAACAAAGTTTTCAACACACGCTATTTTATCAATTTTCAAAAGTACCATAATATATTTGATACAGTCAGTCGATTCAGAAAAAGATTACGGTTGAGAAATATAGTTACGTATTGATAATTTCTCAACCGACCGATCGTCAACAGTATTCGAGAGAGCGAATGGTTGGTATGAGTATGACGATATTTTGTTAGAATACGTAAAACGCGAGGGCTACCATATAGCCGCGCCGATGACGCGCGTCATCTTGAAATGGGTACATAAGAGCGCATTTATAGTGGCGCTTGGGCTTGATCTAATCAAGCAAAGAAAGTAGCGCAGCGTTTCGTAGGCAGGAGGGAAACAGAGCAGAACAGAGAAGAGAAAATACAAAAAAATGTTTTCTCTGCTCTGCTTTGTTTGCTTGTTCGCTGCGCCACTATGAATCCGCACTAAGGTTAAGCCCGTTCTTCTTCATAATGTTTGCTTTAAAATAGGTGCCTTATAAATTCTATTTTTGCCAGTTTCGGAGAGAATAATACACAGCAGGAGTACCGTGATCCCCCTGGTCCGATTAAGAAACCCCCTTCCCCCATCAATAAATTTTTGATTTCTTATAGCTAAAAAAAAAAAGGGGGAAAAATTATATGGTCCCTCTGTAAATCGATTACGAAGAATCATCTTCATGAAAATGGCCTCACGGCATCCCTGCACAGACGTGAGGAGTTCCACTACTCTTATCCAGTAGACTAATAATGTCCCCTCCACCTTTGTACGGGTGTAAAAGTCGGTAAAAATATTCTGGCGTAGCCAGGTAAATAAAGATCATGTTCTTAATATTGTATGTATGTTCTCCGCTGGTTACTTTTATTATTACTTAAGTCTTGTACTTACATCTACTGTATACGTCAAATTAACTAGTTTTTGGATATTTAGTCCAATATACTGTTTGTTAAGCTATCTCTCAGAGGCTCACTCGCGTTTTAGTCTAGTACATAATTGTAAATTAGACTGAGTAACTCTTAACAGGAGTGGGCGCGTGTCATGTACCGAATCGAATCATGATTCAAAATCCTTTTTTGATGATTTGTGATTCGGATAATTTTCTGATCAGTTGGATACTTTTTGAATCCTTCGCGAATCACACAGAATAATAGGAATGCAAAATAGCAATCTGAAGAAATATCTGTAATGTTTATAACATGTAGGACCTTTTTTTCCAAATCGCTGCTGATGGATGAGTGTAATTGTAACTCGAGTATATCATTGCTTTTAGAATTGCAAACAAACATTTCAACGTGATTCGGAAGATATTCGATTCAAATGCTTTACGAAGCACAATTTATCTTTGGCGGCTCATTATTACCTATCTGTAGATAAGCATCAAAAATAGGCAGGCCGGCCGAAGAATAATATATAGTCGGACGCTTCCTCTAGCACACATAAAGGTGACTGCACAGAATACCTGCGAGTTCACCTAAGACGCTGTGCGCTACATATCTTTTCAAATGATTCGACAGTATAGATTTGACTCCAATTCATCTCAAAACACAAATTATCAAATGATTTGGATTTGATTTGAAATTGATTTGAATCATTTTCATAGTGATTGATCTAGAATCATTTAATTCTAAGCGATTTGTGATTCAAATCGATAAAAAAGACAACTGATTCGTGATTCGATGGGCTCACTCACTTCCCTCGTTCACCCCTTTGACTATGTAGGTATGGACTAGTACTCCTCCATAAACGCAATATAAAATCCTTGTCCAGGAATGAAGGTGTTTTTTACAGGCAACTTGATGTACACCGCGACGGCATTTACGTTCTCGTTATAACTATACACGTTGACTGTATAGATATACGTTTTGCTGGTATGCGGTCGAGACGTATCTGAAATAGTATAAAGAAAACGCCTTCATTCCTGGACAAATAATAGTTCACGTTACCAGTCCATACCTTTATAAAAACTAAAAGGATTTTTTTATACTTGTGCAGGAAAAGCCTTTGTTTTCTTCGTTTGCATACCTTTATAGTCAAAGGTTCGCCCCCAATCTTAATCTAATATACTTTATAATGAGCTAACTAGTTCTTACAGTATACTGTGTAAGTATATACAGGGTCCGCAAAGAGATGTTAGCAGATAAATGGGGGTTTGGACTAAATTTGTTACAGCGCAAAAACGCAAAACGTTAGATGTGTAGATAGTTCAAACGTACAAACTTTTCATCCCAATTTTACTTTCAATTTGCGCCTTTACCCAACTTTTTACAACTCTTCTGAGCCGAGTTGTGGACCAAAATATGCCAAAAATTGACCATATGCCAAAATTCCCAAACACTGAAACTTGTTTCATATTATACTCAATTTGAAAGTGAAATTTCACGCTGATTTCAAAAATTATACTTGAATAACCATAAAGAAACCTCGAAAATGGGGGAATTATCAGTTTCTTATTTAGGAAATCTTGGCAAATTGGTCAATTTTTGGCATATTTTAGTCCATAACTCGGCTCAGAAAAGACGTAGAAAGTTGGATAGGGGTGCAAACTGGAGGTGAAATTGAGATACAAATTTTGTATATTAAGAACTATATATACATCTAACGTATTGCAGTTTCGCGCTACAACAAATTTAATCCAAATCCCCATTTAACTGTCAACATCTTTTTGGCGGACCCATATAGGTCTAGTAGATGTAGGCCTAGTATAAACCTAGTATAAGCCATTTTCTTCCATAGCCTAGTATAAGTGTAGTATATGTATTGGTGATGGATGATTGTCGGTAGTTTCAAACAATTGGTAGTGCGGTAGTCAAAATTCTTGACGGCCAAAGGTTTTCAGAGGTGTGAAAAATACTACCGGTACTACCGGAGAATACCGGTAGTATTTTTTGCATTTAAAAAAAAACTACCGATACTACCGGAGATTACTGGTAGTGTTTTTTTCTGCGGTGAAAAGATCTAGAGAAAATCACCGATAGTCTGGAACCATCGGATGATTCCTTAAAAACAGAGGCAAATTTGAATGCGGACAGCAGCATTATTCTATGTTATATTGTTATTAATTATTATACAAAATAATGTACATGCTTTTTCACAAACAAAAATGAAAAAATCAGCTCATGAACGACTTCAAGATTACCTTTTCTCCAGAACACAGTTTTTGGAAAAACTACCAAAAACCTTCGGAGGTTGTTTTGTTATCAAAAATATCAATCGGTAGTTTTTCAAGAAAACAACCAGTACTACCGGTTGTACTACCGGATGTGCCCATAATTAATATGAATGTTGGACTAACTCACCTCTTCTTAGCCTACTTGAAGTATTCGCCAATAAGAGCGGAGTATGCGCTGCTATGCGGAACTTCTCCAAAGCTTGCACTCGAAGGTGATGATGAGTGATAATAACATTGACTACACACGTACCAGACAAATACTCGAATTGTTGAAAAAGTTTTAACGTTGCTGGATAGTACCACCGGAGCGAGCTGCGTGTTAAACGGCAGAGTAAAAGAGACAGAACATCTTTCCCTCTCTCTCACACCTACGTCTTAACAACGTATTTTCTTTTCGCTCTTTTTTCTTGTAAAATTCAAATGGTGAGCCATCTAAGAGAGTTTTGAAATTTTTAGAGCAGACTCGGTTCCAACTTTTGTATATCTCATTTTTTAAAATTGATTGATCGATTAAGTAGTGAGGAACTTTTAAGAATCATTCCTGTGCTATTTATATGGGACTACTACACACCACCACCCTCGAGTGTACCGTAGAAAGTGGCGCTCCTAGCAGAGCCCTTTCAGGCGAATAGTATTTGTATAAGCCTTGGTATCACAGAGTAAACAGAGTTCGTCTTTGCTACACCTATAACGTTAAGGGTATGCTTTACACAGGAAAAATATGTGTAAATATACAAAAATATAGGTCGCGGGGCGACTAATAACTGTCCACAAAATTAATGAATTGTCATGAAATTTTCTCAGAGTGTTAGATGAGTGTTTAATACAGGTCTAAAATTAATTCGGAACTCATAATACTATTTAGAATTCTTGTTATCAATATCAACGATCAAAAAGTGGTATATTTGAAGCATTTTCAGTCGTTGATAACGAAGCTCCTAAATGATTTGATAAGTTATAAATAAATTTTAGACCTGTGTCAAACGCTCATCTAATATTCCGAAAACATTTTATGACAATTGATTAATTTTGTGGACAGTTATTAGTCGCCCCGCGACCTATATTTTATATATTTACACGTATTTTTTCTGTGTGAAGCATACTCTTAACAAATACGGGTATCATCCAAATTTGTAGTTTAGGTTCGCGTCATGCGTTGCGTGCGGGTTAAGCTCTGCATACAGCTGTACACAACGCATATTGTTGAGTGTTGGAGATTCACCGCTCAATCAACTGCAGTAGGCAAACCCTAAACTACAAATTTGGATGATATCCGTGTCTCAAGCTCTCTTGGACAAACTTGTTTACTCTGTGCTTGGGGGATTCTTCATAGATCTCTTCATTTTTCAACGAACTTATCCTTAGTTTTCAAATGAATATCTTTTATGCAGTTGTTTGAGTATACTTACACGTCGAGTTGTGATATAGTGCCTTGAGGAATTGTTGTTTGCGTCAATGTATTATCAACTGCTACTGTCACCCGATTCTGTTTACCAAACTGAAGATAAGGAGTAATCTCACTGTGGAATGGTAGATGACCGATTTCATGGCACATTACTAAATTGCCATTAATCCACTGGAGCAAAAATTAATCATTACAAAATAAATTGATTGAATTATATATTTGAAAACTACAACGTTTGGTAGGAGCCAAAACTATATAGGTACGAAATTATTTATTTGACAAAATTGTTGAACGAATCAATTTTCAACAATTTCTTTCTTTCAGACGTTGACTTTTGGTTACTTTTTACATATACATAGGTACTAATATCTTATAAGCGATGGTGTCTATGGAAAATTTCTTGAGAGTGTATACAGTGAAATTGAGGGATCAGTGAAACTGGGCAATCGACGCATTTCGCATAATATACAAGCGTGTTTCCTTGCTTTGTGTGAAAATTGGGCCAATTCTTTATCACTCCCGATTCCTGACATCTCTTAAAGCTACCTCCAGCTGCTATTCCTCTCGTGCACTCATAAATTGTATTCACGCTATCATATCACCATTTTCTATGCAAACTCCATCCCAAGATTCTTCATCTGGGAATCCAGCGGCAAGGAGATCCCGAAAAAGTAAAAACATCGATGTCGAAGCCAAAGAAGCAACCAATCACCCACCAGTCAACCCCTCATTCCTTCCCTCACGCTTCAACATATTTTCCAAACGTATTAATAAAATACCTCACTTTTCTAGCTGACAAAGTCGGTAAAAATATATCGCACCCGAGCCTAGTTCACTCGTTAATCTAACCTTAAATCTCACTCAAAGAAGCCAGTCTAAATTGAAAATGATATTCTCCTCTCCTAAGACACCTCAAATCAACTATGAACCACTATCAATAAGGAATACATGAAAAAATGACGTATAAATCAATAATTAATTGAGAATGAAGTCGCCAAGGTACCTAGTCTCGCAGCACACCCTCTTGATGAAGACTAAAAAGCAACCTCACACGAGGTTGGAAGAGGTTCATGCCCTGCGGCGCTGTTTTGTACAAAGTAGAATTGACACTTGGCGTACATTGAAACTGACGATCAGGCTAATTGTATCTTTTGGACGATAGAGGAAGATTATTTCTCTCTGATTGTTAATATTACATGAATTAAGGGTATGCTCTACCTAGTCACTCACACGTAGACACACACAAAATATGTATCACATGTTGCGATTTTTGCCCCGAGATAACTGATTAAATAAAGCATCAAATATCTTGAAACTTCGTATTTACGTAGACAAAACTTAGGAAAATACGGCTAATTGGTTCACACGAACTAATTTTGTTCATTGATTGGAATTCAACGATTCGAAGATGGCCCCTTCAGACGTAAGTTTAAACATTTTCTGGAGATCATTCTGAATATTTCGCGATCTGTCAACTAATTAGCCGTATTTTCCTCAACTTCAAGAATAAATTACACCACGTTCCGAATCATTTTGTACATTATTCGATATGTTATATGTGGGCAAAAATCACTACCCGCAACACACCATTTTGTGTAATACAGGTGTATTTTCTGTGTGTGAGTGACTAGGTAGAGCATACCCTTAACCTATGTCAATAAACCTTTGTATTATAGGGATGTCCACATGATTTTCAGTCACAGAACAACTGAACAGTCACTTGCTCGAGTCTTTTCATGCAGTAAAACAAATTTCAGCTTGTTTCCTAAAATTATGTGGCTTTTGCTTCAGACGTTCAGCTTTCAGCTAACTTATCAACTCTGCTTGATAATAATAGTCTCCGTGATAAGGAAGTACAAAGTTCACTAGAATAATAATCGCACGCAAAACTTGAAGGAGAAAGAAAAAACGGTTACCAACTCGTTCACATTTGAACGCAAAAACAACTCACAACTTTTCTCGTTTTCTCGTTGCGGTATAAAACAATAGAGACAGAGAGTACATCCTTCAAAAGTTCAAATATTCACATTCTCATATTTTTCTTTCTTGTTTTCTGCAAATAACATGACACGTGAGAATGTGTTATGATGCAACCTACAGAGTGGACCCATGAAAATTGAAAAGTAGTGAAATGAAAAATACTTTTTATTTCATGAAAAGTTGAAAATTTCCAAAGGCACTTTTCAAGGACTTTTCAAATTTTCAAGAATACATTGTGCGACACGTTGATTCACGTGCTTATAAAACGATCTGTTCAGAACTGCGCATTCCATCAGCTGTAAGCGCCTTGTAAAATCCTAATCTAAGAATAATTATGCAAATAGTCCCCAAAAATATTAAGCCTGCGAAACGGTGAGTGAAACAAGGGGTCACTTCTCACTTGATGAGAACTTTTCACTTTTTATGAAATTTCACTACTTTTCTGTAACGTTTCGACTTTTTAGGTTCATGCCGCGTCCTAGGAGGCATGCCCGACCTTTTGATTTCGATGTGCGATGTACGATATAGTACGATACTCGACTGGATTGTTTTTTTAGGAGAAGAAGAGCAGTTTGTGTGTACGGATGTAAAGGAGTTGGTGATTGTGTTTTCTTTTTCTGTTTGCAAAGTGCTATATTGGTGTTGATACTTGAAAGATTTTAATAAGGAATTGTAAAACGTCATATTCGCAATTTCGCTGTGACGTCAAGATCTTTGATTTTGATTGAATGCTTGTTCTCTGCTGCTGGCTTTAGGGCAGCCATTTTAGAATCCCATAAGAATACACAGGGAACGTTCGATCATTCACTAGTATTCAAGAAAAAGAAGTACGTTAGCAATAAAAACTACGTATTTGAAATCCACAGAACTTCTAGATTCTAGATAGAGATCTCTAGTACATTAGGAACATCTTGTTTTTGAATAATTGTATGTGATCGAATCGTTCCCCGTGTATTGTTATGGAAATCGATATCATGATTGGTCCAATAATTGTAATATCGATTACAAATATGGGTACTTTGACTCACTATCGCTCACTGTTATCAACTCTGTGACTAAGGCGCTAGAGGTATTCTCAAGAATGTAAACAAACACGTGATGTGGTGGAAAATTTTAGTGAAGCGGTGCGACTTAATGTGATTTCGCATTAAGTTGCACCGCTTCACTAAAATTTACCACCACATCACGTGTTTGTTTACATTCTTGAGAATACCTCTAGCGCCTTACTGTGACGTGATCGGGGAATCGTTCTATAGAATTCCTCCACTATCGTTAACTCGTAAAGAAGACGTTATCCTGGAATACCACCAGAACTAGCCGATTTAAAAGAGAGGTATCAGTTTAATTACGTACGTTGAGTGCGGAATAGTTCCTATCATATCTTTTCATATTCTGTTATAGCCTCGTAGCAGTTTGGGCAGGGGGAGGGAGAGTGACTTTTCTGGAGACGTTTCATAGGTTTAGATGACTCCTAGCCTAAATTAAAACAAAATTCAGATTTCCTTATTAGATTATAGGTGTTTCTACTCTGTCATCAGTTGATGTGACGTCATAGTGATAGAATATATAAACTAAGTTTTATTGTTTATCCTACAAATATTTGGCATGATGGACAGGTCATTGGTATTTAATTTAAAGAGAGGGAGTGACTCTCTCAATGATTTTTGCATTATGAAAAGAAAAGTGGTATACTACTCACGCGACTGGGTGAGTGTTTTCTATGCTAGTTGTGATCTAGGTCGACCTCTAAAACGTCGAGAAAGTTCATTGCCCCCACCCTCCCCCCCCCCGTTCACCTTGCTACGGGTGTAGTGCCTCACTTTCTCTCTCTCTCTCTCTCTCTCTCTCTCTCTCTCTCTCTCTCTCTCTCTCTCTCTCTCTCTCTCTCTCTCTCTCTCTCTCTCTCTCTCTCTCTCTCTCTCTCTCAGTCTTCGTTCCTGTTGTTTCCCTGTGTCTGTCTTTCTCTCTTTCTTCCGTGTTTCTCCACTGCGTCTTTGTATTCGGGTGATGTGCGATCTTACAAGTATGTCGACCACCGGGAACTCTGAAACTCTCTACGTACGAATCTGCGCTCTCGACAACTCGGCCACAAGTGCTGGAACATAATCACCAGTTTAAAATGCAGCTATTGCCATGTGAATGTCAAACGCCGCGCCGGCATTCTTAATGCTAAAGTTCATTGCATATTTTTTTATCCATTTGTCTACATGAAATGTAGTTACGTATTATTGAATTAATGTATTTTTGAAATTATTTTTCATTCATTAAAAAGGGGAGAAAATGAAATGGCTGGAAGAAGATAGAAATTATTAATTGTTGCACGGCATACTGCCATCGCATTTCAAATTGCAAAGAAAATTGTTCTTTTTACATAGCAAGTTGCGCTGACGCTCTTACTCTTAGAATTACAGCGAATACTCACAGACGCCATTCCAAAACGTAAAGAAATAGTGCAGTGCAGTCTTTCACTTTGTGTGATGTTAGGTGTTTAAATTAGACCAAGGAAGAAACTATAAAAATTGATAGAATGAAAACTTGGATTGGACTTAAGGTCCCTCCTGAGTCTAATTTAAATATCAATTCTATCAATTTTCTATGGTTTCTCCCTTGGTCTAATTCAAATGTTGATTCTATCAATTCATTCATGGTTTCTCTGTTGCTCTAACTTAAATGTTGATTTTATTAATTTATTTATGATTTCTCTTTGAGTCTAATTCAAATTTTGCTTCTATTAATTTTTCATGGTTTCCTCTTCAGTCTAACTCAAATGTTGATTCTATCAATCTATATTTTTTATGGTTTCTTTCTGAGTCGAATTTGAATGTTGATGTAGTCATTGTTTGTTTTCCTGCGTCAGTTTTTACTTTCGATCTCCTTCCAATGAAGATTCTTAGGTACCAATTGTGACTCCCAAGTATTTTGGGTGTTCAACTTTCCCTAAGGTTTGACAATAAAATGAAACAATTTTTGTGGGTTTAAAAAAAAATAATAATAATTTTAAAAAATGTAAAAAAGTGAAGAAAAAAAAGAAAGAAAAAAAAAAAAAAGCTTGTACGGGGCTCGAACCCTTTACCTTTACCATGTTTCACATACGTAGAACGTATCGAAATTGTGCAGAAGTGTAAACGCGACGTCGCATACAAAGATCATAAGGCTGAAGAATCGCACAAAGATGATGTTGGTAACCGCGTACGTGCACGAAAAACACGCCACGACACATGAACGATAAAACGCGCGTGAAATACCTCAGTTTCGCCCAATTTCACTGTGACATATACACCATGCCAAATGACAGAAAATTTTTCGCGACGTCCAAAATACAGAAAAGAAATCATCCAATTCATATTTTGTGTAGGTAAGGAGCTCGTGAAATAGTAAAAATGTACAACCACCTTCTTTTTTAAAACTAAACTAAGCACGCCTTCGGCTTACATTTTGTTTATTAGGAAACAAGATGAACATCCCATTGTAGCTGCTCTTGAACCCTGTAAGCTAAGTTCACCTAAAAAACAATATGAATGTTCATTTTATCTGCTGTCGAGCTCGTTAGTCTATGTACCTGTAAACTATACTCAAAAAACGTTTCATTTGATCCACAAACGTGAGTAAAATGAGGCAAAACTTTTTAAATTGTAAACATCTGAAAAATTTGTTGTCTAGTGAGATTCCAAATACAATGACCAATAATACCGGAAACTCTCGTCAATTTTGTGATCTCAACCGACTAGCAACAAGGTATCAGTGCCTCACTGATAACTTTTACAAATTGATTTTTCTGTATCTCGTTTGTACTATTCCTTTCTATTTCATGTTTAAACAAATCATAATGAGCTAAACTTCTTTTACTCATTTTCATTGTTCTTCACTTTATTGTTAATCTTGAGAGTATACACGCCTTCGTTGTAAGTGTATTCAATAAGATGTACATCATTATGTATCTTGTCAGTTGTGTATTAAACGTGTGTCGTCATAGAAAGGACGTACTGTTGTTGATTGCACTATAATAGTGCCAGTAGTGATCTTCAACCCAAGGTGCGGTGTAGCGAATGCTAAACACACGACGAATATTTTATTTAGTACAGCACCGTATTTAACTCGACAATTTATTATTTTCTTTTTAACAAATTTTTAGTTCGCTACACATGGGATTCTGAAATGTTGCCGCCCCTGAAAATGAAATAATTTAGATGAAGTTGCGATAAACAGTTTTAAAGTGCCTGTCTATGTGCTAAGCTGGACTACAAAGAAGACCGCTAGTTTATGCATGCATGCCTGTAAAAAATTACAGGCATTTGTGTAAATTCTTCATCTGAAAATTATTCGGTGATGGTTGAAGAAAAAAATAAGAAATTAAGTCCTTGATGACAAAATCCTTAAAGGAGTTAGCAGTGATGTTGGCAACTGAAATGAGGAAACCTATCAAGGAAAGAGCGGGAACAGTCGTGGAGAAATCGTCCAATGAAAATGCCAAGGCGGAAATAAGTTCGAATTTGAACATCTTAATTTGGAGTAAGGAAGTATCAGCGGGTACCCAGAACAAATAGACCGATTCCCCGTGACGTCAGATGTTGAAAGTCGATGATTTTGTTCAATACAGACCTGCAAGCTGCAGGCTTGTCATAGATGAAAATGTAAACAAACTTTTTGCGTTTTAATTCCCATAAGGATCGCGTATTGTTCGCAAAAACGCGAATATTTCAAAAGTAAACGACACTATGAAGACCGAATATCTTGATATACAAAGTTGAGTATTTATACTATTTTATAAAACAAGACCACTCATCTTCAAAAATATTTTTGAATTTTTGTGAACGTTACGCAATCGTTATGGGAATTGACACGCAAAAAGTTTGTTCACCCTTTAAACCGACGTTTGGTATTTCACGCCACATTAGGAGAGAAATTGATTCCGCGAGTCTTGCGGCGAGATTTCTTACCTTTGCACTGCTATTCGAACATTACGCAAATCGATGGGACTACCGCGTCACGCGGCGTTGCATCTTGTATTCATACTTTGGACTGCGGATCTGTACAGACTTTGAATATTATTTTCCAAGTATGATGTTTTACTCGAAAAAACGACAAAATACAAGAATATTTTTGGATTTGAATATTTTTTCGAAATATTTTACTCGAGGAAACGACAGAGTACCTACAAGAATATTTTCGGACTTGGAAAATTGTTTTGAGGTGTTTTACTTGAAAAAACAATCAGGTATATCTCAAAAAATATTGTAAGTCAAAAAATGTTCCAAAACTTCATTCTTTTTCGAGAGATCACGGAAAATATTCCAAGCCCAAAATTATATTCTGGTACTTTCTCGTTTTTGTCATTTTCTCGTCTAAAATATCTCGAATCTGAGTCTAATATTATTCTTGGACTTTGTCATTTTTTAAGTAAAATATTCTGGAAATTCTCATACTTCATTGTTTTTTTGAGTCAAATATCTTGAAAGACCTAAAAAAAATTTTTCAAATCCAAAAATATTCTTGCTCTCGGCCGTTTTCTCGAGTAAAACACCTCAAAAATATTCCAAGTCCAGTATTATTCTTGCACTCTGTCGTTTTTTTTTTTAGTAAATCATCCAGGAAAATATTCCAAGTCGAATAATATTGTCGGACTTTGTTGTTATTGTTGTTGTTGTTTTTTTTCTTTTTCAAGTAAAATGCCTAAAAAGTTTTCCAAGTCCAAAAATATTCTTGCACTTTGTCTTTTTTTCGAGTAAAACATTTTGGCAGGAAAAATATTCGAAGTCCATACAGACCCGCAGTCCAAAGCATGAATACAAGACGCAACGCAAGCGAACGAACGATCGAACGCTCAGCAGTCCCATCGTTCATCCCAAAAGAAATTCCGCCGCGCCTGCGAGCACAAATTGTGGAAGTTGGAAGACTCACGGAATCAATTTCCCTCACGTGAAATACCGACTCGTGACAATTGGCTGCAAATGCAGCTTTCGCAGAGAATCCGACCAGTATCGTTTGCAACTCATTTGTGCGTATTTGATTCACCTACATAATCAGGGAATCGGTCTATAGAGTTGTAATTTAAAATCGATATTTTTGACGACAAACACAGACAAATCGGTTTCAGTGTAGAGTCTGACTCCCTACAAATGCCATAATTTTTTTTTTTTTTTTTTTTTTCTTAATAATCTACGTGAAAATACGATTCCAAAAATTGAAAAATATAATATATTTTTACATGTGCGAAACCATTTTTTCGCTGAGAAACCGCAAACCGTCGACAGAAAACTGCGCGATATCGCAATTTTTGTAGTATTTTTCCTATACTCTTCATGTATGCATTGACTATTCCATGCTTGTACCAGGCAAATATTCGCATTGTTGAAAATGTAAACGGTTTGTTGGATACTACGAGATCGTGCTGCGTGTTGAGACGTGGGTGTAACAGGGAAGAAACAATGTTCTCTTTCTTTTACTCTGCTGATCAACACGCAGCGCACCCTTGTGGTAGTATCCAACAAATTGTCTACGTTTTCAACACAGTACATGGTTTTCAACAATGCGAATATTTTGTCTGGTAGGTTAACACATACGTTAATAATTGGTAGTGTCGAGTGTCTTTGACTATAATAGTACTTGTACAGCTATATTATAGTCAAAGCGAGTGTTGTGTGGAACCAAGGTGTTTGAAAAGAGGTGTGCTCAGCTCAATGTAAACAACAAGGCGCTACATCAGCTGATCTCCATTTAAAACAATGTAAAAACGGAACCGGGTGACGTCACTCGGTTCCGCGTCCCATATATTTTTAAATGTGCTTGCGGGTTGCGTTTTGTTTACAATCGAACTGAGCACACCTCTTTTCAAACACTTTGGTATGGAACAAGGTACCTCGATGCCAAGCTTTAAGTAGGAATCAGTGTTGCCAGAACGCATTCTTGGTTGTTTGTATGTATGAACTCGAAGTTTAATAAATTGAATGGATGTGCTTTCCAACAATTGCATAGGACTTTTCCTCTGTATCATATTGCATACTTGTTTGCCTGATTCTTATTGTAATGGTACTTGATTTACATTGGTCTAATGGCAGGAGAATAGATAATTATGCTATTATTGCGTATTCAATTCTGCTGCCCATACATCCTGCTCCTGCCATAAGATCAATGTAAAGATTGTGAATGTAAAGCAAGTACCATTGCAGAAAGATTTAGGCAAACAAGTATACAATATGACATGGGAAGGACCCTATAGAGCGAAGCGTGGAGGAGTGCTCTTAAAATAATGAACAGTGAATGAAGCAGACAAAGCGGTTTGTGGGTTTCGTCAAACTGTGATACTGTTTCTAGTTACCTATCTTCTCGCCTCTGGAAACCAGTTGATCACCCTGATCTACGGATATGAATAATTTTTTTCCTATACTTTTCATTTTGCATGGTGACTACCTACATATTTTTGGGTTATATTAATATTAAGATTTTTTTTTAAGATAATTTTCTTATGTACTTCTATTAAAGAGGGGTGACTGTTATATCCTGGCAAATGGTAACACTGAATACCAGTACATGTATATTTTTTAGTATTAGTATGTTCTCATTATCAGTAATAAAAGTTGATACCTTTGCAACACAACACCTATACTACCTACTGTTTTTTTATTTTTTCCTAATCCTTGCGCTCATTGCTCGTTGAAGAGCTCATCCTCTGCTTCTCCTCGGCTTTTGAAGTTAACTTCATTAACAATTGTTTACGAACGGTATATAGATCCTTAAAATGATCTGCTTAGTTTTGCAGAAGGACAAAAACAAGGGTGTGATGAAACCAATGTTACTCAGTACAGTACCCAACGATGAAACGCAACAACGACACCAACTCGACACAAAAAGGAAAAACCTAATCATCGAGTTGTGATTCATAAACAAACTAGTCTAGATCTAATATGAAGCTCACTCGCTCCGCTCGTTCGCCCCCTTCTTCGTCTAGTATAAGTCTATTTAGAATAAGCTAGCATACTGTATATTAGGTCTGGGTTTCATAGTCCTTCTCGATGGGTCCGCTCGTTCGCCTCCTTCTTTGTCTAATATAAGTCTAGTTTAGGCTAGTCTAGTATGAAGCAAGCCCAGTATACAATGTCAAATAGTATAGCTCAGCTACTGGTTAGTATAATGTACATTAGGGCTAGTATAATGAAGCCTAGTATACTAAGCTAGTATACTGTATGCAGCTAGTATAAAGGAGGTTGTATAGCTAGGCTAGTATACTGTATATTAGGAATGAGTGCACGCACGCACGCACGCGCACGCAAATTTCAAAATTAGGGTAGGGCTCAGAGAAAATAAGTCTAGTTTAGAGCTAGTATAAAGCTAGTCTAGTATGAAGCAAGCCCAGTATACAATGTCAAATAGTATAGCTCAGCTACTGGCTAGTATAATGTACATTAGGGCTAGTATAATGAAGCGTACTCTAGTATACTAAGCTAGTACTAAGCTAGTATTGCACGCACGCACACGGAGGCAACTTTCGAAATTTAGGCCAGAACAAAGACATGAAACATGTCAAAATGCTATAGGCCTATTTTAGTTATTTACTCGTGACAAGTGGTATCCAAGTTGGCAATTATGAAGTGTGGGTTCGCTATGTCTTCAATGAAAACAATAAGTCATGAGAAATCAGTTGAAAGAGAAAAGACGGAAGAGGATGTAGAGTTTTATAAGTTTCACCATGTAGAAGAAAACCAGGTGGTAGAAGAACCTGCAGACGAGATGGTAGTAGTACCACTATACTGTGAAAACACAGCCTGCTGGAGGAGAAAATCGATTCGTTTAGTTGTCACATGGAAATCTCATCCAATTAAAGTACTACTCAAAGATTTTTGTAAGTATATCAAGGTGTACCCACTTCTTGAGATTCCGCTTTACCAATGAATCCGATATTAATGTTTCTAATAATATATTGTTTCAGCTCTTACATCATATAAAGGAGGAATGGAATGGATGTAGTCGAGCAATGATGCAAGGGATGCATTAGACGAGACCAGTATACTGGCAGCTCCAACAAAGTTGTCCCTCCAACGCACCCAGAAAGAATTGCAAGAGCAGTGTCGCTTTCCTCAACAGGAACCATCTCTCAGATTTGACAAAAATAGTCGTAGGCTTCCATTTTTTTTTTTTTTTTTTATTAAAATGGACTTGGAAAAAATTGGCGAGATAAGTACATAGGTAGATCATTTGAGGCAATTAGATCAAATTGGTAAACCTATTTTGAATTAAGAATTTTATCACTTGAGTAAGGTGATGTCAACTAAGATTATTTTCACTATCCAATTAGATAGGAGTTTTATAGTCTTATCATTATACCATCACATTATTTACGTACCACGTGAGCTGCATAATGAACGCTACCAAAGCGCAACCACACACGATATGCTCGCTGGCGCCAAGAATCCGCAATAAAGAATATTTTCTCATACCACACATAACCTGTATGATCACGTATTTTCTTCTCTACGGTAATGTCATTGTAGCTACTTGGTACAGGCATTGATATGATGGGCCCACTCTGCGCACAGATTCATATACGTTATTTAGAGATGCATTAGTGATAGTAGGCTTAGTGATAGAAACGCTAGAGCCCTTTGAGGCAGTGTTGCAAACGCTCATTAGGTGGCGTGCTCTATGCATTTGCTTAACGGATGATAATCAGGGGTGTGATAGGGAAATTTTTCAGCATACGTGTAGAAGAAACTTGAAAGTAGTCTCAAATTAAAAAGAATTTTGAGCTCTTTCACTTTCATTTTTATAATTTTTTTCACAAAAATTCTTATTTAATGAGTTATTGAAACGGAAATCTTTGATTCCTAACAGTGCGTAAATGCTCACTGATAACAATACCACCCGCACCATAATGGATTTTTCCAGCTTGTTTTCCAAGATTATCTGGTACTGGCTTTAGACCACGGCTCTAGGCTTTCAGCCTTCAGCTGGCTTTCCAACTCTGCTTGATGGTACTCCTTTCTCTTTGCAGAAATTCGTTTTCAATATTTTTGATAACTCTCACCTCTCTCCTAAGAAAGAAGTTTCATCTATTTTTTACAATAAAAACAAACACTAAACAATAAACTTTTTAATTTTCGATCTCGATACAAATCCCATAATCATCGCTAAGTAGGTAATGAGTAACGTAAAACGAACACCCAACAATTTTCTATACTTACTTCTCTTCTCTCATTCTTATCTAAATAATATTGTCCCATTTGCTTTTGATTTCGCTCGTCAATTGATCATTATAGATATAGCATTTTCACAAACTATTCTCATCCAAACATATTAGACCAAGAAATGCAGCCAGAAAAAGAAGGCTACACCTGGATATTGTAACCTGAAGAATCCCGGTGAATGCAAGTTGGGCTTCCCCTTCCACACGGAGACAAAGATGGAAAAATTGATTTTTCCGTCAGTTACTCAATAACGATTGATCCTAAAAAAGTTTCGGAAAAAAATTGTCTTATGTTAAATTTCCTACAAAAGATGTTCCATATTTTTCCCATTCTCAAGTTCATACTTCAGCCGCTAGAACGCATCTTACCTCCCTGCCTTCTTGTCACATACAAGCATAGGCGTCATGATTGTGCTATGCAGCATTTTGACGAAGATTCCTAATTTTTAAAGACGAATTTGGGACAAATTGAGCTTGGGTAACATTTTTATAGCCTTTCTCCTTGGCAAGAACCACCCCCTTTTCTTAAAATTGCGTATATTTCCTCTACTATGGGTTTTACGAAAAGACTCTTCAAAAAAATAAGTTGTTCCCTAAACTGCTCTACATTTTTACTTATTGTCAAAAAGTCATTTGAGGTATTCCCTGAGGCCCAAATTTGAAAAATGTATTCTACAATACCTCGAATTTACATTCTTTCTATTCATAACAAAAATTATAAAACTATTGATGATAAGGGAAAACTCATAAGTCATAATTATGTGTATAAGGCTCTTAGAATTTAATTTTACGTCTAGAGGATTCATCATTGAATTAATGTACAATAATCCAAATAACTTTGTAATCTCAATGATGGAAATCTTCCTATATCTCAACTCTTTTCCCCTGTTTATGAACGGATTCTTCTAGGTACCAATATCTTGTGTGTATTGGTTTACCATTATGAGTGTGAAAATAAATTGCCAAGCAAATTGGAAGAAATCATACCTAATATTATTAATTTGCTAGGAACTGTCAAGACTCCCTCCCGTATGATACCGTTCTTCTGAATTTTTGAACGACGTTGGTCACCATGACCTCACTTTCGTCGTTCCTCAAGCTGGATGCCCATATGTATTTCTTCAATTGGAAAAAGTAGGTACGTAAATTCTTGCACGTAGGCACGTAACGAGTAGTTGATAGAGGTAGATCTATAAACCACAGCAACATATTTCTGCATCGGATCACGGACGGACGGAAGATGGAGAGTTAAGATATCGGAAAATTTACAAAGTTATGTACGTCATTTACTTAGGTTATTGTGCGTTAATTTAATGTAATGGGAAATAATTTTATAGAGGGACGGTGTGTTGTGGGTTAAAGGGATGGGAGACGGGGTCAAGATGAACCCATCAGATGTAAAATTAAATTCTAAACGCCTCACATACATGTAAGCTGTAAAACCTGATATTTGCAGAATCTTCTCTTAACAGACTTAGGACTCGGAATAACTACCACAATGAGAGCATACAAGATTACTATGCTTAGCTATCTGTATAGTCTGTACTGCACCTATGTACGCACGGTACAATTATTATTAAGATGTATAATACAGAACAGTACACATCTCTTAAAGCCTCTCTTCTGATCTTGTTCTTTACATCAGAAGTGAGAGGAGCCGCGCCGAACTCAACGCCACCCTGCGCGAGCTCAGCAAACAGAGAAGTTGTCACCGCTCAACATTTTTTTTTCCCACAATTTTGAACGCGATACCACTTCCAAAGAAACAGTGTTTGTTGAACCCTACTCAAAGCAGCCAATACCCGATGGAAATCAAGTTCAAGATAATGAAAGCGCTCTTTACTTGGTGAAATGTATGCTAATCAATCAAAGCCGCAAGATGGTCCCACACCATGAGATTTGCACCTAATATTCCCTTGTACCTCAATCAAGTACTCTCGACGACGAATTGAAGCAATTAGAACGCCAACTACAGAAACGGTCGCAAATTCATTGCCATTCATTATTGACAAATACTTTCATATGGTGGCTGACGAGAAGCTCGAAAATCCATATTTTTCCAAGTTTCCCCCTATCAGGTACAGACAAATATTCAAATTTTTTCCAAGTCATTTCCCCATCATATATATCTTGAAAGTCGAGATTTTTCCAGGTCCCTTTCCCATCGTCTATAGCTTAAAGGTCGAGATTTTAACAGGGAACCTGTTTTATTGGGGGTCTTTTTGAGAAATTTGCCGTGCGCCGTCCAGCAAAAAACTTGGAAAAATGTCGACTCTCGAGCCATATATGATAGGGAGACTTGGATAAATTTCAACTCTCAAGCTATCATAAATAGCTGGAGATCGAGAAAAATTTAGACTCTCAAACTATATTATACTAGGCTTATAGTAGGTCTAGGCCTTCTTTATACTAGCTTTATCTAGGTCTAGGCTTCCTTGAATTTTCAATACCAAATCCCATTTGACTCATAAAACAGGTTCCCTGCATTCCTCGTTTAACTTCGTTGAGGAGTAGACATTTTTTCAAGTCCTACTGTAGCCGAACGGCGCACAGTGGTCGGAAATCGAATTCTAGCGCGACATATTACCAAAAAAAAATTCTGATAGTTCATTAAAAACCATTTAAAAAATGTTCGTAATACTCCAGATAAGTATTGCTATGCATTTTTTTTTCTTCTTCCAAGGTCCTTCTGACGTTTTTGCAACAAAGGAGAGAATAGCAGTTACGCCTACAAAAAAACAAGTTCCGGTGCTCTAGACGATCGGGTGCCTATCGGTATTTCGGATACTGTTTGTGTGCATTCATTTCTTGTGTGTGTGTGTCTTTGTGTGTGTAAAACTCGTTCAACAGGTTCTTTTCACTGGCGGTCGTGTGTCTGGTGCTGCGGAGCACGCCTATCTGAGGTGAATATACATTTTTTGAAACTGTACTGGATTCTGGAGCCTGAAGAAAAAAAGTAGGGGATAGTAGGGGTATCAATTCTCATTCAATGCTTATATTACAGCTTAAACTACCATAATTGCTCCAATCCTACGTCCAGTATTGTCCAGCGCTCTGGTTAGACTGTTTTTAATTTGCAATAGTCACGTTTTTTTCTTGGGCGTTTTGGAAGTAATAATTATGTCTGATGTACAAATTAAGAATAATTATTTATTCAACGTGCTATGAATACTCTCTTGGAGTCATTGGACCCATCAATCATTGCTAAATTTAACAGCCGGAGGGATTGAGTGCCAAAAGATGACTTGCCTCTAGAATCTCTTGAATTGCTTTATGTGGGCGATGTCATATATTGACTTTTATTATTAAGCCTATACTTATTATTTTCTTATTATTATTATTCGTCTTTCAAGTGAGCTTTACAAGTATTGATATTTTTGAAAAAGGCTTCATTACCACATTGAAATAATACAATAAGAAAGCACTACGTTTCGCTATCAGCCTGGGTAGCTTTTTCAATGGCCGATGCCGAATTGAGTCCCAAATCATCGTTTTTAGCCGCATTGAGTCCCGAGTTGTCGAGGGGGGGGGGGGTCGTAGCATAATATCCGAATTGAGTCCCGAAGTGTCGGCGGTACACAACCGAATTGAGTCCCGTGGTAGCGGGGGTATACAACCGAATTGAGTCCCGAGTTCACGAATGATTCTCATTTTCCTTCTCGCTTTAACAGACTTAGGACTGTCGATGTATACATCGTCGGTGCGATTAAAAATGAGTTAGCACGTGGCTATGTATTGAGCGCATTAGTACCCATGGAAGGTACGGGGCGTGGAAAGTAATCGGGTGTAATTATTTTTTAACAGGTGGTGGCAGAAATTTAAAGGATACGCGCTTTACGAATTTAATTCTCGATAATTCGCCAAGATCACGCCGCGTCATTAGTGTTGTGACCTTAGTCTCTTTTTTTACTGAGCCTAAACGTTTTTTTGAGTTGCGGATGTCAAGGATTTTGGCGTAAGTGTCGCACTGGACCTCAAGAAGAGTGTCTACGAGGACGAAAATATTTGGGTGTGACGCGTAGAACGAACCGTTCAAATGAGAATGAAATGCTTCGCAGGCATTTGTTGTGCGCGAGGTGGCTGATGAATACGCGGCCCACATACGAGGAGGAAACTTGGGACAACATCAAGTTGCCTACAGCAGAGGACGAAGGAAAATGAACGAATTCACCCAGCTTTTCAGACTTAGAACCGCCGACACTTCGGGACTCAATCCGGACTTTACCTTCTCTTATACCCGACACTACGGGACTCAATTCGGATATTATTCTACCACCCCCCCCCCCCCCGACAACTCGAGACTCAATTCGGTTATGTACTCCCGACACTTTGGGACTCAATTCGGCTATCAAAAACAGGTACCCCCCGCTCCCGGGACTCAATTCGGTTACGGCCTTTTCAATTGTGATTAGAGTTTACTCGTAATCACGCTTGAAAAAGCTACCCAGGCTGGTAGCGAAACGTAGTACTTTCTTATTGTATTATTTCGATGTGGTAATAAAGCCCTTTTCAAAAATATCAGTTATTAGTATTACCACGTATAAAAATAAATTCTTTCTTCACAAGTATTATTTGTATTTTATTATCATAATAAATGAAAAAATATAATATTACAAAAAGAGGGAAGGAAGGATGAAAACAAAGGGGAAAAAAAATCATGCAATTTTGAGATTTATGAAAATTAATTTCTGACCTACAGTATTTCCACAGGTTCCATTAATCAAAAGTCTGAAAGAAACCATTACCCTCTATAACACAATAACAAATATAGATCCAACTATAGACATTTTTTTTGACAGTAAAACACAACTTACAGGGAAAATAATTGGGGCATTTACAGAATTATACAACAACAAAAGCGGCTAGGTAGTATTCATACTTGAACATTAAAAGAAGAGAGAAGAAGGGGTTCATGAAGGGTTAGTACACGGGTTGGTGGGGGTACAGCAGGGCAGGATCATTATTATTGTTACATCTAATTATTATTATTATTACTATTATTAATACATTGTTTTTTTTTTTGTTTTTTTTTTCTAACTATCATTAATATTAATATAATAATAATATTATTATTATTATTATTATTATTATTATTATTATTATTTTAATTTTAATAGTGTCGTCCTATTGGCATCATGCTGTTGGACGGCACTTTAAATCAACCTTTAAAATAAATAAATAAATTGTTGAGATTACAACTTAAATTTATCAAAATCTTGCAATATTTCTTGGTTCTGGTTGTTCTTATTTTTTGACCCTAATCCAATATTCAAACTCGATTCCTAGTCATCAAGAGATTTTAGAGCTCTAAAATTATCATTATTATTATCATTTATTACTGTCACATTCTTTTCCAAGTACTGCACATGAGAAAATTATCCCAAAATTTTGAGAAAAACCAAACTTTTTAAAGATTCTTTCAATTTTTGAATGAATTTGGTCTCATAGGAACGTTTTCGACCTCGAAAAATTTTTTACAAACATTCTTCAGATTACACAGAAAATTTTGCTCCAAAATAAACGATGACCTCCAACATTTTTTTGCTTTTTCACATTTTTATGTGATAATTTAGGATCAAAGAATTTTTTAAATATTTTTTTCGAATTCTAGGGTCAATTTTACTTAAATACACCGAAATATATCAAGATTACGTTATTTTTCATAACCTGAAAGAATATGTCGCGCTAGAATTCGATTTCCGACCACAGTGCGGCGGCCGGCGCCTGTCATTTTTTTTTAATGTACCCCGTGGTAGAACAGATTCCCTGATAAAATTGTTGGTGTGGTCATAATTTCTCCCTCACATCTCAATTCATTTATTAACTCTTATCTCGTGAATCAGGTACTAATTAACAAGCGCTGTCTGTCTTACTCATTCACCTCGAGTATTCATTACCCATTGAACATTCACTCCCCAACATATCCCGTGACGTTTTAGGGAAATAGAGATATTTTGGAGGTATTTCGCATGCATAAGGGGACATGATACGGGTACGGCATGAAATGTTTGATGGATTATTATTTATTAAAAATTTTGTTATTTCTTATAGGTACTTCTCTTTCTCACATCTTTATAATGGTAGACCATATTTATCATCTCAGTAGCACTGAGGTAAACTGCTTATTTAGGTAGACCGCCCATCAAACCGGCACCAGGGTGTCGTGATATACAGGCCCATATTTCTACTATTCCCTACAGTAGGTCAGGGCCGCGGCGGCTGGCCTGGACGTGCCTATTATCTAGTCTAGACATCCGCCCCTTCAGAAAGCTTGATAGTTAATATTGTTCTTTTCCAAGTCCCTCTCCTCATACTTAAAGCTCGAAGCTGATATTTTTTCAAGTCCTTGAAGTAGGTCATCACAATTTTCCGAAGGACCGGCGAATATTTTTTCCAAAGTAGTACTTGATAGCGGGTTTCTTGTTGAAATGAATCTCAGTCATAAAGAAAAGAGATGGCCATTTTTACCAGGAAATGGTCGTGCCTCGAGCATTGTACAAAATTGTGGTACTTTGGTGAGGGAAGAAACACTGTTATGAAATTCAGGGAGCAGTATTTAAATATTATGGAACTGCACAATAGAGGTCTTCACCCTAAACTATTATTCGTTGTTACTTACTTTTGCGAGATCCTGAGTGAACCATTTCTCTCTAAATCCTTGCAGTGAATCATCTTCAGATAGTCTGAAATTCCATATACCGTCCAATGATTTTACTTCTCGCGTTTCGGATTCCCGCGGATACAGTATACCGTTAGTGTAAGTATTGTTTGGCTGGCCAGAGGCGAGCATCGCTAGTCTATAAATGATATAGACTATTATGGTCTTCAGATTTTCCATCGGCATCATTACTGTCTAAATTATCTAAAATAAAAAGGTTTCTTTCATCACCATAATGTACCATAAAAGCATTGAAATACCTGTTTAAAACGTTGAAAAACTAACTTAGCTGATTATTCGACTCCGATTTACATAAATCACGAAGAACGAAAGCACACATGAAATCTTCTATTCAACTCTTACTTTCCATTGTAGTTTTCCATTTTTTATGAGTTTTGATTATCGAAACGTTTTTAGACTAAAACCTTACGGCGCGGCATCGGAGTGCGACGAACGATATTTGGAAGAGAAATTATGACTTGTGTAAATCAAACAATAAAAAACGCAGATTTCTGCTCCTTTCTTGTTGAGCTAGACGTCACAGGTTTAACCCCGCTAGAAAGAAGTGGAAACACTTTGTTTTATAGTTTAGTATTCTTTTCCTGCATTATAATTTACAATATTAGTCAATATACACCTACGTTGTTCAAATTTTACCGACTTTTCTAGCTAGAAAAGTGAGGTATTACACCCGTAGCAAGGTCAACAGGGGGAGGGGACAATGAAATTTCTCGACGTTTTAGAGGTCCTAGATCACAACTAGCAAAAAAAAAATGTTCAGGTTTCCTTTATATATATATATATGTACAAGATTTTTTTGTCCGTGGAACTCCTCCGAAACTACCCGGTGGATTTTTTAGTCACTTGGCCATATTGTAGTAATATATCTAAAGATGTGCACCTGCATTTTTTTCGAAGATCGGATGAATAGTTCTCGAGAAATTTTCACTTTTTTTGAAAAATTTCTCACTATTACGAGTGGCTTCTTACAAAGAGCTGCGAGTAGCTGAGAAGGGGATTTTCCTATCCTTTTACCACCTTTCTTATCAGTACGTGTATTGCGATGAAGAACTTCTATCATTCAACAGGTTCATTCTTGACTAAGGGTGCATTGAATTTTATTTTTCGATGATATCTTATTCAAATTTAGTACACTTATATCTCGCTTCCCACAGCCCCTAGAGCCTTGAATTTTGTTTTGTCAAATGTTATTGATTTTGTTAAATTTGTTTTTGAACGGATAGGGGCAATGGCGGGTTGTTCATTTTTTCATTATTATTAGTCATACTTGATAGTGAAAACCTTGAATTTGAATGATTAAGTACAATTTTTTAATCTTCATCAAGTGTGCCGATGCGAGACTACCTTGGTGACTTCATCATTCTTAATTAATTATTGATTTATACGTCATTTTTTCATATACCTATGCATAATTGATAGTGGTTCATAGTTATTGATAAGAGGTGTTTCGGGAGATGGAAATACCATTTTACCGACTTTTCTAGCCAGAAAAGTGAGGTATTTTGTTAATACGTTTGGAAATGTTGAAGCGTGAGGGAAGGAATGAGGGGTTGACTGGTGGGTGATTGGTTGCTTCTTTGGCTTCGACATTGATTTTTTTAGTTTTTAGGGATCTTCTTGTAGCTGGATTCCCAGATGAAGGATCTTGGGATGGAGTTTGCATAGAAAATGGTGATGATAGCGTGAATACAATTTATGAGTGGACGAGAGGAATATCAGTTGGAGATAGCATTAGGAGATACCAGGAATCGGAGGTGATAAAGAATTGAGAAACTCAACATAATATACAGTATACTAAACTAATAGTGGCTATGAATAATGTATCGGAAAAAGTGATTGTAAAGCTCGTTTTATTTTACCGCCTTTTAAATTTTATTTTCGATGATATTTTATTCAAATTTAGTACCCTTGTATCCGCTTCCCACAGCCTTTAGAGCCTTGAATTTTGATTTGTTGAATTTTTGTTTTGTAAATTTGTTTTTGAACGGATAGTGGCAATGGCGGATTGTTCATTTTTTTTCATTATCATTAGTCATACTCGATAGTGAAAACTTTGAGTTTGAATGATTGAGTACAATTTTTTAGTCTTCATCAAGTATGCTGCTAGACTACGTCGGTGACTTCATTCTTAATTAATTATTGATTTATACGTCATTTTTTCATGTGTGTGTACATAATTGATAGCGGTTCATAGTTGATTTGAGGTGTCTCAGTAGATGGAACTAGATTATTTTCAATTAAACAACTGTCATAACCTCCGGGGGAGTCGTTTTTCTGGAGACGTTTCGTAGATTTTAGATGACTCCTAGCCTAAATTAAAACAAAATTCAGGTTTCCTCATTGGATTATAGGTATTTTTACTCTGTTATCTGTTGATGTGACATCGTAGTGATAGAATTTATAAACTGAGTTTTATTGTTCATTCTACAAATATGTGGCATGATTGACAGGTCACACTGAATATGAAGCCGAGTGCCTCAACTCCTAATTTCCTCCAATACCTGGCATCACTTGAAGATGTCTCCAGCCGCTCTTCTTTTCGTCCTCTCATAAATTGTATTCATGCTCTCATCAGCTACTTTATAATACTAAGAAATTTTTCAAAAAATTGAAAATTTCTCGAGAACTGTTTATCCGATTCTCAAAAAAATTGCAGGTGCACATCTTCAAATATAATAATACTACAATATGACCAAGTTACAAAAACATAAATACGAGTGAACCAGGCTCGGATGCTATATAGTTGTTTTACCGACTTTTCTAGCTAGAAATGTGAGGTATTATTGTTAATATGTTTGGAAATGTTGAAGTGTGAGGCAAGGAATGAGGGGTTGACTGGTGGGTGATTTGTTGCTTCTTTGGCCTCGACATCGATTTTTTTATCTCATTGTAGCTGGATTCCCAGGGATGGAGTTTGCATAGAAAGTGGTGATGATAGCGTGAATACAATTTATGAGTGCACGAGAGGAATAGCAGCTGGAAGTAGCTTTAAGAGATACCAGGAATCGGAAGTGACAAAGAATTGAACCACTCAGCCTAATATACAGCACACTAGACTAATACTAGGCTAAGAATAACGTATGGGAAAAGGTGATTGTAGAGCTCTTTTTTTACCTACTTTTCTAACTCGAAAAGTGCGGCATTACATCTGTAGCAAGATTGACAGGGGGAAGAAGCAGTCAACTTTCTCGACGCTTTGGAGGGCCTATATTACTTTCAGGATGAAAAAAAATCCGGTTTCCTTATATAGGCCTATATTTACGCTTAAAGAAATTTTTTTGTCCGCGGATCTCCTCCAAAACTACTAGATGGATTTTTTCGAGATGTAGATAAGTTATAGTCTCGATCTGAAGATGGGACCAACAATTTTTTCGATGATTAATTGATCGTAATTCCTCAGTTCGTTTCCAATTGAGTTAATGTACGATTCTGTAGGTTACGTTTGAATCATATTGGGAGTAATCGAAATATCAATTTGCAAAGATCGCAGAAACAACTGTTTTTGTCTCGTAGTATTTTGGGCAGGGAGAGGGGAGCAGTTTTTCTGGAGATGTTATTAAAACAAAATTCAGGTTTCCTCATTGTATTATAGGTATGCTTACTCTGTTATCAGTTGATGTGACGTCATAGTGATAGAATTTATAAACTGAGTCTTATTGTTTATTCTACAAATATTTGACATGATGGACAGGTCATTGGTATTTAATTTAAAGAGAGGGAGTGACTCTCTCAATGATTTTTGCATTGTGGCTGAAAAGTCGTGTACTACTCACGCGACTGCGTGAGTGTTTTTGGGTTTATATTTATTAAATTATACAATTGCACTGGAATCAAGATCCTTAATATACCTACCTGTATAGAAATATTGGCTTGTGCGTAAATTTTATCTCAGTTCAATAAAAAATGGTATGAATGCTCTGTAGGTACCTACTATATTATCTATCATTATTACTGAGCCGCTCCGCGTTTTCATGCTTGCTGTCGGGTGTTTCAATTAAATATACGTATGGTTCACCCGAAGGACTCATTCTCTCTGAGCTTCATTCACTCGGTTTGTTGAGAGTTGAAGAGGTGGACTACCTATATGAGATGATTACTTTCTCAAACGGTGTTCTACAAAATATTGATTAATTTCTACTCGGGAGGTATCAGGCTTTCAAATATATGTACACACTCAGTATATTATTCTCCTCCGGACGGTGTGGCCTGATCTCTTACTATTATTTTTTTTCGCTTTCTCTCTCTCTCTCTCTCTCTCTCTCTCTCTCTCTCTCTCTCTCTCTCTCTCTCTCTCTCTATTTCCTAATCATTTCGGTTTTTAAGAGTGACAATAGAAAATGACGAACAGAAAAAAATGATTTATAATCGCCTGCAAGACGTGACACTCTTCCTGAATTGTTTATTCTAGCGTCGCCAACAGGTTTACATGATATGATAAGTTCTTAATTCCATTCCCAATTGTACATATTTTCTTATACCAAATAGCGTCCGTGTACCTTCATTTCAAAAAGAGAGTAAAGTAATGAAGAAAATATGTAGTTCAGCTGTAGACTCAAAGAAACAGGGAGAATTATGAGACGAAATAACGTGGGAAGGGATAGCGGTTTCCATATAACCTGCCACGTTATGTTTGGTCTTTTATGAGTGAGCATATGTAGGTGTGTATCACACAAGTAAAGAAAAATTCACATCTTCTTCCCCAAGGGGTTTAGGATCCTAATTTCTTATAGCTTAATTTCTGAGACCTATACAAAAACATACAGAATACCAAAAATTTCAGCTTAATCCGATGAGTGGATCTTCAGTTTTAGGCGATTTGAAATACAAATGTAATGAGTTTATAGGTATAAGCATTAGATTATTCGGCCACGGCGCACTTTTTGAAAAATAAAAATGAAATGAAATAAATATAGTAAATAATAACAAATTACGTGTTCCTAGTGGAGTAAATAGAACGTGGACCAATTTTTTCACACAATGTCATATGTAAGGAGTATCCAAGCAGCAAGGAGCCCTTCTTAAGAATAATGAATTTTGAATCAATTTTCCTAATTACTTGGTCGCGAATAATAAGTAACTTATAACGGCTTATTTATTCAACCTGTTGTATAATGCAAATATTCGTGGTTCGATCTTCGGAATGATTATGAGTTTTTTTTTATGGTCGTCTATTTTCTCGTGTTGAAAATAACAGGAAGCGTGTAGGTACGTATTCCATTTATCATAAACTGGCACCAACGGACAAAAAACGCAACAAAGAGCGCTGTGACACCTTGAAGTTCGAAGTGAGTAATAAAGGAAGACGAAAAAAGTAACTGCGACGTCCTTACTAGCTGACGGGGAGATATGAACAAACAAACGCACATATCTACTGACTTTTTACCCCTTAGCACGTTCACAATTATCGTAGCTCCAGAAGTAATCTCAACTAGGGAAAGACTAACCCACTCTAAAATGAGATTGTGATGGTCAGCTATAAGGGTGACTTTTGATGAAAAACGTGTAGGTACTTAGGTTGACTTTGATTATATAATTAAACTGTTTCATTGAATTGGAGTTACACAATGGATACACTTTTACGAATGACAATTCAACTCGACTGAACTAGCTATTAGAAAGGTACTTAAGAAGAAACTGTGCATTTGGTTAGAACACTGTTAATGGGTCCCATAGGCATTTCACAATATTGGTATTGTGTGCTAATTGAATCAAAACGGAACGCTATTTTCTGCTGCTTTCGTGAAGAGGGATTAATTGGTAATATCCGTAAGCTAGATCTATTTTTGAGAATATGGAAGCGTTTGAAAGTGCCTCAATAATATTATAGCTTCGATGCGTATACGACGGATGTTGAATCGCGCTAACGATGTGTTTGTTCAGAGCTGAAAAATCTGTGTGACTAGCTTTGTTTTGATAAATGCGCCAGATAAATAATTATTCAGAACGAGTTTTTTCTATGATATTAGCCGATCTCTATATCTTGTGAAAATTTCCTGATTATTTTTCGTTCGTATTGGAAAGCTTAATAAGCGAATATTGACTGGAATATTGTCCTCCAGACGTATTTTAATAAAGCTGTGTGTCAACAGTTAGGAGTATCTTCAGTTTTGATGGTGAAGAGGTGTCAAAGCGACAAGTTGGAGGCTGAGAGCCTGTTTACGTTCTGCAAGTGGAAGATCTTTATTGATAATGAGTAGAGACGCGTTTATAATGTGTAAATAATTAAGGGTGAAATTATATTGCCCGTACAAAATAGAACATTTCAGCGACAAATCTTGAACTACATAAAAAAATGAATAAACATGCTTTTCAGAAGAAATGAGCTACAAATGAAGCGCTGTAGTAAAGTATGATTGAACTTATAGAAAAAAGTGATCAACTTTTATGTTCGTACAAATTAGCGATCAATAATGAACTACAACGAAGGGTGTGTGTGATACAGGTTTTAAATAAAGGATGAACTTGTAGTTAGGCGGTATCTACAATTCAGCGATAAATTACGAGTGTATTCTTGCATTCTTGCGAGTGTATTCTTGCATTCTTGCGTATGATATACTGTACCTGCAGATGACGCGAGGACACCGTACAGTCCCATTATTCCTTGAACATTGCTTCGACATGCATCCTGTGTTTCCCTATATTCTATTGTGATTGATGAGTGAATTTTTTAAAAATGACAGACGACATTACTTATTCGTATGTTGATGATTTTTCCGCGAGCAATGACGACGAATGTGAAAGTGATGATGAGCCGTATACCTCTAGGGTAAAAGCGGAAGCGGGGTCGCCCTTCAAAGGCCAAACGCGCCCTTCTATTGCAATAAAATTATTGTTTCAAAAAAGTATCTTTTAGAAGTTCTATATATTTATTTGATGTTCAGTTCTACTATTGTACCGCTCATCTACTATCAGCAAGTTCGATGTATTTTTTTGATGTTCAAATGTACTATTACATCGTCATTTCTTCAATTTTGAAGTGAAAATATATATCTGCTGCTGATTGTTCTTTTTTGACGGTATTTTCTTCTTCTCTGAAGTTCATACGTTCTATTTTGAAGTGCAGTTATTTCCCACCCTTTATACAATTTTGCGCGAGCGCTTTCGGGTTCTCTTTCCCCTGGTCCTAAAGCGTATTCTTGGCTGATAACACGAGCATTGGTATTTCATAGCCGGGAATTTTGATGGGATTTAATTTGGCATCATTTGTGGTGAACATATGTTTGAATTCGTTAACGACAGTGAGAACTTGTTGACGTTGTGAGGGGGAGAGGTGTTTCGAAATTGGAATTATATTGCCGTCTTCGTCGAAAAGATCTTCGTTGCCGTGGAAGATGATGGGGGAGGGGGTTGTGGGTGAACGTGAAAGGGGAATGTTATGAGCGTGATTCTCGTTATCTGATAAGTATGTGACTCCGGTGTTGGTGTGGGGTGAAGAATGGATGTTGTGAAGCCAATCACGGCTTATTGGTATATGAATTTTCTGACCGATGGTGAGGGTGAGAGAATTGAAATCGAGGATTGTGTTGTATTTGGCGAGAAAATTGACTCCAAGTAACATGGGGCTGGTGAGATTTTCGACAACAATGGTATTTGTTCTTGATGTAAAAAGGGAGATGGATGCTTCCTTGAACCGTGAGGGTTGTATTGGACGCTCCGTATATAGTGAGGGATGAAGGTACAATGAAGGGGTGGAGATTGGGAGGCAGGTAGGAAAATTGGATAATAGACACATTACTGCCAGTTACGAGTAAGCATATAATTTCTGCGGGGTTAGGGATGAATTTGATTGGAATGGATAAATTATTAGTGTTATATGCATAGACTTGTGTTGCTCGAATTCGAGGTCTATGAACAATGTTCGGCGGTGAATGTTATTGGCGAGGGCTGGGGTTGGTTTTGATTTCTTAAGTGGTGGGTTGATAACGATTGCGATTCTGTGCAGTGGAAGAGGTAGGAGTGGAATTCGGTGGAATTGATGGGCGATATTGGTTAACATTTGGATAAGATCTGGAGGAGGGAGAAGAAAAATGTTTGTTCATCTGTGGATTGCGCGAAACGTTAGGGCGCTGATTGTAGGATGGGGGAGGGAAGCGGAGACTTTGATATTGGTTGGGAAAACGTTGGCATCCACTGTATGAGTTGAACGCGGCGTTGTAGTTTCTTGGGCGAGAATACTGGTTATAAGTAAGATACTAGTGCCTGGATGGGAACGATTGAGGGAAACGGTTTTGGTTCCAGTAGGTTTGGGAAGGAATCCAGTTTCTACCAGGATTAATGGACCAATCGGGGCGAAGATTTGAGTTCCGTGGGGGTGGCTGCGAGCGCTGAGAATACAATATTGTTGGACGATAGGGGAAGTAGGATTCGCTGATGTTTTGGAACCGAGCTGGAGTTTATCCAGCTTGGGAACGGCGTCAGCGATTTTTCTTTTCTCGAGTTTTTCTATAAATGATTCGATTTTGTTCTTTTTCGTTTTCCTTCGTGTGGCGTCCTTTTCGTATGTTTTCAAATTGGTGAGCAATTTTTGGAACGTGGAATTATCTAGCATGGTTATTTGCGAATGGCATTCGTCTTTCAGACCTCCGAGAATATAGTTGACTGCGGCTTCTTCACAGCGTCGATCACGGTTGGAAGATGACTAGCAATGGGAAAAGATTCTATGTATAAGATGCATTAGAATACAAGTAACAGTGAGTTCGGTGGATGCGAGACCGATTTTCATACAGATTATACTTCGTAATGTCTTCTTTCTTTGATGTTGTAATTTTTTCTTCAATGTACAGTAGATTCATTGATTTGATTTTAATGTAATTGAAAATTAATATATTTTCGTACGAGTTTTAAATGAAAATCCGAGTATTGGCATTACGCGCCGTGAATTCGGCGCGTATATATTGAATATACCGTTATATCTACTGATGTCATTTCAACGATTGACAACGATTCAGATTAGGTTTGGTAGAATGGATAGAGGATGAAGGATTGACCACTAAAAACAGAAATAGAACGTATTAGATAGGCTTAGCCTACTCACCCCAGTTGAAATCAAACCAATGGCCGTGGGCGTTTTTTACATAAAAAATAACGTAGGTGAACAAGAAATGTATGAAGACCAAATTGTTTGATCGTGTAAATTTTTCCGACGCGTACTCCAGACAGCAGAGAAAATTGCACTTGAACTGCAGTCGTAAAACAATGTAACGTAACGCAAAGCAACGCAACGTAACGTAAACGCAAATTAGAATCCACTGAAATACAATTGTATTCTTGTACCAACAAAGTGTGTACGAGTAAATGAGCTAGGCCGACACGGTGCACAGACGTACGCTGCTATTTGCGCGGATATAGCCTAGGTACGCGTGTATGAATATCAAGTGGGTACTTGAAGCTATTTGTATTTACGAATAGATAAAGTGGTACCAAAATGAGTACCAACAAAATACGATTGAGATGGTGGAATAGAACGTAGACTGGAATCTCGTAGGATAGGATGGGTTACAACGCATAACTACAAATATTACGAGTATAAGTGCGGGTGTATATCAATATCTACGCATGTACATTGGCACCAAGATAAGACCGATAGTAATTTAACTTCTGTATAAATGCGTATTTTTTTCCTCATTAGAATAAATATAGGTACATCGCTGCAGCGCGTCAGTGATATTTCTCAACCGATATTTTTTTCTTTTTTCCCTTTCTGTTTTCAAACATCAGGATTACACTACCTTCATGCGTATCTATTTTCAGTCGAAAACGCAGTGATGCTAAGTTCAATTTAGATAGTAGGTTCAGAACAAAAGTGATACATTGTTGCAAGAGAGACGATAGAGAAGATCTATCTTTAATAGTAATGAACAAACACGCCGAAGGCGGGATGTTAGGAGGGTCGGCGAGCGAATAGTGTATAGTTATTAACAGCAGGAATGGAATTCTTCGGACTTCACAACGTGAAAGATGAGCATTTTTTTTTAAAAAAAAGAGTCAAGTATCAGGGATCGGTAATAGTTTCTAACGATTAGAAGATTGTCCTCGTAAGTACGTGGTTCTTGTTTAGACATAATAAGAAAAAGCAGAAAAACGCTCACGTAAGAGATTGAAGATATACAAATACAAAGAAGACGACGCGTTTCGAACGTCAGTACTGAAAGGTGCGAAAAATCAAACAATACAGTAGAAGAACACGAGGAATATTATACATTTAGATTTAAGTTGTAGCGTAGGAAGGAGTTGAAAAATACTGCATCCAAGTTGTTGAGCAGGTTCGAACCACGATGACGTAAGGCAATAAGTTTTTCAATCGTGTAAAATTCCTCCAAACGATTCATGTAGACACCTTTTTCACAACCATGCAACAACGAGATTTTTATTTCATCGAAAGGGTGGTTTCTTTCGTGGCAATGCTGAGCCATAATTGAAGTGTCCTCCGTACACCCAGAAGATGGGGAAGGGGAAAGGCATGATTTCTGCACCAACTTTTTAAAATCCCGACGATGTTCAGCCAACCGTGTGTCGAGGGCTCTGTCGGTCTGCCCTATGTAAGAATCCCCACAAGTACACTCCAATAAAATAAATACCGAGAGAACGAGATGCCGGTATACTATCTTTCAAGAGGGAGAGATCACGGATGTGGGTTAACGGATAGAACACGACCCTGTAGCCATAACGGCGAAGCTCGATAGCCAATTTATCAGACGCAGGACCTACGTAAGGCACGCGGAGCCATTTGTAATTTTGTAATCATCTTTTTCCTGAGCTTTAGGAATAATGGAGGAGCAGCAAAATTGATCCGAAACAAACTGAGTGAAGTTACGTTGACTACGGGATTCATTCAACGAACGACGGAGACTCAGCTTCCAGACCATAGATGGAATATTGACATTTAAACCGTTTTTCTTGGCGATGTGCGTGATGAAATTAATTTCACGTCGCTTTTCGAGGAGAGAAAGAGGGAGGGACAACATGCGATTGATGGAAGCATGGATGATTGCAAGTTTATGGGATACCGGGTGCATCGAACGATTGTGAATGGACAATCCAGTGAAAGTCGGTTTCCGGAAGACAGAGAATTCAGGCACCATTAGACCATCATCGATATTATCAGGAACAAGGTGGATGGTTAGATCTAAAAAATTAAGCTCCTTATCACCAATTTCCGTTGTGAGTTGGGAGATTATCAGCTAGGCCGTGTCGGACATCTGGGGAAGAGGTTAGCTATGGAGAACTGGATGATATGACAGGAGATAGATGGTTCAATTTGAGGTGTTTGAATAGTGCCTCGGAATCCACAGGAAAGAGACATATGTAGAAGTGGATGATAGTGATTGCAGGAATAAATAAATGCGCTGATTTGGGGAATTGGTTGAATAAGAGTCTTGTACAGCCCGGAAAGATGAGAGTTAATTAGTTAACACTGGAAATTTCAGCTGGGTGCGAGGAGATGGAGATCTGTGTGATATGGCGTTTTGTTTGGTAGGGAAAATGGAGGCAGAATTTTTCAATCAACGACTGATTATGACTCCTTGGATCTAGTACGAGTGTCCTGTTTTGGGTCCAAATTTAGATTCGTGGGTAAAGTAGGGCTGGTGCGTCGGAAAATTGATACATATAGAGATAATATTTCTAATGAGTTGACAGTATATTATAGTGTTGTGAGTTTGGAGATTATCAGCTAGATCGAGTTGGATATTTAGGGGAGGGGTTAGCTATGGAGAAACAGATGATATGGTAGCGGATCGATGATTCAACTTAGGTGATTGAATAATTCAGATTCAAGACAAGAGAGTTATGTCGGTAGAGTCAGTGCGGGTGCGTAGATTGAAAGCTGAGTAAATTGAACTGTGGATACAAGAAAACTGGCAGCGAGAGTTGAAAAACGGCATATATGGGGTGGGGGGTACCAACTTCAACGCAGAGTCCGAGAGTAGGGCTAGATAGTTGTGCGCCGAGGGCTTGATTTACTTCAAAAGCGAGTATATTGACAGACAGAAGTATGATTTATCATGAAAGAAGAATATATGATAATGTTGAATTTTTGCCTAGCATTCTGAATAGTAAATCGAAGAGAGGAGAGTAGTATGGGCAGGAAAAAGTCAAGTGGGTGGTTACTGGCTAATATCAGGTGGGAATATGATTAGTAACGGGATGTGACCTTTTGCAGATAAATTTCTTTTTTGGTGAGTGAGCTGTCACAGGGACATGTCGGGTGCTGACGATTATTAATTAATTAATTTATTTATTAATTTATTAATTTATTTACTTACTTACTTACCTACTTAAAGATTGATTTAAAGTGCCGTACGTCAGCGGGAAGCCAATAATAGGACAATAAGTTCACAGTTAACAATTGGTTGATGAATATAGTTTTGTGTTACAATGCGGGCAGTAGGGTGACAATTTAAGTGAGAGTAACTGTGGATGTGTTACGCCGAAAGTACGTTCATTTTGGACAGCGAAAACTGCATTTATCGTTCACCAATAAGAAGCATGAAAACAGTAGCGAAAAAACTCAAACCCGTGGCGAACAAACTCAGCAACAATGATTCTGATTGGACAAAGACTTAATCGTTTGAAAAAACGGCTCCATTGACTCATGGATTCCGTGAATCGATTCGAGTATCAACAAATTGCTTTCGGCGCGGCGCGGCGTATGTTGTTTAAAAAACTATGTTACAGGACGAGCAGCGACGTAAGAAATATCGCAACTCATTTGATTAGCTCCACTCGCTTCACTCGTGGTGCTATCATCAAACTCGTTGCGATAATTCTCACTTTTGCTGCTTGTACAGTATTATACTATTTCTTCCAGTGCTATCCACCGCGTTTGGCAGGTTCATTTAAAACAGCCTGATTCGTAACATTTCTCATAGGCTTGTAGCACTGTCGTGTACGGAGTTTAGCTAAAAAATTCTTCGTTGACTTTTATTATATTTTAAATTTTTGGCTCACAAAATAGAGGTGCCCCCAAATCTCATTCTTGCTATGTATTGTATTTGCTTGTACATGTCAATAAGGTATATGTGCATAATTCGTATCATAATAATAGGTACGGTCGTTCCAGGACGACCAGATATATTCTTTTTAAGAGTATTTCCTCTCTTTTTGCTTGGGAAAAAATAGAACTCCCTCTTTTCATACAAAATCCGCGAATAATTATACTCTTTTCAAAAAACAATACTCTTTCTACTCTTTTTAAAGGAAATTAACGGAACCATACTCTTTTTCGCCTACATTTCCGCCTTTTTTTTTTTTGCTTGTTCTTTTGAAAATTTGGAAGTACCCTTCTTGTCTTAGAAAAATCTGGTCACCCTGTGACGTTCGTGTCAATGAACGAACGAAATTAAATGATACGAGTATTTTCACTTATATCATTTCCCCAAGGAGTTGGAAACAAATGATTAAACTCGCGCTGGCTGCGCGGTTATGTGAATGTCTTCTTCGGATTCGGTCGTCTGTGGTAGGTGCTCGTCGCGTCGCATCGTCATCATCGTGCAACGCAGCGTAAATTACGCGGGCGTGTTGGTGTAGTCGACGACGTGAAGTTCGTTGCCGTCGTGTCGCGTCACCTCCGCTGCTCCCCCTCAGCACCGGCCATAGCTTTCGTTCTGTTGCAGCACATGCTTTATTGTATCGGCTAATTATAACACATACGTATGTACGTATGCTCGTTTCCGTCAGTATCGAGAAGCTGTATTACTCATCCTGATTCACGTATTCACTTTCTGTGAGAAAAAAGGAGAAAAACAATAATACGTGAGTACCTACATTACACACGTGCTCAACATCTTCACCTGTGTTTCAAAACTTCAGAGCACCAGCGTTGATATCAATGAATAATTATATATGTACGATATTGACTTGGCCGATTTAATTGAATATAATTTATTGAAACTCAACGTGTACGTTAGCAGCTCGTACACTGAGAAAAATGTTGGTAGTACTTTTAACTAGAAATATAGTAAAACCGGTCGAGTTGAAGATTATAGCCTTAACGACTGAAAAATATAGTTAAACTTACGAGAAAAAGTAGTGAATAAAACTACTTATTACTGAAATTGCTTACCGTTGTTGTTTTGACTGAAAAATCGCCACTAGGCTGGCTTCAATTTACTACCTATTATGTTCTTAATCAAATTTTCTGCGTGTATTACGCTTCATTATTCTCATATTCTCTCTCGAAAACGAAAATTTGGTATTAAGCTGACACACTCACTATTGTACGCTGAGGAATATAGAAATAAGGTTACCTACTATTCATAATGACTGAAATTAATTTTCCTTAAACTCATACCTATACATGTAGATGTTTGTATATGTATGGATCAAATTTGTGGCGCGCTAATTTCGGAATCTATTGAATCGATTCAATTATAATACCTAAATTGAATTATATTATCTCATCGTTATTAAGAAAAAAGTGCTTCAGAGACGTAAGGATCAAAGATTGCTATCATAATAATTATGCTGTTCTATGGTCGAGGTGAAATAGGGAAAATGTATCATTTTATATCATTTAGCCTTTCGACAAATAATATATACCTATTAATCATTTTTCCGAGAAAGAAAAAAAAAAAACACTCAGGCAGTCGCGTGAGTAGTACACGACTTTTCTTCCCACAATGCAAACAACATTGAGAGAGTCACTCCCTCTCTTTAAATTAAATACCAATGACCAGTCAATCATGTCAAACATTAGTAGAATAAACAATAAAACTCATTTTATAAATTCTATCACTACGATGCCACATCAACAGATAACAGAGTAAAAATACCTATAATCCAATAAGGAAACCTGAATTTTGTTATAATTTAGGCTAAGAGTCATCTAAAACCTACAAAACGTCTCCAGAAAAACCACTCCCCCTCCCCCTGTCCAAACTGCTACGAGGCTATAACAGTTGTTTCTAATAAAAAAGAGCTCTACAATCATTTTTTCCCATACGTTATTCTTAGCATATTATTAGTCTAGTATACTGTATATTAGGATGAGTGGTTCAATTCTTTATCACTTCCGATTCCTGGCATCTCTTAAAGCTATCTCGAGCTGCTATTCCTCTCGTGCACTCATAAATTGCCTTCACGCTATCATATCACCATTTTCTATGCACACTCCACCCCAAAATTCTTCATCTGGGAATCCAGCTACAACGAGATCCCAAAAAACTAAAAAAATCGATGTCGAAACGAAAGAAGCAACCAATCACCCAATAGTCAACCCCTCATTCCTTCCCTCACGCTTCAACCATTCCAAACGTATTAACAATAATACCGCACTTTTCTAGCTAGAAAATTCAGTAAAAATATATAGCACCCAAGCCTGGTTTACTCGTTAGTCTAATCTCAAATCTCACTCAAAAAAGCCAGTCCAAATTGAAAATAATCTTTCCATCTCCTGAGACACCTCAAATCAACTATGAACCACTATTAATTATGTACTCATACATGAAAAAATGACAAATAAATCAATTATTAATTAAGAGTGAAATCACCCAGGTAGTCTCGCATCAGCACACTTGATGACGATTAAAAAATTGTACTTAATCATTCAAACTCAAGGTTTTCACTATCGAGTATGACTAATAATAATGAAAAATAGCTAGAAAAATGATCAACCCGCCATTGCCACTATCCGTTCAAAAATAAATTTAACAAAACAAATAAAATTTGACAAAACAAAATTCAACGCTCTAGGGGCTGTGGGAAGCGAGATACAAGTGTACTAAATTTGAATGAAAAGGTTTCATCGGAAATAAAATTCAATGAACCCTTGGTAAAGAATGAACAAAGAACGAACCTGTCGAATGATGAAAGGTTCTTCATCACAGTACACGTACTGATAACGAAAGTCGTAAACGTATAGGAAAATCCGCTTCTCCTAACGTAAGCAGCTACTCGCAGCTATTTGTAAGAAGCTACTTGTAATAGTGAGAAATTTTGCAACAAAAGTAAAAATTTCTCGAGAACTACTCATCCGATCCTCAAAAAAATTGCAGGTGCACATCTTCAAATATAATACTACAATATGGCCCAGTTTCAACAAAATCCATCGGGTAGTTTCGGAGGAGTTCCGCGGACAAAAAAATACTCGAAATACTGCAAAATTTCTCAACAAATTGAAAATTTCTCGAGAACTACTCATCCGATTCTCAAAAAAATTGCAGGTGCACATCTTCAGATATACTACTACAATATGGCTAAGTTACAAAAAAATCCATCGGGTAGTTTCGGAGGAGTTCCGCGGACAAAAAATCTTATATATATATATATATATATATATATATATATATATATATATATATATATATATATATATATATTTTCATCCGTTAAATCTGTTTGTGACGTCATCACTATCCGTGCCGTCATTACTTCTTCACGTCATCAACATTCTCTTTTTTTTCTCTTTCGAACTAGAAGGTTTCTATATCGATGTGTCAAAACGATTACCTGTATTTGATAGATAAATATGACTAATAGATGTTACACCAATATCAGGAGTACCGTGAGGCCATTTTTATGAAGATGATTCTTCCTATTCGTTTTTTTTTTTTTTTTTTTGGGGGGGGGAGGGGCTTATAACTTCAATTTTTTTTATAGCTACAAGAAATTAAAGTTTGAGGGGGGTTTCTTCATTGGCCTAGGGGGCTCACGGCATCCCTGATCAATATCAATAAGTCTATGTATCTAAGCCTAATAGAAATGAAGGAAGGGAAGGTTAGCCTAATTTGCCGACGAGGCCGCGATCTGATGACGTCATACGGACTTGGGAGAATTTTTAACAAACTCTGCCTTTTGTTAGTATTCCATACTTGTCTAATGCTCTTCTTTACCGTGATACGGCATACCTTTGTCGCTGGACAACTATTAAAATCATATTTCCACATTTCTGTTACTTTTACGACTCAAAGCGAGAATCCGTTGTCTACCACCCAAAACCCTCGTTTTGGATCATAAAATTGTCCTTATTTATTCCTAACAATAGGGGTGATCCGACAAGATAGTCGAGTTGGTGCAACTAGATTTAATTAGCTGACTTAATACGTATTGAGGTATGTCGGTAGGATTAACTTCTTGAATCTTCGCCTTTGATCATAAAACGTCTAAACGCGTTTTGGAAATCATGTGGTCAATCGTAAAAGGGTTAAGACGAGACAAGAACAATTTCGAGAGACGCTTCGAGATCGCTACCGAACCCCTTTTCTTATAAAAGCTCCTCGAAGCTAAGACAAGTAGTCAGTCAGTCAGTCGTAATCTCTGAATCCAAGTCCGGACGAAGTAGCGTCAATCGCATAGTAAGAACGTATCATTTTTTGTATTTATTTCAAAGAATAAACAATCTTTATTTCTCGTGCTCGATCGATTGGAAGCTAACATTTTTTGGCGCAGTCGAGGTAGAACGAAACGCATATCCACCGGTTCTACGAAGCAGCTCTTCAGTCATCAGCACAAAAGTGAGTTACTTTCCATTCTCTTATCCTCGTTCCTATCATCATTGTTCGAATCGCTATAATATCGCGTTTTCATTCTTTAAAATAAAATCTATTTCGTACCGCGATCATTCGTAGCGCGATCTTGAGTTTAATTTCATTTATTGTCAAAAAAAAAAAAAAATATTCGGTTGACTGACCCACCATTTACTATAACAGGTGTAAAAGACTAACGCGTTTTAAGGCGGGAAGATTTTGGAATAAATAGTTAGGTCGTTCACATAATCTCGTCGTAGGGTAACTGTTACATACCTGAACTCTCTATTTTTTTTTTTTTTTTCCTGTCTCCACCGTGAATAAGGCTAAGTCGTAAAATCACTTTCAGTTTCACAAGTAGGAGCATTTGTAGTTCAAGACCAGTTAATAGGTCAGTGGAACACGGAATAGGTTGCACCCTATCTCTCTTGTCAGAGTACATTCACCTCACCTATATAGGTAGTGGTAGTTTTATTGTGTTCTTTCTTGAATAGTTATCGAATAGAGTTTGGAGCAGTTGTTGTTCTGAAATAAAGTTTTTCTTTATCTCTTCTTGGAAAAGAGTGAATTGGAGAGGTCGATTACCCCTTCCGTTTACGGGATTGTCCCGGTTGTGTTTTACTCTATTCGATTTCATTAAAGCAAAAAAAAAAAAAAAAAAAAAAAAAAAAAAATTGGAGAATTTGAGGTCTGTTAAGGACATTTTGCGCAAATATGGATCCAATCCTTGAATTAGATGAATTTTGGGAAGTTGACGAGGAAACCTCTCAAAATGAAGAAAATGAACAAGCAGAGGAGGGAAACGATTATAAACTTCAATTTTTATCTTCCCTAATCCCCAAATCTTTTTCAGGAGTTAGAACAGAATTGAACAATTTTATAATTAATTGTAATTCGGCTATGAAGCTAGCAAATTCGAATCAGAAAAGGGCTCTTCTGTACGTTATCTTATCTAAAATTGAGGACCCCGCCAAGTCGCAATTGCTTCATTTTACTTTTAAGACTTGGAAAGAATTAAGGGAAAAATTAAATCAGCTATATCGAACAAAAAGACATTATTCGCAATTTTTGGAGGATTTGAATAGTCTTCGGCAAAATGCTAATGAAACAGTAGTAGCTTATCACCGGAGAATTGAAGAAGCGGAATCTAAGGTCTTGAATGCTCTGAATTTGTCCACTATGGACAAGGCTCTAAAGTCTGGGTGTATTGAAAACATAAAACAAATTGCACTGAGTCGTTTCACATTTCACTCTGCACCTGAAGTTTCGAAGTTTTTACGTTGGAAAGGATACACATCACTTAATGAAGCATTAAATCCAGCTATAGAGGAGGAAATGGCTATTAATATGAGACGTGAAAAATTTGTTAAAACACCAAAACCAAATTATCAAGGTTCTAATTCTAATAAGGGAAAATTTTGCACGTTTTGTAAACGATCAAATCACGATATAAGGTCTTGTTTCAAATACAAGGATCAACAAACGCAAGGAAAATCAAATTTCAGAGCTAAGGTTTTTACTACAGGTAGCAAAATGGAAAATGGTCGCTCTCGTCCTGAAGGGGGCTCCAAACCCACATGTTTTTTTTGTAAAAGAGTGGGGCATATAGCATCTCAATGTGAGTTAAAGAAGGAGAAGGACGCAAAAAATAGGGACTCACGAAATTTTAGAACAAATCAGCCACATTCTCCCCCTGGTAACAGAAATAATACGCTTTCACGACCGGGATCTTCTGGAAATTATTTAAGTTCGACTGGGATTTATGCTTTGGATACCCTGTCAAGGAAGGCACTCATCTATGTAGAATTATTTACAGACGAAGCCATCTCAGGAAAATTAAATCTCCTACTAGACGCTGGGGCTGCGGTGACAGTCATTAAGGGGAATAGGTTAAAACCCCGAACTTGGTTTTGGTCAGATGAAAGTTTAGAGATGGTAGGAGTTGATGGAAAAAATCCAATAAAAACTTTGGGATCGGCTAACGTCTGTTTTACATTTAAACCACAAGGAGAAATTAAACACAAGGTTCAATTATTAAAAGAGGAGCATGGAGTCCCTGTTGATGGTCTCCTTGGTATCGATTTCTTCGATAAATGGGCAAGGTTTATTAATTTTGAGACAAAAGAATTAATTTTGAAGGGATGTAAGTACGGGATACCCTTCCATAGACTTGATGAGTTTGAAGAAAGGAAAAAATTTATGGAACCCATTCGAAGTAATCAGTTGTGGATCTCTCAAATTTACGTCGCTCCCCGTTCGGAAACTTTAGTTGATATAGAGGTCGAGAACCCAGAAATTGGGGAAGGAATAATTCCAGGATTACAATTAAAAGAAAATATCTTTCTTTCTCGAGCGGTAACGCGCGTAGAAGACACGGGTTATGCAAAGGCTACGTTATTAAATTTATCAAAAAACGAATATTTATACGAGACAGCCTTAATTAAGTTAGAAGAATTTCCGCAAGAACCCACAACCATTCTCCTAACACAACCTAGCCAGGATCAGGCACCAAGTAAGGAAGAAAGGTATGAGCAGTTGAAAGAAAATTTAGATTTGTCACATTTGAACGCTGAAGAGAAGCAAGTTATTCAGTCTATCTGCCTTAAATTTCAGGATATCTTTCATCTGAAGGGAGATAAGTTGACCTTCTCCACCATAGCTAAGCATGACATTCGATTGAAGGATGAAACTCCAATTAATATAAAAAATTATAGGCAACCTCACGCTTTAAAAGGAGAAATTAAAAAACAGGTAGATCAGATGTTAGAAGACGGAATCATTAGACCTAGTATGTCGCCGTGGAACGCCCCTTTGTGGATTGTTCCAAAGAAGGGAGTAGATAAAGAAGGAAATAAGAAGTGGAGGTTAGTTGTCGACTATAGACGCCTGAATGAGGTAACTATTGGACAAAGTTACCCCTTACCTCAAATTAACGAAATTTTAGAAGATTTAGGTTCGGCAAAGTATTTTACGTGTCTAGATCTAGCCAGTGGTTATCACCAACTAAAAATGGAAGAGAAAGATATTGAAAAAACTGCTTTTTCTACTATGGGAGGTCACTGGGAATTTTTGAGAATCCCTTTTGGACTCACGGGAGCACCCTCTACATTTATGAGAGCCATGCATGCATGTCTCTCAGGCCTAACGCCAGATCGAGCCATGGTTTATTTAGATGATATTATTATCCATGCCCCCGATTTAGTCACCCACCAAGAGAAGTTACTATCAGTTTTTAAAAGGTTGAGACACTACAACTTGAAATTACAACCAGAGAAGTGTGAATTTTTAAAAAGGGAAGTTCAGTATTTGGGTCACGTTGTCAACGAGTTTGGAGTACTCCCCGACCCAGGAAAAATTGCCGTAGTTAGCGAATATCCTGCACCCTCCAAGGTTAAGGAGTTACAGGCTTTCTTAGGATTTGTGGGATATTATCGACGGTTTATAAAAAATTTTTCGGAAATTGCAAGACCTCTGACTAAGTTACTGAGGAAGGGTGAAACATTTGAATGGGGCGAAGCTCAGGAAAAAGCATTCAACGAGTTAAAGAATTTACTTATTAGTGATCTAATATTAAAATTTCCTGATTTTTCTAAAGAATTTATCCTCACTTGCGACGCATCAAACGCAAGTATAGGTGCAGTGTTATCACAAGGTACCCCACCAAATGATCTGCCTATAGCTTACGCCAGTCGAGTATTAAATAAGGCAGAATTGAATTATTCGGTTACTGAAAAGGAACTCCTAGCAGTCATATTTGGAACAAAACACTTTCGTTCGTATCTTTTCGGTAAAAAATTTGTAATTTACACAGATCATCGCCCCCTCATTTGGTTATCGAAAGTGAAGGAGGGAGGAAACAGTAGACTCTTACGATGGAGATTGAAGTTAGAAGAGTATCAATTTGATATTTTATACCGTCCCGGGAAATCAAATCAGGTAGCGGATGCACTCAGTCGCATACCCAATCCGATAGCAACGCCTGTACATCAATTTACAATTCTTTTGGGGCAAATTCACGACTATAAAGGGATGTTACGCGAAAATATTGCTTCTAAAGAAGAAATCAAAGTAAATATTATTAATGATTCGGTCTTTACGAAAAAATCAATCATCCTATTTTCTGCCACCAGACCAAATGATGTAGAATTGAGGGAATTCCTGAATAAAACCAGGAAATATGGGCTAACAAAATTTCCAGTCATGCTCACTGGTCAAGCTCACCACACAAGACGTAAGGATTATAATTTAATTTTATGCGCGTATAAGGAAGATTATTATGATTCAGGAAAATATGAGGACATTTTCTCTTCTTTACAAGTAGCAAAAAATGTTGCAGAAAGGAAAGGTTTGAAGGAAATATTCATTGAAAAATTAGGAGATGTCCATGAACGAATTAATCTCGAGAAATTTAAGGTTATCATTCACTACCTCTTTAAGGACACAAATATCAAGCCAACAATTTGCTTAAATCAGAAAATTCAGGTGAAAGAAGAGGAAAAGGAAAATTTGCTAAATTTGAATCACAGCACACCTGAAGCAGGCCACTGCGGATTTTGGAGAACTTACAATAAAATGAAAGATCTGTACATTTGGGATGATCTCAAAGGAGATATTACTGCCTATATTAAAAAATGTCACCAGTGTCAAGTAAACAAGGTAAATAGAAATCCCATTAGAAGTCCGTTAGAAATAACTACAACTAGCACTCGTCCCTTTGAGAAAATCTTCATTGATTTAGTAGGCCCATTGCCCATCACTGAACGCGGAAATAGATTTATCTTCACTCTCCAAGACGACCTGAGTCGTTTTTCTTACGCAATACCTATTAATTCAGGGGAAGCCCTCGTCGTTGCCGAAGAATTAAACAAATTTATCTCTATTTTCGGTATCCCAGAAAAGGTGCAAAGTGATAACGGGACCAATTTTGCCTCTGAGGTTATAAAAGCCTTAATGAGAATTTACAAAATTCGACATATTTTCACTTCCTTGTATTGGCCTCGTAGCAATGGCGCGCTTGAACGCTGGCATTCGTCGTTGAAGGATTATTTAAAGCATTTTACAAGATCTACTCAGGATAATTGGGATGAATATGTATTTCATGCAGTATTTTGTTACAATAGCCATGTCCATGCCTCAACCAAGAAAACGCCATACGAACTCGTCTTTGGCCACCCAGCTCGTGTGCCTAGCTCTATAACAACGAACCCCACGTTTCAATATACATATGATGACTATCACAGTCAATTAAAACTTCGTCTCACCAATAGTCATAGGCTTGCCAGGGAAAACCTTATAAAAAGTAAGGAAGAGTCAAAAGAGAGGTATGATCGTAGACTAAACCCTCATGATTTCCAGGAAGGCGACTTAGTATATATCAAAAATAAGTCTCATCAGGTTGGGCGCGCGAGGAAAATGGATCCAGAATATATAGGTCCTTATAGAATTCTCAAGGTGAATGACAATCATACTGTTAAGGTTAAGGTAGGTCGGAAACACAACCCCTACCATTTTGATATGTTGAGACCATGTACTGATGCGAATATAGCCGCAGATGAACGTACTCAACCTCTTACAAGGAGAAATGCAACTCGAATGAACTTAGGTCTCATTCCCATTCTTCTCTTAATTCTTGTAAACTCACCAATTGTACAGGCAGGCAACGTAAAGAACGCTATTTTTCCAATAACTCATAAGTCAGGCATATATTTTGAGAATCTAGGCAGAGCAAAATTAACCAATTCCATCTGGAATTTTATTACCTTTCGGGATATGGATTTGTACAGGCAACGCCATGAGTTTCTAGATCAATCAATGAAAACGGTAAATGACCTTTGTCATCAAATGCAAATAAAAAATCGGACGCAGAGTTATGAATGTTATAAGCGATCCTCGTTTATTAGCACCTATAGAATTAAGTTAGAAGAAGGATATGAAAATATACAAAATTTAGTTCATCACTCTCTAAAACGAAGCAAAAGATTCCTTGACTATGGCCTTATTCCACAACTTTCAACAATTCAAAAATGGCTCACGGGTACACCTGATTCTGATGATCATAGACGTTACGATTCTTCAATAGAGAAGGTCTTAGGAGACACGGAAAATATAAGAGAGTTGGTTCGGGAGCAGTTTCACATTATAAAAAGTAGTATCCTCGATTTCAACACAACACTAGCTACTTTGCAGAATAATGAGCAAGCTCTAAAAAATAATTTTCTGGTCATAGGGAATTTTATGGAACAAACCGAGCAAAATTTAAACATGACCGTTTTGAGAGAATTATTCATCGAGAATGAATTAATTTTAACTTCAATGTTACAACAAGCTATAGAAGAGTATGACACGCTTACTACGGGCATACTCTTTGCGAAAAAAGGGATTTTACACCCTAGTATCATAAAGCCTTCAGAACTCAGTAGAGAGTTAAGTCTGGTACAATTACCAAATGATAAAACATTTCCATTCGCAGTCGATCCGCTTTCAATTCATACATTCATTGATCTCTGTAAAATAGATATAATTTTTACTGATCAAAATCGCCTAGTTTTCACCATACACATTCCCTTAGCACAAAATCAGGATTTTGATCTTTTCAAAATCTTACCATTTCCAGTAAGCATGAAAGATTCCCCTCTAGTTCATCGATTCATTCAACCTTCCAACGATTACTTTATTATAAATAAGGTACGAACTAAGAGAGCGGTGTTAAAAGATCTGAGTGTGTGCAGCGAAATTTTGGAAGGAACATTTCTCTGCCATTTAACGATCTTAGAATATACAAATCCAGAAAACAATTGCGAAACAATGTTGTTTTTAAATAAAAATGCAACTATCCCTTTCACTTGCGATGTTAAAACTATATTTTCAGAAATGTCAGTATGGTATCCTCTTATGGGAAATCGGTGGCTTTTTAGCCTAACAAAAGGCGAAACAATTTCAATCGAATGTGTTAACAGGGAAAAAATATTGGATTTATATGCTGTAGGCACGGGTTTACTCTGTTTAGAAGATAACTGTCGAGCCTATACTTCAAATGGATTAATAATGTCTACCACAAAGTACAATCACACATATACCCATTACGTACCACTAACAGATATCGAATTAATTCCCAATACCAATACGTTCAATTTCACGCGAGGAAAACTCCAACCTATTAGAGTAACAGATCTAAATTCTAAAGAGTTAAAAGTCTTAGCGCATAAGATTGATGATTACGAAAAAATACTAGATTTACGCACCGGTCACGAACGATTGCAAGAACAAACGTCGTGGCTTGGATATACTATTGGGTTGTCTCTTCTTGGAGTAGGAATCTATTGGCTATTAAAATGTTGCCCAATAGTAGCGTGGTCCTTAAGTTCTCTCCTTCCATTTCTTGGCTGTTGTTTTGGGTCGCGTCCGTCAACGCAAGTAGAACAAGCCCACGAATTACTTCGCCTAAATTCCCCAGTAGTGGAACAGGTCTTAGAAGTACTTCATGGAAATTCTCCCGCCAGAAATGAAGAAGTCCCTCAACATCAGGAGTCTCCAACACCGTCAACTTCAGGACGTCCGTATCGTTTGCGGACAAGAGCAGTTAAAATAGCGTAGAATCGCGTTTTGAACAATGTTATATATACATATATATTATTCCCCGTTTGTCTATCCATATATCTAATTCTAATCCTAAGAAACCCACTCCTTATTCCTAATTCTACTTATAACTTATGTGCATAGAATGCCGGCAACGTTAGAAGAACTCGTCGTTAGCATATTCGCCCTTCGCGAATATTTGAAATATTGCTTGGTGAAGAAACCTAAATGGGGACTCTGCACATTTATCAACCTCCCCAAACCAGAGGACGAAGGCACCGAATTTCGCTTATACCACATACGCTACATCATCGAGCGACTCCTCAATCGAGTAATATATCTACCGCAAATTAATATAACTCGCCAATCGAACAACCAGGTCCTGATTTTCACCGCTGATTCTGTCAAATGTCCGCGAATCTACGACGAACAATTGGAGTTATTAGAGGCACTGCATCTCTTATACCGAAGCAACCTAACGGTACCTCTGATTACGAACATCCGAGACCGATGGTACGTAGAAGTCACTTCGTTCGTGACTCACTTCCAGTCAAGTTACGGCAACAGGATTGTATGCGTCCAACGCAACAATGCCTGGAATAGACTCGAGTTTCAATGTATCAAACGAGAGAAAAAACTACTGCCCGGCGTTTATTACACCCAAATCACAATACCAGACGATCCATGTGGTGATCTGTTACCGTCTGACGACGACGATGAACCTGAATATATTCCTTTACCCTTCTAACAGTTGTTCCCGGTTTGTAATAATTTTGTCTTTTTCTTTTTTTTATTATTTTCCTTTGTATTCGTTACCACGAATAAGATTCTCTCCTATTGAAATCTAACGTATTAGGTATAATCAAAAAATCCCTTCATGTTCGAATTAAGTTTAATTTTCATTTTATGTATTTTTATGTCTCAATATTTGACGCATTTACTTTTTACTTTGTATATTACTATGATAATTATGTTCACAGAATGTTTATCAAACGGCGCTATTAGTTCGGACTATCCCACTTAGTAGGTGTCTTGTACTTAAATTTTTCGTTCCTCAAAATTTCATTTTAGGGGGAAGGTGTTAGTATTCCATACTTGTCTAATGCTCTTCTTTACCGTGATACGGCATACCTTTGTCGCTGGACAACTATTAAAATCATATTTCCACATTTCTGTTACTTTTACGACTCAAAGCGAGAATCCGTTGTCTACCACCCAAAACCCTCGTTTTGGATCATAAAATTGTCCTTATTTATTCCTAACAATAGGGGTGATCCGACAAGATAGTCGAGTTGGTGCAACTAGATTTAATTAGCTGACTTAATACGTATTGAGGTATGTCGGTAGGATTAACTTCTTGAATCTTCGCCTTTGATCATAAAACGTCTAAACGCGTTTTGGAAATCATGTGGTCAATCGTAAAAGGGTTAAGACGAGACAAGAACAATTTCGAGAGACGCTTCGAGATCGCTACCGAACCCCTTTTCTTATAAAAGCTCCTCGAAGCTAAGACAAGTAGTCAGTCAGTCAGTCGTAATCTCTGAATCCAAGTCCGGACGAAGTAGCGTCAATCGCATAGTAAGAACGTATCATTTTTTGTATTTATTTCAAAGAATAAACAATCTTTATTTCTCGTGCTCGATCGATTGGAAGCTAACACTTTATTGGCATCTGACCCCCTCCTATTGGAAATCTGCGAATCCGAGTTTGACCAATTCAAACAGATAAGAAAACATTAAAAATGATATTTAGTTCCAATAAAAAGTTATTCCAAATTTTTCAAGCTCTGGAAACTACTTAGGATGAAGAAACTCAGACTAAATACAAGGTGCCATGACCAGCCTAATGATTTTGAACGTACAGCTTAGGAACGCTTTAGAAGTTTAAGGCTACCCAAATTGGAGGAGGACTTTAAACTCAAAGTCCCCAGAGCTCGAGGGTAGAAATTTTTCCGAATCTCTTCAACTAAGCTGTATGAGAAGTTTGGCCTGAGATGTCTCACCCCAGTCTCCAGAAGTCGAGGGACGAATTTCATCCAAAACCCTAAGCAAAAGGATGAATTTGAGCTCAAGCATACTCAGTCTAGCCGTCACAGTTGATGGTCGAAATTTATTGAAGTTCTTAAAATGGGTCAAGGTCAATTCAAAACTGAGTCAATATGTTTCTGTAAGGTACGGTTATCAATAATTAAGAGAAGAAGTGAGTGACTCAAAAAGAGTAATCGCCAGCAAGAACACTCACGATCAGCCGCTAAGCAACCATTTTCAAACACTACAGGAAAGCGACTGAACGCAACACCAACAAGAGACGGTAACAACCAACAAGGTCATAACTGAACCAGCGAGTCATCATAATCCAAATTTAGACATTTATTCGTAAGATCGAGTCAGTATTTGAAAGTCAAATTTAGTATTAATTACGAGAAAGAATCAATTATTATTGACGCTTTTACCATTTTTACGAAAATCTCGCCTCGCTCTCCACGTGATCGCGATACTTTCGCTCTACGCCCAATATCATTTCAATTCAATGCGCGCAAAAGGCCAAAAATTAGTCATTTATATGTAAGCTCGCTATGCTATTCTAACGTCGCACCACATTTTCTGGTTTCCCAGTCGATTCTATATATATATATATATATATATATATATATATATATATATATATATATATATACTAGCGGTTGGCGTCGCGCCTCCGGCGCGCCTGACCGCTAGCTGTGTGTTGAGTAGATATCTGTGTTTTATAGGTATCTGTATCTTGTAGGTATGTGTGTTTTGTAGGTATCTTGGAATTCAGATGAATTTTTAAAAAAGAAACAGTGGAAAGAGTTTTGCAAAATTTACAACTATTCAGGTCAAAAATAAGAAAATAGACACCAAAAACTGCGACTGTACTTCTAAAAATATATCAAAGTTCCGAGTCGCACAAAAATAAAATCACCAAATTAAATTTTTTACACACTAATTCACTTGAGAGCTGACTTAACGCGTGAAGCCTGTATTCATCGCAGCAGAATACAGACAAATCCATTGACATTTTGCCAGTCCCTAAGAAAACACACGGACAACAGGTAAAAAAAAGGGTAATTTCCGCTAGCCCATACGCAGTGCGCACCGTGTCTAGACATTGGTTCTTGTATGAGATACCGGATGTAAAATCCTTTATGTAGGTGTTTTTAAAACTGTGAATAAAATAACTTGCTTAGTATGGAAGTACAGCGAATACTGTAGTCACAAAATTTCCTCCTAAAAATCTGGAACCGGGCTCATTCGAAAGGAAATTACAGGGGCTACAATTTTTGTTCTCTTCAATTTTTCATAAAAATGAGTTATACTCGAGTTATCACAATAATTCAATTCTCGAAACTGCGCCACTCAACGCGCGTAGGTCTAACGTACATGGCAAGCTACACCACCACGTTTTTTTATATTGAAAAAAGTCATTGTTTTCGCCCTTTTTTGAAATTACTCAGCACCTCCCCGTCAAATTTTTATTTTTATGAGTCTATGTGCTGCTCTGGGATGAGGACAATATATCCTGAAAGTTTGAAAGCGATCGGCCCAGTAGTTCTCGAGTTATAAACGGACAGGACGACAGACAGACAGACAGACGGACAAACTTTCTGCTTTATATATTATAGATATATATATAAATACATAGTCGCAATACGTTGTGGTGCCCTGGTCATTCATGGTCTTAGTGGTGCCCGTGTATATAAGATCCTTTCAAATATATAAATGATTGACGTTGTGGTACCCAGGTCATTCATAGCTACTGTGGTGCCCTTATAATATATAAACTTAGTCATAGTGTAACCCAGCGGTGTTGCCAAGAAATTTTTTCAATGTTCATTGTAATACCTATGAGAGTTTTCGTGCGGGTTCTTTTCGGCTATGTTCCACGACTATGTTTAATGCTGAACTTTGTTTCACGTTTTATCTTAATAATATCATTTACTATGCGGTGCAACAGAAGAAATTTGCATCATGGCTTCGAAAATCCAACACATTTTATAATAGTGAGACCACGATTTTATAGATGGGAAATATTATTTTAAAACAAGACTGAGTTTCCATGCGGCTCAGTATCTGGGTCTCGTTCTTAATTTATTAAGTATTTATTTTTCTCGACTGTAAAATAATTGAAATTCATATATTTTTTTTTTCTGATTACCAAAACGCAAAAAATCTGGAACTTTTTTCCCTACTGGAATTTAGAGTTCAAGAGTTTCAGATTTTTCTCACGTCAAGATCTGGGAACCCAAAAATACTGCAACTCGTTGTTGCACTCAGATCTGGAAATTTTGAGATTTGGTTCTTTTTTTTTTTCTGTCAAGATGTAAAATTCAAAAGTATTCCTACAAATAATCTTAATAACATTTGTAATTCTTAGCCTGCACTGCCTCAATGATACATAAAAAAAATGATACCACAATAACAACGCTCATAATAATAATGATAGACAACTGACGAAATTGAGATATTGAAATATATTATGATCAAAAAGTAACGGTAATCTTCACGGTCAAAGAATACATCTAGTCATTATTGAGGTACCAAAAGAAAGAAATTTTTTCAAAGAGTGTACAAGAATTTGAGAAATGCTGTGCAAAAATAAAACTCGCCAGGACTACAAGGCTCTAGCCGGGTAGAGGAAAACGGCATTGGTCGCAAAATGTTCCAAATGTATGTCGAAATGTTGTCCTCCATGAGAAAATTTGAAAGCCAAAAAATGGGACTCATCCGCTCACCCATATGAGCTGCAGAGTCATTTTTAGGCCTCAAATCAAAATGGCTGTATCTCAAGCAAGAATGATCGCAGAGCGATGGAACTTGGATACATTTTAGAAGACGTGAACGTGCATCCGTGGTAATTTTCCCTAGTTTATAGCAATTACAAAAATTCAAACTCATTTAACAAAAAAATCGGCGGGGGAGGGCATCTGGGGAAATTCATTCATTTGATACACCATACCTCCAAGTATAACACAGTCGATATCGACCGGATTTGTTTAATTTATAACACAGTCCTCGGCGAAGTGGATCATTCCCCAAAAAAATCAATATTATTTTGGTGAATTTTTTTGATTTTTTTATCAATAGCAGGGTAAGCTATGACTGCTACCGCAATAGACCGCGTGAAATCAATAGTCAATGTTTGGGCTGAATAATACGCACTCCTAACATTCACTTTCTTTTCTTGAATTTTTTTTTTCCTAAAGTCGCAGCGGTACAAACTGTGTTACTGATGGGAGCCGTGCGCTACAGAAAAAATCCTTTTAAAACACGCATGCATCGTAAGTACGTTTTTGCGAAACGATTTTCAGTGACGTAGGTAAGGATTTTCAGTGTTAGCGCGGAGCGTGTGAAAAAAACGAAATAACGTCACCGATGGTCTTTTACACACGGAAAACCGTTGCGAAAAAACTATGACGTAAACATGCCGCACGAAAAACGTATACTTTGGGTGTACAAATTTGTCTTCAAAGTATTTGTGTTTTAAAGCTTTGTACAGTACAAGTGTTGTAGGTGAGTCTTTATAACTCGTACATACATTGCTGCCACATGTACTGTAAATAGCCATTGTCATCATTCGCTTCCATTGGCATAATACAACGAGAATTTTCGCGTGTTCCCCCACTTCAATCAGATACGGGGCGATCTCCATTCTCTCACTGCGAGCTCAAAATAGAAGACAATCCTCTCCTTGTATTACTTTGCTCATAACAGCCAATTTTTGAATGATTGTCTCTTTATCTTGGGAACGGATTCTTCCACTTCATGCAAGTGCACGGCTCCCAGTAACACAGTTTGTACCGCTGCGACTTTGGGAAAAATAAAAATAAATATTTTCAAGTACAGAAAGTGAATGTTAGGACTGCGTATTATTCAGCCCGAACATTGACTATTGATTTCACGCGGTCTCTTACGGTATCAGTCATAGCTTACCCTGCTATTGATGAAAAAATCACAGACATTCACCAAATTTATTGATTTTTTTAGGAATGTTCCACCTCACTGAGGACTGTGATACTAGTGTACGTTATACTGCAAGACATGGCGCATCAAATTAATGAATTTCCCCAGGTGACAATGAGTTTGTAATTGCTAGAAACTAGGAAAAATATGAATAATTTTGTTGAAAAAAATACCATGGATACACGTGCACGTCTTTTAAAATGTCTCTAAGTTTCATCGCTCTGCAATCATTATTGCCTGAGATACCGCCATTTGGATTTGAGGCCTAAAAATGGCTCTGCAGCCTGTATGGGTCGAACGTTTTGGATTTCAAATTTTCGCATCGAGGACAACATTTTGACATACATTTGGAACATTTTGCGACCAATGCTGTTTTCCCCTCTTACCCAGCCAGCTAGAGTCTTCGAAAAATGCTACACACAAATGAAATCTCTGGTGAAATAGAATGCGAATCTTAAGTGGCGTCACAACACACTTCTTGATAATAAAATTTTTTCGTTTTTGATGGAGCTTTCACCTCGGCAAGCCAAGAGAGCCCATATGCATTCGCGAAAAAAAGAAGTTTCCAATCGAAAGGTTGTTTGTGACGTCATTCTGAAGATTTGCATACCTACTCTCTTACTTACAATTTTATTTTTGCATAGTATTTTTTTCAAATTTTTGTACAGTTTCAAGTTCCTCAATCTCTTCATGATAATTATTTCAATGATGGTAAAGTACCTACTGCATGTGTTCTTTGATTGTGAAGACTGTTATTGTACTTTTTGACCATATATCTCAATTTCCTCAGTTATCCATCATTATTGTTATGATCGTTTTTATCAAGGTATTATTTTTTTAATGTCTCATTGATGTAAAGCAGGGCTGGAAAATCTTATATTATGATTATTTGTGGGAATACTTTCATTTTGGATCTTGAAAGACACAAAGGAACCAAATTTCTCGAGTTCCAGATTTTCTGAGCGGAACAAGAAAATGCAAATCGTTTGGTTTCCAGATCTTGACATGGAGAAAATTTGGATTTTGTGATCTCAGACGGGAAAAAAAACTGATCTTTTGGATTTTAGTTATTGAAAAAAAATAGAAAGATGAATTCCCATTACCTTACAGTTGAAGAAAACAAAAACCTGGGGCCTGGACACTGAGGTTCATGGCGTAGCGACTCAGTCTTCTTTTTTTTTTAAGTGGCGCTCTTGGCCTGCAAAGGCAAGAGTCCCAAAGAAGTCATGGTTTGAGCTGTATCAAAAAAATGGTTGGAGGAAGAAAAAAAATGACCAATGTTCAAAGAGTTCCTGACATGATCACAAAGGGATCAGAAAACGTTGATTCCATAGATTTTTGACAAATCGACTCAAGATCATAATTGATGTGGATGTTAGTAGTGAATAGACAGGGAAATTTTGCTGTCTCGGTTGGGTTTGAACTTGGGACTTCCTGTTTTAGTAAATCGGCACCTGAGATTAGATTGTCTTATATTTCAAATTTGTATTGAGAGACCAACTGCGCCATGGAAACTGAAGGTCAAAGGTTCAAACGCTGCTTGGGCAGGAAGATTTTTTTTGTCAAAATTCTTCCCGTCTTCTCTAATATTATACATGAACTGAAAAATCAGAGTTGAAAAAAAAAGGCTGATTGTAATTGATACCTGCTGAAAAAATATTTTCATTACTTCCAGTATCTTGTAGGCCAGAAAGTTGCTTTTTTGGAAAACGCGCAATTAATGTAAAAAAAAATCAATTCCTGCGTTATTATTTTGAGTATTTGGTTAAAAAAGGGTCTGTATGTGTTACGCGGGATTCGTGTAGTTGCCTAATTCGTAAAATTGGCTGCTTTTTTGCCGAATTCATGAAATCGGCAACAGCATTGCCAAATTTGGTATTTTGCTTGTTTTCATGTCTCCAGAAGAAGAAACAGCTACAGAAGGACCTCGAAAATTAAGTTACAGTACTTGAGAATCGTTTTGCTGGAAAAATTGATCATTAAAATCGTTTTAGGAGGTTCTGAACCCCTACAAAGCGTCCTGTGCTGAACCAACTTTGGAAAAGAAATTGAGCAAGAGTAAAAACTCTCACTTGAAATTATTTTGTATAATTTAATCAGATATTCTTGGAAAAACTTCATGAACATTGAAATTCTTTCAAAAAGACTTGGGAGGGGTTTAAATTTGATTAGGAAAGCTTTGAGTTCACAAATTCGGCAATGCTGTTGCTAATTTCATGAATTCGGCAAAAAAGCTGCCGATTTCACGAATTAGGCAATTACACGAATCCCGCGTAACATATACAAAATATCAAAATTCCAAAAATTAAATTAATTTTATTGATAAAATTGCGCAACCGCGTAATTTGGAGGTTACAATTGATAACGTTTTTCACGCAGTTTTTTAACTTGAAATCACACTTTGAAAATTCAAAGATACGATGTTCATGAGTAAATTTGGGTGTGCAATCGCCAAAACTAGATTCCTCATTTGTTTTGCAAAGAAGAGATCGTGGAGTGCAATTGTCTCGAGTATCACTGAACCTTTTTCTGACGCTTCTAAATGGAGAGATATGATAGAAGTATTGGGTAAAAATTCCCAAATTGTATAGTAAATAACACTGTCATCATGAATTCACAAGTTAGACCAGAAATTTTTGCCAAACACTTTGCAAACATTGAATTCCAACCGCTCCACCTCCTTTCTACTTCACCAACTAAAATGCGAATCTGGCTCTATTAATTATTATGAATCCCTAAACAACTGCACCTCTTATCTTGTATCTCCTCTCGCTTTTCAATGCCTTCATGATCCCGAATATTGAAAACTAGCCTAAATCCTTTCGCTTCCAAAACATAATATGAATTCATCAGTACAAGAGTTCTCTCAACCTATTGCCGTGCGCGTCTTAAATAAACTTCTCCAATAAATCATGAATAATATACTTTCAAGGTTTCAAAATCGAAAAAATCTATTCAGTCACTAGCAGACTTTCAAAATCAAATTACAAGAGCTCTCCTTTCTAACTTTTCCTTGTACAAAATTTTTTTCGATCTTCAACAAGCATATCCACGAGTTTGGAGGCAATAAATGTCATATGCAAAAAATGTACGATTTTGGAATCAAAAATAATCTCCCTGAAATTCTACACAGCTTCTCACAAGACCGTCCCCTTTCCAACAATTCAATCAACCTCTTACCAGGATACCGTTGGGTCACATTAACTCTCCCAAATTATGCGGTAGACGCTCTGACTGAACAGGCAACTTTTTTTCCCAGTATAGCGAACCCTATAGCTACACCCACAAGAGAGTTGAAAACTTGAATCAATCCGGCTAAAACTTATTGTTCATCTATAATTTTTGAACACTGGTATAAAAATCAGAAAGAACAAAATAATAAATAAAAATTATGAAAATTAATTTAAAACGAACGTACTTTCTTTGGTCCTCATTGAACAGAGAATTTAAACGGCTTCTATTTTCGAGAGTAATATTATTATTATACTCGTACTTAGAGAAATCGCGGGTCATGAGCTTATGCTTTATTATAATTTCAATAATATAGATTTCGACAACTTTTAATTTTCTTTTGTGAAAGTTATTTTTTTTATTGCTATTTGAAGTCCTTTGAAAATTATGGCCAGCATCTAAGAAGTTTTTTATCAAAATTTCTATTTACACTTGTACGTATTTCTACTTAGTCTGATGAAAGGAACTTGTGATATTTCAGGTGGGAAGAGCTTTCTTTTTTTTATTTTTCAAAATCAACAATTCTATTTCTCTTGAAAATCGAGCAATGTTAACATCAACTCGCGAAAATTTGATGAGAATAATAGGGACGCACGTGTAAAAACTAAACGCTCATGACTGCAGATTTCTTTTTCACGGTTTTCAAAAATATCACATTGAAATACAGTAGTTAGCCGCTCAAACAAATAAGCTTCCTTTAGTGACTGTTTAATATAGTTATCTGAAGTTTTCAAACGGATAAAATTCGTAACAAACAAACACTTGTACATGAAACAATTCCTTTGTGATGCACGTTTCCTTTAAATTATACTCGTACGTTCCAATCGCTCGAGATAGAGGTGCGCGATCTAAAATACATGAAAAAATATGTTTTCAGTTGTTGAGGTGCCCAGCCAAGCACTTCTTCTTCCGCGCGGTGTTGTCAAGAATTCACCACTTTCAGTGGGCACCTAAACGTTATTCTTTTATATATTTTGTATTAGCATGTAGCGCCCCCTCGTTATAAATACTTAGCACTATTTTGACTATAAGTGTATAAACATGGTCCTAGTGGTGCCCAGACAAAAATTCGTTTTTACACGTTTCACGACCCCACCATGCATTTCCGACGATTTACATTGAAAAACGCTGTGGTGCCCGATTCGGGCACCTCAGCGTATTTTTCGGGCACCACTATGACTATGTATACTTAAAACGGGCACCACAATGACTAAAACTAAAGATATATACATATATATCTTTTTTTGCTAGTTGTGATCTAGGACCCCTAAAACGTCGAGAAAGTTCATTGCCCACTCCCCCTGTTGACCTTCCTACGGGTGTAATATCTCACTTTTCTAGTTAGAAAAGTCGGTAAAAATGTTTACGTAAGAAGCGTGCGATGTGGCTGTTAAAAGCAATTTTATGATTGATTATTGTTCTACACACTCGGACGAATAAATTTAGCCTGTATGCCCATTTTCCTTGTCCCCGTTTTCCGAGGTTCCACCCCCCAAATCATGAAACCCCTTCTATCTCTAAAAGTATTGACTTTTTTGAAAAAGTTTTCAGATAAAAGTTGTTCATTCATATCTCCTCTTCAACTTTGCCTATTATCAAAATTTAATTTGGAGCAGCCTTTACGCCTCAAATTTGAAAAAATGTGTTCAAAAAAATATCAAAATCACGTTTTTTGCATTTTTCATGGAAAATTTCAGACATAGAACAAAATTTATGAGGACAAATAGTTCTTAGAATTTAATTTCCTTTCAAACAAGCAATATGATGACCACATCCCCTCTCCCTCCTTAATTCGTAGGATCCACTCCCCTCCTTAATCAAGTGTCAAGCTTATATTTCGCAAAAAATTTTCAAAAAAAATGATTCTTGAGAACTGCTTTCACATTCAATTGAAAATTCTTTATTATACTCGTAAGCACATGAAATCAATGAACATCTTATACCTAGCTTATATACTATAAAATTCATTGTCTTCTTCTTCACTCGTCTCACTTCCATCATACTCGTTTTCTGCGTCGCTACCTCCGTTGATGTGCTGATTGTTTTCGGATTCCGCATTCCACGCGCAAAGTTCGGAGCAGTTGATTTTATTTTTGAAGCAGCCACATTTGCCGTAGCACTTTTTGCGGCATCCGCATTTAACCAATTCGATTACTGCTGAGGGCGCTGGATTTTCACTTGTGGTGGTCGCTCTGTAACCTCCTTTGCCATCAATATCCCAACCATAGTCTTTGGGATCTGCACTTTCGAATGTACAGTCTTTATTGAAATCTCTAGCTGAACCTGGAAAACTTTCGTTCGCATGACCCCATATGTACGAGACATAATTCGCTCTTCGGACATGTTGCTTAAATGCGGCAGGAGTAGGGGGTAAATCTTCGGCTCGGCAACTTTCATTTGAATACAAGAACCACCTTAACTCTCCCAACGTGTTTATCTTTTTGTGCTTAAATATTTGATACAACAATTTTTGTAGATTGATGTAGGAGGTAGGTTTCAAAGGAATGTTGTACAAATCGTTTAAATGACATAATTCGTTTTCATCAGCTTGGAGGAAGAAATTGAAACACCAATCTTTAGTTTTTCCTGAGAATTTTCCGCTCACATCGGTTCCTGTGAATGCGTGAAAAGCTAGTACAGCTTGACATCGAGCGTCACCAAGACTTTCATGAGCCAAACTGAGAGAAATGATTCGTTGATTCTTACCAGATCCATACGTTATAAACGTATTGTTGGGAAGAAATTTCTTGTAAAAGTGAATTAGCAACATTAAAACATCGGTATCTGAAGCCAAGACACTAAGAGAAGCGTCTTTTTCTACAGTCGATGCATGCAAAATGATGAGCGTATCAGCTTCCTCGTGTCCATGAATTTTTTAATTCTTTTGTACATCACAATTTCCTTGGGTCAAATTTTCGTGAATAACCATAATCTTCTTCTCTGGCTTAGGCAACATTTTGGTGTATTCCATAACTTCACACACAATCAGCTGAATAATCTCTTTTTTCGTCTGAAAATGACTTAACAAATCTTTCAGAGGGATATTTTTAATACTACTCGCTGGTGTTAATTTATAGTAAGTCGAAATTCCGTTCGCTCTTTTTTTTCTGGTTAGGTTCTTCAAAGAATTATGAATATACCTATCGAAAACAAGCCTCACTTCCTCAAAATTTTGAATGATTTGAATAAATTTTTGCCTGACGGTCGTTAAGAAATCCCTCATTCTAACCATTTGGTCCGTTTTAGTGAGTGTATGGACCAAGGCCATACCATCAATTATGACAACTTTCTATTAGTAAAACAGTTGTTGAATGGAGAATTTAAAGCTGAACCAGTTATTGACGTCTCATATTGTTTTTTCTTCATTAGGTCCTCTAACCTGTGCACCCTTTTGGATTTGTCAGAAGCCAAGAGTAAAGATCCATCACTAGCAAATAAAGATCGAGGTATTACACTGAATTCATAATACATTATTGCTTCTTTTATATCTAGCTCAGGGCGACTCCTTGCTGCTATGACAAACCTTTAAAGGAGGTTCCTCTCTTTCTTCATTTTAATAGCTTCGTCCTTGACTTGTACTTCTTGCACGAAATTTTTCTTAGAAAATGTCTTCAATTTACGTTTCTTTATTGGACCCCAAATTGAGCTTGTTCCCTTGTTCAATCGTTATTCAACAAAACTCTCAAAAAGTTCTTGTCCTATGGTATCTCTTTCTATCATGTCAAGTTTAATTTCATTTGGCATCACTTCATTCGTTATTAAATTATACGAGTTCTCATCCTCTGACTGATTTTCAAAAGGATTACCGTGCATCTTCAAGACTTTGTACAAATTTGAAGCTTGCTTCAAAATTCGTTTCAACTTTCCACCAGTTTTTTCATGATGAATTGATTCCGAGTTTCGACTATTCGATGACAACAAATATTTTTCAAATCTTTCGGTTATATATTCAGCATTTCAGGAGCTATAAAAAAAAATCGATCTAATGCTTTGATATCTTGCGTAATACCTACTATACCACCTTGCACTTTCAATTTTCTATTTTCATGCTCGAGGGCATGGTCACAGCCAATAGTAGTGAACGGAACAGAATTCTTAGTTATGCCAAATTTTCCATCACAAAAAGCATTCCACAAGGACGGATTATTTTTTTCGACGTTTTTCGTGGTAGTAATCGACTATAATTCAAATAATCGTGTGCAAAAAAATATTTACATAGCAGCTCGGTGGTCATTAAATGCAATGAAAAATTATTAATTCTCGTGGCTTTATAATGAATTGAAGTAAAATTAAAAACTGTTTCATATAATTCAAAATGAATCGCCCAGTTGGAAATTCTTTATTTTCTGAATTAGATGAAAATATTTTGTCAAAAAGATCGTCTAATTTTTCCGCTTTATTTTCTATAAAATTTTGGAATCTTTCTTTTCCGTCTTCATCATTTTCGAATAAAAATGAATTTATATCTGAAAATATACTAAAGATAAAAGAATCACTCGGAAAACTATCCAAAAACAACCAATAGAAAGTCATAAAAGTGATGAAATGGGCCTCTAAACAGCGGTACATGTTCTTCCCATCTAGTATTTGGCCAACAATTCTCGACGAATATAATCCTGCTTCTATCCACGCTTGGTCAACTCCGCTACATTCTATGTAGCTACCCAGAGCAGAAAGAGCCCAAAACACCACATGTAATTCTCCAGGTCTGAAAAAGAAATCCTTCTTAATATCTTCCTGAGCAACCCATAAACGCATTGCCATATCATACAACTGCATATCAAATGACATCACGGTCAAACTGCCGGGATTAATCATGTCATTCATGGTTTTTCCGCGCATTATGGTAGTGAATAATACATCATAATTTGTGGGCGGGTGCCTCAAAATTGGAGCAATTAAAGACACGCTGGTGAGAGGACTGGAGCGGCTCAACGTTGAGTGGAAAGCAGACCAAGTACCGAATATCATTTTTTCTTTCGAAAGTGAAGTTAAAGTCCAAAGAAGATCAGTTGGAACGAATTTTTTTGTCTCCTTCTCAGCGTTCACATCATCTACCGGGAAGGGTAACTTGATTGGCAAAAGGCTAGGCTTATTACAATTCAATACATCGATTGTCATCGTAGTGTCCGAGGAGTAACTTTTACAGTCACGAGGTATAGGTATACTTTCAAAAGTTGATGTGGGACTAGAGTTGTTTTTGTTTTGAAATGCTGCGAGAACTGTTCCATGTAAAGTATCTGATCCACTCGGTGTATTTTCTAAGAAATCAATGTCGTCTGCGGCAAACCATATAAACTCTCCTGGTTGAATACAAACTGGTAGGCAAATATTATTAGTTTCAGTGCCTCTACGCTTAATTTCACTAGCTAGCTGTGTTTCAATTTTCAGAACTTTCTTGTAAATGCAAGTTAAATTAATACTATCCAAATCATTCAGAACTTTTTTCGATCGAGTTTCTGCATGTATTTTTAATGCTAAACCAACCGACAGAGGCGTTTCTCTCTTATAATAGTCTCTCGAAAAATCACTACACAAAGATCTTCGAATTTGAGTGTCCTTTTTCACACAATTTACGATATATTGACTTAAAATTGTACTCATAATGTCATCCACATGATCAAATTTTTCGTGTTGAACTTGTTTGGACCCATAAATGAGAAGGTTACAAAATTTTTGCAATAAAAAAGGGATTTCAAAATTGTCAGAGCTTCTGTCTAAAGACCACTTTGAACACGAACTATCGAAGATGGTACGACGCAAAATCATAGCTGCTTTTAAGAGTATGGCATAATCTTCTGATTTTTGCAAAAAATCATTAACAGCAATATCTTTTGTTTTTCTTGATGTCACAAGTTCCGGTTTATTGGTACAAGTATTCTCGTGAAATTCTATATCAGGAACATTGATCAATAGTATTTTTTTCAGATGTTTCTTTTGATCAGAACTTTGGAACAAATTGCAGCCATTATTTTTCAAAATTTCAAGATACGTATGATTAGTTTCGTTCATATCTAAAACACAATTACTTATTCACGAATAAACTTTGTCGAACCGATTCAATAACTTCAAAATCTGAAGCTTTCAAGAGGAACTTCTGATAGTCACTCTGAAAAGAGGACTCTTTGGAAATTTCTCTTTTAGCGATTACTAAACAGGACCGATGATACTTGATTTCTAGGGCTACAGCGATTAGATCATCCTCAGAAGCAATAATATCGCTGAGTCGAACTTTCAACGAATTATTCGTGGTAGTCGAACCAATATCGCGCAACTTTTTACCATAGCACGAATTTGTACCTCATGAACGGCCTCATCTTTATCATCTTGACAAAGAACACACTTCTTACTATCAAAAAGACTCTGCCTTTTACATTTTGGATTTCCAAATATATTCTCGGAAGAGGACAACGAAGGCCGTCCCCTTCTTTTCTTCGCATCACTTGAACTCAAACTCGGATTTTCAAATTTATTTTTTAGTTAATTATTTTTTCTTCGCTCACCAAGGTAAAATAGCAGGATTGGTACCCGCACAAGGATAAGTTGATATTCGCGCTAGTCGACGAAATTAGCTCGTGGCAGACTTCACCGTACTTCGATCTCTCAGAAACTTTCTCACAAATGCGCGTATATTTTTCGAGTGTCCGCGAAAATACGGAATTTTGCTTTCGCGATAAAGCCGATAAACAAATGACACATTTACTTGCCATAATTGAGTCTCAATAATCGAACAGAAATAGTAATTGCATTTCAAAATTGCATTCACATTCGCACTCAATGGAATAAAACGTCATATAAAAATCACAGAAACCGCGCTGAAGATTTGTCACGAGTACACGCAGGTTAGAACTTGTCTTGGAGCACGCGCGTGCGCAAATACGTGGCTATTTTAGTCATTTTCCTTTTCTATTGCAAAAACGAAGACAATAGGTTCGTTGCATGAACCTAATTGGTAATGAGTAGGGGGGTGGATCCTACAAATTGAAAGGGGAGAGGGGATGTAGTCATGATATAGCTTGTTTGAAAGGAAATTAAATTCTAAGAACTTTTTGTTCCTATCTATTTTGTTCTATGTCTGAAATTTTTCATGAAAAATGCAAAAAACGTGATTTTAATATTTTTTTGAACACATTTTTTCAAATTTGAGGCGTAAAGAAAGGCTGCTCCAAATTAAATTTTGATAATAGGCAAAGTTGAAGAGGAGATATGAATGAACAACTTTTACCTGAAAACTTTTTCAAAAAAGTCAATACTTTTAGAGATAGAAGGGGTTTTATGATTTCTGGGGTGGAACCTCGGAAAACGGGGACAAGGAAAAATGGGCATACAGGCTAAATTTATTCGTCCGAGTGTGTAGAACAATAATCAATCATAAAATTGCTTTTAACAGCTACATCGAGCGGACGGGTTTTTTTGTGCACTTGGGACCCTACTAGTTCGTGAATTATGATGTTCAAATTGTGACCAAAGTATTATTTTTTTTTCTTTCATGTATCTATCGATTAAACCTCTATGCGATTAATCGATGTTGGGTGCTTTTCACAATGTTAATGTGAGCCAAAATATCTTCTCAAGACATTCATATTATTGTTTCCTCTCTCCCAAAATACCTTTTTACATCTATTTTGAGTTTGGAAGAAGAAAAAATACAAATGGTAACTGACCACGGCCTAGGAATTTTTGTGACGTTTAAGTGGTACTTACTGGTCGTTAGGGGTGGGGGTAACCATATCTATATCTGGAAATATTGCTCAACTAATGGTCCACTATAGACATAAGAAGGTTCTGTGATATAAGTATTATTTGTCATATATTGCATATGATAACTGAGTTTTGCATTTTTTTGAGAATTAACCTCCTGGCAATCATTATGAGACAAACCAAATCTTTTGTCAACATGTCTGTTCTCCGCTTACTGTACCTAGTGCTTGTACGATCGCACCTGGATAGTGTAAGTGTGATATGGAGTCCAGTAGGTAAGAGGAAGTTGACAAAAATTGAACGTATTCAAAAAATGTTCACAAGATATCTCTATTTTAGAAATTTTGGATATTACGATACCTTAATTACTTATTCGGAATTGGTCCTGTGTTACGAGTCAACTACTCTAAAAGTAGAACGGAATTTGGTTTAATAATGATAGTGAGGGACATCCTGTGTGGAAAAACTGAATCGTCGTTCTTATAAAGTAAGATAAATTTCCTTGCTCCGTCTAGAATGAGTAGATTCCTCAGCACAGAACGCAGCGATTTGCGTCTGCTCCACTGCTTCGTGCCCTGTCTCCCTTGAACCGTGTTGTTAAAGAAGACCGCTCAATTGATATATTTTTTGACAGTAGAAAAATGTTAGGTAGCAAGGTGACTGTGAGGCAAGTCTGAGCCTCGAAGAAGCGGTGTCCGAATGGCTAAGCCGCGAGTGTTGATATATTAAATAAAAGTGTATGTTCTTCAATTACTTCTTATTATTTCTCAAAGCAAGACACGAAAATATTATTTACATAAAATGACTAAGTTCATAAAACGGGTAAAGATTTAAAATATGAAAACGGATCTGGTTCTATACAGCAGTTACTATTCGTATTCTTCTTCTTGATGGATTGATTTTCGAGTTACATTTTACTCTCGAAGTCAATTTGTTCGAGGGCTGGTCTAAACTCTAGTTTTGGGGAGAATTCACATTATTGGATGATTTGATTGAAATTGGTAAACATTATAAAGAGAGGGTATTGTACATCAGGTAATTGGCTTAGTGCCATATGACGTTTTATACGTCATCTCCGATACGACTCGCGCTTCGTGAATTCGTGTGATTTACGTATGAACAATAACAATGCAGCCTAACGGTAATTTTTCCGTATGTACGAAATATATCTTCGATTAATATTTACATTATGAATTCAACTTAGTGAAACCTCGAGAATTTCTACGATCTTGTGGCGCCACATAAAATAAAGCCAAAAATGGCGTCACAGTGACGACAGTCCTCATGAACTTGGAAACAAATTGATAATGTTTGCCCATATCTTATTCGTTCATTTTTCATTTACCTTTTTTCTTTTTTTTTCCCTCTTTTTTTTGTATCATAAATCTTTCAGTCCGTTTTTTCCGCACCCCTATGATCAAATGGCCTCCATTTGTCTGTAATTATTATTACTGCATCTATTATCAATTAATTAATTAATTTCCTTATTTATTTTGTTTATTCTTTGAAAAAATCGGTTTGTGGCAGGGGTTGGGGGAGCTAGCGGTGGACATATTATCATTATTGTTTCTTTTTTTTGTTTTTTTTTTGAATTTTGGATTTTGTTTGTTTTAGTCTTTTTTTTTTTTTTTTTTTTTTTTCGTTTGTAGGGTGCCCTCCTGTCATTGGCCGATCGGCTGTTGGAGGGCACTCTAATATAAATAAATAAATAAATAAATAAATATTCACCCCTCTAACCCCTGACATGGACGTAGCTCCTTAGCAAAAATGATGCGAATTAAATTAAATATTATGTAAAACTAGTCTATTACGTACCTTATTTGGGTAGGCTAATCTTGGTTGCAGTGCGAACACTATGCCTGCTCAACTTTCCTTGACTTAAGAAAAAACGAAAATAAATTCCAAGTTTTATATTTACAAACCGCATAACTATATAATTGCGCGAGCGCTTTCGACACCAGGTCATTAACGAGCCGTATAAAAAACAAGTTTTATACCGCTCGTAAATGACCTGGTGTCGAAAGTGCTTGCGCAATTGTACAATTTATGCGGTTTGTGAATATAAAATTCGGAATTTATTTCGTTTATTTTCGTTTCTTCTTACAATTAAAGCCGTAAAAATGAACTCGTGAAGGTAGTCGTTGAAAAAGCCATGATCGCTTAACACCTGCGTCGGGTGAAAGTTCAGCTAACAATGGACTCGGTTTATCCACTCACTCATCAAGGTTGCGTATCATCAGACGGGTTTTCCAAGTACCCAGCTCACTCTGGGCAATTGCTCCTTTCAATTTTGCTAGCAAGGAGCGTCTGGCCTCCTGCTTAACCTGTGAAGCCTCTCGATAGGTTGTCGTCTTCTTTTTTGCTTTGAAGTAGCTCGATTGGTGGTGAACGTGCTAATACGCAAAGAGCCTCCATCGAGACAGTGTGGTAGGCATTGATACACCTCAGCGCAGCTCTTTGTTGGATCTTTACCATCTCTCTTCTTGTGTGTGTTATCTTCATCGAGTCGGCCAATACTGGGGCACCATATAGAGGGATTGACAAGGCAGTGCTCATCAGATCCTTTTTCTTGCTACTCTCAGTTCTCCTAGGTTCTTCATTAGGTGGCTTAGGTATGCAGTATCCTGCCTCCCTTTTCCGCAGTCATCAGGAAATGGTGCCTGAAGCTCAGTGTTGAGTTAAACCAGATGCCTAGATACTTCATAAGTTTCCACACCCTACAGGCAAAAGAAGGGAGGACTGAACTTCCGACGGATCGTGAATAAAATGGCCTCCGTCTTACCAACTACTCAATCCAACGCATCAATACCTCTACGGTTTATCCTGCTCTCCACCGCTATAGTTGTTTCGGCAAGGTATATCGCCAGCGTGTCATCCGCGCATCAGATAAGCTCAACACCCGAGGGCAGCTTTACCTTAAATATCCTGTTCAATGCAGCACACCACAACGGCAACCCGAGGACCAACCCCTGCAGCACCCCACAAGTAACTGGGCGCTTTACTGTACCAGCAGACGTCTCTGCTTGGATTTCACGGCATCTAAGATAGCTGCTGATCATCCTGAGTAGGTATGCGGCCACTTCTGCGTCCGCGAGGGCAATATCTTCTTTCATAGAATCGAGTTGAACGCATTTCTTATGTCGAAGTTGAAAGATGCGAAAAACTGACGCGTAGCAATTGCTGACTCGGCTATCCTCTTCAGCCGAATCCCAGCATCTGATGTACAGCGTCCACTTTGGAAATCCCTAAACACTACTAGAGGTTATATCTCTTTCCTTCAGAAAGTCGATTGGCTGTCACTCTCTCCAGAAGTTTCCCAACATTGTCCAACAGATACAGTGGTCGACAAGAGTATGGAAGGCCAGGTGGTTTATCCTTCTTATCGATCAACGCTAGCCTGGCTTTCTTCTAACGCACAGGGAACAGTCCCTCAGTAACTGCCGCATTGAATGTATCAACAAGCAGTGCTGGGTCAACTGGATGTATGGCGCTCGAGACTGGATATGGAATCTCATAAGGGCATGGAGCCTTCCAATAGTTACCCCGCAGTCTATTGACTGCTGAATCCACCTCCCTCGGTACCTAGGAGGGATATACCATCCTCCTCTACTATCGGCAACGTTACCATTGGTGGTGGCTGCTGTGGGAACGAGCCATTAGTGATTTGCCCCACAACATCCGGCTCCATTCGGCTCATTGCTGGAAGGCCCTTTAGCATTATCTTGTAGGGCTCGATAAACGAGTCCACCTCCGCCATTTCGCACAGCTCCTTCCATGCAGCACTGTTGTTGTCTCTTATAGCTTTCGTCAGCCTCTTACAAGCCAGCTAGTATTCAGATGCAACCACTCGCATCCCTTCCAACCCTCTACTACGCTGGTATATCTCACGCTAATGGTTGCACTCTTTCTTTAACTCGGCAATATTTTTAGTCCACCAGTAAACGGCTCTCCTCTTCTTTGGTGGACCTTGCCTGGTATGGCTACATCGCTTCTCTGCTGCGACCTTGGCCTTTTCTTCTTGTTCTTGTCCTTAATCCCAAGTGGGATCGAGGTAGCCAGCTCTGAACGGTCGCTGTTCAGCTTCCTGACGGCCGAATTTTCTTGCCAGCTTTTGTGGAGCAGCGACCTCAACTTCCCGTTGGATGGAAAAGTTGATATACCGATGTTCGCTCCTGAGAAGCTCTCGATCCAGTACTGCCCAGCCTTCTATTCTCCGGGTTAGGTTCTCTGAGGCAAAGGTGACATCAATAATGGACCCATAACATTGATGCAGTCGGGTTGGAATGTTACCCATGTTGACCATTTCCAGTCCAGTGCAGGCAATCCACTCCCCCAAGGCATGTCCACGGTGGTCAGTTCGGCCAGAATGCCATTCTTTTGACCAGGCATTGAAGTCGCCAGCCATAATCAATTTCTCACCTCGCCTTCTGGAAAAGTTTCCTTCCAATTCGTCTAGGGAGTCCTCATACACCGGGAAGGGCCGATTTGGAAAGAAATAGCAACTGTAGACAACCATATCAGTCATCTAAACAGCAACTGTTCACGTGACAACGCGTGACTAACTTCTTTATTGAGTTAGACGGTGCAGTATACAACGAGTTAGGATGACACATCCTGACTCATGAACGACTCATGACACAGTTCATCATATGAGTAATCAATTCTATGTACGTTTCATGCTAGCCTTTAACATACTCCTCCCTTGCGGGTGAGAGAAGGAAAATTTTCGAGCATCTGCAATGGAAACTACAAAATACACACAATAAAATAGCAATATATGATGTAACTCAGTCAAAGGCTCCGTTTATTTTGAAAATCATATTCTTGTACTGCACTCCTTAAATGATGCAGGTCCACAAACGACAAATTATAATTTTATCCCTCTTTTTAAACTGTCGGCACTAACAGTCAATGTATCCTGCATTTTTTTTATTTGCGTCACCAGAAAGAATGAGTTTTGTTTTGTTTTTTCGTTTCGTCGTTGCTGGCGCTGGCTCTGCATTTGACTTAGTATTAAGTAGTTCTTTACTCTTTGTAGTATTGTTTCACCCCGATGAAGACGACGGTGATATAATTTTGTATAATAAAATAATTGGACGTCAGTGCCTTGAAGTTAATCAATTTTAACCAATTTTGATATTGGTCGTTTAAATTCATGAAATTTCATATTCTTTTCGTCTGCGTTCCCTGACCTCATTTTTACTATTGCTACACGTGTAATGTTGTCAGGGCCGGGGTGCAACTTCTCCACTCGTGCTAAAGGCCATCGAAGAGGAGGAGAATTATTATTAATAACGACGACTATATCATCTGTTTTTATGTCGTCCTTGGCTACCTTCCACTTTGTGCGTTGTTGCAAGGTGTTTAAATATTCCCGATTCCAGCGCTTCCAGAATTCCTGAACCTTCTTGTTGCCAATATTTCAATCGATTAAGTGGTACTTCAGATAAGTCTGGATTAGGAAGCGCTGTCAAAGGGCCACCGATAAGGAAATGGCCGAGGGTAATAATGGCATTGATTTCATTAGGATTGGAGGACTCGGCAAATGACGGACGCGAATTTAAGCATGCTTCAATGCGAATTAACAACGTTTCGTTTTGTTCATAGGTGAAAAGTGTGTTCCCGAGAACGGCATTCAAATATTTTTTAACCGATTTTACACCTGCCTCCCATAGCCCTCCAAAGGAAGGACCATGAGGAGGAGAGAAGTGCTAAGAGATTCCTTTTTCCACAATATGATTCGAAATTGTTTCTAAAAATTCAATAATTTTCCAAGTTCATTGTTGGCGCCTGCAAAATTCGTGCCGTTGTCTGACCACACATCATTGGGAAGCCCTCGTCTCCCTATGAAACGATCAAAAGGGGTGAGAAAGTGTTCAGTAGTCAAGTTCGATACAAGTTCTAAATGGATGGACTTTGTGGCAAAACATACAAAAATTGCAATATAAGCTTCGGTGGTAACGTGTCGTTGACCCCGCCTTCCTTTGTACAATAAATCATGAGAACCTGAGTAGTCTACACCTACTGTTGGGAATGGTCGTGCTGATACAACACGATACCTCGGTAAAGAGCCTATTATTTGTGCCATCGAATCTGTTTTCAGTTTTGTACAAATTATACAATTTTTAATGGACAGTCAAATGGTTGAGTTTGATCTTAAAATCCAGAAATCCCGTCTTAAAATTGACTTCATAGCCTGGACCTTACTATGTAAATTACAAAGATGCTCATTTCTTATTAGTAATTCTGTAAAGACATGATTTTCTGGCAAAAAAATTGGGTGCTTTTGTTCGAACGATAAATTGGCGTTTTCCAGTCTGCCGCCTACACATAGTACATCGTTAGCATCAAGAAATGGGTCAAGACTTACAAGTCGACTATGTTTATCGATATTTTTTCCCTTTTTTAAGTTTTTTATCTCATTTTGAAAGTGTTTCCGTTGTACTAACTTCATTAGAAGTGTTCTTGCTTGTTTGAATACGAACGAAGCAAGGGCTCCTTTCACAAATGGTCCAAACCAATGAAAGTTCCAATAAAATTTCAGAACCCGAGCAGTCACTCGAATCATATCACTATACGACGAGAACCTTTCAAAATAAGATGTCTTAAATTTCACAAACGTACAAGTAAAATATTTTCGCGCATGACGTACTTCAAAGGTTGCAAACTGACGAAGATTGGAATTGAATAGCGAAGGAGAAGGGAGAAGTGTCACAGCTAATAAAATCAGGCACCTTCCACCAAAGAATGTTTTCTTGTAAGAGTGTTGGCGCAACCCCCCGAGATAGCAAATCTGCTGGATTATTTTTTGTGTCGATGTAGTCCCAGTTTATAGCATCTGATTTTTTTTGAATTTTTTCAACTCTATTTGCAATAAACGGAACCCATCGCGTGTGAGGAGAGCTGAGCCAACACAGAACAATTTCACTGTCGCACCATAGTCGAACTAAATCAATCTTAGAGTTTGAAGGAAGACTGTTCTTGACCTGTGTAAGTATAGGTCATTCAAGACAATGGCTCCACACAATTCTAACCTGGCAATCGAGAGTTTTTTCAAGGGAGCCAGCCACCTTCTTCCTAGCACATAATAGATGACATTCCACGCCGGTATCGTAAAAAAGATCGTATGTAGATAGCTGCTCCGTACGCACGCGCTCTGTTGCGTCAGAGAAACCGTGAATTTCAATACGACAAGGAGAGAAAGCGCAAATGGCGTTTCGTTGATTTTCAATTTTTTGTAACGAAGGTAACTCCAGTGAAAATTTCCTTTAAATTTGTAAATACTCATCTGGGAGAACATCGTCCCACTTGGTTTTTAATTTCCAGAGAGACTGCATGTAGATTTTCAAAGAAACAGTCACTCGAGCTAAAAGCCCAAAGGGATGGAAAATAGTTGAAATAATCGATAACATCTCTCTTTTTGTAATTTCCTTTGGTTCTCGTAAGTGTACCCAAATTTGACATGTGTCCCTTTGAGGATTCCAAATCAATCCCAATGTTTTTATCAATTGCTCGTTGCTAAAAGATACCGGAAACGATTTTTCTAAATTTTCTGGAGGAATTTTCTCCAATAAAAGAGGCGCGTGGCGGGTGATTAGCGCACCACTTTTTAAGCTGAAATTTTCCTTTCTCGAGAAGAGAAGAAACCTGGTCACGGATTTGGATTGCTTCATCCAACGAATCAGCTCCTGTAAAAATGTTATCAACGTAACATCCCTTCGTGAGCCCAGATTTTCCCTCTTCAAATTCATTTCCATCGACTTCCGAAAGTACCTTTAAACAACGAGTAGCAAGGAATGGAAACGAGGCAAGACCAAAAGGTAAAACAGTCAATTCGTAGGTCTGAACTGGTTCTTCAGGACTATCTCGCCAAAAGATCCGCAAAAAGGGTATATCGCTTAAGTCAACTTCGATTTATCTGTACATTTGGCATATATCGGTAGGAAAAAGCTATTTAAATACATTCGCGAGCAAATTGGAATAGAAAATAAGTCCGCCTGTACAACAGGTCCCATCATCAGACAGTCATTCAACGACAAGCCTATAGATGATGGCATACTTGCATCAAATACAATACAATATTTTGTACTAGATAACTCCTCTTTTACTACCACATGATGAGGAATATAGTAAGATAGTGAAACTGTGTCGTCAGTACTCAATTTCATATGCCTTGTTTTATGAAATCATGAATGCTGTCACTGTAGTCGGCCTTTAATTGTTCATTTTTGTTTAATTTTCTTTCCAGCGAATAGAAACGTCGAAGTGCTTGACTTTTGGAGGAGGAGGCAACTCAGCTATATGGTCTACTACAATTCATCTTATTTTCAGTTTGTATGCAGACGTTTGCGATTTGATCTTTAATTCTACATAAGATTTTAAAGAAGTTGTCATATCTTGAATCCCACTTATTTGAAAATTTTGAAAGAATATCTGCAATCTTAAAATGTTGACGACTCGCCTGGTGACAATGGGTTGAATAATGAAAATTAAAAGTGCTAGTAAATTAGCTTAGTGAAAAACACATAAAACGGAATGCGAACAAAAAAAACTAGACGAAGGCAGGGTCGCCAAAATTGTGGGTGATGGATGAAATATGTACTTTTCGCAACGGCCAACGAGTTTATCATATGATCTGAGAAACAACAACTGAACTACTACTACATCACATTCACAAGTACGGCTTACATATATTTATAGTGTTGCCAAAGATGTATTTGATGACAAGTTGACATTCTTATCAACTTCCACTTCTTGATCGAGCTTCACGGGTGTTGACCTTCAATTTGACGAACGGTCGCAATGTAGCAACGTCCCTGGCATGTACTACATTGGAATTGACATCGCCCATAGCATCTTCCTTTGAAACATCTTTGGCATTGAGAGTTCTTTTGAATTATATCATATCTTTTCTCTGGTTCAAGCTTAAGAATTGCGGACATTTATGAGCTCCATGATCTTTATTTTTGCATATCATGCAAGAAGGGACCAACTTCAATGATCTCACCTCTGCTTCCTTTGTAGTAGAAACATGGGCGTTTCCTTTTGTAGCCTTTGTAGAGTTTTCTTTTGCGCCTACCGCGCGTCTGTATGCATTGCATCGGGATTCCATAAAGCGAATGAACTCGTCAAAACTGGCAAATTTTTCTCTTTTCTCCATCTCGCGCTCCCAATCAAGTCTGGTAAATTGACTGAGAACATCTATTTCCTCATTCTCATTGAATGTTATTGACAGAGCAGCCACTTAAGCGCGAAAGTGTGTGATTATTGTACGTAGATTGACTGACTTTGCTGGCTGACACTTGAACATGGCATCCATATGCCTAGATATCTTCTTGAGGGGGTCGTCATAATGGTTCATTAGTACCGCCCAAGCCTTTTCATAGTACAACCCATCTATTGGAAAAGTTTTGATTATGGTACAGGGTTTGCCTTTTACTTTTGCACAGAGAAACTGGTGTTTTTCTAGTGCACCCAATTTGTTGCTTTTGTGTATACATGTCGTGAATAACTTCTTGAAGTTGTTCCACTTCTCCTTTGTACCATCAAACACCTCAAAGTCGATTTTCTGGAACTTCAATCGACCAGTGGATGTTTCTCCTCGCTCGGTATCAATCATTTTCATTAATTTTACTTTCATCCCTTTTACCAATGTCATGAATTCCTTTCGCGTCAAAAGAAGGGACTCATGATGAACCCCTTCTTCTACAGCAGCATCATTGCTCAGGTTCATGGCCAACGCACTTAGCTCAGCATGGGCCAAAAAATACTGATTTTCAATTTTTTCTACGTCATTCAACTCGTTCTTAGCTGATATTTTGTCTTTCAAAGTGATCGCAGCTTCCACGAATTCACATTCCATTTCCACGTCAAGTTGTAACACGCGGCACTTTTCTCGACTCGCACAACACTTTTCATGTAGCGCGACCCGTGGATAGCAATATCGGTCGAAGTACTTTTCCGATAAATACCGCAGGTGTTTTTGAATCACGTTTTCTATTGGCATGTGGATGACATATTGTGTGCGTGGACCGGTCCTACGGAGCTCCTTAGTGAGTTTCTGGCTTATTTAAATAGTTTATACCCGTCCATGAAATTCACTCTTGAAGTTGGCGGTTTATCAATAAATTTTCTGGACTTAACCATATCCGTCGTCGACGGTGTCCATGATTTCGGTATTTACCGGAAAAGTACTTCGACCGATATTGCTATCCACGGGTCGTCTTTCGTACCTTTTGCCCATAAAGTTGCTACATTTAATAGTTTAATATATCGCCTCACTCAGATCCCTCTGAGTGAAGTAGCGTTTAATAAGGAACTCGTGACAATAAAGCACTTGGCCAGAGTGAATCAGGTCAAAGTGGACATTGACCTTATGGTCCGTAGGAGACTTACAAGATAAAAGTCTCGATTCTACTACCTCCCTCCCCCGTCAGTTGCATCTCGATAGGCGTAAACGGTGGATTAGGATGCCGTTTTTGGGGAAGTTTTCTTCGGAGTTGAGCCGTGTCCTCCGTCCCTTTGGTTTCCGGCCGGTGTTTTATAGTACCAATACGGTGAAGAGCCTTCTGGTCAAGTTAAAGGATCCGATACCGATGGCCGAGAGGGGGGGTGTTTATAGGCGTTCCCGTGCATTTTCCCGAACACGTATTCCCGAGGACACTTTCCGGAATTACATTTTCCCGAATAATTTTTGCCTCGTATTACATTTTCCCGAACCACTATATGCCGAACACATTTTCCGGAAAATATGTTGACCGGAAAAATTTTTTCCCGAATAATTATTTTCCCGATTACTTTTTTTCCCGAATACTAAGTTGTCCGAAACTTTTTCCCGAATTTTTTTCCATGACCCACTAATGTACACACATTCTCACTACTCATTAACGTATATTTTCCTATGTACATACGGTGGTATGTTACGTACGTGTGAGAATTAAGAAAATGAAAGTGATACAGTAGGATACGGATGATCAGCTTCTCAGGAAATAACGATTGTATGTCCTAAGGTTCTTAAATAGTCAAGCACCGTCCCCGCGTTCTTGTGCACGGTGTACTCCGTTACGATGTCTTGAATACGTTCTTGCATTTGGGTCCATACTTTCTTCGGCGCCGCTTTCGTTCGTTTTCCGAGGGCCAGCTCGGAAATACTCACCTCGGTAAAAGCTTGTTCTTTTTGTAGTTCGATAATACACGAGTATAAATCAGGATGATGCTTTCCTACGACGATTCTAAACCGATTATGCCAGCCCTCGGAACAGTTATTTGTACGGTGCAACTTATTTGTAGCAGCATGGTACTGATTCCAGACAGAAGGCGCGTATCTGGGCGGTACTGATGTTCGTTGAGACCTTCCTCTCCTCTTGGCAGGTCTACCTCTAACGTACGTGTGCTCGAAGTAGTCCATGACTGGCAGAAGGGCTTCAGGCACGGCGGCGCGAGATTTCTCCGGAAAATTATTTTCGGGAATAAAATTGTTCGGGTAGAAATATTTTCGGTAAAATGACTCTTCGGATGGAAAACTTTCGGGAAAATGTGTTCGGGTTCATTTCATTCGGGCAAAAAACTATTCAGGTACATGTACTTCGGGAAAAATTACATTCGTGAAAATGACATTCGGGAATACGTGTTCGGGAAAACGATAGGGAATCGTTTATAGGGTGGCCTGTGGTGATTGCCCGAGCGTGTACATACGGATAACTAGCCGTCAATTCAAAATTAGAGTTGATGAACACAGGAAAGCCTGGGAAAAAAGAAAAGTAGAGGAGTCGGCGTTTGCTGACCACTTAATTGAATTTGGTCATAGTCTCAAAGAGGGATCTGAAGTTCTCCTCCACAGGGAAAAATCTTATTTTAGGCGTTTAGCATTAGAAGAAATTGAAATTCATCGTCACCGAAATATTAAAGACATTACCGTGGTGAACAGGTACATTCCTGAGGAGGGATTGATTGAATTAGTCTATGAGGATGATTCACACTTCGATGACTCGCTGGTTCAGTCATGACCTCTTCGTTCGTTGTTTCTTGTTCTCGTTGGTGTTGGGTTCAGTCGCTTTCTATACCGTGAGAATGGCTGTTTAGCCGAAAGCGCTCGGATTGTTTGATTTTATTGCGGTTCTAGTATTTGTGTTCCTTACTCTTCGCGAGTATATTTCTCTATGATGGATGACCGTAAAATTAAAAAACACTCACGCAGTCGCGTGAGTAGTACACGACTTTTCTTCCCACAATACAAAAAACATTGAGAGAGTCACTCCCTCTCTTTAAATTAAATACCAATGACCTGTCAATCATGTCAAACATTTGTAGAATAAACAATAAAACTCAGTTTATAAATTCTATCACTACGATGTCACATCAACAGATAACAGAGTAAAAATACCTATAATCCAATAAGGAAACCTGAATTTTGTTATAATTTAGGCTAAGAGTCATCTAAAACCTACAAAACGTCTCCAGAAAAACCACTCCCCCTCCCCCTGTCCAAACTGCTACGAGGCTATAACAGTTGTTTCTAATAAAAAAGAGCTCTACAATCATTTTTTCCCATACCTTATTCTTAGCATATTATTAGTCTAGTATACTATTAGGATGAGTGGTTCAATTCTTTATCACTTCCGATTTCTGGTATCTCTTAAAGCTATCTCGAGCTGCTATTCCTCTCGTGCACTCATAAATTGCCTTCACGCTATCATATCACCATTTTCTATGCACACTCCACCCCAAAATTCTTCATCTGGGAATCCAGCTACAACGAGATCCCGAAAAACTAAAAAAATCGATGTCGAAACGAAAGAAGCAACCAATCACCCAATAGTCAACCCCTCATTCCTTCCCTCACGCTTCAACCATTCCAAACGTATTAACAAAATACCTCACTTTTCTAGCTAGAAAATTCGGTAAAAATATATAGCACCCAAGCCCGGTTTACTCGTTAGTCTAATCTCAAATCTCACTCAAAAAAGCCAGTCCAAATTGAAAATAATCTTTCCATCTCTTTTGACACCTCAAATCAACTATGAACCACTATTAATTATGTACCCATACATGAAAAAATGACAAATAAATCAATTATTAATTAAGAGTGAAATCACCCAGGTATAGTCTCGCATCAGCACACTTGATGACGATTAAAAAATTGTACTTAATCATTCAAACTCAAGGTTTTCACTAAAATCAGTCGAATAACAAATTAAGAAAAATAAAACGTGAACCCACATTTTGGTCCTCATCCCAACGAAATTCAAGGCAAGAGGAGGTCATTTTAGCTCGGCTGCGAATAGGCCACACTCGTCTTACTCATACTTATCTTCTCACTAATCTCGCTCCTCCATCATGCCCTCACTGTCTCCAAGAAAATTTATCAGTTGATCATTTTATTTTCTCATGCCCCGTCCTGCAACCCACTCGAACCTCCCTAAATATATCTTCCAATATCAATGCAGCACTAAACAACAACTCCGAAACCATCGACTCAACCCTAACTTATTTACGCACCACTCAATTCTACAACTTCATATAATTCACCAACAAATTCCGTTCGATCGCCACTCAATTCCACCAATACGTACCTAATTTAACCTAATTCAAGTATAATGTTCTAAAATAAGATTGTAACGCCGAGCAAATAACCCTCGTGCAGTTTATAATGCTCGTAAAATAATAATAAAAAAAAAAAAAAAAAAAAAAAACTATCGAGTATGACTAATAATAATGAAATATAGCTAGAAAAATGAACAACCCGCCATTGCCACTATCCGTTAAAAAATAAATTTAACAAAACAAATAAAATTTGACAAAACAAAATTCAACGCTCTAGGGGCTGTGGGAAGCGAGATACAAGTGTACTAAATTTGAACGAAAAGGTTTCATCGGAAATAAAATCCAATGAACCCTTGGTAAAGAATGAACAAAGAATGAACCTGTCGAATGATGAAAGGTTCTTCATCACAATACACGTACTGATAACGAAAGTGGTAAACGTATAGGAAAATCCGCTTCTCCTAACGTAAGCAGCTACTCGCAGCTATTCGTAAGAAGCTACTCGTAATAGTGAAAAATTTTTCAACAAAAGTAAAAATTTCTCGAGAACTACTCATCCGATCCTCAAAAAAAATGCAGGTGCACATCTTCAAATATAATACTACAATATGGCCGAGTTACAAAAAAATCCATCGGGTAGTTTCGGAGGAGTTCCGCGGACAAAAAGGTACTCGAAATACTGCAAAATTTCTCAACAAATTGAGAATTTCTCGAGAACTACTCATCCGATTTTCAAAAAAATTGCAGGTGCACATCTTCAGATATACTACTACAATATGGCTAAGTTACAAAAAAATCCATCGGGTAGTTTCGGAGGAGTTCCGCGGACAAAAAAATCTTATATATATATACATATAAGGAAACCTGAAATTTTTTTTTATGCTAGTTGTGATCTAGGACCCCTAAAACGTCGAGAAAGTTCATTGCCCACTCCCCCTGTTGACCTTGCTACGGGTGTAATACCTCACTTTTCTAGTTAGAAAAGTCGGTAAAATGCATACACGGCTACGACCTCTTATTTCTGCCTGCAATTAAGAAGTGGGCTTAAATCTTATCTTCAGCACTCCAACTTATTCTATAAATTGTTATCTCAATAACTCACACATCGTTACCGTCTCTCTCCCCTCTAATTCATTATTCATCATCTCCGATTCCCTAACATCATTTAATGTTCTCGCCAAACGCTCTTCTCTTCATACATCCATGAATTGTATTCACGTTCTCATTGCTACCCTCTTTGCCAACTCCATTTTAATATTCTTCATCTGGGTCTCTGGCCACAAGAGTATCCCAAGGAACGAAAAAATCGACACAGCAACCAAACAGGCAACCGATCACCCATCAGCGAGCTCTCCAAACACATTTATAAATACATCATCCACTCCTGGTTCACTCATCGGTCTAACCTCAAATCTCATTCAAACAAGCTAGTTCAAATTGAAAAATTTTCCTATCCACTAAGACTTCTCAAATCAACTCACTCGCAGAGAAGAAATAATAATCCTTAGCCTTAGAATCAGTCAGCCTAGACTCACACACACCCATTTCATCATTCATCGTATGCCTCTGTCATGCTCTCGATCCGATCTTGATAGCCTCCCTCCCTTCCAGTCATTCAACATTATCTTTTCCTGTCCCCAAATTAGCCGTACTCCACAATTCCTTACTCATTCCTCGTACTTAATCATATAGAAACACTAATAGACGACTCTCCATCATTCTCTCCTCAACATCTTTTAATCCCTCGAACAATCAAAATCCCTCTCTCGCAAATGAACTCAATAACACCGCCAAGCTCATAACCCTGATGACAGGCTATTAGTAACTCGTTGATTAAAAAGAAAATTGATAAAAATAGTAAAGAAATGAAATATTACAACAAATGTATTGCTGCACTAATACTATACTAGCACACAACGTTTGTTCATGACAAACTCAACACGAACGAGCATAATATTATCCTTTCGTGTGTGAACAGGTACCTAACCCAAAACCCAGTTAGACTATACAAATAACTACCATCAATTTTCACCCCAATTTATCCATCGACCAAATTAATCCAAAAAATCATAGTTCAGTTAACGAACTTTTCTAAAGAAACTTGATATAATAGGCTTATTGTAGATTCAACCACTAGTTAAACGTATTAAAAATCATGGAAATCACACCTTAGTCTTATGACCTTGTTTACCGTACGAAAAAAAGTCGACAAAAATAGGAAAAAATAGAGTACATTTTTTTACCTATCATTCAACTACTCGTTGAATGCATAAGACATCATTAGTTTGGGGGAAAAGAATTTTTTTCTTATAGGTTGAAAGAGAGAAAAAGATATGACATATTCTTCTGTGTATAAGCTTATGGTTCAACTACTCGTTGAACGTATATCCTATACTTGTATACAATCTTCATACTTTCCAATGATGACTGAGACAAGCGGCCTGCGACAGGCCGGGAGAGGTTCATGCACTCCGTTGATTGAATTATTTTTTGCGTTCTTGTTAGTGCTATACTAAATTGAATTGACGTTCATCAAAACTGACAATCAGGCAAACTGTATCTTTTGGACGATGAAGGAAGACTATTTCTCTCTGATCGTGTATATATTATATGAATTAACCCACTTCAATAAACCTTCGTACTACAGGGATGTCCACATGATTTCCACTCACAGAACAACTGAACAGTCACTTGCTCGTGTCTTTTTATGAATAAGCATTTTTTCGTGTGAATAAGTAAAACAAATTTCAGCTTGTTTCCCAAAATTATGTGGCTTTGGCTTCAGACGTTCAGCTTTCAGCTAACATATCAACTCTGCTTGATGATAATAGGCTACATGATACGGAAGTAGCTTCGACCATATACTGATGGACATGCCATACTGATAAGAACGTGAAGCCAAACAAATCGATTTTGAGAAGTGACGAAAAGTGGCCCTTGATTACGAGCTTATTTCGAGCAAGAAAATGATGTTTCCAGTTTTTTTTAACGGAAATTAACAAGTAGACAACAATTATGCAAAAATCACGTGAAAATCTTGGTTGATTTTGGTAAAAATGTGAAATTGAAAAAAAAACGCGAAGTGTTATTCTCATGATGATAACAAAGTGCCACTTTTCGGTGTTTCTCGTTTTCGATTTCTTATCAGTATGGCATGTCCATCAGTATATGGTCGAAGGGAAGTAGGCAGTTCACGAGAATAATGTACCAGCATAAATTTTGATGAGTAGATGCTTCAGCATGAGGATCATAAAGAAATGAACGAGGAGTTCTATTTTCACCAGGAGCAAAACTAATACCTTCATTAAACAACAATTATACAGTTTCATCATCACGACACTTAAATCTATACATCATCCTGTTTTCCAATAAAGTTTTCATCACTATCATTACTATCTATCTACACCTGAACTTTAAACTTCATCACTTTCATTGCTACTATTAGTTGTACCACATTATTATAGTACGACCCTGATATTTTTGATAATATTGTGTCTAATTGTAGTAAAGCTGATATAGAACTAGTGAACAAAAACGGCGTAATTATTTGAAGAACAGAGAGGCATTAGGTTTAAAACAGCAAATGCGTTATGAGATAACGTTGCAAGAGAATCCTTAGTCGATTCTCACCATAATATTTCGCACTTTTGATAGAAATACAGTCACCATGAACTACTTCTTTCTAATGATTCATTTCATCATACTCACCAATGGGGACATTGCATGTTGTATAGGCGGCATAACTTGGAGTTTGCAATGTTGGTAGCCATGCGTACAAAGGTGATCATGGTTCAATTTGTATATCTCCTAATAGTTTTTCAATTCTGTTTTCCAATTTAAGTAGGTATGAGCTTTAGAAAACATTGTTTATCACAAAAAATGTTTGTTTCAGAATTCTCTACAACTTCGATTCTCACACTTTTCTTTGAGTAAAAGTCGAATAACTTCAGGAAATTCGTTTGGACTGACGCATGTATTTGGTCCATACTTGGAGGGTCCATAAGAAAAAAAAATCCATAATCACCTTTGTAACTAGCGCTACCTAGTGTAGGTTACGCCGCCTATGGTATAATTTACGTTTTTTCAGGCAAATGGTTTCACGGTTCATAATCATAACGTAATTCACTATTCGCCGTTTTAAATATAATTTGTCAACGGTACTGCTAACCCGCAGCCCCTACGTGCCACGCGGACACACTAAACTCGTTCCGCACAAATACAATCGTCCCCACAGTACCACATGGTACATGTGAGAAGTGCTCTCGCCTTTGCCGAAAACGAGTCATCTGGGTTAACGATGTTGTGAGAGATACACGTTTTTATGTGACATAATTCCTCTCTGTTCTTCAAATAATTACGTCATTTTCGTTCGCTAGTTCTATATCAGCTTGGCATTACTACAATTAGACACAATATTATCACAAATATCAGGTTCATAATTCATCTGTTCAATCGTATTTTTGTATACATGTTTATTCTCATTCTTATTTACTCGATTCACATTTCTATTATTTTTCATCTCGTTTATTGTTAATTTACTCGTTTAATATGTTTATCGTTTATTTGCACATTTATTCCTAAGACGACGTCAGCAGACTGCAGCTACTCGATCACGCAAGAAAAATGTGAGATGAGATGACGAACACGCAAAGACCTGTACGCACTTCACGAGAATAATAATCGCAAAACTTGAAAGAGAAAGAAAAAGCGACCACCAACTCGTTCACATTCGAACGCAAAAACAACTTTTCTCGTTTTCTCCTTTGACTATATAATGCATGGACTGCGCTAACGTGTATAAAATGAGCGACAAACGCGTCCACAGATCTGATAAGCGTAAGCGGCACGCACCACGTTTTGCGTGTATTTTCATAAGACGTGATCGTTGCCGCCAGGGCCCTGGTTGCCGCTTATATCCAAACGCGTGTTGTCTTACCTATGAAATGTCGTGCCGCGTTACGCGGCACTTAGCTCAGTCCATATTATATAGTGAAAGGTTTTCTTTTCTCGTTGCGGTAAAACGATCGTGTACATCGTAAATCGAAATCGAAAGGTCGGAGAACAAAATAACAAACGTGAGGCTGAACCTGATGAAAAAAAAAGCGATTAGAAGTGATTCATGCCTCGTAGATCGGGCATGAACCTAAAAACAAGCCTATGGTTCAACTACTCTTGAAAAAGTATACATTCATGTTCAAAATGGTACATAATACACACACCTTTCTCCGATTGCTCAATATCATCTATCATTATTTTAAGGGTACCGTATATTTCTGATCATCATTTCGCAGTTGTACCTAATCTTTTGAAATTTACTTCCCACTTTGAATCATCGCCAATATACAGGGGATTTCCCCATTTGTGATGCTCAACATTTTAGCGTTAGTTAGAAAGTGATCCATTGGGACCGGGCATATTGTAGGATCGCTAGCGTCGCCTATGTAAAATACCTAGAAAGTACTGATAGGCGAACGGTGATCGTGACTTGAAACCAACCCGGTAAACATTGTTCCCACTTGAAGCCCTCAAATATAAAGGGCTTCAGGGACACAAAAAGGAAACAGGTCTTCAAATGGGAATTAAAAGGGTAGTTTTTCCCAAATTAAGCCCTGTTTCCTTTTTGTGTCCCTGAAGCCCTTTATATTTGAGGGCTTCATGAGGGCTTCAATAGGGAAGTCGGAGGGGAACAGGGAATCAACAGGGCTTCAAATGAGGGCTTCAGAGGGTAGTTTTTCCCAGGGCTTCAGAGGGCTTCAAATTGTTTATCGGGAAAGGTGATTTTTTAGTTTTTCTTAAATTTCTCCAAAAATAATGAATTTAGGCGTGTACTCGTAAGGAAAGAAATTGAAGAGTGGAAAATTTTCTTTCAGATGATCATATTTTGATTTTAAAAAATTCAAAAATTTTGCGCGATGCTAGCGCTGCCCGGTCCGGATCGTTTTACAGATCGTCTCTTCATTCAATTTGAATTTTATCGTTCGTTGATCAGAAGGACCTTCTATTCGTTTGATTCCAAATGAATCAGTAAATAATGCGTTTATGATCATGGGTTTATTTTCACACCATTTGTAGACGAAAGCCCAGGCTTCGAGGTACGTCAATTGAGACGTGCTATCCGATAAAATTTTCAAGGCGTCATCTTTCAGGGATTGTGTAAGGAACGACATTTTTTCGGGGTGTGAGTATTTTCAGCTGTTGTGCACAAGTGATTCAAAAATACCTTTAATGTAGTGCATAAATTCATAGATCTTCCCATGAAACTCGGGATCAGTTTTAGTCTTACCTTTGTATTTTGAACGGATATTTTCGAATTTCTTCAGAAGCTCGGTGTAAGCAGCTTGAACGGCGTTGGTATCGGATGTTATTTCTTCAAGAAAATCTTCTCTTTTCTTATCACCTTTGATTTCCTCAGCTCTTTGGATTCGCTCTGAGCTTACGCTCTGAGCTTACTTCGGTATGAAGTGTGCTGGATTATGCTGACATTTACAGAATATATATATCTCTGTTTTAATAAAACTGTCACAATAAAATCACAATAAAATGACTTTCTTTTTTATTACCACGTTTCTTTTCATCATACATCATACATTTTTCATGAAGTCTCAATAGACAGTGGGAAAGAACATGAACTAGAAACCTTATCGACTTGTAGTGCACGAGAGTGCCGCTGAGGAGCCCTACTATTCAACAAGTGAACGAATGTGAACGTATTCTTGAAGTTGTGCTTGTAACCGTGCTATTAGGCCGGGAGTAGGAGTTGGTTTAGATTTAAACTTACCTAATAATCGGTCGGAGTTCTTATCGAGTTGTGTCAGATAAAACACGTATGTGCAGTGCATTCATAAAACTGTGTATTGTGAAGAAATTGTATACAATAATATCGGAGATACTTATTTGTATATCGCGCGAGGTGTATCGTTTATTTTTGAAATATTCACGTTTTTTCAAAGGCTATGTGATTCTTATAGGAACTAACACACAAAAAGTTTGTTTACATCTTTGCGGAGAAGCATCTGCAGCATTTAACCTACTTAGTTCGCAACTCATTCGCGCAAATTCGATTCATTGACGTCACCTGGGAATCGGTCTATTCGGACCGGGCAGCGCTAGCATCGCGCAAAATTTTTGAATTTTTTAAAATCTCTCAAAAATATGATCATCTGAAAGAAAATTTTCCACTCTTCAATTTCGTTCCTTACGAGTACACGCCTAAATTCATTATTTTTGGAGAAATTTAAGAAAAACTAAAAAATCACCTTTGGTTTCAAGTCACGATCACCGTTCGCCTATCAGTACTTTCTAGGTATTTTACATAGGCCACGCTAGCGATCCTACAATACGCCCGGTCCCAATAGAACGAGCGTGAACCTATTCTTTATTCAATTTTATAAGCTCTTAACTGCACTCGGGTTATTAGCATGATGGTGAATAGACTTCAGATGCATTGGATGTAATTTTGCCGCTGTTAGATAAGAGATGATGTTTTGGATGGATGAGAGATCATCGGCAAAAGTTGTTTCAATCAATGGTGAAATTTGGTGGTTGTCGCGGAAAGACGCTAGGGTAAATGACTGTAAGGGGGGGGGGGGTGCCGAGGTTACAATGTTCGTATGCGAGCGGGACAAACTTGGAAGGAAAATGAGCGTGTGTGAGTCGCGTCTGACCAGCTCGGAGACATGTAAGGTAGATTACGTGACGGCGAGATTCTTGTTGTGATGAAGCCCACGCGAATGGTAGAGGTTTTCATTGAGCTAATTTGTTTCACGAGATGTGATTTTGCCAGAGTGTGATCCAATTGTCTGTAATTTCGAAGTGGATGGTGTGGGTGAGATCATTTTCAATGAAAAGAAGAATACAGTTGATTTGTGGAATTTTTGTGATAGTTTTAGCCGCTAAATCGACGTTTTCATTGCTTTAGATCCCCGGAGGGCAGGAGACTCAGATAAAATGTTGTAATGAATGGATGACAGGGTTATGGGGAGAGAATTAATGTGTGAGACATGTGGGTATGTAGAGTGTACATTTTAAACTGCCCTTAAAGCAGATACGGAGTCAGTGGCGATCATATGGGAGCAATTGGGTGAGAAAGGGAGGGTTAGTATCAGCGGTGGATTTGATGATTGCGCGCCTACAATCCACTCATGATTTTGCGCCCTCAGACTGACCAATAACAGGGTACAAAAAAATTTTATTTCGTTCTGAATTATGTTTCATTAAAAAGTGAATTTTTACATATTCGAAAATTTTGCCTCAAAAATTTTGTGTTCCAATCCATGGATTGTTTGGATTGTATGTAAATTCAGGGCTGGTTAGTATTCTTTCTAAGCATTAAACGATGGCTTGGACTTCGGCGGTTAAAATTGATACGGCGTTGCGATATCGATGAGAAAAAAATTCGTTGCCGATTGAAAACGTGAAACCGACTTTTTTATTTTTGATTTATCTGTGAAACAATGGGTAGTGTTGGAAAAAGAATGAAGTATTTATAGAAAGAGAGAGCGGTAAATTATAGGATGGGCAGATTTTGTGGGCTATTGACATAGTTTGTGTATCATTTCCGGTGTCCGTAGGCCCAAGGGGATGATGTGAGAAATGCTGGGACTAGTCAATAGAAATAAATTTTTTTTGTGAAGAGAATGGGTAAAAAAATAGAGAAAAACATCCTCATTCGCATGACTAAAGGACATTCAATAATTATTGAAGAGCCTTGGTGGGAGAAGGTTTGAAAAATCAAATCTCTATATGATTTTATTTGGGAAGTAGATAGCCATTCTTACATAGGAGACTCGATTTTTTTTTTAACAGAAACATGTTCTATGGGTTTTTTTTTGAGAAAACTGAACGAATACTTTTTTTGAGAAATTTACCGTGCGCCGTCCAACAAAAAACTTGGAAAAATTTCAACTTTCGAGCTATATATGATGATAGGAGAGGGATGAAGGAATACTCAAAAGAGTAAAGAGAAAGATACATGAACCGGCGCGGTTCGTATATCTTTCCCTTTACTCCTGTGAGTATTCCTTCATAATGATTGACCGTAAAATTCAAAAACGGATTGATTCTATAGGAGAGGGACTTGGAAAAATTTCGATTCTCGAGCCATATATGATAGGAAGGGGACTTAGAAAAAATTTCAACTCTCGAGCCATATATGATTGGAGAGAGACTTAGAAAAATTTGAACTCTCGAGAACTGGGGGGGGGGGGGAATTTAAAAATATTTCGACTCTCGAGCTATATATAATAGGAATTTTTCTAAGAGTCCCTTCTATCATATATAGCTCGAGATTCGAGAAAAATTTAGACTCCCAACTATATTATACTAGGCTTATAGTAGGTCTAAACCATCTTTATCTTGGACAGGCAAAGTCAAATTGACAGCTGGTGCCGAGGGGGTGGGAGGATAAAGGTATACAATGTGATTACTATTTTTCTTCCCACGTTCAAACTTCTTATGATAGGTATACCATATCTACGTCTGTCTTCAAGCATCAGACTTTGTCGGAAGAATATTTTTAGTTCGTCAAGCATCCAAGAAGATGTATCAATTTATCAACTTCAAGTATCCAGAATATAGGTACAGTCGAACCTCGATAAGTCGTACGTTTAGATAAATCAAAAAAATAGCTAAATCGAACAAATTAATCCGGTCGAGATGCATTCCCATTTAAATATGTAGGTACCTACATTTTTTGTCGCCGCATATCGAACACAACAATGGCTAAGTATGGCTCCTTCTGAATTTTCATACGTACACGCTTTATTCTTTCGAAGGAGAGATGAGGAAGTCGAATTCTTTCTTTCAGTAAGTCGAATTTTTCCTAAATCGAATTATTCATTGCTTCAAGAATTCGAAAAATAGCTAACTCGAACAGTTTTCTTGGTCCCTTTCGAATTCAACTTACCGAGGTTCGACTGTATATAAATGCTTTCTCCGACACTCAGAAAAGATTAGATAAGTAATACCAAAAGAGATTTAATGGAAAATAAAAACGACGTTTTCTTTAGCGAAGTTAAACGAGGAACGCAGGGAACCTGTTTCATGAGTCATATGGGATTTGGTATTGAGAATTCAAGGAAGCCTAGACCTAGATAAAGCTAGTGAATAAAGGTTGGACGAGTTTTTCGCGTGCAAGGATAAATATAATATTTAAATGAAATAACGAGGCTTTTCCCGCACCGTTTTTATTAAAAGATCGTGACGTTTCGGCCCAGCTAGTGGCCTTTATCAAACGAGACTGAAGATGAGGAAAACAAGAACGTAGACTACGGGTAATACAGTACCTAGGTATGTAAGCCGTGAGTCATAAGGGGAAGGAAATATGAAATTATCTGCTGATGTTCGAGATGGTAGGAGCGTACACAGATGCAAAATTTACAGTATCACTCTTAAAGTTGACGACAGTATTCGAACGTTTTATTATTTCAACAACTTCCCTTATCTTACGTTTTTTGTCATTTGATTCATTGGCTAAAATCTTGATCTGCTGAAAATTAAACTTATGGTTACATTCTTTGGAATGGACAGCCAGAGCAGTGTGGTCATTTTGGTTTCTTTCGTCGGTTTTATGTTGGGAGAGTCTAGCAGAAAGTAACTGACGAGTCTCTCCCACATAAAGTTTAGGGCAATCAGAACAAGGAATACAATAAACAACACCAGCTCTTTTAAGAGGGGGGGGGGGGGGTAGGATCTTTTGTTCGAGAGAAAATTTTTTGATCGTGGAGGGTGTTGTGGTTACCGAAAGCAATACAAATTTTGGGATCTAAAGAACGTAAGAGTTTTTAGAAGCTTTACAAATATTCAGATGAGTGGAGATGGAATCGCGTCCTTGTAGAATATTTTTACAAAACTTTTTCTAACACGCTACCTCTGCTCTATTATTAAGTATTCTGTTTGTTGGGAATTAGTAGTGTACTTTTTCTTCCGTCGTTCACAATAATTTCTAGGTAAATTACTGTCGATGAGAAATGTTTTTGGTGCAGAGGTCAGAGAACTTTGTTACTATAGTATGCACACAAAGAGCCGATACATAATTCAAATGCGAACGAATATCATACAATAACGCATATCATATAAACAATCGCAATTGTACACTAATTGCGCGGTCGCACCCAAGAAAGTTAGTCACGTCACAACTTTTTCATCTTCATGGTCACACACGGCACTCGCTGTATAAATGCACGTCTTATATTATTAAAAAAATGAACCACCTATCGTCATTCACCCTAACTTGTTTTCCATCGAAACTCTTATTACATTATACAAATACAGACTGAGAAAGTAATTTTTTGTAACATTACATGATTTGTGACCTGCGACGAGAAAAGAATACGAGCGTGAAAAGAATGCTCATTATTGGCAGAAACACCATTTCTCTCACATTGGATACGGTATCCAATCAGAGGTAAATGACGAGGCAATCGCGACAGCACCGGAGGAGTGACGGGACTTAGAATTTTTCATTGTTCCGCGAGTGAGCAAGGGTTTTTGTATTTTTCCTGCGTTTCGTTGTCGTTCAAATTATTCGTTCATTTGTTTTGTAGATCGTCTATTGGTACATTTCAGACTTAGAATATTTTCCAATATGTTTTTATCGAAAAAACAACCAAGTATGAAAATATTTTTGAACTTTGAATATTTTCCAAAATGTTTTTGTTTTCATACTTCGTCGTCTTTTCAATCAAAACATCTTGGAAAATATTCCAAGTCCGAACATAATTTCATTCTTGGATAATTTTTTGACAAAAACATCTTGGAAAATATTCAAAGTTCAAAAATATTTTCATACTTGGTTGTTTTTTCGATAAAAACATATTGGAAAATATTCTAAGTCTGAAATGTACAAATAGACGATCTACAAAACAAATGAACGAATAATTTGAACGACAACGAAACGCAGGAAAAATACAAAAACCCTTGCTCACTCGCGGAACAATGAAAAATTCTAAGTCTCGTCACTCCTCCGGTGCTGTCGCGATTGCCTCGTGAGAAACGGTGTTCTTATCAGTGGATAATGAACATCCTTTTCGCATCGCAGGTCTCATTTATTTGTTTCAAAAATTTAATTCTCGATACAAAATGAAAATTAACGTACTGTAAACAAGTAATCAAATGCGTAAATTGCAGAGGACTTGAAAGAAGCGCAGATTGACACTTTATGTCAATAATATGACTTTGAGTATGAATAATAATAGAGGGACAGAAGTAGTAGTACCATGCAAGCAGTGGCAGCGCTATTTTGGTAAACTAAATGTTGTATTTATTTGTACAACTGAAATAACGAGCTCTGTCCAGGCTGTAAGAGTACATAATGGTACATTAATCAACGAGCATTTCTGTTCCATTACTATTCACACTCGAAGCAGTATGATTCAGGCGCGGATCCAGACGATCACTTTAGGGGGGGGGGATAGGACTTCCTTTTCACGTTTTCTTCGAAACTACAGATTTTTTGTCATTTGTTGGGGTTTTCTGTTTTTTTGTTTTTTTGGGGGTGGGAGGATTCCCCCCTCCGTGGATCCGCGCCTGTGATTTGAAAGTGTCTCAACAATGACTGTGAAATTTCAGCAACGTTGATTAGGATAACACACAGCTTGATTTGGACAACAAAAACAAAATTTTACAACTTGAGGAGACATTCTTAAATTACCTAGACATTAAGAAAAAACTGAAAAATTTCTGAAAGAAATGCAGTAAAAGCACATCTGTCTATATTTTAAATAGGCGCGTTGGCACATCTATACATCCTACATATGTAAGAATATCGGCTGATCGTTTACCGGTGCTCTAAGTCTTTCCGGCATTTCGTTTTCCCAATATCTCAACACACCTACAAAACGTGAAATCAATTGAAAACTATCTACTACTCTTATCTATCTTATAACACATGCAGCTACTGAACCTAGCTGCGAATCGATCTAACGCTACCAACACAAAAAGTGAGAACGGTAAAGCGTTCTTACATACATATATTAAGTACTTTTGTTATAAAATTAGAAACGGTGAAAAAAAAACACCTACAATAGTTCTACTTATCATTGCAATTACTGCCGTCATCGCATTTTGAATTAGGATGTAATTTTTTTTTTTTTCAAACAAAGACAACGTGTCGAGAGAGCTAATAGAGATATAGAGCAGATGTTATTGACACGGATTCAAGATCAGAGGACCCGCAAATGGAGTGATGGAAAAAAGGCTGTTCCCTAGTGGCGTACAACGATGTCCTTACAGAGCTATGCTTGGGGCACCAACAAAGATAGACTTTGAAAATACATGTTTACCCCGAGAAATTCGGGTGCAATAAGAGGTGGAACAGGATTTGGAGAAAGCAATGGCAGAAATAAAGGAGGTGCTCGATGAGACTCATGGAGACTGCACCAATAGTCAAGAGGGAACCCTGACTTCTCTGAAAGAATGCGCCACAATTCAAGAAGAGCCCAGTGAAGAAGAATGAAATTTCCATTCAGATATTGAAGAAACTATTGTAGATGCATTTTTATTCAGCATTTTTTATTTTATAACAAACTAGCGGTTGGCGACGCGCCTCCGGCGCGCCTGACCGCTAGCTGTGTGTTGAGTAGATATCTGTGTTTTATAGGTATCTGTATCTTGTAGGTATGTGTGTTTTGTAGGTATCTTGGAATTCAGATGAATTTTTAAAAAAGAAACAGTGGAAAGAGTTTTGCAAAATTCACAACTATTCAGTTCAAAAATAAGAAAATAGACACCAAAAACTGCGACTGTACTTATAAAAATATATCAAAGTTCCGAGTCGCACAAAAATAAAATCAAATTAAATTTTTTACACACTAATTCACTTGAGAGCTGACTTAACGCGTGAAGCCTGTATTCATCGCAGCAGAATACAGACAAATCCATTGACATTTTGCCAGTCCCTAAGAAAACACACGGACAACAGGTAAAAAAAAGGGTAATTTCCGCTAGCCCATACGCAGTGCGCACCGTGTCTAGACATTGGTTCTTGTATGAGATACCGGATGTAAAATCCTTTATGTAGGTGTTTTTAAAACTGTGAATAAAATAACTTGCTTAGTATGGAAGTACAGCGAATACTGTAGTCACAAAATTTCCTCCTAAAAATCTGGAACCGGGCTCATTCGAAAGGAAATTACAGGGGCTACAATTTTTGTTCTCTTCAATTTTTCATAAAAGTGAGTTATACTCGAGTTATCACAATAATTCAATTCTCGAAACTGCGCCACTCAACGCGCGTAGGTCTAACGTACATGGCAAGCTACACGACCACGTTTTTTTATATTGAAAAAAGTCATTGTTTTCGCCCTTTTTTGAAATTACTCAGCACCTCCCCGTCAAATTTTTATTTTTATGAGTCTATGTGCTGCTCTGGGATGAGGACAATATATCCTGAAAGTTTGAAAGCGATCGGCCCAGTAGTTCTCGAGTTATAAACGGACAGGACGACAGACAGACAGACAGACAGACAGACGGACAAACTTTCTGCTTTATATATTAGAAGTACTCATACATAGAACATAATTATAGATGTAGCAAACAAAGTACCTATATTTTGAAATACGTAGATGTGTTTTTACTAATTTTTCAGTTATTTTTCAATGCCTACGTAATCTACAAACTGTATAGGTACCTTGTAAACGGTTTAGGGAATTTCCTAGGTTGTTTATAAACTCATAAAAAATTAACACACTACCGGTAACGTATAATATTGTGACGTTCCACTGATCACTGGAAAAAACAATAAAGAACAGTTACAAAAACATACAAACTTTATTACGTGCGTCTTTAATTCACAACACTTCTGTATACCTTAAAAACACAAAAACACAAACACTGTAGGCAATCACTGTTAATACGATAGCACTATAATCGCAACAATTGCTAATTCAATACTAATTGTTATTCCAGCCATTTCTCGGGCTTATATATCCGCGGACACTATTCCAAATATTTCCTTCTCGTCTTTTGAGTGAGAATAGTTGAGTGCAATACCAAGAAAAAGCAAACAAAAAGAAAGCGTTCAATAATGTAACAAAGTGTGATTGTGTTATTTGTCGTGTTGTCTCACACCCTATTCCCCTATGTGACAGCTTCAAGTCTAAGAAACCACAAAAAAGATACAAAATTGTATCGGCTCTGCATGGTCTATTTGACGTCTGGTCACAGTGGCTTTGTTTGTACCAGTGAGAAATATCTGTGCAAATGTGGTAAAAAGCACAACTATCTCCTCCATTTTGAGTTTAAAGAGAAAAAAGAAAATAATGGAGAAAACTGTTTAAAGGCGACTACTGCAGATAAAACAATAGAACCTCAAGTAGGTAACTAATTGCTAATTCGATACTGATCCTTATTCCAGCCATGTCTTTTCTCGATTCTTTACCATTCATCCATTATCTTGTTTATTTTATCGCGCTCTTGATGCCACAATATTATATAAAATATAATATCATACGTATATCATATTTGTCGTTCAGGTACAACGTTTTTTTTTTCTCAGCTCAACTCCTCCAAAACTAATGCGTCTATTTTCTTCGACCTTTGTTAAGTTACAGTCATGTATGTAAAGTTGTGCATGTAATTTTTTTCTTGTTAATTGATTGAGCGTTCCACAATTTTCTCTCAAATGTAATAATGCCTATTTTCTGATATTATCAGACCAACTGTCTTTATACGACTGCATGATGTTGTAGAGTGTTCAACGTTGTTGACGAGAAATTTTTGGTTCATTTGAATGTGGTTTTCGAATCATTTTCAAGATACCGGTAGATGGATCTCATATATGGATGCATGTATTTGAGTCCTCTCAATTGTTATTCATAATTATGCGCGCATTACGCTGCTGCGTAAGCATTATTTTTTTTTTGTTCAGGGTGCTCAAATACCAGATTGCATGTTGCCGTTGCTCGTTGCCAATAATTTTTGTTCATAGTATAAGAGTCCTGAATCTAACAAAGAATATGACCGATATGTTGATAATTAGTGATAAACGGAGGCGTATAGCGTGAAAAGAATATTCGTCAACAGTCGTGCAATGTTTCAAATTTTTATTGAACGATTATGCTGCCGAAAGTTGCTTGAAATGTGTATTTAGTTTATTACAAAGTCATCTATCAGCACTTTATGAGAAACATCGATGGTTTCTCCCAAAACACAAATAAAAAAAAGCTAAAAAAATACTGGCTATACTCAAAGAAAAACAGAAAAATCGGCACTTAATATCACTATATTATTTCCTGTAAGAGACCGACGTTTCGTCGCATCACGCGACTTCATCAGGGTCGAAACTAAAAGCAATACAAAAATGTACACATAAAAAAGGTGAGAAAAACTACTTATGGTATGATTCAGAATCAGCGACTTGTAGACACATGAAAGTCCGTTTATATCAGTTTTAAAATTCACAGTATTGTTACGAATAATATTGATTACTTCAAGAATCTGCCTCTTCTTAAGTATTATTATTTTCGCGGGCTACAATGTCATGACTTTTAAAATCAAAAAGATGAGTAGTATTGAAAGTGTGTTGAGCCATAATGAACATGACCATAGTAATAGTAATAATAGTAGTTATTTATACTTTTCGTTGCCCTACATAGGCCAAAGCAGCCACATCATTAAAAAATCCTTGTCCTCTCTGGATAACAAAATTCGCATCTCTTTCGGTAGTCACAACACTATGTACCAAAAACTCTTTTCGAAAACTAAAGACAAAATTCCTCCCTCATTAAACTCTGGTGTTGTGTACAGGATTCCCTGCTCTAGCTGTCCTCTGGTTTACGTGGGGGAGACATCTCAACTTCTTAAGAAGAGAATCTCCCAACACGAAACCGATGTAAAGGAAGGCAATGGTGTCACTGCTTTGGCTCAACACACTTTCAATACTACTCATCTTTTTGATTTTAAAAGTCATGACATAGTAGCCCGCGAAAATAATAATACTTAGGAAGAGGCAGATTCTTGAAGTAATCAATATTATTCGTAACAATACTGTGAATTTTAAAACTGATATAAACGGACTTTCATGTGTCTACAAGTCGCTGATTCTGAATCATACCATAAGTAGTTTTTCTCACCTTTTTTATGTGTACATTTTTGTATTGCTTTTAGTTTCGACCCTGATGAAGTCGCGTGATGCGACGAAACGTCGGTCTCTTGCAGGAAGTAATATAGTGATATTAAGTGCCGATTTTTCTGTTTTTCTTTGATTATTCAATAAATATCACGAGTAAATCTCTCTTTTTCGAATAGGTACTGGCTATATTTACCTATCATGAAAATTGATTTATGTAAATTGAAAACTTTTTTTCTCGTCCTATTTCTTCATTTCGAAAGTTCATCTCGACAAGGTGATACTTGAAATCTATTTTAAAACGATGAGCCTGCTCTAGTTCTGAAGCACACAATGAATACCTAAAAAACATTAGAAGAAGATTAACCGGTACTAGTATGAATTGTCCATTCAAACGTTTGCTGAAAAAGTTAAGTGATGTTACCGACAAAAGAAAACGAATGATAATTAGCGGTAGGTACCTAGTATAAAGAGTATAAATAGGTATAGGTACTCCTTCAAGTTTTGCTGTCAATTACAATGAACATGAAGAGAAAAAGGAAAGACCTTACTTGATGGCTTCCGCATATTCTCCACGAATCATGAACAGGTTTATCAACAATACCGGAAAGAAAATGATTTTCTTGAGCAGAAATGATCACGAGTGCATTTCAGCACACATATAAAATGATGAAATTTTCATTAATACCAAAGAATTTTACGTATCTAATTATAGAGTAGAGTCATCGAAAGTTAATATTTAGTTACTATACCACTACCAACTGTGATGGAAAAACGAAATGCTCAAGGAAACGGCATTGTCATCGTAATATTTACATTATCATTTGTTGAGCGTAGGATGTTTCTGCGTCATTACTTCATGTCATTCAATAGTTTTCACGCAAACCGACTTTTAGGTATCTATATGAGCAGATAATTGAGAAAAAGCAATACCGCATAGGTAATTCGAGGGCGAAATGTTCTCAAACAAAATAAAAGAAAGTACCTAAAACATTGTTGAAACATAAGCTCTTCTTCAACAAATTAAGTGTCCTGTTCAAAAATTTAAAACAATGAAAAATATGAAATTATCGTGAATGGTGATTCGAACCTCATCTTTTGTTTTGTAGATGGCCGGAAGTTGTGACTCATAAACGTGGATTTTTATTTTTAATTTTTTTAGATTCAGGTGTTAATTGTCGTTAAATCTCATTTTATTAATTAGCCTGATCAGCAGTCACGTTGTTACGAGTAGATCTGTATCCGTTGCTACTCCTGTGCTACGGATTTAACCGTCTACGATAGGTAATTTGTATAAATAATAATGGATTGAGTCTTTGAGGTAAAGAGAGGGGTTGGCGACGACGATGATGGTGGAAAGATTTTCGACTGTGAGAGAAAGAGTTAGTTGAATTGTCCGGCTCCGGAGTGGCTTTCATGATTATTATTGAAGATACAAAACACTACCGTTGAGGATAATATTTAAGGTAGATTTTCTCATGTAGACAGTGCACTGTGGTACAAAACGCAAATTTAGCTGGACAAAATTAAATTAACTCTTTTTTCTCGCCAAACTAGATCGATTCTTATGTAAAATTACTCGCAGAATCCGAAAAAAATACACAAACACTTCTCCGAGCAATGGAAATTGCTGGGAATGCCTAAATTTGAAAAATGTATACTTTTCCAGGCTGGAGAATCGTATGAGACTCTGATTGTTACCAATTTCCATTCAAAGTAAATTGATTCTTATGTAAAATTACCCGCAGAATTCGAAAAAAATAGTCAAAAAATTCTCCAGTCGCTGGAACGCTCTGGAACAAGTAAAAAATCGAGAAAGAGAACCGTGGTTCTTAGTATTTTTTTTTTGTCGATTAGATCAATTCTTATGTAAAAACATACTTCGAGTTCGGAAAAAATTATCCAAAAATTCTCCGGTTGCTGGTACGTTCTGGAACTAGTAAAGAATCGAGCAATTCCTCATTTTTGTCCTAAAGAACCGTGGTTTTTATCCATTTTTGGCAGAAAATTCCATCTTTAAACTCAAATATCACGTGATGAGACAAACAGATGCAGCCAGATCTTACACATAATATTAAATTGAATATTTAAAAATATATATCTCAAAGTTTCGGCCTTCAACTACCATCAACAATTTAGTTGACTTTAAAATTAACTTTAAAAACGCAACAAAAAACGTATTGTGGCGTTCTGCTATGAAGGCGCAAGCACCAAGCTTGCACATGCCGCTGAACTTTTAATAATAGCAGACGCCGCAAGGAAGCGTACTTATCGCTTAACTACTTTGCCGAATGCGCGCAAACAACCTGGAACATGCTCGATTGATTGTAAGGGCTCTTGCATAACCTGTTTGCCGTTCTAGAAGAAATCTCGAGAATTCCGGAATTAAGGGTGAGACTATAAATAGCCGGCAGCAACCCGATAAAGCGATTCTTAAAAGCGATAGTTAACGTGTTCTCGTTCTTTAACGCGATTGTGTTACAGTTTAACGGTGTTTAGAAGTGTTGTACTTGCGGTACCAGTAATAAAGCTCGGTTTTCGTAATTGTTCTTTATTATTGGCGTCAAGAGATATTCAGTGACTGGTAGAACGTCACAACTGGTGTCAGAAGTGGGATTGCGTAAGCCTACTCGGTGCGTTTGAAGCTTGTGGTGATTCAAGATGGTGAAGAAGAAGTTTCATGAACTTACTCGGGATCAACTCCGCGAGGAACTCCGGAATCGTAATCTCTCTGTCAGCGGAACCAAAAATGAATTAGCCGATCATCTGGAAAAAGCATTTGAAAACTCGGGTTTGGACTTGGCCAATTTTGAATTTGAGGTTGATGAGGCTACTGGAAACCTTGAGACTGGTACGTCAACAAAACAGTCTCCAGCTATAGATTTGAGTGCAATGCTGCAAATGTTGACAGGTACAATGGTTAAAGATCTGAAGACTGGGTTTACTATGATGGACCAGAAACTCGAGCAGAACAAGAATGCAATGGAGGAGAAACTTGAACAGAACAAGAATGCAATGGACCAGAAAATTGAACAGAAACTTGAACAGAACAAGGAAGACCTTAAAGCAGAGATCTTTGATGGACTGAGCGAAGTTAAAAATCAAGTTGAAGGACTTGAGCAACAGTGGAAAGTAATGGAGGAACGCCTCCAGTGACTGGAAGGGAATCCAACGGTAAGCATGGTTGTAGATCCGCCAGGCGTTGCTTTTTTCAGTGCTGGATCAAATGAAAGAAATGTACCAGTTGTAGAACCGTCATCAAAGACCAAAGTCAAGATACCAACGTTTGATGGTGAAATTTCCTGGGAACTATACAAATCACAGTTTGAAATTGCAGCTCAACTCAATGGATGGGATGACAAAGCCAAGGCTGGTAATTTGATTGTCAGCCTGAGAGGAGCTGCACTACAGCTGTTGTCCAACATTGCTGAAGATTTTTTTTTTTTTTTTTTATATTTTATAGTACGATCTTAGATACAATTACTACGATCTAAATTAGTACTACTGTTACAGCGTAAATTTTTTGAGCGATTAAACTTTCTTCATTAAGATCGTTTACCATTCATATTATATAAAGCATATAAGTAAAGTTAAATTAAGTCGCCTGGTTTGGTGCGACGTAGTCTCCTTACATCTTCCGCGAACAGTAGCAGGTTTAAAGCCTCAGTATTGGGGTGTCTGTGAAGCCTTTCTTCGTGTTTCCCTGCGCTAGTCTTTACTGTGGTGTTAACGTCTGGTATGCGCAGATCCCGATGCAGGTCCTCCATTCTCGTATAACGGCACGAGTTGGCTATCGTCTTGAGGTACTTGTTTTGCACTCTTTGTATTATAAGCCTGTTGGATGCCTTTGTGCAGCCCCACAGTTGGATACCATATGTCCAGATAGGCCTTGCTATTTGCATATAAACTGCTCTTTTGCAGTATAGACTCATTTGTGAGTGTCTTCCCAGCATCCAGTATATTTGATGGTACTTAGCGAGCAACTGTTTTTTCTTCATTTTCACATGAGCTTTCCATGTGAGTCGGGCATCGAGGTTCATGCCGAGGTATTTTGCAGAGTCAGCCTGTTGGATCGGAGCTCCGTTCAGGTAAACTCTGTGGTGGGCGTCAGTTTTGCGGAGCGCGTAGGTCACTTGGATAGTCTTCTGCTGATTTATCATTATCTTCCAGTCTCTGGCCCATTTGCTTATTTTAGAGATGGAACTCTGAAGGTTTTCGACTGCTTTCTCTTGGATACTGTGCACTGACAGCACCGCGGTATCATCAGCAAATGTGGCGACTCTGACCCCACTATTACTCGCTGTCGGAAGATCCGCCGTGTAAAGTGTGTATAGCGTAGGGCCCAATACACTACCCTGCGGGACGCCGGCCATTATTGGGTACGAGCTTGATTGAGCTTCCTCGTGCACTACGTGATACACCCTGTCACTAAGATAAGACTCAATTATCTGACATATGTTTGCTGGCATAACCTCGCTGCACTTTCGCACCAATCCCGCATGCCACACTCGGTCGAAAGCCTGTGATATATCTAAAAACACCGCAGCACAGTATTCCTTTTCTTCAAAGGCCTGTTCAATCACCGATGTAACCCTTTGCACTTGGTCCACTGCAGCATGAGATTGCCGGAACCCAAATTGATGGTCAGGTAGGGTAACTAGTGGCTTGATACGTGTTAGTAGGAGTTTCTCAAAGAGTTTTGAAGTGACCGTTAATAATGAGATAGGTCTGTATGAAGTAATTTCTTCAGCCGGTTTACCAGGTTTAGCAATCATGATGATTCGTGCAACTTTGAAGCTTTTTGGTACATGCTGTATTCTTAAGCAGGCATTTAAGATGTATGTGAGCATTACAATGCCTTTCCGTGGCAATTCCTTTAGGACCTGTGGCGTTATTCCATCAGCACCTGCTGATTTCTTGGCTTTGAGTAAATCAATTTCTTTTGCTACTTCTTTGGGTGTAACAAATTTTATAGTCTGATTCTCAAGGTAGGTCTTGTCAGTATGTATTCGGGAATCCATTTCGTGTGGTCTGAATACTGTATTTAGGTGCTGAGCAAAAGCTTCGGCTTTCTCTTCCTTGCTGCGCATCCATTGATCATTGTTTTTCAGCGGGGGTATGTTAACTATAGGTCTTTTGAATTTCTTTGTGGCTTTCCAGAGCGAATAATTCTTTTCGGAGTGTGGACTCAAGTTGGATAGATAGCTTACCATGCTGTCTTCCTTATATTTTTTGATAAACCGGTTCAGCTTGTTACTGATTCTGTTGAACTCAGTTTTATCTAATGGGTGTCTTGACCGTTGCCATACACGTCTCGCTTTTCGTCGCTTGCAGACCAGCTCACGTATTTCACGAGGGTAGCATATCTCCTGATTTAACGTTGATTCCACTTTAGGGGTTGCTATAGTGGCTGCTTTTTGTATCAGTTCAGTGAGTAGCTGTGCCTGCGTGTCCAAGTCGTTTGGCGTGTGTATCCTAACCCGAAGGTCGAGTGTTGCGTCCAGTTCCGCTCTATATAGATCCCAGTCTGTTTTACTATTGGTGAGTGTACATTTCTTCCTTTTTCGGATTACCGCATCGCTCAAGGTCACGAGTACTGGAGTGTGATCTGATGTCATGTCGGCTATGTTTTCAACTTCAACGTAGTTACTGGATATGCCTCTGTAGATATAGAAATCGATGAGGTCCGGTACCTTATTAATATCAGCAGGCCAATATGTAGGCTTACCGTCTGTTAATATGTTGCAACCTTGATTGTTAATGGCCTCCAACAATTCTTTGCCCCTGGTTGTGGTGAGGCGAGAACCAAACGCCGTATGTTTAGCATTGTAGTCTCCTCCCAAGATAAACTTTGCACCCAATCGTTGAAGGATTACTCCAAACTCCTCCTTCTTGATCTTGTGCTTGGGTGGGCAATACGCCGACGCGACCTTCAGCTCAGAGTTGCGGTACTTTATGGAGACGACAGTACTCTGGAAGTATTCATGCCTAATGTGGTCAGAGACTTCATGATGGAGGTTGTTTTTAATGATCACTGCCGTTCCCCCGTGGGCTCCGCCATCTGGGTGCGGGGTATGGTAGAGCCGGTAGCCATATATCTTCACGTGGCCCCTTTCTGTGAGGTGCGTTTCAGACACTAGGGCAATGTCCATTGAGTTTAGGTGTAGAAAGTTTTCGAGTTCTTGACTTCTGTTTGGTAAACCATTGGCGTTCCAACAGATTATTCTTAATGATTGGCTAGTCATTTCCTCTTTCTGCTCGCTCTTGTTTGGAAACCTCTGCTTTCCAGTTTTTCAATTCTACCGACCATTGAATCAATCTTCTGGTTCAGTTGTTGAAGGAGCTTCACAATCTGGTCCCCACCAGGGACTGTTTCTGTGGTATTTTGGTATGATAGAGGTGGATTTACTTGTTCTCTTCGTTCAACTGAGTTTTTCCCCTTTTTAGGATGTGATGATGGCAATGATGCTTTCGCAGGTGGCGGTGTTTCCTCAGGTCGCATTTTTTCTGCTTTTGAAATTGATTTATGTAGTTGAATACGTTGCACCGCTGATATTTTGGGCTTGGCAACTGTGTTATTTGCTTGCTTATAAGCTTCGCAGCCTCGAAAGTTCGCAGTATGATTTCCATCACAATTGGCACATTTGAACCTAGCTGGATCGTTGATACTGCACGTGGACGAAGGGTGACTTGCGGCGCACTTGAAGCATTTTTCGGGCCTAAAGCAGTTAGATTTAGTGTGATTCCATTTTTGACATCGAATACATTGTGGAACGCCTGTTTTCTTGTAAGGAGGTTCGACCTTTATCCTGCAGTGCAGAAGATATTTCATTTCATAGGCGTCTTTGTTATTTGGCTTTGGAGTCATATCAACGTAGAATAGTGGAAAGGCTTTCTTCTTTCTATCAATTATTTCATTTTTATCGTTACGAATTTTAATAGTTCTGACTACATTTGTAATTTTTACCGTCTCATGCCCCATATTAGCGAATTCTTGATGCAACTCCTCTATATCAGTCGATGTTGGTAGTCCTCTAACTACTACTCGAAATAATTTGTCACTTTTCAGCTGATATGAATGATACGCTATGCCGTGTAAGGGATCTTCAGGCAACTTTTCTGTCTCCTTATTTATTTCTCGTATGAGAGCGGTTACTTTACGATAATCAGTATCAGTTTTTGTATTCACGCGTATATCGCCGTTGCTGCTAAGTTTGAATGTAGTGTAGTCACTTTCGTCCATGCTGTCTAAAACTTTCGATTTAAAAGAGATAAAATCATTGACACCACTTACGATAACGGGTGGCGGCGTATTTCTGCTGCGCGTGATTGTTGCATAGGTAGTCTCGCTATTTTTCACGGTCCGACCTGTGTCTACGTTGTTTGGGCGTGCTGAAGATGACAAGAAGAATTACCAAAAGTTGGTTGAGGTCCTTGAACAACGTTTTGGTCAAGCTCACTTGGCTCCCATCAGAAGAAGAGAACTGAAATACCGTCGACAGAACCGTGGAGAAAGTCTTCAAGCGTTTTCAAGTGAAATCCTAAAATTAACTCAACAAGCTTATCAGCCATTGAATAAACTGCGTCTGAGGCATTCATTGATGGAATTTTTGATTGGGAGGTTCAGAGTCAAGTTTGGATGGCACATTGCAAAACCTTGAAAGAAGCATTATCCTTTGCCCTGGAAGTAGAAGCTGCAAGAAAGGCGTCCCGTAGACAAGGTTCCGCAGTTTTGAAGCAAACAAAGGTTGGACCAACTGGAGACAAACGTCGATGCTACCACTGTGATGAAGAGGGTCACATCAAGCCCAATTGCCCTAAGTGGAAATCTCTGCAGAAGAAGGCGGAAAACTCCAACCTGGGCCAGGGGCCAACCAACTCCAGGGCCAAGCAGAAGGGCCCAAGAAATAAGAATTTCCAAAATGCGCACTTCCAGTGAGAACGTCTGTGTATTGTGATGGAATGATAGCATTGGACGCAATATAGACATGTGCGTGGACTGTGCTGCTACTAGTTCAGTTATCAAGACACAATTGTTTAAGGACATCCAGGGCCTATCCATCAATTGGAGAGAAAAGTGCCGCTTCAGGACTGCCATGGGTGAACAAGCTTGGACCAATGGCACTGTCCAGCTATCTATCAAGATTTCCTCAATGGTAATAACTGGGAAATTCATCCTTGCTGATATCGAAGATGACTGTATTCTGGGCCTGGATTTAATGCGAAAGTATGGGTTGATTATTGATCTAAAGCATGACCTTTTAAGAAGTCCCTGTGGAGATATGCCGCTTTATGAGTTGAAAGCCAAGGATTGTCTCCTCCAGACCAAAGTTGAAGAAGAACTAAGTACTGTAGTCAATGGAGTGAAGAAAGAAGTCTCAGTCAAATCTGTACAACTAGGTTCCAATGTGGATATGAGAAATGCTCAACAACGGGATAAAGATATTTCAGTCATCTTAGCCTGGAAGGAGAAAGGTGAACGACCAGTCTGGCAGGATATCAGCTCACAGTCAGTAAATTTAAAGATCTTATGGTCACAATGGGACTCGCTTCAAGTAGAAAATGGAATTGTTTACCGGATCTGGGAAACAATAGATGGCAGATCTCACCGGCGCCAACTACTGATACCTGAAGCGCTTGTACCAGATGTCTTGAAGAGTGTTCATAATGACGCATCTGGTAGTCATCTTGGAATAACAAAAACATTGGCCAAGATTCGGGAACGGTTTTACTGGCCGGCCTGTAGAAGTGATGTAGAGGATTGGATTCAATATTGCAGAGCATGTAGTGCCAGTAAGGGGCCCAATACTAGGGGCCGAGCTAAGATGCAAATCTACAATGTGGGATACCCTTTTGAACGGATTGCGACAGATATCTCAGGACCATTTCCAGAAACTGACCAAGGTAATCGTTATATTCTAGTGGTGGGAGATTATTTCAGCAAATGGATGGATGCTTACTGTACTGTATGAACCTCCGCTAGAAATGACAACACTGCTAAAATGTAAATACCTATCTAATATCATATGTTACCTATCAATTCAGTATGTATGAATCTGTATCAACGTTTCAACGTATCTATCAATAAAATATCAAGTGGTCTATCGAATATTCTTTTCCTTTTCATAATCATATATAACAATAAATTGGCGACGAGTATAAAATGTAGTATTTCACAAAAATTTTTTTTTTTCCCATAATTAGTGAATTGAATTATAACTGTCGATAATATCAATTAATTTTTTTCTATTCGAACGTTCAATGCCGGTGATGTGTGCCTATAGTATGTTATTGCATCTGCCTTGATTTTCAAGATTTTACCCGACGCTAGCTGTTAGCTGATTTCATTGTTATACAACCAACGACTATTCGACTCGTTTCTACATCTGTGGAGATTTGCATTTGGTTCGTATCAATTTTCTTTTTCCTACTAATCAATACCTACAATATGGCAATGAGTGAAGAACAATTTACCGCCTTCTTAACGGCATTCAAAGAATCGATGAACACATTTACTCAACCAGTAGGTCCAGTGGCAGTTCAACAGAAATCTATTCCAGTTTTTGAAACTTTTGACCGAAAGAAAGAAACATTTGCGCAGTATCGCAACCGTTTTGAGAATTATGCAGCTATGCACAATTTTAGTTTACAGACAGATGCTGAAAAGAAACAATATAAACGTTTCTTTTTAAGCAGTATTGGTAGTGAAACTTATCACGAAACTGAAGCTATCAACCTTCCCCTATCGTTGGATGAACTTTCTTATCAACAGATTGCCGATTCAATTCAAAAGCATCTATGTCCAAAACCAAATATTATCGTCGAACAACACCGTTTTCTTTCCCGCATACAGGGTAATAAAGAACGTATAGGTGAATATGTGGCAGCTCTACGAAAATTTCTACTTACCTGCGATTTTGACTGTGTTTGTGGAAAATCAGTTTCTGACCTATTTTTGCGCGCCCAATTTATTCCAGGTCTACGTGATTCAAGTATCAGAGAAAAACTCTTGCAAGAAGACAATATCAGTTTGAGTGACGCAATAAAAAAAGCTCTCAGTTTAGAGGCATCACAATCTAATTCATCAGAGATGACCAATGGTGCAAAAACTTCCAGTATGTTAGAATCAACGTCTATTAATCGTATTTCTCGTTCAAGGAACCATCAGGATTCCCATAGTTTTTACAGAAATCGTTCAAAATCAAGGTCATCAAATCAAAGATCAGCTTATCGTAGTAAATCTCGTCAACGAATTAATTTTAAAGAGCTTGGAATCGATGGAGTATGCTTACAGTGTGGTAGATCAAATCATTTTGTTAAAGATTGTAGAATACCAAAGGAAAAATTAAGATGTGACAAGTGTTCCAAAATAGGGCACGTTTCAAAAGTATGTATAACAACAATTATGAAGTCAAACAGAAAACCAGAGAAACCAGTTGAGAGTAATAAATGGCTCCATAATGAAGATATTGATGATGATTTATTCATAGGGCAGCTAACAAGCATTCCAGTTAAGAATGAAAAATCACAAATTGAAACTGTCGAGTTATTTGACTTACAACCTATTTCAGAAGATACTGAGAAATTTTTTGTGATAATCAAGATCAATGGGTTAAAAAATGAGTTTGAAGTTGACAGTGGGTGTGGATATACACTGTTACCAGAAGCTCAATTCAAACAACTTAACCCACAACCACTTTTACGTCCTCCTACAGTGAGATTTCGAACATATGATCGTGGTATCATTAATCCAATAGGAATGGCGACAGTAACTGCTCAGTATGGGAAGAAAATATCGAAGGAAGTATTATTTGTGGTACCAAATGGATATGAAAGTCTAGCAGGAAGATCGTGGATCCGACACCTTAGTATAAATCTAGAACAACTGGATGTAGAACGTTTTCAGCATGAGCAATCAACTCAAGAAATCAACTTGTTATCAACCATAGATCTAGAAGCCAAGTTCCCAAAAATTTTTGAACAACGTGTTGGTGAAATTCCAAATGTGACATGTTCACTACAGCTTCGAGAAAAATCAAAACCTGTTTTTGTGAAACCGCGTGAAATACCTTTTGCCTTACGACCAGCAGTTGAAGCTGAACTCGATGAATTAATCAAAGATGGTGTAATTTCTCCAATTCAACATTCAGATTGGGGATCACCTTTAGTTCCAATTCCAAAACCACAGGGTAAAGTGCGACTTTGTGCTGATTACAAAGTGGCTGTAAATAGACAACTTGTTGATAATCACTATCCTATTCCAAAGATCGATGAAAAACTTTGTGAATTAAAAGGTTCAACTTCATACTGTAAATTGGATTTGTTTAAAGCCTACCTACACTTGAAAGTTGACAAGGCTAGTGCAGCAATCCAAACCATTTCCACGCATCGCGGTACTTTTCAACTAAATCGACTTGAATTTGGTATCAAAACAGCACCAGCTTAATTTCATCAAGCCATGGCTAAAGTTATAGCCGGCCTAAAAGGGGTAATAATGTATTTTGACGACATACTTGTCCATGGTAAGGATGATGAAGAATGCCAGGAAAACTTAATTGCATGTTTGCGTCGTCTAGAAGAAAATGACTTACACTTGAATAAACAGAAATGCAAGTGGTTTCAAAAACAAGTCAAGTATCTTGGGTATATAATTGAAGGGAATCAAATAAAAAAAGATCCAGGAAAGGTTGAAGCTGTTAGAGACGCGCCCAGACCAACATCAGCAGTGGAAGTAAACCAATTTCTTGGGTTAATTACCTACTATTCAAGATTTATACCAGACACTTCCACATTAACACATCCTTTACGTCGTTTACTCCACAAGGATTTGCCATTCAAATGGACAGCACCGTGTGAAGCAGCATTCATCAAATTAAAGAGTTATATCACAAGTGAGAAGATCCTTATGATCCAAAGTTACCAATTGTAGTTGCATGCGATGCTAGCCCAGTAGGAGTTGCAGCTGTTCTGTCACACATAATAGATGGAATAGAAAAACCAGTAATGTTTATATCGCGATCCTTAACCAGTGCAGAACAAAACTATAGCCAGATCAACCGTGAAGCCTTAGCCATTATGTTTGCAGTTGAAAAATTCTTTATCTATATCTATGGGCAAAAATTTACCTTGGTAACAGATAATCGTCCACTCACAAGAATTTTTCACCAGCATAATAAATTACCAGCAATGACAGCAGCGCGGCTGTATCGTTATGCCGCTTATCTTAGTATGTTCAATTATGAGATAAAGCATCGTCCAAGTGAGCAACATGCAAATGTTGACTATCTATCAAGAGCTCCGTTACCAACAATGACACCAACGGAATGTCAACAAATTCTTGATCAAGACTTAGTATGCTGTCAATCTCAAACAATCAACCAGATTTCATCAATAGTTGTCACCAGTGAATGTATTGCTGAAGAAACAGCTAAAGATCCATATCTATCAAAGCTACTGGTTAGCCTGCAAAATGGTACATACGACAAGGAACCAGAATTCACCATTTCAAAAGGAGTGATCTTCAAAGGCGATCGAGTCTATATTCCAGAGTCCCTCCGTAAATCAATCCTTCGGGAACTTCATCATACACATATAGGGATAGTGAAAATGAAACAGCTATCACGTCGTTATTGTTTTTGGCCATCTATTGACAAAGATATTGAGCACATGGTCCGTTCGTGTGAACCCTGTGCAACAAACCAGAAGAAACCAGGAAAAGTCCCAACTCAGCACTGGGACCCACCAGAGAAAAATTTTGATAGAATCCACATAGACTTCGCAGGTCCAAAAGATGGATATCAGTTCTTAATTGTTGTAGATGCTCTATCTAAATGGCCAGAAGTCCGTATTTTCAAGGACGCTCCAACATCAGAATCAACTATAATTGGGCTAGAAGAGGTGTTTAGTCAACATGGCTACCCTCTGGTTATGGTATCGGACAATGCATCAATATTACAAGCGAACATTTTCAATGTTATGCCAAGCAGCATGGAATTCATCAAATCAAAATCGCTCCTCTACACCCATCAACAAATGGTCTAGCCGAAAGATATGTGCAAATTGTGAAGTCAAAGCTAAACAAAATGGAACTAGAAGGCACATCTATCCAAAATAAAATCAGAGAAATATTACTATATTTTCGAGCGACTCCTCTTGCGGACGGACTGAGTCCGGCAGAGAAGTATCTCAACCGGCGACTACATCTGCGATTAGATGCGATCAAACCTAATACCATCAAGAGAAATCAAGATAGAACTCCTGTGAAACGAAACTTCTTGGTAGGAGACAGAGTCCAGTTAATCTACTCTTATGTTTTGAAAAAACCTATTTGGAAATTTGGAACAGTGACTGCATGCTTAGGAAAACTCCACTATACAATCAAAGTGGATAACGATCGAGAGGTCACAAAGCATATTGACCAGCTGAGACCAACACAAATTGTAGCTCATCAACCAGTTCAGAGAAAGGTTACCTTTGACCTTCCCGAAACAGAGAAACCAACATCAGTGTTAACAGCACCTGCGCCATCAACCTTGAGCGATAATGAGAGACAAGCTACCAGTATATCAACACGACCAGTGCGCCATAGGCAGTTACCCAAGAGATTCGAGAATTTTCAAGTGTATAAATATTAAATATTTTCTCTCCATTTTGGTCTCTCTCTCTTTTTGTTCAAATCTAATTGCTAAAAATGTAATTATTAGCAATGTTATCTAAACTTTATTTTATTTATTTATTTTTTTTTCCTTTTCTTCAAGTCTACTTGCTAAATGTAATTTATCGATTTTATCAACCTATATAACATGCCAAAGATTTTCTTTTACGTGGGGGAGAGTGTACTGTATGAACCTCCGCTAGAAATGACAACACTGCTAAAATGTAAATACCTATCTAATATCATATGTTACCTATCAATTCAGTATGTATGAATCTGTATCAACGTTTCAACGTATCTATCAATAAAATATCAAGTGGTCTATCGAATATTCTTTTCCTTTTCATAATCATACATAACACTTACCCACTGCCAAATTGTGAAGGTGTCACTGTTGCAACAGCGCTGGTGGAAAACTGAATCTCGAGGTTTGGAGTACCTCTGGAGTTACACTCAGACCAGGGAAGAAACTTTGAATCCCAGGTATTTGGAGAAGTGGCTAAGCTGATGGGATTGAAGAAAACTTGTACAACACCACTCCACCCACAATCTGATGGTATGGTCGAGAGGTTCAACAAAACAATAGACCAATTCCTATCCAAAGTAATTGATAGTGACCAGCGAAATTGGGACAAGCTACTTCCATTGTTCCTGCTAGCCTATTGGTCTTCAATCCATGAGAGCACCAAAGAAACACCTGCAAAAATCATTTTTGGAAGAGAACTTCAATTGCCGTGTGATTTAGAGCTGGGCACCCCTCCACAGCCACCTCAAGAAGTCAAGCCATTTACGCAAGAACTGCAGGACCGACTTAAGCAGGTACATGAGTTGGTCAGAGGAAATTTAGAAGTTGCTAGCGACCGGATGAAGGCACGCTATGACATCTGTGCAGATGAAACCAAGTTTGAACCTCAGGATAGGGTGTGGTTCTACAACCCACAGAGAAAGAAAGGGAAGAACCCAAAATTACAGTGCAATTGGGAAGGACCTTGGACAGTCGTGAAGAGAATCAACGATGTCATCTATCGCATCCTACAGGACAGAAAGTTCAAAGTGGTCCACCAAAATAGACTAGCTGTATGGAGTCCGGCCTTTGAACGGGACGTTCAAAACTGAGGAGGGGAAAGTGTGGCGTTCTGCTATGAAGGCGCAAGTACCAAGCTTGCGCATGCCGCTAAACTTTTAATAATAGCAGAAGCCGCAAGGAAGCGTACTTATCGCTTAACTACTTTGCCGCTTAACTACTTTGCCGAATGCGCGCAAACAACCTGGAACATGCTCGATTGATTGTAAGGGCTCTTGCATAACCTGTTTGCCGTTCTAGAAGAAATCTCGAGAATTCCGGAATTAAGGGTGAGACTATAAATAGCCGGCAGCAACCCGATAAAGCGATTCTTAAAAGCGATAGTTAACGTGTTCTCGTTCTTTAACGCGATTGTGTTACAGTTTAACGGTGTTTAGAAGTGTTGTACTTGCGGTACCAGTAATAAAGCTCGGTTTTCGTAATTGTTCTTTATTATTGGCGTCAAGAGATATTCAGTGACTGGTAGAACGTCACAGTATATTTTGCGCTCCCTTATTCTCCCATGGTAAAACAACGTGAACAAATCAAAAATAAAACTCAAAAAATCGCGTAAATGAAATGAAAAGTATCTTCTTTTAAATACAAAAAAATTAGCTCGCCAAACATTTGCAAACAAAAACTGTACGAGTTGATGTAACCACTTGTTAAAGTGTTAGGCGCGCGCCATCAAATCGTCGACAGACAGCAGGACGCTTCTAGGTACAGTACCCTTGGCCATGGTTACCTATTCCCCCTATAAATTAGGAAGTTGTGTTAAGGAGGGTTGAATGAACCTCGCAACATAGTAACAAACAATTAACGCAAATTTTCATTTTTTGAATTTTGTCCAGCTAGAATTGCATTTCGGACCATAGTGCAGTGTAGGCAGCCAATATCCCTCTCTGCGGAGAGTAGACTCCAGGAAGATTCCTCAGTAATTCAATGTGATGATTTAATGTGATGACCTTACATGATCACATTGTGTAGCAGAATGTTCGAATGAAGTATTAACTATCGAAACCTTTACGCGACTCTCAATAATGATTTTTAAGTATTTTCTGATAGCTTAGCCATGGGTTTGTACATCGTCCATCTATCTCCGAGGTCTTGGTCGATGTGCCTTGGGATAAAATCTTCACTTCCTTTAATCCTCGCTCTGTCAGTTATAAATGCTGATATGAGGACGATATCCCACGTCTGTGGACTGGACCCATCACTTAATGTTTTCAAAATTTTATTTTATTCTCTCAAAATGAACTGGCAACAAATCAACTCTTTTGATCTCACCAGCACCCTTTATAATGGACAAAATTGCTTTGGTATTTTTTGCGCACATCTGTTGTTATTGATATCATTTTTCACAGCTTGTCATCCCTCTCACAGATATGTCTCCTAGCTAGTTATCCAGGATTGCCATCACAAAAATTTGCGTTTTGTATAATTAGATCAATATTGACATTGACAAACTCACTTTTTACTCCCGCAATCTGACTTCTATACCCGTCTACGCGGTAAAGAAATATAATGGGTCCGTTCTTATTTTGTCGATAATCTTTTTCATATTGATGTTCGGTATTCCTTCAGTTGGATGATACTTAGGTACATATTCAAACTAACATACTTCTTCGGATTAACGAAAAATTGTTGACTCGTGGATACAAATTACTTAAGTCAGTAACAAATAGTCAACACTACTATTCACGTATTTTCATAGAAAATAGTCAATCAATTTGTGGGCATCTGGCGGTTTAGTCACTCTATACTACGCTGTACGCGGCAATATTATCGTGAAATTAAGTACCCGTTCCGAATATTATCTTGTTCTATGGAAGGAATACTCAGAAATTATGAAAAACCCATTCCTCAATATTCCCAGCCACAGCGCAAAAACGTTATAACAGATGTCAGCCACTATCGTACCATTTTGCCAACCTCCTACCACTCCCCATAAGACAATGTGTACAATGTACATGTTAAAATTTTGACAGGGATTATATTATATACTGTCAAGAGACTCTTCCCTAGTAAGAATTGAACAGCAGATTTGACAACGTTTTGGCCGCGTGGCGTGAAATTGCCACTTTTTGAAGAAAACGCTGTCGTTACGCGGCCGAAACGCTGTCAAATCTGCTGTTCAATTCTTTTTGACACCTTTCTGACATCTTTCTTTTAGAAGAATAGGACACGAGTTGCAGACAGATGCCACCCTCTTCCGCGGCGGACACCTGGTAGGTAGTATCCTATTTCCTTTGCATGTTTACAATCGTGATTATTATTTTGACCGTCATTTTGACTGAATTTTGGATATTTAATTTCATTTCTCGTGATATTAATTTTATTTCTCGTGATGTTAATTTTATTTCTCGTGATACTTGTTATCCAGACATCAGTTTTCTGAATTCCGTTCCAATCCTGCTCTTAAAGAACGGCGGAAAAGGTGCGTGCTACAAAACTAGATACGCAAAAAGGCACTATCCATGCACGTACGGTTCAGAGTACAACTTCCTCCGCTGGCTTATAGCCGAGTCAAAGAAAAGCTAATATAAAACGATTTAGGCCTATAGAGATTAAGATACCAGGTTCTTGCGACGTACAGAGCGAAATCTGAGATAGTTTCAGCGATTATATCAGGGGCGGATTAACGGAGGGAAACAGGGGGAACGCCCCCCCCAAAAAAAAACTGAAATTGTAAAATTTTTGAACAATGGATTATCCTCTCCCCAAATGTACCCGTAAATCCGCCCCTGTTATATTCATTGAGAAACGCTAAAAGTTTTCATGAAAGTTAAACAACTGAAAAATGAAGAATTTTTCAAATTTTCCAAACAGTAAGATGTTTGTTTCTTGGAGCTGTCGAATTTTCGTCAACTTTAACGTCTCTTAATCTTTGAAAATGAATAAAAGTCTTAATGAAAAGCGTCCGGAAAAACGGCCCTTTTGTGCTTGGAAAATGCTCGATTTCTGTACAGTGTTGCGCCGATCGTTTTTGCTTTCCATTTTTACTTTCCGCACCTATTAATTGATGCGGAAAACAAAAATGTGCTGTCGTTCTGTTCTCCCTCCTTCTTCCTAGCTCGCCATAGCTCTCCCCTCCAGTTGTTGCGCTTCTTCGTCTTGCGCAGTTCTCCAAGTCCTCTTTTCATCGCTCGTGATGAATGCCGTTGAGATTTGAACTCACGTCATTTGCTTCCGAAATCCGAAGCCGTCGCTCTAACCACTAGACCACCATAGACCCCTAGAGAATACGATGTTATTTGACTATGAATATAATGCGAATTTCTCATCATTGGTAACTGGGGCGCGTTCTGAAACCATCAACCGTTATGATGAAAATGTACGGGAAGAAGTTCCTGTCACCCGATCGTCACCCAACGTCGCCGTACTCTGGAGCACGGGAACATTTTCGTCGCCCGGCGACATTTTGTCCGCTCACATGAACGTTTTGGAACGCGAAATCGTTACGATCACGAGAAGTGTAGGCGTGGATACCTAGTAGAGTTTTGGAACGCATCGGACGATATTTATCGCCGAACGTTGTCCGGTAACGTTAGTTAATGGTTTCAGAACGCGCCCCTGAGGTCGGTAGTGAATGAAACGAACGAACGAAGAAGCAAAAAACTGCGGCTGAGGGCCGTTTTTCAAACGCTTTTCATTAAAACAGTGTTCGATTGCGTCACTCGCTTCGCTCGCTCCGCAAACGTCGCACTCGTTAATCGCTTATTTTCCGCCTCTGTTGCCTAATATACTATTTCGAGATTAAAATACTTCTCTATAAGAGTTATTATACTCTGTTCAAGTTAAGAAAGGGCCAAAAGAACGTTGAAAGTTATGTTACTTCAGCAGTTTCTACAAAATGGTACAAACATTCTGCATTGGTTTGTACCATTAGTAAGAAACAGTACGAACTTATACCCTTTCTTGGGTAGCCCTTTCTTAACTTGAACAGAGTATAGCAATATATTCCTATAAGCTTACACCTACACCTATAGATATATATGTGACCTGGGCTATGGAAAGGAGACTACGGTGGTTTTTTTTACGGGATCAATTTTGCTGATATCGGAGCGCAAAAAGGACTAGCCTCCTTTCCCTAGCCCAGGTCACATATGTCTACAGCACGCATCCTCTAGACACTACACTGGTGGCTACTCCTCAGCCCAATATTCCAATAGATCGCTCTCAAACTCGAATGGTTCAAATTTTCGCCCAGTTAGATTCGTAGATCTGAAAATAAATACCAAAGTGGGCAAAATACACTACATGGATCTCTTTTAAGTCAATTTTCTACAAATATTAAGGTTTTGGGATGAAGGTGCTCCGTAAGCAACAAAAAAAATAATTCTCCTATTATTTGTCAGATATTGAAAATGAAGCACCAAAACAAATACTCTAAACAATAATACCAGAAACTCCTATCTAGATACATTGAGCCCTTCTGGTCACGCGACGCACCATCTAGCACCGTGGTTAACCTTATTTTGGATTATCGGAACTCATAATGAGTGAGTGAGGTGTAACTAGAGCACTGGTATTGAAAACGGGTTTTCAAGTTGTACAAATCTACTTTAGTAGTTGCTTTTACATTGCGACATAACTGATGATGGGATAACACTCGAAGGTACTCTCGTATGGAGTTGACAGTGGTGAACGTCACTACCACATGCAAACCATGTACACAAATTCATAGTCACGACTGTCGCAACTGACTTTAGTTCCATTCTTTGCCGTTAGTCACTTGTGACCACAAAATTGACGAGAGTTTCTGTGTATAATTATTGTGTAGAGTATTTGACCAAAAGACGTATTGGAGATGACTAGATGAGTTACATGTGTTTGAAGAGTGTACTCTGTAGGATATGCACGTATTTCATGTTTGTTTCAGAAGCATCTACACGGATGAGAGTTTCTTTATTGAAATACTTCCTGAATAGGGGACCAAAAAATTATCTTCTTGATTCAGAGGAAAAGCGGGGAAGAATAGTGAAAAGATAAAGAGGAAAATTAACAGAAACTGCGTTTGAATTCGTTCTGTAGAATTCGAGAAATTGAATCACAAAATCAAGGCTTCAGAAAACAGAGTGTTATTTTCGGAACACCGCGTAGTCTAATATAGGCATATCGGTGAGCACGTGTGACGTCACTGAATCGACGCTGTCACAACTGCCGATGGGAAGTTATTTGGAAGCTGGAAGTGGAAGTCAATACTCAATAGCATATCTCAATCTTTTTTTTTTTTTTTTTTTTTTTTGTATGACACCACTGCATATTTTGTTGGAAGTTGGAAGTGGAAGCTGGAAGTTATTCGACAGAAGCGCTCAAGAAGTGGAAGCTGGAAGTTGGAAGCTACAACGCGAGAAGTTGGAAGTGGAAGTTGGGGAAAAAAAAATGGAAGTATACTCTGTTCACATTAAGGAAGGATAGAAATATGACCTTGAGAACGGAACGGTAGATTAAAATTACCCGGAGCGTTCCGTTCTCGAGGTCATATTTCTATCTTTCCTTAATGTGAACAGAGTATAGTGGAAGTTTTATCAATCGACTTGACTGCCGTACAAAGCTGCATTGACGTAACTGCAAAACCACAATTAGGAAAATAGGGCTTTTGACATTACCTATTAAAGCCTTCAGGGAGTCTTATTACTGCTGATGGTCATTTTTCAGATACTGTAACTTACGTCAAGTCAACGTTGTACGGCAAAGCAGCCGTAATAACTGCAGGTGTTTATCAAAGTGTCGTTTTTTTTTTTGCGATACAGCTTCAATGTATGTCTCCTGTTCTATCAAAGATTTCTCGTTTCTGTTTTTTGTCCTTTTATATTTATAGGTATATCGGACTATATGCACTAACAATTATTTTAAAAAATTCTGAAACTTCTTCCTACCCTCTTCAGGTCCAGCAAAATAATGATTCATTGGGGATGAATCGAAACGCAAATAATATTATTACGTATCATAAATGTAGATGTACGCAGGGTTTACTGTATCATTGTTGTTGGAACGACAGCATTAATCATTATTATTTTTCCGCAGGCGAATATCTCGTCAGCGAATTTACTGCCGCGCAGGAAGTGCGAAAATACACAACAGATTCTTTCAAGAACAATGAACAAATAAAAATAAAAATAATAGAAATAATAAGAAGGAAGAATGAGAGAGGAGAAAAGAGAAAAGACCACGTATTATGATAATCATCGTGCACGTAAAAAAAAAAAAAAAAAACTGTAGTAATACCTAGTAGAAACAAAGAAGAGATACATATAGGGTTACCTCCAACTCTTCTCGATTTAATATAAGTCAAACGAAGTGCATTCAGCAAATCATTACTATAACATCAAAAATAATAATAATAATAATAATAATAATAATAATAATAATAATAATAATAATAATAATAATAATAATAATAATAATAATAATAATAATAATAATAATAATAATCAATAATAATGATGATATGATACGATTTTGGCAGGTGATTAATAACCTATCATACGCGGCTAGGAGCGTTGTCTCGCGCTGCATCCGGACCACAACCACATCGCATAGGGGAAATTCGCAATCGCACGTTACGTCGTAATCATCGCTTCTCAAGCTTATCGCTCTTCGAGCCGCGTAGGTGTATGCGTGCGTGTATTACTTACATACGTCGCATCTCCATCGCATGGAAGTGAAGAAAGTTGAAAGAACGTGGCGTTTCCACATCTGTATCGACGTCTCAGTTTTTCCACGCTAGTAACCTGATGATGAATAATTAAACTTGATTGTGTCGGCCAAATGGAGTATAATATTACGTAGCTACAATCCAAATCTTGGGATCGCAGATAATTGTGATTCACGGATTACGAAATCGGAAGGAAGTGACAATATCACTTTTCCCCATTACATTGATATCATCGATCGCGTTAGACTGTCTAATTAGTGCACACCGAGCTGCGGTTTTGGTTTTTTATACAAACTGTGCAAATTATTAATTTCCTTGTTTTTCGTTTTGCTATATTTTTTTTTCTCATTCTTTGTGTTTGTTTTCTTCTCTCAGATGAATCAAACGCGCAAGTAATATTTGAAAACTTTTGGTACACAAGGGAATGTATTGGGTATAGTGGTCAAGTTCTTTTGTATCATTTTTTTTTTTTTTTTTTTCGGCTGTCTTTTTCTCGCTCACTCAATCGATCAATCGTTTTTACTCTTTAATTTGCCTAAATTATGAGCTTCCGTGAAGTTGGTGATTCAAGTAAAAGAAGTTTGACGTTATCTTGGTCTTGGGCACCACAATCTGTTTTGTTAGTAAAAATCTTTGTGCTCGTAATCGTGTTTGACTATACACTCTGTAAGCCGACAACGAAAATAGAACGTCCACCAATATACGACAATGTGGTAAGTACCTACTAACTCGATTACTGTTCTGAATCTTTGTAGGCTAATATCAGTGTAGAACCATTTTGAGGTATGGGCGAAACAACTTATAAGTGACACCAGAGCGTTACAAAATCAGCTGAGTGAGCACGAGAAAGCGGGAAAGAAAGGGTGATCATGGCGATGAAAAAATCTGTAGTCCTCAGTAAAGGAAAAATGATTTGTACGTAACTGCTTTTTTAGTCTGAATTGATTATAATTCAATTTTTTAAAGTTACTCCAATAAAGTTTAGGGTAGACTTCGCTCTAATTGGATAAATACGTATTAAAGCTTTCATTATCGATTCTTTTATATACGTTCTATTTGATCGGAAAAAAAAAAAAAACCATTTGAAAGTTCACTCAGTAAGTAGTCTAATGTTGAATTGTATATGTTACGCCCAAATTGTGAAATAGCTTAATCTGCGGAATCGGCAGAAAAATTGACCATTTCATGAAATGAACGACCTCTTTGCCTGTTCCGTGAAATGACCATATCTCCTGCCTATACCGCGGAATGATCAGAAAAAATGAGTCATTTTCCGTAATTGAGACAGATTATCTCTGCTCATTACGTGAAATGAGAACTGGCTTTCCGCGGAACTATGAAAATGAACGAAGCTATGTTACTTTTTCAAATGTAACGAGGAATTCGCCTGTATCTGCTGTGTAGGCAAAACCTATGCCTTTTTTTTTACTTTTAGCTTACTCGATTCATTATCTTCAGACACTTCTTGTCGACTCCTGATCTAAAGAGAATGTCGAGTCATCTTGACTACTGACAGATCAGTATTATTCATTCATGCGATTGCAAGTGTTTTGTGTTTTCTTGTTGAATGCTCGTGTTCTTTTCACATATTTACTGGTGACTATGGATTTAACTTGGACGGAGGCAAAAGATAGAGAGGCTGTTCGTATTCTAAACTTACGAGGCTGGTGTGGAGAAGAATCGTTGGTATTATCATGTACGTGAGAAATTTGAATTGGTTGAACTGGGTGGACTGCGACGTGTTCAAAAAAAAAAAACGTGATGGTAAATTGACGGCGACGAAGGAGTCGTTTACGGATATCATTCGAGACGTGCATACGGCAATAGGTCACAAGGGAGAGACAAAGACGTTCAAAAAAATCCAAGAGACGTGTGCCAACGTCACAAAAGGAGCAGTGAAAACGTTCATCGAGGTGTGCAAACAATGCGCCGGGAAGGCAAAGAAGAAAAGTGCCCGGAATGTTGTTGTTTGACCCATTTTAGCATCCTCCTTGAATGAGCGAGGTCAAGTGGACCTTATAGATTATCGTACTGAGCCAGACGGGGACTTTAAATGGATCATGCACTATAAAGAGCACTTGACTAAATTTTCAGTGCTTCGACCTCTAACTCAAAAACTCGCGGTATTAGTTGCAAAAGAATTATTCGATACTTTTATCATCTTTGGCGGCCCACATCTACTGGCAGTCAGATAACGGGCGTGAAGTCACAGCAAACGTGATCACGGAGTTGGCATCATTATGACCGAAACTGGTATTGATAAATGGTCGCCCACGGTACCCCCAAAGTCAGGAGTCGGTTAAGCGGGGAAATGCATCTACGAATGTTGCACTTGTATCGTGGATGCGCGAGAATTGTGTGACGCTTTGGACTGTGGGGTTGCCATTTTCGTTCAATGGGGGATGAACCAGACAGAACACGCGGCCATTAAGATGACTCCATACAAAGCCTTATTCGGAGAAAAGGCACAAATGGGTCTCTCAGCAACACTGCCGCTGGAATTTCTGTGTGAAATCACACCAGGGATGACGGAAGAGGAATATGAAGAACTTGTAATGGACGCACCTCCTGACACTTCACCTAATCTCGTGGGTTACTGTTCAAGGCTGATATTTTTGCGATGTAAAAATAATGGTAAGAATTTTGTTTGCAGGATGAAGAATGCATTCTTATTGATTTACCAACTGGGTTATTGACCTTCACCATTACGGAAGTATCTACTTCTGACTTGGCAGAGTTGACAGACGCTGGTACATTGGTTCACGTTCTCAAAAGTGAGCAAGAAGAAGGTGAACCGTCAGTGACCGTACCGACTAATGGTATATTGAGAATGGCTATGATCCACAACTTCAAGAAGAAATTAATAGCTTAGTGAAACAGACAAAACTGTTGCTTGAATTAGAGAACGTTAGCACTCCATTCAGACATTGAATGAAAGTCAGTAAGTGTGGCTTTTAAGAAACTTTTTTTGTTGTAGGTTGCATCTCCAGTTGTGATAGACCAGATTTGTACTATCGCTGTACGCACTATTATGGGATTTTCCCATATCTCTCGCCGCTATCGCGTCGACGGACCGGGTGGTGGTTGAGTGAAGCAGTTCAATTCGATAGCTAACATAGGCTGCACGTTTTCGAATTCGTAAGAAAGTAAATTTGTACACGATCTTATGGTCAGCTTAGACCAGTGAAATTAACTAAATTTAAAAGAAAGGAATCCGTCTTCTTATGTGAATTTTTTTTTTCATTTCTTATCTGAAAATTATAAACCTAATTAAATACAGAGAAGAAATTCTCTTCTCGACCAGCTGATTCGTTATTTCGTTCCGGAGTTTTCACCAATTTATCGGTCGTGCGGCGGTATAAGATAACATCATCAATCGTTCCGGAGCCGTATCACCACGTGCTTCATTCGATCACTGCGCGGTCATCTGTGGTAGCGACGAGAAGATACTTCATCTATTCTCCAGACACTTATTGATCCAGAAGTATTGTTATTTCGTTAAATATATTTAGCATTCGTATCTACAGGTTAGTATAATTATTTACGAGTTACTCAGTTACACCTAGTTGGGAGTCGTTATCACTAGCCTTAATTAAGAGCACATCCGGAGCGATATGAGACCGGTTAGAGATTCTGGATGAAATTTGGTCTTATTGTGATGATGGTGTAAATTATAGGAGGGAAACGAGAACGGAAATGAATTGTTAGACGGGATGCAGTCTTCGTATTTCGAAGCGTGATGCCTTGACACTCACTCAGATGTAAGGGAAGGGGAGAGGGAAAATTTTTGATCGTTTTTTTTTTTTTTTTTTTTTTAGTTTTCTCTTTGTGTTTGGGTCGGGAGTGTGGTGATATTTTCTACCTCCTTTGCCTCTAATTGATACCTCTCGTCAATGTGTCGGAATTTTATTCGATTATTCGTCCTAAGATTACTGAGAAATCTAACCCTGTCTAGCCTAAATTTTTTCTGTACACATGTCCATCCTGGTGATTTCACGTCTGGACATGCTCTATTACCGCGAGCTAGCCGGTCGTGTGAGTTAGTAGCATTAGTGTACTGCGCCTTGCTTGGTGGCAATCGTGCAGGGGAGTTTTGGTCTGTCCGTATTAAGGCAGGTCCACCCCGAGGATTGGAGCAAGGTTACCACGCCCTGTCCGGGGATGTTGAATTTCCAGGTAGGACTGTGACTTAGGAGACCTCCGATCTTCGTAGCTTTCTTTTCTTACACTCTCGAACATAGGAAACAATGCTCATCCTTCGACAGAGCGGAAGCAGTTTAATTTAACGTAGTGCGGTATGCCGATGGTTCTTGGATCACGACACAGTCAAGAAGTACAACGTAAGAGAGAGAGGGAAGAGGATGACGAAGAAGGTATGGAAAATACCCCCGAACATCCTGCGGTGCAGCGACGTCGATTAGCTGCGAAGAAAGCGCAAAGAATGATTCGCCGAGGCCAAGGCATTCTCCCGACCCTGAAGGTTGGAGATAATGCTTTGTTAAAAATACCTGAATTCGATAGAGGCCGCGCTGACCCAGCAAACATGATAGTCGTCGTTACAGCGATAGAGGATGGGGAAGTGATAGTTGGGACGAAACATGGAGTTCTGGACCGCCGGTTGGAGCGGAATGCGCTCGACGCGACAAATCCGTCCTTGTCGATGACGCACCGAACACTCGCCTTTCACTTCGTGAGACGGTAAAAGCAAACTCTGTGGGGTCCGGGCAGGGCTTTCGGCGTTGTACGTGCCGACAGAACTGTGAAAATAACAGATGTACCTGTTTTAAAAATAATAATATTTGCAGTTCGTCATGCCAACCAGGACGTTCTTGTAAAAATCATGATTAATTATAATTATTTCACTAGATTATTTGTAACAAAGCCTCACTTGGGCTGAGAATTTCAATATTATTATTATTATTATTAGTATTATTACAAGTATTTACTTACAACAAAGCCTTCGGGCTCATTTCTAACTAGCTTACATGATGTGCGAAAAATATTAGTAATTGTACGTCATTATTAAAAATTAATTAATTACACAATTTGGGCATGCGAGATGATGTAACGTTTCCATGTAGACTGCTTATTTCATGGATTGATCAAAATATGTTGCCCGGTACGTGAAATACGCGGGTGCAACTGATCATTCCATGGAACAGGCAAAGGGGTTCTTCATTTCATGAAATGGTCAATTTTTCTACCGATTCCGCGGTTTGAGCTATTTCATAATTTGGGCATAACATATACCTATTGGGAAATATATAATTGCACATAAAAAAAAGTGACTTCAGCGCAATGCACCTACACCATAAAAGTGTATAGCTGAACAAAATTTGAAGTGTAATTCACATAATGAATCCTTCACAATATTTTAAACCATATGCGCTCATATTTTAATGAAATTAACACAACGCCTTGACGCAAAGGAGTTTTTCATTTACAAACCTTTTCGCCTTCTCCTCCTTTCATATGCAATATTATTAACCTACAGATAGTTGAACTTCTTGTCGCCTTTTCCTCACTTGATCTGCAATATCATCAACTTTTGAAGTTTCTTCAAGTTGAAAGATGACCAACATTTATGACTCAGTGATTCAAGATTCTTTTGGGAAGAAAGTGTTCTGTATACAGTCTGCGTACAATCATTCATACTTTCTTTTAGTCTAGAAGTGCGTGACAGATAGTGAAGTTGTGTTTTTCAAAGACGCATTACTGGTATTTACTCGCGTTATTCGTATTACTCGGTTCCTTTGTTGCATTATGGATACTTCGTATCTCGAAGATTTTCGCTGTTCAGCATCTGACGACGATCTTAGTGAAGACGAACTGAAGCCGAAACGCAGAAGACAGACTCGAGCACGTCGTCATTTTGGTGAAGACATGGTCCGAGCGTCGAGATCCTCAATCAGTGAACTGTGTGCACTACGCTGAGAAGCCTACAATTCCGTTGAAACTGTGGACATCAGCCTACCAATGGGCAACAGAAAATCGAGCAGTCCTACAGCGAACCGACTGTCATAGTACTCACTATTTTGTGGGTTCCTCGACCTTGCAAGAGCCGCTGACTACCAAATTTTTGTCTGCCGCCGAAAGAGTGGAAGGAAAGTGGAAGAATTTCCACGAGTTTCAAAAATATGGCAACGGGATCTGGAACGTCTTCCTACATTCAACAAGCCTCGATAGTTCTACTTGTACGTGCCCGTATTCCTTCAAACATGCAGAATGTAAACATTCGTTGGGAATGAAAATAAGGTTGAAATTAGTGCCAGTACCGCAGGAAGCCAAAAATATACCCCTCAGCCAACGTCGAAAACGTGGCCGACCATCAAAGGCAAAGCAAGCCTTATTGGTGCAGTAGGTACATGGATCACAGTAAAACTAAGAATAACATATTTCAAATTTTTTTAATGGGTTTTTAATAAATTTTTCTGTTCGATTATTTTTATCTAGTTTAATACATTTTTATATTGCGCATGTTTTCATTTTTTACGCGTTTTTTATTATCTTTATGTGAAATGTTCAATATCTTGTTGCAACAAATTTTTTTCTGTTTTAAAGACCTGATTTTTATGTGTTTTTCTCCTTTTTTTGTGTGGCTTTAAATGCATGCCATACCTATTTGCTCATGATCACCGTTGCATTATGCAGGGCGGCCATCATTTGGTACTCTCAACTTTGAAATGAGACATTCACACGACTGTGGAAGCCATGTGGTGGCCTGGGTTAATTGTAGTAAGTACTTTGACTATCTTGTATCATAATGAACTGAACATAAGTCCAGAAATCGTGGCTGCGCGATGTGATTAAAAAAGGGGAATATATCACAGCATTTGATTAGAATGTTATCAGTCATCACAATAAATGGAAGAAACGAACATTAAAATGACAAAAGAGCAGTATTTAAAATATTCAGCATTATTAAAATATGTAGAACGATACATGAAATGTACCATCATTAGAATGACAAAGTGACATTATGTAGAAAAGTTATGGGAGTTATATTTTATTTCCTCAAATTTCGAAATACGCTTTGTTTTCGATTAAGAACGCTACTAGAAAATTTATCTAGAAATTTCAGCTTCAAAGAATTATTTTTGATTCACTTATTCAAGTTCAAAGTTGTACAGCGTCTTATGGGAATTTCAATGTTTTGCCAACTCTTTGCCAACTCTGATAAGCGATCAATCACAAATATTTAACACGCGTTAAATGGCCAGCACGACATCTAGGTTCTTTATTATATATCTGCGTTCACAGTACACCTCAAAAATCCTACCCAAGTGCTTCAGTTCCGACAATATCCACCAGATGTCGGCTACTCCACTGTCGAGTCCAAATACTCAGCAAATTTGTCAAATATCTTCAATCTTCCTACTCTGCCTTTAACAGTATGTAACTGACGGTTACTTATTTTGCTTGACTTACTAGTTCCTGAGCAAGTGAAATACATTTCAACACTTACTGCTCGGTTACGCACTTCTAATGTTCACCTTTTACTGTGTTCATTAATGAACTTATTTTACTGCTTCATTGTGCGCTTCTAATGTTCGTCTGTTACTGTAATCTCTCAACTTGTTTACTGTTCCATCCTGCTTTCTTAATGTTCGCAGGTTACTGTGGAATCAGTCTTTTTTAATGTGCCGATAAATCCCACTCATGAAAAAATCAGGCCTTTTCATTGTTTTTTCACATGTTTCATGTCTTTTGTCTCACCGTACCCCGATTTTGAAGTTCGCGAGTACACCCACGACCGTGGTAACCCCCCTAAAGAGAGACCGTGCGCATGCAAATCTCTACCCGATAAGTGATTTAGACACTTGCGAGTAAACCCCGTGTGCGCGTGCACATCTCTACCCCATAGCTCAAAAAATATTTCTCATATTAGATTCATACGATACCAAGAAAGGGGGCGAACGAGCGGAGCGAGTGAACCCCTCGAAAGGCAATACCTCAAAATATTTCTCATTCCAGACTCATTCGGAAAGTAAGGGGCAAACGAGTATAATATCTCACAAACACTTGACCTAGTAGAAGCCTAGACTAAAATATTTCAAGGTGACTGATGAAATATAAGAGACTTGAAACATGATCTTCATTTATTTGGCTATGCCAGAAAATTTTTTTGTGTTTATACAAAAATTCTAAGGCTTAGCCTAATATACAGGATACTAGATACCGTTTGGGAAAGGGCGAAAGTGGACTAGCTCGCAGTATGCAATGTATCAGTATAGAAATAATTGTTGACATATTTCATGTCTTTGCGCTTCTTTCATACTATAGGTTTATTCCATGAGGAGATTTCGAATTAATCATCTACGTACGCTTCAAACTGACCCATTCTTCTACTCGTTCGATTTTCCGGAAATGTCTACATTCATTGACGTAACTCCTGGTCAACGTACAAAAATTTATACAGAATAATGCGATTGCTTTTACCGATCGTCGATGAAAAAAGATTACGAAAAACCATACGGAATGAGAAGCAGTATTGTAAGGAAGGGTACTGATGGTCAAGAATTAATTTCGTATGTCGTAGGCAAGAACATTAGACGGCCGCTGCCAAATCCAGATTAAAGTAACTTACGCATCGAGAAGTATAACGCAAGAGCAACAATTGGGGAGTTTAATAACATATTTTTGAATTTTTTAAAACCAGCTTGTACGCATTGCACAACGCATGAAAACAATAATATGCTGTTTAATTTTAGTAATTGCAAATTTTTTTCTTATGGCGCAGATGACGAACTACTGCGAAACGTTGTAAAATCTTTTTATGTAGTATTTTTCTGCAATTATTCTGCACAAAATTAAAACCTACCGATCGATAACATTATTCAAAGTTCACGTCTTCCTTTTCCATTTAAAAACATTTTTTTCCCCTATTCTCTCTAGATTAAAAACGTACATTCTGGTTTCTTCTTTTTTCGGCAAGCAAACCATAGGTATCTACTTTCTCTTAGTCACGTTTTTTGTAGATTTTCTTGTTATTCGCCGTCGCTTCATCTGGTTCCCTGGCCACAAGAGCGTCCCGAGTAACAAAAAAATTGACAAATCAGCCAAATAAGCAACCTATCACCCTTCAGCGATCTCTCCAAACACATTATCATATACATCACCCATGCCTGCTTCACTCATCAGTCTAACCTCAAATCCTATTCAAACAAGCTAGTCCAAATTAAAAATGTTCTCATCCCTGAGACTCCTCAAATCGACTCACTCGTTGCTTCCAATTCTTTTTAATGTAGTTCAAATCCTGTATACCTACCCTTATGTTTAGGTATGAATTTATTTCAAGGTATAGTGGGTGGGGCAAAATGATGTTACCAGTTGAATGAAAGTTTGCACTAAATTCAATCCAGCTCAAAATACGAAACATTGGATGTACACATCAAATGTACGACTTTCGCGGCATTTCGAAAATCAAAAAGGCCGGTATAAATACGCCAAAACAAATAATGAAGAATGAAAGAAAGAAAAAAAAAAAACGAAAAATGAAAAAAAAAGAATTTTAAATATTAAGAATAATAATAATGATAATAATAATAATAATAATTCGCTTGTGTGTCGCATGTGCAGCACCGCCCGTCATCCATAATGGAGTAGGTGCGGGATGCGTATGCATTTAATATTGTTTCCTCCAACACCGGAATCGACCCTTTCGGGTATAACTTCAGTGAAGGAGGAATCTCCTACGCGAACCCCCTCTTCTACTCGGCAACTGCCAAGTTGCTTTGACAACCGCCAAGCTGCGATGCCCCCCTGGCACGCACAAAAAGAACAGCACTAGAGAACACACTCACATCACAAAAACGACACTATCACATCACATCAGGCGTAATAAGTCGCTGTTGCGTGAATCTCACTGTATGGTGCTCGTTAGACATATTCGTATGAACAGTGAACGTACCGTAGTAAGTTCACCGGAATAGAGGACGCGGAGCAACCACATAAACGCGAGATTCTTTCAACAACTATAAAGGCCCTAACAATCTAGATGGTATCCTTCTTCCTCTTCTTCCTGCAGATCTGGATGTTGATGGTACACAGGTGTTGAGTAGGCCATAGCGTGGTTCTGCATTTGCCTATTCCATTCCTGGTCCATTTTCCTCTTCATGATGGTGGCCGCAAATGCAGACACCTGGTTCCATGCTTCTTCGGAACCTAGCATGGTGGGTACCAGGCTACTCGGGTCGAGCGCTTCATCTACCCCGATCTCTTGAAGAGACCGACTAAGCTCGTCCCGCTCACGCCTCACACTCAAATAAGGTGTGTTGTGGTCCATCATCCCGCCCTTGGTTACAGTGCGAACACGTTGCCTGCTCAACTTTCCTTAACTTCTCGTGAAGGTACTTGTTGAAGCAGCCATGGCCGCTTAACACCTGCGTCAGGTGAAAGTTCAGCTGACCATGGTGTCGGTTCATCCACTCATCAAGGTCGCGTATTAGCACACGGGTTGTCCATGTACCCAGCTCACTCTGGGCAATTCTTGCTTTCCACTTTACAAGCAAGGAGCGCCTGGCCTCCTGCTTGACCCGTAAAGCTTCTCGGTTGGTCGTTGTTCTCTTCTTTGCTTCGAACACCACCGCTCTCTCCTCAGCAAGGAGCTCGATTGGTGGTGAACGTGCTAATACACAAAGAGCCTCCGTCGAGACAGTGCGGTAGGCACTAACACACCTCAGCGCAGCTCTTCGTTGGATCTTTACCATCTCTCTTCTTCGGTATGGTGTCTTCATGCAGTCGGCCCATACTGGTGCACCATATAGGAGGATCGACAAGGCGGTGCTCATCATGATCCTTCTCCTTGCTTCTCTCGGTCCTCCCAGGTTCCTCATAAGGCGGCTTAGGTATCCAACTACCCGGCCCGCCTTTTCCGCTGCCATCAGGAAATGGTGCCTGAAGCTCAGCGTTGAGTCGAACCAGATGCCCAGGTATTTCATTTGCTTCTTGGTTTCAATTTCCACACCTCGCAGGCGAAAGGTGGGTGGCTTGAACTTCCGACGGGTCGTGAATAAAATGGCCTCCGTCTTACTTGCTGCTAGTTCAAGTCCAGCCGACTCGATCCAACGCGTCACATCCTCTAGGGCCCGGTTTACCCTGCTCTCCACCGCTACAGTTGTTAAGGCAGTACATACCACCAGGGTGTCATCCGCATAGCAGATAAGCTTAACCCGTGGTGGCAGCTTCACCTTAAAGATTCCGTTAAATGCGACGCACCACAAAAGCGGCCCAAGGACCGACCCCTGCGGCACCCCACAAGTAACAGGGCGCTTTACTGTACCAGCAGACATCTCTGCTTGGATTTCACGGCAGCTAAGATAGCTGCTGATCATCCTGAGCAGGTATGCGGGCACTCCTGCGTTCACAAGAGCTTCCAATATCATCTTCCATGGGATTGAATTGAACGCATTTCTTATGTCGAGGCTGACGGCTGCGCAAAACTGACGCATATCAATTGCTGACTTGGCTATCCTCTTCAGCCGGATCCCAGCATCTGATGTGCAGCGTCCAGTTTGAAAACCGTACTGGCTATCAGAGATTATATCTCTTTCCTTCAGATAGCTCTCCAAACGATTGGCTATCACTCTTTCTAGAAGTTTCCCAACATTGTCTAGCAGACAAAGTGGACGATAAGAGGATGGTAGACCAGGTGGTTTATCCTTCTTATCGATCAACGCTAGCCTGGCTTTCTTCCATCGCACAGGGAACAGTCCCCCAACAATTGCCGCATTGAATGTATCAACAAGCAGTGCTGGGTCAACGGAATGTATGGCGCTCCAGACTGGATTTGGAATCTCATCCGGGCCTGGAGCCTTCCAATACTTACCCCGCAGTCTATTGACTGCTGCATCAACCTCCTCGGTGCCTAGGAGGGATATACCATCCTCTTCTACTATTGGTAGCGTTACCATTGGTGGTGGCTGCTGTGGGAACAAGCCATCAATGATTTGACCCACAACATCCGGCTCCATTCGGCTCATTGCTGAGAGGCCTTTGAGCTTCTTCAGCACTAACTTATAAGGCTTTCCAAATGGGTCGTCATCCGCCATCTCACATAGCTCTCGCCATGCAGCACTCTTGCTGTCCTTGATGGCCTTCTTCAGCCTTTTACGAGCCAGCTGGTATTCGGGTGCAACCGCCCGCGCCCCTTCGCGGCCACTACTACGCTGGTATATCCGGCGCTGACGGTTGCACTCTTTTCTCAATTCGGCAATCTTGTTGGTCCACCAGTAAACAGCCCTCCTCTTCTTTGGTGGACCTTGCCTGGGCATGGCTACATCGCAAGCTTTGGTGACAGTCTTGATCATCCTCTCCGCTGCCACCTCCGCATTGCCTTCTTGCTCTTCTTCTTGATCCCATGTGAGAGCAAATGAAAATTTAATCTTTGTTACGCTCGATTGCATTTAGATAACGAGTTTTTTCCTATCATGATTTTAATTAACTTGTATGAAAATTTAATCTCCGTTACGCTCGATTTCATTTAGATATTGAGGTGTATAATTGATGAGTTTTATTTTCAATTTCGGAATATGAGATCATGTTTCCCTATTGAGTATCTTCACACTGTAGAATATGCATATAGGAAATCAGTTATCGTTTAATTATATTCAGATAATGAGGTGTATAATCGAGAATGAAAATCCAATTACCATGTGTTTACATCTGTACTTCATTCCATGGTGATGAGTGTATGAATTTTTCCTATCTTAGGAAAGTTAATTAACATGTACCTAGATAATAGAGTGTAGGTACCACAACACATCATAAATGAGGTAACATAAGATTAGGGTACCTAGTTCAACCATTATTTTACTTACGAGTATTCATCTTTCTAGGCCTACTTTAAAATTTTGTCAACTGTAATTCCTGCTTGTAAAATTTACCCAAAATTTCTTCTCCATCTAACGCTTTTATCGAATAAGTTATAGGATCCGTGTAGTGAATATCACTTACGAGGAATATTTCACTAGTCCACGAGCGTCTATATTTATTGTCAAAAATGTCTTTCTTTCGAGTTATTCGTACACGAGTACCTATCGTGAAGACTGGTTTATCTAACTTGAATTTCTCAAGAGGATACATTTGTTCTAAAATTTTTTTCTCATTTCTTTTGAAACTCGCTTCTCTAGGAGTAAAACCGGTAGTCCTGTGCACATGTCTATTATTATAATCGTCTATGATTGATGGTAAAATTTGTAGCCACTTATGATTTCCATTCACTTCAAAATGTAGCTTCAATTTACCATTGAAAGTACGATTAAAACGTTCGACGATACTAGATTTAATTTCGGAATATGTATGATACAATTTTATATTATATTTCTCCAATAGCTGAAGGAATAATTTATTTTTGAATTCTAAACCCATATCTGTATGAAGCATAGAACATTTCCGTTTACTCTCCACAAGTATTTTTTCAAAAGCAGCTGTCACAACTGAAGCTGTTTTCTTTTTCAGAGCTACACTCCAGACAAATTTTGACAGACAATCTATAACATTTAAGATGTACTTAAATTTGAGATTTTCTTTAGAGTATTGAGACATAATTAATAAGTCTGCAGCCCAGATAGAATCTATAGAATTTACAATAATTTTTCTAGTTTGAAATTTTTTTATCACACCTTTATGAAGTTCGCGAGCTTCAATCCATGGGTCGTTTTTGATCAATTGGGTCATTTTTCTTCCTGACCTTAGTTCCATTCTTCTTACATAAAAATAAACGGAGTGAGAAAAATTTAGTTTTGCACTCGCAGTATAATTTCTTATATTCAAAACACATGAGCAGCTAAGAATTTCAAACATAAATGACCACACAGAACCTGGTCAGTTTGTTGTTCTTGATCAGAATTATAATAAATTATATTATTATGTATACCCTTTTGTAAATATTCTTGTATCTCGATTGGAGGAGGTACCCCGAATGAATCGTAGTAATCAATTTCAGAGTCTAATTTTATATAACAAACCCAATGTGTACCGACACCTAATGAGGAGTCCAAGTTAACAATGGCTGACTCATTTGTACGTGGACCTGTTCTTGGTAACCTATCTCTCATGAAAACACCTCGAAAATATGGTATACTTAATTTCTTAGCGTATTCTTCAATCTCGAAATTATTCAATGGAGTATCTTTTTTTTTTTGGAAAATAATTCTTGAAGCAAACCATTACCTACTTTCTTCCTCTTACAAATACCATTACCACCGAGCACTTTTGGTTTCTTATTCAAGTACAAACCTCGACCTTCCAAAGCTTTATTGTGACGAATTCTTTCTTCAACTAATCGATCGTTGGTCTTCTTATTCTGGTAACTATTGTAAATGTTGCTAGTTAATGAACCAAGGGCAGCGAAAGCTGGGGCAGCTGCTAATAAAGCTGGTAAAAATCCACCTTGTTTAAAATTTTGAACCTGTTTAGCTGATAATTTCAGTTTAATTGTACGTTTACCTTCTTTCCTAGCTGTAGTAATTTTTTGTATTTGACACTTGGTCAAAGGAAGAGAAGTTTCATTTATTATAGAATCCTTAGTGCGAAATAAATTCACAATTATCTCAACAGGTTGTTTGTTCTCAGAAGCTGATAATATAAGATTTTTTTCCGATTCGTCTAAATTCAGAGGATATTTTGTATAACTCAAAGGTTTTCTTTTTTTGTTATTCAAACCACCGCCTAAAGCGCGCTTTGCTCGCATAACATTTGTAACACCCTAAGCCACTCCACGTTCACCAAGACTAGCTGATGGGTCTTTAAAACGATTCCAAGCCGCTAGTTCTAAATCCTTGTCTGCAGCGTGACGGTGGGCCAAGTTATTTGAGTTACTGTAGGCAATATCATGATGCATAGCTGCCTCGTCCAATTTATTTTTAGGTTTTATACCCTTCTCAAGACGTAAATCTAGGTTAGTACCAGGGCCAGCATATTGATATCCAAAAGGGATATGAGCTTCGAAGGGTAAATGATTAATTAAAGAATTTATTAACCCTTTACCTGTAACGGGAACGGGAAATAATTTCTTAATTGCTTCGTAACGTTTCTCTTCGTAATCCATAATGATAACTAACACGTAAAACTCGAACTCTATTTATACTCTCTCATATCTCACGTATTTCTTGTAAAATACTAATTAGTTCATTAAACAAAAGCGGGCTATTATTCCCCGATTTTAATTCACCGTATAATACATAAAATCGGTCTAGAATTTCCCACACATTGTCAAAGAACACGTATTGTATTTGTGTTGGTGAGTTTGTTAGAATTTTTCTGAGACCGTAACCAGTCTTCCTTGGAGGCGCATCATCTCCCATTTCCTCGGCTAATGATTTAGGTTTTGTTGGTGTACTATAATCAATTGTCGGCTCCATATACTTCAATACACCACGATTAGCTAGTATAGGTTTAATTATTTTTTTATATTTCAATCCACCGCTAGATTTTACTTTCGAACTGTGTGGGTCATTATTTACACGATAAGCGTATATACTCAGAAGAATTTCTTCATAGTTCCTCAAGTCAGTTTCATCAAACTTTTTAGGGTCTTTTAAGGTTAGGAGAGACCATAATCCGTCAGTTCCCTCATATTTTTGTCCATCTTCAAATACAAAGGCGTCATCTATTATACGGACAGGTTTGTTACCTATGTAGCAGTACCCATCTTCAAATCGAATTCCAAAGGTAGTATCAATAGCCTTATTTTGCGAGGCATGTAAATTCAAGTATTTAATAGCTGTTGGTCCAAATAACTCCTCAGCCTCCTCTTTTAATTTCTCTTTTATCTCACCCGGTTCCATAGGTATTTGTAGAATTTGTGTTGGATGGTTTTCTAATGTAGTTTTTATATCGTGAAGAGGTTTAATAATAGGTCTATATTCATCTTCGAGTACTCTCTGACGAGTTATAAAACCTTGTCTAATTTCCTCATATTTCCGGCGTAAAGCATCCCCAGTTTCTAGATAATCTTTTAATAAGGAATCCATATTTTTGTGAAATTTTTTTACTAACAAACACTCTATGTATAGGTACATCTAATTTTTTTGTATAATTTTCTTTTCTGTCTTCCCTTCCTTAGTTGAGGAAGGTGTAATTATTTGTACAATAACTTCTTTCTTGGTCAAAATTTTACTCTTATACACATCGAGCTTTCCACTAGCTAGAGTTTCACTGACCGATTCAAACTCATCCTGGTGGGTTTTCATATAATTACGGACATTATTATTGGTATCATCATTCAGAATAAAGAATATACCTTTACCCTTTGAAAATAAACTGTCTTCTTTTTTCACAGCTACATCTTCGTTGGAATAGCCGAAAAATAGACTAAAGCGTTTATATTTATCAATGTACTGGTGAATATTACTAGTTTCAACTGTATTCATTTTTGCCCAGATATGTTCAGCTACACTTCCTAAGTCACTGTGTTTTATAATCAAGACGCTGTAGTAATTATGAATAAAAATATATTCTCGAAAACCATTAACCGATTTCGAATATGTCTTAGTGGAGGTATTTTTTTCATGTATATGAATTCTCACAAAAATATGATAATCAGTTTCTAAGTATTTGTAAAATGACGATGTATTCAGATTTTCAATATCAGTAGTTGAGAATTTTTCTTGCTCGATTAGAATTGTATAGGGTACATGTTGAAGCGGTATTGGTACATCGCCTGAAATATTTAAGGTTGTTTCAAGACGTGTAACACGTGCCTCGAGACTTTCAAAATCGCTTCTACTAACCATTTTTTATATAGGTCGAAAACCTAAGGTTAAATTAATATTTTCTCCTCTCAACTCCAACAAATTATTATCTTGGTCAGTTATCCTAATTACCAAATCGTAAATTACAGACGTGTTCAACGTAAAATAACAAATAGGATTCGGTTCCTTAATCACTTGACCACCTATTTTATTTAAATCTAATGGAAAATCAAACAGAATATTTGTACTACGATTCAAATCTTCTATATTTGAATGAATTAAATTACAATGTATTTTCACGGTATTTATACTATGTATGTTTACAGGTTTATCAGAAAATTCTACCCTATTAGGTGATATTAGTCGCTTTTTGGAGAAACCTAAAACTTTTCCTATACTATGTGGAGAGTTAAACGAAATCCTCCAGCTAGTTTTTATTTTTATTTTCAGACTACGTTTCACAAATTCAATACTTGTCTTAGAACGTTTCACCATTTCATTACTCGATACCGCTTCAATAATATCATCTAATTCGTAAAAACCAGGCTCAATATGTACCTCGTGTCTACCTCCACCGGGTTCATCAAATATTATAACATTATTATCATTCCTAATATTATACATGGTATTCCAAAAAACAAAATGCTTTAATCCAACTTCGTACTCTCCCTTCAAAATTATACCCTCCGGATCATACTCACGGATAATTTCAGAACTTGTATCCGTTATAGAAATTTGAAAAGTCATTTTTATACTTTCTTAGAGATATATGTATAGGTATCTATACTTAATCTCGTAAATAATCGGTATTCTGACAATAATTTTCAACTTTAAATCCAGATTTCACGTAAGAGGAGAATCTATGCCACGTGTTATGTGTCAGATAATGTTCGAAACATTTTATCTCACAGTTATTCGAGTTGTTAATATCAGAGTAGGTGGAGTTGCGAATTTTTAAATTTTGTACAACAACGTAATGGAATGACTCCAAATAAGATCCGTCTTCTTCATTCCATAGAAGTAAGGGTACCTGATCTTCTGGATTATGTAGACTGGTATGATGTCGTTTCAAGTCAGCAATAAATTTTATCGTTCTATTTAATAAAGGATGAATTACACCTTGTAATTTACGTTCAGTATTTTTCAAAATTAGTAAGTGAGGACCATTTGCTTCAGCGAAAGACGCTTTAATTTCATAATTATCGTCACTTTTATCTTTGAAAAAATCTGTACGCATGAAGGTTCCACCAGACGCATCATTTTTCCCTCTTATCATTGTAAAGTTACAGATTAGCACTGGTTCAGTTTCATTCGGACAAGACTCGTTTATACGTGCAATAAATGTATACGTATTTTTATAATTTATTTGAGTTGAAAATTTCGGTCTGACAGATAAATGATTAACTTTTGGAAATTTCTCTTCATCTGTGAAATGAAAAAGAATTGTATTGTCATCATGTATCGAGGTCTTAGTACTATCCCAATTTAATTTTAATATCTTTCCTACAGGACTTATAGAATAACATTGTTTCTTACTGTAGTCAGTAAGCTTACTATTATTATGAGAGTAGATATTGAACACAACACAGTTACCTTCAATATACACTTCAATTCTGTATAACGATCGGTCGGTCACATTTTCTAAGAATAAAATATCTAATCCTTGTTGTAATTCAAGATGCATTAACCCGTTAACGTTGTTGAAAGCTGTAAAATCGTCGTAAGTGTAGGAATACATTTGTAGTTGACTTGTTACTATCACCACTTGAGTAATAACTACAAGAAGAATAAAAATCATATTGAAAATTTCAAAAACTCTGATCACGGTCTTCTATGTATACTCTCTTCCTATAGCGACATATAAATATTTACGCAAGTAATCTCTGTACATGAGAGCTTTTCGGTATGCGCAGCGTAATTCCGAGTGTCTACGAAGGTATTTACTACAACTATTATATTTATATTCTTTTAATTCCCGCTGCCCTCTATAATTAAAAATATCTAAATCTATTACAGGTCTATTCAATAAACGTTCCAAATACTTCACTCTTTCTGAGCCTCTAATATACACCTTTTCAGCATCCTTCAAAGTTTTTTTCATCAAATCCAACACATCTTCTTCAGGAGTGTATCCTAAATCCCAATCCAGACCGTGAATATTTTTTGTCACAAAGTCAACTTGCTTTTTTAAACGAGGAGATAATCTGTAATAACAAGTTGGAGGTCGAATAATACGATGCCTTACAAAAGTACTATGTACAGCTATAATACAAATTTCCTTCGGAAGGAAATCAGGCGCGTGAAATCCTTGAATATCGACAACGTATGATTCAGCCATGATTAAATGCCTCAAGTTTTTTGTGAGACAGTGCAGCTATGTATACCTTTTTTAAATGACTCGTAAACGTCGTAAATTTCTTGTCTAGTTTTTGCATTAGTCATGATAATTTTCCCAGATTTAAAGACTATAACTGTTACACCTTTACGATAAATTAACCCTGGAAAAATTTCTGGCTCATATTCTGAGAATTTTATATTTTTGTAGTAGAAATTTGTAAAACGTGGTCGAAAACCTAGATCACAGCTGGCGACAATGTTTGTTATTCGAAAATTCAAAAACTGTACCGATGAAAATCCCAAGTTTTTTACCCTGTCAGCAATCATACGTGCTGCTTCTTCCGCACTTTCTTCATTTTTTATACCAGTTAGCACTATCTTCCCCGAAGTAAATATTAAGGTTGTAAATTTTACCGGTTCTCGTAGACGTAGAATGATAGGGTTGAATTTTTTAGGATTGTACTTAGTATCTGTATCGGTCGCAGCTATCTGACTTAAATTGAGTTTACAACCTAAGTCGACTGTGCACATAATATTCTGTATCACTGGGTAAGTCATCTTGAAAGAATGAGAAAGAAATAAGACTTACACCTACTTTTATAGAAAATGTGGGCAATCTTTTGTCATTTCCCAACTATATTCTTGACATCCCCAACACCAAACATAATCATCATCCAATAACTCCTTAATTTTAGCTTCAAATTTATCTACGTCGTGTACAGGTACTTTATTAAAATCAATACAATAGCATAAAGTATTTCGTTGAAGTATATCGCAAGCACAGAACTTACAACCGCGAGAACAGAAGCAAGACATATATGTAGGTAGCACAAATTCCACAGTTTGCTCGTTATATTTGAGAAAATACATGTAATTACTCTTCCTACTCACGGGTATATGAATTTTTACATTATCCAATCGAATTTCCATGAAATCATCCAGAAATTCTATACCTTGAATTGTATATATTACATTAGGTTTTAAATTATGAAAGTCAACAAGCGGCTCCATCTTTAAAAGAACATCTTTCACTAAAGCTATTTATACTCCTGTGGGGGATATTACTCTGTTTGTAAGAGGATTGTAGAATGCTTTTTTATCCATAATCATAACACAGTGAATGACAGTTTTAGGAGGTAAAGTGTCGTGCCATTCGAACATAATTCTAATATTTATCAGAGATTCTTTTATCATAGTAGGTTGATGAGAACAGTCAATGGCAATAATAGGATACTTTGTCAAAAATGTATTATAATCTATCAAGGGTTCAACTTCTTCCACATGTCTTCCGTAGTAGGAAACTTTGAATTGATTGAACATATGATATAAATTACCACATTTTAGGTTGTCAACCTTCAAGTTTAAACGCTCGCGGGGATAATACACATTATTGTTGAGTAATACTTGGACGTTCTCTAAGTTACAGAAATCAAATTCCGAGTTATCAACTTTTGTATCAGGGTCAGTTTGAAAACCGAGTAGAATATATTTACATTTTGCATAAGCGACAGGAAAATCCCAAGTAAATTCTTTACCACTAGGTGGTATTGTATGCTGATAAAACCAATGTCTATATTTCAACTCGTAATTTTTATTATTTAGTATATCTTTACAAATCTCAGTTTCGAAGTTAAGATTAAATTTTATTTGAGGTACCCGCCACACAATGTTACTTAAATTCAAAGTAACCGTATAACCAGAGTTTCCGTCTACATAAATCATATTGTTGGTTTTATCAGATGTATTTCTGTAGAATATTAATTTTTGTGGCATGCGGTAAAGAAAATTTTTACAGTCTTCAAAATATCCCATCATTATAGAGAGAGGGATAGTAATGTAAAAATGCCTTTTTTTATTCAGTATATTAGTGTGACTGGTAGAATTTATTTTACAACCAGCTGTATTATAACGTAGATCTCGGTCAAAAGAGGCTAATCCTTTTATGAGAGTAGAAATACCTGGTTTTCGAATAGTATCTATTTTAACATCTCCAATATAATAATCAATCCTTTCAAAAAGATTTAATATTCCATTATTTATAAAATGAATCTTATCTGTATCAATTTCAACAGCTACAGATTTGTCTTTTTCAGCTGAAAGAGTTCCTTGGATAATAATTAAACTTTTAGATGGTTGAGTTACCATATCTTCATTCAGTACTGAGATACTAAATTCCGACCCCGCAGTATTGAAATTTTCAGTAAGCGATGGACGGTAATCAAAATATTCAAAACTTTTGATAGCATTCTCCATTTTTTATAAGTTACTTTAGTGGAGTATTTGTCTTCTATGTATACTTAAAACAATGTTCAAATTTTCTTTTATACTTACATCTGTCACTATCTACATCAACAACCAAGAACCCGTACGCTTCACACCAACATGTATTACATAATGCTTTAAATTTTTGAAAAGTCAAGTCCGTTATATACTCTAAGTGTATTTGTCTCAAGTTGACCAAATCCTGTCGAAAGAGGATAAGATAGTTGAAGTTATTTCTGATACCTGTAACTTTTGGAATTTTTGTAAACATCTGACTAAGGTATAGGCACGATATATTCCTATGACGACCACGTAAAAAGAAATTAGCTATTTTATCTTGATTTTCTGTTAGGACATCGTCGAATATTATGACAGCGTTTTTTTCTATATTTTCAGGCTCAGGGAGTACATTACACGAAGTATATGTGTGAAATTTTATTTTTTTAGCATTCTTCTCATTGTAACTTGCAACCAAATCTCGTAAAAAATTATATTTTTCTTGCTCAACTGTCTTGGAACACAGGTAAACACTAGAAAAAGGTTTCATATGTAGTAAAATTGTGAGTAAAACATTTGTCTTACCACCTCCACTTGGTCCAAAAATACCTACTCTTAAAACGTTAGGAAACATTTCAACACTCCTTCTGACGTTAGGTTTTGTGTCAAAATTTATAACACTTATACTATTTTTCATAGGTGTAGTCATGATTACTACAAAATCACCTGTAATTAAAATACTTATCCCTCTATGTATACCGCATACACCTGTGAACTTATTTGTAACCGTAAGGTATTGTATCGTAATCATCTAAGATAATACGTTTATCGAAATTGAACGATAAAGTTTTTGTTTCATCCTTATTTGTAAGCTGCTTTGTTGTCTTATCACGACTAATCTGACTATTTGTCACCTTAATTTCGTTTATAGCGCCATCAATGAGAGCTTCTAAAGATTCGGCATTCAATTTCTCAGCATTCCCGTGATGCAAAGTGAAACCTTTTATTTTTGTTACGTCTTCATTTTTATTAGTTTTATAATAGTAAGATTTTGGACCCGAGGCTAACATTTTCGTTATATGTCCACCACTGAGTTCGTCTGTCCATTCACCCAGCAGATCGCCGGTTGGTACAGTATTTTTACCGTTATCGTAATACATTATCGAATCAGTGTCCATGTAGATTACATCCTCTTTAAGTTCAGAAATTTTTTCATACAGTCTTAAACGAGCGTGACTAGTTGTAAAAATTGCCACAAAAATATTAGTGTTATAGTTGTTCTTAACGTAATATTCCTTAAACTTATAAGTTATTTGGACCATGTCGTCTGAAATAAAGATTAAGTTGACATCTTCCAAACGTTTATCAAGTAACAATTCATAGAACCTACAGGGATCAGAAACAAATTCGTTCTGGCACATATTTGTTCTTTGACCGAACTTCCCATATAACGAGTTCATGCACAATTTGGCCATAGTACGCCTGACAACGTCGGGGACAATTTTCTTGAGATCTAATTCTATACCTTGTCTAATTTTTACATCTGTTGCGTAGGCTTTGTTAGAGGGATAACTGTGTGGGCTAGATTCTAACTTAATTTTAATAAAATCATTTATGTAATCTTTAAATATATCAGTACTACTATTGAAATTCCAAACTTCATAAATTTCTAGAATTTTGTATCCCTTCTCTAAGGCTACTTTCAACTCTTCCGTCGTCCAAGTACCTGTGAAGGCTCTTTTCTCTTCAGAATGTATACATTTGCGACAACAAGTCTCAGCACAGGTGCGACACAGAGCAGACACTAGTTTTTCAGATTTCGCCATTTTAATCTTGGCCGGTAATGTGGGAATATACAATTTTTGAGGAGGCAAAACTTTACATTTCACCAGACCAAACCATTTCTCATCATAAACCTTAGGATTATAGATCTTAGATGGGTGAGAGATTGTGAACTTCTCGGAATATAGGACACTCGGATAAAGACTACATATATCGATATATTTAATCTTTCTACTGTCATTGGAATGACCTTTTAATTTTATGACTTCAGTCCGACCACCGAAGTACGCATCACGTGGATTCAGAGGCGAAATAACTTCCACATTTTTATATTTCTTATACAATGGCGAGTTTTTCCATTCACATTCCCAAATCTCGACTACATTATAGCCAGCCCTTACGAGCTGTTCCCTTCTCTCTTTTGTTTTTTCATACAAATCGTCCGTATTTGTTTTATTAACGTTGTTCACACTGTCCCCCATGTAACATTTCTGGCATCCATGCCAAAAACAGCCCTGATACTGATATACAGTATTAGTGTTTTCGTCAAAACCATCGACTTTATCCCCACATATTTCAACCTCTCCACCATTTAAGACGTGTTGAATATTTTCATTTTCAAATGATTTCAACCATGCAATAGAAGATTTAGAATACTGATCTTTTAACTCAGTATCAAAGACACCTAATGTCTTATCCTTTAAGTATTTTGATCGAAATATCGCCATACAGACAGAGGGGAGCGTTACATACTGGAAAAGATCTATGTTGGCAATTTCCAAGAACTCGTTGCGTAATTTCAAACAACTACGTCTTAGAATGTCTACATCAGAATTACAATAAGCGATTAACTCTTTCTTAAGGTCAAAAATATAATTTTCGCGAATTTTTTCTACGTACCAAGTCAAGAATGCTTTTCGAGCGTCACATTTCATGGTATCGTAACCGTAATATTTTTTATCGGGAATCGGACCCACATAATTCGTATTAACCATAGTATTGAAGAAATGAGGGAAATATCCCTTTTTAAGCTCCTTTAAACCGAATGTTTTTGGGAAGGACGCGAGAGGCGCGGATATGAAATTAAAACTATCGATAACCTTAATTTTTACATCAGGTATCTCCAAAAGCATCAATTTTGTGCCGTTGTATATGGTGTATAGGGAGTTATGGTATTTTTTATGCAATATTGCATTATGAATTGACTATCATAACGTTTGGCGTAGTGCGCAATAGCTGTGTATCCTTGGTGCTCTTTAGAAATTAACCATTTGCAAAATTCGTCATTATTATTAAATCTATAACTATTACCCTCAAAATCGTGCGCTACAATAAGATTAGGTATATGTACCCCAGATTCTTGTCGACATTTGTAGTCGAAAAATATATATCGCTCGGTGTAAGAGCATTTCTTGTTTACTTTTTGAGGGAGTTGAATTACTTTCTTACGAGTTTCGAAGGTGGGACCATTAAAATTATCACATTGGACACCTAATGTCTTAAACGTTTCCTCGTGTTTGTGAAAAGATTTACAAGAGATAGAATTATTTGTAACATCTTTCACCTCAGCGTAGGCGGCATTCAATTTTATACATGTTTCATGTCTACCACCCTTGTCGGGATGGTTTTTCAATATTAATTTCCTAAAATTATGTTTAGCAACTTCACGGACATCGACATTATTAACTACACAATTATGGTCCTCAAGAGGAATTTCTATTTCTTCCTCTACCTCGACAAATTTAGGTGGGGCGCAATTCATGCATCCAAATTTACATCTACTACCGTTGGCTTTAACTTTTTGCATATAACATTCATGCTCATTCATTTTTACATATTCTTTACAATTAAAACATTTTTCTAAACCACAACCATGGTCTTCATTGCGATTACATATCTTACCACAGTGATTGCATTTAAAAGAGACCAAACACGCTGAGGTTTGGTGATCGAGATAGCATTGTTCATTAAAACAATACCCGTTACATTCGACACAGAAAATCTTATTTTTACTCATAAGACTATGTTCTCCTTTCATACATAGAGGACAAGGTGGGGACAATTTCTTACAACGATGGCTGTTTTTCTTATGGTACGCTCGATTGCATTTGTGACAAAAGTATGAGTCGCCGAAGAAAGCTTTCATGGACGATATACAATCGAAATGATTGCCGTTTTTATATAGATAAATTTTAATCTCCCTATCGCGATCACCATTGTAAATTACACGATTTAAATTTTCAGCGCAAACGACTTTAATCTGAACATTAAGTAGCTCCTCGCAATTGCGGATGTCTTCAAGGGTGAAACCATCCTCGTTGTAGTTGTGTAAGCGTGAGCATAACTCTTCAGCCATCTCTGTTTGAATTGTACGACCCATTCGGAGTGTTTTTATTTGATTGACTGATAATATTCGACCTAAGATTACATTTGTATGATAACTCAGACCAACCAAAATTGCCCTAGGAGCGCATAAATTATCAGAATTCTTAATCTGTACTATACATTGTTTCGTTTTTTTATCTTTACTTAAATTAATTATTTTACGCGCATTTGAGGCGCCTTTAGGAAGACTGACGAATTGAAAATGGAAAATACAATCCATTAAGTCTACAGCTTTGTCAGAATCCAAAATCTGTGTTAGTTTTTCACTCAACTTATTTAAAATGTCATCATTTGATGAAAGGATACCGGTAGAAATGTATCCATGGGTGAAATTTGGGTTTTCTACACTAACACTTAATTTACAGGTATCAGGTACTGTGGACCTTGCGTACAAAAATAATTCGTTCATACATGTCCGAACGATATTACCATCTTTTAATCGCGGCATTTTATTTTTAAGTGTAAATTTGAAGTACTTTTCTGTAACACCAAATTTCTTACGATAATTTGTACCAGCCAACTCGATAACATTAATAAAAGTACTCTTACCACCTCCATAGTACGTTTTACCATCATCCTTGTTGTTGTTGCTGTTGCTGCTAGAATTGTCATCAGAATCGTCGTCATCATCTTCATCTTCATTATCCAACTCGGAATCATCGTCATCATCATCGTCGGAGTCACTTAAATATAGATCATTATTTAATAATTCTTCTTCAGTAGCTGGTGGCAGAACACCGCATAATTCGTATAAGAAAGCATCCATGTCAACTTCTACACTCCCACAATCACCTACATTTTCAGGTTCCGGAGCTGTGACAATAATTTTAGGAACATGAACTGAAGGAAGATGAGGACCAAATACAGGTTTTACATATTTATCAAGAGCGTGAGGACGTGTTGGTTTTCTAGTAACTAAATATTCAGAGTCGGAACTCTTAATACCTTCATACGAGTCTAAACGTTCTGAAAATTCTGGTTTTTCCTTGTGTACTGAAAATTCAACTGTTTTTCTTATTTTTCTGAAGCAATCCACATTATTCTTGACTGAATGCGGAATAATTCTAGGCTTCCTTACCGTAGCAGGTCTAATATATTTTTTCAACCATAAAGGAATAGTACGAGTTTTTTTACATTCGGAGAATAAATCTGTTTCAAAAGGGAAAATATCTTCCAAATTAAATGTTGGAGTAATCAAATCATCGATATTATTTAATTTGTAATATTCATTAGTATTAATATTTCTGACAATCTGTCTTACTTTTTCAATAGTATCGAGTATCATTTCACTCGTAGGTTCTACTACCTTAGACGGAAGAGTTTCTTCATGTGAAGAAATACGAGTAGTATTTACAGTTCCTTCAATAATTTTTTTCATCCACTTAGGAATATTACGACGTTTTTTCGAATATTTACACACAACACCTAACTTAAATGGAAATATAGAACTTAAATTAATTTTAGGCGTGCAAGTTTTTTCATTTTTTTGGATGTTAGTAATATTTACACTTACATTAGAGTTGTTAGTAAGCGCTATAACTAGATCTACTTTATTAAGCTTATAGTAATATCTAATATGTACAGAGCGAGCGAGCTCGCGTAATTGTTTCACATTGTAGCCCTGAAAAGCTTCCATCTTTTTATCAGACACTGACAAAAACTTTGAAAAAATATCTAGTCAAGACAGAGATGTTCTCTCGAAGGAAGCTGTAGGCGTAATGAAAAATACAGTCAATGGGACCTGTATTTATAGTTTTTTGGTGTCACTCGGTAGGCCTATGAGAAACAGTTGGGTGTTGAGAAATATCTTTTTATCAGCCTGGGTTATCACCCCAAGATTAAGTGTATCAGACACTGACAAAAACTTTGAAAAAATATCTAGTCAAGACAGAGATGTTCTCTCGAAGGAAGCTGTAGGCGCAATGAAAAACACAGTCAATGGGACCTGTATTTATAGTTTTTTTGGTGTCGCTATATATACTCAGCCTCTATGAGAAACAGTGGGCTAGGCTCATAGAGTGTATGAGAGCTGTCTGGTTATGTATACTTGGTAGAAAAAAATCTGAATACTCCTAAATCAAAGAGAGCTATCTCTCTCTCATACAATGTAATTAGATGTTAATTAGGTTTGTCTGTAGACATGTGGTAATTTAAATTTTCATTCTCGATTATACACCTCATTATCTGAATATAATTAAACGATAACTGATTTCCTATATGCATATTCTACAGTGTGAAGATACTCAATAGGGAAACATGATCTCATATTCCGAAATTGAAAATAAAACTCATCAATTATACACCTCAATATCTAAATGAAATCGAGCGTAACGGAGATTAAATTTTCATACAAGTTAATTAAAATCATGATAGGAAAAAACTCGTTATCTAAATGCAATCGAGCGTAACAAAGATTAAATTTTCATTCTAATACAATAAAATAAATGTCACAGGTGCATGAATCAATGGCGAATGGGGATGAATCATGGGCGATAAATCATGCGTGACGAAAAAGGAAAAAATTTTCATCAAAAAAAATCGAAAAAAATTTTTGTCATTTTTTTTTTTTTTTTCATGTCCCCGTGACATTGACCACTGTCATAGAGGTCAAGTGTTCTCAAAGGCGTACCTTACTACTCATAGGCAACCCGCACCTACTCCATTATGGATGACGGGCGGTGCTGCACATGCGACACACAAGCGAATAATAATAATAATGATAATAATAATAATAATAATAATAATAATAATAATAATAATAATAATAATAATAATAATAATAATAATAATAATAATAATAATAATAATAATAATAATAATAATAATAATAATAATAATAATAATAATAATAATAATAATAATAATAATAATAATAATAATAATAATAATAATAATAATAATAATAATAATAATAATAATAAGTAGATATTGTTTACTGTGCAGCAGTAGCTACAGTCAGAGTGGACGGAGGAAAGATCAAGGAAAACAATAATGAAAATGTGAATAAGGGAAAAAAGGAAGACAAACCAGCGTGGCAACGTCGATTAGAAAAACAAATAGAAGACATTCGAGTGGATCTGGGAAGATTGACCCAATACCAAAATGGCAACAGAACGAGAAGATTAGAAAACAAAGTGAAGAAAATCCTGTCTGAAGAAAAAAATAAGAAGCACTCCAAGTATGAAGAAAATGGAGAGATAAGTGAATACATAGATACACTAAAACAGAAACTGAATGTGCTGAGCAGCCGAATACGCAGGTATAAAACAAGCAAGAAAAGATGGGTAGATAACCAACAATTCCAGGCAAGCGAGAAATCACTCTACAAAAGAATAGCAAATGTAGAGGAAAAGATGGAGGAAATGCCTCAGAGGGAGGAAATAGAGAAATTCTGGAAGGGAATATGGTCGGAAGAAACAACACACCAGAAGGAAGCTAGATGGATTGCAAAGGAAGAAAAGAGAATGCAAAACAAACAGGTGGAAAAAATGGAAGATCATAGGGTCAGTACAGAGGAACTGAAGAAAATAATCAAACGGACACACAACTGGAAAGCTGGAGGAATTGATAAAATTCAAAATTTCTGGTATAAAAAACTACCCACAATACATGAAAAGATGGCTGAACTAATTAACGAAGTAATAGTGGAACCAGAAAAAATGCCGACATTCCTGACAAAAGGAATAACGCACTTGATACCCAAAGGAGGAAGCTCAACAGACCCAGCTCAGTACCGCCCTATTACCTGTTTGTGTACTCTGTATAAAATTATAACAGCGTGTGTAGCCCACAAGATCACCAAACACACAACCCAAGCTAACATAATGACCGACCAACAAAAAGGGTGTAAAAAGGGAAGCCTAGGCTGCAAAGAACAGCTAATAGTGGATATGATTGTGATGAAGCAAGCTAACAAGTTCTCAAGAAATCTATATACAACTTTTATAGATTACGCTAAAGCATACGACTCGGTGCCGCACTCTTGGTTGGTGAAAGTTCTAGAACTATATAGAATAGATGAAAGAATTGTGAAGTTCCTGAAGAATATAATGGAGAGTTGGGAGACAAACTTGATGCTGCAAACTAAAGGTAACCAAATTGAAATACCAAATGTCAAAATCTGTAAAGGCGTGTTCCAGGGCGATACTTTGAGTCCTATATGGTTTTGCCTTGCCCTCAACCCACTTTCAAATATGCTCAATGAAAGCCAATGTGGATATGAAATTCGAGATAAACTAGATAGTGGAAAAAAAATATCGCATTTGTTTTATATGGACGATTTAAAATTATATGGAAAAAATGAGAAGGAAATGAAAAGTATGATACGAATGGTAACAGAATTCTCCAATGATATAAGGATGAATCTAGGCATGGAAAAGTGCAGAACCATGACAATCAGAAATAGGAAACAGGAATATCGAGATGAAGTAGTGACCACAAATGAAGAAGAAAAAGTAATGAAGGCCCTGGGCCCTGGAGAAACATATAAATATCTCGGAATAGAACAGAGCCGAATGACAGAGACAGGAGTGGTCAAGGAAAGATTAAAGAAGGAATTTGAAAAAAGACTGAATATGATCTGTGGAACAGGGCTGAATGGTAAAAACATGATTAAAGCCATCAACACCTACGCAACGTCCGTCCTTGTGTATTCCTTTGGAGTCATACACTGGAATGACACAGAAATGGAAGAATTACACAGAGTAACGAGGAAGGCGCTAAAGAACAACAGGTACCACCACCCAAAAGCGGCAGTGGAGAGAACCTTGATTGCTAGGAAGGAAGGTGGCCGAGGAATCATAGATGTAATGGAACTCAAAGACCGACAGGTGTATAATATGAGAAAATATTTCTACAGTAAAATGGAAGGCAGCAGTCTTATACAGGAAATGGTGAAAGCAGACAAGAACCTGACTCCACTAAACCTTAGCCAAAAAGAAGATCAACTGATGGAAGCTATAGCAAGAAGAAAAGAAAATAGAATGGAGCAATGGAAAAGTAAAGCACTACATGGCAGATTTTTCAAGGAACTGAATGACGCTGAAGTTGACAGGAAAATGTCATGTGAATGGCTTAGAACGGGCAACCTGTATGCGGAAACTGAAGGATTTGTAGTAGCCATCCAGGATCAGGTAATCCCAACCAGAAATTACAGAAAAATAATATTAAATGAAGGTGAAGTAGAAGATAAATGTCGTAAGTGTAGTGGAAAGGGAGAGACCATCCAGCACCTCCTTAATGGATGCCCTAACCTAGCAGCGACGGAATATAAAGCTAGACACGACGCAGCAGGGAAAATACTACACCAGGAGATATTGAAAAAAGTGGTAAAGAAGGACGAAGTAAAAGTACCATATTATCAGTACGAACCAGAAGCGATAATAGAGGAGGGGGATTACAGGATCTACTGGGATAGGACAATACGAACCGACAGGGAAGAAAGCCATAACAGACCAGATATCATTGTGTACAACAAGGCGGAGAAAAAAGTGCAAATTATAGATATAGCTATCCCACTCAGCGCTAATATGAAGAACACCTATAATGAAAAGAAACGGAAATATGAAGAATTGGCAAAGCAGATCAGAAGAATGTGGAAGGTGGATACAACAGAGATTATCCCAATAGTCATCAGCAGTACTGGACTTGTGCACGCCGAATTACGGAATAATGTTAATAGACTAGGCTTACAGGAATATGTAATTAGAAATATGCAGAAAGCTGTATTAATTAAAACAAGCGGTATAGTTAGAAGAGTTTTAGGCGAATTGTAAACTTGGTAACACTTGACTTAGGTCCGTGTTACTAAGATAATACCAACATTTATGTTGTGATCTCGAGATAATAATAATAATAATAATAATAATAATAATAATAATAATAATAAAATGAAATAATAATTAAAAAACAAAAACAAAAAATAAATAAATAAATAAATAAATAAATAAATAAAAATAAAAAGAGGAAACTGAAACTAAAACATAACACTTTTGTTGGGACTAAAAAAGTAAATAAATAAATAAATATAAGGAAATAAACGAATGAAATAAGTAAAAAATAAGGAAAAAGTACAGATGAATAATGAAAATAAAATATAAAAAAAAAAAAAAAACAAAACAAATAAATAAGCAAACAGATGAAATTAATAAAAGATGAGGAAGAAGTATATATAAATAATAAAAATAACAGGAATAGGTAAATGAATAAATAATAGTATCAGTGATAATGACAAACAAAAAAAAAAAAAAGAGGTACAATATTGGTAATATTTTCTATATTTTTATTTTTATTTTATTTTAGCGGTCGCGTGGCTACTCCTCCCCACCCTAGTATGTTATTGTTTCAATTCTGTCTCGTATTTTTTGAGCAGGTTCGCCTTTAATTTTTTCAGAAAGCTAGAACCCCCCATATTTTGAATTAGTTCTGTTGGTAGAGTAGAGGTGAAGGTAGGTATTTTATAGTTCGCTTGTCTACGGGCTTTTTTACTAATCCACTTCCTTGGTGGTTGGAATCTCTGTTGGTGTCTTGTTGAATAGTATTGCGTTGATAGTTGTGGGAGTTGGTTTTTGAGAGCTTGGCGATGGAGTACAGAAACTAGTGCTCGTTCATACAGTCCGTGTAAGGGTAATAGTTTGAATTTACTAAAAAGCGGTTGTGAGTGGTCTGCGCGACGAGCCCCTGCTATTGATCTAACTGCGTCGGAACCTAGCATGGTGGGTACCAGGCTACTCGAGTCAAGCGCTTCATCTACCCCGATCTTTTGAAGAGACCGACTAAGCTTGTCCCGCTCACGCCTCCACGCCTCACACTCAAATAAGGTGTGTTGTGGACCCCTTGGTTACAGTGCGAACACGTTGCCTGCTCAACTTTCCGTAACTTCTCGTGAAGGTACTTGTTAAAGCAGCCATGCCATGGCCGCTTAACACCTGCGTCAGGTTGGGCGGGTAGTTGGAAAAAAATGACGAACACAGGGAGCCGTCCGGCAGAACATGGGACTTCAAAAAATTTCTATACCCGAGCTTCATGTGATAGGAGGGGGACTTGTAAAAACTCCCGGGTTCTTCAACGGAGTTACACGAGGGGTGGCAGGTGTTGGAAAACATTGTTTGTAAAAATTACGTGTACTAATCAACGAATCATTTTCGAGCTTAATACTTATAGGCTATCAAGTTCATTGACACAATTTCTTTTCCCAAGCAACGTTCGTTGATTTCGATGCTGTCGCAATTATAATATTCTTGTTATCACTTAACTCAAGATGTAGTCTTCTTAGCATCAAAACAAATTTTATTGAGACTCACCATAACGAAACAGCAGGAAACCTGTTTCATGGGTACGTGGGATCTGAAAAATCAAATTGTGGTGTCACAGGCCCGGACTTTGGTGCTATATATAATAGGAGGAGACTTAGAAAAAAACTCACGGGTTCTTTAACGGAGTTGAACGAAGGGTGGTAGGGAACCGGTTTTATGGGGCACATGACATCACAAGGCTGACCTATGACGTCATCAGGCTGTGACGTCACAGGCCTCCCCACCCCCAAGGTATATATAATAAGAGGAGGAGTTGACAAAATTTCAACCTCTTAGATATATATGATGGGAGGGAGACTTGGAAAATTTTCAAGCTCCGAGCTTTGCCGGCCGGCTGAACGGTGGACCGCGGAATTTTTTCCGACAACCCCCCCCCCCCCCCCCGATAAAACAGGCTCCCGGTTAAAAATGTTGACCTCCAAGCTATATATGTCAAGATGGAGAATTAGAACGACAAATACTACAAATGAGTAGTATTTGTCGTTCTAATTATGTCAGGCTGTAACTTAAAGGAACGAATCAGTTCAATCAAGAGGGAGACTTAGAATTAGTCTTATGGTGCATAAAGAATTGCATATCTGGTTCATTGAAGGGACTAAGTCAATTGGTATAATATGAAGAATGAAAAGGGCAGACACTCTAAAGAGTAAACCTAAAAAAAGTTGCAATTGCATCGTATATGTGATAGGAGGGGGAAGAGGGGGACTTGGAAAAATAAAACAAAGAAACCCCATAAAACAGGTGAATTTGGTAACTATTTCAATAAATTGTACTTCAGTTTCTTTGAATGTCTCGCGTCAATTTTTAGTTTCGTCGATTGTATAATTTTAAATTTAAGCCGACGTTTCAATCCATCACGGATCATTATCGAGGCACAATTGGACCAGTACGTGTACACAGAAAATGATTAAAAATCGAAATTGACGAGCACGAATAAACAAAAAGTACTTTTATCGGCACGTTTAAATAGTTAGGGTGAATGATGAAGAAACTAGGTTGAAAGCTGGAAAAATAAAATCACGATGAAAAAAGTTCATGAATGTTATAAAGTAAGTAATCAACAAAAAAAATATATAATGGGGAATAATAAAATGCACGTCGAAAAAGAGTGTCAGAGCGACGGACATGGCCCGTATGAAAATATGAAATTAGCGACAATAAATAGTAATATGCACGTCCAATCATACACGACCATGTATACTGTCGAAACGACGAATTAATTTTTTTAGCCTGTTCGTTTACATCTTCATCCCAGTGTCGTAATAATTTATGACCACAGCCTTCAAAATTGTTCAGAGTTGGTCTGCCACACGAGATCCTACGTCTGTCAATTGTCTTAATTTTTCGACGACCCCTACCCTCGGTACTGAAGACTGGACATCAGCGTACCAATGGGCCATGAAGAATACGAAGGTCATTCATGAGCCGGGAAGTGGCGTATCTTCAGTGTATTATACGACTTCATCGGATTTTGGTCAGCCAATAACCCCTGAACTTCTCACCGCATTCAAAGAGCAGAAGTACGATACTTTCGACGACTTCACAAAATTATATTTCTGTATTTGGGTTATAACGATCGATTTAACAGGAGACCCACAATCAAGTTGTACATGTCCGCACTACCTGAAGCACTACAGATGTAAGTATTCTCTAGGAATGTTGGTGAGGCTGAAGACTGTGAAAATTCCTGATGAATGTAAATGTGTACCTCTCGGGCAACGCAGGAAACGAGGTCGGCCGGCGAAAGCAAAAAAGGCTCTACTTGTGCAATGATCCACCGCGTCCCACAACTTTTGTCAATATTTTATACAATGTTCATATCCTATGTATTGTCGTTCATATTACAACGTGCGATTTTTTTTTTAAATGCAATATTTTATTACTTGTCGTCCATAAATTCTTTGTCGTTTAATAAAATTTGCCGTCGTTCAATTTCACATTTCAAATTGTTCTTCTTATTTAGCGTCGTTTACATATAAACTGGCCGTACAAATTCTTATACCGTCGCTTACACACAATTCTTTCGTCGTGCTCACCTGTTATTTGGACGTGCCGTTAAATCACACCCTTCAAAAATGTGCCTTTGTTTCCTTATGCACTTACGACACATGGAAATGCTCCACGTTTATTCTCATGACATGTTGGTAGATGGATGGCTTGCTCAAAGCTGCAGTAAGATGTTTCTTTGAAACGTCACGATAGGAAAAGGTTAACTGAATTTTTGATTTTTTTCATTACGGCGTGCACGAGTTTTTCAGAGAATAAGAAAAAATCTTGAATTAGAAGCTGACTAAAGTTGCAGTGCGGCATGAACAATTTGGCTACGTCTGCTTCTCCTGTACTCTACACGTGCTTTGAGATATCTATTTGTATACTTTCTGTCATCGTTTGACTCAGCGAACTAGCATTACCTACGTCAATGATGGCGACTTCACGTGCGCTCTTTGCTCGCGTGTAAGAAAAAAGGGTGTAATGCACAAAGGATTGACGAGATGTATCTAGCCTAGTTGAAATATAAAAAATATGAAGAAAAAAAAAAACAAAAAACACGTGCATACTCGTACTTCTACATTCAAACACGTACAGTAAATGAGAATAATGACGAGGGTGACGCGACGTGATCACGTACCCGCAGAAGTGCACTTGTCGAAGACCCTGTGCAGGATATCCGATTGAGAATATGGCGTTGGTATGAGTACGTCATTTCCATGTTCATGTTCAGTTTGGCATTATACCGTATTTCATGATGCTTTCTTTCTTCGTGAGTAGCGGTGCGTTAATACGAGCGAAAAAAATACAAAAACAATAACAGAGACTGAAAAAGTAAGCTCGTAGTTCGTCGTTATATGATCATTAGTATAATTATCTACATCTGATCACCTAATCACTTCACGTTGAATTTTGCCGATCCCCGTAGGTATTCTCTCAGAGTCTCATAAAGAATTCGAGAAGCGGAGAGCGATCGTAAAAGTCCAACACGTGTGTTAGTGCCAAGAAGAGTGTAGGTACACCCGAAGGTGTAGCAAATTATATTGAACCACAAGAGAAACAGCCGCTAAACGTTTTCGGTTAAACAACCATCATCGGAGCGTAAACGAAAGCGACTCTGTCCTACCACACTGTCTCGACGGAGCTCTTTGTGTATTAAGACGTTCACCACCAATCGAGCTCCTTCCTGAAAAGAGGGTGGTGGTGTTCAGAGCAAACAAGTAGACGACGATCAATCAAGAAACTTCACGGGTCATGAAGGAGGCCAGGTACTCCTTGCTTGCAAAATGGAAAAAAAGAACTGCCCAGAACAAACCGTGTATTAATACGCGACCTTGATGAGTGGATGGACCGACACCATGGCCAGTTGAACTTTTACCTGACGCAGGTGTTAAGCGGCCATGGTATGGCTGCTTCAACAAGTACCTTCACGAGAAGTTAAGGAAAGTTGAGCAGGCAACGTGTTCGCACTGTAACCAAGGGCGGGATGATGAACCACAACACACCTTATTTCAGTGTGAGGCGTGAGCGGGACAAGCTTAGTCGGTCTCTACAAGAGATCGGGGTAGATGAAGCGCTTGACCCAAGTAGCCTGGTACCCCATGAGGTTCTGAAAAAGCATGGAACCAGGTGTCTGCATTTGCGGCCACTGTCATGAAGAGGAAGATGGACCGGGAATGGAATAGGCAAATGTAGAACCACGCTATATTTTCATGTGCCAGAAGTGTGGTGCTTTTCTCTCGATATTGGCTTCTTTCTATTGTCACAGTCCTGCATCTGTCCACTCCAAAGTTTAATTCCAATGTCACTTGAATAATAATGGATTATTTGTATTAAGCTATTAATTTATTTTTGGTTTTTCGCATGCAGTTTAATATCTTCCATATAGAGTAGGTGGCTGAGGCAATATCCTGCACATTGTTGTTCTTTTATCTCATATAGCCGCACTGTGTTTTATTCAATATATTAGAGAGAAGATTTAATGCAAGACAGAAGCTTGAAGAATCACCCTGGAATATTCCACGTTTTATTCTAATATCTTCAATTTTTACTTTTGGTCGACCAATATTAAGTATCAATGTGGTTGCCCATTTCCCCATAACTTGCGATAAAAACCGCACAATTACGCTGTCAATTTGGTAAACATTGAACAGCTCTATGAGCCACGAGTGTGGGAGGGCGTCATATACTTTCTGGTAATCAATGTAAGCTGTGTACAGATTACAATTATTTTTTAGGGCTTGATTTGTCACAATTTTATCTATAATAAGTTGTTGTTTGCAGCCTAGTGAATTTCTTTTACAACCTTATTCCTGGTCTGCCATGATGTTATGTTTTTCTAGATAGGTACCTATTTGACAATTTTTTCGGTTATACATGCCGTGATAATTTTATATAACGTTGGTAACCATGTACGAGTAATTGGTCTGTACTTTTCCACTTTTTTAGTATAGTCGGTTTTTGGAATCAGATACTATTGTAGGTAATACTTTTTGTTAAAAACTTTGGTATTTTCTCAGGCGCTGTTATTACTTCATTAATTAGTTTGATCATCGCGTTACGCATTGTTGTGAAGCATTTATACCAGTAATTAGCAATTTTATCGGTCCCGCAGCCTTCCAATTTTTTGCTTTCTTGAGAACTGCAGCTAAGTCAGCGTTATTTATAAAGTAGTGTGTGTAGTGATGGTCTATTTTCCCACTCCCATTCTTTTTCTTTACCTCATCACTTTTCCCTTTAATCCATTCAGCTTCGCTATTGTGCTTTTTTTCTTTTCATCAGATATTCTCCCAGAATTTCTTGATTTCTTCATTTGGTATTTTAATTTCCATTGGCATATTCCCTGTTTGTCTAATTTTTCTGTAAAACAACTTTTCATTTCTTACAAAAATGTTAGGTATCCTCCCTTCTCTCGTAACTGGTTTTACATCATTTTAATCGTGCGGACATTACTTGTAGTTTCTGTTTGACAGTGTCGATTATACTCTGTGTTTTCTTTGTATTTCGAGTACCTCTTATACTCTTCCTTTTTTTGAATTTTCTCCACTTGATTTGCCAGTCTTCAAGATTGATTGCCTTTTTCCCTCTGCGTAAGTCTTCCTAGATCCTTCCTCAAGTCTTCTATTTTTCTTTCCATTCTAATCTGTCGTTTAGGTTTCCATTCACTCGTTTGTCGAATATTTTCTCTGCGTTTTACTCCGTTTCCATCTTCGACTACCTAGGTATCTAAGCTATAATTGAATTTAGCGCAGTTTATGTTTCATCAAGTTTCAATCTGAGTTTGTGGGTAGTTCCATATTTGATGGAAAGCAAATAGAATAAAATGTTTAGCAATGATGACAGTGTAGGTGAATACCTAATCATCAAAATTATATTATTATTCGGTTACAGTGTCTGTGCATTAACAAGTTTCTAATCTGGGTTTGCTTGTCTGAGTTCTGAACCAAATTAGGGAATGGGTATCGTAAAATTAGCCAACTATCACTCACTCTTTTTCTTAAAAAGGAATTCAATTATTTTGTCCCGAACTATTGCATGAAAGGATAGAAGAGAAATAAGATTTGAGTTTTTGATATCATAAAATATGTTTTCGAGTACAAGTAATTATTATTTTCATAATTATTCAAGTACCGAGATTGAGATTTGAGAAATAATAAATTTATTGTTGGGCATTCATTTTTTCCATGTGAGAGCTTGTAGTTGTAAATTGTAATCAATATTTCTCTAGAGAAAAGATTAGCCGACCATCTTGTGCAACGTACGGGGTGTTTGTTTAGCGTTTAGTCAGAAATAGTATATTAATGTACGAGCAGCGAAAGTGAGAATTATCACAAGGAGTTTGATCATATAGCACCACGAGCGAAGCGAGGGGAGCTAATCAAACAAGTTGCGATATTTCTTACGTCGCTGCTCATGCTGTAAGATAGTTTTTGAAATAACATACGCCGAAAGCAATTTCTTGATACTTGAATTATTTGATTTTCCAAAATTTCGAGTGCTTTATTACAATTCACGGAATCTGTAAATCAATGGAGTCGTTCTTCTAACAATTAGGTCTTTGTCCAATCAGAATCATTGTTGCTCAGTTTTTTCGCCACGGGTTTGAGTTTTTTCGCCATTGTTTTCATGATTCTCATCAGGTGAACGATAAATGCAGTTTTCGCAGTCTAAAAAAATGCTAGGTATATTACACTGTAAGTATCGAAAGTGGCATATTGCATAATGAGTACCACGGTACATTATTCGCATGAGGACACAACTGTAGGTGCGCTAGAGTCGTGCCCGAAAAGGGGATTCGGCAAAAATTGCCATAAACCTGTATAAAACTAAACCGGGCTGTATCTTTGTCAATATTGAAAAATACAAAAAAGTAGTAAGACCATTTTTTTATTATTTTCATTCATAGAATAACCTAAAAGAAGAAAAAATTAAGATTTCAACAATTTTCTGTAACATCCCCTTTTCAGGCAGCTTCCAAAAATGGCCATCACAGTTTTCATAGAGGGCGCCTACTTTGTGTCCTCATGCGAATAGAGGTATTGACATGAACGTATATTGGACGTGTTTGTTATTGTCGCATGAGTTGTGTCAGTTGATATAATCTACGCTAGGAGCGTTGCAAGGTATTACTAAGCACGAAAACTACATGAATACCTACTACGTAATTCAAATTTATCAATTTTTAAAAATTTGTAAAGGGATCAGGTATTAACCTAAAAATCTGAAACTGGGTACAAATAGACAACTCACTATGCTCTACTTATTAGAAAAAAAAATTATCTTCTCAGGTGAATTTCTTCATCTTTTACAACCCTCAAAAATTTCGTCAATATTAGTGTACCTCCGTTAAGGTTCCCACACAGGTGGGGAGTGGAAGGTATTCAAACGATCGCTGCGAGCGTAGCGGAATTCCGTATGAATTAATACAGTTCGTGCGACAGCAATTTTGCGTCGTGTCAATACCTCTATAATGTACCATGATGAGTACATATGTTTGCGATATGAGGCAGAGGCGAGTATTGCGAGTATGTACGAATTATGCGAGCCACTTTGACACTTATAAGCCGATGTCGCAAACCGACGCGAACGCCCACTGAGGGTTTGTGTTATCAGTGTGCATTTGCGAAACATTACAATTTGAAGTTTTCTTTTTCAAATATCTTCTTAAAAGAAATTTCAACGAAAAAAATCATAAGAATGAAAGTTGTAGAGATCAAAAATTTTCTTTAATTTGTGACCACTCTCAAATATCTACTTTGTTGAAAATATTTTCTGATTTTCATCCATAAACAAATACATTGGACGGAGCCCTCAGTGAGCGTTCGCGACATTGCCTTATAGTGTACAGTGCTTTTTAGCACGAACGTATCGAATGTACGTTTTCGGTTTGTACATGAATAAAAACGCTTTCCTTCGGTTATAGATACCTAAAAGAGGCAAGATAGCTAACTTCGTTAGTTCTAGTGTTCCACCGCACGCCAAGACAGCGACACAGTATTCTTGGGCTAAATTAACATTGCGCTTATGGTTGTTTTTCAGTTTTCATCAATTATCTCGGAAACCGTTCATTTTTATGAAAAAATGAAGGGAACAAAATTTATTCCCCTTGTAATTTTCTATCAAATGAGACCTACTTTGAATTTTTTTTTTTTCAAAATATGAAATAGGTCTCATACGATAGGAAATTACAAGGGGAATAAATTTTGTTCTTTTCATTTTTTCGTAAAAATAAACGGTTTCCGAGATAATTGATGAATACTGAAAAACGTCCATAAGCGCAATGTTAACTTAGCCCTACAATACAGTGGCGCTATCTCTCGGCACGTAAATTAGCTCGACAAAAATCGGGTACCGGATTTTAACACAGCGCATTATGGAGAGCATGGAGAGTTAGCTATCTTGTCTCTTTTAGGTATCTATACCTTCGGTGCTTCGTTGTAGGACACAAAGACGCGTTTTTAGGGTCGGCGCAGGCGCTAGCCGACGGTATTGTAATCACTTTTTAGGGTCGGCGCAGGCGCTAGTCGACCGTATTGTAATCACTTTTTAGGGTCGGCCCGTCGTACGAGGCCGACCGTATTGTAATCCTATTTTTCTTCTTCTTCCTCGTCTCACTTCAGTCGCGCACGTCACATCACGGATGTCACCGTCGTCACGTTCAGTAGGCCACAGTGGCCACAACGCAGTATAAACTGCGGGTAAGGTTTGTTATCAATTATCATTATTGCGTTCTGCGTTTTTTCAATTGAGTCAAAAATTACCTACCATGTACGTACGCCTAGCCTAACGTGTTTTGTGTTGTTTCTCCTATCTTGGATTGCGTGTTTGCAAACAGTTACGGTAGTTTATTTATGATTATTATTGATTAATTAGCTAGCCGCTGCTGAGTAATTCCTTGTGATGACGAGAAGGAATGAAACAATAAAAATAGTAGCGTCTTGTCTTTATTATCGAACGTTCTCAAGTTGAAAAGATCGACTACAAATGGAACCAAACATCCTAATTGCGATGGAAAAGAATATATAGAGTAATCAAATGTGAATTTTTGTAATTATTCATTGAAGACTCGAATCTGTATTTATAATGTTGAAACGAGCACAAACGTTTTTCATGAACCTATCATTGGTTAAGCATTAAGGGTATGCTTCACACAGAAGAAACACGCGTAAATATACAAGAATGTAGGTTGATTCCGAGGCGACTACCTAATTATGATCCGCAAAATGAACCAATTGTTCTGAATTCTTTCAAAGTGTTGGGTGATAGTTTGATACAGATTTACATTGAATCAGAACTCGTAATATTATTCGGAACTGTCGTTATTAACAATTGAAACTTTCAAGCTGTTTTGTGCGTTGATAACGAGAGTTGTAAATAATATTAGGAGTTCTGAATTAATGTTAGGCTCTCATCTGGGAACAATTAGTTTATTTATGATTATTATTGATTAATTAGCCGCTGCTGATTAATTCGTTACGATGACGAGAAGGAATGAAACAATAAAAATAGTAGCGTCTTGTCTTTATTATCGAACGTTCGCAAATTGAAAAGATTGACTACGAATGGAACCAAACGTCTTAATTGCGATGGAAAAAAATATAGATAGGTAGAGTAATCAAATGTGAGTTCCCTGAAATTGGTCCAAACAATGTGAATGGTGCAGCGGTACTTAGACCAAAATCTAAAGTGAATGATTGTTGAGTATCCGGATCATAAAATCGGTATCTAATTACAATGATTCTAGTCTCCAATCTGAGTTTGTAGTTCTATTCGATAGAACGTAAGTACCTGAGTGGAAAGTATATGAGGTACTATGATGAACAGTTTGGATGAATAATTATCGAAATTTTATTATTTCAACTTGCAAGGTACATTTAGTGTCTAGTGCCGGTTCTTACACCTGGTGTTAGAAGCCAAATATCATCTTAAATCAATATTTTGCAATGTATACAAATATGTATTGGAATCCAAAAATCTTGTTTTGATGGAATGCCTAGTTGTTGGGCGTTTGTTTCTGTTTCTTTCTTTCTTTCTTTCTTTCTTTCTTTCTTTCTTTCTTGGGGTAAGTTCAGACGCTCGCGTCACGGCCTGTCCACGATGCAGTAAGGTGTGGTTATTTTTATGCGTTATTGCGTTTTGATTGTCTCATTCTGTTGGTTCATCCGCAAGTTTATGTAACCGAGATGGGGTAACCCATCGGCTTACTGCCATACTCGGAGTAAGAGGCGAGTAAGAATGATGGCGAGGGACTTTTTGTACTTCTTGGACTTGAAAATATTTTAAACTGTTGGACTTGGAATTATTCTCCAATTGTTGGACTTTGAAATATTTTCATACTTCTCGGACTTGTAATAAAGTTTTTCATTTTTAATTCTTGGACTTGGAAATATTTTCAACTGTTGGACTTTGAAAGGAATATTTTCAACTGTTGGACTTTGAAATATTTTCAAATTGTGGAACTTCAAAATATTAACAACTAGATTTTTCGAGGATAAGAAGTTATTAAGATATCTGAGATGGAAATTAACTGAAAAGCGAAAAGCGGTGACATTTTTTGGAAGTGAAAAGCAAAGCAAATGTTGGAAAAGCAAAAAGTATAAACTACATAGCAGAAGTATTTCAATTTTGCGCTTTTTAGTGAAACAAACGACGATCAGAAAAATTTATTGGATTTTTGACGAGTCTCTCTTGACTGAAATAAAGAAAAATTAATATTATAATCCGATTCAGGCCGACCCTGATACTATGTCGCCCGCGACATAGCTTGTTTCTTCTTGGTCTTCGACTCAGTTAAGACGCTGACGTCATGGTCGAGTGAGCCGTATGCTGTACAGTCTCGAGTCTTTGGCTCTTGGCGTGTTATCATTGCATTTTGCGTTTCGATTGTATTCAACTGTTGTAATGGGTTGTAGGAATCACATAGGAACGGAACAATAAAAATAGTAGCCTCTTTATTATCGAACATTCGAACGTTCGCAATAATAAATGGAAGTGATTATACGTAGGTATACTACCTACGGCTAAAACGTTATTCATAGGTATAGTACAATGACTCACGAATTATCTTGTTGCCCTATATTATCATGTCTTGTGACAAATATTTCTGTATTGAAGTATGAAGCAGGAATTATCTTGTAGGTAGTAACTTCTCGCAGCGTCTCTGAAGCTCAATGAGCGTGGGTGCACATGCTCTTTCACAAAAGCTTGAAGGCCCTGCAAGAACGCAGGCAGTACATGAGTATTGAAGATGGAGGCGTTCGCGAGATGTACAAAACTGAGGCTTGCACATATGACTGTCGAACCACGCAGTGCACCTATACATTTTCTTGCAACCACCAAGCACCATGCCGACATATCCTGCTGAAGCGGGAACACGACACTGACTCCCTTTGTTCTGTGTTTTCCGAGGCTCAATTCCACCCACGGTATTACAAGAGTACTCATGCTTCTACCAGCCAGTCAACACCCTCCCTTGATGCTGATGTTGTGGATGATGTAGTTCTAGATGATGTAGACTCGTGCGCGCCAAGAACCTTGAATACTCACGAGAAGTACCTACAATTTGATCTCACCCGTCATGATGAACATAGCCACCCTGGTGTCGTGTCATGGCACTGAGCAATTCAACTCATACTTGGCAACCATCAAGGAGATGGAGAAGTTGATTAGATCAGGCTTCGATATTCGTCCAATGCTATTTCAAGTGTTGGTTCTGCGAGAAGTTAGGTACAAATAACGTTTTACCCGTAAGGATACTACCTATGAATAACGTTTTAGCCGTAGGTATGCTACCTACGAATAACGTTTTAGCCGTAGGTACTATACCTACGAATAACGCCAACCATAATAAATTTGATATGTTCAAATTGCAAGTTTATTTCATTTTAATGATTAGGTTCAGATGACTACGAATGGAACCAAACGTCTTAATTGCGATGGAAAAGAATGAGAGTGATGAAATATGAATTCTTGAAATTGGTCTAAATAATGTGAATGGTGAAGCGGTAGGTAGAGCAAAATATGAAATGAATGGTCGTTGGTCGGTATCTAATTACAATGATTCTATAGTCTCCAATCTGAGTTTGTAGTTTTATTCGATAGAACGTGAAAAGCTAAGTGGAAAGTATGAGGTATGAACAGTTTGAATGAATAATTATCGAAATTTTATTATTTCAACTTGCAGTCTGTGTAAGGTACGTGTATTTAGTTTCTAGTACCGGTTATCTTATGCCTGAGTTAGAAGCCAAATATCATCGAAATCAATATTATTTCGCGATGCAATGTTTACAAAGATGTATTGGAATCGAATTTTTTGGTTTTGACGGAATGTGAATATCGTTATAAGGGGGAGCTTGCTGGAAATACTTCTATAACTTGGTTTGATACACTGTACCTATACGCTAATATGACAGGTATACAGATAGATAGACAAAAGCTGAACATAATTCACAAAGCTTCTTCTATCAATTAATTGTTGGGCGTTTGTTTCTTTTACTATTTTTATGAAATGAGATTGTACTCAAGTGGAGGTTAGGTTAGTCTATTCAATAAAATGTGATTACGAGAGTATTGATGAATAGATTATATATATTTCATCAGAGATTGCTCAGCTCCCAACAAATTAGACGCGAGAGAGACTATTTCTAAGAACAATTCTACTATCTGCAAGTTATGAAATACAAATGAAACGAGATTTTTTACAATGCGATGGGAAACTGAAATGAATAATTGCGAATAAAAACGTAGGGAACAGAATGATTTAAAAGTCGATCATGGATCGCAAATGCGGTAAGTATCCCGGCTTTGTGGTCCACGATTCAATTTTGAATTTTAATTTACCTATACTTAGATCTGTACTTTGAAGTTGACTACAAAGGTAGTATAATAATTACATTGTTGTGTTTTGAGCAGACAAATGAATTTTGTGGTAGTATTAATTAATCAAGGATTTCAATTCTATGTAATGTTAGGCCTACAATTTGTGTTTCTTATTATTCTTATCTCATGACAAAAATGACAATTGTTGGAAGGGTGTAATATCAGCGTTGTTTGTACTCAACAGTGGTTGCTTCAGGTTATTGCTTATTAATTGTTGAGTGTTAGCTTTTACAAATAGAATCAAAAAGATGTGATGGGAATTCTTAAAAAGACGGTTCACACAATATGAATGAAATTGAATACAAATGAAAGGGAATGTCTTACAAGCAATGGGAATATGAAATGAATAATTACAAATAAAAAAGTAGGAAATAGGATGATCAAAAATTGATTGTGAATGTGATATCCTAGCTTTGTAATATCAGTCATTCGCCGACCCTCGTAACAGCTCGCCCGCGGGCTGCTTGTTTTTACTTTAGAGCTGGAAGAGTTAGGTTGCGCGCATGCGCGTATTCTGTATGCGCCGAACATTTTGGCGATCGCGGACGAAAATGATCTTTTAATAATTTTAAATACAACACTCGAATTTTTCCTTTTGTTCATCAATTGTAAGAAAATTACAATTTCGCTTTTTCATCAACAATGTTATGATGCTCTAATAAAAAAGTGAAAATTTTAATTCTAGATCATCTCGCGTTTGCGTTTTTATTCATGTGAACCGAAAAATAGCGTACGCCACACGTGAGCGGAGGAAAGCGATATACTCGCGCTGCATGTCGGCCCTCGCCGAGGCTTGGGTCGCCAAAGCGCTCGTATAGAAATCGCTCTCCTCCGTCCCTTATTACATTACATGTGGCATAGGTGAGTCTTTTCAGAACAAGTACATACGTTTGCGGAACGAGCAAAGCGAGTGAAGCAATGTATATGTACGAGTTATAAAGACTCACCTACAACACTTGTACTGTAGAAGGCTTTAAAACACAAATACTTTGAAGACAAAGTTGTACATCGGAAGTATACGTTTTCGTGCGGCATGTTTACGTCATAGTTTTTTCGCAACGGTTTTCCGTGTATAATAGGGTACTATAGAGGGGGGTATGGCAATACGCCATTTTAGCAGCAAAAAGAAGTGTTCGACGTACGAATGCGTGTCGCAAAGCATCGCGAGAAAACGAACGTGACCGATGTTGCCCGGCCCTGCCGAATATTCCGCGACACTGCGCGAACGCGTTCGTGCTTGAGAGCCTTCTTTTTGCTGCTAAAATGGCGTATTGCCATACCCCCCCTCTATAGTACCCTATGTATAAAAGACCATCGGTGATGTTAATTCGTTTTTTTCACACGCTCCGCGCTAACGCTGAAAATCGTTTTGCAAAAACGTACTTACAATGCATGCGTGTTTTAAACGTACTTTCGATACGTGAGTGCTGAAAACATACTTTTGGCGTATGTGTTTCAAAAATCTTTACTTTTACACAAAAAATTTCTGAGTGAAAAAAAAATTCCTCGTGGAATTTCCTATAACATAGTTACTTTCTAAAAGTTTGTCAATGTTATGAACTGTCCTCTTCAACTTCATCTTCTAATAATGCCAAGTCAGTGTGCATATTCAGGAATCCATTTCTATGACAGGTTTTGCAGACTTCTGAACAAAGGTATTCCTGAAAATTTGAATAATAATCATTTAGGATTTGTCGAATCAAGTTTTCATCCTTGTGGAATGAAAATGAAACGTATCTAGTTTTCGGCACCCACACTTATTATGTAGCATGTTTTACAACCCCAGAAAAGTTTTTTCAACAGAGGGGGAGGAGCTATCACGGCGTCTATTGTCGTCGGCTTGTAACAAAATCCCCCTCTTTTCCAACCCCATTCATCAATTTGTACATCTCGACCAAACCATTGCTGAATTTGAATGAATACTTGGTATGAACTCCATCTGCCTGCTTCTTCAGTAGGTGGTAATAATCAAAAATTGATCTTAGCCTTCCCACCCATAGCAGAGAAGTGAATGAATCGCAGAGAATTCAATGATGTCTCCTGATGTCCTCCATATAAGTAAAATCTTTATCACTTGACAACCTTTTTCAAAAACATGATCTTTCTTTGATTGGGTAGCGTAGAAAATGCGTATTATATATAATACAGGGTGCCCAGATTTTTTCAAAAACGAAAGAGTATTCAACCAAAATTTAATTGACGAGCAAAAAAACAAAAAAATAAAATAAAAAAGAACATAAACTCATCAAACCTGAAAAAAGAGTATTTTTGAAGTGCTCATGTGCAAAATAGAGTATAAAGAGTATAAATTTCCAAGAAAAGAGTATTTTCAGTAAAATAATTAAAAAAAAAGAAAGAGTTCTCTTTTTTTAGACCTCCAAAAGAGTATTTTCCTCTAAAAAGAGTATGATCTGGTCACCCTGATATAATAGAATATTCTAACGTTTATCATATGCGTGTAGTCTGCTTTCTCGGCTTCCTGTCTGCTATGGTGACATATGACCAACGACTAGAACCACGACTGGAACGTTAAGATAGGAACGTGCACGCTCGCTACAAAACCGATCGGCTGTTTTAGAAAGAGACAGAGAAGGGTTTGTGGCAGAAAAACGTGTTTCGTCTTTTTCTAACGCATTACGTTGAATGGCATGGCGTACGCGTAGCAAATGAGGACGTATCTAGCAAAAGGGCGTCCGCAGATACAGTGAAATTGAGACATCAGTGAAATTGGGAAACTCGACGCATTTCGCGTATACGAGCGTGTTTTCTTGCTTTGCGTGAAAATTAGGCCTACACAAAAGCGAAAATGGATAAAAGAGAGAATTAAAAAAAAAAAATTGTTCATCGGTGTCTCTGTCTTTCTCTCTCTCACTCTCTCCCTCTTCGTCTCTGTTCCTATTGGTCTCTATCTTTCTCTCTTTCTTCCGTGTTTCTCCATAGCGTCTTTGTATTCGGGTGATGTGCTTTCATACACGTATGTCGTCCTCTGGGAACTCTGCATATGATTGAAACTCTCTTCGTCCGAATCCGCGCTTGACCACTCGGCCAAGAGTGCTGGAACATCAACTCGAGTTTAAAATGCAGCTATTGCCATGTGAATGTCGAACGCCGCGCCGGCATTCTTAATGCTAAAATGCATTGCATACTTTTTGTCCATTTGTCTACATGAAATGTAGTTACGTATTATTGAAATAATGTATTTTTAAAATTATTTTTCATTCATTAAAAAGGGGAGAAAATGAAATTTCTGGAAGAAGATAGAAATTATTAATTATTGCACGGCATACTTCTGCCATCGCATTTTGAATTGCAACGAATATTTTTCTTTTTACGTAGCAAGTTGCGCTGACGCACTGACTGAAACTATAAAAATTGATAGAATGAAAATTTGGATTGGTCTTGAGGTGAAACCATAAATCTCCTGAGTCTAATTTAAATGTTAATTCTATGAATTTTTCATGGTTTCTTCTTTAGTCTAACTCAAACATATTGATTCCATCAATTTTTTTATGGTTTCTCCTTTGGTCTAACTCAAATGTTGATTCTATCAATCTATTTACGGTTTCTCTCTGAGTCCAATTTAAAATGTCATATCGAAATTGTGCAGAAGTGTAAACGCGACGTCGCGTACAATGATCACAAGGCTGAAGAATCGCACGAAGATAATGTTGGTAACCGCATACGTGCACGAAGAACACGCCACGACCTATGAACGATAAAACGCGCGTGAAATACCTCAGTGGCTCAGTTTCACGGATTGCCCAATTTTACTGTGACATATATAACGAAGAAGTCTTCGAGTGTAATATTTATTCAAGAGAGTTCACAATATTCAACGTATGTGTATATGGATCTAAGTCACAATACGACGTTTTATAACTACGCCGCGCCGGAGGTATATCACGCCTTTATTAAACTGCTAGGCAATTATAATACCGCATCGCGTATTTTCGTGTTACCCGGCCATTCTGACTTCCAATGTCGTCCTCGACATAATTATTTCAACGAGACTGATTTCAAATCGTTGTCCTTGAATGATTTCGTCGCAAATTGGAATATGAACTGAATGCGCACGGTTATTCTGACTATATTATTCCTAAAAGAAATAAAGATAATTAAAACGCTGTCACGTTATGTAATTTTGCCTTGCGTCGTACAAGCATCATATATGCAGGAAGTCGCACATTAAGATTTCGCTTCCCCTTTGATTTACTCATCTGCAGGAAGCCACTTCCTCAGGATATCCATCTGTAGGTTTACTGGCCTTTGTCTTTACATCCACAGATAACGTCTGTGGGCTCACCGCCTTCCGCTCTTCATCTACAGGATAAACCGGCTTTCGCGCCGACACCATCTGCAGGTTAACAGCCTTTTGCTCATACCGTCTGCAGGTAAACCGTAACTCTGTTATCTCTTTTTTTTTATTCGACGCAAAAGTTTAGACTTCATAGTATTAGGTCATCGTTTTAAATTATACTTGTTTTATTCTTTATATTTGGCGCGTAGTTTTTTACCTTGATTTGTGGTGACAATGCTCGAAATTTTGACCAGAACAAGGTCTGCAATGGTCTCTGCAGCCCCTGTTCCTTTTAGAGGGGTTAATATAAGAAACTTGGTGAATGCATCCACAACTCCTAGGATGTATCTGTTACCTTTTTCATTTTCAATGAATTGTCCTTCAAAATCGACGTGTATGGTGTGAAAGGGGCGGGCATGCTTCGGTATAGGATGTAAGAATCTAGGCCTCTTGCCAACTTGTCTCTTGAAAACTAAACATGGAATGCATGCTCGAACGTATTTATGTATGAAGTTTCTCATTCGCGGAAACCAGCACTGTCGCGCAATGCGTTTAGTTGTTTTCTCCAAACCGCAATGATCACTGTCGTCATGATTCATTTAAACAATTTGCCAACGAGAGCCTTGAGGTACCACCCATCGTGGTCCGTGATTTGTGAGGCGACAGAGGCGTCCTTGTATAACTTCGTACCGGTAGTTTTTGCGATATTTTCGTTCGCCTCGATGGAGGTTTCGTATTATTTCTTGTATTGACGAATCGCCAGCTTGAAGTACAATACGGCAGTCACTGGTGGTGGGTAGGACAGCCGCAACGGTCACTTCTTGTCGAGGAGGATTACGACTGAGAGCATCAACGTGCTGCATTTGATCACCATGTCTATGTTTTATCTGAAGTCGTATTCTTGAAGACGCAACACCCATCGAGCTACGCGTGGGGTTAGCTCTGACTTGTACATTGATTTATGAACTGCCGAACAATCGGTGTAAACTTCAAATAGATGTCCAATCAGATGATAACGAAAATGGTGAAGACTTTCAACTATTGCTAATGCCTCCAATTTGTAAGAGTGATAATTTTGTTCGTGGGTGTTTGACGACAGTAATAGGAAATTACAACTCTCCTTCCTTCTTGCTGCTGTAGGAGCATACCGGCAAGAACTAGGCTTGCATACGGTGAAATTGATTCGCGTATGATGCCTCTTTCGAGAAGTTCGTTGCCAACTTATCAAGTTCGGCCATTCTGTAAGGGCGATGAAGAATAGGGTCGTCAGTCTGAAGTCGAATATGCATTGTTGCTATGGTACGATTTCCTAAGTCTCCAGACGACGCGTGTCGAGCATTCTCAAGAATATACGCCAACTTTCTTTTACATTCTTCGTTGACACCAGTAACAATATTCAAATTATTACAATTTAAGTGGACACGATTTTCAAAAATGAACTTTTTGTCGTTTCGATGGGACGTAAGGTCTGGGCTTTCAGTAACATCGCGACCAATCAGTACATTGGCGTTGGCAATACACGAGTTTACTACACGTCAATTTTGGTAGAACGTACACAGTCGTGAAATATTTCAACCGCAATATCTTCAATCAAGTTCGATATGACAGGAGTGGTCAGATGCCTTAGGAACTACCGTCGCTGTTGTTTCGCCAACGTTTTTCACATTCTTTTCACAGTCAAATTTCCGTAGGAAGAGAGCGAGTTCGGCTGGTGTAGTGGGCGCGCGGCTCTCAGCAGCAACTTGGATCTGCTGGCTGAGGTTACCCAAGATCAAATTTTGTTTTTGCCGATCCGTTAATGAAATTGGTGGTTTTGTTATCCACGCTAGTTGTTGGTGGACGTAATCAAAATGGCTTCTGCTCTGGCTCCTTGTAGGTTTCAAAAATTTCGCGAAGCTCTAGAAACACGTTTCTTCTTGTTGGAAATGTTGTTATAAGCAGCTCCTTCCATTCCGGCCACGTGTAGTTGATGGTTGGTAGTCCTTGGTACCACGCCTTCGCCAAGGTTATTAGAATACTACGTGTACAGGTTGTCTCGTTCTTCTTCTTCTTACCAAGAGGACAGAGAACGCGCATACAACATTTAACAAATACCGACAACGTACAAGCGCGCAGCCGCGACGTGATAACGAGAAATCTTCAGTACAATTATCACCGGATAACTCGGAAAAAAATGCTTTTGGCGTTAAATTGAAGAGGATATAATTTATTCTCCATAAAATTTCCTTTCCAACGCGGGTCATTTCAAAGAAATCCATTGAGCCGCTCTCGAGTTATCTTTCTTTGAAAAATACAAATTTAACATACGTTCTTATGGAGCGGCAGTATTTTGTCCTCCCGGTAGTAAGAAGAAGAAGAACGATACAACCTGTACACGTAGTATTCTAATAACCTTGCGCATTCGCGACACCAGCCAATTTTAAGAGGGCAAAGTAGGCCGTCGTTGTACTCGGCCAATTGTAGATAGCAGCCAGTTCATGAACTTTTTCGAGCCAAAGTTCCACAGCTGTATCTTTGAAGTTAAATGGCGGAATAAGATCCTTGGCCGCCATGGCCGGGTTGGCATTAAACTGATCGTTCGCAATCCTTTGTAAGTTTCTTCTGGCTGGCTTCTCGCATTGTTGGTTGTCGTCGTTCTCTTTCGATCGTGTGGTTGTACTGGGTTTACTCGACGTTGGTTGTTCGTTCGGCTTCGCTGCGGGGGCATATTGAGTATATCCCACTTCTGATATAACGAAGAAGTCTTCGAGTACAATACCAAGAGAGTTCACAATATTCAACGTATATGGATCTAAGTCACGCCGGAGGTATATCACGCCTTTATTAAACTGCTAGGCAATTATAATACCGCATCGCGTATTTTCGTGTTACATGTATTTCTTATGGGACGGACGCCCTTCTGCCAGAACCCTCCTCAAATAGTCAATTATTTTTATTTTGCGACTGTATTTTGATTTTTTTTTCAGAAATCTCTTCGATTCTGCTTCTTTTAAATATCCTTTTCAATAAATTCTGCTTATCGAAAAAGTGTTGCGAAAATTAATAGAGATGTTTTTTGCCTCTTTTTTCCCAGTTGTATAACCCATTTGAAGAAGCCTCCAGTTAAAAAATGATACCAAAGAAAGAAAAAAATTTGTACATAGGTAAATCAACACTTTCATTAATCAATATAATAAATTGATGAATAAAAGGTCATTTGTGAAGGAGAAGGTACATTTAAATTCTCTCTTGATAAAAAATATTGCTGATTTCAATGGACATGCCTATTCAAGAAATGACATTCACAAACCGTGTTAGAATTTTTCCTCGATCTACAGCTCATCGGTCATTTGGTTGGTTATTTATTTATTTATTTATTCATTCATTCATTTACTCTATTATTTGATTACTTTTCTATTTATTCATTTTTTTTCAACTTTCTCCAAGAAAGAGATCCGCCTCCAACTCAACTATTCTCTGAAAAGACCGTCCATAGCAAAGTCTATACAATCAATATTTTATGAATTTTCCTCTGTCTGGACCCTCCCCAATCCTAATATTATACGACTAAATCTCATACAATTTTTTCTTGTTATTTGGGTTTTCAAAGGAAAAGCCAGTTTACCGTTTTAGTCTTCATCAAGTGTGCTGCGAGACTCTTGGGGACTTCATTTTTAAAATTATTGATTTATTCATCATTTATCGTGTATACGTAATTGATAGTAGTTTATAGTTGATTTAGGTGTCTCAGAAGGTGGGATACTTTTTCAATTGCCGTTTTTCATTTTCTGTATAATTATTTTGATTTTTTTTTTGAAATTAAAAAGTTTGTTTTTTCTATCTCTCAAAAAAAGCATTTTGCCGTTAAGGCCCGTTTTTTATTCGCGGTCACACACTTTATTGGTGATTACAGATGATAATTCTGAACATCGTTTCAAACAATATTGAATAATAAAGGTTGACAGGGAAAGGGAAGTTAGACGGATTATAGTTTTACGTATGTCTGAAGATGTGCACCTGCAATATTGTTCTGAGGATCGGATGAGTAATTTATGATTGATTTATTCATCATTTTTCGTATTATACGTAATTGGTAGTCGTTTATAGTTGATTTGAGGGGTCTCAGGAGGCGGGGATATTATTCTCAATTGCCGTTTTTTATTTTTATATATATTTTTATTTTATTATTTTTTTTTATGAAATTAGGAAGTTGGTTTTTCTCTCTCGAAAGAAGCATTTTGCCGTTAAAGCACGTTTTTCATTCGCAGTTACGTACCTTATCGGTGATTATACATGATAATTCGGAACATCGTTTCAAATATAAATAACAACAACACTATTGAGAAAATTTTTCATTTTGGATTAAATAAAATGAAATTTAGGTTTCCTTATTAGATTAAGGGTACTTTTACTCTGTTACTAGTTTATTTATTCCAAAAATAGAGTGGATGTGATGACTCGATTTAGTGAGTTTTGAATGTGTGAAAAGAAAAGTCGTGTACTACTCAAGCTACTGCGTGAGTGTTTTTTTTTCTTTCTTTGATAGGTATCATTTTTCAACGGGCGGCTTCTTCAAGAGGGGTTATACAACTGGGGAAAAAGAGGTAAAAAATATCTATTAATTTTCGCAATACTTTTTCGATAGGTAGAATTTATTGAAAAGGATATTTAAGAAGCAGAATCGAAGAGATTTCTCAAAAAAAAAATCAAAATACAGTCGCAAATAAAATTAATTGACTATTTACTACGCGTACGTTAAGTCATTTAACGTAATGCGTCGAAACGCGTTTTTCTGCCACAAACCCTTCTATGTCTCTTTCTAACAGAGTGGATCGGCGTACGCTATGCGTACGCGTTATGCGCAGTGTGCACATACTGCACATGACGCTCAAGTTGGCAGAACATAAACTACTTAGATACCTAATGAGATTGCCAACATAATGATTTTATTGATAACCTTGTAACATTTTTTTTGAAATTTCCGTCATATTTGCTTTCATCTGTCCACAAAACGCCCTTCTTCACACCCAAGTATATCTAAACAGTTAGCGAAAAAAACGGATTTTTAATTTTTGACGATTAGGTACGTTCTCATGGGCCACCCGGGCGCGGATCCAGACGATCACTTTGGGAGGGGAAACAATCCAAAAAAAGTTTAAAGGACTTTCTTTCTTTCTTTTTTTTTAATTTTCTTCGATACTACAGATTTTTTGTGGTTTTTTGGGGATTTTTTTTTTTTTTTTTTTTTTTTTGGGAGGGGGGTTTCCCCATTTCCCCCCCCCCCCCCCCCCCGTGGATCCGCGCCTGCACCTCACATATAATTGATTGAAATTGATTTGAAAACGAGAATCAACAAAAATTTTGAGCGCCCAGAACGGCGCGGGCGTTCGGTCATTGTATAAAAGTGTTATAGCAATAACCACCTCCTCAATGTATTTAGAAGGGGACCCTTTCTCGATGAACTGGGTGAGTCCGAACGTCGCGTCGTTGGGAAGGTGTCTCGAATCGATTCGATGTTTAGCGAAGTCAGAGTATCTCGTAGCAAGATTAAGGGCATCTTCGTAAAATTGATCGTCTATATATTAAATCCTACGAGTCAACATTTAAAATGAAAAATTTCCCCTATGTATGATCATAACTATTATATATATATATATATATATACCTACTTACCAACTCCAATGATAATATGATGGAAAGTTATTCTGTTATAGATTAATTATCTGACTAATTACGGGTATTTACCACAATCTGATGTTGAAACTGGTAATCTACGAACCGAAGATCAACTCAAAGATGCGGTCAGAGCTTTGCAAGTAAGTATACTTGAGTGTATGGTATACATGTAACCATAATGTTACTCTTTAGATATTGTTTTACAGAGGTATATCCGTAGAGTAATGAAGTCGTATTGTCGTATTTTTAATTAAATAAAGTAGAGTGTTCGTCGTTCTGTATATTTATCTAGGAGTACTTGTACATATATGTGACCTTCCAACGGACTAGGGCCCTTAGGGTTAAAACATTACTGTTATTTTTGAAAATTTCTGTTAACAAATTTATGAATAGTTTCTCCTGCATAATGATCTCATTGCCCGCTAAGTTCTCGAGCTATATATGATAGGAGGGGGACTTGGAAAAATCTCGGCTCTCGAGCTATCATACGTATATAGCTGGAGATTCGAGAAAAATTTATAGACTCTCAAACTATATTATACTAGGCTTACAGTACGTCTAGGCCTTCTTTATACTAGCTTTATCTACGTCTAGGCTTCCTTGAATTTTCAATACCAAATCCCATTAGACTCATAAAACAGGTTCCCTGCGTTCCTCGTTTAACTTCGTTAAGGAAGCTGTTGTTTTTCTAAGTTTTTTTCTGGACGGCGTACGGCAAATTTCTCAAAAAGCCCCCCATAAAACAGGTCCCCTGTTAAAAAATGACGGCTTCCTTAACGAAGTTGAACGAGGAACACAGGGAACCTGTTTTATGAGTCAAATGGGATTTGGTATTGAAAATTCAAGGAAGCCTGGACCTAGATAAAGCTAGTCTAAAGAAGGCCTCGACCTACTATAAGCGTAGTATAATATAGTTTCAGAGTCTAAATTTTTCCAAGTCCCCTTCCTATCATATAGGGGCTCGAGAGTCGAAATTTTTTCTGTCCCGCTCCTTTCATATATAGCGCGATAATCGAAATTTTTCCAAGTCCCCCTCCTATCATATATGGCTCAAGAGTCAAATTTTTTCCAAGTCCCCCTCCTATCATATATAGCTTGAGAGTCGAAATTTTAACAGGGAACCTGTTTTGTCGGGGTCTTTTTGAGAAATTTGCCGTGCACCGTCCAGCAAAAAACTTGGAACAATTTCGACTCTCGAGCCATATATGATATGAAAGGGACTTGGAAAAATTTCGACTCTCGAGCTATCATATATAGCTGGAGATTCGAGAAAAATTTAGACTCTCAAACTATATTATACTAGGCTTATAGTAGGTCTAGGCCTTCTTTATACTAACTTTATCTAGGTCTAGGCTTCCTTGAATTTTCAATACCAAATCCCATTTGACTCATATACCAGGTTCCCTGCGTTCCTCGTTAACTTCATTAAGGAAGCCGTCGTTTTTTCTAAGTCCCTCTCCTATCACATATGGCTCGAGAGTTGAAATTTTTCCAAGTTTTTTGCCGGACGGCGCACGGCAAATTTCTGAAAAAGCCCCCTATAGAACAGGTTCCCTGTTAAAAACGAGCAAAAAAAAATACAAATGAGGCGAAGAACAACCAGAGAAAATCAGTCATGACGCGACAACGCCGCCTACATGACCCCCTTCAAAAATGATCCTACGGGACTCGATGGGAAGGGTTTAGAACACGGTACATAATGGAGGTATTGACACTTGGCTGTTGACTGCATAGAAAACGTTGTCGCCGCAAATGTTCTTGTTCCGCATTTATCTGTAAAATGGCATGACTGCTATTTTCTCTAGTTGATCGGTTTTAACACTGAGTCTTATGGCAAATTTGCAATTTTCAAAAAATCATAGAAAAAGAATGAGTCATTGTAGAAAGCTGAGACTTGGTTTGAATAAACAACTTATAACAAACTATGTATCTCAAAAAGAATTATTCATCTAAGTGAATTCCTCAATTTTTAATAATCGTTGAAAAAATCACCTATACTAGGGTACCTCCGGTAATGTAACTGCACTGGTGGGGTGCGACAAAAGTACGGAACTCAATTTAGAGCGCTAAAAATGTAGCGGAATTTAAATGTACCAGGACGAATCCGGAGACAAGATTTTTTTGCTGTGTCTATAGATACCTAAAAGAGACAAGATAGCTAAATTCGTTAGTTCTAATGTTCCACCGCACGCCAGCACAGCGACACAGTTTTCTTAGGCTAAATTAACATTGCGCTTATGGACATTTTTCAGTTTCCATCAATTATCTCGGAAACCGTTTATTTTTATGAAAAAATGAAGAGAACAAAATTTATTCCCCTTGTAATGTTCTATCAAACCTACTTTGGATTTTTTTTTTTTTCAAAATATGAAATAGGTCTCATACGATAGGAAATTACGCGGGGAATAAATTTTGTTCTTTTCATTTTTTCGTAAAAATAGACGGTTTCCGAGATAATATTGATGATTACTGAAAAACGTCCATAAGCGCAATGTTAATTTAGCCCTGCAACATAGTAGCGTAATCTCTTGGCACGTAAATTAGCTCGACAAAAATCGGGTACCGGATTTTAACACAGCGCATATGGAGAGCTAGCTATCTTGTCTCTTTTAGGTATCTTTAGCTGTGTCCATACCTCTATTATATACCGTGGTTTAGAAGCACGGATGAATAGTACATGAACGAGTATTTTATATTTCTACTTTGTACCACACTGAAAACATGCATAAGAGCAACGTGTATAAATACGAAACAGGGTTGCTCAACGTTAAACGCGTTTTTCCAACATTCGTGAAATAGTCATTAACCGCCTTCTTCCTGCACGGTCACAGTCTAGTTTTCAGAATGTTCGTATGCTTTACACAGAAAAAATATGCGTAAATATACAAAAATATAGGTCGCGGGGCGACTAATAACTGTCCACAAAATTAATCAATTGTCATGAAATTTTTTCAGAGTGTTAGATGAGTGTCAGTTTGATACAGGTCTAAAATTAATTCAGAACTCATAATATTATTTAGAACTCTTGTTATCAACGATCAAAAAGTGGTATATTTCAAGCATTTTCAGTCGTTAATACCGAGGCTTCTAAATGATTTGATAAGTTATAAATAAATTTTAGATTTAGACCTGTGTCAAACCCTAATCTAAGACTCTGAAAAAATTTCATGACAATTGATTAATTTTGTGGACAGTTATTAGTCGCCCCGCAACCTATATTTTTGTATATTTTCGTGTATTTTTTCTGTATAAAGCATACCCTTAAGGCAAGATACCTACGGAATACGTGGTCAGCCGTCGCGATGTGCACGCTGCGAGCGGCTAGTTTCATATAGAGTGCATAAAATTTAGAGGAAGTTCTTGAGTCACGATTTTATTGAAATAAGGAAAGAGTTAAGCGAGTTCTTAATAAGATCTTTTTTACAAAAACTATCATATTTATTTACAAAATCGACCTTACAATTCTAAGGATAAAAGCAGGAGGGGGCGGCACCATCGGATCGACAGTCAAAATCTCTCTCAAGAGAGTTTTCATGTTCAAAATCTCCACCTCCTCTTCTCGAAAATTTTCTAGGTTATCACACTAGATTCCTGACCCGTTTTGGAAAATATCATAGCTACTTCTTACATATTTGTTTACAATTCTTACTTTTTTTGATGATTAGTTGAGTACCAGAACAATGAAGGGAGTGCGCGGCTCCCGAACCTACTTTAATTATTATAATTTCGAAAAATATCGGAAAAGTTAATTGGAAGAATATTTTATTCCAGAAATAAATGTAGGTACTGTAATACAGACATGCACATACGTAATACACTGTTTTGAAACATGTTGAATACGGCAATATTATATTACGTGCATGTCTCTATCGTATTTATTCCTGTGGTTAAGGCCTGCACCGTTGAACATGCAATCTCATTGTTCATCATCATCAACTGTTTGAAATTGATAGTCTTTTGAAATTTCCGAACTTGATTGCTTTAATTCGGGCTGCACAGTTGATAGTGAAGACGGGAAAATCGACGGGCGGTGCGGGTGGTGGACGGAAGATTTCTTCGAATTGACCTCAATCGATTTTCATGAGAGAAACAGATTAATTGTAGAAAATTTTATGCGCTGCAAATTTGATTCTCTTCATTCTTTTCCTAAATTGCTTTTTTCCGAAGTTATTTTGAGATTACTCACTGAACATTCTAATAGTACATCTACCTTGATCCCGTTTTCAATTTGTCGACCGTAACGCTCCTAGCCGGCTGACCGGCCCGAATTTTGAGATCTTCTCAACATTAGAGACAACAAAAAAGGAACTACTCGTATGTAGGTACCTATCTATTCAATGGTAGACACATAGCTATAAAAATGTTTATATTTCTGCAGAATCAGCTATTCTAGCATTTAAAAATATACATGCACCAAGAACGCTGCTGATTTTGAAAATAGGGTAAACTAGAAATTGTATGGTTTGCAGTAGTACCCTCTAATTCTTGATTCTGTGCCTGTATACGTGTCTGCTGGAAGACTCAATAGTGACACGGCTTAGGATCCGGCATAGTCATTCAGAAATCAGTCAGTATGGCACTATGATAATTATGACGCACTGTGAATTCAATGATTCACGGGGTGTGTGTTTGCTTGCGTGTGCTACTCTGTATAGGTACGTTAGCATGTAATTGAAAACTTGTTAGAAGACCTCCTTCATTATTAGCTTCTGCGAGAGCTACTTTTATTTTTTTAGCAACCGTTACTCGATTCTGTTTTTGGTCTCTTTTTTATTCAATAAATTCGAGAGTGAATAGAGTATTGTGCGTAATATAACAGACGTACTCGAATGACTTCTCCTACCATCTCATTGACTTTCTCTCTATCTCCCTGTCTCCTTGTAAACGCACTCTATGCACCTACCTTTTCCCTAATTCACTTGGAGGATCTGCAAAAATAATTTTGGCGCTTATTGCTCTCTTTTATTGTTTTTTTGACCAATTTTCTACCTCTACAAGGATATGCTTAACGTCATTGTGGAAAACAAAAATAGACTTACCGGTATTTGTTTCTTTTCACGCAGAAATTTGGAAATATTCCGATGACCGGAGAAATCGATACAAAAACGAAGGAACTCCTGAAACGTCCTCGATGCGGGTTGCCTGACGATTCGACCTCACTCGAAAAGAAACGACGGAAGCGATACGTTTTACAGGGACAAAAATGGTCACATACCAATTTAACTTGGAGGTAGGATTGCCACAATCCTCAAATCTGTACAACTCAGTTTACACCATTGAGAATAAGGATGGCGGAACGTTCGTTACGATACTTCATTTAATTTTTTTTTTAATTTTTTGTCATTCATAAAATGCAATCAGGAGCCAATAAACAATGTTGGCATTTGACTATACACTAAATTCAGGTCGTGACTTTATGAAGATATTTGAATTATTATTATTATTATCATTATTTTCGAAAGGTAAAAAGTAAACTTGCTCTTATTCAGAGGGTCATCTAGTGGGAGAGTAACTTTATACGTTGTTAGTACCGCGTAACAACTAGATAGGATAAAAAGTGCAGGGCTAGTATTTTATGGTACGTTTGTTTCGTTTGCGTATATCCTTTGTAGCGACTTTTTCATTAACTTGGTCGTTTTGAAATAACATTATTCATAAGATACCTGTGCCAAGAGATATAGTCGTTAATTTTTCAGTCATTGTCTCGCTGAAAATGTCACGACGCTTCGGGCTGGCGCCAAAAATAATGAGCCTTTTTTCATAACGTCTATGTATATCTATACATACTTAATCGTTTGAAGGTCTTGCTAATACGATAGAAATCAGCCAGATTTTGAAATACGTAAGTTATAGGCTGCTTGTGGGTTATAAGATATGAGCACAGCGCGAGAGTTTCTGAGAAACTACATTCGTCAATAAAATAAAGACTTCGAATGAATATATCGCATAACTTACAATTTGTAAGTTATAAAGTTTATATAAGGTGAGTACAGAGTAAATTATATTTCTCGAAATTGGGCGTCCATATTATAACATTTGATAAGTAATATGTACATTATTCAAAGCACATTGTGACCTGCCACCGGTCATTGTGGTAAAAGACGATAAAGAACAACCGATTTTCATTACTTGTACAACAAATATACACAACACTTCTAATACACTAGAACACCGGAAGCAATTGCAATAAATACAAGAGTATGATTCACAGAGTTAAATTCACTCATTCACCCCATTCACTCTATACTGGTCATTAATCCGTCTGTTTCTTGGGTTTTTACCCGGGGACACTATTCCAGGTATTTTCTTCAACTTTCTAGACGGCGATTGAACTATGCAACTTTTCTTTTTCGTATCTTTTCGCAATAATTCTTTATCGTCCAAGTTTTATCTAGTTTTGCTGTAATCATGGTTTGATACGCCATGACGGAGCAAAACAAGTGGATGAATGGATGGTATCATTATATTCTTGTGTGCATTTGATAGCAATGTTAGACCACGCGCCTGACTTCTTACTTTCATTTATTCAACATTAAATTTGGTTCACAAGAGTCTGGTTTAGGCGCTCGTTCAGACCATTTGATTCTGCATTATCAACAGCAGTGTAATAGTGACTGATATTTTCAGTCTTAAGGAATTGAAAGATTTCTTTTGAGGACAGACCTCCATATTGGTCCGTAAGGAGAGTTTCAATATGATGGTCTTGGAGGACTTCGGAAATTAAGTGGATGAATTTGTTTGTGTTCTGGTTTGTTGACGGAAGGACGTATGAAAAACAAGTTAAATAGTCTACAAGAATGTATAGAAAACATTTAGTGGAGCGACAACCGCCAAAGCCACCAATGGTGTCAAGAAATATGATTTCAAAGGGACAAGTGGTGGGCCCAAAATGGCCTAGAAGACCAGAGTTGTTATGTCTACATGTTTTGTTACATATAAACATACTTCGCATTGCTTTATAAGGTTTTGTATTGAAGAGTACATTTGTGGAAAATGATAGAAATCTTTGATAGTGGAATAAATGTGGGAAGAACCCATGTGACCGTATTTTAGATGCACCTTCCTAATAAGCAACATTCATGATTGCACATCTAATACTATCTTTTCCTTATTGCGTATCTTATATTTTTCATTGCAATTCCTTCTTTAAAAGACGTTCTCTCACTGTATAATAAGTTTTTCTGCATACCTTTTATCTTGTCTATCGTCCACAAATTTACCGTTCTAATAGGTTCATAATCATTTATATTTGAGGGGCTTTTGAGAACAGGATTTCTAGACAAACAATCCGCTTGTTTGTTAGCAAAACCAGGCCGATAGATAATATCAAAATCAAACTGTAGTAGGTAGTGAGCTATGTCTCTCTATCTTCATCTGGTCTTGATTTTAGGTTTAGTTTAGCTAGCGGCTTATGATCTGTAATCACACTAAATTTACATCTAATTAGCCAGTGCTGCCAATATTTAACCGCCTCTCTCACAGCAAAGCTTTCCACATAAATAGTTTTTTTCTTTTTTCGACTGTCATTGAATTGTTTTGAAAAGTAGGCAACAGGTTTCTCGACTTTGTCTGCCTGCGGTTGTTTCAATATTGCGCCAATCCTCCCCAATGGTGTTGGTGTAGATATTTATTGGTAATTTTGGATCAAAAATCGCTAATATTGGAGAGGATGTTAAATGTTGTTTAATTTTCTCCAAAGCCTTCTGGCATTTGAACGTCCATTCAAAGGGTACATCCTTACAAAGGAGGCGGTGAAACACCTCTAGCGTTTGAGCGGAATTTTTAGTATATTTATTGTAAAAATTTAGTTTGCCTAAAAACTGGCGTCTATGTTTACAAGGGGTTGGTATAGGAAAATTTTTTATGGAAATTAAGTTGTCGTTTAACGGTTGAACGGTGTTTTCTTTTATTATATGACCTAAATATTTTACAGATTTAGTAGCAAATCTACACTTTATGAATTTTAATTTGAATCCTTCGGATATCATTGCTTCGATTAGTGCTTCTATGTGGGAAATATGTTCCTCGAGAGTTTTAGAAAAAATTAAAAATATCATCAATGATTGATGCAAAATTTTTAGAGACCATTTTGTCGAATAATATCAGATAGAATTCTCTGGAAAATTGCTGAAGAATTTTTAAGGCCGAAAGGCATATTGCACCATTGCCAGTGACCGTGTTGTGTGATAAACGCCGTTTTATATTGGTCTTTCACACGTATCGGGATCAACCAAAAAGCAGAATTGATATCTAATGCTGTAAACCACTTGCAATTTCATTTTTTTTAATTTTTTATTTTATTTTAAATTGTTTCATTTTTTGAGGTGGTGCCGACAACAGTCCGTGGACCAATTACTGCCGACACCACCTTTACATACTTACAGTAATAATAATTACAATTCTAACTTAAAAAAATACATACATAGGCCTACACACACACACACACACCTATACCTGTAAGTAAATGTTAAAGCGGACTCGGGTGTTTGACAGTCCTATGCGGACAATCGAGATAATATGACCATATTATATATTTTTTCGCGCTGACTCCGAAAAAAAATATTTTTTTCCGATACACTCCTGAAAAACTTGGTTTTTGCATAAAACGGCACTAGGTGGACAGTCCGTTCAAGACATGATTGAATCTAAGTCCGTCAAAGGCGGCAGTGTTTAATTTCACACATGTCCGCCAAAGATATTACACTGTTGTCCGTGTAAGGAAACGGAAATATAGAGTGTAACACTCATTAAAGATGGGAAATCTCGTTCTTTTTTTTCTGTAAGTCTGAGTTCATTACAAAACGCGTGTAGGTGTGTCAATCATGCAGTCCGCTTAGTGCCCGACAACGGAGCGATTTACGAATATTATTGATGGGAATGAGATAAAAAAGTAAAAAGGTTAGGATACAAATTTCCATGTGGCTATTTTTCATATTGTTGCTGCTCTTCAAATAATATTGTGCACCAATTTGGAATATAAATCAATTTAAATTATTGTATGAGAACAGCGTCAAGGAAGCCGAAGGTCCAAGTTTGTCGATACCAGACCAAGACCCTATAGTATGTAGAGTCAATTCTGTTGACAAAATGTTATGGCCCATTTTAATCCACACAAATTAATTGATATGTGATGCGCTCCGAGAAAAGGGACCATAAGTCGGCAAACGAACTTTTTTTGGGGCTATCTGTATGTCCGAATAAAAGAATCGTTTTTATATCTTGAGATGGAAATGGATGGGGCAAATTCAAACCTTTCATCATTAAATTTAGTTGAAAAGTATTTTTTCCTTGCGTCACCAGGTGAACATAATCTATGAAAAAAAAAAGGTGTTTTTTTTGCCGACTTATGGTCCCTTTTCTCGGAGCGCATCACATATATTTGAATGAAATTTACAATTTTATGACTATCTAGCTGAAAACGTGTTTGTAATAATATTTAACAGGCTTATAGGTGATCTATTTTGCAAGAAGGTACGGTGCCATAGCTTGCGCACGACATTCACAGGATACTAACATGGATCATATTACCGTAGAAACCTTCTTCCAACAACCTCAGATCGACTTCAACTTGATGGCTATTCCAATCTTCAATGTCGAAATTTTATCATTATTTAATTACAAATTTCTCAAAAAGCCCCCCATAAAACAGGTTCCCTATTAAAATGGATACCGTTTTATCTCCAGAATCGAAAAGGTATTATGTCCATTTTCTCCTTTTTGTACACCAATTGGCTTAGCCTCTTCAATGACTCATACATGCACAGCTTCAAACACCATAAGTCTCCCTTCTGTCATATATTACAGGTCGTGAGTCAAAATTGTAAATAACTGGGAGGTTGAAATTTTAACAGGAAACCTGTTTTATCGGGAAGGGAAAACGTCCGCCGGCCGGTAAAGCTCGGAGCTTGAAAATTTTCTGTCACCCTCCTATCATATAGAGCTCGGTGGTCGGTGTGGACGGTAAAGCTCGGAGTTTGAAAATTTTCTGTCACCCTCCTATCATATAGAGCTCGGTGGTCGGTGTATATAGCCTGAAACGTAGCTCCTTCAAATACATGATAACTCGTATGCAATGCTGCATACACCAATTGACTTAGGCCCTTCAACGAGCCAGATATGCAACGCTTCAAACACCATAATACTGGAGCGTCCTTCTAAGGTATTCTGAGTCCCCCTCCTACCATATATAGCTCGAGAGTCGACATTTTTCCAAGTGCTCTCTCATCATCATATATTCCAAGTCCCCGCTTTTTATATAACTCAAGCTCTCCGACAATAATATATGTAGCTCCAAATACCAAACCTGTGACATCACAATTCAATGACGTCATATATTTTTTCTCTCCCGCTCTATTGATATAAAAATTTATTTCAATTTTAGATTTTGATAATTGAGTGCAAAGATCGATTTTAATAAATTAGACGATTACGATTTATGATGATGATCTATTTACTTGATGAGGGTCAAACATTTTCAAGTATCGCAAGATAGCCGACACTTTCAAATTTTTTTAAAGATCATCAACAAGGCTGGAGCTCCCTCTCGATACCAATGACGATCATCTTCGAAAATTGTCCAAGCCTCTGGAAAGTTAGATCGCAGATCGAACTTCCACGTTCCTCGGAAATACAATTTTCTTAACGGGCAGCGTCAGCCGAAATCGTCATAACTTATCGCTCTCATATCGGAATTGTCCCAAGTTCTAAAATAGGTCGGCGCTGATAATTGATTGTGGAGATCGCTTTTAATAAATTAGCTTGTTATGATTTAAATTATGATGATCGACTACTTGGTGAAGTCAAACATTCTCCAAGTATCGCAAGTTGGCCGACAATTTCAAACTTATCCATAGACCATAACTAGAGCGAGGCCTCCCCTCCTTCGGATACATGTATGATCACCTTCGAAAACTTTCAAAGTTCCTAAAATTTTTGAATTCACAGCACACAAGAAAAGAGAACGCTGGTCGTTCAAAACGCATCGTATAAATATATACTCGTACTTGTGGAAGTTAAGCGAAAAAGTTTTCTCTTCTCCAAAGTTCCTAAATACGCGATCGGATCGAGCTTCCATATTCCTCGAAAATACAGTTTTTTCTACAGGCAGCATAAGTCGAAATCCTTATATTATATTATATCAAAATTGTGCCAAGTTCGACTAAACTAGGTTGGAGCTGATAATTTTATTGTAAAGATCGATTTTAACGGGGAATTTGTTTTGTCGGCGAATTTGTTGGAAAAAACGTCCGCTGTCCGTCGTCCGGCTGGTCGGCAAGGCTTAGATCTCGAAAAATTTTTTCCAAGTCCCCCCCCCCCCCTCCCCCTATTATATGTATAATACAGTTCCAAAGTCCGAGCCTGTGACGAAACAATTTGATGACGTCATAGATCTGGTACGTCATCATTTTTCAGATTTCACGTGCTCCATAGATCAGGTTCCTGCCACCGCTTGTTCAACTCCATTAAAGAACCCGTGAGTTCTTAATAAATTCGACGATCGTGATTCATGATGATGATCAATTACTTGATAAAGTCAAACATTTTCCAAGTGTCGCGAGGTAGCCGACAACTTCAAATTTGTTCAAAGAACTTTAATTTTGGTAGAGTCCCCTCCTGGATAACTATTTGCCTTCGAAAGTCAGATTATATCAAACTAAACCTTCATAACGTCAACTTGAATAGAAATCCTCGTATTAACAAGTCAAAAATTTCTCAAGTTATGAAGTGGAGCTTCTACTCACCGCCGGGACGCCAAGGTTTCCTTCGAAAAGTTTTACAAAAACCTAAAGTAAATCAAAGCACCTCTTTTCGTTTGAACTACAATTTTTGAGCTGTTAGAAGAAATAAGCAGAAATTCGTCGGACAAAACCAATAATATTAGGCTACATTTTGACCACGAAATCACTTATTACAAAAACTGAAGCAAGGGATCGTTGAATTTTTAGTGAGAAGATCAGTAATATCGAAGCTACGGTAGGTATGAAGAAAATTTGAAATACTACTTTTTACAAAGTTTACAAGAAATTTCAATTTTGTACTCGAAATAATTAATTAAATCCAACTCCGTCCATCATTGAAATCCCCTTTCAAAATTATCACTATTTCAACACATTTTTTCGTGTCAACATGTGGTAATTAATTCAATCATCAAAGCCTGAGGTATAGTCACATAGGTTTCAATTTCTCATAATAACATTTAACTCGAGGACCAGCCTAAAAACTCTAAAATGACCACGGTATAGAATCACAAAATTACACTAGGCATGAAGAAATATTTTGTTGCCAATCGAAAACTTCATTTTTTGCCTCAGTTCATTGAATTTTTTAATGTTATTATTTTTTAATTCGCGCTATTACTCTAAGGAGCCTTGGCCGTCAACAAACTAATTGTTGCCGTTGCCCAGGACGCACCACGTGGAGGTGGCTCCCATGCGTCCCGAGACACTCAAGATCCTAGCCCTACACTGAAGACAAAAAAAAAAAAGGAATTCCCTATACATAGAAGACTGTGCACGACCACAACAGTCAACCCCGGCTAACGAAGATAAAATCCCAGCGAGGTATATCCGAATGTGGTGCGCTGTACCTACAACTGCAAAAATGAGAGAAGGCGCAGGCACCCACGTCAGTCCGCCACGAATTACGAAGACTGTTTACAACTTCAACGTCTCAGTTACAACCTCAGGTGGTTGCCTCTTCATTGGCGGAGTCAAGTAAACTGAGTTAAACTCATCCTGCGCCCCACCGTGAGCTTATCCGATCGTGGGTGCACTGAATAATCGAAAAGCACAATATCATCACGCGCGCGGTTAATCCGCATTATGCGTTCAATGCACTTCCTGTAAGACCTAACCATCATATAAAGTATAATATGTAGATAGAGTAATAGCGCGAACCAAATATAAACAACATCTTTCGTCAAAATTTGGAATTGTCGTTCCACCCGTGTTTCAGAATGGAACGGCCGCTACAAACTGACGATGTTTTCAATTTTAATTTTTCAAATTAGAATAAGTATGATTGAAGGTAGCACGGTATCATCGCGCGCGAGTATATCCGCATCATGCGCTCAATGTACTTCCTGCAATCCACCTACGACAGCGCAAACAAAATTTCTCAACACCTTTGTCAAACTTTGGAACTGTCGTGCCACCCATGTTTCAGAATGGACCGACCGCTACAAAATGACGATGTTTTCAATTTAAATTTGAAATGAAAAAATTTAATTGACCCAAAAGGAGAGAAGAGGTCGTAATTGACCAATACCGGTTGTCCAAACAGGAGTCGTCGTCTTACACACCCATATTTCAGAGTGAAACAGCAACTCCGGAATGACGGTTGGTATACTAATAATTTTGGATGAAAGAAGGTATGATTGATGGTAGCACAATATCATCGCGCGCGAGTATATCCGCATCATACGCTCAATGTACTTCCTGCAATCTACCTATGATAGCGCGAACCAGAAATGAACACCACCACTAATCAAACTTTGGAACTGTCGTGCCACCCGTGTTTCAGAATGGAACGGCCGCTACAAAATTACGATGGTTTCGATATTAATTTTGATCTGAAAGAGGAAACATTAGTAGATTAATTTGAGCCAAAAGGAAAGAGGTCATAATTGACCAGCACCGGTCGACCAAACAGGAGTCGTCGGCTTACACAACCATATTTCAGAGTGCAACGGCCACTCCGGAATGACGGGTGGTGTAATCAAGCCCTAAAAATAATTTCGGCTGAAAGAAAGTACATTTTAATTAGAATTAGGTGTGATTGATGGTAGCACAATATCATCGCGCGCGAGTATATTCGCGTCATGCGCTCAATGGACTTCCTGCAATCCACCTATAATAGCGCGAAAAAAATGAACAACACCTTTTGTCAATATTTGGAGTTGTCGTACCACCCGCATTAATTCAGAATGGAACGGCTGCTACAAAATGACGACGATGTCCCAATTTAAATTTTTATTTGAAATATCAAAATTCCGAAGGCTTGAAAGACGGCGCTATACTAGGCCCTAAAAATAATTTCGGCTGGAAGAAAGTACACATTTTAATTAGAATGTTAGTATCCCAGCATGATTAGTTCAAGCAACACAAATGTACCGGTACACATAAGAAACATGCAAAAAATAATTTCAAAAAACCCCATCATGCAAACGCGAGCAAAATGAAAAACCGCGAGCAAAATGAAAAACCGAAGGGAAAAAGTAACGCGTCCACTATCCACATCTGCGATCAACATACTAAACTGGTTGAAAGGTGAAAGCTAAAACTGTGCACTTGCTTGAATGCGAGGTGACGTGTGCAAACTTTACCGGTCCTTTCTTGCTCATTGGTTGAATGATTCAAAAGAGGGAGTGACTTAACGGATTCAAGAGGGCATCTTACAGCAGGTATCTGGCACTTCAACAATGCTAATTGTTTACACAATGTGAATGAGTATATGTGCTTTTGTATCTTATTAGCGATGATACACCACACACACACACACACACACACACACACACACACACACACACACACACACACACACACACACCACCCATCCACATGAATCACACCTCATATACACCTCACTCATGTTCTGCATGTTCGTGTCCCTTCCTATCCACCCTGCATTACCCTCCCTCACATACTTCGGTCATATTCACTCAACGGTCTTACTGAATATCTCTACAAGTGTCCTTTTGAATGCATTCCTATTCAGATGGTTTGAGAGCATTTGTGCGCGATGTTAAGGGATAGAAGGTATGTTTTTCTCTTTGTCTTTGTATTCCTCCTGTTCTAGGTACTTGTATATGTACCCTTTCCAAGGTGCCCGGCTCCTTTATTCTCCCATGTATTACGTCGCGCAGGAACATTACTGAAGTTAAGATGCGCCTTTCCTTCAATGCCAGTATCTGAAAGCCCCGCAATAGCTCTCTATATTCCATATCTGTCGGCCAGTACTCAAACATCCTATAATATATGTACCTCAAGAATCTTTTTTGAGTCGCTTCAATCGCACCAGAAATAATTTTTGAATTGGGATCCCATATGAGGTTCCTGAATTCCAAATTCGATCCTACTAGAGCGTAGTATAGCATATTGAGTGTCCTTATTTCTTTGAAGTGTCTAGAGTTCCTGATAATAAAACCTAGCTGTCTTTTTGCTTTTTTAATTTTTTGGAGGATGTGAGTTTTGAAATCTGCGCGTTTGTTAATGATAATTCCCAGATCCCGAACCCAATCGACCTCCTCCAAAATACCACTATTCATCAAATACAAGTTGACAATCATCGATCTGACTTTTTTAGTAAAAGTTATTTTCTGGCATTTTTTAATGTTAAACGGTAAATGATTTTTTATACTCCATTGTATTAATGAGTCCAGATAATTTTGGAGGAGGGAACAATCTCCTTTATTCTCTACAGTGCGAAATATTTTAAGATCGTCAGCATACATTAATATGCTTGAGTTCTTAACCCCAGATATAATATCATTGATAAATAGTAAGAAGAGGGGGGGGGGCAAGATTCGATCCCTGGGGAACTCCCGAAGGACACGGAAACTTGTGCGACTCATTATTTTTATAGCTTACATATTGCCATCTTCCTCCTAAGTACGATGTTATAAATCTCACAGCTTCCTCAGTGAAACCTATGCACTCCAGTTTATCAATTAGGATATTATGATTCACCTTATCAAATGCTTTGTGAAAATCAGTATGGATGGCGTCCACTTGGAGTCCCTGATCGAACTTTTCCGAAAGGTACTGGACAAAATACGCAAGGTTTGTATCAACCCCTCGCGCTGGGAGGAAACCGTGCTGTTCATTGGTTATTTGATCTTTTACCTGCCAGAAAAGTTGTTCATGTAGTACGGATTCAAATATCTTTGACGGAACAGGCTGCAACGAAATAGGTCTATAATTTGTTACATCCTCAATCACCTCGGACTTGGGTACAGGAGTCACTTTTGATATTTCATAGATATACGGGCATTTCTGAGTATCTATACTGAGATTAAAAATGTAAGTAAGTGGTCGTGTCACCAGCTCTCTCAATCCTTTGTAAACGTATGTCGGTATTTTATCTGGACCTAAGGTTTTTTTTGCCTTGAGTTTCTTTATTGCCCTATCCACGTCATTTTCAGTTATTTGATGAAGCTTTATTATCCTACCATTCGCTTGACTTACACTACCATTCCTTCCCGAAGACAAGTCTTCCTGATTTGAACTATTAACATACACTGAGGAAAAATGTGCTGCAAACGCTTCAGAAATTTCCTTTGGTTCATTGAGAATTTTCTCTCGGTATATTTTTTTATCCACTTCTGCAGTTGCCGTTTTTTTACTTTTTATATATTGCCAAAATTTTGATGGGTCGGATTTTATCTTTTGTTCAAGGTAACCTTCATTATCCCGCTGTGCTTGCTTTATTTGCTGCTTTACCTATTTACGCAGCCTTTGGAAAATTTCCAAATTTTCAGGCGTATTGTATTTTTTTAGTTTTCGACGCGCCCTATCCTTTGCTTTTAAGTTAAAATTTATCTCTTTAGTAAACCAATCAGGAAACTTATTTCGAGAACCTTTACTGTTCCTTACATTTGGAACAGTGGTTTGTATGACACTGTTCATGAACGACTGTAAATATTCAGCTGCCCTGTCTGGGTCCTCTAGCATATATACAGATCCTTCCAATTCTTCGCCTTCACGATTTCATACATTTGTCTAAAGTCTGCTCTAGAATAGTTAGGGACAGTAGTCAAATTCGATGCTTTTTCACTCTTTCCTTTTTGCGGCATACGTTGTGTGACTGAGATATGTAGGGGGAGATGATAAATATCCTCAGTTTTAACGAGAGAGTCTGTTTTTTGTACCGCAATGTTTGAGATGGTGGATAGTACTAGATCTAATGTCTCACCATGACTATTCTTTACTCCGTTATGTGAGATTAAATTGTTTATACTTATAAAACTGTATAGAGTATCAGCCTTACTACAGTTGTTCCCAAGCTCACTCGAGAAAATATTCTCAGTTTGGAATGATGGGATGTTAAAATCTCCAAGTAAAATAAAGTCTCCTGTTTTTGGTAATTGCGACAGATAAACTGTCATAACGTCACATACTTGTACATAAACTTCAGTACATGTATTCGGAGGGAAATAAAAAACCGCTACATCTATTTTTTTGTGGAGTTTGGTAGTGTCATTTGTAACCAAACATACTCACAATCAGTATCATATATGCCCGGAATTATAATTTCCCTAATTTGAAACTCTTTTCGTACAGCAAGCAAAACTCCTCCCCCTCTAGTTCGCGCTGTTATCCCATAATTTCTATCCTTCCTGTAAATTCTGAACGACCCATGAAACAGCTCTGCAGAATGTATACCATCATGTAGCCATGTTTCTGTAATTGCTATAATATCACCCTCCGTACCTAAAACATTCAAATACATTTCATTGGTCTTTGTTCGGAGACCTCGGACGGTTTGATAGATTGCTATTATTTCGTGATTACTCATCACAGAGGATAAACAAGGGAAAGTGGCACACTGAGAAGGAGACGACCGAACGAGCAGTTACATAAGATTAACACACTCCTGAATTGCACATATAAATAATTATAAATTTCTTAAAGTTTACTCATTTATCATTTGCATACTCGCATTCATTCATTTCTCCCTCACTACAAAATCCACTTCTACCCACCCATTCATTCAAACATCTCCATACATTCATATCAACTCTTTCTTTCATAAACCACTCTCTCTCACTCCGCATCATATTCTCGGGCCATGGCACATATTCATCCACAACAAAAATTGGGCATACATTCACATCATTCAGAACATTCATTCGAACACTGACACAAAGAAAGTTATTCATAACAACAAACTTGAGATTCAAAAATAAAAACGAGATAAATAGAAACAATATCAATATGCTTACGAAGCACCTAAGTGATGATATCATTGATCCATTAATGATGCGTCGCCTCGATGAGTAATGTTTATTACGGTACATGAGGAACAGAATCAAAATTTTAACAGGAACCTGTTTTATGGGGGGCTTTTTGAGAGATTTGCCGTCCGCCGTCCGCCGTCCACCGTCCAGCAAAAAACTTGGAAAAATGTCGACTCTCGAGCTATATATGATAGGAGGGGGACTTAGAGAAATTTCGACTCTCCAGCTATCATATATAGCTGGAGATTTGAGAAAAATTTAGATCTCAAACTATATTATACTAGGCTTATAGTAGGTCTAGGCCTTCTTTAGACTAGCTTTATCTAGGTCTAGGCTTCATTGAATTTTCAATACCAAATCCCATTTGACTCATAAAACAGGTTCCCTACGTTCCTCGTTTAACTTCGTTAAGGAAGCCGTCGTTTTTTATATTAGCTTCTTTATTTACGGTACAGACGTCATATTATTGTGACTTTACAAACACAGTTCCATATTTATCGATCAAGTAGAATATTATTTTTTTTTTTTTGTTCGTCTAAAAGCGAGACTTTGGCTTCAAAATCTTGGAATGTATCGCCTCATTCCAGTTTATATAACACTCATTGTCTTCCAACGTATTATTTTTGACCCTTTCAGGTGTTTTGGTGTTCACGAGAGGACTTTTGCTTTTATTTTCAAGCGGAGCTTGAGATATGACCAAGTGTTCATATTGGCGGAGTTTGAAGGTTTTTATTGTGTCTAGGCTGATTACTATATCGTATTTAAAGTTACTCTTGTTAATGACACAAACTGAAATTTCTTTTTCGATTTCAAATACTTATTTTAAGTTTTATTAGCGCGATATCTACACGGTCTTCTTCGCTCAGTGTTTCAAAGGTTAACAGTTTTTTACAAAAAGTAGAAAAACTGAAGTTTTTAAGCGCGATTTGCCCCGGATCATATATAACTTCCGCTGGTTTCTGAGAGATGTTAACCTTTAGAGTGGTGAGCGAAAGAAGATTTAGTTTTTTGACTCTATTTCTTTGTTTAAAATTTCTTCCAATTCGGTATTGTTCGATATCTTAATGTTCATCATTTGAGGCAGCTTTGAAATTCTGCCAGTTATTATTAGGGTTCCCTAATTTTGTCTTGCATTCTGCTTCCGGATGGTAGGGCCCCCAATCTTTTCACAGTAACAAAATGGTTTACGGTTTGGGTTGAATTTTTTACCGTTATTATTATTTGCTGAATCTTTATCATTATTTTTGTAGGAGGTTTGTGGGTTGTCCCTAACTGTATTGTTTTTAGTAGGAGTCCGGTCTAATTGGTTTATTATGCCAATTAAATCGCTAACTGTACTGGATTTGCTTCTATCTATTCTACTGTGTAGCGACTGCAGTATACCTGCCACTACGAGCATAATTTTAGATTCTTCAGACAAAGACGGATCGCAGTCCGCTAACAATGCTAGTTTCTTAATCATACATTTGCCAAGAGAGCCGCGCAAATATTTATAATTAAAGGCGTATGTACTATCTGACCAACCTTTTGTACAGAAACAATCAGTAAACAAATTTTTCCATTTGATCCAGGATGCTAAGCCAATGTCTGTCCAAACCATTTGGTACCAGTCCTTAGCAATTCCGTCTAGAAATAACCGGAGTACCTTGTAATTTCAAGCTGTAGGGATTTCTAGGCGAGCGCATTCTTTTTCGACACTTGCGATCCACGTTTTGGCGCTTGGAGAAGATGCATTGAAGCGTTTGAGGATGGCATCCTTTGTAATCGATTGAAGTGATTGGGTTTGGAATGTTTGTTACTAATTGGAGGAATGGTTCCAGTGACTGGAGTTGTTGGTGGATATGGTGCCTCTTCCAAGTTTACGTTTCCAAAACAGGGGTTTCCCTCATCGTCAAAGTAGGTTTTTCGAAGTTGGTCATTGATTGTGATCATGGGTTGTGCGTACTTTCCTCTGGTCTGAAATGATTTCACGACGGCTTGGATGGTTGATGATTTCATCAATTCCGTATGCAATCGTAGTGGTTGATTTTTGACCAAAAACAAATACACTTTGTCGGTATTTTCACTTTGTAAACTCTTCACAAACGGAATAGTACTTTTGGATTTTGCGGGTCCGGCCCGGTATAAATGTGAAAACAAACGCGATCTTTTGTAACCATCTCGGTCAATAAGGTTTCGTTGCCCGGCATTTTGTAAGAGTTGTTTTCGATTTTTAATAACTGATTAAATGAAATGCAGTTCGGTTTATAACGCAAACAAGTAAAAAAACCGTTTAAAAATGATGCGTCGATATTTCGACGAATCAAAAACTTAAGTATTTACACAAGGACGTGGCATTGATATTATTTATACAATCAGTAAATGATAAAATAGGTACGCAGTCACGCTCACAATGAAATGGACAGGACTCGACCAGACAGAACTGAATAATAGGCAAAGATAATGTGATCCACCTGTATCTTTACGTATTTATACATTTTTTTCTAATGAAAAAGTATCCGTCGTCTATAGGTCGTCGTTCTTGTAACTTTGATCTTTTGACCTTCGAGCAGAGGGTACTTGGAAAAATTTCAACTTACAAAATATGTAAAACGTAAGATGCATTTTCGCTACTCGTATACAATTCGCGTATTATGAGTTTAGTTTTATGACGAACCTACAACAAACGGTCATCAGCAGAGTTGTTTTCTCTATTTTTCAGTTAGGAACGGGTACATGGAAGGCTGTATTCCGTTTGCGCACATTGCCTGAAAAAAGGGTGAAAAGGTATAGCCGTTTTGCGCGCACAAATATAGCCTCTTAGCGCAAATGAACATAGCTTGTTTGCGCACATCAGGGGCGGACTTATATATTTTGCGCATTTTGCGCCTAAGGCTATCAAAAAATTTGCGCCGCTCTTAAAATTTTCTTCTTCATCTTTAGTCTCGTCACATCGCAATTTTCGAAATTTACGCCTCTTGGAACTAGGTAGTTTCATAGAATCGGGCACCTTCTCCTTCTTGCAAACAAATATTTGAGGCTTCTTCTTCAAATTTGTTGAATTTATTTCTTTTTGACTCGAATAATACTAGGAATCAAAATGCTCAATAATTTGTAAGAGATTTATCGTTTCCCCTAGCATAGATTTTTGCGCTTTGTTCATTTTTTCCAGAATGAAACCCCAGACACAAGCCATAATTGCTGTCTCGAATCTTTCTAATTTTAGTCGAAGACCTTTGGCTTCATTGCGAACAATAGGTTTTACATCCTTATTAGTTTCGTAAGTCTTCAATGACATGTGCACTCCTTTCTATATTTTACGGAGATTATGACTTGCATCCTCCCTTCTAGACAAACGCGTAACGGACAATAATTTTAATGTCGTATTTTTAGCGTCACTTTGTTCAATAATAAATTGCAATACAGCCCAACGATCAGGTGAGACGCCAAAAAAATTGAATAAACCCTGTAATAAAAGGAAATAATTTGAAGATTCTGCACACGATTCAGCAGCTTCATCTCCTGAAAGATTTGTTTGATGTCCACCGCATGGAATATAGTCTGCATATGGACTGTGTTTCTGTTTAATCGAAGTTTGAAGGCCAATATTTTTCCCTGACATATTTGCTATAGAATCATATGTTTGACCACGACAATTTTTCATGTGAATATCTAGACTTCCCAAATAATGTGTTACACTCTTCTCCATGTCCTCCCCTTTGTGACCTACATTTGCTAAAAAGGCTAGAAAACGTTCTACTGGTACACCATCAGGTAAAACGTAACGAATAGCTACGGTAAGCTCGTCAACATGTGCAATTGAGGGAGTGGAATCAACAATTATCGAAAAAAATCTCGCCGCGTGTATTTCTTTCACAATCATTTCACGAACGTAATTACTCATTAAACTGACCAATTCTTCAACAGTTTTTTTTTTTTTTTTTTTTCTCAAAAATTTTGCGCCGAGGCTGCAGCCTTATCAGCCTTATGGGAAATCTGCCTCTGGCGCACATACAGTATGAATACAGAACAGGGTTTTCATAAGTAAGTCAGCATCCATACCCGAGTTTAGGCTCGACGAGCGCCGTAAGAGGCGAGACTAGGCATTTCTACAGACTGGGTTATCTAGTTCATTGCAGTTTAGGAAGATGATCGGCTCAAATGACTGCGTGAGTGACTTCCTCGCGTTGAAGAATTATTCACAAAAATGCTTACGTAGCCGCATATGCAACACACAACTTTTCACCTCTACCTACAATCAAGTTTTTTTGCTTAAACTTCAACTCTAGAACTTTAATGTATTCAATGAATCGTTTTCTCAATAAGATACACCCATCCTCACCATCTCTTGCCTCTCTAATTCATTCTTGATCATCTCCGATTCTCAAGCATCTTTTAATGTTGGTTATTGTAGACTCACACACACACCCACCCATCTCATCACTTATCTTATCCTTCTTTCATGCTCTCATTACGATTCTGACCCCCCCCCCTCTCATTCAACGTATCTTTTCCTATCCCAAATTAGTTTCACTCCCGAACCCCTGCGACTCATCTCTCACAATCACATAGAAGCACTATCAGACGACTCTCCATTTATCGTCAACATCTTTCAATTCTTCCAATGACTAAATTCCTTTTTCCACATCTACACTTTTCAAAACTACTGAGCTCCCACTCTCTTAGTAACTCGTCAATTTTAAAGAAATCTAAATGTAAATTTAAAAAATGAAATAATTTTTACCTCTGCTTACAAGTCATCATTTCGCTCAAGTCCTTTCTTCATAACTTCAACTTATTCTATAAATCGTTCTCTCAATGAGGCTCACATATATCCTCATCACCTCTTGCCCCTCTACTTATAATTCATTCTTGGTCATCTCGAATTCCCGAGCATCATTCAATGTTATTTCCAGCAGCTCTTCTCTTCATCCAATCATAATTTGTATTCACACTTTCATCGCAATCTATGAGAGAATAACCGAAAAATTTTATTTTTCAGAGAATTAAACACGCACACTTATGGATGAAAACTCAAAAGAGTTATGCAATAGCAACCGCCCCACCCCATTTTGCAAGCATGGGAATAAGAACAACGCGCCATTATACGCCCCCCTTAAACCGGAGTATTTCAAAAGAATTTGATATTGGAATAAAGTCCTATTGAAAACTAAGTTGTGTACCTCACGCAGTCTCATGTTGTTGCCACAGAGCATGAATGAGGGTTAGCCACAGACTCAGTCACTCTAGACTCACACTCACATACACTTCTCATCCCTCATCTTTTGCTTCTCTCATGCTCTCATTCCCTCTCCCACATCTGAACTCAATAACAACATCAAGCTTATAGCTCCCTAATGACAGGCTCTTATTAGCTCATTAATTGAAAAGACATTAAAAGAAAAGAAATAAAATGAAACATGAAAGATTATACGGAAAGGATTGCTCACCAATACTGTAGCTTATCCTTACATAACATACATTCATGAGAAACTCAACACGAACGAAGAAATCTTTCACGCATATAAAAAACTATTTTATCACTCAAAAAAATGACAAGATTATAGGCAAAGGATTGCTGCACTAATACTATACTAACACAACACGAACGAACACATCCTTAAAATTCATTCATAAAGAGCATATCTTCACGTGTGTGAACAGGTAACCCAAAAAATGAATAAAACTACTATGCTACAACTACACTGACAATCTACGTAATCAAAGGTTACTCTTTGCTTTTGATGACGAAAGCGACTATACCTGAAGTTTAGTACTACAAAATATTAGTAGCTCGAATATTTGCAAATTTCCTCAAATTAGTTCACGCTTCAATTTGAGATTTCTCGGGAACCAGACATCATATCAACAAAAAAAGTTCACAATTACATTTTTAGACATGTAAATTACAGTATAGAAAATGAACAAACCATATCAGAGTTATGAGAGTAGGGAATTTTTTTTTTAATTGGGTATATCTGGAGAACTACCGATCCGATCGTCAAAAAAATTCAGGTGCACAACTTCAGATATAACTCTACAACGTGCCCAAGTTTCAAGAAAATCCATACAGTAGTCTCGGAGGAGAATCCCGGACAAATGTTGATCCATATATATATATACAAATATAAGGAAACCTGAAATTTTTTTAATGACGTAGCGATGATCTATGACCTCTAAAACGTCGAGAAAGTTCATTTCCCCCTCTTTCTGCCACAACTGTGACGGGTGTAGTACTCGCGTTTCTACAAAATGTTGGTAAAATTCACGGAAGCACTTATTTCTGTATATTAGACATGATAGATGCGTATCTTCATGTGAAACTAGATGAAGAAAGCTCAAAAATTGCTGCAATCTCAACTCACCGTGGTACCTACCGCGTCAATCGGTTATTCTATGGGTTGTCAACAGCGCCCAGCATTTTCCACGCAACTATGGCACCCATATTAAATGGCCTAGAGGAGTGAATTGCATATTTTGACGACATTCTAATTTATGGGAAATCGAAAGAAGAATGCGCTAAAAACCTCAGAAAAGCTCTAGAACGCTTTCACAACTTCAATTTGAAGTTAAACAGAAAGAAATCAAAATTTAACCTAACCTAACCAAACCCCGAAAAATCTTTGACATCTAATTTTTTTTTTACTTTTTTTATTACTCTCCATTATTTTTATGATTTTTTATTATTTTAATTATCCATTATTACTAATATTATTTTATTTATATTTTTTTATTAATCGCATATTTTCCCCCACCCCTGGGCGAATTGTCATGTCTTCATACTCATGATGTCACACTTATGTTATCACACTCCTACCTCACGATGTAATGTTTATCTCGAATCTTGTATTATTGCATCATTCTTGTGTCTTCTGTTATTATTAATATAATAAATACACAACAGTTCTATTATTATTTGGGTTTTTATCATCGGTATAATTTATCATTATTCTTATTGAAGTTCTGAGTAGGGCAAAATTTAGAAGTATGTACCATTCTTTTGCATGTGAAACAAGTAATATTCTTATTGGTGGGTAACCTATTAGTGTTAGGACAGAACTGTTGTAACGTCCCCACTTACTGAACAGAAAACAACAAATATCAGATTTACTATCTCCTTTGGTATGGAATTTTAATTGATGGTTTCTCAAACTTTGCATCGGATCCTTGTTTTGACTTGCCCATGAATGCCAATCTTGATTCATCCCCTACCACGTTGTTCTTTTTCCTCTTGCTATATTCATGTAGGAACCTGGCCTTGAAATTGGGGTAATTTCTCTCTTCCATTAGTAATGCGTCAAAATATGCTGTAACAAAGTCATATTCTTCGGGTAAACTGATTTGTAATGAAGAAATTGGCATATTTTTAGTCACCTCTTCACCGCAATTAATTAACTCATTTATCATTTCTCCCATCGCTGAAACGTGTTTTAATGCATTTGTGCTGTTTTCATTGAATTCCAGTTGACCTCTTGTTAATATGTTTTTTGCAATTCATGTAATATTGCTTTCGCTGATTTCAATTTCATCACAAAATTCATATGCGTTTTTGACATGTTTCCCAAGATACATGTAAGAATATCGGCTGATCGTTTACCGGTGCTCAAAGTCTTTCCGGCATTCCGTTTTCCCAATATCTCAACACACGTACAAAACGTGAAATCAATTGACAACTATCTACTAGTGTTGTCTATCTTATAAAACATCAACTACCAAACCTGTCTACAAGTATTGATGCAACGTTACCAATACGAAAATTCGTGAGAACGGTAAAGCGTTTGTACATACATATCCTTGCCTTCGCGGTATTCTTCTTCCATTCATCATACCTTCCATCTCGTTCACCGCCTTCACCAAAATTTTGTTTGTCGGGTACATCCTCGTCAACATGCTCCAACAAACCTTGAGTTTCCAATAATATTTGAATCAACACCAACCATTGTTGAAAATTCTCACTATTAAAGGGTTCTTTTGACGTCAAATTTCTTGACATCATCATCACTCCAATTCCATTTCACAGTGCTGAAATAATTTTGCCCGGTCACCAGTAGAAAAGGAAAAAAATTAACCATAAAAACAATTACAAAACAGCCCACAATCTGCAACCGTTTTAAGGTAGGCCTAAGTGGAGCGAGAGACAAACAAAAACGTACCGGTACGCGGTACGTGAACGTGTATACAAAATATATTCAACTCTAATACACCAGAGGTAACAATCAAACGTCTTATTCATTATATATCAGTGTTCCCAAATCACAACTCAATACTTCCTTCAGTTTCTGGACAGTCCTCCGCACTTGCATCTAAGTTACTTGTTGCAGTATTTGTTCACGTACATCTATGGGAAAATGATTTAAATGAGCTTGGATCTGAAAATGGTAAAAAATTATCAATAATATGGATCACAGATCACCGATTTGCATTCTGTGATTTAGAATCGACGATTCAATCCGTACTTCTTTAGAGGGGGGAGGTAATTGAAGGATGATAATTAAGGCGGGTGTTCTGGAGAAATCATATAAATAAGGGAGGAAGTACGTATTCCTTTAGAAATTCGCGGCTTTTTCCTCTAAGCTTTAGTGTGTACTTGCAACAACCTAATGTATCGCGTAGTCTTTGGCCACTTTATATCACAAGGTGGAACTTTCATAAGAAGGCAAAATTTGAATATCTAATCTAAAGGCTGGTAACGTAATTGTTATCGCACACGTCATGAAAACGGGGGATCGCGGGTCGGATTCTCGCTCGGGCCAGGAAATGTTTTTGTCATACTTCCTCTTCATTCCTTATCTTATCATTGAGCGCACGAATCATATAAAGCAGATCAGAATAAATAATTTGATCCATACTCAACGACTCGCACTCCTCCCGAGGAAGATGATATAAATGCCTGCAGATCACGAAGCGGAGGACAAAATAATCCGAATCAATTTTTGATCCGAAATCTGGAATTTAATCAATCCATACTTGGTGGATACCCGTATGAGTTTTAGAACGCGTTGGACAATCAATTGTTACTCAAATTTGTATTGGAACATATTAAAATCTTGACGCATGACATTTTGGAACGCAACCCTGACTTACAAATTACTGTAGCGGCGTAGGAACAAATTTGCTTGACGAACATTCATGTATTTGCAATGTAACTTTTATATTATTTTTCACTTTTTAGGACAAATCTTGTAACATTTTGACATCTTTATTATTCCTATCTTGAAAAATGTACTTAGCTTTTATCCAACTGGGAAATTTTATAGATTTTTGATTGAAAATTTGACATATTGGTATTTCGCAATATCAAACAGGCTGAACAATTATGTACCGTATGATGTTTTTGTTTAGAAGAAAATTTTGATTTTGTAGCGTTGTCTCGACGCAATTTTAAATAAAATAGATGTATGTTTTTTCGACCATTTTATGATTAACAATGTTTCATTCCTAGATATTAATGATTAGGTATCGATATATTTGACAACAAAAGTCTCCTGGAATTCTCTTATGGGAAATTACATGTAAAAATCAGCCCGGCTGAAATTATTGATCTCTGCGATCTGCTTTTCCCGAGATTTCATAGGGCGTTTACAATTTTCGAACACAAAATGACGTCATCTGATTATGATCTATTATTACAAAACTTGTATTTAAAATTGTACAGTAGTAAAGTACGCTATATTTTCTCAACTTACAATGGATAATTGTCGAGTACCTATAGCCTACACATAATAATACTTGAAATGAGCGACGAAGTTGGGGGTACCGGCTGGTATTTTATATAATCCTAGTGTGATTGATATCGTGTTGATATTCACGGATTTCCTCTTTTGCTTACTTTCTTGTAGCGATTTTTCCATTTTCATGTACGAGACAAATCTAGCCCAATCATTGAAGATTTTGGATTAATTGAAATTGAAGAGTCTTAAATGTTTGGTCACGTATCTGTTATATCGAAAGTTGGTGGTGCTAATGCTACTGCTTGAGCTTTCTAAAAATAACGTGGGTTAGAGGAAATAAAAAAGAAAGAAAGATTGGGAAATATGTATGTACTTATATAAATTATTATGAAAGCGCGTACCTATACGATAGAACAACACGGAATTCAAAAATCGGTAAATTGAACGATGACGTCGTTCAAACGCACATTAACCTATTCCTCGTTTGGACCGTACGGAAATTGGTATTTACAAAATAACAAAGACAGTAGAGACAGGAAGTGTAAAGGTGAAGCGTCTCTAAAGGGTAGCCATCTATTAAAGCCTTTCTCTTGTCTATTATAATGGTTAGTACGTATATTCGCTTGTACAGTATTGTATGACGTTTTAACTCACTTGGCGCCTTTTCAATCAGCAGAAAGTTGGACGACTGGAAAATTTGATATTTCATTATTAGGCACCTTTATTATATTGGTAATTCACATCCACGAAAGTGCGCCGTACTTCGTCGACATGAAAGTGACGCGCGCGCAGAATGAGTAACAACAACAACAACAACAACAACAACAACCACAACAAAAACGACAACTTTGATACCCAATAAAATTTTTGTACCGTTGAAAGTAGAGTACCTAGCAGTTAGTTTTTTGTGTTTAAAAAATACCACCGTTATAATATTGAAAAAGATAGAGCGTATTCTACTGCTGTACAATTTTATATAAGTTTTGTAATAATAGATAATAATCAGCATGACGTCATTTGTGTAAGGAAATTGTAAACGCTCTATAAGATCTCGGGAAAAGCAGACTGCGGAGATCAGTGATTGTAGGCGGGCCGATTTTTACATGTGATTTTTCATAAGAGAATTCAAGGAGACTTTTGTTGTCAAATTTATCGATAATCATTAATATCTTAAGAATGAAATATTGTTAATCATAAATAGATAATATGTACTTCAACAGTGGCGTACCTAGGAAATCGTTGTGGGGGGTTCAAAAAAAATGAAAATATTATTTTTAAAAGAACAGGTAATTGAAAATGTAGAGAAAATCTTTTTATTATGAGTTTCAATACAACTTGTACTACAGAATTAACTCTAATTTCCTAGATTTTTTTCGCTAACTCGTCGATAAGCTCCTATGCGGTTATTGGTACTCTACGATGAATATTCATCAGAGCTAAACGTTCAAGCGATTTTCCCCCAGCGCACTTCTCAGGTACGTTTTTATTCGTTTTAGGCTTGAAAACGTCCTTTCCAGCCCTGCTGTTGTTACTGGTAACGTAGCGAGAATCAGTAACAGAGTTCGGATGTTTGGAAAATCTTTACAGATATCTAAAGCTTCAAAAACATCGTATACCTGACCCAGACATTTGGAAAACAATATTTGATACTTGATAATCAAAACTGAAAGAGGTACAAAGAGAGACGATGCTGGACGAGGAGTAAAAGCTGAATAAGAATCTGTGGATGGTGACACATTTGTATGGCGAGAATAATTACGATATGCAGGAATTTGAATGTCGGGTGAGATCGTGCGTTACTTGTTCATAAACTTATGCGACCGTATACGGCCGTGTGAAAATAGTTTTCTTTTACAAGATGATTAGGTATATGCTCTGAGGGGGGGGGGGTGTCAGCCCCCCGTTCGTACGCCACTGCTTCAACCTTTCTATTGAGCTATGTTTCATTCTTAAGATATTAATGATTATCGATATATGTGACAACAAAAATCTCTTATGAGAAATCACGTGTAAAAATCAGCCCAGCTGAAATCACTGATCTCTACGGTCTGCTTTCCCCGAGATTTCATAGGACTTTTACAATTTTCGAACACAAAATGACGTCATCTGATTATGGTCTATTCTCACCTTTCTCACGTTTGACACTGCATCTGTGGATCAACGTGAGAAAACCAACCTGGCTGGCAACAAAAAATCTGAAAAATTTTTTTCGGCTTCTATATTCGAAAAAACAAAAAATTAGATACACCCCACAAAACAGTTCTATAATTAACCAATAAAGCACCACGACGCCACGTCGACTCCTTGATTGTGGGTAGACATGCGACCTACACGTATATTATTGTAAAATTCGGGCAAAATGTTATGGTCTACCATACTTTTTTTACTTGTAAATACCAGTTTTGAACAAATGTAGAGAGAGTAGAGCTCAAAGTTACAGAAATCGCAATACAAATGTTGACACTATTGCAAACCAGGTTTATATAATTAGGGGAGAGTTACCTTAATTGGATCATTTTGGCTTTGACGTCGCCGTTTGTAGCCGCATTTGTATGGAATTTAAATTTCAGTTTATCATTAGAAAGAGTATAAACGTTTGAAAACAATAGACCAGAATTCGGAGGCTGATTGAGAATTAGACGACCAGGGAGATCCATTGGAAGATAAAAATCTGTAAGTGGTTGAACTTGAGAAACTATTGCCCAAGTTGGACCATGAGCTCCAAAGTTGAACCACCAATTTCCATGATCGTCGAACTCAGAAATGGAAAGTAGCCAAAATTGGACCAGTCCAACCCATACCCGGAATTGGACCGGTCCAATTTTGGCTACTCTTCATTTTTAAATACAACTTACTTGAAATGAGAATCTTTCTTTCTATCTGACTTAAATTACAATCATTCTTAATATACAAAGCACAAGAATGCAGAAAACAGCCCTACTATGCAATTTTCAGGTAGTCCAATTTAAAAAACAAAATTTGGTCCAGTTTACGCAACTACAACTTTTTTGAGTCATCATGGCTGCTGACGACGACGTCTAAACATGAATTGGTCATAATGGTTAAATGGTCATTCATTATGGTCAAGACTCAACAGTTAACAGAAATTGCCCGTATGCCATCGCCTTCACTAGAGCCCTATAAATACGAGTGAGGACATGGCCTGCCATACTTAGTCGTTACGTCATCATTTATCTCTATAGCTCCCTATTCAGATGAGGAATTTGTGTGATTAGTGAAGCTATTTTGCATTTCTCAATAGTGTTGAGTCTTGCATTTTGCTTTGGCACTTAGTCTAGTATGTTCTCTTATTATTTTCAAATCATGGTAAACTGTTATCAGTCATTAGAAGAGGTATTCTCGTTCAATGTAAACAAACATGGCGCTGGATGTGGTAATCCGATTTGGTGTAAAAATCAAGTGGTGGAGTTCCACTTAATTTTTACACCTTGTCGGATCACCACATCCAGCGCCATGTTTGTTTGCTTCAAATGAGAATACTTCCTTAATTAATCATGACGCAACGACTAAATAAGACGGTCCATGTCCTCACTCGTGTTTATAGGGCTCTACCTTCACTTTGTTTCCTGTTTTTAGCTTTGAGTTATCAATTCCTGATAAATACATTGTTGGCTTTTGTTTTTTCATTTGAAAGAAATATTTATAGTCTAGATCTAGAAAATAGGGTCTTCACCTCATTGACAATTGGACTCTTTGTCCAGATGTACCAACCGCTGAGCTGGTAGCTGTAAGCTGAATGGTGTGACCAAGATGAATGACCAAAAAGAATAATGGTCATCATAACAGTGTTTGACCAAAATATTAAAATGGTCAAACGGTCACGGTCATTAACTTATTTTTCTCTTAACGGTTAACGGTTATTGGCAAAGCCTCCTATAGTTACAAGCCATGAACGTGAAATTGGCGACTGCACAACCGTGGGCCGACTTTTACATAGCTCTTATAGGGAAAAAATCTTTTCTTAACACGTACAACGAAAACGCTCTTTCTACAACGGTTTTTGGTAGCGAAAGTGGCGTTTATCCGGCATTGTCAAAGCTGTGGGCGAAAAACGTGACGTGAGTCACCGAAAGTGTTTTTTCACTACTTCACTAGTGCAAATTTACTTTCGCGATTGAGAGTTTCGTTGTACTTGTTAAAAAAAGTAACTCGCTTGACTACATACAAAAGCGAGCGTTCGTAACTAGTTAAGCAATCTACTATTGAGCGTCTGTTTCTTGAGAAAATGTGGAGTTTTTGAAAAAATTGAAAGGAACAAAAGTTGTAGCTTGTGAAATTTCCTTTAAATAAGGATCAACTCGATTTTTTCATGAGAGCAGTTTTACATGTAAATCTGTGGGCCAAATGCGGTGTTGCCTTTCTACATTCACGGCTTGTAACTATAGGAGGTTTTATCATTGGTCAACAAACAGAGAATTAAAAAGTTTTGGTTGGGGGTATGCTCTACCTAGTCACTCACACACAGAAAATACACGTGTATCACACAAAAAGGTGTGTTGCGGGTAGCAATTTTTACCCACAGATAACATATTGAATAATGCACAAAATGTTTTGGAACACGGTATGATTTATTCTTGAAGTTGAGGAAAATACGGCTAATTAGTTGACAGTTCGCAAAATATTCTGAATGATCTTCAGGAAACGTTTGAACTTACATCTAGGGGCAATCTTTAAATTGTTGTGTACAGGAATACAAAGTTTCAAGATATTTCATGCTTTATTTAACCAGTTATCTCGGGTCGAAAATTGCAACATGTGATACATATTTTGTGCGTGTCTACGTGTGAGTGACTAGGTAGAGACGGTCATAACTGTTATAATAGTGTAAAACCTTAGGGCTACAAGGGACGGAGGGATACAATATTCATACAGAGTGCCTTGGCGACCTGAGCAGCGGCAAGGGAAATTTGGATCTTGACCCAAAGGAGGCGCTCTCTACATTTACTGTAGCGGCAAACTGTCAAAGCTTGAATGAAGGGGAGAATTTCAAAAAAGTTACTCAAATAACTTGGAAGTAGATTCATCTAGAAGAAAATTAAAAGAACTACAACTTTTGTTATTTCATTTTTTCAAAAAATAATTATTTCGAAAGGTATAATCGATAAGATTGATATCAGGTGATAAGAAAGGAAGCTGTATAAAAAAAGGGCGCCTTGGGGGCTCTGGACGCCCCCCTAGACCCCCTCCAATTGTCCATCCACAACACATCATTTTGTATTATATAGGTACCTACACATCATGTATTTTGTGCGTGCGAGGTTGACAGCTTGATTTCTTACTTTGTAGGGCATAAGTGTGCTTGTTTCTTCTTCCGCTCGTTCGTTTTCCGCGAAAATAGTTGAGTACCTGCTGCCGTACAAAGTTAAATTGACGTATGTGCGAAAACAACGATCACCGAGACGAGGCGTTTGGATCAATGGGCTGTATGTGTGTTGGTAACGAAGCTCCGTATCACACACCACTACTATCACAGTTGATTGTATTATACGTCAACTTTTTTGACGTATTATGCATCGCGAGATGAAAAATGTACCGTATCTGAAGACTGAACACTTATTGAAGATAATTAATGATGTATTATGATCATTGAATTCTGCGTTGAAAATTGCTGTAAGTGAGCAACTTGAGCGATCTATAATATCTTTCGTACACATTTTCTCATACTCTTTTTGATATTTTTCCGCGAGCGTTATTTTCGCACATACGTCAATTTAACTTTGTAGGAGGGGGAAAAAAATCATTGTCTTTCGTTAACTTTGTAGGACAGACCTAGGTCTCATATCATCGTAGCGTAGCGATGATGAACATTCCGATCATCTGACAGTTGCAGTAGGTATCAAGTATTCTCATTATATGGTACGTACGTAAATCAATTTGTAATCAGGCGTTTTATCGCGTACCCATTTTCACATCGCGAAAATTAAATTGACATAGGTACCGGTACGTAAATACAGTACTACTTTTCGCATTTTAATGGGGATTGACGAACACTGACATTATCCCTCGCAATATCTATCATCGGGGTTATTCTTTCACATCATTCATTTTTCATAATTCTTTTCTTTCGCAGTTCTCCTTCGCCGAGCTATCTAATTATTTGTAGGCTACATTTGGAAATTAGGATTGAATGTTCAATAGCTGTTTTCATTCCCGACGAGCGTATTAGAAGTCGATTTTTCATTTCCGTTTCCATAAAGCTGATATCTTATCCTGAATCCATTCCGAAATACCTACAACAGACATGTTCATGCGTAGAGAAGGCGTGCTACATCGTAAACGCCTTCTATTTTCATAAACCACAATTATAAATCATATTGATTTTGCTCTGTGAATTGACACCTCCGATGAGCTCTTATGTGTTCAATTACATATACCGTAATGAAACAGTCAACATTTCGAGCAGAATTTTCCATATGCTACAAAATACGCATCATGCCATGTGTACCGGGATTAGACTCGTGGTCACGTTCACGAGAAGCATCCACGAACAAACCATTTCCCTGTAGACCAGAGATAGAAGGCGAGGCGAGCGGGGAAACAGAATAACCGACGCACCACACACTTGCTGTTCTATCTAGTCACATAGCTCAGATCAGCAGACAAACAACAGATGGACGCCATAAAAGATTTTTACAGACATTAGGCTGATATTGTTGAGAATGAAAGAAATAATTTTTAATGATATATTTCATTTTCGAGTAAGCGCAACAATAGGCCTTTTAGACTTACGAGTATTTCGTCTAAAATACGATGAACTTTGATGGAAAAAACTCAGTTCCTGATGAGACGTACGCATATAACCCAATTAGGCCTACATGATACAATAATTTTATATACTTATTCCATTTAATTTTCATGTTGACAATAAAAATCGTATGCGATATAACATCGCAATCGGAAATGGAATGTCAACACTCAACATCCTCCGATAAGGAAGGACGGAAATTTTTCTTCTTGAACGTCAACTCGGCACGTAGGTATTACCTATTAATAGATCATACGGCTTGATATCGAAGTCTGTGTAATTAGAATGTATGTTTCGTGGTAGGTTTAAAGTTAGTTGTTTTACCAAGAATAAACTTGCAGACGTGAGTCGAGGAATTTGAATTAAGTTTATCGAATTAAACACCAACAAAAATCAGTCAGATATTTGTAAAATGAACACTAAAACTCAGTTAATAAAGTCTTATCACCATCACGTTAAGTCACGTCACATCAATCTGATAGTAACAGAGTAAAAGTACTCTTCATTTAATAAGGAAACATAAATTTCATTTTATTCAATTTTCTCAACAGTATTAATATTATTTATAGGCCTATTTGAAACGACGTTCAGAAAAAGTATGAAACCGCGAATGAAAGAACGTGCTTTAACGGCAAAATGCTTCTTTCTCGAGAGAGAAAGTGAGAGAAGACAAACTTCCTGATTTTAAACAATAAAATTAAAAAATGTAGAAAAAAAAGGCAATTGAGAAAATAAAGTTCCCATCTCGTGCAACACCTTAAATCAACTATAAACTACCTACTATCAATTACGTATACACGAAAAGTTATGTATGTATTAATCAATAATAAATTTTAAAAACTGAAGTCACCAAGAGTCTCGCAGCACACTTCATGAAGAATAGAAAATTGTCCTCAATTCATTTAAACTCGAGGTTTTCACTAACGAGTAAGACTATTAATAATGAAAAATTAAAAAAAAATTAAGCTGAATGGCTCAATTCTCGATCACCTCCGATTATAGGCGTGCACCGCTCGAATCAACAATAAACTATCATCAATTATGTATGCACGAAAAAATGATGTATAAATCAATAATAATAAAATATTTAAGTATGAAGTCACCAAGATAGTATCGCAACACACTTGACGAAGCCTAAAAAATTGTCCTCAATCATTCAAACTCAAAATGTATCAAAACAAAATGTAAGGAGATACAAGGGTACCAAATTTACAGGTAGAAAGAATTAATAAAATATTATTGAAAATAAAATTCAATTAACCCATCGTCAAGAATGAATCAAGAATGAACCTGTTGTATAAAAGGTTCTTCATCACAATGCACGTAGGCTACCGATAAGAAAATAAATAATAAAAGGGTAATAGGAAAATCCGTTTGTCGTAACGTAAGCAGCTACTCAGCTACTCGTAATAGTGAAAATTTTTTTTTTTTTAATGGAAATTTCTCGAGAACTACTTATCCGATTCTGAAAAAAAAATTGCAGATGCACATCTTCAGATACGTATAATGCTACAATATGGCACAGTTACAAAAAAATCCATCGGCTAGTTTCGGAGGAGTTCCGCGGACAAAATAATCTTATAAATAATAATAATTAAATAAATAAATAAATAAATAAATAAATAAATAAATAAATAGGCCTATAAGGAAACCTGAACGGCCGGGTGTGATACCTTTTTTTTCGATTGGAAAAGTCAATACTAGCGTTCTAGGTGTTCTGAATATCTTTATCAAGTTTTCACTATGTGGAATACATACACGAATATTGACTATCAGTAGGTACCTCCTATACACGTCGCGTCGAAGGTTTAAGAAGAGGAATAGCTTTGATTCTGTTTATTCGATGAAAAATATTTTTTTATCATATTCGATGATTTTGACTGGCATAAAGAAACAACACAGTTCACTTAAAGAAACGAGTCACTCGAAATGGCTGTTTACTAGAAAATTTTCTCAAAAAATATTCCTATTAGAACACCCCCCCCCCTCCCCCTCCTATCAAGGCATAGTTTAGGAGAGTAGTTTTTGTGGTTTTGAGATTCTCAGCTGACACGCACGTGCATCAAATCACTACACGGTCTACATTTTTCTTTAACCTCTACATGGATAAGTGTTGGGTGGAGAAAAAAGTTCGTCACTGATGAATTCGAATTGTAAAACGTATGCAACACTGCACTGGCGCGTATTCCCGTTGTTTTCGTCCATTCTTTGAAAAGGGTATGAAGGAGTTATTTTCATTCGTCATTTTACTCGCGACACGTTGCCCGATGTAACGCAAACGGTTTTTTCGCCTTTTGAAGAACTCTTTGTAGTGCAGTAGGTGGCGGTGCTTTACGCTTGTTGAGGAGGATTCACCCGCCGCTCTAGTACAAAATATCAAACACGTACAGATTTCTCTTGAGTTAGTATTTTTCTCCCCTTCTTTTATTTTATATTGTTTTTGATAATATTTTTTATGATTTCGTTCACTATTTTTGTTAAAAGACTAGCAAAAGAAAAAAAAAGTTTTGTGATTTTTTAAATAAGTAGGTATCATTGCAGACATTCCTTTCACGGGTAAGTTAACAAGAAAATTCAATATTTAAGCTGAGAAAAATTTATGTAAAGTGCTCGAAACGTCGACAGGTTGTGGAGAGGAAGATGTGAAAGTGAGTGATGACGTTCACTAAAACGATGCAATGCACCCACTTATCAACTTTCACTTATTGCAATAGTTTCAATAAAGAGACATTCGTCAAGGAATGCGTCGATGTACGCAGCACAAATTATTATTTTCAATACACATGCACGAAAAACAAACTTCTGCAGATCATTTTTGTGGTCTGAAACTACCGTTTGGCAGACGTGATTATGAAGATACTCGGTTGCACTGAAACTCCTTGTGAAAACGCTCGTTTTCACCGCTTGTCGTGTAACATACTATTGCACCATTCGCGAAATGAACCGCTGCGGACCAAGTTGGTTGATCCGAGTATTATTGCATACAAAAGATGTACAAAGTCCAAAATGAAACGTGTTACTTACTTTTTGGAAAGATTTCGAGTTTTGATTCTTTACAGAGGTCGAGCGTGAGTAAAATTTGGAGTGAACCTCTTGAGAAGAAAGTATGGAGAGGAAGATTAAGCTCTGAAACGTTAAGCTGGTCTATATAATAACTTTGGGAGTCCTGAGCTACATTTCTCCTCTGTATATAAAAGCTGGGTCTACATAGGCTAGCTCTAGAAAGACGTTCATTAAAAATCAAGTTAAGCTAACGCATTCCAGAACCTTTTTGCTGATGTACTTCATCATTGAAGTCGTGTTTTATGAATTCGGAACCCGTTCAAAGCGTCCTGTAACTTACATACTGAACCAACTTCAAAAAAGGAATCGAGTTTAAAACTCTCACTAAAAACTGCTTCGTACAATCTGATCATAATTACCTATGTTCTCGGAAGAACTTAACGACCATAGAAATTCCTTTAAAAAACCCTTGATAGGGGTTTAGTGATTAGAAAAACTTCACAAATTCGGCAAAGCCGTTGTCGAGTTTACGTTTTCGGTAATTACACGAATTAGGCGGAACATAGGTATACCGTATTGATTTCATCGATAAATCGCATTGATAAATCGTTATTTGTTAAACGAATTGAATTCGAAAAATTCGAACTGCAAAATTAAATTGAAATGTACATTAGACGCGAGCGTGCTTTATGACATTTAAATACATGCTACCTATTATCAAGCTATACCCGGTAACAAACGAATGAGGAACAATAATAGGTACCTAGGTAAGTACAGTATAAGAAAGAAACGAAAATCACGAATTAAGGAGACGAGAGAAGGAAAAAAAAAAAAAAACAAAATATTCGGTGACAAGGAGAAAAGGGAAATAAGGTGAGGTTCCTTGTATCGATTATATACTTAGGTAGGTATAATGTTCCGAGCATGAGTCCTGATGAACTTTAAATCAACCTCAAATTGTAAAAAGCCTCAATTTTGACAATCAACCGTACGCCGTAGTCGATACTGAATCACCATGATGTCAAATTTGAGTCAGCCTCTCCAAATACTAGCAGCCTCTCAAATAAATTTCCAATTGGCGTCGAATTGACCTTGATATATATATACTTAGCGCTTTGGAAAATGTAAAGTTAGCTCATTTTGGAATTAATTTCAAATTGATGTCGCATTTTCAATTCGAAGTACCTATGAACCAACTTACTTGTACGCCGACGTTTATTCACAGTTGACCCCATTTTGGATTCATTTGTCTCGTTGATCTGATGTCGATGTATGCACGTATAGTCACTCCTTTGTAGTAATTTATCTGTTTGAAGACGCTTCGTCATAGTTTACAAATAATGAGGTCCGCTGAGAATCATAGGTAATTAGGGTTGACTAATGAGGAAATGGTCGGATGACAATAATGATGCGTACAGTTTTCAAGTCTGAAATATGATTCATAGGCATGACCAGAATTGAAACTAATTTTCAATCTCAATCCTAAACCTCTTCTAGATCGTCCATTTAAAATCGATACAACCAAATGTCGATCGTAATATAAAATAGATTCAAAAACGATTCCGATTTTCAGTTAAATTTAAAGCCGGAAATTGATTTATTTTCGGTGTCAGTCAGTTGATAGAACAGAATTGGCAATCGAATTTACAGTCGAAATACCTAATACGTGTACCTAGATCTTCTCGATTTTAAGATGAATCACTGAGTCACTGGGTGGGTCTGAAAAGTTGAGAACGAGTTTGAAGTTTCTTTTTTTTCGCCTCCTTTTTCCATTAATTTTATTTACTTTTGGCGTGCTGAAGATGGCATGCAATCGTATAATTGTAAAATATACAAGTTAGGGTGTGGTCGTTGTGATCAAAGCTAATTCTCTAGTTGACCTTTCAAAGTTGGAGTGTTTTTTTTTTTTCTTTTTCCTGTTTTCTATTCCGTGATGTTTCCAACTTATTACTGACGCAATGTAGTATCAAGTCATTTTATGGCGAGTGGATGAAAAAAAACGAAAAGGCGCGAAAAGATTTTTATTGCTACGCAATAAGCCATTTACTCATATCAATCTACCTACATAGTGCCTACAACCTGATGAAGAAAAGGTTAACGATTCGAGGGAAAGCCTTACAGTTTGCGCGAGGAACTGAACACTATTGATTAATGATGAAGAAACAAAATTAACTAAGTTAAATCCTCGTATTTATTTGATAGTCCGATAATAAAACTAGCACCTGTTATGATGTCTGCATTTTGCTCGAAATAACAACAAGCATTATACCTACGCCGTTCATCCGGATACCAGTAGGCCATTCGAATCGGGCAGCACTAGCGTCGCGCAAAATTTTTGAATTTTTTAAAATCTCTCGAAGCCATTCGCTAGATCGATTCGTTGACGACTAAGGGTTTTTTCTCGTAACAGGTCACATATTCAGGTTTCTGGACTTGACCTTAGGCTCCGTTATGCTTCCTTAATAGCCTCCTACGGTCTTCGTATCCTTTCGCACAGTTCTTGAAGAATGAAAATAGAGTTGGATTATGAAGAAAGCGAATAAAACCTTCTCAAATTTTTGCACACCTCAGTGGAGAATTGATTCTGGCATCTGCTTAAAAGGGAAAGCGGGGATGCGCAGCCGATCAGCATTGAATTAACTTTGGCTTTTAGCTGACAGCTAATACCAATAAATTCATTAGCTGGCGGATTTTAGCTTTTTCAACATAGGGCAAAATAATGGCTTAAAACTTAAACTTAATTATAATAGCTTACTTTTACATGTAAACAATCAATATTTTCTAACAGTTCGCTTTTTGCTGAAAAGCTGATTCTCATTCCCTAAAAATGGTCAAAACGTTCATTTTTTCGAAAAATCTGTTGAATATTGATATACCGCAGTAATGGGTACTTACAAATACATTGAAACGGTTTCTTTTTAATTTCAAGTTGAATTCGCACTTGTACTCTATGATTAAAAAAGATTGTAAAGACGATAACGAACTGTATTACATTTTCATCATAATTTTATCATAGTTTTATCACATCGAGGGCTACATCGTACTCGTATATAAGAGATAGAATTCGTAATTTTGTCTGCGAGTACGATGTAACCAAAAATGAATCGTGCGTAAGATACATGTAAATAATGTTCTCGCTCCACGACAATGATTCTTCCAGATGAAAATATTCTAATCTAAATCACAAATTTGAAGTAGAAACTAGAAAGATACTGCAGATTTTTAATTTTGGGCGTACGGTAGTTAATTTCTTTATGTTTTTTCGTTTGAAAATGCAATACTTAGCTTTAACAATTGCTTTTAACATTCCTCCCGTAATATCTCTCAGTCCTTGAAAGGTGAATTTGTGATTTGACGGTGCAGGATAGCTTACGACGTATCTTATTTTTTTGTTGGACCGATTGTTCTTATTAATTTTTACTCAATATTTAACTCCTAGATTAGGTATCGTTAGACGGTATGACACGTTCCAGAAAAGTTAAGCAGTGTATCAGCCGCAGAAGATTTGAGAACGCGGAAAACGCCGTCAACTTCTTACGACTACTTACTCAATCTGGGCGTGATGTGTGTGTACAAATCATCACAACCTCCTTGAGTGAGCAATTGTGGATGTTTCAGTTTATTTAGAAGAAAAGAATCATCATAAATACATACAAAATATGACAGTACATGTAAAATCTGTGAAAAAGAGGGATGTTATACTAAGTAATATGATTCTATGTGGCATTTTGATTGCTTTTTGATGGGTTTCTTTTCTTATTGCTGTGAACGGTCGAGATATTGCAGATTGTGCTCCAAGTAGGGATTGATTTTCCCCACTTATTATTCGCAAAATGATTATAATCGCCTCTATGTTTCACGAAACGAAAAAGTAGCTACTGGTTATGGAGAAAATCCTGTATATTCCTAGACTTTGAAGCTACGCGACGCTATGAACTATACGTAAAAATATCTACCTTTATAAAGTGTCGTACCGTACTTATTTTTCTACCTAAATTTCGAAGATTTAGTAAAAAAATCACGCCGAAAATTTTTAACAAGATCAATTTCTTTCTATTCGAAATGAAGCTTATCATTATTTTTTTCCTTTATTAGTGGGTACCTGTAGAGAGTTTACGGGTATTGTGTTCTCTAATTTTTAGTTTACGTTCGAGAAGTATTCAAAATTTGGATCCGAGTCGTGTGCGCGCTGCTCTTCATCGTGCACTAAACGTATGGTCAAAAAATTCAAAACTGTCATTCACGGAAATCAACTCGGATAACGCCGATATTCTCGTATTCTTCGAGAGGTAAGTACCTACCTGAACTATAAATTCTTTTCGTCGATGACGCGCACCGACTAAAGAGTAAAAAATTTTGTTCTTCTGTTTCTGTGCGTTACTTGTGATGACTTGAAAAGAATGTAAGGGCGTCAGCCGTGTGCGATTGAAAATAAAATAAGCCACGCTTTCGTAATGATAAATGCACTCGGATTGCTATTTTTTTTTTCTTCCTTTCCTCATTATCTATTCGTAGCTTCCAACTTCTTACTCCGCCCCAATTAGACAGAATTTTGACAGATACATTACACAGGTATTTTCTCAGATATCGATGCAGCGTTCAGCTTATGGTGGCCTGAGCCTTTTCTGAACGCTCACAACAAAATTATACAGCTTAGAAATAATACGAGTATATAACTAAAGGCCGAATCTTCCAGCATTCGTGAAGGTATTAACGAAAAAGGTACCGTACCATTTTTGTGCATCTTTGGGCACGTTCATCGCTAAAGATTACGCATTTTGCTTCAAAATTATGTGAAGTCGAGCTAAAATTCGACAAAAATGACAATGTCAGCATTTAACGAAATTCTTTGGTCTCGGTATGAGTGCTATTACATGTATGTACAGAATATTATTGCATAAAGAGAACATCTTGATATAATAAAATACTGGTAGGTAGGCTATGAAATTCATTATTTGGCAGTATAATTGACGGGTGTAACATTTTCGAAATAGATATGGAATGTTGTGGTGAAGAAAGAGCAAAAAGTGACAAATTAGCCTACTGATTTATTTGAAGCGTCTCGCTCAACTTACTAAGGTCTAATGAAAATTTTTCTATCTCTTACAAATTGAAATTGGACGAAAGAAAGAAAGAAAGAAAGAAAAAAAAAAAGTTTCAAGGGGAAAAAACGGGTAGGTATTAAAAAAAAAAAAAAACAGAGCGGAAAATCGCCTAGGGCGGCAAATTAGGTAAAGACGGCCCCAAGTCATTTGTTATTTTATATGTACTGCATATTGCCCCTCGTACGCATTTCGTTCATCATGATGACCAATTTGTTACCTACATCCATTATAAAGTATTATTGTAGATATTTTTTTGAATTTTTTAAAACAAGTATTTTATTGTATATTTTAAAATAATTACAAAATTCGGTTACAGCAAACAGAAATCTCTAGTCCCTTTAAATTCGCAATAAGTTGAACGATTTCTACTGTAGCCTACCTACATAATTATACAGCTTCGAACTCGACGCTGCCCCGAGATGAGTGTACTTGTACGGCAATCGTTGGTGTAATTCTTGAAGACATCGCGTTCAATTCTGTACGAGTGCCTATTATACTTACCTCTGTAAATTTTTGCGCTGATTATACCTTCGTATGCGTCGCATTGTATGGACATAAACACCTACCATGTAATGATGACCTCCTAACTGAAATTTTATTACTCGTATATAAGGAACAAGGGTTAAAAGTACCTAGGTAATTGCAGGCACGCACGCACGAAGTTCATCTTCAAATAGAAGGAAATACTTGTAGAATGGAAACTAGAAAAACACGTCGACAATACAACCAAAGGACTATTTTCGAATCTCAAATAATCGAGCAGGAGGACTGATGGGGCAAAGATTTTAATAATTTGTTTTTTTCTGCTTTCTTTCTTAGAGTCTATATTGTATATGTACCGACACACCGACACGACATAAGTGGCGTTCTCATCAGTTATAAATACATAGTTGACTTTTCTTAGTTTTCCACTTGGTTTTATCGGGATATAAAATACTCGTAGTAAACGGGGGGGAGTAAACGAACGCTTCGAAGTCCTTATGCTACATATATAGGTAGCTTCCACGAACCACACGTCCTGTGTTGCGACTGCCAATTTCGACCATTCGAATTGCTGTAGGAAGTCTAAAAATCATAAAGCACAGTAATGAACCGTCTGTACCTGCAAACTCTACTCGACGAAAAAAGATACAGCGGTATAGGAGAATTGCGATTCATTCATAGGTGGTCATAACTTGTCTCCTGTCCATGCGCGGCTCCGCTTACCCTTCTGACAATTTTCGTCAATTTTCGCGGCGTTCTGCAGCGTGATAACGCAGCATTTGAATTTCTTAGCTGCGAATAAAGTCTACCGCAGCGTTCCGCTGCGGTACAAAATAAGTGTTAGCGGCGGGCGAGGGCAACAGCAGCGTTGAGCTGCGAAGCGAAGACGTTAGTTCGCTGCGAAGCAAGGTGTATGACGGCCACGCTGCTAAGCTAAGAACAAGTTCGCTGTGGTCTAACGCGGCGATTGAAACTTTCAGACAATCGCGGCGTTGTGCTGCAAAGCGAAGATGTTGGTTCGCTGCGAAGGAGGGTATATGACAGCCGCGCTGCTACGCTAAAACAAGTTTGCTGTGGCCAAACGCGGCGATCAAAACTTTTGAGACAATCGCGGCGATGTGCTGCACAGCCAAAATGTGTGTTTGCTGCGAAGGAAGACTTATGACAGCCGCGCTGCTATGCTAAAAATAAGTTTGCTATGGTTGAACGCGGCAATAATAATAATAATTTCAATGTAAACTGAGGCATCCTATCGCTTGTGTCGCATGTGCAGAACGCCGCCCCTACCTCCATATTGGAGTGGGTACGGGTTGCGTATGCATTTGATTTTGTTTCTTCCAACCTGGAATCGACCCTTTTGGGTATAACTTCAGTGTTGGAAGAAAAACTGAGGCATCCTATAAGATTTGAAATAATTTGAGGGTCAACATCTATTTAAGAAAAATAATACTCAACTTTTCTGAGTTTTTTTCCTTCATCTTGTGCCATGAAATCCATATCCCCCTCATATAAAATTTGTGTACACTTAGACTTAGGCTATATAGTTTTGTAAAACTAACAAGGGTCGTGCCCAGATACAAAGCACATACAAAGCTTTCAATGTTGTGTAGGTTATATACTAATAACAACTACCCCCTATTTCCCGTTTCTTCTAAGTCCCCCTTCTATCACATATAGCTTGAGAGTGGAAATTCTTCTAAGTCCCCCTCCTATCATATATAGCTCGAGGGTGGAAATTCTTCTAAGTTCTTTTTTGAACGGCGCCCGGCGCCCTTCATTTAAGACCCCCCCCCCAATAAAACAGGTTCCCTGTTAATACTAATATTTCATAATTTTGTTGAAGGACAAACAATGACTGACTGGTGAGAAGTAATATTTCTGAATATTTTTGGTCAAGCTCTTATAATTGCCAAATTTGTTGACTTAAATACAACTTCTGTTGACGTGAGCTCACGCTCTCTTACCATAACATGCCTCCGCCAATAACACATCAACACGCAAGCACGAATAAGATATTACAAACACGAGGTAACAGCAAGACGAGCCTTCATTCATTCGGACGTCAAGTTCCCTCAACAACTTCTGATATTAAATTTGAAAATGTCATCATTTTTCATCATCGCATAAGTCATGGTGGAAAAAATGTTGATTTTTATAAAACTAATACTAGAGCCCTACTAATACTAGGAGATTGAAATTTTGAAAATGAAACAAAATGTTGATAATACTTGACTTTTATTTAATTCCATCAATGTTTCAAGAACTCAAACAAAACTATTATTCGGATAAAATTACTCTGAAATCTTGTTCATTTTATCCAGCAAGATTTGATGAATATTTTACAACCATACAACATTGAAAGCCCTATCCCTCTAAGAAGTGCTACAACAGCGAACCTATTGGCGTGATTGATAGTTTGGTATGTTCACGGTTGTGACTTGTGCGCTGCGTATCTTGACTTTAGAACGTCAAAACTCAAAACTCGGAAGCAAAAAAAAAAATGTATTTTGCTCTCCTGAGAACTCGTGCCGATTTCATCTTCCGATCAGCTTCCGATTTCAACTTCCGATCAGCTTCCGATTTTATCTTTGTAACACATTAAACATGTAAAAGTTACTGGGCACGAACATTGGATTATTATCATACATTGGATTACTATCATTACTGAGTTGGACAAAACGAGCAGTTCTCTGGAAACGAGCCGATAAGTTCATCTTCCGATCAGCTTCCGATTTTATCTTCATTAAACTTGTAAAAGTTACTGGGCACGAACATTGGATTATTATCACTATCATTACTGATGTTGGACGAAACGAGCAGTTCTCTCGAAACAAGACGGTAAGTTTACTGGTAACCTTGCTGCTTCTATCGTTAACGCTTATTTACTTTGGTGATCTTGATCAAATGTAATCAAATACTGTTAAGTAGCTGATCGAATGAAGATAAAGTTGATCGATAACGTATTTCGCTCTCCTGGACTGAAGAGACTGAACTCGTGCCGGTTTTATCTTCCGTAACACTAAACTTGTAAAAGTTACTGGGCACAAACATTGGATTATTATCATACATTGGATTACTATCATTACTGAGTTGCACAAAACGAGCAGTTCTCTGGAAACGAGACGGTAAGTTTACTCATAACCTTGCTGCTTCTATCGTTAACGCTCATTTACTTTGGTGATCTTGATCAAATGTAATCAAATACTCTTAAGTAGCTGAATGAAGATAATTTTTTTTATAAGTTTTTTATTAAGCGACACTGCCGTCGATATAAGGATTAAACGAAAAATGACCGACGTTTCGATAGTTACGACTATCGAAACGTCGGTCATTTTTCGTTTAATCTTTATATCGACGGCAGTGCCGCTTAATAAAAAACTTATAAAATAATTTTTCCCGTCGTGCCGATTCATTTCATTCTTTCAGAATGAAGATAAAGTTGATCAATACTGTCAGATGAGAAAATGAAGCCAAAAGGCTTGATGTGGATCATAAGTGCAAAAGTTTTTCCTATATGATATAAGTAATATGCTGACAAAATAAATACCTGATATTACACTGCTCAACAATTTTTGGTCATGTTGTGCAACAAAGACAGCATAGAGTGTTTCTAAAAGTATTTTTGATGCTGAAAACGAACCCGTTTTTTATTTTCCGCTAATACAAACCAATTTTTCGTAATTGCGTGAAATATTCTCGTTTATTTGCGGCGCATTGTTGCGGAAGGTCGATAGCCGATACTTCAGCTATCAAAAAGGTGTGTTACATTTCGCAACAACGCGCTGCAAATAAACGAGAATATTTCACGCAATTACAAAAAATTGGTATGTATTAGCGGAAAATGAAAAACGGATTCGTGTTCAGCATCGAAAATACTTTTAGAAACATTTTATGCCGTCTTTGTTGCACGACATGACCAAAAAATTGTTGAGTAGTGTTAGAGGCATGTAAGAAAAATCAATCAAATATTGTTGATTTCGCATTTCTATCATTTGTTAGGGAATATTTTGGAAGGTTTCCTTGAATCAATATATTTCAATTTTTAAGCTATATGTGTTCACATGATCAAGCCATTTTGTTGTACTGGTGTAAGCTTGGTGGCGTAATGAAATTTCAATCCATTGTAATAACATTCTGCTGACCATACAATTGGATTTGGTTAGATATTCAGGGTAGCCACGGCAGATATAGCTTGCATCATATCACCATCTCTTCTATTAATGATGAAACTGTTTGAATTCTGATTCAGGAAAAGTACTTGATGTGCCGCCTGTAGCCAGCTCATCATCTACAAATACTAACCCTAATTCCGTTTCTTCAAACACAGAAGGTCAGGAGGAAAACAAAGAGAAAAACGAAGAGGAGAATCAGGACTGTGCACTTTTTACATGTATGTATGATTGAATGTTGTTACTAATATGATGACAATCATGTACCCACATCAATTATTTTACTTTTTTAATAGACTAATGCCCGTTTTTTTCTCCTTTTCTTTTTCTTCCAGAAGATTTTCCACCTCAACGCAAATTCACGAAGCAAATAACTTTTGAAAACTTCTAATCAAACTGACCATTGAATTTTTTTTTTTCATTTTCATTTTCTCTTTCGTTTTTTTTTTTTGCATCTATATTTAAAAAAATATATACATATATTTTGTATTTAAACTAATTCATTCATCTACCAATTTGATTGAATCTTCAACAAATCAATTAATTAATAGACTACATATCTTGAGAATTAATAATGATTGCGCTGCTTTGAGGCTATTCTAGACAATCAGAATTTTTGTCAATTTTCTCCATCAATTTTTCTTTTTTAAATGTATTTGTAGTTTAGTCTAGTTGATGTTCAAAATTCTAATGGTTTCATAGATAGAATTCAAATCTGTTTCTTTTACTAATGCAATCTTAGATATTTTCGATAGACTGTATAGACTACAATTCATTTGAACAAAAATTGAGGAAGAAATTGAAGAAAATTTTGACCGCGTTGTGCATTAAAAAAGAACGCAGCAAAGCGCAGCTGTACTGATTTCGCTGCGAAAAGCAGCAGACAATAATTTTAATAAGACGCAGCGAAGCGCAGCCATACAGATTTCGCCGCTAAAATCTGCTATACTATAATTACAATAGAGCGCAGCGATAGGCAGCTATAATGTCTTCGCCGCGACAAGCAGCTGTAGAGTAATTATTACAAAACGCAGCGAAAAGCATTACGGGAACACGCTGCTATAAGCAGCTTTAGTGTAATTAATATTCAACGCTGCGAAACGCATCCAATTTGATACTTCGCACCGCAGCAGAGCTTTAAAAAGAGTGCCAAAGCGTTAAGACTTGACGCGGCGAAGATAAGTGCACCTTCGCTGCGCGCTTTCCAGCGAGAAAATTGTCAGAAGGGTAGTTTAGTTCCTCTTGTTCTTCAGTTAATTGTTCTTTCACTTGATAATGACAGTTTTGTCGAGAACGCTTTTTTCCAAATCAATCTATGCGGTCAATGTAAATTAATAAAACCTTTTTTGTACTTCGGTGTTAGCCGCTATTGGATATACATTAAGTATCGTTCACCGTAAATTTGCATACAGAAATGAAGTCATAAAAAACTTCCCAAAACCTTCTAACATTTTACTATTAATTAAAGACAAGCACCCTGTACCAGGCTGGAAGAGGTTCGTGCCTAGTAACCAGACATTAATTGTGAATAAAACGCAATACGAAAACACTCCTCTACTTCCTCACGCAAAAACTACTTTTCTCTAGAATGAATAGGGAATATTATTGTAAAACTTCGTAAAACAATCCACTTATGAATCGATATATTGCATCGCAAATCGAAAGATGCGTAAAAAATAGTATATTACACGGCATGGCTCGAAAGTGTGTGTTTACATGGCGAGGACAATAGTTTGCGGAGCGAGCGCAGCGAGTGTAGCAAATGTCCGAGACATGTAAACACACTTCGAGTTATGCCTTGTAAGGTACTTTTTTGTATACCCAAATCGAATTGAAACTTTCGAAGATGTTCCTTTGAAGTGATTCTCCTGATTGTAGTCGATCATAGATCATATAACATACCTACTAGATATACGATACATTCTACAACGGACATCTAGTGACGTCAAGCTAACATGACTTCTTTACATGCCATGGCTTGTAAAATCCTTTACATACCGAGCGTTTCGCTTCATTAGTAAAGCAGTGCTTTCCGTGGAGTTAATCGCCATTGAAAGTTTCAGTTTCGATTTGGGTATGCAAAAATAGTATATTACACGGCATGGCTCGAAAGTGTGTGTTTACATGGCGAGGATAATAGTTTGCGGAGCGAGCGCAGCGAGTGTAGCAAATGTCCGAGACATTGTAAACACACTTCGAGTTATGCCGTGTAAGGTACTTTTTTGTATACCCAAATCGAATTGAAACTTTCGAAGATGTTCCTTTGAAGTGATTCTCCTGATTGTAGTCGATCATAGATCATATAACATACTAGATCTACGATACATTTTACAACGGACATCTAGTGACGTCAAGCTAACATGACTTCTTTACATGCCATGGCTTGTAAAATCCTTTACATACCGAGCGTTTCGCTTCATTAGTAAAGCAGTACTTTTCGTGGAGTTAATCGCCATTGAAAGTTTCAGTTTCGATTTGGGTATGCAAAAAACAAATATTACTATAGGAACGGGCTATACAGTTCACAAAATTGGGATGTTAACATAAGTTGCGTAAGTTGGTAGCCGTGTTCGAAGATGTGGGGGATAATTTTAACGTACAATTTTCAAACACGATTTAAGTGATTACAATTTGTATTATCGAATTATCGAATAATTATGTCCTATAAATCGTTTAAACACTCCAAGAGAATCGATAACTGAAAGAAGTAATTCTAATAATGAAGTATTGAGTCACCTACGACTAATTGAAAATCTCGATTCTCATGGCCAAATACATTGAACGTAAAATCGTCGCCCAGAAATTTAAGCGAGTGCGGCAAGAGAGGAAGGCGATTCTAGCGCTACCAAACATAGGTTAACATCCCAATAAAAATTTATTCGTTATCATCATTCTGAATCATATTTTCGCCACACCTCTCACTTTTGATAAATCTGTTGAAAATATTTGGTATCACTGTACCAACATCTGTGGCACACAGTTCGACCAAATCTAGCCTGCTCACCTCATCATCAACTCACGCCGTCATCTGGTTCCGATGAGGCTGATCTTGAAAAAAAGCGATTGCAATAGGTTCTTTGCTCGAAGAGCACGAACCTAATAATGGAAGCTTTGCTTTATTACCCTACTGAAAATTTGGAAACGTCGTCATTAGTTAGGTAGTCGAATGTGGTATTCGACACAAACGGCCCTTAAGGCATTCGTAGCTGACAAGAGCTTGTACCCTTTACAACGATTTAGAGAGAAAGGCACAGAAGGTTGAATTAGATATCCTCTCCCAGGCAGACAATGATTTTCGATTGGTATGCCGGGACATTCTGTTTTTAGGTTCGTGCTCTTCGAGCAAAGAACCTATTGCAATCGCTTTTTTTTTTTTTTTTTTTCCAAGATCAGCCTCATCGGAACCAGATGACGGCGTGAGTTGATGATGAGCGGTGAGCATCATAATCATAATGAATGTAGTCTAGGTATCTTCAACTCAGTACGGGTGGTAGAAACAAAGAACTGCTGTTGGCATAATTATGAGTGATAGTAGATGACGATTTCGAAACTTATTGGTTCGTGTATCGGTAGCTAGTGTGTATTGTGTTTCGAGTCATCCAAGTTTCAAATTAGGCCTACATCATGATAAAATGAATTCTCGGACGATAATAGTATTATTAGAATATAATCTAGATTTTGCGAGGAGTATGATTGTAGGTATAAAAAGTGACGGATTGTTTTTCTTCAGCCTTCCAATCATCGTTCACAGATATTGTTTACGCATCTTTCGATTTGCGATGCAGATTTGCGATGCAATATATCGATTCATAAGTGGATTGTTTACGAAGTTTTACACTAATATTCCCTATTCATTCTAGAGAAAAGTAGTTTTTGCGTGAGGAAGTAGAGGAGTGTTTTCGTATTGTGTTTTATTCACAATTAATGTCTAGTTACTAGGCACGAACCTCTTCCAGCCTGGTACAGGGTGCTTGTTGTAAAAGAATACAGTGATACTTCTGCGGATGCACTTCTGTGGTACCAAATCTCAATTGGCGTTGAGTCTCTGAGACGACTGGTCATGCTCGGGCGTGTGTGTGTGTGTGTGTGTGTGTGTGTGTGTGTGTGTGTGTGTGTGTGTGTGTGTGTGTGTGTGTGTGTGTGTGTGTGTGTGTGTGTGTGTGTGTGTGTGTGTGTGTGTGTGTGTGTGTGTGTGTGTGTGTGTGTGTGTGTGTGTGTGTGTGTGTGTGTGTGTGCGCGCGCGCGCGGCTACTTTCCTTTTTATTTTATTTTATTATTTTATTTCATTTTTTATTTTATTTTTTGTTTTATTCTATTTTTTTTATTTTATTTTATTATTATTTTTTATTATTATTATTTTTTTTTCTCGTAATTAAAGGCAAATTAAGACTCATGGATCGATCTCTTAAGGGTGGTGTCGGCGGTAATTGGCCTCCAGGCTGTTGTCGGTACCACCCCAAAAAATAAACAATATAAATAAATAAATAAAGGTATTCCGTTTTTGACAAAATGGCAATTGTGAGCGTATAGTCGTCTTTCATAAATTTATACTCGTATGTTCCTGAATTTATATGTACCTAATTATTTTTTTAGAGGATATCATAACGACGCATTTCCTTTCGATGGCAAAGGTCAAGTTTTGGCGCACGCCTTCTTTCCGGGCACCGGGCGCGGTGGGGATGCTCACTTCGACAAAGATGAAATATGGACTGTGGACATGCAGAAAGAAGTTGACGGTAAGTTTAACCTTACCTAATTATGAATACGACGAAGTGTTTCTCTCGTAACTCTGACTCTCCAGGTTGAATGCGTAAGACTTGCATTTCTTTGTGTTTTAGGTAGCACAAATTTGTATGCTGTCGCCGCCCACGAATTTGGTCATTCTTTAGGACTAGCACACTCGTCTGTCGCGGGCTCATTGATGTTTCCTTGGTATCAAGGATTGAAAACAAATTTTCTTTTACCAGACGACGATCGTGAAGCTATACAAAGACTATACGGTGGGTTACCTGCATAATATTATATAATCTAATCCTTTATTTTTCAAAAATTTTTACATTTATTCATTCGTCGCGTTGCATATATGTGTATTCAGGGAGCCGAATTTCAACAGATGTTGTTTATCAACCACAGATTCCTACAAGAACGCTTCCGTCTATTTATCCCACTTATCATCAGACTCCACCTCCCCGATTTCCAATCGCCAAATCACCGCCAAAATCACTGCCCTCCTCAACTCCGCCGCCCAGATATCCAGGCCGGCCATTCACCAACCATCCGGATGTAGACCAAGTACCAAATACTTGCGAAACTCCTTACGATTCTGTGTCTATGATTCGTCGAGAATTATTCATATTCAAAGATAAAGTAAGAATACGTATAAGTTTTATAACGTGCTTCTTTTTTCAAAACCATAATCGAAGATGCTGGAGAATAAGTGCCTAGTAATTTCGTTGAATTTTATAGTATGTATGGCGTATTGGAGAAGCCGGTTTGCATAATGGGTATCCTACTCGTATAACGAGATTATGGAATCAACTGCCCACGAACCTAACTCACGTGGATGCGGTTTACGAACGTTTTGACGGCAAAATTCTGTTTTTCCTTGGTAAGTTAAGTATTTGTGGTTTGTGTACCTATGCATTGCATCCCCTGAAGAGTGAGTAGTACCCAAGTACAATATTTTCAACATAATATTCTAAAAATTTAGATATTCATAGAAAACAAATCTTGGTGTGCGTACATATTTTAGGTCGTGAAGTTTTCATGTTCAACGGTCACGTGCTGGTTCATGGATACCCAAAACCATTGACGTATCTTGGACTGCCACCAGAGTTGACCCACGTTGACGCGGCAATGGTCTGGGGTTACAACAGCAAAACGTATTTGTTCAGCGGCGTAGCTTATTGGAGACTGGACGAAGAGATCGGACGAGTGGAACTGGATTATCCGCGCGATATAAAGAACGTTTGGAAAGGTGTAGAATACAATATTGACGCTGCGTTTCAGTGGCGCGATGGTAAGTGCATCAGACAACGTGATTAATTTACTCGAGATTTGTAGTACATGCACTACTTGACTTGTGACTGGGTGCAGGAGCAACATACTTCTTCAAAGGATACGGTTTTTGGAAATTTAACGATAGGAAGATGAGGGTGACAAACCCTCTTCAAACGCTTTCAGCTCCGGTGTGGATGGGCTGCCCAAAGTCGTTGGAGAACTCGGGTTTCCAAGCTGGTCCCTCAAACCTGGATGAGGTTGATGTTCTCGATATTTCGCACAATTACAATGAAAGTGTATATTCGCAGGCAAGGCTCGTTGTGGGAATGATAGCGGCAGTCTTGATCGGAGTAATTTTGATAATTGCTGTAGCGGTAATCCACAGCAGAAGAAAGACTTACGCTTACTCTAGAGCCAAAAGACTGAGTACGTAATAAATTATGTAGAAACTCTTGTCGCATCGCAGTAAATCAAAATAATATTGTAGGCTTCATAGAATTGTGGAGAGGAAAAATTTTCCTACTTCTCTAATATCTACGTAGGCCTACGCAAGTACGAAATATCTGTTCAAATACAGAACGATCTAAGAAAAATTCTTTCGTATCACGCGAAATTGTTTTCTCAATCTATCGATTGATCGAGTAAGGATGATTCATTACAGATAATTAATAACTGGGGTTCTTTCCTCTTACTTTTGCTCCCAGAAAATTAATTTGAGTATGCTGAGTAGAATACCAATTTTGTGTTCCTAGTTGTGGAGGTCGCAATTCTTTCGTTCTAGGTAAATTATTTGGTATATTGTAGATAAACATTAAAAACAAGCGTCGAGACTTCGATAAGTATTTAAAAATAATATTCAGTATTATTTTTGCATTTGGTCATTCGGTGTAATCGCCAACACATCAACTATGATCATCGTGATAACGTCTCTGAGGTAGGCTACTGTGATATTAGTGTTTGTACATTTTTATTTTTCTTACCGTCATACTTGTATTGTATCTCATTTCACTTTCTCATTTTGTACTTACCGTAAATTTGATATGTGTTGTTATACTTGTAAAATTTTTGCAAAATACATTTTGCATCTACTCACATTTCTTTTCGAATTTTTGGGTATTGAAATACTTGGTACTAAAACTTTTAGCGCGCTGTAGTTGGAACAATGGAAGAAAGGAGAAAAAATAAAGATTCTAACAACTTACAAACTTTTTGGGGACAGTTTTTCCAATTGGGAAATTGACGATTGTTTGAAAATAAAACTTAGATAAAGAAAAAAACGACCAAAAAAGGTCTTATCAAAATTTAAAATCTCAGATTAATCATTTAATCCATGGGCCAGTTTTACCAAAGTTCTAATCCGAGTTTAATCGTCCAAATTTGGTTGCATGGATAAATCGGAGTTTAACCTGCTACGTGACTTTTAGCGTTATTGGTGAAACCGGTCCTAAGTTTAATCGCTGATTTTGGTAAAAACTAGTCGCTGATTTCTATCAATCGTTGTTTTTACTCAGTTTGGTAAAACTGGCCATAGGTCCAAATTTACTGTTTGTAGGGAATCAGAATTGATATAGAAGAACTGACAACAGAAATTCAAGTTTAACGATGTATCTAATATATAAAGTAGAATGTTTGTCTGTCTGTCTGTCTGTATGTTCGTCCATAACTTTCGAACGCCTCCACCTATCGACTTGGAATTTTTTTTGAAAAATTTCGTTCTATTTGGGTCAGGTTTTTAAATAAATTTCAACGTTCTGACTCCCTGAAGGTGGAGTAGGGGGCGACAAAATTAGGAAAAACGGGCATTATGGAGTACTGAAACTGCTTTGCGCTGTACGTTAGACCTACGCGCGTTGAGTGGCGCAGTTTTGAAAATTGAATTATTGTGATAACTCGAGTATAACTCATTTTTATGAAAAATTGAAGAGAACAAAAATTGTAGCCCCTGTAATTTCCTTTCGAATGAGCCCGGTTCCAGATTTTTAGGAGTAAATTTTGTGACTACAGTATTCGCTGTATGTACTTCCATACTAAGTAGGTAAGTTATTTTATTCACAGTTTTAAAAACACCTACATAAAGGATTTTACATCCGGTATCTCATACAAGAACCAATGTCTAGACACGGTGCGCACTGCGTATGGGCTAGCGGAAATTACCTTTTTTTTTACCTGTTGTCCGTGTGTTTTCTTAGGGACTGGCAAAATGTCAATGGATTTGTCTGTATTCTGTTGCGATACAGGCTTCACGCGTTAAGTCAGCTCTCAAGTGAATTAGTGTGTAAAAAATTTAATTTGGTGATTTTATTTTTGTGCGACTCGGAACTTTGATATTTTATAAGTACAGTCGCAGTTTTTGGTGTCTATTTTCTTATTTTTGAACTGAATAGTTGTGAATTTTGCGAAACTCTTTCCACTGTTTCTTTTTTAAAAATTCATCTGAATTCCAAGATACCTACAAAACACACATACCTACAAGATACAGATACCTATAAAACACAGATATCTACTCAACACACAGCTAGCGGTCAGGCGCGCCGGAGGCGCGTCGCCAACCGCTAGTGTATTATATAATACAAGCAGAAATGCCCGCCCTCTCCATCACTCTAATTTAAATCGGTATTTTCCCTTTGAGTAAAATTCTGCTATAAAATCCCAACTCTATTATAAAAAATAAGCAGAAATACCCTCCCTGTGAACAGAACCTTTATACACACCTAACTTAAGCCTGTAATTTCTTGAAGTTTGACGATCCCCCTTTACTTGTCCAACTACTAATTTCAAACTGTTACTCTATCTATTCTCTGATCTCTGCCCCTCCTTGAGAGGCCCTCTACATCACTAGGGAAATGTGTTTTATTTATGGCAACAAACAAAGAAATCCTCCAACAACTGCTACAATCAATAGCAACAGAATGCTGCGTTCTGCACGAATTGTTGCTGCGATGGCAATTGCTTCTACGGCTAATATAAATATATAAGCCACCATATCAATTTTGAGAAATTTGACTACAAAGAAGGGGAATTTTCATCCTATTTGAAACGATAAGAAAATTTCTTTCAACTCTACGCGGGTTGCATTGAAACTCTTGTTTTTTTCCTTCAAGTTCAGTAATGATTATGTCAATTCAACAACTTTATCGGCAACACCGGATTTTTTTTCAAAAATATTTTGTTATTTGAATTATTTTTAGTTAAAATGTATCTATTGCAAACATTGTGTCCTAAAAGATTTTTTGTTAATAAATTATCATAATTGGAGTTAAAAAAAAAAAAAAAAACTAAAAAAACGCTCAAATTGGTCCCACGAGGAAACTGCATTATCAAATTATCCACCAGTAACAATTTCTATAACAAAGGTTGTTAATTTGGGTATTCTTATGCGTTGTGTAGGAAGAAACAATTACCCCCGAAAAAATAAATCCGACAGTTATTTTCCCGACAAATTTTTATCTCGACAATAATGTATCCGAAAATTTAAACCAGACATGGTAAAAACCAGTTTTTATACCCGAAATTTATTTTTTGATGAACCGGTAGGAACCTGAGCGAACCGCGATAATCAGAATTTCCATAGCAATTGTAACAGATCAGTATACTTCAATGTACTTCAGTCACTGCAGTCGAGCGACAATGGCTAAATTAGTAGGAACAAAGTTAATTATAGACGGAGTACGTGAAGTCCCGTGAACAAAATAATAGGTTGTACTGGGACTGCCAGAAAGTTCGATCCCGGCAATGTACTGCCCGAGCGGTGACAGTACAAACGAATCGGCCTCTCGATCCGATCGTAGTGATCCGTGGACCAACTACTTCCAAACATGCGCACCCGGCCAACCATGACGCTGTGAAAGCGCAAATTCTTGTAAGCGATCTGAAGAATATTGCTCGATCGCAGCCAGCGCTCCCACCCGCTGTAATAATCCGAGACACGTTGGCTGCTGCGACGCCGCAAAGCTAATCTCACCCAGATTCATACACATTCATAAACGAAGTAAAAAAGGAGCAGGGTAATACGGAAGTCTGTTTACTTGAATTGAGCCTAGATCGGAGAGTGCAGAATAACTACCCCACCTGCAGTTGGTATAACCGGCACGACCGGAAAAGAAGTATAGTATTGAAGTATGAAGACTACGTCAACGACGGACGCGAACTGAATACCTCAGGAATCTGGGTACAGCGATTGAAATCTCGTAATTAACAAAAAAATGTTAACAACCAAAACATTTAATAAAAAAATGTGTCGGGCGTTGCGGTTTCGGGTAAATTATTGTCGGGCTAGAAATTTGTCGGGAAAAAAACTTTCGGGTTATTTTTTTCGGGAAAATTAATCCCTACCAAAATTACTCGTTATTCTTCTTAGGTTTTTCATTGATGATATGAAGAAATGTGAGTCAATGAAAGCAAACAAGTTCTAAAGAGGACTAATTCACAGCAATCTCAAATGAATAAAGATAGAGAGGAGGATTATGAACATAAAATTTACGTCCTTGGCCCCCGAAGTTTCAATACGTCTCATTTGTGTGTTGTTCAAGCGTGTTTATGCGCAGGTAGTCTCATTGTTTGTTTGATGTGGACGGTGAACATGGCAATGTTATGCTCAGTGCGTTGGCATCTTGAATAACTACGTTTGTTATTTTTTCAATTGCACACGCCTGTCTCATGGGCCGGAAGTGAGACATATGCCAATGGAATAGATGTTGGAGACACGATTGACAACAATTCATAGTGGCAAAACGTTCACAGTCCTGAGAGTGGTGGGAGGTAAGGTCACCGAAGACTCAAAATATAAGGTGGGGCGTGACGGTTTTGTTAAGGTCCTGCCCTCCCCCTCCAACGAGTACACCTTCTGAGTGTGTAGTTTCAATATTCTCCTTTTCAGTTTCAGAGAAGGATGAATGGTCCACCTTTTAAATGTCACCAATAGTCTAATTCGACGTCTCAATGCTGTAGTCTCGTGCATCAAGGCTCTTCTAGATTTTTCAACAGTATAGCTCCAGGATATGACATTGACGCATGATAGGATTCTTGGCAGAAGAAGTAGAATGATTACCATTCTCAGCAGGAGGAGTATATTATATAGAAGGTGTTAAAATAGAGCAATAATTTATGACGTCACAATACGTGTCATTGTAAATCAAAGAGCAGTTGGTTGAAGTGTTGATATAAATTTTATTAATTAGTTTATTTGATAGAAATTATTGGCAGTACTAGCCTTGGTGAGTGATGTTAATAAATTGTTTGAGAGTTGAAGCTTTTCAGGTGATTCAATTTCAAAGATTCTTCTGAAATGACTGCAAACTGGACTTCGATCGAGGTTTGTGTGGAAATGCTTGAATGACAAAAAGTGGAGTGCTCAGACATAATGGACATGAATGGAGTTTACTGTATTAGTATTCCATATTTTGTCTCGTCTTAACCCTTTTACGATCAACCATACAGGTTTCTAAAATGCGTCTAGACATCGGTAGTAAAAATGATGACCAAAGACGAAGAATTGAGAAGCTGATCCTTCCAACAAACTTGCATACGCATTAAGTTTAATTAATTGAAATCTATAGTTACACATTTTCGAAATATCGCCTGATTACACCAATCGTTGGGGAAGAAATAAGGACAATTTTATGATCCTGTCAGATAGCAAAACGTACATTTTGCATCTTCCGTACGTTACACAGCTAACAACGAACTACTGTTGCATCAGCATAATACAATACGTATTCAAGACAAGCCGCTATTTCTGTATCTCATTATGACTCATTCGCATCCTTCTTTCGCACTGCCCTTCCATCCCGTTATCATATTCGATCATCCAATTTGACTGATCGAACCGCCATCTCCCCGCACTTCTTCCAACCAAATCCCAAGTCCATCGACCTTTTAGATCCTTTGCAAAACCCAATTTTCTATTCCACTCGATGCACCCAATGAAAATTAGATATTTCTTCACACGATGAACAACACGTTCAATACGATCCGTGTTCACCCCAAATTGACACTCTTCATCCATCCAGTGGCTTTGGCAGCCCCAAAGAAGTTCCAGCGAAATCACGCATCCCTATATAAACCGCAACGATTTACGAGAAAATCATCATTCGACACCGTTAAATCGAGCGCTGTACGCTACCCGTATACGCTCGCCGTTCGCAATACGTTACGCTGAGTTCGCGTTTGTGTATTTTCTTACATGTAATAGCGAGCCATATTTTCTATTGCACTAAAAGTATATATATTTATATTCGTATTTTCGTTCATAATATAATCGTATAATTGTGATTATTGTGATTGTTCATCATACGTAAGTAGTTGATTAAACGTATCCTTCCAATGGACCCTTTTTATATAATCTCAGCCATCGCTCTTGTAGAATTCGGCATTATCGCTATCATCATAAAATACAGCTCTGTCTTATGCACTTACTCTGTGCTAGACTTTTGGACTTCCGCATCTCCGAACCCTATCCTGTCAGAGTACTTCTTCTCACTCCCCTAAATTCCTCTGACAGATCCAAAGCGAGGTTTTTGGGTGTCGGACAAGAGGTTCTCGTTTCCAATATTGTAAAAAGTACAGAAATGCAGAAATACGATTTCAACAGTTGGCTAGCGACGGGAGTGGGTGAATAAAGAACTACATCAAGATATGCTAAAACATCGCTATCTACTAACCCTTTTCTTATAAAAGCTCTCCGAAGCCAAGGGAGTTTGTCCCTAATCTCCAGATTATTAGTCCGGAAGAAGTAGCGTCGATCGCGTCTTACAAACGATTTGTATTGCATTTCTTTTCAAAGAATAAAAAGTCTTGAATCTTGAATTTCGTTACTCCGTTTGTCGATCGACTGGACGCTAACAAGCGATGGCCATAATAAAGATGGAGTGAACATCAGAAATAGCAGTGACCTCAGCTCCCCATTGGGTACACAACTTCAGGGACCATAGGGGTAAGCACCTAAAAACGTACAAATGTTTGTTCCCCTTTACTGAAGTGAACCTGGTATAGTACCTCTTGCGCACAAAACGGTCGTCCGCTATCATATATATATATATATATATATATATATATATATATATATCTATAGGCTTCAACAGCATTATACAGTTTCTGTATACCTTTCACTCGTATGAGTTTTAACAAGTGGATTACAAATAAAACAAAGAAACTCTAAAATTTGTGCACACCTAAGCACCGTTGCGAGGCGTTAATAATTTTAACAACTGCTTTGTCGTGGAAGAAAGTTTTCGAGGGGAAAAGTTTGAATGTTTTCCGTTATTTCACAACACTCCCTTCCCTTTATATAAGTTTATTACATGAAATTGTAAGCTTGATCAACCAACTGATTTGAATTCTTGAGTTATTCTGCGGAACTCATAATTTCTGCTTACAAAGATTAGAACTTCAATTTTAGCAGTATACCAGTAGGTACCTACTTCATGATTTCCTCAGATTTCCTCAAAATTGTTCTTATTTTCACTGTCAGTAACTTATATTAAAACTTGTAGGTATATTTCAACAGTTTGTATACAGATATTCTAGGAGTGCAGTTGAGTTAATTGTGTAGCGCGCGAGCAGCACTCAGCGATAGACATGTATACGTATAATAATATTTATATGGATATGTTAGAAATATTACTGGCTACAAATTTAATTGCAACATACGAGGTGTAAAGAGAAGTTTTGTATATGATAGGCTATATAATTGGTAAGGATTAAACGAACTGAATCGGCGGTATTAGTATTATATTCTGGAATGTTTCCAAAGAGTTATCATTGTATAGGTACCCAGTACTCAAGGACTAGATCTAGATGATGAGCCTAAAAATACTTTACCTTAACACTGTTTTTATTCGAATACCTACGGTCATTTATTGTAACTGATGATCATCACGTCAGCAGATATAGCTCTCGCCACATTGTGTGAAGGTAGGGTACCTGACGATCAATCGGAGATTCATATGAGCTGCTGTAATCTGAAAGGTCGTTCCCGATGTATGTACGTCTAGCAATACGACTTAAAATCTACTTCAAGTTTGTTGTAACGTGATTTACCTACTCAAAATTGTACTCCATACCGCTACTTCGGTTGATTAAGGTGTAATGCAGAGTGTTCATACTACACATCATCAGGTATGGTGTTATTTAAGTTATATTCATTTTATTGTTTTTTTTTTTTTTTTTTTAATGAAATTAAAAACTCGGTATAGTCTTTAGAGAAATATTTACCAATTTTTAACACTTTCATAGGAAAACCAGGAGAAAATAGCTGCCTGGCGAAACGGACCTGCGCAGCTCTGGTACGATATGCTGAATGTATCACAAACAGGAGAAGGTTTTGACTACGGATTCAAGATTAAAAAAGTTAGTCGTTCACTAATTCACGAAGAGGAAGAAAAAAAAACTTTTTAAAATAAAGATCGATTAACGGGTAGTACCTATTTATTTGCCTACAGGATTCAACGCAGCAAAGATGTATTCGCGACAACGATTTTCCGGACGAATCATTCTTGTTGGTGGCGCAGAATACTTGGGAAGACGATATTATTTGGGACGATGACTTTTTAGACTCGAACGAAAAGGTATCTATATCAGTCGTATGTTATTCTTTCGACATTAACATATCACAATAGAAAAAAATCAAGTATAGTCGATGTTTATGAAAATTTGGCCGTCACAAACGTAAGAAATCCCTTTTAAGGAGAGGGGGGAGGAAGATGATGGCCCTCCTAATTGAGAGAGAAAAATGAATGGGGAAAAAAAAGGTTTAAGCACCTAAGTCTCTCCACTTTATGGAAAAACATTGAATCATGTGTGTTTGGGCGTTTGCAAAGAAATACAACGTGAAGATATATTAATCTCGATTACATCGATTTCAATCATATCGATATATTGACCTCATTGTATCAAAATAATAATTCTATACTCGGCTGCTATAGCAAGTTTAGCCCTTTTTATAGGCCTATATTTTAACCTGGTATATCAAGTCTAGCATACAATATTTTAAGCTAACAAGCAACGAGTACCTACCTGAATAATTATGTAAAGTATACATATGCATCAGGCCAGAAAATTCAGTAAGGTTCTTTGGAGCAAAACGTGAACAAAAAGCAGTTTTTTCTTGAATATTTTTTCCTCTTTTTTTTATTTATTTATTCTGTATCCCCCTTCCAAAAGGCGTTCTGTCAACTCTTCCAACTGTTTCCTAAATTTACGTCATTCTAAATTTTGGAATAATGATTTAGTGTAGTACATACTGATCAATATATCCGTTTACTAAGTACCCTGTGAAATGGGGCTCATAGTGGAGCTTATGGGGCAAAAAATGGACGTGTATTGCTATGTTCACTTTTCACCCCATGAAAAATATTCCGGTAATCAACATCAGAATAAGACGTCCGCTTTTGACCATTAAGTAGTTCATCTTTAGCCCCACTTATTTCACATTTTCGAGCTCTTAACAGGTCAAGATTCGTCAAATTTTGAAAACACACGAAGAAAGCCCATGATTTTTCTCAGTAAAAAGGATTTACATCGCGAGAAATTGACTTATTTTTTCGTGTTGCGCGACCTATTTTTTTTTGGCGGGGGGAGTTTCAACTACAACCATTCAAAGGATACGGACGCACTATCATCTCTCAGAAGGAAAATAGTAAGTTACCCCATACATTGGCGTTGAAAATTCCTTTCAAAACTTTTTCTGATAAGAAACATAAACTAGGTACGTTCACTCATTTACCCCAAGAAGTGAAAAATTGACGTTTTACAAGGAAATTCAATCTACTATAGATTGAAATTACCTAATTCTTATTGAATATGAACGTAACTTATATTGCAGCATGAATTGACTAGAAGTTCGCTTGAAGGTGAAGCGGATAACGAATCATATTCGATGTTTCCCGTTGAAAACGAAGAACTTGTATACGGTATATGGGAGGACGAAATAATCTGGGATTCGGAAGCAGTACCATGTATCCCAAAACCGCGTATCTTAACTCTAGATCCAAACGATGAGAATATTATCTTGGAGATACCAGACGACATAAATTTTCAGAAAGAACAGTTTGACGTTGTGACTCCTGCGAGAGTGAAAGTGACCCATCCTCATATAAAAAAATCGAAACTACTACTTGGCAAGGCTGGCGTAATTAACGTTCTTAAAAACGATGCTTTGTCTCCATCATCGAAATCTCTCGTGCAAGATCCATTTAATATTTCGAATGATGGGTAGGTATCTAGGCTACCTATTTATAAACGATGAATGAAAACTAAACTTCAGCTACCCATCCATTCTATTTAAAATTTGAACGTTCTTTTAAAAAATTCTTTTTTTAGTTATTACTATCCTCAGTCGTCGGAGGCAACGCTCAAACTGAAAATGGTTGGTGCCAATTTAATTCAGCATTCGACTCCCGTAGTTGAATTGCGAGCGCCTTTTATTCAAACTCGAACGGAACTGGTGAGCGCTAAAAATATCCACAGACCATTACTTAGACGTTACTCCACCGGCGTCAATGCCCAGCCCGGTCCTCATCCGGTCATGTCTCTTACCAATTACATTGATAAGAAATTCAAGGTAGGTAAATATATGAGAATGGTTCTTTTTATCTCTGTTTTGATTTTATAAACTTTAAATTGGATTCGTTGAAGATGAGAGAACAAGAACGTATTACATCTGGGGGAGGGGATATGTTTTTTATGCGAACCCCAGAAGATTTGACCGGACGTGACGGCAAACTAATCTTGATCGAGTTTTGTGAGGAAAATCCTCCTCTAATGAATCAGGTTCGATCGTTTTTTATGATTTTTATTTCAAAACTTGGAAAACATGATTTTGTTCTTACTTTGTATAGTTGACGATTGCGTGTTAAAATATTCACAGGTCGGTATGTGTTCCAGAGTGAGAAACTACTACAAACGAAAAGCAAGCAAGGACGAAGGACCGATGCACTTTCGTTTTGGCGAAGTTGCCTACGCTCAAACGTCACCTTTTCTCGGCACCTTATCACCCGGTCAATCGATTCAAGTCATTGAAAACAATATGTACAGCGCTCCTATTTATGAGCACAGAATACAGGAAACGGATTTTCTCATCATTCGAACTCGGTAAGCGTGTAGATATTCTCTAAATCTCACTAACTTATACTGCTGAAGCCCATTGGTAGAGGCACTGCCGTCTCCAGTTACAGACCATAATAGGTAGGTACTTTCGAACTGATAATCATTATAAAGGACCAACGTTTTCGTTAAAAAAAACTAAATAATTCATTTCCACGCAATCCCGGTGGAATTTTGTGGAAGCAAAAAATTGAAGAACAAACGACTTTCGATTTTTCAAACCTGATCGTTTCAATAGAATCAGTACCTATAGCTGCACTAAAATATGAGCGATAACTGTTTGAGAATTCGATGTTTGTATAACACCTCACTGCGTTCTCCACCTAACTTCTAATTTTCAAATACGAGTAATTGTAACTCACCTGCGGATTTTCACACGTTCCGCAATTAAAAGATAAGAATGATTGAACTCAAACAAAGCGTATATTTTGAAGACCGTTTGTGATGTCGCGTATCTCGCAACCTTCTCGATTGTTGCCCACAAGAAAAACATGAGAGAGAGAGAGAGAGAGAGAGAGAGAGAGAGAGAGAGAGAGAGAGAGAGAGAGAGAGAGAGAGAGAGAGAGAGAGAGAGAGAGAGAGAGAGAGAGAGAGAGAGAGAGAGAGAGAGAGAGAGAGAGAGAGAGAGAGAGAGAGAGAGAGAGAGAGAGAGAGAGATATGAAGACTGATCACTTGATATGTTAGAGCGACGATCAAGGATGAGGAATAAAGTTTGGTCACCGCATAGTAAAAACATCGCGCATTATCACCTAATCCCATATAGGCGCGCGAATAAATGTCTGCACCCCGTCCCTATTTTAGAATGCTGCAACGTTACCAAGTAGAGTAAGTATTCTGTTTTGATACTGGAGACGCGCCTGGGAGGATCCTCATTCTCAAAATGGGTACCTCAGCCTCTGATCACTGGAGCCGATCCACGGTTGTTCGTCGATTGTATCACCATTGATTCGCTCACCACAAAGCTCACGAAGCTACCGTAATTTCTTTTAGAAATAAGTACTTCGTTCGTGAGTTCAACGCTATTTTCACTGCTGGTCAGCTATGTCCCTTGCATGAAGTCCCCGGACCAAACTCGAAACAAGCTAACCAGTTCATTCGAGATTTATTGCAGGTGAGTTTTTAAAATTCCTACTCTTGAATAAGTATTTGTCCTCGTAAACGATCACATCAAGACTTTTTGCCGACTACAATAGGTAATGCACACATAATATAATGGGTGAATAAGATTTGTAATTAGGCCAAAATGTCAAAATTCTACCGCATTAGAAAAACGTTATTAGGTGCCTACCTATTTTCATTATTGTTGTTAAGAGTGCGTGTGTGTGTGGGGGGGGGGGGGCAAATTGATTCATAAGAAAACGAATAACTATGATTTTTAAATTTTTCACGAGCAAAAAAAAAAAAAAGAATTAATTAATTAAAAAAATTGAAAAAAAAGTTTTAGGGCCTAGAGCTTTGAAATAATGTCTTCATAACGTGCAAATTACTACGTTCTGTATTGGCTCAGAACTCAACATTTTTCCAGATCCCCAAAGTCTGTCAAGACCACGCCTACCTTGTGAAATCGTAGAAAGGGTGAAATTTTGATCTAATTTTTGTGTTTATAAAAGCTCCTTAGCTTACGTTACTTTACACTACATGCTAGTACAACTGTGTATTGAGCAACTCCGTTAAAGAACCGTTGAGTTTTTCTAGTAGGCTAGTCCAAATAAATATTTTCCTATAAAATTAGCGTCATCTAATTACCTGGATATTGTAATGATTGAACTAATTACCTACATTCAAATTTATTTTTTATCTACCGATACGATATTCTACCCCCGAGTTACCTTTTCCATGACGAACCCATTGAATCTAATTATACAGCTTTGTCTCAGGTTTTTATCTATCGATTGTTCTGGCGGAATAACGATACTCCAAAACGAATTCGTATGGATGATATCAAAAGAGCATTCCCTTCACACACAGAGAGCAGTATTCGCAAACGATTGAAAATGTGCGCAAACTTTAAACGTACTGGCAATGACTCAAATTGGTGGGTTATCAAACCGGAATTTAGATTACCGCCGGAAGAAGAAATAAGAACGATCGTTTCGCCAGAGCAGTATTGCGCCTACTTCAGTATGATCGCAGCTAGTCAGAGACTAAAAGTAAAGATTAAAAATTGAAATCATAATGCTAGAGACTGGTATTTTTGCTTTTGACTTGACCCGCTTCATACCGTTACGCCGCACAACGCACGTATGCATGCGATCGACGTCTTTCAATTTCTTCTTTGACAACTCCTGATATTTTATATCTTCAAGTATTATTATTATCATTATTATTTTTTTTCGAATCATGATAGATATACATATATGTAGCGGTATATAGTATTTGTAACTGTAAAGTTACCTTCTCACTATTTCTCGATCAAGTTGAAAAAATCATTTTTTTCATTCTTTTCTTTTTTCTTTTTTCCAAATAAGTAAGTAGTATATTAGATAAGAAGACCTAGGTATTTTGAGTCACGCATCCGCGTCCCCATTCATTCTCACTGATTTGAGATGATTATATCTGGTCATCGATTTTGCAGTTTCCAATCATTACATTGTTACAAGTTCATTATTTCTTATTTTGCACATCTACTTATTAGGATGCGGGCTACGGTGAGAAGTCATTTTTTATTCCTGAAGATGACGACGAAAATTTCCAATTGAAAATGGATGATGAAGAAAAATTAGCACCGTGGAATACAACGCGCGCCTACATTCAAGCGATTAAGGGAAAGTGCTTGTTACAATTGACTGGTCCGACTGAGCCTACTGGATGTGGAGAGGGCTTCTCGTACGTTCGAATGCCAATCAAACCTGTAATTAAACAGGGAAAAGAACAATCAGAAATACCGCCGAAAAGAATGGTCACTGGTACTGATGCGGATTTGAGGAAACTACCTTTAGAAAAGGCTAAAAGTATACTACGTGATTGTGGCATTCCTGAAGATGATGTAGGCTAAGTGACTTTACTCTTGTACATTAGATCCCTATAATTTTACAACAATACTCGTACGTTACTTTTCGAGCGTTAAAATTTCAGATGAAAAAATTGAGTAGATGGGAAGTGATTGACCTTGTTCGAACGGTGTCGACTGAGAGAGCTAAAATTGGGATCGGAGGAATGACGAAATATTCTCGAGGAAATCGATTTTCGGCTGCAGAGCAGCAAGAACGATACAAAGAAGAATGCCAGCGAATATTTGATCTTCAGAATAGAGTTCTTTCATCCGCCGAAGTATTATCCACTGATGAAGGTGAAACTTCCAATGAAGAGGATAGTTTTGATATCGAAGAAATGGGGAAAAATATAGAAAACATGTTGACAAATAAGAAGATGATCTCTCAAGTTTGTGGAGACTTGAACTCGTGTACCCTGAATTTCATTCTTTAGTAAGTACCTAATAACCGACAACTTTTGTTAAATCGTAGATATATATGGAACAAGAAGAACAAGAAAGACGAGAGCTGTGTCGCCTCATGTTGAGTGACGATAATCCTTCAACAAAGAATAAGATCGAAGGAAAGCGGCCTTTGGCTAATAATGCTAATCAATTTAGCGGAAGTGAGTCATTTTTTTTTTTTTTTTTTACACTAATTATTTGGGTAGGTACCTAGGTTTACTTAAAATTTAGTTTAAACGTGGCCCGAATATTATCATCTTTTGCAGATCGCCTTCTTAAAATTTATAGAACGTTTCAAGATTCTGAGGGAAAAGAATTCACTCGAATGGAAATTGTTCGAAATCAACTGGTAATAGATGCTTACCTAAAATTAAAGACGACAAAAAATGAAAGTTTTATGAAAAAATTGACTGCAAAAGATATCCTTCAAAAGGAAGCAATTAGACGGCAGAAACGTCGAATGCAAGAGCAGTTGCGCAGAAATAAACGAAATATAACGAAGAGTTCTGTAATTCATCTTGGTGAGTACAGAGATGTAGTATAGTCTAGCTAAAAATATTGTATTGTCAATGTTCAGGAATGTGACTTCCATTAGAGCGCTTAGTACTTTTCACGATGATGAAAATATAATGATGCAAATCGCCCCATTATTCAAATTAATGACATGGGTAATGATTTTAAAAGCTTGGTGATTTTTAAAAGTGAGGTCTACAAAAGGTGAATTGAAGTTTATTCTACTGATTTTAAATATTTTTTGAACGAGTTTTTGAAAAAAATGAAAAATTCAAAAATTCGCTATCCATTTTGGTAATAATCGCGCATTTTATTTCCGTCGGAACGAAGGCTTTCAGAAAATACCTTCGCACAGGAAACATAAAAGGCGACTTTTTCTCACACATAGCTCACATATTCTTCGTTCTCCAGATTAAAAGTTTCTAAAATTATACATTGGCACATTTATTTTCGGTTAGGCTGTTCTAGCCTACTTACTATTTCGCGTCTACATGTGAACCCGAGTATCTATAATACTGAGGATCATTTCTCCAAGATTACTTTCTTCTTTTACAGATGCAACCAAAATATCAAATCTACTTCCTACCAGCAGTCAAGTAGGCTTACCCAAGAAACAGTTTAATGAATTCACCACAAAAAAGGAGATAGAACGAATAGTAATCAATGGCACTTCTGTGTCGCGTAAATCTCGTCCCTCAAAAATTAAATCAGACCTGAAAGTTAGATGCGGTGCTTGTGGAGCGGTAATTTTACTATTTGTATCGTTAGTAAACTGTAGCCCTAATTGTCAGGAAATCAGGAAATTTAATTTTTCCTCCTCCTTCGTTCCAGACGGGCCATATGAGAACCAATCGTTCTTGTCCTCAACACATATCATACAATGTAAAACCAATAAGTAACGTCGCCCTCACTCGAGAGCAAGAAGACAACTTGTCAAAACTGTTGAACGACAATACCGAAGATCTCATCAACTTAGAAGGCACAAAAGTGAAGATAAACGGCAAATTTTTAAAAGTAAGTATATCCTAGGTAAACCTAAATTAAAAAAGAAAGAACAAATAAGTACATAATAATTTTTGACATTTTTAACGTTTTCACTGAGCCCCCCCCCCCATTGACGAGTTCGGTTATCGGTCCTGGGAAATTTCCGAGGACCTAATCTGGAAATCCGTAAGTTCAGGTTTTTCACGCAGTATAAACTATTTTTATACCTATACTAGCATACCAGGGTTCTACAACGATTTTATTGTACAAGACTTCTAGTAGGACTACACTAGCTTTCCAAGCCTATAATAGTTTGGAAAGGAAAGTAAAAGCAGGCTTTTCCCACACAGAATTTCATTTGAATATTTATTCAATGTTTCGGCCAATCTGGTGGCCTTTATCAAGACGAAACGAGTGTGCGTGAAAAGCCCCGTCTTTACTTTCTTTTCTAATTAATATCCTTGCACGTTAAAAAATCCTCTCTGCTATAATAGTTTATTTAGGTGATTCTATACTATAGTCTGTTCACGTTAAGGAAGGATAGAAAGTAGTACGGAGTGCGTACCTCGAGAATGGAACGCTCGTTTTCTATCCTTTCTTTTAACGTGAACAGACTGTAGTACTAAACCTATACTGGGTGTTGTAGATGGTTCTACACTACGATTAAATATTTACTTGCACTACTCTCTAGATCAGATATTTGCGTCTACACGTCTGTTCAGTTTTATGTATTTTTTTATTTATTTTTTTTTTCATATACTAGCTCTACACCAGGCCTTGTATTGGGCTTTTATTAGGCTTGGCGCTCATGAGTCACTCGCCTAATATACAGTATACCAGACCAATACTAGGCCAGTGGCGTACCTGGAAAAACGAAATTAGCGTGGAAAATTTTGCCCGCTCCCTCTCTTTCTGTTCTAACAGGGAACCTGTTCTTTGGGGGGGGGGGGGGGGTAGAGTTCGAAAAATTTGACGTGCGCCGTCCGACCAAAAACTTGGAAAAATTTTGATTCTCGAGCCATAATATGTGATAGGAAGGAAAAGGACTTCGAAAAACACCATGATGCAAGGGACTCAGGAAAACTTATGAATCTTCAAGATTTTGATTTGAATTCTCAATACCAAAACCAATTCAGCCCATAGAACAGGTTCCCTGCGATCATCCATTGACTTCGTTAAGGAAGCGGTAATTTTTATTCCATTTTTTTCTTCTCTTGCGTTTTTCGTACCCTTTTCCTGTTTCTTTTCTCTTTTCTCGTTTCTCCTTTTTTTTTTCGGGTCTTCTTCATTGAAAAATGTCGACCTTTGACCTTCATTATACTAGGTTTAAATTAGGCTGCTATCGTAAGTTTAGCCTTCATTATATTATAGGTGTTGAAATTCTGCAATTTTCGATTTCAACTCCTTACCGGAATTGAAGTTGCATTGCTGCGGCAATAGTCGACTGATAACAAATAACGAAATCCATAGCAATGAAAAATCAACCCATTTTCAATATCTTCCGTCAAACTCTCTTATCAATACTTTCTCGTTGCCTACAAATTTTGGTTACGAGTTACGTACAAACGATGACCAACATTTGCGATACGATGTCTGATCTGCAGACGCCGACTAGGCAATTCCTGATGGTTTCAATCGAAGTAAGTACTTGACTATAGACAATTAGAATCTCTTATTATTCTGGTTCAATCCGTTAAGGACTTGTACAATCCCAAATCTTAATTAAATTTATTCCTACGTCAATATTACTCCCATTTACGAGACTGACGGTTAGATGTTTTACATTTTGTCCGTTAGATTCCAAATAGAAGAAGAATCGTTTGAGCGGACGTCCCCCTCTCGTTACAAAAAAATTTTTTAAATTCATATTAACAAATTCTCAGTAACATCTCTTTGTAATTATTTATATTATATTTCTCATTTTCCTCTGATAAAATTTCAGCACGTCTTCCACTGCTTCAAATACTCTAGTTAATCCCCTTCTTCCCATTTTCGGCAATAGGCCTAATATAGACTATACAGTATACTAGCCTTAGGGCCGGATTTAGGAGCTTTAATGCCCGAAACCCGCCCAGGTTTGTGGGGGCCTTTTTTTTTTCTTAACCGGGAACCTGTTCAATGGGGGGCTTTTTGAGAAATTTGCCATGCGCTGTTCACCGTGCGCCGGTTAAAAAAAAACTTGAAAAAATCCCGACTCTCGAGCCATATATGATAGGAAGGGGACTTGGAAACAATTTTTACTATCGAGCCATATATGACAGGAGGGGGACTTGGAAAAATTTCGTCTCTCAAGCCATTTATGATTGGAGAGAGACTTAGAAAAATTTGAACTCTCGAGATATATATGATGGGAGGAGGATTTGGAAAAATGTCGACTCTCAAGCCATATATGATAGGAATTTTTCCAAGTCCCCCTTCTATCATATGTAGCTCGAGATTCGAGAAAAATTTAGACTCTCAAACTATATTATACTAGGCTTATAATAGGTCTACGCCTTCTTTACAATAGCTTTATCTTGGTCTAGGCTTCCTTGAATTCTCAATACCAAATCCCATGTGACTCATAAAACGTGTTCCGTGCGTTCCTCGTTTAATTTCGTTAAGGAAGCCGTAGCTTTTTTTTTCAACGTCTCGGGCTTTGCTCTCGCCCGTACGACGTTTCGAGGACATAAGTGAATGAAAATTTGGGGGCCCAAGGTTCTCTCTAAATCCGGCCCAGCATAGGTACTATACTACCCCGAAAGCTTGTTAGCTTAAAATATTGTATACTAGACTTGTACTAGGTTATAATATAGGCCTATAATGAAGGAGCAACTTACTATAGCAGCCGAGTATAGAGTCAAGATTTTGATACAATTGAGTTTGAGTTCAATATATTACTACGATTGAGATCGGTGAATCGATACAATTAAAATTGACTTGTCTATATAATCGAGATTGATATTATCTTTACATTGTATTTCTTTGCAAACACCCAAGGACATATACTTGATTCAAAGTGTTTCCATGAAGTAGAGAAATTTACTTGAACTTTTTTGACACGTTTCATGTCTTTGCTCTGCCCTGACCCCTAATTAAAAATTTTGCGAGTGCCCCCCCCCTCACCCATATCTACTAGCCCGTGGGTGATTCAGAAATCTGCGAGTGTAACTCCCCCCAGATCTGCGTGTTCATGCCGCGATTTCACCCGGCCAAGTTTGTATTAGATCAGTGTACTGAAGTTATACTAGGTTTATATACTAGGTCTACGCTCCTTTATCCTAGGCCTAAACACTACAGATTGGCTAGTATAAACCTTGTATACTCTTTAACAGTTGATCTTAGTATAGCTTTATACTGCTCCTTTATACAAGCCTAAAAAGTCTAGGCCTCTACTAGGCTACATCTTAGCTAGTATAAATCTGGTTTATACTAAGTCCACGCTCCTTTGCGATTTCATCACGCGAGTTCACACAGGCCAGTTAATATATACCTACTAGCTTTATAATATAGCTTTATACTAATTTTATACTAGGATTTTACTAGTCTTAAATTAGACTTACAATCCACGAAGAAGTCCCCGCCCCCCTTCAGCTCGTTACTCCCCAGAAGCCATTAGCATGAAATATTTTAAAGTAGAATCATACTAAACATAGAAGGGGCGAACAAGCGGAGCGAGAGAGCCCCAAAAGCTTTTAACTTAAAATATCCTAAAGTAGACTTATACTAGTCGAAGAAGGGGGCTCATTCGCGTGTGGAGAACAAGAAGGTGGTACTCCCGGATCAAGCAAAGCAGCATGATAAAGACGAACTAGTATTCTACCTCATAAAAGACATGAAACATGATCTTCATTTATTTGGCTACGCACATTTCTTTTCCTGACCATTTTCCTCCCGCAATAGGGAGAGCCATGACCCTCTGGCCTCCCCTTGGATCCGCCATCGTACTAGGCTACGAACGGAGACAAACCAGCGGAGCGAGTAAGTCTAAAAGAAAGGGGGAAGAGCCGTTTTTTCTTTCTTTTTTTCTATATGAATGTAAACACCTTGCACGCAAAAATAAATATATTTAGAGTAAGTCTAACTTACCAATCAAATGGAAGTTATTATAAAAAATCGATTATATTCAAAATAGGCATCGATAAAATTGATAATGTTAAAGGTTGGCGTTATTCGTAGGTATAGTACCTACGGCTAAAACGTTATTCGTAGGTAGTATCCTTACGGGTAAAATGTTATTTGTACTAACTTCTCGCAGAACCAACACTTGAAATAGCACTGGACGAATATCGGAGCCTGACCTAATCAACTTCTCTATCTCCTTCATGGTTGCCAAGTATGAGTTGAATTGCTCAGTGCCATGACACGACACCAAGGTGGCTATGTTCATCATGATTGTAGGTACTTCTCGTGAGTATTCAAGGTTCTTGGCGCACACGAGTCTACATCATCCAGAACTACATCATCCACAACATCAGTATCAAGGGAGGGTGTTGACTGGCTGGTAGAAGCATGAGTACTCTTGTAATACCGTGGGTGGAATTGAGCCTCGGAAAACACAGAACGAAGGGAGCCAGTGTCGTGTTCCCGCTTCAGCAGGATATGTCTGCATAGTGCTTGGTGATTGCAAGAAAATGTATAGGTGCACTGCGTGGTTCGACAGTCATATGTGTAAGCCTCAGTGTCGTACATCTTGCAAACGCCTCCCTCTGCAATACTCATGTACTGTCTGCGTTCTTGCAGGGTCTTCAAGCTTTTGTGAAAGAGCATGTGCATCTACGCTCATTGAGCTTCAGAGACGCTGCGAGAAGTTACTACCGACAAGATAATTCCTGCGTCATACTTCAATACAGAAATATTTGTCACAAGACATGATAATATAGGGCGAGAAGATAATTTGAGAGTCATTGTACTATACCTACGAATAACGTTTTAGCCGTAGGTAGTATACCTACGTATAATCACTTCCAATGTTAAATCGATATCAATACGATGTATCTCATAAGGTCTAACATAAGATTAACTAGGGGTGGTGTTGATTATAAATTTGGAACAAAATTCAAAAAATCATTTCAAATATCTCCAGGATACGTTAGGTAAAATAGGCTCCGCGCAAATATTTTTTATTAATAATTAAAGCGTTGCGTGGAAAAGGGGCCTTCATCTAATGTACTAGACGAAGGCCCCTTTTCCACGCAGCGCTTCAATTATTTCCTCAAACTAATGATGTATTGTTGATCAAAGTATTCAGCGGTTGTATTTAGTGTTATGTTTTATATAATTTGTTACTCCTTCGAGAGTACATTTCTTTGTATCAAAATGAATTGTTGATTTTAGCACACCGATGATATCAAACGACGAGCCTTGCAGCTCAAATTTCCCAGGGAAACTGTCACCCGTAAACGACGAAAATTTAATACTGATAGAAATTATCATCTCGATTATTTGAAAAAGCAATCTAAGCGTGTCAATCGAAGACGTACGGATCCTCTCGTCGAGTTGTCAACTGTGCTGGAGTTGATATTAAGCGAATTGCGAACTCTACCTGGAGTGCAACCTTTCATGTTTCCGGTGAGCGCTAAATCTGTGCCAGATTATTTAAACATAGTCAGTAGACCTATGGATTTACAAACTATTCGAGAGAATTTACGTCAGAAAAAATATCAAACAAGAGAGGATTTTTTGTGCGACATTAATCAGATTTTAGAGAATTCGGCGCTCTACAACGGTAAGGACCAATCGTAAAATGAGGATTTTTGAAAATTTACATAATACGCCAAATACGGTACCAGGAACTTATTTCAAAAGAATAATTTTCGCAGGTGCGAAAAGTCAATTGACGTTGGCTGCCAAAGGTATGCTTGATGTATGTGTCGATCGGTTGGCTCAGAATGAAGGCAGACTGATGACTTTGGAGAAGATGATCAATCCTTTGCTAGATGATAATGATCAAGTCGCATTATCTTTCATACTTTCTAGTATCATCGATAAGCTGACGATGATGTCAGAATCGTGGCCATTTGCGAAGCCGGTCAATAAACATGCTGTGAAGGATTATTACGATGTAGTCGAACATCCTATGGATTTAGAAACAATACGTAATAATATCAAAGGTACGGACAGATTTGCATTAAAATACGTACGATTATCATACGTACTGCGCATTGATTATCCTGTATATTCATTGTACAATGTATTCGGTGCCGACTGCCGAACCTTTCTGTTTCAGTCCATAAATACCATTCCCGAGAAGCTTTTTTAAACGATATTAGACTAATATTTGATAACTGCATAGTATACAATGGTCAAGGTTCTTCGTATTCAGCTAGAGCAGAAGTGGTACTGAATGCAGCTGAAGCTCGTCTAAGTGAGGTACTTACTAATCTTTTTAAATTCATTATTCAATAAAATTAATGTCATCAACATTTTTCAAAGAAGTTCGTACCAGCATTGTCGGAGTTGAATTATTGTAGGTAATTATTTTTTAAAACTCATTCATCACTATTCCTGATGGTAGCCTATTTATACCTTTGTAGTTCGTGTTCCATCTTCATCTTTCATTCTGCCCATCGACAAACTTAGGAAGAACTCTGGCAATCATGAGATAAAGGAAATAGGTAGTACTTATATGAATAAGCTGTTTAAAGAGTATTTCTCTGCGTACATATGATCGTTACTAAGCCATATTTATATGGATCGCATTTAGCGAAATCAAACCAAGTGACACTTTTATAGTTTCAAAATATTTGAGTATAAACCAGCTACTAAGACACCACATAAAGCTGATTTGCTTTTGTTTTCTATTTTCTTTCGGGTTTCACTTATCGAACACGTTCCACTGACATGTAGGCCTACCCGTAAATAAGAAAAAAAAAAAATATATACATATATACCATATCACTATCTAGGTTTGATTTCGCTTAAAGAGGTCTATTACCGAATAAAGTAGGATTGTATTTCATTCTCTGGGGAAAAAAATTGGGATGCCATTGCAAATTTTGAAACGGCAAACTGGGAACCCGCAAGAGTCATATACCACTACAGAAGGCCTTTTAAAAAGTAGATTTTCCAAATCCTCCTCTTATCTAATAGGTATATAAAGTAGAATGTTTGTCTGTATATCTGTCTGTATGTTCGTCCATAACTTTCGAACGCCTTCCTTCACCTATCGACCTGGAATTTTTTTTGAAAAATTTCGTTTTTTCTGGGTCAGGTTCTTAAATACATTTCGATGTTTTGACTCCCCGAAGGTGGAGTAGGGGACGACAAAATTAGGAAAAACGGGCATTATCGAGTACTGAAACAGCTTTGCGCTGTACGTTAGACCTACGCGCGTTGAGTGGCGCAGTTTTGAAAATTGAATTATTGTGATAACTCGAGTATAACTCATTTTTATGAAAAATTAAAGAGAACAAAAATTGTAGCCCCTGTAATTTCCTTTCGAATAGGAGGAAATTTTGTGACTACAGTATTCGCTGTACTTCCATACTAAGTTAAGTTATTTTATTCACAGTTTTAAAAACACCTACATAAAGGATTTTACATCCGGTATCTCATACAAGAACCAATGTCTAGACACGGTGCGCACTGCGGTGCGCACTGCGTATGGGCTAGCGGAAATTACCCTTTTTTTTACCTGTTGTCCGTGTGTTTTCTTAGGGACTGGCAAAATGTCAATGGATTTGTCTGTATTCTGCTGCGATACAGGCTTCACGCGTTAAGTCAGCTCTCAAGTGAATTATTTTTGAACTGGTGAATTTTGCAAAACTCTTTCCACTGTTTCTTTTTTAAAAATTCATCTGAATTCCAAGATACCTACAAAACACACATACCTACAAGATACAGATACCTATAAAACACAGATATCTATTCAACACACAGCTAGCGGTTGGCGACGCGCCGTCGGCGCGTCGCCAACCGCTAGTCATATATAGCTCGGAGGAGGAAAATTTTCCAAGTCCCACTCCTATTATATACTGTATATAGCTTGAAGGAGCCCTTTCAAATAATTATATATCCAATGCTTCATACACCAATTGGCTTAGCCCCTTTAATGAGCCAGATATGTAACACCATAAGACTCAAAATGCCCTTCCAAGGTACCCCATAGAACAGGTTCCCTGTCTCCTCTCGTTTAGCTCCGTTACGTAAATTACCTGAAAGTACTCCCCTCCCAACAAAAGAGATGGCGGAGTTGCCGCTAAAAAAAAGGTTACCAATTAAATGAGAGAGAAAATACTACTCACACAACTTAGGCTAGGTATTTGAAATACAACCTTAAATATACAAAGCAGTTTGATGATACGATCGTTTTTTACAATAATTATCAGTGTAAAAAAATAACATCCTTAGAGCATACCGGAACATCCATCAATTCACAGAGTCGCAAATATTCCTCTTAATAAAAATTCCCTTCTCCCTCTTCCTCTCATGTCGAGAGATGTGCTACCTATTATTTTCTCCTAAAATTTTTCATAAGGGGGGAGGGGAATTTCTACTTTTGATGATGATTTCAGTAATGAAGAGGCTTTTGAAAGGAAACCTGTTTTATGAGGGGTTTTTTGAGAAATTTGCCGTGTGCCGTCCGGCGAAAAACTTGGAACAATTCCGACTCCTATTGTTTATAGCTTAAGGGATGAAATTTCTATCATAATGTAGTTCGAAAGTAGAGAAAAATGTGGACTCTCGAACTATAATATTCTACTAGGCTTATAGTGGAGCCCTATAAATACGAATGAGGACATGGTCCGCCATATTTAGTCGTTACGTCATCATTTATCTCCATAGCTCCCTATTCGGATGAGGAGTTTGTGTGATTATTAGTGAACCTATTTTGCATTTCTCAATAGTGTTGAGTCCTGCATTTTGCTTTGGCACTTAGTCTAGTATGTTCTCTTACTATTTTCAAATCATGATAAACCGTTATCAGTCATTAGAATAGGAGACTGTGAAAATAATAATGACGTAACGACTAAATATGGCGGTCCATGTCCTCATTCGTATTTATAGGGCTCGACTTATAGTAGGTTTATATTACGTTTAGGCTTCCTTAAATTCTCAATACCTAAACCAATTTGACTCATAAAACAGGTTCCCTGCGTTCCTCGTATAACTTCGTTAAGGAAGCCGTCGTTTTTTGGTCGAATATGATCAGTAGGTACTCGTATTTTTTTTTTCTCTCTATCTCTTAACGAAATACGTAGTACATTTCCATATATTAGATGGAGAGGGGGCAGGGAATTTTTTTACGACCTGCTCTAACCAGGTTGTGGCACCGAATTGAACGCTTTCTGGTAGTCTACAATATGTCCGGCTTTTTATCGAAACTTGCACTTATGTGAAACTCGAACGCTTTACGCAGGCGAGCAAACGCGGTCACGGGCTATTCTTCTTTTGTTCTTTGCGCCTCACCCAGTATTATAGCTGGTCAATGAGCACTTGTTCTTTTATGTATTCTTCTTACCTCTTTTCTGTTTTTCTGTTAAGATGTTATTGTTTTCTAAGTGGTCATGCATGCTATAAAATATACTTTATAACTTGTATCAAATACACTGTACTAATACCGGAAACTCTACTGGATTTTTGAACCGAGCGGCAGGGATTGGTATTAGCTCATTTTCAGTTGTGTTAGTATGTTGGACCCGCATTGAATGCATGTGTATTAGTGATATTTGTTATCAATCGATATAGACAGACAAGAAAAATTGATTATTAGTAGTCAATTAAGTAATATTTTTGTGAAGGTTTCAAAGCAATCCGTTCTATCTTGGATTAATTATGAATTTTTGAAAACCGCGTTTTTCCCATATACGCGATGCTTCATCTTTGTACCAATAGTCCAGACCGATAGGTTGCGCTGGTTACACGTAGAAAAGCGCTCAATATATTTTAGATGGGAATTTCCGGTATTGGTAGTACACTATAATATTATTTGCCTGTATGCAGGCAAACCACTGGCCTATATTTAGCAGGGTCCTTGCTGTTTCCCTATTTCGGCAGTAATTATGTGACGGCTTGCGTGAGGTACAATGGGACTGATTCTGTTTCTTCCAAATACTTGTTGGTTGTTGAACATGGTCAGCTAATGTATAGCGTACTGCAGTCAGTATTTTGTATCAGAGGTTTTGGACCTTGTCATGCCCTGGCGCTTTTCAGTTTCTTAATCTCTTCATGACTTGGGCTAGTTCAGTAGCTGTTTTGGCCGCATATTTGTAGTTTTCTTTATTTCCTTGATCCAGTGTGCTTTGCTTTCATGCTCCACCTTTTCCGACCATAAGCCCTACCAGTATGTGGTCACTTCTTTTTTTGTTGGTACATTTCATTTGTTTGTTGAGTGCCTCCTTTTATATTTCTAGAGAACCTTTTCTCATCAACCTTGTCTTCTCTTTTTTGGTAGCTTGTTGGGTATTCTCTCAGCTTTGCAGCCTTATTCATGAGCTTTTGTTTTATTGTGTTCTTCTGCATTTTGGTTTTCGTCTTCATACTTTGTATGACTCTTATATTTCCTTTTTAGTCTTTCAAACATGTTTTTCGCTCTTTTGCTATTATTATTAATATTATAGTGCTGTTCTACAATTGGCTAACTACGGCTGTTGGAGAAGAAGAAAATACCTACCTACGACTGTCCTTTAAAGCTAAAATAATAATTAAAATTTCTTTCAGTACGATGAACATATTAGTATTTTGGAACAAAACATTGAACTTGTACAGAGAAAGGCTGTCATCGAATCGTTGAATACATCTTGGTGTTGTGTTGTCGATGATTACAATCAAGAGGTAAGTAAGTTAAAATACCCTAAAAACCACCATTCTCTTTGATCAGCATCTTGATTGGGTCAATTAAAGTTGAAATGTACTGTTCTATGAATTAACAAGCATTTGAAAAACGTTTCCTCCGATTCGGGATCGCAAATAGAAAGTAAGAAGTACGAAGACGTTAAAATGGAATGTCAGCGCAGCATCATCACAGCAGAAATATTAGCTGATGGTAAATACCGTATTTTTGTACTAAGTACTTTCCACTATTCAAGATGTTGGAAGACCTTTAGCAAAGTCCTGTTTTCTCCAGCGTATAAGAAGATACAGGCTACGTGTTCAGAGGCTGACTGCGAATCTCTCTAACCCACTTCTTTTAGTGAAGTCTTGGCCGATTTCATCAAAAATTCTACTTATAGTCCAACTAATTTTTTCAGATTTATGTTGCTCTAGCGAAGATGGCGATGAAGCACAGAATAGTGTGATAAAGAAAGTGTCGAATGACTTCGTGAATTCGAAATATTATGTCGATCAATTGGCTGCGAATATCGCAACAGGATATCCATATTTTTCGAATCAAAACCTGAAACCCATCGTATCAAGTATCGTAACTTTACAATCATAGTCTTCAATGTTCTCTTGTAATCGTATAGGTAAAGTTGAATTATGTGAAAACTAATGTGCCACCTATATTTTTTAAATAGCTGATAATTCATTCTCTACAAGTCTGCCAGTCGAAGACAATTTCATTCTCCACAAAGACGAATTACAAAATGATTTTGATCAATACCAAGAAATGATGAATAGCCTATCGTATCAAGCAATTAATGACGATTTCGGTATGATTGGTTTAGAAGAAAACGGAGAACGCTTACTCGATGTAGAAGATCAAGATGTAGGCCTTACATCATACATGATCACATCTGCGACAGAGGAGGGCGGTCGCCACAGTCTCTGGTTTTAGAAGAGGACGCGCTTCATTAGAAAATAGACATTTGAAGACACCCGATTCAAAAGTATAATGTTCTCTACAACTACGACTCTTGGTACGGTACCTAAGTTTACGCAAAGGCATACGGAACCGTTTTTCTTTCTCCCAAAAAATTAATCTATATTGATTCATGATAAGACTCCATCAATTTGTATTTAGGTATAGTTGAAATTGCGAATTTGTAGCATTTTAAAGTTATAGGCCCAGAATAGAAACGTTAGATTTGAGAAAGTTCAACATTTTTCTTCTTTCTTTTTTCGTACAAATTAGGCAGATGGGTACCTAGCTCTTATTCTACTGGTATAAAATTTGACGATTTTTGCAAAGAATCAGGGAAATTTAACAATTTTCTCGAGGGTTAAAAAATGAGCTTGGCGTACACTGGCGCAGAACATACATGTCTTATTTACTTATTCTGACCAGGGACTGACACCACTAAACCTTGGGGAAACGCAGGGTAACTTGAAAGAGAAAATACAACATCGGCATAAGGATTGTAGAAGCACAGAAGCACATAGCGTGGTAAGACGATCGATACGCAGGAAATATGTAGATCAATCCCGATCAAATGGCTGGCTAGGAAAAGTAGGTCCTAGGTTTTTTATGATCCAAAATGGCGTATATCTTCACTCCCTATTTGCGTTTGGAACGGCTTATAGTGGCGCAAGAGTCGTTCCCGAAAACGGGATCAGGTTGTTTTTCCCATAAGGCTAGTGTTATTTCATCAAGCTGGATCTTCGTGAATATGAAATTACAAGTATTGGTTGTAATAGCTTTTTCAAACCTTTTTGACCAATACTACAAGATACAACAATAAAAACCACATAAAAACAGATTTTCTGATATCACCCCGTTTTCGGTCAAGTTCTGTAAACGGCCACAACAGTAAAGATAGAGGGCGACTCTTTCGCGGTCCAAACGCAAAGTGCTCTAGTGTGATGTCTTAGCATCAGGGTGGTAAGCGATTCGATTTGAGGGCTTGACCTTAAGGCTTAGACTTGAAATAAAAATTATTTTCGCTCAAACTTGAAGCTCATTTAAGACTTATGAGGTTTAACCTAAATCTTAAGCTTAAAGCTTGAAGCTGATAGTACACAACATGTTTTTGTTGGAAAAAACATGTTTTTGCCTTTATCAAGTTTTAAGCTTTTGTTTCACTTATTAAGTCGCTTAATTAAGCGAATGAAAAATCGTTTCGCTTTAGCTTATTTATGGCTTAAGACTTAAGCTTACTACCTTTGCCTAGCATCAAATAAAAACGGCATTGTGTTCCACATGAAAAATCACCATTGGGAATCAGCACGGCCGTGGAATCAGTCATTCAAATACATAACGTATGCGCGTATATCCCATTCACAAGTAAGAGAAAATGAAATTTTCTAGAATTGTGTTGGAAATTGGAGATGGAAGTCATCTAATATATAAAGCGGAAAGTTTGTCTGTCTGTCTGTCCTTTTATAACTCGAGAACCGATGTACCTACCGACTTGAAATCTTCGCCACGTATTCGTATTATTCCAGAACAAATTTTAAACCATAAATGAAAATTTTAGCTCCCATAGAAAAACAGTTCTTATTAAAAATTGTGTGCCCTCGCTGTACGCGTCACTTGACTTGATTTGATTCACCAAAGAAGGGTAACTACACGCAACTGTCTACTGTATTTCTCTCCTACCCCTCACATCCTATATCCTTGAGAACCGGATTTTAGTGCTACCTTCTAAATATTGCAGCACGTTAGAGGTGTGTTCTTTTTATTATCTTAACGTTACCGGAAGTACGGAAATCTTAGAATGTTTGTCTGTCTGTAGAAACGCGACTGCAACGACGATGATATGTTTGTATGGCTGTTATTTGAACGCTTCTAGCTATTGACGTGGAGTATTTTTTGGAAGTCTTATTTTTATTTGGGTAAAGTTTTAGATAAATTTTAACGTTCTGACTCCTAGATGGAGTGATGTGCAGAAAAAAAAAAAAAAAAAAGGGAAAAAACGAGGAATTTGGACGTCGTAAAACTGCTTCTCACTGTACACATTGTTCCAAATGTTTAAACGCGAGTTCTAAAAATTCAATTATTGTAACACCTAACTCAAATTTTACTCATTTGTGAAAAATTGAAGGGAACAAAAATGGTAGCTCCTATAATTTCCTTCCGAATGAGTCTAATCTTGAGATTTACAGGAGGAAATTTGGGAACTATTGGTATTTTGCCTGGTGTGTAGGTATTCAAATCATTGTGTTCACACAAGGAGAGCATTTAAACCGGTTGCTTTGGATGAATCTATAGAGACTACTATTCAAGTTTCACCTATTTTTATATAGTAGTTTCCTTTGCAATGAATCCAATTTTCGATGTTAGAAGGAGACATTTATGTAAAATAATTTTCTTGAAAATTTCCTCCTTTTTTGTGATACGAGTAACTATACATCAAGTAAATATCGTCGTCAGACTTTAAAACCGCCTAAGAAAAGGTACCGAGTTCGAGAGAGAAATGTGAAAAGTACATCTGTTTCTCATACAAAAAAACGACTGAGTGCGTCTCATACGTCCATGCAGACTGATCTAATGCGTTAATAGTATGGCTAGTTTTCAACAGGGAACCTATTTAATGGATGGGAGAGGGTAAATTGAAGAAAAATGACGGGCCTGGCCGCTCCGACAAAACGTGGGATTTGGAAAAATTTCGACCTCCGAGCTATATGTGATTAAAGCGAGACGTAAAACTTTCAAATATTGAACTTCACCCCAGAGCTATAGTAGATAGGAGTGGGATTTGGAAAAATTTCGAATATTGTGCTGTATCTGATAGGAGGGGGTGGATAGACTTGGAGAAATATGGACTTTCGAGTTCAAACTCCCAGTGTAGTGAGAAACAAAGTTTAATCTTTATTTAGAAAAAGTATAAACAAAGAAATCCCCATAAAACAAGTTCACTGCTGGCCTCGATTAACACAGTTAATGAAGGCAATATCCTGAGCAGTTAACGAAATAAGCTGCGAGTTATCTGTTATCTTCATGAGAGTTTGAATCTACCTAAGAAAGGGCACGGGGTTCGAGGAAGAATTGGGAAAATCACATCCGGTTTCTCATATGGGAAACGACTGAGTGCGTCTTATGCCTCTGTACAGACTGATGTAATGCGCGTCACGGGTATGGCAGTCTTTTTACCTACTGTCCATCCATTTCTTTAATCATTGCGACTGGTAAAATATTGATGAATTGATCCGTTTTTTGCTGAAATACAGCCTTTACCTGTCAAGTTAGCTCTCACAGTTAAAATCCAAATATTTCACAGATATCTACTCAACACGCAGCTGGCGGTCAGGCGGGCGCCGCCAACCGCTAGTTTGATGATATTTCATAACTATCAGTATCAGAACTGGGAACAACCTCATTCTCTCCATCATTGTATTGTACTCACAATCAACCATTAAATTTCTAGTTCTTCCATCAATAGCCTTTCCTGTGATGTCAATCAGTAAATAACTATAAGCAAGACTATCCATCTTGTTGATCCAACTGGCAACTGATAAGGCGACTCCCATGAGACTAATATGGGGAGCGATGATCATTACATAAATAATTTGGAATGAGAATTAAAAAATCAGACATATTTATTTAGAATCCTTAAACTTCTCAACGTTCGTTCATCAATCTTTAAATATAAAGAAATTTGTTATGATTGAACAAAAATACAATGATCTTAGCTCCTTGTGTTATTCTTAATACACTTTAGAATTTTTAAGAAACTCAGCAGCTTTTCTAATTGCGTTAACTCGAATAGTTTCTTGCCTTACCCTATGTTTGTAGGCAAGTCGTTTTTTCAATTTTACCATAATTATACCTAAATCTTTGTAACGTCTCGGCAACAACGTAACTGCTGTAATCTAGATTCAACGTCAGTGGGAACATTAAGAGATAAAGGAGGAGTTTTATTTTGCTTTAAATATTTTTTACAATTTGAACCAGCATAACCAAAATTAAAAGAATCAGCATCAAAATTTCCATGAGGGCATACTTTTTAAGAAATTCAGTGTACAATGTTTCAAGAATATTGTTCATGATTTAAGAGGGGTATTGAATAATCAAAAAATAATCAATCGCAACTAATACATCTAATGTAGGATGTTTCTTAATATCTTCAATATGATGAAGTAAACAGACGGAAGAAAACTACAAGCACGTAAAATATTCAATTTAGTTACGCCCCTTTATTTATTCCTTCGTTATTTGTAATGACTCAAACTTTGCCTTTCTTTGGGGAAGAGAATTTGTTCAATCTTCAAAAATAATTACAAGAAACGTGAAATTCTCTATTATTCATTCGTCGACCTAGAGTCAAAATGTTGTATCTAAAAAAATGGTAATTTTACAGGAGAATCAAAAAACAACTTTCTGTAGTACTGAATGGTTACAATAAATGGAAAATAATTTGTTATTTTTCGCACAATTAATGAATTATACATCATTTTATCATTATAGGACGATGAATTATCAACACGAGAACTAGAAACCATTATCAATAATTTTGGGAGTTAACAACCTTTTGACTCTAGGCCGACGCATTGGAAGTGCCAACACGCTTACTAGTATTTGTAGAGATCAGGTCGCAGTACGTGTATTCAGGCAGTGACTCTACAGTTAAGGCACTATATTACAATCACGGTATAAGATGAAGAGGTAGTGACACGAACGTATTCTGACTGTGGTAAACGCTGTCCGTGATTTTGAAGTAGTTCTGAACATCCCGAGCGCAGCGCTCGTGATGAAAGTGATGGGTAATGTACAGAGTCTTATGGGAACGCCGCTACTTTCAAAAATTTATTGCAGGATCAGGAATCAGCCGATGCATTTCATATTTGGCATAAAAATACCATTTAATCTACTCTATAAAATTTTGAAAGAATCATCCTTCTAAGTAAATTCTTGGATTTTTTATAATCCTTGGAAATTTCATCAATACTAGGGTACCAACGGTAACGTCTCGGCGCAGGTGGGGTGTAGAAGGAACAGGGAAACAGCCCGAGTGTTCGCTGCAAACCTAGCGGAAGTTTGTACGTACAACTTCAAAACTGCGGACACGATTTTAGCGTTGTGTCATTACCTCTTCATCTTATACCGTGATTACAAATATACTGATAAGAGCGAGAGAACTTTTTGGTAATAAGGTACATACAAACATGTTCCGCGTAGCATCGCGCGACAGCGAGTGTGACGGATGTGTACCTTTGACTATATACCTCTTATGGGCTGAGCTAAGACGACGTTTACCTGTGGAAAGATATGATAAGAAAATAAAATGCGGAGGACTCGACATAGGCGATGCGGTTGATTGTGGAGGGAGGAGAAGCTGTTAGTCCTCCGCGCACTCACCCGCACTGCCTACGTTGGAGTCCTCCGCACGTTATACATGTTTCCACGCTCGTTTGACATTGCAGTATATGGACGAAACTCAGTCCATAAGAGTTATACAGTCAAAGATGTGTACCCACCAGACTTGCTGTTTTTCCGCGATGCTGCGTGAAACGTTCTGAACCTTACAGCCAAAAACTTGTCTCGCTGGTATCAGTCCAGTGTACATTGTAAAATATGTACCATATATGTATTACAAGTGAAGCCAAACAAATCGATTGTGAGAAGTGACAAAATACACCCAGCAAAAATATAGGAAAAATCAGCTGATTACGACGAAGTGCCACTTTTCGGTATTTCTCACTTTCGATTTCTTTCGTCTTCTTATCAGTATGGCATGTCCATGTAATATATGGTCGAAACTTACCACAGTTGGCACAGAAAGTTGAATTGATGTACATCCAGATCAACGACCAAGCAAACTGTATCTCTCTTGTGATGTAACAAGAGGGAGAGGAGTAGAGCCTCGTCCTGCTACCCACATAAACTATACTTAATTCATGTAACGTAACCTATCGAGACAGCAAGCTAAATCAAATGATCTTGCTTATTCCGGTGAAGCTTTCACATAGTATAGCCATCAGACTACCCACGACCACTCCAAAGAATACTCAAGACTCTGATCCCAGCCTATCCGTCCGGATAGGACCCAGAGCCAGCTCAGTCGGAAAGCGTGAGTACTCATCGGAGGGAGGGGATACCCCGAGGTTAGACCACAAGTCCAGTTCGGCGTCACTTTTAGAGATCACTCAGGCTATGAGAAACGCTAGTTCTAGAGGAGGGTATCGTCGTCGCTGGTTGAAAGCTCTACTTCTTTCCAAACTTACGAAAAATAGTTTGTCGTTATCATTAATCATCCTTTCTACGAATAAAAATTAAAAGCTTTGACTACGTGTGCACGAAACACACAAAATAAAAAAAAAACAAAACGAGCATTGGAAATCCCCTAGAGAAAAAGACTATGGGATTACTTAATTAATTTACAAAAAACAAAGGTCGAAAGGGGTGAGACGCACAACTTATTCGTCAGACTGCTTCAACGACATTCGAATCAGGCATTGAGACGCTAATCAGCGTCTAGCTAGACCTACGATCGAAAAATCTGCTAATCGAAATAAAGGACCGATACCTGACGAGAGTCATTTTAAACATATAATTTATAACCCAAAACTAAACTAACATTTCGGCTAGAATAGATAACGATTCGTCTATTCAGTCGGATTGTAGTAAACCAGTCGATAGGAATAATAATAGATCACTGTGCGAGACAGCAAACTTGAAATTTTGTTGATGGTAGGCTACAGCTATCATTCGCAGTCGGATACTCGTCACGTGCAACTTGATTCGATGTAGATGTAATTAAGCAGGTGGAACGTGCTCGGCTACTCAGAATTAAATTCCGAAAAATTCACTCGTTTACCCACGATGATCTGAGAGCGGCTGGCTCGAAATGTGATTCTCTCGATACAAGATAAAAAAAATTATACTGCATCGCAAGCACGAAATTGCGATATAGTCTGAAACGCGAATTTGGGAAGGCTAAATCGGTAGCAGTTCAGAAAACGATCACCGTTTCAAATTGTCCGAAAATTTAGGGCCCAGATCCAATTTCGATAAAATAGACATTCGAAAATACTTTATGTGCCATTCGAATCAAATTAAAAATTTCCGGCAAGTACGTTCAATTCACCCAGGACTCGGCGGCCACGTTTTTCAGATCCGGAATATTATCTTCGAAACGCCCGTCGTCCGTCGAAGGGAAAAACGCACTCTCGCCAGAACGACAAGCGAAACCCATCGTTGAGGCGAACGCAAACCATTTTTCTCCCTCTAGTTGGCCAAATTTATCGCATAGCCGAGATAGCAGGAGAAGGGCAAGATCTTTAGAATACGTATAGGTCTGCTCATTCAACGCGATGAAAGAGCGGGTGAAACCGGGAGGGTGAACACTGACGTGACGTCATTCGTTTCCTAGCGTAAATACGCGTGTGTATCACACACGTGTTATATATTGAGAAAATTCAAGAATTTAGTAGGTGAAAACCAATTGAAGACATGTCAAAATTAGTATTTTTTTTTACTGTTATATTCCTGAGATAAACTTATCGATTTTTCTTGAATGAATGCGATAATTACTATTACTCATTCATTCCTTTCAGTTCGTGCACAGAAGCGCAATAGACGTGTTTTATGCTTCAGAATTATATCATTTACCGACTACTCACTGCCTGTATGTTTTTATCACGGTATAAGATGAAGAGGTAGTGACACGAACGTATTCTGACTGTGGTAAACGCTGTCCGTGATTTTGAAGTAGTTCTGAACATCCCGAGCGCAGCGCTCGTGATGAAAGTGATGGGTAATGTACAGAGTCTTATGGGAACGCCGCTACTTTCAAAAATTTATTGCAGGATCAGGAATCAGCCGATGCATTTCATATTTGGCATAAAAATACCATTTAATCTACTCTATAAAATTTTGAAAGAATCACCCTTCTAAGTAAATTCTTGGATTTTTTATAATCCTTGGAAATTTCATCAATACTAGGGTACCAACGGTAACGTCTCGGCGCAGGTGGGGTGTAGAAGGAACAGGGAAACAGCCCGAGTGTTCGCTGCAAACCTAGCGGAAGTTTGTACGTACAACTTCAAAACTGCGGACACGATTTTAGCGTTGTGTCATTACCTCTTCATCTTATACCGTGGTTTTTATTTTTTTGAGCAACTCCACTGCGATACATACATATCAAATTTCATATTTTTCGAAATGCCCGGTCAAATATGTGCGATTGGTGCATGTAAAAATAAATGGGAGAAAAATTGTGGGCTATCTTTCTACGTTTTCCCTAAAAATGCCGATTTACGTCGGGCATGGATTTTTCGGACCGGTCGAAAAGATAATTTTAATCCCGACACAAGCCGTGTGTGTTCCGTGCATTTCAAGGATGAGGATTTTGAGGGGGATCTGAAGGCGGAGTTGTTGCAGTTGCCTGCTAGACGAATACTGAAATCAGAAGGTAGGTTTAGGTAGACGAAATTATCTCAGGGAATTCTTTTGTTGAATATTCATTTTTTTTTTATATTTTGTATACATCTAATGTAGCAATACCATCCTTGAAACTCACAAAGAAAGACAATGATATCGAACCACGTGTAACAGAAACTGACCGAGAGAAACGAATGGAACGACGGGCATTGCGTGATATTGTCAATTCGTTATGTATGACTGAGGAGGATAATCCTATAGATTTTCGTAGGGAGGCTTCTACACAGACAGATCCGTGCTCAGGATGCATGTATATTGAAGGGAAGTACACTTTTCTTCAAAGCGAACATACTCGTTTGATGGCAGAATATGTTCGAACGGCCGGCAAAGTTGATGGATTGATGAAACAGATCTGTTCTCTACAGAAAGAGGTAACATATGTGTGCTACATTTGCTTCTTTCCTATTGAGAATAGTGACGAGATATGAGCTTTTTTTTTTGTTTTGTGCTCTATTCATTTTGGTTGAAAGAGAGATTTTGCAAGAAGAAATCAGAAAATATCGATAGGCCAGCACATCATTCATGAAATATCCTATGGCTTGGAGTCAGCGAGAAGTCGACGAGCGGGGGGGGGGGGAGTACTTGGGATAATTCAAAAAACATGAGGTTGAAATTTAAAAAGGCTCAAAGATATGATTCTCAAAAGATATTGGGTAACGCAAACGTTGAGTAAAATTTTTAAGACCTCTCCCTTTTTCTTGAAGGAACGAATAGCTCGTAATGTAGTACACTCATCTCTGTAATATTAATACCGTTTGTAAAAATTTTGTGGTCATAACTGGAACGTAATTTTAGGTTGAAAAATATCAAAAATTGAGCGAAAATCTTCAAAAAGAGGGAGAAGAGAACACCAATGCGTTGAAAGGAGTGTTCAGTACTGCACAAATGGCATTACTATATAAAAAGAAACGGAAAGTAATCTGGTCGTCTGAGGATATATCGGTAGCCTTCTCTATCAGGTACCTTAGTATTCGAACGTATTGTTTTCTCCGAGAAAAACTACACTATCCACTACCGGGTTTATCGTCGTTGCGAAGATGGGCATCGAACTTGGAGCTTAATAGTGGAGTTATTCTCCAAATGTTTCACTTTTTGAAAGCAGCTGGCGAGAAAAGAGAGGCATATGAAAAAGTGACGGTGTTGTCATACGATGAGATGAAAATTTCGACTCTGTACGAATATAGCAAGAAATACGATCAGGTCATTGGTCCTCACAAGCAAGTGCAGACTTTGATGGCGAGAGGGTTATTTGATTCATGGAAACAGCCTTTATTTGTAGCTTTCGATTGCAAGATGACGAAAAGAATTCTTGAAGATATAATTACTCGATTACACAATATTGAATACGATGTAGTTGCTTGTGTTTCTGGTTGTGGAGGAGGCAATATTGGTTTATGGTCTTCCCTCGGAGTGAATACTGAAAATACTTTTTTTCCACATCCTGTATCTAGAGATCCTATTTACATGTTTCCTGATGCTCCTCATCTTCTAAAACTAATCCGAAATTGGCTCTTGGATACTGGCTTTGTCTTACCAGATGGTAAATTTGCGAATCAAACTTCATTACGAAAGCTGATAGGATCGAACACTTCTGAAGTGAGTGCTATCTATAAAATCACATCCGAACATGTGAATGTGGTCAAAAGTCGTCGACAGAATGTTCGTTTGGCAGCTGAATTGCTATCCAGAACCACTGCAATCGCTTTGAAACATCATAATCTATGTGTATCGCAAGATTTTACAGCTGATTTCATTCTTCAAGTGAGTACTACGTCAAAAATTTTCATACAAACGTCTGATCTGTCTTGAATTGTGTTGTAGGTATTTGGCTTAAGGTGCGAGAAAGACAGTTCAAAATTGACTTAAGGTGCTGGTGAAAATCTCATGGCGTTCTCAAAGTTCTAGAATTTTTCTAAGTGTCGACTTTGGTTTCTGACAATGTTGCAGGTGAACAACTGGTTCGACGTCATGAATTCACGCACCACTTCTGAGAGCATTTCTTACAAGCGACCATACGGTCTCCATGAAGAAGAACAAAACAAAATTTTAGATAGCTTCTTACATACTGTCGAAAATATGAGATGTGTAGGGAAAAATTCGATACAAACTTTTCAAAAAGGAGTTATTATCTCAATTAAGTCGATTAAAGCGCTAAGAGCTCATGTTTTGGAGAAATACAAGATGTGTTACATAATGACGTATAAGCTGAACCAAGACTGCTTAGAAAACTTCTTTTCTCAGATTCGTGGCTCAGGTGGTCCTCATGAACACCCTTCCCCTTTGAACTTTTTTGGAAGAGTAAAACTGATTATTCTGGGGAAAAATTCAAGCTTTTTACACGAAAATAAAAACACAAGTGACGTGGAAGAAAGTGAGTACGTGACTGCGAACTTACTGAAGGTTGCTCACATTGATCCGGTCAGTCCGGGAGAAAATATCATGACTGACGATGAAGAAGACCAAATTTGCGCTATCGAAACACCACAATCAGCTGCTCAAGTGTTATCAGCTGACTTGGAAGATGATGGATTGGAATATCTGGCTGGGTACATCGCGTTTAGATTTAAAGATAAATATAGTCTAGGTTCACATAGCTATAAAAAGAAATTCAGCTCCACTGTTCCATCATGGGTCCAACATCTCTCTTTCGGCGGTCTCCTAATGCCTAATAGCGACTGGTTCGACGAAGTTCAAAAAATGAACTCCTTCTTCAAGAGTTTTCATCCGCAAGATTCATTTCAGAGAATCAAAAATATAACTGAGAAGGCTTCGAAAGACTATATTTTATCTACGCACACGGCTTTTTCTCAAGATGTTATTTCTTTTTTCTTTAAAATACGTCTTTTCATAAGAATTAGATACTTGAATCTTAGATTACAACTGAAGAAGTTAGATCAACCAAAGAGAACGGCTAAAAAATTAAAAAAGACTACTTCGTGAGCCTTATTCGTTCTCCCGTCATATAATTACCTATATTTATATATCGATACTTGTCTTACGGCGCATGTTTATTATTTCTCATCTACGTTATTACATTTGATAAAAACGAGTCTTCCTATATATTCAATAATTCATACTTGAATACTTGAAATTTATAACATAAATTAAGAAGAATACTTCTGTCTCTTTGTCGCTGAATAGTGTGGTATAGTGCCGTATAAAAACATTACCGTTTGAATTACGCGCCAATGCAAGGAAACGAGTGACATAATCTGCAGGTAACGAATCACAGCGTAGTAGCGTTGAATGAGCAGACCTATACGTATTCTAAAGATCTTGGGTAGTATAGGAGAAAAGTGACGGAAGAAAAAGGAATAAGGCGCGGAGAGATAGGATGTTAGAAACTGGATTGAAATACACGCAGAAAGGAAAGCGAAAGTGGAAGTTTTTATCTCGATATAACGACAAACGTAGGCCGCTGATGACATCGAACGGGCAAACGAAGATGAACACACTCGCTTCACTGTTCGGTAAAAAGCCGTTATTTCTCACTCTGATGATTAAAGAATAGTAGATTTCTATACAAGTTGGAAAAGTAAGCAATTGCAACGAGTCGCAATCGCCTACTTTTCCAATGTGTATAGAACGCAATTTTTTCTATTACTACGTGCGAGAAAACGAAATAGTGAAGAAATGAAATTTTCCCCACTGTAGGGCAATCACCAGTTTTGCCAACGCTTTTCACTTAAGAAAGAGCGCGCTTTCGTAGCACGTATTTGGAAAAATAAAATTTCTTTCTGATCGTTGATTTTGATATACATATGTCAATTCAACTTTGTACGGCCGATGAGTTTCTCATCACTACCGAGTACCGTTATTTACAACTGTCCTACTGTACCTATACCCTTTTTCTCTATCAAAAATATCAAATTGTACTCATCAGTTTGAGAAAGTCTTGGGAACCTCCTGAATGATTTTCACGTCAGACCAGATAGTAAGAGCCTAACGTTACCAAAAATTCGGTCATATTTGAGCACTAAATTGAATTTCAGTAACTGAAATTTTCCAGAATAGTAATACCTAAGTCTAGATATGGAAAAATACGAAAGAAGTCATCTATATTTCTTTTATATACACATTACAAAAATTCAATATTAGCGCGCCAATTTTTATAGCCTATTACCTTAAATTCCTCAACACTTTAATCATCATTTCGAAGTAAAATCCTTCAATGCTCTCAATAGAGATATGTATGAAGTTTGTTCATAGGCGGTACTCAAATCCGACAACTTCACAGCGAATTCATTTGTAATTCCTTTCGAATTTAATAAATTCATCAACAGATCGTACAGATACTGAAAATAGAAATAGAAAGATTGAGTTAGTCATAACTAGAATGATTACGTGTTCTGTGTAATAGTCCAGTCATATTAGGAAATAGGGTGTGAATAAATATGGGACAGCTGAAATTCGGGATACATATTATGTAAAGATACGCTATGCGCCCATTCAATCATCTTCTTCGTAGGAACTCTGAATTAATCCATGGATATCACAAAGCTTTTTCTATTCATGAATGATGAGGTATTCTACCACGACAATCAAACAACGTAATATAGAATATTACAGACTATGAGTAATGATTAGTCATCGTGGTCACTCTATCTTTTTAGGGTTCTTGTTTCATTTAGTTTATCTTCAGTTATGCAGAACTCCTCTCACGACGTTAATATTTTATTCTTAAAACATTTCATGTTACGTCTATCGTCAAACTTATTATTTTAAAACGCTGTTAACAAACTTTAGTTTTTGATTCCATTTAATAAATGAAATCGTTAATGTGATCCGTTTTTTTTTTTTTTTTTTTTTTTTTTTTCCATTAAGAAGAATTGCGTAAAGACTTACACAACCTACTAAAAGTTACACTCAATCTGACGTGCGCATTGTCCCCAGGAAGCATAAAAGTGCGGTCCAGATTGTTTTGTGATTTTTATGATGAATATTAGTTTTTAGAGAAAAAAAAGAGAAAAGTCAAGAGACCAAAATTGTAGAGCGTCAAAAAATAAATCAATAATGTTCTATTAAAAATTTCCGCGCAATGCTCCATTTTTGAATAAATGAAGGATGAAAGTTGAATAGTCGCAAAAGTATAGACACCTAGAAGAGACAAGATAGCAAACTCATCCGCCATGTTGGTTATTGCGTTTAGTTTTCAAAAAGATCGCCTCCCAACATTACCCTGTATAGTATATAGGATCGGCGCTGCTTTCACAGTACGGCAGCTTTCAACATTGCTGCTTATGAAGCATACTTGTTTTTTGCAAATATCTCAGAAAATACATTTCAAATCTAAAAAATGATAAGAACAGAATTTATCTGTCTTTTAATTTTCTATCAAACGATACTATTTTCAGAATTTTACAAGAACATTTTGGGAAAAAATGTAGAATTGATTCCATAAAGTAGGAAATTATAGGAGGAACAAATTTCATTCCCATCAATTTTTAATATTGGGCAATAATTTTTCAGAAAATATGGAAAAAAGGGTTCAACCCTATAAGAAATAATGCTATAATACTAAAATAGGCCGTGAACTGGACCTGGTTAGCGTGCGGCTGCAGGCGCAACAAGAATGCAGTGGACTAGTTTTCAACGTTCGCGTATTGTAACTTAAAAGTAAAGCATGATAATGCTTGTCACCAGCAATGCGAGATGACGGGAACGTCACCCCGCTCTTAATTAAGATATAGATATTTGGACTGGTCATATTGCAAGTACACCAGCATCAACAATTTCTTCAATGTAATTCTCATAGGAAACGAAAAATTGCTCTGATTTAATTGAAAACCAAGTCATCTTACAGGAAATTTTACGCTCTTTCAATTTGATTCTTTGAATTTTTTTCTTCAAAATCCCTGTTTTGAGTAATTTGAAGAAAACTTGAAAATCCCCATATACCTACGTGTTACAGATATTACTTCGCAACCTACTCCGCTTATCAATTTTCTTGAATCGACGCCAATCTACGCTGAGGCACCTACAATATCCCCGTCCGTACTGCTGACCACCAAAATTAGTGATTCTTTTCTTCCAATAGTGTGTTCCAAATAAGAGTGCGCAAAATTGATAACAGCATCGTTGACAGAGCGGTAAAGGGAGAACTCTCTTAGTCTATGAAAGATTGATTCTTTCTTTTTCCCTGCGCCATCAAACGCTGTTATCAATATTTTGCGCTCTCTTATACGGAACGACAGTACGGAACGCACTATAATTGCGAAATCATTGCTGGCCACCAAACTTGAGATTTTTTTCTTTCTGATTTCTAAATCATTGTTATCAATTAGTTCTCGATCTGTAAATCATTTATTTATCGTGAGTCAATAATGTCATTACAAAAGTGTATCCTTTGCAACGGGTCATTTTCTGGTAGTAATGCAGCTGAAATCGGAGGTATAGGGTTGTGCGATATCATAGCATCTAGTAAGGAAGAAATGATGAAAAATGGAGGACGCTAGAGAATATAACGTTTATTGTGTGTGTTCATCCAACTCGTCAAAAAAATTATACGCATCCAATCGAAATAAAAAAAAGTGAAAGGAAATGCTGGAGCCGAGAAGTCTGCGAGAAGAAAAGCGCTATCAACTCCAAAAAAAAAAAAAGAAAAAATTCTACAAATACAGCGTGACCTATTCGATTTTCATAACGCTTGCCTATTACTTGAAACTGAAGCATCATACATTATAAATTATAATGGGTAGGTGATACTCGCGTCCACTTGCGTCGTGGGTGACAAGCGTAATATCATGCGTTACTTTCACATCTATTCAACTCTCATCCCTCATTCATTCGAAAATGAAGCATCATACGGAAATTTTTAATAGGACATCATTTATGTATATTTAGCGCTCTACAATTTATGACTCTCGAGTTTTTTTTTTCTTTCAAAAAACCGATATTCACCATAAAAATTACGAAAAAACTATCTGGACCACACTTTCTTACCGCTTGCGAACAATGCGCACCTCATATCGAGTGTAATCTTTAGTAAGGTGTACAAGGTGATAAATGATATACAGTAAAACCTGCCTATAGTGTACTTGTGTATAGTGGAAAACCTATCACTGTGGAAGGAAATAGCTTGGTCCTTGGGAAAACCTGTCTATTTCAATGTATAATCTGAAAAATCTGTCTGACGTGGAAGTGGAACACGGAATTTCACAAAAATTTGTCTATGGTGGAATTTTTCCGAGGTATGTGGTGTATGTTCATACATGCTAAACCGCTCTCAACAATACATTGTGTGCAGGTGTATGGTTGTACGGTATCTTCTTATCTGTATTCTTCGCTTCAAATGCATCTTCATTAATGTTCTTCACTGATACAATTCACATTTTCTTCAGTCTACTATGTCTCGTCCTAAAGACTTACAATGATGCAGTTCCGCCAACTTTTTGAAAAAGAAGTTCTTAAACATGAATCTACACATACAACTCAAAGTACTCTGGATAAATTTTTCACTCGTTAAACCACAATTGTTGACTTTTTCAATTGAAAAATGTCCTGAAGTACTCGTACAGTATAACTCACATATTTTAGATTTTTTTTCTGTACTTATCTAATGTGGAAAACCTGTCACTGTGGAAATTTTTCAGGTGACCGCTCAGATTCCACATTACACAGGTTTCACTATATATGCGATATTTCAACTGTCTCCTGTTAATTCCATGCTTACACATTTTTTTCACCTAATAAGACTGGACCTACAAGCGAAAAACGTGACAGTTTCGCGGTAGAAGTTATCTTCCTTCAAATCGCGTCAATTTTTCTTTTTTAAAATGATCTACTTAAAAAGACGAATCTAAAAATTTACCGTATATATTTACTGAGAAGACGGATTCTTTCTTTTTTTGGCAGAGAAATCGTCGAAAGAAAATGCGCGATAACACGAGAAAAGGCTACATAATACAATTTGGATCGCGGTACAACGCGCGCGACGAGCAGTATTGCTGAGTGAAACGTTGTGTGCTGTGATCGAAACATAAAAATAAGGATTTTCTAGATTCTCCGAAATTTCGATTTTTTCATCAATTTTTTCTCTTTTTTTCAAGTCATAAGGCAGGCTCAGTGCTGTGCCTCCACCCATCGTTCTTGCAATCAGCTGAACCAAAAATGAAAGGACGCAATCTCCAAAACCGTCCCGATTAAAAAATAAGAAACATTGGAAAACGTAAACAAATCCCATTCATGAATGTTACAAACTCATAATGAACTCAACAACTTTTTTCAGCGGGGGGAAGGGCGCAGTTCCTGAGCCTGCCAAACAGAAAAAAAAATCCAAAAGAAGAAGAGTGTTTGAATAAGTCACTTGGACCGCGACTCGTATTATCATGTTAGATTGTTCTCTTGTTATCGCGGTACTTTTTTTTCGACAATTTCTCTCCAAAACAATAATCGTTGACTCAGCAAATGTATGTGGTATATTTTTGGTATCGTCTTTTTATGTAAATTTTTGAAAAAAAAAGTTGACACGATTAGAAGGGAGTCAGATTCTACCGCGTAACCGCGTAAAGATTAACGAACAAGGGGACCCATTACTCACGAACAGAAAAAGTAATTAAAAAATAGTAATTCCATGTACAGAAGTTCACACGAGAAAAGATGTGTGCTCTAAATGATAGATTGTATGAATAGACTTGTTTTCAAACGAATTATGAGTACGAATTGTAAGAACTAATGAGGGGATTTTGCTAATCTTGCAAACAGCATCGTTGTGAAACAAATTATGAAAACGCCATTTGATCTTTTCAGCGTTAATTCTGGGATACCTTTGGGGCTGAGCATTCACGTGAACAGAACAATATTCAGTTGAAAAACATTCTAACCGGTCACAATTATCGAAATGTAGATAATGATTTGAAACTTTTTGATATTAATAGTCCCACAAAATAAGATTATTTTTCCCAAAGAGTATAAAATATTGATGAAGACATTTGAAAAAAACCAAAATAAGTTTGATGTTTTTGATACTCAGTCAATACGTTGGTCTCTAACTGAATTTATGATGACTGTAGAGTGTCTTCTACACGATCAATTAAACTAACAATATTGTCATGAAACAGTTATTGACCGTTCAGAACGCGTTCCAGTTTTAGAAGAACACGTATCCTTGGATAATGTTCTAGTGCTCTAGCTTGAACAGTGAGGGTGAGAACGTTTTATCGAAGTCAAGAGATTGAATAGAACCTGAAAACACGAGAGAAAATTGTCAAGGCGCTCAGTCTGCTCTCAATTCAAGGGTGACCTGTAGACGAAAATAGACGGCCACATGTATTAAATAGGAAAATACTATACTATTTGGAGACGAACAGACTGTTTGTTGATCGAGTTTAGAGCTGTCTGTATAATGGTGTCTCCACCAACACTTAGATAAGAACTTTGATAGGTCGAGTGCCTCACGCTTAGATGCCAGACGCACCGTCGGCGGGTAATTCCTTTTTATATAAGATATATGAACTTACTTTTAATAAATTTCATTCAGTCCCGATATTCTTTACAAATCTTTCCTTGATTTTCATTTGTACAATCTTCACAAATTCAATGTTTTTTTGGCAACACGATGATAAATATGATCTTAAAATCATACTACCAAATGAACTACCTCTTTATTCACAAGAGCTTTTAAGTGCCTTTTAGAATGTTATCAGACGAGACAATAACTTATTTTCGTCTACGTATATTTATTAATATAACTCAAAATGAACTCACAGCATCTAAAATTTCGCCAGCAATACTATATGCTTTTTCCGAGTACTCTCCCGAGTATAATGTCACTTCATCGATTACAAAAACGTCATCTGAACCATCTGAAATGATGACTGCGACTGAAAATAAGCTACACTAGGTTGATAGTAGATATAACTTCATAATATGAGTTACCTTCATTTACGCTTTCGATATTACCATCAACAAATTCACACGAAAATCCCAAAGTAGTATCACCTCTTTTAATATCAATATCAAAATCTGGTTTAGATCGAAGTTCTGGTGCTTCATTAGCAGCATGCGTATTTTCATCGAATTCATCGTCTTCTGACTGGACTGAACGATTAATGTTGAAATTAATTTCTATGCTGAAGGGGGGAATAGACACAATTATTGAGGAGTTGGTCTCGAAGAAACATGAACGATAATTGTTATCGAACTAGATAATAATTACATTTCATTATCACTAGTTTTAGTCAATGTAACTTCAGAACCATCCAATTTTACTTCAAAATCATCAATTTTGGATGGAATGGTTTTCGTCCCCATCAACTCCTTTTCCGAAGTTATTTCTTGTTCTAAAAATTTTGTCAACTGAATGACTACGTCATCTAAAAAACAGCAAACAGGCGAGAAACAGTCAAAAATTGTTTACAACAAGGCGTGCTAAGCCCTATGATGAAAGATATATGTCAAAAATTTCAGAAAATTAATAACAGGCGGTATGATTCTCATCTCAAATAAATGACTTACTACTCTCCTTACTGTAACTTTGAACATTACTACGACATGAAACCACTGATTTAGAAGTCAAGTTCACGGATACTTCACGAGAGAAATTTCCAAGGGTGTTAAAAGGCCGGCTCATGTTAAATTTGTTTTTCACGCTTTTACATAATACACCAAGTAAACTGCAATTTTGTAGTTTAAACGAACTTCTAATAACTTTGTTCATCATTACGAAATTATTATTCAAATTGGTACTACAATTCTTCGTGCTACGAACCGTAGAAAAATTTATGATCAAGTTTATATTAATAAAATATTAATTTAGTAAATTTTAGTATAGATTATTGCATGCGGTCTTCCCTTCAGCGGGTCCAAGGAACAAGCGTGTTATAGATAATATCTGCTGGATTTTTATTAATATTTTGTACTCTGCGGCACGTCTGCGGCGTATGTGAGCTCCGCCAGGAGCGCTACCGAGCATAACTTTTTACGTGGATGAAAAGTTTAAAAACAATAAAATATTAAGGGTATGCTCTACACAGGAAAAAAAGGAATAAATATAGAAGAATATAGGTTCCAAGGCGACTAATTACTGTCCACGAAATGAACCAATTGTTATGAAATCTTTTGAAGTGTTAGATGAGTGTTTGAGACTGGTCTAAAATTAATTCAGAACTCGTAATATTATTTAGAATTCTTGTTATCAACTATCGAAAAAGCTCAAAATCACGGTATAAGATGAAGAGGTAATGACACAACGCTAAAATCGTGTCCGCAGTTTTGAAGTTGTACGTACAAACTTCCGCTAGGTTTGCAGCGAACACTCGGGCTGTTTCCCGGTTCCTTCTACACCCCACCTGCGCCGAGACGTTACCGTTGGTACCCTAGTATTGACGAAATTTCCAAGGATTATAAAAAATCCAAGAATTTACTTAGAAGGGTGATTCTTTCAAAATTTTATTTTTATGCCAAATATGAAATGCATCGGCTGATTCCTGATCCTGCAATAAATTTTTGAAAGTAGCGGCGTTCCCATAAGACTCTGTACATTACCCATCACTTTCATCACGAGCGCTGCGCTCGGAATGTTCAGAACTACTACAAAATCACGGACAGCGTTTATCACAGTCAGAATATGTTCGTGTCACTACCTCTTCATCTTATACCATGCTCAAAATGTACCACTTTCTGATCGTCAATAACAAGAGTTCTAAATAATATTAGGAGTTCTGAATTAATTTTAGACCTGTATCAAACACTCATCCAACATTTTGTAAGATTTCATAACAATTGGTTCATTTTGTGGACAGTAATTAGTCGCCTCGGAACCTATATTTTCGTATATTTACCTGATTTTACGCCTATTTTTTCTGTGTAGAGCATACCCTTAAAATATGATATCTTATTGGGGTTTAAACCTGCACTAGATGGCGCTGCAGAATTACCTGCGCGGGTGAAATTGAGGATAGTTTTAAACGGAAATACTGTCAACTTCAAGAGGACAAAAATCATGGAAAATCGTTCCATGTAGTTGAATTGATTATAATCACGGTACATTATAGAGGTATTGACACAACGAGAAATTTCTGTCGCACGAATTGTGTCAATTCATACGGAATTCCGCTACGCTCGCAGCGATCGTTTGAATACCTTCCACACCCCACCTAGGCTGTGTCCGAACCACGGTACATTATAGAGGTATTGACACGAACGTATATTAGCCGTGTTTGTTAACTGTCGCCTGAGTTGTGTCAGTTGATATAATCTACGCTAGGAGCGTTGCAAGGTATTACTAAGCATGAAAACTACATGAATACTAGGTAATGTAAATTCATCAATTTTTACAATTTCGTAGAGGAATCAGGTATTAACCTAAAAATCTGAAACCGGGTACGAATAGACAACTCACCATGCTCTACTTATTTAAAAAAAAAATTATCTTCTTAGGTGAATTTCTTCGCCTTTTACAACCCTCGAAAATTTCGTCAATATTAGGGTACCTCCGGTAAGGTTCCGACACAGGTGGGGTGTGGAAGGTATTCAAACGATCGCTGCGAGCGTAGCGGAATTCCGTATGAATTAACACAATTCATGCGACAGAAATTTTTCGTTGTGTCAATACCTCTATAATGTACCGTGGTCCGAACCTTACCGGAGGTACCCTAATATTGACGAAATTTTCGAGGGTTGTAAAAGGTGAAGAAATTCACCTAAGAAAATAATTTTTTTTTTAATAAGTAGAGCATGGTGAGTTGTCTATTTGTACCCGGTTTCAGATTTTTAGGTTAATACCTGATTCCTCTACGAATTTTTAAAAATTGATGAATTTACATTACCTAGTATTCATGTAGTTTTCATGCTTAGTAATACCTTGCAACGCTCCTAGCGTAGATTATATCAACTGACACAACTCAGGCGACAGTAACAAACACGGCTAATATACCTTCGTGTCAATACCTCTATAATGTACCGTGATTATAATAATTTGATTTTTTAACGACATTGCAATAAAATGTAAGTTTTCTTTTCAAATGAAGTTCTAGTTGATTAAAAAATGTTTAAATTTTCAATTTTGCCCTATGATCACTCACTCAGTAATCGATAACACGCAGGGTGCCAACCTTTGAAACCCTAAGATCAGCTTTACTACAATTAGACAAAATATTCTCACAAATATCAGGGTCCTACCATAATAATGTGGTACAACTAATGGTAGTAATGAAAGTGATGAAATTTCAAGTTCAGGTGTAGATAGTCATGATAGTGATGAGAACTTTATTGGAAAACAGGATGACGTATAGATAAGTGTCGTGATGATGAAACTGTATTGTTGTTCAACGAAGGTATTATAGTTTTGCTCCTGGTGAAAATAGAACTCCTCGTTCATTTCTCTATGATTCTCATGCTGAAGCATCTACTCATCAAAATTTATGCTGGTACATTATTCTCGTGAACTGCCTACTTCGGTATCATGTAGCCTATAATCATCGAGCAGAATAGAGTTGATAAGTTGGCTGAAAGCTGAACGTCTGAAGCCAAAGTCACATAATTTTGGGAAACAAGCTGAAATTTGTTTTATTTATTCACACGGAAAAATGCTTATTCATAAAAAGACACGAGCAACTGAGCAAGTGACTGTTCAGTTGTTCTGTGAGTGGAAATCATATGGACATCCCTGTAGTGCAAAGGTTTATTGATGTAGGTTAATTCATATAATATAAACAATCAGAGAGAAATAGTCTTCCTTCATCGTCCAAAACATACAGTTTGCCTGATCGTCAGTTTTGATGTACGGCAATTCAATTTGAACCGCGTTATGCAAAAGCCGTCCAAGCGACATTTTTTAAATCTGGCAAATGGGTACATTGTCATAATGCATTTAAAGGTCTCTTCCCCAAAACAATGAAGTGTCGCTTGGACGGCTTTTGCATAAGGCGGTTCATTTGGTATGGCACTATAGACCTTTAAAAACACAAGATCGCTAACTTCGATAGTTTGTTGGTTCTGCCACACATACAAAAACCGCTGCAGTCAAGTTTCCAACCTTCAGCACTTTAACACAGGCTCTTATGGAGAGTTGACACTAGGGTTTGTAACCAAAATGATTTCAAACGGTTAATGGTTATTGGTCATACATTCTCGAAATTTGAAACGGTTATCGGTCAAACGGTCAGAAAATTTCCCAGAAAATATCGGTCATAACTGTTATAACCCTTTTATAACAGTTATAACCATTTTATAACCGCCATAACTATTTTATTTTTGAAACAGTGAGTTAACGGTTATTGGTCAAATGGTCTTGAAAATTTGAAACGGTTATCGGTCAAACGGTTAACGAACTTTTTTTGTTTCGGTTATCGGGTTATAACAGTTATATAACTGTTATATTGCAAACCCTAGTTGACACTAAAACTCATTTTCCTCCACAAATATTCAGTTTTTCAAAAAAAATGAAGAGGTTTGAATTTATTCTGCATAAAATTTCCTTTCATATGCGTCAAACTTCGAGCAAATCCGTGAAATTGTTTCCTCCCATAAGAATACATTGAGTGCGACTTTGCGACATCTGGTGGGATAAATTATAGAAACGATTTCAGGGTACAAAAATTCAACACAGCGTAGATGGCGAGTTAGCGATCTTGTGTTTCTTTTCTAGGGGTCTGTATATGGCACTAACAGGAACGCAAAAAATAATTCAATCAACAGTGTGCATGAACCTCTTCCGGCCAGTCGCGGGCCGCTTGTATACACACTGGAGCTGCAAACATACCTTTTCTCTACACAAAACATAACCTGTTTTACAAACCGCAACAAAAGTTACAAAATAATGGGGTATTATATCTATGTACACTTTGATCACAGGAAGGAGGAAGCAACTGGGATAAATGGTTCGAGATTATACTCTATTCAATCTTTCAAACAAGATTTTTTGAGAGATTTAGAAATCTATGTAAATAAATTTCTTTTATGAAAATAACTCCAATATCTTTCATCAGTACTACACTTGCTACAAAGTAGATACCTGTCTTTTCATTAACGCAGCATTTATTTTAGTTTTCAATTCAAACAACACATGAAACAAATTATTCTTCTCCCATTAAATTTCAATGATCTCTATCGTTCTTACAGAAAATTGGTTTAGAAGATGATATAAAAAAGCAAAATTCAGAGAAAATTCTCTAGTTCCCTACATTAGTACAGTAAGTAAACACCGGGCTTGGTCTTTTAGCGCCGTCTTGCGGTCAATGTATGAACTATCACAAAACACGCCCCTTATTCATGTACCCTACCCTTTGACTATATAGTACTTTGTATATGGACTGACTTGACAAGGCATCTGCGGGTGGGTAGAATGAAGCCGATATGTGCGTTAGGGAAGCAGAGGGAATACACTTGCTCAGGGATAATTGATGAGCAGGTTGCATTCACAATGTAACACAATTCGTCAAGGGGCTATGGGTTTGCCGTCAACGCTGGATGCAATCCTCCTTACTTTTATCCTACAAGTTACCTCCCTTGCCGCACGATACCCGCTTCACTGAACGCATTTGTTGTATCAGTCCATATGAAGTACTATATAGTCAAAGACCGTACCGTGGTCAACACTATCTTTGACTATAATTATAATGTATGGACCGCGCTAACGTGTATAAAATGAGCGAAAAACGCGTCCACAGATCTGATAAGCGTAAGCGGCACGCACCACGTTTTGCGTGTATTTTCATAGGACGTGATCGTTGCCACTTATAAGGCGATGTCGACACGAACGCTCACTGAGGGCTCCGTCCAATGTATTTGTTTATGGATGAAAATCAGAAAATATTTTCAACAAAGGAGATATTTGAGAGTGGTCACAAATTAAAGAAAATTTTAATCTCTACAACTTTCATTCTCATGATTTTTTTTGTAGAAATTCTTTTTAAGAAGATATTTGAATAAGAAAACTTCAAATTGTAATGTTGTGTAAATGCACACTGATAACACAAGCTACCAGTGAGTGTTTGCGTCGGTTCGCGACATCGCCTTATAGACCATTTTTGTGATGACGTATGTATGGGAAATTTACATTTGCAAGCTGCTACTCTGCTGGCGCGCATATAGTGCTTGTTTACAAAGGATTTTGCAGCAGAGCATTGCGGCTGTATCATACAGCTTAGACTTTCAGCTTAGACTTAGAACCTTGAAAAATACAACTTTGGCTTTAGCTTTTAGCTTTGAAAATACCTAAGAAATACAGCTGACTTTCGGCTTTTGGCTCTAGCTTTTGGCTGTTTTGATGAAACACTCCGGCTTTTGACTTAAACTTATGACCTTGAAAAATATAGCTTCGGCTTTGGCTTTTGACATGAATAATACAGCTGGCTTTCGGCTTTAGCTTTCGGCTGGCTGCAATGCTCTGTTTTGCAGACTTTGATAAATATTAGAAGAACCCTTTGAATGTTAAGCTTTTGCAATATTTTTAACAAAAGTAGAACTAATGATGAACATTTTTTTGTATGAAAATGAAACATCTGGAGATTCAATGAACAGCAGGGCATGTATACTCAAATTCATTCAAATAGTATCTACAGTCATATCTAATGTAGATACCTTTTTCATATACGAGATGAAAATTATGACGTCATACAAAAATGGTCTATATCCAAACGCGTGTTGTCTTACTAGAGCACTAGAACGATACAAGTGAAGACATACGCCATTTTCTATCGTTCACAAAACCCTCCAAGGTACAACGCGTCACGCGTAGCATCGCGGAGCGGCAGATTTCGAGTGTTTTCGTTGATCCGCGATGTTACGCGACACGCGATGTACCTTGGAGGGTTTCTGCACGATAAAAAATGGCGTATGTCTTCACTCGTATCGTTCTAGCGCTGTAGTCTTACCTATGATGCTATGAGATGTCATGCCGCGGCGGGTCAACGGTCAACAGGAATGATAACCAATGGTTTCAAGTGAGAAAGTCGGACTCAGACATTATACTATATAGATTTATAACAATCCAATAATTGTCATTAATTTTCTGAAGAGAATATCTCAGACAAAGGAAGACTACGGAGTTCACAGTAATTTCAGACTCGGAGTATGAACAGTTACTTATCCTATGATATGTGATAGTCGTTATTCTGTCTGTTGAAAGTTGAGTTTGGTCGGTATTGGTATTGGTTTGAATATTTGTGGCTAGAGGAAAATGTCGGACCCAGAAGAATCTGAAGAATCAGAAACGGAAAATTATACGAGATTAATGAAGACTCCTTACGATATTCAGCGTATGAAACTCGAAAAATTAATGAAGAATCCGGTAGGTTCATCAAACTCAATAATCTCTCGAAGATAACATACCATTACATTTGTTAATCCTTCCTTGTACAGGCTAAACCAGTTGTAATACCAGAACGACCGAAAGACAAAAAATCTTCGTACGTTCCAGACTTTGTAAGAAATGTAATGGGCTCGAGTGCGGGTGCCGGGAGCGGTGAGTTCCACGTATACCGACATCTACGTAGGAAAGAATACGCCCGACAGAAGGCTATATCTGAGATAAGTGAAAAGGTAGGAAACTTTGAATTACGTATCTCAACTTTGAGGTGAATAACCTATCAAAATTATACTCTTGAACAGGAACGATTAGATCAAGAATTTCAAGCGAAATTACTTGAAAATCAGCGACTAGCAGCGGAACGAACAGCCAAAAGAAGAGCGAAGCGATTAAAGATGAAAGCAAAACGAAAAGAGAAACTAGAAAAAAAGACACCGAGTGCTTCAATAAAAATGATCGAGGAGATAGGTAGTGATAGTTCGTCATTGAACAATGACGAAAATCAGTAAATAAATTCTTGATGAAGCTTCCAAAAGTGGTATACCTCAAAATTTTTCAACACATCCACCTGTAAAGCCGAGAGCAAGCAGTCACAGAAAAGTTCAAATGTTGAAAAGTACAATGATCTCAATTTAGCAGATAAAATATATTCTGTAAAATGATGATATCGTTATCGCGAGAAGAAATAATTTATAAAATGATAGTCATGAATTACATTGAAATAATATTATGTTATTCGTTTAATAAGGAATATGCCTGTAGACTTGAATTTCATAGGGATTACCAGAAAAACTAGAAAAAAGCACGGTTATAATCTAAGAGATTTATTATTCGCTATCGATGTTTTTCACAATACTTGTTTATGAGTGTAATTTAGACTTATTTGTGATGAAGTCATTTGTGTTTTTTACCGACTTTTTAAATTATAGTCTTCGAAATTCCTTTTCGTCGGCCTAGAGTCAAAAGGTCGTAACTCCCAAAATTAGTGGTTTTGCGTTGATGATGATTTCTAGTTCTCGTCATGATGTATAATTCATTGATTATGCGAAAAATAACAAATTATTTTCCATTTATTGTAACTCCATTCAGTACCACATTAAGTTGTTTTTTGACTCTCCTCTAAAATTACCATTTTCTGAGATACGACAGTTTGACTCTAGGCCGACGTTTTGCATATCCAATGAAGTTATTATTCTATTGAATTTCTGATCAGTTATTCAACGCATAGAAGAATTATGAGTACAGCACATCAAAAATTATTATACTATCAGAACTGGTATTGACTTGTTTTGATAACGCAGTTCTGTAGGTCGCACATTTCAAGTTTTCGAACTCTCGGCGACGTGAATTTCGTACAAAAATACGTGAATGGGAGAGGAAATTAATTTTATTTCAATTAATAAATGTAACTGAGAAAAACAATGAGTCCACTGATTTACCTTCCCTCAATTACGATTGGTGTTCTTCAATCAAGCTATTCACATGTTCAGGTTGTATCCTGTAATTGAATTTAATTCTTTAATTTTAAATACTATTCCATTGAAACTATCAAGAATAAAGGCGATCGATGATTCGACAATGTTATGATCAATTTCAACAACAAAATCACGCAAAAAATTCCTCAACTCTCTAAACATTTTGAAACGTAATTTATACATAAACAATTTTTTAATAAAGAAACACACTTTCTGGAGCAAGGATACGGACTTAGAGATAAGAGAGAATCAAAATTGCATATATTATGATAATCCTTTGCTCGCAGATTAAATGAATAGTTATGGGCTACAATCCAACAAATATACTTACAAAAAATTACATGATTATCACAGCAAAAATAATAAGTAGAGTAGATTAACATTCTAAAAGATTATTTTGGTTCAATACCAAAGGTCATCTGGATCGTCATCTTCGTTTTCACTTGGTGCGGTGGTCGTTACCATCTTTTCTGGCACGTTGATATTAAGTTGCATGACTTCATCGTCGGAATCGCTAATCTCCAGATCGTTCTGCACCAGTCCAGGAGTTTGTTCTGGCACATTTGCCATTAACTCCTGATACTGTCGCTTACCTTGCATCTCCTCTCTACAAAGAAGAAAATCATCTTCGAATGATCTGGTCTGAGTGACTCTGTTAGCAACCAACTCACATTCAAAATTAGCATCCGTTACAATATCTGTCACATCAAATGTATATCATCATGAAAATAATGAAAAAATACTTTCTTATATTATTTTAATATTTGTAACTAGTTTTTCTTTCCTTACCTCCTGTTGCACTACTTTGGGAGTAGTAAGCAAAATTACCTAATTGCATCATAGCTTCCGCAGCAGCTTGAGTTTGATTGTAATCAATCTTTGTCACTTCTTCATACTCATTTTTCACTTCTTCCATCATATCGTCGTCTTCGCTCGAGCAGTGTAAGTCTGCGAAAGCAGTTAAACAATACCATAATAATTATCCAAGAGCAAGAGCAAGTCCGGAGGGAGGGAGGGAGAGAGAGAGAGAGAAAAAAAGAAAGATCACAACTTGAAAATACCATCGGCTAGTAATTGTTGTGTTTCAACTTTAATAAAATCTTTTGAATCTAGTATATCAATATCGATGCTGTCCCCAGTATATGTACTTGATTTCAAATACGATGGTGAACTACCGAGACTCTGAAATGAAAATTATAGTGCAACATAAAGTGGGATTCATAAAAAATAATTTTAGACCCATACAATTTGTGGAGCTACTTACCTCCTGATTTAATTCATCTTCGTCACCGTACCACGTTCGTGAATTAATTCCAGCCTTTTCTTGCACTAATTTTATTTTTTGCTCCAGAGTGCTCATGTGCTCTCCATACTGAGTACAAAAAAATCGCAATCACTTTGTCAATCGATGTTCATGGAAATAGCGCTCGAACGAATCATTTGACCAACCTCGTCTAAGGACGCAGTAGCCGTCCTTAACAAAGCTGCGGCCCGTTCTGAGTAAGTCGAATCTTTACCATTGTATATTATGCAATTATTCAAAATAAGTTCAATATCAGCCAAAAATTCCTCACGCGTGTGGTATTTGTGCGCTATGAGAAAATTCGAACACGTTATCAATCAATTAAGTTAGAAAATTTAGAATAAAATTTAAATGAGGCAGCATAGCAAGAATTTATGAAGGTTCAAAAAAACAGGAAAGTTGCTTAAATCAGTATCAAATCAAAATGATGAATTAGATCCGTCATCCACAATTCGCCACGTGGCTGGACTTATCAAAAAATTTGAACTTACTTTCTTCTCTTCCACAAAATTTCATAGTACGTGAAGGTCCATAATACAAGTGATACTATAGCAAAATCGTTTCTGGAAGACATCTTTAACAAAACTATACAAGTAGCCTACGTGTTTATCGCACCTTTGACGTTACTCGTGATTGTTTCCAAGTCCATGGGATGCTTTACCACATCATAGTAATCTTTCACCATTTTCTTATTTACTGGCTTGACAAACGGCCACGATTCGGACATTACCTTCAGTTTACTGACAACATTTGACAATATAAAAGATAATGCCACCTGATCATCGTCGTCGAGTAACGGATTAATCATTTTTTCTAATTTCATTAGTTTATCTTCTTTTTCGGCTAATCGATCGACGCACACTTGAAGCATGTTTTTAGCAGCAACAGTTAGCTGACTCTTGGCGCCTGGAAACAGGATTTCAATATTTATTCATTTATTCGGGTATATACTTATAGTGCCAGCCAGCTGTCTTTTTAAGACCAATTATTGGACAACACTTTTGACATGTTTCACGTCTTTAGTCTCACCTTACCCCAATTTGAAAATCTGCGAGTACATCCACCCGCTCCTCCAAATTAACGGACCTCGAATATTTTTGAGAAAAATTTTCTAATTGATAATGAACTTTTTGTGCGCGTGTTTGTGCGAGCTTATACCTCGTGGATGATTCAGAAATCTACGCGTACACCTGTGCACCACCCTTTTCCCCTTAAATTAATGGACGAAAACCCTCACGCAATCTAAGCTAACTAGCTTCCGACGTAACAGCCTAGTATACGTCCAGTTTAAGGAAGGCTAGTAAGTATCAATAGTACATTATTAAGTAATTTTTTGTAGCACTGCCGTCAATACAAAGAAATACATATATTTGTAACTTCTGATGTTTCGAAGCATTTCGTTTCATCTTCGGTAGGACAACAAATAGAACGTACAGTACCTATTCTAGACTTATTCTAGATCAAGATAAGAAGCAAACGATCGGAGCGAGCGAGCCCTGAGAGCTAAGTAGCTTGACATACAGTATTCTAGAGTTATACTAGATCAAGATTGGAGGCGAACGAGCGCAGCAATTATAAAAGTAATCGGCAAAACATACATCATGATAGACATGAAACATGATCCTCATTTATTTGATCCTGCCATCAAATAATTAGGAGAGAAAGAGTGCTCTCTCTACTTTTCTACCTTCACTATTTTCAGAAAAATTCAAAAAAAAAAAAAGGAAAAAAATATATCATTATTTACACACTTAAATAATAATATTATAACATAATAATATTGAGAAAAGAAAAAATGGCTCACTGTTCTGGCCCCCAATAAATTGAGGGCATCAGTGGTTTCCAACCGGTGGTTCGCGAGGGGTTCGTCAGTGGTCCACGACGTTGAAAACTTAGTAAGGATTAAAGTAAAAAATGAGATACATTACAGTACGATTGAATCATAAGTGAGAGAGTTTCTTCCTAAATACGAGACTTAGTAATGATGTAGAAATAAATTACGATCATGTAACGAGTGAAAAATTTTGAAAGGAAAAATTAATCATAAAACGCACAACACGTGTTTCGTACCGCGACTGTGCGGCACATCATCAGGTGAATGACGAAAAAATTAAACAAAAACATGTAAAAACTACAAACGGTGGACAAAAGTGCAAAAGGAAGAGAAAGAAAGCGAAAGAGGAGAAAATATGAAGTCATTTTAGGTTGAAACATGATTATACATATGAGCAATAAACGGATTGACAAGGATGAAGCGCGTATCATTAAGGAGAGAAACGCTTGAGAGGGAAGCTGCGGCAATTATTTCGACTTCTTCGAGTCTGTTGAGAAGGCGGCCCTTAGTGGCCTTGTGAATGAGCTTGAATTCAACAGAGTCAAAAGAGTGGTTAGTATCGAGGCAATGCTTGGCGATGGCAGATTTTTCAGGAAGTTGCCGTCGGTAGGCGGAGCCGTATTCGAAGGAACGTTCGCGCAGGGTGCGACCGGTTTGGCCGATGTAGACAGCAGAGCAATTAGGAGCTATACACCTGGCGCGATAAACTCCACTGCACTCTTCGGGGTGAAGTTTATCCTTGAGAGAGGATAAGTGTCCTAAAGTGAGAAGGGGATAAAAGGCACAGCGGTACCCATGGGATTCGAGTGTGCGAGCCATTCTATAGGAGATATGGCCGAGGAAAGGCAGGTGAACCCAGGAGGGGGAGCGACGAGGAGAATGGGTACGCTGGGAGGAAGAGACGGATTGGGTGCCACTAGCATTTGCGCTCTACCCGACTTTGGCGATCTACAAGAGAGAGTGTGTGTGTGAAAGTGTGCTCTAGGAACACAGCTAGCGTATGCGTTCTACCTTGTACGGATGAAGTAGCGATATACGTAAATGAATGAGTGATAATTCGTACTGAAATATGAATAATACGGAACAATTAGGAATACGATAAAGGTGGAACTTAATCGAGCAAGTACAATCGTGAATTACAGATTGACTTTTTTATCAACGCGGTGTAAGCTGTATGTAGGTTCTCGCAGTCACATTTAAAGTTTACGTCGTGCGTGGCTGATACGTAACTCGCTATGTTGTTAAAAGAGTTTTCTGTAACTGTGATAAGTTCTGAAGTAGTACGTGTGAATTTCCTGCGAAATAATGGACTCATGGGTGAGGTCGACACTAACGATCCATGCCATAAGTGCAGAACGGAAATGGTGGAGAAGAGACGGAAAAGTCGTGCTGGGGAGTGGGTACCAGTGCTCTGGTGTACCAAGAAAGGGAGCCAGACGACACGGTCAGTGCGAAATGAATCGATCTTTCACATGACGGACTTGAAGGACCGAGTAAATTCAAAGCTGACATTATGCCAAGTGTTGTACTTGTTTGTCTTGGAAATGCCAGTTGCTAAGACTGCCGAATTAACTGGGAGAGCGGAGTCAACCGTCACTACGTGGTTCGAGATGTGTCGCAATGTGTGTACGAGCTATCTTGCAACCAGACAGAAGATGGTGGGTACTGACGACGATCCAATTCAGATCGATGAGTCCCGGTTTGCTGGGCATCGGAAGTATCACCGAGGCCGGATGCTGGCCGGTGACGCGCCCCCCGGTTCTGAAGATGAGGAGGCTCAGGTACAGAACGAGCGCAATCATGGCGCACGAGTTGATGGAGCCTGGGTGTTTGGTCTCCGGCAGGGACTTGATTGCCTCTACTTCGACGTGGAACGCCGAGACAAAGCCACTCTCATTCCGTTAATCAAGGGGGAGTGTGAAAACGGTTCACTAATACATTCAGACGAGTGGCCTGCGTACAAATGCTTGCTTGCTGAAGGTTTTCGACACGAGACGGTCAATCATGAAGTCAACTACATTGATCCGACAAGTGGGGCTCATACCCAGGGCATTGCCCGCTCCTGGCTTGATGCAAAAGTGGCAATTCTGAGGAAGAAGAGGGGAGTGCCACTGTATTTACTCCAAGGTCATTTGGACTTCTATTGTTGGCAACACAAGTGGAAGAGCGACGGTGACCTATTTCTCTTATTTTTAGACACTATTAGAGCGACATCCATCTGATTGCAGACATACTGTATTCTCGACGACGTTTCCTGACAACCGACGTTTTTATATTACAACAAAACCCTCCTCAGGGTCGCTTTTCTGGAAGACATGTAAGCTGACCCCCCCGTGGTATCTTCTGGGTAACGCTAACAAGCTTATAATGACAGTAGAACGCATACGCTGGCTGTGGTTGTTCACGTTTGTAGATCACATAAATGTAGTAGAGCGCGTACGCTTGGAGTGACACGACGGGTAGAGCGCAAATGCTAGTGGCAACGACGGATTGCATGGCACGTTTCAAAGATTTCCTGGATATAGCCTGATCGATATCAATAGAGATGTTATTGAGGCGCGCTAGCTCGCTGATGTGAGCTTTCTCCTTATTGAAATCGCGAGGCGAGAGAGGAATAGCGAGAAGGCGGTGAATGAAAGCGAATAAGGCAGAGAGTTTGTGAGAAAAATGATGGAAAGAAGCGCCATTGATGAGAACTCCAGTGTTGGAGGGCTTGCGAAAGATAGAGAAACGAGGAGAAAGGCGGTTGTTCTCGAGGTGGAGAGAGATGGTGAGGTCTAAGTAATTGATGGAGGAGCCGCCAGTTTCGAGAGTGAATCGGATATTAGGATGAATAGAATTTAAGCGTGATGAGAGGAGGGAATCGAGATCGGACGAGGAGCCAGTCCAGACACAAAGAATGTTGTCGACGTAACGAAACCAAAAGAGAATGTGAGGTTGAGAGAGAATAGAGTTGTTAAGAAGATCAGATTCGAGTCTGTCCATAAACACGTCGGCGACAAGAGAAGAAAGGGGCGCACCCATCGGAAGGCCATCGGGAAACTGGTAGAGAGTATTCTGATAGAAGCAGAGGTTATTTCTGAGACGGAGAGAAACAAGGGCCAGGAACTCGGCGATGGTGTCCGGATGAATATTACTAGAAGTGAGATAGTCCCTCATGTAATTAATGCTCAGGGCCACTGGGACATTAGTATACATGCTGGAAACATCAAAGGATATGAGAGAGGAGGATGAAGGAAAGGATGAGGTTTTCAATTTAGAAGCGAGGTCGGAAGAGTTAGTGATAGTATGTTGAAGTGAAAAGTTGGAGTGGAGGTGGAACCATTTGCCGAGATATCTGACCAATTTATAAGAAGCATCGGTGTAGAATTCAACAACCGGACGGATGGGAAGGTTAGGCTTATGAGTTTTAAGCTGGCCAGATAAACGAGGAGGAGAGGGGCTTATAACTAAAACGGCGTCACGGTGTTTCTTGTCCGGTAGAATGAATTGGGAGGAGTTGACAGTGCTTCTTATAACACGAATATAGGTGTCGTAATTCAAGCTCGATGGTGTGGCACCAGAAACATGGAGGAAATTTATCATCTTAGTATGATACTTTGAAGAGGGGAGGGCGACGAGAGCCTCACCTTTGTCCGCTTTAACAAGTACACTATTAGAGTTTTTCAGTTTAAGCGAGATAGATCGGAATAGGATTAGATAAGGAGATTGGATGGTGTAAATCGCACTTACAGATTTTTTAATTATATCTTTTTCGGAGCCAGAATTCAACCGTGAGTCACAACCAACGCCAGCGGCAACATCGGTAACTACGATGGATTCCAATTGGTTTAGTTTTGGCCTAGGTGGCAGCGCGAATTTCCGTCCCATTCTGAGGAAGGCTGGTTCATCATCAGACATTGGTGTGATTAACGAAGGACTCAGCGAGGATGAGAGGTTCCGCGTCCAAAGGAGCATTAACAGGAGAAGGTGGAGACTTCTGCTTAGTGAGGAGCTCGAGCTTCTTAAGTTTGTTCAAACGGAGAGCAGTGGCCAAAATGCGTTCTTTTGAAGCACAAAATCGAAGTAGATCGTCGTATTGTTGGGCATCCAGTTTTGAGGCCAATTTATAAGATGCGGAGTATGCAAGTAAAGATGCTTTCTCGCGGTTCGCGTACCATTTTTTGCGTTCTGTGTCAAGCCATTTCTTAGAGATCCATCGAGATACACGAGTGGTAGTGGCGTTCAGAGGAGCACATAATTTGAAAGATATAAATTTCGGGCGCAGTTCGAATCGGATGCAAGTAGATAGGAAGAAGTTATGGAAGAGCGACCGCACAAATTTCAGTCGACACCGAATGTAAAACGAAGAAAGGGTTGCTGTACTAGCACGATCAATAAGTTGGAGGGTTTCTTTGAAACTAAACACGTGTTGTGCGTTTTATGATTAATCTTTCCATTAAAAATTTTTCACTCGTTACGTGATCGTAATTTATTTCTACATCACGACTGAATTATTTCAGAAAAATTCGTTAGACTTGAATTCTTTCGATGCAGCCCAGAGCTGTCAATTACTCGTTCACGTTCGTTTCTTAGATGAGGATAGTTATATTAAAGAAGAATTATTACTTCTGCAAGATCTGTTGACAACATCAAAGGGAAAAGACATCAGCGAATACTTTGAGAAGCATGACTTAACATGGGCAAAGGTTAGTGGTTCCTATATTGATGGAGCTCCCGCGATGACAGGTTGCAAATCTGGTCTTGCAGCATTAGTGAAATGGGAAAACCCCTCGATCATGACGTCTCACTGCATCATTCATCGTCAAGCTTTGGCTGCAAAAATATTACCAGCGGACTTGATTTGTACCCTGAAAGTTGCCATTGCTGTGGTGAACCATATGAAACGCTCCCCACTCAATACACGCCTTTTTAAAAAGTTGTGTCAGGATCTGGATGCTGACCACAACATCTTACTTTTCCACACTGAAGTTCGTTGTCAATCTTTTATTCATCAAGATTTGAGGAAGGGGTCCGCCACTTCATATAGGTTGGGAACCACTGGCATATAAGAACTTTTGACTGCGTTATACAGGCATACGAGTAAGCTCACAAAAAAAACCAATGTCGCGATTATAATCCTGTTTTTTCTTGTAACTAGGTAAATCAGTGCCGAAATTACTTTCCTGTCAAACTGTCGACAATTGTTTTAAAATAATTATATCAACAAATATACCAACAAATCTATCTTTATCTCGATCGTATCGAATAAGTAAATAGTTCGATTTAGTGGCGCTAATTCAAATGACGTTGTGCGAGCTGGAGGGATTTGAAAAAGGGTGCGCCCGCGATTATTTCTTGTTAAGGCAAAGAGATTAATTTTGGTTGTGATTTTTCGGCTCACGAAAAAATGAGGAGAAAGCGACAATAAGTTGGGCCGACAGCGACATTAATAGGAGAAGCACGCCAAAGTAAATAAAGCCCAGTAAGTGCGACCACGAAAACGACATGTAACTATATTGTAACGCACGGGGAGAAAATGCGAACTCTATATATTATGTTGTAGTATGAGTAAATTTCAGCCTACATACTGACCTCCCGGCTGTATGCTAGTTACGTCCCGAGCTTTTTTGGACATGTTTGAGTTGCGGCCCACAGAAAAATATTGAGATACATCAATTCCGTCCCGCGACTGGGGACCGTAAGATGTATGAATTGCGTCCGAATAGTCAACAATGGGACGCTACTGATGTAAAATTATGATGTACGAACGACTACATTTAAAAAGAATAAGTAGAGCTATACTCTATAGCACTGCGATACATGCTGCGATTCAGGTTAATACAAGAAGTTGTTGAACCGTGAAGATAGATATAGGAGGGTTAATGAATTGTAACAAGAAAATATGAGTAATAGGAAGGGTAAGAATGAAATTGGTACGAAGTGTCAGTTTTTCTTATCAATACAAATTCATAGTGTTCGGTGTGTTGCTTCATCATTTATCTGCATTACGAATAATCATAATAATAATACAAAAATATGTACAGTGAAAAAGGAAAGAATCTATTCCTTATAGACAAATTCAAATTTCGTTTTCCTAAATTGCTTGCGAATGATCTGGAACGATGGGTGTGCAAGAAGAAGACCTGCAGGGCGTACCTTCGGCGGGATCATAGCGGTGCAGTACTTGAAGACGACAAATCTACGCAGCATAATCACGAACCAGAAAGTGATCATCAGTTGACAAAGCAGCGCATTAGCAATGGAGTGAAGAGGAAGGCTGTGACGGATATTAGTGATAGGCCGCAGAAACTGCTTCGCAAGGTTGTTCAAAATATAGAAACATCAAGTGTCGTTTACTCTTTACTGTGAATATGTTTTTTTTTTGTTTTTTTTTTTGGGGGGGGGGGGGGGCGCAATTCATACGAATATTGGGACGCAACTCGAGCAAATGGAGGGCCGCAACTCAAACAACTATGACTTTTTGCGCGGGACGCAATTGAGTAATCTCTCGGGCCGCAATTGATGTGAAAACGTGTTTTTGGGACGCAACTAACAACTTACCGACCTCCCCCCTAAACAGAGAGAAAAATCAGAAAATAAAACTTAATACAAAATACAGATATTCTCCAAAAAATCTAAAAGGAAAATATCACATAAGGGGGTCAGGAAATTTGTCCGAGTAAAAATTGACAGACAGAAAAGAAAAAAAAAAAACGAAAATTGACCGAGAGAAAAAACTTACATGAAAAATTAGGCATTGGCGAATGTGGTCAGTATGAAAATTATACGCTTGAAAAGACTAGTATGAGAAATTAGACAGTAATGAAATTTCACAGTACTAACATAAAGAAAAGAAAAAATTAATACATACAGTAAGTATCATTCCTTAAAAATCACGTTTCAAACGGATGAAGTCGATACTTTATAGGAGGAATTGCAATGATGGCAAAGAAATAAGTTTTAACCACTACATTCTTGCTCCCTACTGGCAATGCTGTAACAGATTATTGTCGTCTCAGGTAAGGTCACGTCACTCACAGACGTAGGAAGACTCATATCTCCAAATTGATATTTGGACGTCCATATTTTTTTCTTGAAACTAGGTTACTTTTATAAATTACGGGACATTTTTCGATTTTGAAATACTTACTTCAAAATTTTGATACATTTCAATTTTGCAAAATTCATATTTGTTTCCAACATTTCAATTTTGTAACATCTAAATTTCACCACCTTTAAACTTCGTATTTTCTATTTTCAGTAATCACCATTTTCTCTCGGTCAATTTTCGTTTTTTTTTTTTTTTTTTTTCTGTCGTGTCAATTTTTACTCGGACGAATTTCATGGACTCTCACAACGATATTGAACAAATGAAGCATTTTTAACGTTGGCTGGTCAATTGGTACATTACAATCTTTCCTAGGAGTGATAACCAATTTCAGTCGAATTTACAACCCTATGGAAAACTTGCAGTGGAGGTACTTCACGAAATATGGGCATATGTCCATAATTTTATCCAATAATCAAATTTCCTCTCCCGTATCGAAAATCACCGTCGCCGAGCTCAATAACCCTGATAACAGGCTGCTGGTAGCTCGTTAGTTAGAATAAAATTTAAAAAAATGCTAGAATTTTCAAAATTTCTGGACTTCCCCTTTTTTCCCCAATCTGTGAATTTGTGTTTATAAGAAGTGAACTTCGATTGAGCCGTCGGAGCTCTTCCCCGAAATTAGCGATGACGATATGGTCCGCACGATACCTGGAACATGATTTCTTTTCGTTGTATAACTGCACCAACGTTTTTCCATATTATAATTAAAGACGACGTTCATTTGTGTTTTTATAACGTTCATACGTTGTCGCTATTTTGCAGAAGATATGGCGGTATTTTACCCTTTTATGTCGCTTAATATTTGTCATTTGATTTCATTTTTGTTGGCGGGCTATTAATATACCCCCATTAATTTTTCCCGAAAAAAGGAAGCGAGTACAGTTTTGAACATAGGAGGTCCCTAAGGAGCAATACCAAAGCCAAGTCTCCTCTTAATTTCAAGAGCATTTATTTCGTATCCAACGATCAGCTTTTCAATCTGTACGTTAAGGATATATCATGATAACAGCAGTCTTTGTAATACAGGTATTTCAAGGGACTTTTTGCATTCGTTCAAAATCCTTGGTCTATTCCTCATTTAATAGGCCCCAGACAACGCTCGAGGGTCCAAGGTTGAATCACACCAAAACAAACTACAGTTTCGTAGGGTTCGTACATTTCGAAAAAGTCTTGTCTGCCTGATAATAACTCCCGTGTTCTTCCTCGCCCGAACCGAAATTCTCCCCAAGTGGTGTCCGAAGTTCGACTGCGGGTGAAGTATTACTCTCAGAACTATGACTTGATTCTACTTTTTGAAACCTTTACATTTTTATGCTGTACGTTGATTGTATTGGTACATAATTTTTCTTAGAGGAGTTCAGGTCGCGGATACACATCCAAGTTATTTAAAACTGACCGTAAAAGAATTACATCATGAACGACACGAATCTCTCTGTATAATTTTTTATCGTCAGCATAGATCAGAATATGGGAGTTACGTATTACTTTTTGGACATTGAACTTGTACAACATAAGAAGGGAAGGACAAAGGTCCGACCTCTGGGGTACCCTTATTGTGCAGCTGTAAATATGTGAACGATATCTCCTATACACTACACATTACCTCAATCCGAGCAAGTAGACGATGTCGCATTTTGTGCTTGAATTTCGTTTTGAAATTTTCTATTATTAATAGGAACTCACAGTTGTGAAATATCTTCCGAGAAACCTATACTGTCAAGTTTATTGAAAAGCGCATGGTGATCCACCTCGTCAAATTCCTTTTGGCAGTCTGTGTAGAAAGCATCCCCACTTGGTATTGCTTTTGCTGCTAAAATATCTTGTAGATAAAATGAGTGAATTCCAACAGGTTGGTCTATACTGTCCTTCCTTCCATCCACCTCTGAAACTAGGCTTTTGGTTTGATAATACAAATTACAAAATTAAATTGATTTGAAGATGCTCGCACGACGTAGGAAGACATCAGTAGGTCTATGATTTGTAATTTTTCGAAGACACTCACTTTTTGCAATTCGAGTGACTTAAGAAATGGTCCATTGTGAGGGGTGTGCAGATGTTTTTATTATCAAATTGAAGAGATATTGTAATGGGGCTAGAAAAGAATTCCACGAAAGCTCTGTAAATGTATAGGGGAATCCCATCACAACCAACCGATTTCTCAAGTTTCAATTTTTTGGTTGCCTACAGAACATTCCTAATAGTACGTAATATATTTTACGTTAACTGTGAAGTGTAGCTTCCTTTTACCAAATACTGACGATAAGTCTAACGCAAAAGCCCCAACAGTTTCCTCAGAATATAAATAGGAGTAAGACAGTGGAGTGGAGGCAATGGTTCCTTTTTGGTCTTTATAAGGGCTCAGAACTTTTGGAGGATTTAATATCCTCCACGTACACACAGCAGACTTTTCGTATTAATTTTTTGCTTCTCTCTCGAAGATAGCGATATTGCTCGTGCAGCTCGGGAAGGTTATTTTTACGCTTTAGATGGGCTCTACAATTATTCGTACGTACGCATTCCTATACTAACAACTCGGCCATCTGTCTGATTATTCGACTTACCATTATACAACGTCGAATTCTCTACGATTTGATTGACATCACCTAAAAAATCTTCTCTCGTATGATATTTCTTCTGACGCAGATTCTCTCTCATCGTTTGCAGATCCATCGGTCGAGCTACAATATTGTAGTAATCTGGTACACTCTTGGCATTGACCGGAAACATGAAAGGTTGCACGTCGGGCTGTGCTCGCATTTCATTTAATATGGTTTCTAATACAGAACATAACTCAACAAGCGGATCAGTGCGCCGGCGATTAGCTGGCTTCTGATGTTTCTTCAAATAGTCGAGATGTTCATTAGTTTGTTTTTTACGTTTACGAATGAGTGACTCTTTCGGTATCTTCAACTGTAAAGAGCGTCGTTTTATATCTTCGGCGTGCTACGGAAATAATCATAGGATAGTCATCCGACGGGGTTTTAATCATTCATAACAAGGAGAGCTACGTACTTTTATTAGTTTACCACTGATTTTGACTTTGGTTCCGTCGACATTAATTAGATTTTCCACATTTTCATTCATCAGCTGTTTCGATATCTCGTTCTCTTGTTCCCGAGTGAGAGCGACATTAACTGGAGGCGGCGGAGCGTTGAGAGCATATTGCGGACAAGCTCGATTTGTTCTCATGTGACCCGTCTGAAATTATGGAGGCTTATTCAGTATACTGCATGATTGTGAGCCAACTCAAATACAGTAGAAATCACTTACAACGAGCGTCAAGGGACCGGGAGATTTGCTCGTTCTAACCGCTGCTCGCACTATCCGAATTCAGTTACAACGAGGGCTCGCTCTATCCAGTTTTTTTTTTCAGTTACAACGAAAACTCATACAAAGCAATTCAGTCAACAAAAAATTCAACTTTTTTTTCTCGTGAATAATTACAATACATGTACAAGCTGTCCGTTTTAAAAATAAGTACAACGATACGCTTGCACATCGACTAACAAATTTTGAAAGATCGAGAATACAGTAGTCACAAATTCTTTTCACTCTTCCGGCTATCAGTAAACATGTTCATACAAAAGCTCATCAATCCAGAAAAATAGTAGTCATCCTCGCTGTAAATGATTATTTGTCTTCCGTATGTACTGAAATCGGGTTGTTCTAACCGATATCTCGTTCTAAATGAACTCGTTGTAAGCAGTGAATTTTAACATTGTTTATATGGCGTTTACGCCGGGACCGCGCAATTTGGCCGTTCTAACCGACCGTTCGTTCTATGCGGACTCGTTCTAAGTGATTTCTACTGTAATATCATTAAAATTGTTACATTTAACCACGTACCGCTCCACAGGCCCCACATTTTACTTTTAGGTCGGGTTTAATTTTAGTTGGTCGCGATTTTCGCGATGGAGGTGGTGTCACGGTGGGTATCTCATCGTGACGCGATTTCGAGTGCTCGTTGAAACGTTTCACCGTTTGCAATCCAGTCGGTATTTTAGTCACGGGAGAAATGTTGGGTTTCAGCCCTGTCGGTTTGAGAAGGTATATTTTGAGTTATCAAGAATTTTTAAACTCTACGGTAATTTCAAATGTACGCACCTTTGAAGTGTCCCGATCGTTCTTTCTCTTGGTTACGTTTTATTCTGCGCAACTGCTCTTGAATTCTTCTTTTTTCACGTTTCATCTCTTCTTTTTGGGCATCGTCTACGACCGCAAATTGTTTAATGAAACCCTCGTCTTTCGTGGTGCGAATTTTAACGTAGGCATCTATTATCGCTTGCTTTCTCACCACTTCCAACCGAGTGTATTCCTTACCCTCATTGTCTTTAAAAGTTCGATAAATTCTCAACACTCGACCTAAAGATATGCATTATTTGATGACGTCAAATCAACCAACAGAGTATAATATGCTCCAGTGTTCTTTCCTTCGACAAAATTTCTTAACTCACCCAATTGGTTAGAATCAGTATTCGCGTATTCATCTTCTTCTTTCTTCTTATCTTTATTTTTTTTTTCATCGTTTCCCGACAACATGATGCGACGTAATTCTTGTCTCTCTTGTTCCTCTCGTTCCAGCGAAAGCTATGTATTAATAAATTTAATGTAAAATAAAAATAATTCCAAAATCGATACAACCAATTACAGAAAGTATCGCACTTGAAAACTAGTTTTCTTATTAGCGAGCATATTTTCTATATTTTTTCCCATCTCTTCGATATCGGAACCGTCCTCTTCATCCGAGCTTTCTCCTTCATCTGTGGACAGCACTTCGGCCGACGATAAAACGCGATTCTGAAGATCAAATATACGCTGGCATTCTTCCTTGTATCGTTCTTGATGTTCGGCGATAGAAAACCTATTTCCTCGGGAAAATTTCGTCATACCTTCCTCACCGGCTTTCGCTTTCTCGGTTGACAACGTTCGCACCACATCAATAACCTCCCAACGACTCAATTTCTTTATCTGTTACGAACGATTTTTTTACAATGTTTTTCTATCCACTCTAAGTATAATGAATACATGATTGAAAATGACAAATACCTCCTCTTCAGGAACACCAAAATCACGTAGTAACTGTTTGGCTTTTTCTAGATGCAATTTTCTCAAGTCAGCGTCCGTGCCAGTAACCGTTCTTTTTGGCTGTTTCTCTTCCTCCTCTTTGCTCTGCTTGGTCATCGGCTTATTGGGCATTCGTACGTAGGAAAAACCTTCACCGCAGCCGGTGGGATCGGCTGGACCAGTTAACTGTAACAAACACTTTTGCCGCATAGCTTGACAATAGGCGCGAGTCGTATTCCACGGTGCCACCTTGATTTCGTCGTCCATCTTCAACTGCAAATCTTCGTCATCATCTTCAGGAGCGGCGAAAAAAAATTTCTCACCGTAACCGGCGTCCTGATAATATGCAAGAGAAAAAAAATACATTTACATTATCTACCTGTATTTCAAAATAATAATGAACACTCAGTTGCTAGGTGGAACAGGAAATTGCGTTCAAGTTACTTTAAGTCTTTGTTCCGCCGCGATCATACTAAAATAAGCGCAGCATTGTTCCGGCGACACCATCGCCCTAATCTCTTCCTCCGGTGGCAATCTAAAATCAGGCTTGATGACCCACCAATTGGAGTCGATACCGGTACGCTTGAAGTCAGCGCACTGTTTCAGTCTTTTACGGATACTACTTTCAGAATGCGAAGGGAATGCTTTTTTTATATCATCCATACGAATTCGTTTTGGAGTATCTTTGCTACGCCAAAATAAACGATAGATGAAAACCTGTAAACCAGCAAATACGTATTGTTATTTAGAAGCGCAAACTACAATACAATGACAAATTGTCTATTTGTAATGACGAATTCATAAAAAGGAAGACCAAATGTGTTCCCGTTTCCACAGATTGAACTGTGTGATTATTCGCAAGATTCTCCGTGAGTTGAATCCAATATTTCACTCTCTTTTGGCGAACACTACAACACTGCACTAAAATATATATATATTTTTTTTCGAAGTACAAATTAATAACAAAAGAATTCCCCTTTAAGAAACTCTGTTTCGGCTGTCGCAATTTTCACATGAGGGGAGACCTTGCATCAACTGACGGTGTCAAGAATCTGGATGATCATACTATACTCTCTCTTCGCAAAAACGCTAAACAAAGTGCCCTTTTAATATTTTAAAAAAGTATCTTACGTAGGAAGTGAAGAGAATGTGGAGAAAGAGGAAGACGCCAAGAAGTAGTTAGGTAACATGATGAAATACCATAATAACTTCTATTCTAAGTACCTAATCGCACACCAGGTGTACATATACCCATTGACTATATGTTACCATTCTCAATGATCTCGTCCTGTTTGGCTTCTCCTATCGTCACTTTTGGTTTTGTCTTTACCTTAATCCAGTTGAACGCTGACGGTAGTACCGAGATGTACTTGATAATTTTTCCCAATAAAAAAGAAACAACGACCAATTTTGTCTTTTCTTTTAAAAATTGTGTCATTCGTATGAGTTTTACGACAAAAGATACTTGAATTTATTTAAAGAATCAAAGTTCAACACAAAGAGCGAAATAAAATTCAGTCACAAGTACAAAAGTTGGGACGTTATGATTGATGAAAAATTTTTCGCTTATCGCACGATATTCCGAGAAAAGAAAATACTGGTAAGACCATGTAAGGAAAGTCTTACGATAAATTGAAAAAATTAAGTTGGTATACGTATAGAACTAATATAAGGTTGTAGGTCTTACTTAGTTGACAATAATCGTAATCAAAAATGTAAGAAGTTCATCGGATAATTCGAACAGGTTGTGACACAAGAACGAAAAATTATTAATGAGAATAGGCCTAGATACGAATCCTACACGCAAGAATCTTTAATGTATGTATATATTTGAAATTTACGAAACAACGTCTCTCGATATAGGGATTCAAGTATGTAGAACTAATCATACTCAGTGGAGTATTTGTATACGACCTAAGATTAGTTTGTATCTGTATTCATAAGAGTACTTACATAAGAAACGCGAAAGTTTCAAGGAAAAAATCCTTACCGTTATTGTATTTCTCATTCAAAATTGGAAAAATGAAGTCAAAAATTATTATCTAATTTTCCGTCGAACAGTTTTTGATCTTCCTTCAATTGGTAATACGTAGATGCGTTAATCTACGAATATATAACAAGCGACGGAAAAGACAAATGACTTACTTGCAGAAAATCTCGAACGAAATTATTAGCTCGTTTTGAATTCGGTCCAGGAACCTCACTTAAAGGACACAGCTGGCCAGCAGTAAAGAGAGCTTCGAATTCTCGAATAAAATATTGATGACTAAAATATAAAAAGATGAGAATAGAAAAGGAAAAACAGAATTTTTCCCATAATTATTTTTTTCTTACCGCGTGCGAATAACGAGAAAATCAGTTTCCGATATTTTATGCTCGTAAATCGGAGCTCTATACATATTATTTTCGACAACTTGCATCGATTTACCGGGCAACAAAACTCCTAAAAATGGAGAAGTATGCGCGTAAGCCACTTCTCCATAGCGATAGTGCGTCGGCCCTTGATCTTTACTGGCTTTCCGTTTATAATAATTCTTTATTTTCGAACACATACCGACCTATATGTATAGGTTTTCATGAATCAAAATGAAATCATCTCACTAATCGTCTATTTTCTATTTTTAACCGTGAAAGAAAATGAAACCTGATTTATAAGAGGAGGATGCTCCTCGCAGAATTCGACCAAAATCAACTCCCCATCCCGACCTGTCAAATCTTCGGGAGTTCTCATAAAAAACATATCTCCACCTCCGGACGCTATTCGTTCTTGTTCTCGCAACTGAAATGAAATAATAAACTTCAATAAAAACCTTCCATTATTTACACAATCATCATTCTGTTCGGTTGTTATGATTGAATTTATCGCAACGGAGTAAGATCTACTTTTTTACCTTAGCTTTTTTCTTTACATATTTAGTCAGCAGATTCACAGGATGAGGGCCGGGATGAGCTAGCGCACCGTGAGAAAAACGTTTCAATGGTGGTCGATGGAAGTTTCGCAAACGAATAGGGCCCATTTGAGTTTGTACGAAAGGCGCTCTCAGTTCTATAACTGGTGTTGAATGCTGAATCAAATTTCCGCCGCCGACTTTCAATTTCAGCGAAGTTTCTGAGCGAGGAAGATAATAACTGCGCACAAAAATCGCGACTTGCGTTAAAACGATCTTGTTAAGTGCGACACATATCACTGAAGTCTTTACCTGTCGTTCGAGACATTAAATGGATCATGGTCGGGCGATTTAGACGGAGGCGGTGGTGCATCTTCCTGAAGTACATTAATTACTCCAGCTTTTCCAAGTAATAATTTAGACTTTTTAACGTGTGGATGAGGTATTTTAACTTTGGTAGGCAATGAATTGACAGCTCGCTGTTTTTGTGGATCAACATCATCCGGAATACCCAGAATAATGTTCTCGTCGTTCGGATCAAGGGTCAGGATTTTCGGTTTCGGTATTTGCGGTACCGATTCTGGATCCCATATAACCTCATCTTCCCACGTTCCGTACACTAACTCTTCGTTCTCAACAGGGAAAATTGAATACCATGTATCGTCCAGATCGTCGTCTATAATCTGTTTATTCGACCTGCAACGCGATATTCGACTACATTTTAATAAATACAAAATTTACAAGGAAAAGTGAACTCGTAATATTTACCCTTGACCCTTATTCATCGGTTTATTAAGAGGATTCATAGGTTTAGCTCCTAATCGTATCGTTCCAGCTAATGGTGGCAACATATGTTTGCCAGGTTGACTGAAAGTTTGCGCTGTTCTATTACTACTACTTGGTAACCAACCGGCAGCATTCGTTTTATTGTTAATATTCTGCATAACCTGTCAATACGTACAAAATCACTAATATGCAATAAGGCGTTGATTCATCACTTTCAATGTGCGAAAACAAAATGCAGAGAAAATACACTAGCACCGTAGGGTTGAGCAAAAATTCGAACGGAAGTTTTTTTTCTCTTAATTAAAGTCTTACGCTCTTGTGGGTTATTGCTAATTATTTATTATACTGGAGTCGTTACTTTTTGTTTGGTTTCTTCGCTATCATCCCATATGATATCGTCTTCCCAGGTTACTTGAGCGACCATTAGAAATGATTCTTCGGGGATAACATGCTCATCCAATTTCTTTTCATCGTTCGGTTTCTAGATATAAAGAAATTCGTTTATCAAGTGTTAAAAATTCAAATTCGACCATATTCTTCGATATTACCTCTTTGACTCTGAACCCGTAGTCAAATCCGTCTCCAGTTTCTGATACGTCCATCATATCATACCAAAGCTGAGCGGGACCAAAACGCCAGTCAGCCAATTTGGGTTCTACGTCTATGGTTACAGATTTTTGTTTTTGTCGATCTTCCTCTCTATCCTTTACGTATTCCAGGAACAATTCCTATTAGAAAATTTGAATGGAAGGAAAACTTGGGTTTCTTAAGACTTGAAATTACATAAATAGGATGCCAAACGTTTCGATAACGAAGTATCATCTTCAGGGCGCATTGTATACTAACCTCAAAATAGAGTAAAAATATGTGTCACCAGGACGAAGTAAACGTAGAAATAAATAAACTAAATATTAGTAGATAACACTTATAAATAATAGACTTACTTACACCTACTACTAAGCTTCCCATAGTCAAAGTTGAAATTTAAATTGTTATTGTGTTTCGAAAGGTTGATGACTTCAGAAATTTTTCTTTCTTTGTCGTTAAATTTAAAATTCAAAATGAACACATCGTTAAAATTGAATTTACCCGTATGTAAACTATGTGTGGCCAAAGCCGTAAAATGAGTTCTATTCTTTACATGGTTTTTGTGTTCTGCAGGGACAATCAAAACAGGGGATGTGATATAAAAAACCAGAATTTCTTCAAGGGGGGTATTTTTAATCCTGGAGAAGAATTTATGTATGTTGGAGTTGTAGTTGCGAAACTAAATAGGCTACTGAATTCAAGATCCAAATTTTGAAGAATTTTTCGAGTGATCATACGTACTGCTTTGACCCTCAAACGGTGAAGTAAAATAACGTGTTTTACATTAAAATTGTGATTGTTGGTACTTTACTTTACGTTCGGATTCTTTCTAGAAGAAAATTTGAATTTCGGTCCTCAGAATTTCCTATGAGTGATAGCATTGCATGTAACTTTGAAGAATTACTTCTCACCTCATCATCAGGCAATATTCTAGACGGTGAGCTGGGTGGTGTTGCATAATTCGAAGTCCAACCTTTTTTTTGGGCTGGTTCATCCGGTAATGATTCTTCAGATCTATTACGTTTCCGACGTTTTTTTAAACCACGCCAAATCTTCGGTAACGTTGACGATTTTCCGGGGCCGAATAAACGTGAGAAACGTAATACCTGAGAAAAATGAGAAGCGGAGGATAATTTAGTTTATCAGCAGTTATTGAGGGAGATAAAAATGCTTCTTACTTTTCCAAACCGAAACTCAGGAAAGAACTTTCGCACATCTACGTTTCGGTATTTCTCTGGTAACATTGCCGCCAGTGGTGTTTCTAATTTATTTTCACCCGTGTATCCTGGGTCGGATGGGGATGAAGCTGGATTCAGAACGGATACTAGAGGTGGTAATGTGGAATTTTCTCCATTTTCCAAGTTTTTCATGTCAATTTCAACGTTCGGCTCTTTCGGGTCTTTAAAAATGGTACGTGGAATTGTATCGACGTACCTCTTTTCTTCTCTGTAGCATTCGCTTTCTTCAAAGTAATCTTCAGCAGAAGGTGATTTAATAGTGTATGATACGGGATCTCCACAAATGTCTGCATCTTCTCCTGGCTTTATTTCCTCGTTGCAAATAACTTCAGCTAGTAAAGAGCTTAAACCAAGTTTACTTAGGGAATTAAGCTGTTTTTTACACTCGTCATCCAATACATCATCGACTAATTCCCCTTTATCATCAATGTTTCCGAAAAGGAAAGACAATAAGCCAAAATCTGAATTTAATGGTTCAGTCATAATTGAATATTTGATGGCATAAGACTTGTTCTACCCGCGACTGCGAGTTCCGATAGAGTTGTTATGAACTCCGGTAGAGTGTTTACAAAAACTCAAACAGCAGGATTTTCGGCCTAATACTCGAAACATCGGACATCGAACAAGAGCTATTCAATAACTAGATCTACAAATAGGCAAGTCGAAGTGCGTAGGAGCGGAGCAATGCAAATAGTCTCGGCACTCAAAACATTGATAGATAATATTTATTACTCTTGTAATCACACTACTGCCGATCCGAGGAGAGGCAACTTTATTCTAAAATTTTTCAAAATTTATCATTTCTCATATACCTACTGATTCGCAGCCAAGCGATAAATTGATACAATTGGTGTTTAGGCCTTCGATTAGACACGAGAATCGAGACTCATGAAAAATAAGAGTGAGATGAAATGTGCTTCAATAATAGACCCGCGAGTGGTGATAAGAAACAGACTTGTATGTTTCTACCACGGTACATGAATGGTATCCAGTATTCGGACTCTACATCACTCAACTCAACATTATTTCTTTATCAAAGTTATAGGATATATGACGGACTTTGTCCTAACTCTGATAAGAAAATGGAACGTTGGGTACATTGCGGGGAACAGACGGTATACAACGACGCTATACTCTGTTCATGTTGAGAAAGGATAGAAAGTAGTATCTCGAACGGAATGGTAGGATCACAGGTAGGATTGAAATTACCTGGAGCGTTCCGTGCTTCCGTCACGGCCGTCTACATCTAACAGGCCGGGATATCGAAAGAGTAAACGTTTCTCGATTTTTCGAGCTTAGTCTCAGTAAAATTGATTGACTATGAAGCGAGTTATATACATTTGAAAATAACAACTATGACAGGGGACGAAGTGTGATAATGTACCGCGCTTCGTCCTCTGTCATAGTTTTCACGTTCAAATATATATAACTCGCTTCATAGTCAATCAATTTTAATGAGACTAAGCTCGAAAAATCGAGATACGTTTACTCTTTCGATATTATTTATTTACTTTTACTCCGGAATCGGTTGTTGTTTCCAGATTAACAATTAACGTGTTTTTCGAGTGTTTCAGGCCGGTAGACTAAATCTGTCAACGCTGCAATCAGCCTCCTCACATAGAAGATTCGGGTTGCGTGCGGCAAAGTGTTACAGTACCCCACTTTGTCCGCTACCAAGACTTTTCATTTACAAATGATTGTCGTTTGATTACGAATAAACGGATTTCAAAGAGAGTACCCGCAAAAAATAGAAAAATGTTCGTTCTTTGATTTGAGTTCTCTTTACTTTTTCTTTAAAATTCCCCGTATTTGAGAAAAAATCGATTATTTGAAAACTTTCTGGTATTTCCCATAAGCGTGCATGTATAAACGGCAGCCCCCTGGCGTTGTTGTCATATTTCAGCCTACCGACCTGGAAGTTTTTTGCTTTTTCCATAGCGCGTACCTAAACGTTCGCCTCTTGTGCAGTATTGCCAATTTTCATTGTATCAGTCCATACGAAGAAGTACTATTCGAAGAAGTACTATTCGTTCGCGATAGACGTTTCGGTGTTTGGACGGTGCGGTGAGGTCGTAGGAGGTTGTACCGCACTTCGTCACCTATCTGATTTTTAATTTTCAACTGATCATAACTCCTTGTATATCGCACCAATCGTACTGAAATTAGGCTCAAAAAATCGGAAATCGTTTGCCCTTCAAATTAAATTCTCTTCATTTTTTTCGAAAACCTCGTTTTATTAGCATACGAATGAATTTTTTCATTTTTTCCCATAAGCGTCCATGTAATTCTGTATCCACTGATTTTGAAGTGCGACATTGTGACTTTGCTACATTCCGGCCTTATTATAAAGTAGGCCGTGCTCAAGCTCTCAAATAAGCTCTTATTCAATTTTCAATATGTGTTTGTGCTGCGTTGAGAACTATTCAATTATTCTTTTTCAAAATTGAATTATCTTGTACAAAAGTATTTATTATCGGATATTTGCATCAGGCCACTACTGTAGACGCGCTAGTGTTGTGGACGAAAAGGTGATCACATGAAAATTTACATAAGAGCGTATGTTATTTCAACTAGCTGTATCTCTGTTAATAGGTACTGAAAAAAAAGTACCACTTATAATGACCTTTTTTGACTCTCTTGACTAGTAGAATAGTATGGAACTCAGAAAAATAAAAATTTCACCAATTATCTGAAACATCACCTCTTTGTCCAGTTTCCACAAATGGCCACTACAGTAAATTTAGAGGGCGACTCTTTTGGGTCCTGACGCGAATACTGCTGAATTGGTATTTCAGGAAACTACCACAGTGAGTACCTATAATCAAGAGATTGAGATTTTGCAGAACTGTGATTGAACATTCGACAGTTGCAATTTGTGAGTGTTGCTTCTATATAAGCAAAGTTCTTTGAAATGAACAAGAAAAAATTTTAATGCACTTTTGTCCTGAAGTGAAAATAAAAATGATAGAAAAATGTTGAGATGTGTATTATGTACATCATCTCTCTTCCCTAACATGCCTCCGCCTAGACAGACATCAGACAAACTACTGGTTGCTAATTACATTGTTTGACCATTAACTTTAATATGCTTGTGAGCTTTTCCTATTCATTGTACAGAATGATGGCGGATTTGTCTCTCGTATATCTCAATAGGGTTATGGGCCTTTTGTTTTGAGTCTTTCTTTTTCTTTTCTTCGACCTTATTTTTGCTTCTTAAATTTCGAAAATGTCTGAATCCACGGAAAGCGTCGGGAGTAACCCGCCAGTCCACAATGACAATGTTCGCGAAGAGGATTTGTTAGCGTCCGAAGATGAACTCGCAGGCGGACACGAAAATTCCGATGAGACCGCGATGGTAACTATGTCGAAACAAGACTACAACAAATCCATAAACGATGCGGTCCAGAAAGCGCTGAAAAATGTGGAAAGACTATCAAATCTAACTCAGCTATTGTCGACGTTAAGCGGACACGTGGCCGCAAGTAATTCTTCAAATAATAATATATTTTCGCAGCCAAAATTTTCGTTTCCCAAGGTCTCCAAGGAAGACTGCCTTGTAGGTACCAAAAACTATATAGCTTGGAAACAAAGGTTGGAGATTGATCTACGTTCGAATGGTCTAAACAGCTACGTAGAAGAAGACATGGGTGGAGAAAAAGACGACTTGTCGTTAGACCAACAAAACCAAATCGACGCGACTGTTTTACACCATCCACATTCCACCATTTCGCAAGAGATCGCAAACTCTTTACTACCAAGAAAAGTACTAATAAATAACTTATCAAAAATCTGGACAGAAACATTGATAACATTTATGATACTCCAGAACAAAACAAACAAACTACCCCTGGCGGTTATCAGTTCTCTTGAAGTATTATTATTTTTGATTTTGAAATATGGGACTACTGACTGCGGAATCCAGGATCATGAAGATAGAGGAAAGCCTATAAACTGAAAGTTTACTTTGTATTCTAAGTAGTTGTACGCAATCCACGATTTGATGAGATGAAATTTTAATTGAAAATATTGTAAATAATAATAATCATTAATTATGAACGTCGGCATGGGAGGGGGTATTGAGATGTGTATTATGTACATCATCTCTCTTCCCTAACATACCTCCGCCTAGACAAACATCAGACAAACTACTGGTTGCTTACTAATTACCACGGTACATTATAGAGGTATTGACACGAAGGTATATTAGCCGTGTTTGTTACTGTCGCCTGAGTTGTGTCAGTTGATATAATCTACGCTAGGAGCGTTGCAAGGTATTACTAAGCATGAAAACTACATGAATACTAGGTAATGTAAATTCATCAATTTTTAAAAATTCGTAGAGGAATCAGGTATTAACCTAAAAATCTGAAACCGGGTACGAATAGACAACTCACCATGCTCTACTTATTAAAAAAAAAATTATTTTCTTAGGTGAATTTCTTCACCTTTTACAACCCTCGAAAATTTCGTCAATATTAGGGTACCTCCAGTAAGGTTCGGACACAGGTGGGGTGTGGAAGGTATTCAAACGATCGCTGCGAGCGTAGCGGAATTCCGTATGAATTAACACAATTCGTGCGACAGAAATTTCTCGTTGTGTCAATACCTCTATAATGTACCCTGCTAATTACATTGTTTGACCATTAACTTTAATATGGTTGTGAGCTTTTCCTATTCATTGTACAGAATGATGGCGGATTTGTCTCTTGTATATCTCAACAGAAACATTTGTGAAGCGATTGAGATTATTGCATTCCTATAAAAATGTTGAAATCACGGTACAATAAAGAGGTATTGACACTTGCCTATGTTCACCACACGGTAGATTATAGAGGTATTGACACAATGAAAAATTTCTGTCGCACGAATTGTGTTAATTCATACGGAATTCCGCTACGCTCGCAGCGATCGTTTGAATACCTTCCACACCCCACCTGTGTCCGAACCTTACTGGAGGTACCCTAATATTGACGAAATTTTCGAGGGTTGTAAAAGGCGAAGAAATTCACTTAAGAATATAATTTTTTTAAAAATAAGTAGAGCATGGTGAGTTGTCTATTCGTACCCGGTTTCAGATTTTTAGGTTAATACCTGATTCCTCTACAAATTTTTAAAAATTGATGAATTTACATTACCTAGTATTCATGTAGTTTTCATGCTTAGTAATACCTTGCAACGCTCCTAGCGTAGATTATATCAACTGACACAACTCAGGCGACAGTAACAAACACGGCTAATATACGTTCGTGTCAATACCTCTATAATGTACCGTGGTTCACCATTACTAATGCTGTCACAAGAAATGATGTACTTGAGTGTTTCGCCACTATGTAGCGCCAATAATCAGTGCCCTGGTTATACATGGAGTCTTATGTAAATTGACTACTTATTTTTAAAAAAATTGTAGAAAAGTCAGAAATTGACCAAAAAATCTGAAACTTGGTACCAATAGACTACTCACTGTGCTCTATATATTTCAAGAGAATTATTCTCATGTGTAAGTTTCTTGATTTTTTATGACCCTTGGAAATTTGTCAATACTATGATACCTCTGGTAAGGTAACAACACTGGTGGGGCGCGGAAGGCATTCACAATGACGCAGCCGAATTCTGTATGAACTACATTATTTTGTGTGACAACAATTTTGTGTAGTGTCAATACCTCTTTATTGTACCGTGGTTGAAACCCACAGCCACAGCCCACATGATCAGTAATTTCTGTTTGCCAGTTTGAAATGTCTATAAAATTACATTTTCACACAAAGTTGGAATTTGCAAAACAACAGTTCTTTAACTCTGACAAGTAGAAAGCTCCTCTTCCAGCCGATCGGCAGTCGGGTGCTTTTTTTTAAAAAAAAATTAATATCTTAATTAAGCGGATTCAGCGCTTCCTTTTTGACCGGCTTTGCGCTTATAATGAACTGTGAATGACTGACTTTTTATCCACTTAAAAGCTGTTCAAAAACAAGCTTAAACTTCAACTTAAGCTGTGATTGGCTCAAACTTCTCATCTCTGCCAACAAACCGGTTAACCGTCGATAACCGCCCATCACTACAAAATGGCGGTCGAACTTACCCATCACTCTAGTATCCTTATCAATCACGGCCGTCTTCAATTATCAGGCCGGAATACTGAAAATTGACAACGCTGTTTAGTATCCGATTTCAGGGAAAGAGATAAGTAAATATATCGAAAGAGTAAACGATCCTCGATTTTTTGAGCCAGGTCTCATTAAGATTGATCAACTACGAAGCGAGATATGAACGTTTAAAAAAAAAAAAGTTCGACAGAGGACAAAGTGCGGTACATTACCACGCTTGGTCCCCTGTCCGACTTTTTTTTTTAAAACGTTCATAACTTGCTTCATAGTTGATCAATCTTAACGAGACCTGGCTTGAAAAATCGAGAATCGTTTACTCTTTCGATATATTCGCTTACTTTTTCCCTGAAATCAAAATGCTACATTCACAAATTAATGATTACGTGTTTTTTGAGTGTTTTTACCGTAAGAGCGTATGTAACGTTAACCCTCTTGCGCAGCATTGCCAAGTTTAATATTCAAGACGGCCGTGTTATCAATACATAATTATCATTAATCATTATCACTGCTTTGTTAAGGCGCTAGAGGTATTCTCAAGAATGTAAACAAACACGTGATGTGGTGGTAAATTTTAGTGAAGCGGTGCGACTTAATGTGATTTCGCATTAAGTTGCACCGCTTCACTAAAATTTACCACCACATCACGTGTTTGTTTACATTCTTGAGAATACCTCTAGCGCCTTACTTTGTAGGTTACTAGTTTGAGTTCGCTAAGGATGCCTTTTAGAATTAGAGCAGGCCTGAGTAAAGTTACGAAAACTGTCTCCTGTTAAAATATATGTGCGTTATGTTGTATCATAATTTTCGATTTACGGGAAAGACTTTCAAATGAATGTGATAGAAAAACAAATTGAATATCTGAGTCACTTCGGCACCAAATTTGCGTGTGTCGAAAAGGCGATCCAGAACCTTCAAACTCACAAAATAGAATTGAGTATCAATATGGATTATGAAAAATATCAATTTTTCTTTAGCTCTTGTATTTGTTTCAACTACAAGTAATGAGCTTTTTTTCGTGCAGATTCGAACGCTCCACTTGTAATATTAAAATTACACGAAGCAAACAATCTAATGGCTCTACAGCCACAAAACGTAGTTAAATTGATAATGAGGGAATTCCTCCTGCTCCAACAGTTTCAGCCGTTTGGAAATGATTTATTCACCCTCAATGTATATCACGGCGTGTATATTTTCGAAGTAGGTACTCTACTTCGAAACTCGAAACTTAACCACCAATGAACTATCACTGGAAGTCGTATTAAAAGTAAGTTTCATCTAATTCTTGATTAGTACGTCGAGATGAGTTTTCGTGTAATAAATGTTGGAGACTTCCGAAGGATGGTAGGGCTACGAAGGAAGCTGTTTACATGTTCCAAAGACTACCCGTCTGGTAATCGAGGAGGAGGAGAAGGACGTCGATATAATTAAAAAAATGTTGAAAGGATTACATCTTAATCTAAAAATGGTGTAAGAATACTAATTTTTATCTTTCACAAACAGTCCTTATGTTCTTAATGAGTGAGAAATCTATTGTAAATGATTTTTAATCACAGGTAGAATCGTCTAAATGGGGACCACACGCCCTGCTCTTCTGAAAGATCGGCTGAAGATGTAGTATCTTTTTTGAATCAAGAAGATGCCACGTAAATATTGGTGTAGGCCTAGTCTGTACAAATTTTCGCCGATTTCGTTGGGAGTTCAGCAACTGCTTCGTTTGCAGAGGTCGCATATTTGAACTTAATTATCGGATGGAATAAAAGTATTTATTAATGTCATTATTAGCATCAGGTACTCTTATCATATATTATGGTTTCTTAGGTAATTCATCAATAATAATTTTTCTGTATTTTGATTCTTTATAAAGGTTTTTGTTTGCCATTATTTTGCTGAGAAAATTAAAATTCTGTTAGATTTTTATTAGATGACATTTATTTCCTCCCAACCAATCTCTTTTTTCCTCCAGTAAAATATTGAGCAAGTGTCCAAAGGTAATATTTTCATTATACCATTTCGAAAAGGCATTGAGAATTTCTGTTGATCAAGTAGGCCTAATTGAGGAATAAAAGCATGATTTCGAAAGTAAGGAAGAAAAACGAAAGATCAGATGATGAGAAATTCAGAAGTTTGGTCAGGAATAAGAAGTGATGCTTCAACGAAAGGTCGGGTCAGAATCAGAAGACTTAAGTCTATAAATATCAAATTGAACTTTGAAGATACCGACGTACTGTTGACTGTACTGTAATTACTTCCACATTGCTTTGAATAGTCTTTTTATTTTCGAAGTAGCTGCAAATATATTGGAGAATGTTCAAAGCAATTTAAAACTGCCTGAAGTTCTCAAGGGGGAATGGAAACCATGGCACCAAAAATATAACTTCATACTCCAGAGAATGACAATCTATCGTTTAAGCTTGAAATTCCAATGAAGGCAGCTTTTGAGAAAACTACCTTTCGCTCGTCATGTGATCAGTCCACAGCAACAGTATTTCACCTTCCATATAATCCAACTGTTTCACAGTCATTCTCCACAGCCTCCAGTTAATATTCTGACAGAAATAAGTAATCTAGAAGGAAAATGGGTACGGACTGTTCTGTTCTCGATGATAAAATGGATGACTTCTCAGGAGATATTTTCGATTATGTAAGCGGAAAAAAATGTAAATTGAAACAAGAACAAATTTTTTATGGTATTTATCTATAAATAAAATATCTACGACATTATCGTAAGCATATCATCATACCATAAGTATTTAGCATAGAATTTTGCGGACCTGTTGCGACTTCTTACTGAATTCGAACCCGCCAGAGCAGTGCCGCACTAGCATTTGGACCTAGCAGACCCGTGGCGTGTTAGCGTTGCGTCTTATGTTAGGATAAAAATACGAAATACTACGTATGGAGAAAATATTTCGATACCTACCTTTTTCTAAAAAAATATCGTTTCTTATGAAAAGAACTTGGGAAATAATTTTGTAATGTCAGAAATTTTCTTTCATATGAGTTATATTTCATTAGAATTGGAAAAATTCATAAAAAGTTATAAAGAAATAATTCCAATTAATTTTGAAAAGAATGATAAGCTTTTTGAGGAACTATTAATCTCTCAAAAAGAGCTTGGGAATTCAAAGGATTTTTTGAGAAGTATAATGAGTTTAGAAAAGAGGAAAAAGAATTATTCAAAAAAATGAAAAATATGAGGAATGAAATATTAATCTTAGATGTTCCTTTAATAACTGAAATATAATAAGTACCAGAAAGACAGATTTCCAAACACTCAATTCACTAAAAAAATATGACTGCTAATTTAGATATTAAAACAGAATAAAAAGAAAAGAAAAGAAATAAAAAAATTTGCTACCTACACTAGTACGCTGATGGATGATTTCTTTTAGTAAGCATGTGTTAATATAGATCGATACACCATCCATTTTATGATAATTATTTATGAATTAAATTGATGCGCCACCCGACTAGTTTTCAAAAAATTCAATGAACATGAAAATTTTCACGCGATGAAATTGACCACACTGAATAAATTGCATCAGCATTGCATCATGCGACCAGCTGTTGATTGTCGAATGACTATGTGTTTTCTCATGCGCGCATTAAAATTGGTTTAACATGGCTACTACGGAGAACGTGAATTTTCTGTTATTGAATGAAATGAATTCTCTAATGAAAGTAATTAGGGACGCCTCTCAAAATGAGGTAGCATTAAATACTCTAAGAAATAGTATAATGAAAGGTAATATTAAAATTTCTTGTAAGAATTTAAAATTGTGTATTGGTGAATTATTAAATTTGAAATTTGATCGTTCTTGTTCACATCCTAAACTATACGGTGAGGAACTTAATAATTATTTGAAAAGTAAGTTGACAATTATTGAATGTAAGAGTGATTTTCCGACTTATTCTAATAGGAATTTTGATGAATTGATAAGTATTATTTCTAAAGGATAAAGGTAAGCTTGTATTAGAATTTAGTTGGAAAAAACTGTTCTCTAATTATTGTCGTATTGGATATGTCCTGGATACAATGCACGGTATGTCCCAAGAGAAAAAACAAAAAAAAGAAGTAAAAGAGTCTTCCAATGTATTTGTGAAGAATATTTCTTCGCGTTATGCATTGAAATTGAGAACAGTAGGTAAAATTTGGTTTCAGTATAAGAAATTAGAACATCTTTCAATCTCTTTCGATAAGTTCTATCGTCGGAAGGATGAAATTCAATTTCTTATGCGAAATCATCCTGGCATCGCATCATCTTGGCAAGATATTGATGATTTGGAACTAGAAGATATGGACTTGAAAGATTAAAATTTCAATCAAAAATTATTTTTCAGATAAAGTTTTTCTCAAAAATATTCAAATATAGTTTTCTTAAATTTTTTTCACTGTGGTTATGTTTAACCTTCTAATGTGAGCCTTGATGCCTCCCAACCATGGTCCCAACTCGCATATGAGAAACACAGAGGGGAAGGTATTGTATGAGAAATCGGCCCGATCGGACCGTTGACTGATGACTCGCCGTCAGCCTCTCGTCCTCATTAAATTTTTCAGATTTGTTTACTGTGCTACATGGAAGCGGTTCGATCCAAGGTTATTTTAGGGAAGGTTAGCCCACTCGCGATGCAACCCGCAATAATGACGTCACTGTAGTATTCTGAAAAAAGTCAAAAGAACAAAATTTATTCAACTTCAAATTTTCTTTCACATGTGGTATCTTTCAGAATTTTTCTACCAAATTTTGAAATTAAATTTTTTTTTACCTAGTTTTTGTCTGTAGACCCAGTGTTGCGCCTGATAGAGTGGGCTAACCTTCCCTAAAATGACATTTCGGCAGTAATTTTTCAGATTTTTGTTCACTGTACTACCACTACCAGACCTGAGATTACGTATAATTTTATGCCCTGGCCCTCATCTAGTCGTAACAAATATTTGGCTTGGCCCAGCCTGGCCCGAGCAAGGCGTCAAATTCTTTTACCCTGGCCCGGCCAGACCAGGCCAGGGCTCAATCTCAGGCCTGACTACTTCATGAAATCGGTCCGATTCGACCGTTTACTGATAACTTATGGTAGATGATTGAAAGATTGAATATATGTGACCTGGGCTACGGAAAGGAGACTAGTCCTTTTTACGGGATCAAGTTTGCTGATATCGGAGCGCAAAAAGGACTAGTCTCCTTTCCGTAGCCTAGGTCATATATTTTCTACTTTGTGTATTTATTTGAATGTGGAGTACGTGAGTCTACGATCACGAATAATTTGAAAAATATCGCACGCGTTGGAATTAGTGAGAAAATTCATCATTTTACAAAAGAAATGAACTTCCACACTTTTTCAAAGATAAGGAGAAATTACTCACTGTGCTTCACTACACTAGAGAAAACTAGAATTTTTGAAGTTCAATAACAAATTACAGGGTCCAGCACCACGGACTCTGATAAATTGAATAAAATGAGAGATCTGCGCTTCACTACGCTTCTTTAAAAAATTAAATGAAAAACAAGAGAAATTAGACTCTGCGCTTGAAAAAATGAGAAAAATTCAACGCTTCACTATATGCTAGAGATCCTGCGCTCCTTTTTCTGATTTTGAAATTGAATAAAAAATGAGAGAAATATTGATCCCTGTACTTCTTTTCAAGATTTTTAAAATTGAATGACAAATTAGAGAAATTAACCGCTGCACTTCTTTTTGTGGTTAAAATGGTGAAAAACTTGATTTTTTAGGATTATTGGAAGTGTTGAAAAAACGATGAAAAACTTGGTTGCGCTGTATAAAAAAGGTGAGTGCGCCAGAAAAAACATATGCGTAGAAGTTATAAAAATGTTACATAGAACAACGAAATAAACTACAAAATATTCAATTTTTATTTTTAAAAGTTCGGTTAAACAATGGTTTAAAATCACTTGAAATATTGGTTAAAAAGCTGTTGCGCTTAAGGTGCGCCAGGAAACCTCGGTATTCTCAAATCCTTGTACCCTTGCATTGGTACTCTTACAGCTCTTAGTACCTACCTTGCTTTTTTTATATGCTACCTCAAAACTTGATGAAATCCTTACAAATTTTTGAATCTACCAAAAATATACATCTATCAAAAACTTCAAAAATCACTTAAAAACTTACCAAAATCTCCACAATTTCAAAAACACTCTTGAAAATTACATCCATCAAAAACTTTGAAAATCACTTGAAGATGAGAAAAATGGATCCCTATAAACTACTTTTTGAGATTTTTAAAATTGAATGAAAAATTAGAAAAATCAACCCCTAAAATTAAATTTTTAGGATCATTGGAAGTGTCGAAAAACGATGAAAAACTTGGTTGCGCTGTAGGAAAAAGTTGAGGGCGCTAGAACGTACATAACGTATCTACTAGAATTAATTCCAGAAAACGGGTCATAATGATTAATTGAAGAAACAACAATATTGCGCGTAAGTACCTAGGTATTTGAAACGCGATGACAAAGTATAGACTAGCTATTCATCAGAGGAAGTTCACAAAATTGTGGAAAACTTATGAAAAATTTGTGGGTCTGCCAGACATCAACTCTTTAACTCGATGCAAATCCACTCCCACATCAATTGATTACAGCACTTGTTCGTTTTGATGGATCGATACATTACGCCGAGTACAAAGTACGGTAGTAGAAGATGCACACCTCGTAAGAAAATATGGTACAGCGTACCACGCGATTGCATAAATCGCATGGCAGATTGTTTCAATACTCGTTTTTTCTTTTCTTTTTTATTATTATTAATACGCTGCGTGTTCGTTAGCGGGAGTCCGTAATCAAGATACATCAACGTGCCCACAGCGCACCGCTACGACAACGAATTAATGGCTATAAATTCTCTTCTGATCTAAGTGGTTTCCGTATTTCGTTTCCGCGAGACAAAAGAAAAAGAATCCAACGCTGGAAATGATGCATCAGCTTGCCGCAGTTGATCATCGATGATGGCGCAATTTTCACTCAACTAGACAAGAATAGATTGCACTAATGTTCGACCCAAAACTAGCTATATCGTTCCATTAATTGGACTAATTAATTGCGACGAGTTTTGAAAATTCGTTGATTGCAATTCCGTCAAGAAGTTGTTTTCTTTTTCTTCTTATATGTATGCATAATATTACTTAGGCTACAGATTATAAAAAGTTGGAAGACCGCAGAGCAGCGGGCTGCTGGATGTTTTGGTAACTTGAGAGCATAATAATAATAATAATAATCGCAGAAAAAGTCAGAGTACACTGTGAAGATAACCAAATAATAGCAGAGGAACAAAAGGAGTGTAGAAAGAGGGCACAAGGATGTAAAGAGCAGATAGTAATCGATCAATTGGTTATGGAGCAGGCCAGTACCAAGAAGAGAAATTTGACAACGGCGTTTATAGATTACCAAAAAGCCTACGACTCCGTCCCACACGACTGGCTCCAGAGAGTACTTGAAATATACCGGATACACCCGCAGATCAGAAAATGCCTAGGAAAACTGATGACACAATGGAGAACAGAGATACAAGTGAGAAAAAAAGTTGGAACTATCAAAACGAAAGAAATATCAATACGCCGAGGAATCTTCCAGGGGGACACATTCAGCCCCCTTTGGTTTTGCTTGGCCATGAATCCGCTATCCGCAATATTGAAGGCAAATACAAAACTGGGATTCAGTATCAATAAAGACACCACTATAACACATCTTCTATATATGGACGACCTCAAACTATATGGAAGGACAGAGGAGAAACTAAACAAGCTCCTGAAAATGACAAAAGACTTCTCAGACAACATACAGATGAACTTTGGAATAGAAAAATGCTGTATCCAGAACATAAGCAGAGGTAAATTAAAGGAATTGAGCCAAAACAATGAAATGAACATACCAATTATGAGCCCTGAAGATGTATACAAATATCTAGGATACAAGCAAAATAAAAGAATCGAGCAGAAAAAGATAAAGAAAGAATTAAAAGGGAAGTTCATGGTCAGAATAAACAAAATAGCCAAGACAAAGCTTAATAGTAAAAACTTGGTAAAAGCTATCAACACCTACGCGGTCCCGATCCTGACCTACTCCTTTGGCATACTCAAATGGTCCAGAACAGAGCTAGAAGATATAGAAAGACAAATTCGAGTCATACTAACACAGAACCAGAAACTACATCCCAAAGCAGCAATAGAAAGATAGAACCTGCCAAGAACAGAAGGAGGCAGAGGAATAATAGATCTACTTAACCTATATGCAAAACAGATCTATGGACTGAAACGATACTTCCATAAGAAGAGTGAAGAGTCAACACTGCACGAAGCAGTAGTGGAGGCGGATAGGGGATGCACAACTCTAAATCTTAAAGAAAAGCTCCCAGAAGTTACACCAAAATGGAACCAGATGGCCATGGCAGGAAAAATACAATCGTGGAAGCAGAAGAGCCTGCATGGAAGGTACCCGGCAGAATTAGAGACTCAGGGAATAAACAAGGCAGCGTCGTTACTATGGCTCAAAAAGGGAAGGCTGTTCCCGGAAACGGAAGCGTTTATCATGGCTATACAAGATCAAGTCATCAGCACCAACAATTACCGGAAATACATAATCAAAGAGGACATCAATGACGACTGTAGAATATGCGGGAAAAAAGCGGAAACGATACAGCATATTATTGCAGGATGTGAGAGACTGGCACAGAATGAATACACAGAGAGGCATAACAATGTGGCTAAAACACTCCATAGAGAACTGATGATGAAGTATAGAATCAAGGAAACAGTTGAGCCGTACTATCAATACAGCCCAGAGAAGATAAGCGAGAATGAAGAAGCAAAGATATACTGGGACAGAACCATAATGACGGACAAAACAGCGACAGCGAATAGACCGGATATTACAGTATACGAAAAAAGAACGAAAAAGATATACCTCGTAGACATAGCCGTGCCCAACACAGTGAATATAGAAAGAACAATAAAAACAAAAGAAGAAAAATACGCGTCACTCGCAGAAGAAATGAGGAGAGGAAGGCAGGTCAGTTCGGTGACAATAGTCCCAGTGGTAATTTCGGCGACTGGAGTGGTACCGCAGCGAACCATAACAAGCCTGGACATCTTACTAAAAAAGAACAAGTATGTGATGGAAGCGATGCAGAAGGCCGCACTTCTATCAACGGCGAGAACTGTGCGCAAGGTCCTGTCCGGAAACGTGTGCACATAGTCTATAACCTTAGTCACTAGACTTGTTACAGACTAATATACCAACCAGTATACCTACTTCTAAGATGTACTAAGCCTAGTTGTGGAACCCTAAATAATAATAATAATAGGTAATAATAATAATTCAATTCAATTCAACAGCGCCTTTATTTTCAATTTAATGTAACATCATTATAGCCCAACTTTTAGTGAGTGCCAGTGCCCCTTGTGGGGCGAGCGGCAGGCGCGATTATTATTATATATAACTTCAGAATTAGAAAAATGAGAAAAATATGAAAAAAAGAAAATGAAAAATGGAAAATGGGGGGGGGGAACAAAAATAAACAAAAAATTATCATCAACAACAATATAAATAATATGCAATAACAAGATGGAATAACGAAATATGATATAAAGAAACATACAACAAACACAACTATTTACCAACAACTGTTCACCAACAACAAAAACAACAACAAAAATGGCAGCAACAACAACAGCAATATAAATAACAATAAACACTAACAAATGTAAACAGTGATAACGGAAAGACAAAGAAACCAACAGTCATTACAGAAACATTCACAAAATCACCAAGACAATTTTGACAAATTCACAACAAACATGCACTTAGTACGGCAATCCAACCATCAGGAGTCTCGTGACTATTTTCTACTCAATTGTTTTTTGCCCCAATCTGTCTTTTATAGGCCGACAGCCTCACCTCGTCCCTGGTCCCTGCTGGTAAGTTATTGTACAATATTGCTCCTTGATACCTTCCCTGCATTCTAGAGTGCTCTTTTTTCCACACTGGAATAGTAGCAACTTTTGAGACCGTTAGTCTAGTTTGCGTATGTTTGCTATAATGGAGTTCAAATAGGTCTTGATTTTTGAATAAGAAAGTCAGTAATTTATTTCGGTGGGCCTCCTCAAACATCTTTACATTCATTTCATCATACACAGTTAATATAACGATATTTTAAAACTCACAAAAAGATCGAAATAACTTACATCACTTCCTTCGCAATCCATTTTGTTGGCGACTATAATTTGAGGTCTTTGACTGAGATGACTACTAAAGCATAGAACTTCATTTCGTTTTCCGATGTTCTGGGAGGTAAAGAAAGAATACTTCTACAGACTTTATTTTGTAATACTTTTATTGGTTTTACATGTTTTGACGCCCCCCAATGCATAATACCGTAACTAAAAACTGACTCGTATAGGGGGTGGTATAATTTTTTTAGATGCCTTACATTGAAATAATTTTTCAAATGGTGGAATAAGAAATTTAATTTCCTAAGTTTAGCCTGAAGTTCCATAGAGTGTTTCTTCCACGTCATTTTTTCATCAAAAGTTAATCCTAAATATTTTTGTTTCCTCACCATATTCAAGGTCTCATCTCCGATTTTCAATTTTATATCATTGTTCCACTTAGTACGCATGTATGAATAAATTATATTACAGCTTTTATTTATATTTAAATGAAGGTAATTTCTTTGAAACCATGCAGTCAAAATTTTTTCATCGTGTGTGAAATCCTCATTGACTTGCATTGCTGTCTTTGCACTGTAGAGCAGGGAGGTATCATCAGCATATCCAGTTATTTTACCTATGAGGGCTAGTTCAAACAAATCGTTCATATAGATTATAAATAATAGGGGTCCAAGGACACTGCCTTGCGGAACACCATGTTTTATTGGCAGATCTGTACTCAAGACCCCATTAATTTTAACGCATTGCTTTCTATTTGTCAGATATGACGATAACCAGCTGAGCAAAGGCCCTTGAAATCCCAAATTTTCTAATTTTCTTACCATGAGTTTATGATTGACTGTGTCAAAGGCCTTTGCCAAGTCTATGTATACCCCCACTGCAGCGTTGTTCTTTTCTATATATTATACAATATTTGTTATGTGGACAAGCAAAGCCATGTCTGTTGACTTATATTTAGTAAAACCAAATTGCTGTTCAGCCAGGAAGTTTATGTGGTCTAAAAAGTTCAAAATTTTTTCTTTTACACATTTTTCAAATACTTTTACCAGTCAAGGTAGGAGTGCTATCGGCCTATAATTTGTCATTTGTGTTGAGTCGCCTCCCTTTGCTATAGGTGCTATAATCGCCCTTTTCATCATATTTGGAAATACACCTTGTTTTAACGATTTATTGAAAAGGGGGAGTAGTGTTCTTGAAAAAAATTTTGGCAAGGCTTTGACAGTACGGGACGAAACTCCATCAACACCAATACTAGGTTTATTTTTCAGGGACAGTATAGCTCTCTCGATGTCACCTTCAGTCAGGTCAAGTTCTTTCAAAGTTGGAATATACCCCAACCCCTCCTCAGCTTTGTCTCCCTGGGTTGATCTCTGTTTGTACTCATCATTGATAAGAACATTTGTTTCCAATCCTGCTTTTTTTATCAGATTATCCGTTACATTGTTAAAAAATCTATTAAATTCTTCTGCCATTCTATTGGGATTTTCTTCTGTTATAGTTTCCCCCCGAAATATTGATTACTTTACTTTCTTCTTTTGTTTTTTTTTCCCTCGCTTCATTTATTATTTCCCAATACTTTTTCGCATCCGAGTAATTATCATCAAGTATTTTACTATAATATTTCACTTTCTCAACTCGTATCTTTTTTTTCACCCTTGCAGAAATCAGCTTGAACTCTTCCCTGAGCCGACTATCGTCATTATGATGACGATGTCTTAAATACGCCTGCAATTTTTCACTTATCAGTGAAAGCAGCTCTGTAGTCATCCAGGGTTGCCTTTTTTTCTTACCTTGCAGTTGTACTGAACTGCTTACAGTTTTGATTTTTGTTGCACGCTTTCGGCATGCCTGAATGGTTCTAATCAACTTATCAAAATCTTTATCTACCGTTATTTTTGAGTTTACATCAATTTTATTCACCCATTCCCAATTTGCCTCCCGTATATATTTTTGGAACCGTTCTTCATTAGTGATTTCAATTTTCCTGCATTCTACAATTTGGTGAGTACCCTGCAATAAAATATTAATTTCTATTGTTGCATGATCGTTTATCTGGGTGTCTAACAATTTGCAGGTAATATTTTGGTGATTAGCAAAGACATGATCAAGACAACTATTTCCTCTGGTTGGGCAGTTTTGAAATGAAAGACAACCCTGTGACATCAACATATTGAGGTATTCCAAAGACTCTTTCTCACCTAAAAGATCAATATTTAGATCTCCAAAAAGTAGTATATTATTTCCTTCTTCCTTCAATAATTCCTGCTCAAGACTTTCAACAAAGTGTTGTCTAGAAGAACAACAATCTCTGTATAAGAGATACATTATTTGTTCATTATTTTTCACAACGTTCCTTTGATTCTGAAATTGTACCTTCAATTTGAGCCCATTAGCTCCTTGTATACTTACTGGTTCATTTTCTTTTATTTGTAAGTATTCTCTCACATAGTAGACCACCCCTCCTGACCTTCTACCATCATCTCTATGTGCTATGAGCAGTGTATTTTCTTATAGGAAATAATTTTAAATTTTCAGGCTTCACCCAAGTTTCCGAGTGAGCTATAATGTGATAGTCCTGTCCCTGTTCAGACCTAGATTGAAGAAGCAGAAGCAGTTCGTTGTAGTGTGCAGCGAGACTCTTTAACATTTTCAAATGAACATAAATGACTTAATTTTAGCGTTCTACTCTCTGTTGCCAACCATTCATAATTACAATGTAAACTTTTCTTCACCAGAAAGGTATTATGAGAATAAATTATAAATACTAGTAACTTCTTGTGCAAGAAATCTGATTGATACTGTGTAAAGTAGTGACCAATAAAGTTGTCCCCCCCCCTCCCCCCACAGGAACATATTTAAAGAAAAATAGTTTGAATTTAGAAAAAAGATTATGAAAAATAAAAGGAGATTGTTAATTTTATTCATATGACCGCAAAGATTCTCCTTACCTCATAAATTCTGAGCCATACCATATTGAGCAAGTATTTGCATAATTTCTTGCTTTGATGTAATCTTCTTCCGGCGTTGATTTTCTTGCTGAACAAATACCACACAATCTCGAGTTTCAACTCGGGAATTTTTTTTCTCTACGCCTCCTTGCCAAGCGAAAAAGTTCTGCCGTTCTTGCTGTTAAATGCTCGTTCACATTATATTGGTATCTCTTCATTACCTCCAAACGCGTCCTGCTTTGGTTTCATTTTCTTTAATTTCTATAAGTAAATCCGTCTTCTTCATACGTCTACAGAACTTGATTAGAAAGGATCTTGGAGCATCTTTATTCTTACTGTTTTTATTCGGCAATTGTTGACATGCATCCACATCAAGCTCGTTCAAATTTAAATTCAGAGCCTTTGCAATCCGGTTGACTGTTTCTACGGGTTTCTCGCCCTCAACTTCCGGTACATTCGAGAAGAGCAGATTGTTTCTCATACTGTGTTGTTTTTGCTCATCAGTATCATTACAAATCTCAACAACGTCCATTCTAATCGCTTTTGTTTCAGCTTCAATGTTTTCAATCTTTCATTAAGCTCCTCTTTAATAAATTCTCTCTGCTCTTCAAAATGTAGCGAGATTTTTTTCTCAAAAAGGTTGGCAATTTTTGCCATGAACCTGTCTTTGTTGAAACCTACTCCATTAGCTGGTCCATTAGCTGGTGGATCCATGTCCAATTTCTTCCTTTTTGTTCCTAGAGAACGTTCTTTGAGACTGTTACTTCGGGTTGACTTGGAGCCTGATAACACACGGCAGCTCTGAGCACATCCATGTTTCCTTATTTGCCCTAGATTTTGAGTTCCATGTGCTTAGTTGGAGGCCCGAACATTCCGCATTAAGGTGTAGCTTATGTTGGCAATTTGAGCAGGTAGCATGCTGTTTTGTGGGCGATAAGTTGTTACCATGCGCATCACAGTTCAACATACTTAGTTACCCACTTTTTCTCTTCTTTTTGGTATGTTGATTGTCTTATCAGTAGACAGCTATACAGAAACTGCTGAGCACTGACAAAAAACTAGAGAGAACTTTGCAAATATGTAACCAAATTTGACCATTGAAGATGTTATGAACGCATAAAGCTTAGCTTTGTACATTAAAATGAAATTTCAATTCAATCACCACAAAAATCAAAAGTTATTTGGTAATACTGACAGGAGAACGTGTTCAGCTGATAATAATAATAATAATAATAATAATAATAATTCCTCGTATCATCTTTTCGGATTCGCTTGTGTGTTGTATGTGCAGCACCACCCGTCATCCATGATGGAGTAGGTGCGGGTTGCGTATGCACTTAATATTGTTTCCTCCAACACCAGAATCGACCCTTTCGGGTATAACTTCAGTGAAGGAGGAATCTCCTATGCGAACCCCCTCTTCTACTCAGCAACTGCCAAGTTGCTTTGGCAGCCCCCCTGGCACGCACAAAAACATAAGAACACACACAACAACAACACCACAATACACAGTATAGTAGGTCACTGTTGACGTTTCTTCATCTTCTTCTCTCTTCAGGGAAGATCTTGGTCCCCTTCCTCTCGCAGATCTGGATGTTGATGGTACACAGGTGTTGAGTAGGCCATAGCGTGGTTCTGCATTTGCCTATTCCATTCCTGGTCCATATTCCTCTTCATGATGGTGGCCGCAAATGCAGACACCTGGTTCCATGCTTCTTTGGAACCTAGCTTGGTGGGTACCAGGCTACTCCGGTCAAGGGCTTCATCTACCCTGATCTCTTGCAGAGACCAACTAAGCTCGTCCCGCTCACGCCTCCACGCCTCACACTCAAATAAGGTGTGTTGTGGTCCATCATCCCGCCCTTGGTTACAGTGCAAACACGTTGCCTGCTCAAGTTTCCTTAACTTCTGGTGAAGGTACTTGTTGAAGCAGCCATGGCCGCTTAACACCTGCGTTAGGTGAAAGTTCAGCTGACCATGGTGTCGGTTCATCCACTCATCAAGGTCGCGTATTAGCACACGGATTGTCCATGTACCCAGCTCACTCTGGGCAATTCTTGCTTTCCACTTTACAAGCAAGGAGCGCCTGGCTTCCTGCTTGACCCATAAAGCTTCTTGGTTGGTCATCGTTCTCTTCTTTGCTTCGAACACCACCGCTCTCTCCTCAGCAAGGAGCTCGATTGGTGGTGAACGTGCTAATACACAAAGAGCCTCCGTTGAGACAGTGCGATTGGCACTAACACACCTTAGCGCAGCTCTTTGTTGGATCTTTACCATCTCTCTCCTTTGGTATGGTATCTTCATGAAGTCGGCCCATACTGGCGCACCATATAGGAGGATCGACAAGGCGGTGCTCATCATGATCCTTCTCCTTGCTTCTCTCGGTCCTCCTAGGTTCCTCATCAGGCGGCTTAGGTATCCAACTACCCGGCCCGCTTTCTCCGCTGCCATCAGGAAATGGTGCCTGAAGCTCAGCATTGAGTCAAACCAGATGCCCAGGTATTTCATTTGCTTCTTGATTTCAATTTCCACACCTTGCAGGTGAAAGGTGGATGGCTTGAACTTCCGACGGGTCGTGAATAAAATGGCCTCCGTCTTACTTGTAGCAAGTTCAAGTCCAGCCGACTCAATCCAACGCGTTATTTTTTCTAGGGCCCGGTTTACCCTGCTCTCCACCGCTACAGTTGTTTCGGCGGTGCATACCACCAGGGTGTCATCCGCATAGCAGATAAGCTTAACCCCCGGTGGCAGCTTCACCTTAAAGATTTCGTTAAATGCGACGCACCACAAAAGCGGTCTAAGGACCGACCCCTGCGGCACCCAACAGGTAACAGGGCGCTTTACTGTATCAGCAGACATCTCTGCTTGGATTTCACGGCAGCTAAGATAGCTGCTGATCATCCTGAGCAGGTATGCCGGCACTCCTGCGTTCACACGCACCTCGAGGTGGCAGAAGAGGACCAACAGCCTTTTAATGGCAGGGACGCTTAAGTTCCTGCAGGCCAACCTTCAGCACTGCAAACTGTCTCAGGATCTTCTCTTGCAGTTTGTAGCTGAGAAGGGAACGCACATTGTGATTGCCAGCAAGTATTAGAATGTTGCAAAAAGAGAAGGATGGTACACAGACCATACTGGCTTAGCGGCCATTGGTGTTTGCCCAGAGTGTCCAATTGCTCCGAGAAGTACCAGAGGAAATAATAATTGAGTACAAGCGTATCAAGGTAGAATTTGCTGGAATGGCACCAGAACAGAGAACATAATTTCCAGCAATGCAAACAATTAAACAACACTAAAATTGAAAAGAGCAATACAATCCATTGACACGATTTTATGAAATATTAGACATAGTATACTGTACAGCAGTACCAGCAATAAAGAATATTTTGTGGGATAGACATCAAACCCAAAAAACAAGGCTTCCTTAACAAAGTTGAACAAGGAACAGAGGGAACCTGTTCTATGAGTCGAATTTATTTTGATATTGAGAATTCGAGCAAGCCTAGACCTAGGTAGTATAAAGCGAGTCTGAAGGAAGCTAATACCTACTGTAAACCTAGTATGAAATGGGAAGCCATCAGTGAACTGGACCTATTTTAGGAGAGGACTTGGAAAAATTTCTGCTCTCGAGCTTATCATTTATGGCTCGAGAGTCGAAATTTGTCCAAGTTTTTTATCGGACGGCGCACGGCAAATTTCTCAAAAATAAAAACAAAAAAAGCATAGAACAGGTTCCCTGTTAAAATGAACAACATAAAGGGAAATTGGCAAATAGATGTGAACCACGTGAACATAGAGTTTTGGAAAAATTCAGTGAACTAAGAATAGATGTAAATAGATTAACACTGTACCAGAATGGAAATAACTTGCAGAAATTGAAGGCAGCTATACCAAAACTAAAGGGAAAATATGCCATACACAGCAAGCATGAAGCAGAAAACCATAATGCAGACGAAATCATGGAAATGGCTAAATACAAGTTAGAGGTTCAGACTGATAAGCTGGAAAACACCAGGGCCAGAAAAAATCCAGAATCTTTGGTACAAACACCTAACAGCAGTCCATACCAGTATCTGCCAAAATTTTAATGAAATTATAAGGGGATAGATCTCAGTACCAGAATTTATAACAAAAGCATACACGTACCTCAAGCCAAAGACCAGAGATACAACCAATCCAGCAAAACATATGACAGTCACTTGCCTAAAAACCATTTATAAAATATTAACAAACTGCATAGCAGAAAAAGTCCGTTTGCATATTGAATTGGATGAGATATTAGCAGAAGAACAGAAAGGCTGTAAGAAGGGCTTAAGAGGATGCTAAAAACAATTATTAATAATTAATCAAACAATAATGGAGCAGATGTAGAAGGAAAAATGAGATGTTACTATCGCATTCAACAATTATCATAAGGCCTATGATTTAGTGCCACATTTGTGGCTCAAAGAAATCCTAAAAATATAAAAAGTCCACCCAGTCTTAATAGCATTCTTGGGCAAATGAATGAAACAATGGTGAGCCAAATTACAGAACATGAACAATAAAAACCAGAGAAATAAAATTTAAATGAGGTATTTTCCAGGGTGATACATTCAGCCCAATTCCTAGCAATGAATTCACTGGAAGAATGGTCGCACTGGGAGCTACCTAAAGAACCTCTTAAAAACAACAGAGGACTTCTCGGGAGATTTTTTTTTTTTTGTCAATATTTCTTACAAGTACTGTCTTACATTAAAATTCACTCGTACATTTAAATCTGATTATTCAAACTGGCGACCACAAGAATAGTTTGGAGGATTCTGGGAGAAGCGTACGTTCACCCGCCATAGTGTAAAATACCGTCCAACCAGGTGTGCGATGAGACAGGAATCTAAACACGCCTCTGCTGCTTGGTGCAATAAGCTTTTGCAGTAGAGATGTGTACCCCGTCGTTTGTGACTGAGAAACCCGGATAGTAATAAATAATATTCATAATTTTTATCGGCAATGCACCGCTTTGGCATTAAGGCTGGGCTGTTGGTCGAGTCACAACGATATTGTACCTACAAGACGATGCACGTGATCGCGCATATATTTTACTGTATCCCCTTCGCAAAAAAGCCCTAATGAGTACCTTTAAAAAAATATAAAATAAAATAAAATGTAGGGTTCAAGCCAAGTACGTACACACTGCGCTAAGCAATATGTCAGTGACCAACTATGACGCGACGCGACGCCGGCGCGAAAATGCTTCGCAGTTGGGTTCAAGACCTGTAGGTGTAATACTTCTAACTGTACCTATCTCACCTGTAACCTGTGGGTTCGCTTCACAGCTCCGTACCAACCGGTTAACGGGAGCGATCGTAGTTCCCGCGCGCTACATTCACAAGACGATGAGTAAATCACGAACATCAAAATTACGATGTGACACTAAAATTAACTGCATAGAATACCTTTACATTTTGTACGATAAACGCGGAACTATTAATGTACTTTCTATGCGAGCTTACTTTATTGCGGTTTAAATTTACAGTACGTCCGAGTATGCAGCGTATGTATGAATACGCGCACATCCAGGTACTAGGTTTACAAAACCGTATCAGGCAGGCTACCTACTAATTACTTGTCGCTTACATAATCTCAAACTCGACTGAAAATACCCTTGTGGCGTTAGGGCTCTATAATAGTGGCGTGACGCGACGGATCGAAAAGATTCACTCAGTCGCGAGCATTTCGTTCTACTTTTTTTTTGTCATCTTTTGCAAATTTGTTTTACGTTTCATTCTGAGCTTTTCAGGTACAGCTGGATTAGGTACATATATTAAGAAACTGATTCGATTTAAAGATACAAGAGGTAGGGTAATTACTAATTAGGTACTTCGCGCGTAAGAATATAAGACCATCAAAATTAGGTTTCGAAGAATGGCGTATCCTTTCGGGCGCATCTCACCGCCTTATTCGTAAAATTAAAAGAAGAAAAAATAGTAATACACTAATAAAAAGAAGAAAAAAAAAACATAATTATGTGCGCAGCGATCAAAACACATTACGGCAAAGATAAACAATCTTCGTCTTTCGACGGGCGAGTTAGCGAGCGATTGCGCTTTAAACGTATCGTCATGATGTACGATTTGGGAAATTTATTTTATAGTACGAGTAGGTAAACCTTTTTTTTTTTTTGTTACATCAAATAGACTTACAACTTTCTTTTATTACCGTACTCCTACTGCCGGGTCAGCAGTTCAGCACATTTTCATTTTGTTGATGCAGTTTAAGTGCGATGACACAATCGACTGATAGTGTGATAAAACGAATCAAGATCCCATCTCGTCATTCTTTAATCGTAAACCATGTAACTTAGTTGAATTCTTAAAATTCTATTCGGTAAACCATTACTACTTATTCAATGGAAATAATCTTGTAAGTAGGCCTTCCTCTAATAATAATACATAATAGTATACCGGAATGACGCATCAAATCAATATTTCGCTCAACAAGTAACCCATTCGTAATCACTTTTCGCATTTCTTCCCTTCAGTCTTCTTCTTCTTCAGTCAACGTTTCTCATCACAATTTGTCTAGACTAAAAAAGCAAGGAAATAAAACGACTGTTTCAAGCCGGGAACGCTCGAAATGTTTTCTAAAGCCTCTTCTGGTGATATTTATCGGTATGAGAAAGATTTCTATGGAGGAATCGCAAGAAGAAGATAATATATATTGTGATGTAGCAGCGTATAGTAGAAGAATACGAGTATAAACACGTGAAACCTGGACACTGAATATTATGGAAATTGTTGGCACGGCTCTACCAAGGCAGACAAGAATGAGACAGGAGTTCGTACTTCATCCAAATGTCGTAATTAAATCTAAACTCCAAATTAATCACGACCGTCATCGGGATGTATCCGACCCTTACCTCACTTCCTCTCCACCTTAGAGGACCGACCTAGACTAGCTCAAATCGAGGCACCAAGAGCATGAATACATCCTTCTGAGGGCGTGAGCAACTGAAGATAGACCACGATCAGTTTTCGGCTCACTTTTTGGGGTCACATAGGCTATACGAAATATCTTGATAATTGAGGCTAGTGTTGTCGCCAGATACGGTTCCTACTTACCCGTCAAACAGAAGAAAGTAGTTTGTCGTAGCAATTCATAAATTTTTAGTTGCTAAGAGTCTACTATTCATCGAAACGAGAATTAAGATCAAATCAACATAATCCCCGCTCGTTCAGTGGAGTACGTCAACGAGCATTCTAATAAACCTAAAACTAACCAGGACCGTACAAGCCGGTCATTTGAGCCTAGAGGGGAAAGGGACTACGGGTAACCTAAAGTAAAATTTGGAGTAAGATAGGACCGAAAGACTTATTCGCTGATAACTCGCAGATCGCAGATATTTTCCTAGGTATAATCACTTCGTCGTCTAATTCGTTGGGGATTCACGAGTTCTTTGAAAAGTAAATCTAATCGCCGCTCATCGGCACACGGGGAAAATATTCGGACTCATCGAAAAACAGGTAAAAGTCGCATTATATTCTAATAATAATATTCAACACCGGCAATGATTAGCACAAGTACATACAATACCCCAATTGGGTACATGGCCAGCAAAGGGAATATCCGTCGAATCTATCATTAAAAATATAATGTAAGATAGCAAACTTGAATTTGTCGATATTTCAGCTACCTTCGAATTCCAGTAACTTCGGTCTGGTTTTTCCTCGATGTCGATATTGATGATAGAGCGTTAGGTATTCGATAAATATCCTCAAAACTTGAGCGTGATCAAACTATACGAACACCACATATAGCCGGAATAAAATTTGTCCTGAGGTCCAGCGCACGAACTCTTTCGCTCAGTCTGGTATTATAAATAACATACGAGTCAATACACCCGATATGCACACATGGTGCAACACCAATTAAATTTTTCGATCTCGAATCGGAAACGTAAACAACACGTTGGTAGAAAAATCCGATCTTCGGCTGTCAAAAATAATTCATTAATTATAACGTATCATCGTATTGAATGAATACGTTTTCGCTATAATTATTCTTATCCTTTCTTTTTTATAAGAACTCCTATCGTACCATCTGAGAAAAGAGAAATATTCAAGAATATTTCTTGTTTTAGGTACTACAACCACGGCTCATCGACTTGGAGAGAAGCACGTTTTCGAGATCGCGTGTGAATACGAGTCTAGAATTTTCTCGTGGAAAGACATGTCTTTCCCCGACAAAATTCAGATCATAACTCCTCGCCGATGACCAAGAAAGTCTTCGGTGAAGCACAAAATTTACTCGAGATTGCGGCAGAACAGAGATAGTGGAAGAAGTAGGAAGGCAAGGGTAGAAGTCAGATAAGGATACACGGAAGGTAAGGAACACTATAAGATAGGTGTGCGCAAGTGATAAGAATAGGATCGTCACTACATCGATAAAGTCGAAGGAGGAGCAATCTAAGTAGTATCCTAAGAGAATTTGAAGCATCAAGCATGGAATACAAGAATTTAAACTACAAAAAATGAAGGAAATTCGCTAATTTCTTGTTTTCATCGATATAATCTTTCTAATTAACCAAAATTCAATGTTTGACATTTAAATTTTTCTCACACGGCCCTCCTGAAATCTTCTACAGCCTGTTCCACGAGAGCTTGGTATTATAAACGATAGGCAACCCACGTCACTCACGCTTATTTTACGTTACGGAATGCGAATGGAATGCGGGTTCCCCGTGATTTATAATACCAAACTCTCGTGGAACAGTCTGTAAAACTGCTCCTCCTTCGACTTTATCAACATGGCGATGATCCCTTTCTTATCACTTGCGCATACCTATATCTTATATTCGGACCGAGCATATTGTAGGATCGTTAGCGTCGCCCATGTAAAATACTCAGAAAGTACTGATAAGCAAACGGCGATCATGACTTGAAACTAGAGGTGATTTTTTAGTTTTTCTCAAATTTCTCGAAACATAATCACTGAATTTAGGCGTGTACTTGTAAGGAACAAAATTGGAGAGCGGAAAATTTTCTTTCAGATGAAAATATTTTTGAGAGATTTAAAAAAATTCAAAAATTTTGCGCGATGCTAGCGCTGTCCGGTCCGAATAGTTCCTTACGGAAGGGGAAGCTAAGGAAAGCGTTCGCTACACAGCGGTAGAGTAACACAATATAGGCATACAGAAAAGAATATTTAATTCTTCGCTACCACATCAATACTCTCGCATTGCGAGCCTCTCGACGAATTCAATCTAACCAAAAGTTCGCGCTTCGCCCCCGTCGCTACATTTCAATGTACTGTAGCATAACTGTCAAAGAGTGTATAGGGTCTCTAGACATGGCCGCCTCCACGGTTTGCTGAGTTGTTCCTGACTCACGGTGACTTGCCATATTTGTGGGTACATACTTGTACAACTCGCACCACAGAGTGTTCGATACATCTCTAAAGCCTGGTGACGCTCGCTCTGTAGATTCCTGCTTGTATATAAGCCTGGGTTGACCTACTTCCGGTTCCCACCGGAAACTACCCGACAGTATCAGAGCACTTTGGTGAGATCTATTTATATCAAAACAACTATTTCGTAAGTTTAGCTTACAAAATAAAACACGCTCCAAATCATACCAAAAGACAAGGAGAAACGTTTTAACACTAGCACTCCGCTTTTAAAAAAGGTTTAAATTTTCTCTTCTATAGGGCTTTTCCATGTCGCACATTGCATACGTATTCTCCTACCTGTTATCAAAATGCTAGTATTTCTGAGTTCTGACATTGCTCATAATATGGCAAACTACTCCACAATGAAAATGAATATGCAATCCACAGCAACACCCATTAGAGCAATGATAGAAATACTACCAACTCGATAACACATAGGAGAATAGGTATGCAATGTGCCGACATGTAAAAGTTCTATTGAAATGTTGTTAAGGAAAACCTCAAAATTTACATCGCTGCTGATTCACGTGCGATGAGGTCAAGAGGCAACACCCACAAAGATAAGAATACAAGAGATGAAGACCCAACTCGAAGTAGGTGGAAAAATGATGAAATACCTTTAATCCACTGAAAACAAGCATGATTAACGCAACCAACTGTGAGATGTTTCGCCGGCAACTATCATGGGCAAATGGTTATTCTCTAATAGCGACAAAATGTCAACTCCAAACATATTAGAGGGTTTAAATAAAAGTTGTATAATTTGTTGTACGCAGTTTCAAAGTTTTTTAAATTTTCTCATAAACCTTGCTGTGGCGGGACCTCAACCGGTAGCCACCATTTTTCTTAGGATGTTGTTGAGACATGCGTTGTGAAGTCGAACAACATAACTGAACTATAAAGCCATTCTTATTTAAAATATTTGTTATAGGCACCAAGCTCACCCTTCATGTGTACGTGGGCGTTGTACCGAACGACCCAGAGTCATTTTAAGCTCCCCTGTACGAACAGGGTATGCTGGGACGGCTCTTACCCCAGATGAGTAGGTATACCAGGTCTTTGACCCAATATACCCACCAGTCCCTCTTTACTCGGAAATCAGTATCATTCATCATCCATCATTCATCATTCATTCATTCATAATAATAAAACACAAGCAACCTATGAAAACCGTGGACAACGCTAGGAATAGTTTGTCAAATAGTTTATCGAACGTCTGTCGGCATCGGGATTGTTTGTTAACGTTCGCGTTCAGATGGGTATAACGAGCAATGAGTGATGGATGGACGGATGGAGGGGAAGACTCATCACCTGATCGCACTCGAACTAAGAGCCGTACCTGCAGGACGTATCATCCTTGGCGCTTTCTTTGTAAACCAATATTTTTGTAGTATTAATCTAGACCCCGAAGATGAAGTATGTACATGGAAACGTCGGTCGCCTCGTAAAATAATGAATAAAAGTTTTGACGGAAGTGGCGTGAAGTTTTTTATTTAAAAAATATTTTTGCTGTTCTTTCTGAGGTCGAGAGTTCGAGACACAAAGATATAAGACACAATACAAAAATATGAGCATCGCAACATCGCAGACTGTCGTTTCAATTTTTTGAGATAACAAACACTAGTAGATGTTATTGTGAATCATATTATTTCCGGTATAAAATTAATATTTTCATCGATGTTCATTTATTGTAATCTACGTTGTTATTGCCGTATTAATATCAAGTGATCCAGACAAAGATAATCAATGCTGCGATAATATAGATCTCGGTGCGTATTTTAAACTCTATTCATCGGTAGAACTTCCAATTTTTGAAATTTACTATCCTTGCTTTTTTTTAAATTGTAGTTGTATGTATCATTCATTTATCAAATGATCCGTTGCATATTGCTACTTTCAATGGTCAGTTGGAGCCCTCTGAATACACGCGTGATTCAATCACGGTGAAGCTATATTGTGCTTTTGAACTCGATTTCATTCCTTTGAAATTTCAACAAACAATTGTCAAACAGTTCTGTGAAGAGCTGAAATAAACAAGCTTGGAAGTTGGAATCTATGTCTTCAATACTTGTAAAGTAACTTATATTATCATATCACAGACCATCATCTACTTAATAAACTGCATGGAATGAAATCTTACAATTTCAAACGTTGATATTTTGGATTGTGAAGCTGATTTGAGTCTCTGTTTTTGATTGAAATTCTAGATGTTGAATGCAAATCATTTGCCACTGAATTTATTTTGTATATTTTTCTCATTCAAGGATGTTTACAATTGTCAATAAGCTTTGAGAAATCAAGAATGCAACTGAGTGCGGTAATCATTGCTACTGTTAATGGACTGTGTTATTGTGACGTCACAACTATCGATATCATGGATGAAAAGATCGATTTTGTCCATTTAGCATTTTGCTCCCATAAGAAATACATGTGGAGCAGAGAACACTACGCTACCAATTGAATATAAAAAATGATACGGTCAAGAGATTTTTTTTACAAGTAGCAAGAAGTTGATAAATTTGAAATATCAACTTTTCTGTAAATTTTAACATCTCATATTAAATTAATACCATGGTCATCTTTGCTCCGCATGTATTTCTTAAGGGAGCAAAATACCGGATGGACAAATTTTCAGCAGAATAGGTACTTCTGCCAGAAATAGCTCACTCACACTTATGCATCTTGCACTCACACTCATGTTGCGTTATCACAAATAACACAGTCCATACTAAGTCAATATATTTGGCTGTGGTTGAACTAATATAAAAATATCATCATGAGAGTTTCCAATGAAAAGACAACTATTGGATTTTATTATTGTCACCAATCATCATCATTAGATAAAGCCTAAAGTTCTTCAATCGTTTTGATAGGCGGTGTAACTTGGAGTTTGCAATGTTGGTAGCCTTGCGTACAAAGGTGATTATGGTTCAATTTGTATATCTCCCAACAGTTTCTCAATTCTGTTTTCCAATTTAAGTACCTATGAGCTTTAGAAAAAATTGCTTACTACAAAAAATGTTCGTTTCAGAATTCTCTACAACTTTGATTCTCACACTTTTCTTGAGTAAAAGTCAAATAGGTAACTTCAGAAAATTCGTTTGGACTAAAGCATGTATTTGGTCCATAAGAAAAAAATCCATGATCACCTTTGTAACTAGCGCTACCTAGTGTAGGTTATGCCACCTATAGCCTATATTGTTAATTTTATTTTCACAACTTAAACATTACTACAAATTGATAAATTCAGTGGTGTTTCCTCCCTTTTCTCAATTTGAGTGAATGAAACGTGTACCCATATAGGTATACCACAAAGTATTTTAAATTTCAGAAGTTTTGTTTTTTTGCAGTTGTAATATATGAATCTCTTTTATTTTCTCGGATCATAATAAAGCTGTAATTTTCAACCATGTAGCCTATACTCAAATGAATAATTATAACGGTGATCATGAGTGTTTGTCCACAGACAGAAAGGCTCATGGTAAATTTTGATTTCAGTGAGGTTATATGTAGATCTACGTCATTTTATGATATAGCGCATGCTTTTTGCAACCTAACATTTCCCTCAATATGGAAGTTTCTAAAATGAACAAAGCAATAATTAAATAACATGTTTCCCAGAAATGGAAATTATAAAATAAATTTTGATTTCAGCTAAGAATTAGCACCAATCAAATAATGATAGTAAAAGGTCGAATATAACAAAAATTCTGAAGCATTTCCAGTTTGTGCAGGAGGAGATGAAAACTGTTTCTTTTGTACAATTTTTATTTCAAGATGGAGTAATGAATTGTACTTGAGGACTGATATGAAATTGACAGAAAATGCTATGTAATCAAAACAAAGCACAAGCATCAACGACACTATATAAGTACCTGTACCTACTTATTTATGATAATTGATAAATATTCCTTTCTTGAGGCGATCTTTTAACTCTTTGTAGGGGGAAAAAAATCTGATTGATAAATATGAAGGAATACCTAGCTGAATTGAAGAAAAGCCGAAACACCAAAATAATGTAGAGTTTTTTTTTTTTACAAGCAATGCAGCTGCGCTAAGGGCTATTTGCTCGGCAGATAGTTCTGCGTTTACATAATAATAATAATAATAATAATAATAATAATAATAATAATAATAATAATAATAATAATAATAATAATAATAATAATAATAATAATAATAATCGCCTTTGAAAGAGAGACGGGGGCGTATGAGCGTGCACGCACGCCCAAAGTGGTCCCCGAAAAACCGCACCTCCGGCACCGGTATCCACCCCTTAGGGCATTGCGTCGGTAGTCCAGAGGGCTCGAATTGAGAGTAGCCTGGCTCCATTTCTCCTGGGGTTCCGTGCGCTGTGCAATGTCCGTCAATGAGGCCACTACAGGGGTCTACCCTACTGACCGAGGGAGCGCTCAGCACTCAACCTGGAATTCAGATAGTCCTGTACCATGGACGCGCGCGTATCAACTCCTCCACCAGAGCTTTCAGTCACCACTGGGAACTCACTAGGAGCTCACCAGCAATGGTTCGCGACTCTGGCTTCTCAGGCGGGGGTTTCTTCCTCCTCCTCTTCTTCTTCTTGGGTTGTTCTGTGCTTGCCCTTTTGTTTTTTATCTTTTTTTTTTTTCTTCTGTGGGGCGCTCTCTCCTGAGCGCCCTGTATGTGGCGGTACTGATGCTGGCGAGAGATGATGTGGCAGCAGCAGCAGCAGTATGGGGGATGGTACACGTAGATGTGAGAGGCCATAACGTGGCTCTACATCTGCCGCTCCCATTCCGCGTTCATTTTCTTCTTCATTACCTTAGCGGCAAATGTAGATACATAGTTCCATGCCTGCGTTGTTCTGAGCATGCATGGAACCAGATTACCTGGGGTGAGTTCTTCATCTTCCCCGATCTCAGCAAGAGACCGTTTTAGCTCACCCCGCTCACGTCTCCACGCCTCGCACTTGAAGATGGTGTGTTGTGGGTCATCATTCCGCTCCTGACAGTGTGAACACGACGGTTGCTCAACTTTCCCCATTTTGTGTAGGTACTTGTTGAAGCACCCATGGCCACTCATCATTTGTGTGAGATGAAAGTTCAACTGGCCATGGTCTCGGTCCATCCACTGGTCAAGATCACGTATTAGCACGCGGGTCCACTCACCCTTTCCTGTTTGGGCGAGTTGCTCTTTCCATTTGGCAAGCAAGGAGCGCCTGGCCTCCTGCTTGACCCGCAAGGCTTGATTGATGGTCCTTGTCTTCTTCTTTGCCTCGAACACCGCTGCTCGCTCTTCCGCAAGCAGCTCAATTGGCGGCGTTCGTGCTAATACGCAAAGAGCATCCGTCGACACAGTGCGGTAGGCACTAACACACCTAAGCGCAGCTCTTCGTTGGATTTTTTCCATTTCTTTTCGTCTATGTGCAATCTTCATGGAGTCGGCCCAGACTGGGGCTCCATAAAGGAGGACCGATATTGCTACACTCATATAGAGTCTTCTTACAGCTTCTCTAGGTCCTCCCTGGTTCGACATTAGGTGGGACAACCGTGTCACCACCCTGGCAGCTTTCTCCGCCACCATCTTGAAGTGGTGACGGAAGCTTAGCTTACTGTCGAACCAGAGCCCCAGATATTTTAGTACTTTCTTGTTCTCAATAGCCACACCTTGCAGGCGAAAGGTGGGTGGATTAAACTTTCGACGGGTCGTGAATATAATGGCCTCCGTCTTTTCTACTGCCAAGCTTAATCCGGCCGACTCGATCCAACGGGTCACAGCCTCTAGCGCCTGGTTCACCTTGGTCTCCACCTCGGCAACAGTGTCGGCAGAGCCAACCACCAGTGTATCGTCGGCATAGCATATAAGCTGTACCCCTGGTGGTAGCTTGATCTTAAAAAGGCCGTTGAATGCGATGTTCCACAATGTGGGCCCCAAAACAGAGCCCTGAGGAACACCGCATGTTACACTTTTCTTCACTGTGCCAGCAGACGTCTCTGCTACAATCTCTCTGCAGTTTAGGTAACTGCAGATGATCCTTAGTAGGTAACCAGGCACCCTTGCGTTTTGTAGCATCTTCAAGATCTTCTGCCACGGAATGGAATTAAACGCATTCTTTATGTCGAGGCTGACAGCTGCGCAGAACCGTCGCTTCTTCATTGCCGCAGAAGCTACCTTCTTCAGCTTGATTGCGGCATCTGAAGTACAGCGTCCGGCTCTAAAACCGTACTGACTTCCAGAAATTATCTTTTTGGACACTAAGTGGTTCTCCAACCGCGTTACCACTGCCCGCTCAAATATCTTGCCGACGGTGTCGAGCAGGCAGAGCGGTCGGTAGGAGGACGGCAGGCCAGGCGGTTTGTCCTTCTTCTCTATCAGTGCCAGCCTGGCCTTTTTCCAACGTTTTGGGTACACCCCCTCTGCCAGTGCCATATTGAAAGCACTAGGCAGCAGAGAGGGGTCCACTACGTGGAGAGAGCTCCACACCGCGTTGGGTATTTCATCTGGTCCAGGAGCTCTCCATTGCTTACCATGCAGCCTTTGAACGGCTGCATTAATCTCCTCGGTACTAAAGAGGGGCACGTCCTCCTCCACTTGTGGTGGCGTAACCATAAGTGGCGGGCCTTGTGGAAACAGTGTATCAATCACTCTTTCCACCGCCTCTGGCTCCATTCGGCTCGTTGCGGACGGACCCCCTAGTTTCTTCATTATAACTTTGTAGGGTTTGCCCCAGGGGTCTTCATCCGCAAGGCTGCAGAGCTCATCCCAACGTTGCTTCTTGCTCTGTTTTATTGCAGCCTTTAACCTTTTCCGAGCCTGCTGGTATTGCCCAGCAACCATCTGCGCCTCTTCGCGGCCTCTACTACGCTGATATATCCGGCGCTGATGGTTGCTCTCCTTGCGGAGTTGGGCAATTTTGTCGGTCCACCAATACACTGGCCCTCTCTTCTTTGGTGGACCGCATCTGGGCATGGCAGTGTCGCAAGCACGCGTTACTGTGCGGAGCATTGAGTTCACTGCCACCTCTGTGTCCTGTTCTTCCTCCTCTTGATCATTCCAGGTGAGGACCAGGTAGCTAGCTTGTAGCTGATCTTTATCTAGCTTCCTGGTTGCCCATTTTCTTCCCAGCTTTTGTGGAGCAGCGACCTCAGCTTCACGGTGGAGGGAAAAGCTGATGTACCGATGGTCGCTCCCTGACTCCTCATCCAGTACCGCCCAGCCCTTGATCCAGCGGGCCAGGCCTTGTGACGCGAAGGTGACATCCACTCGGGACCCATAGCCCTGATGGAATCTAGTGGGAGTGGTGCCAACATTCATCACTTGTAGTCCTTTGTCGGCAATCCACTCCCCTAGGGCGTATCCTCTAGGGTCTGTCCGGCTGGAGCGCCATTCCTCTGACCAGGCGTTGAAGTCACCGGCCACTATGCATTCCTCTCCGCGTCTCCTGGATATACTATCATCCAGCAGGTTCAGGTAGTCTTCAAACTCTTCAAGTGGTCGGTTAGGGGAGAAGTAACAGCTGTAGACTGTGATCTTCCCAAGTACCACAGCTACATACCCCTCCCCTTTCTCTACCTGTCCTGCTGCGATTGGGCAGTCAGGGCACACACAAATGGTCGCCCAGCCAGTACGGTCTGTGTACCATCCCCCAATCCCATCCACGTCGTAGGGTTCGCTCCCGATGACTATGTCAACCCCCAGTTCAGTCACTCTCTGCCACAGCAGATCTTGAGCTTGGCGAGAGTGCTGGAGGTTGACTTGGAGAAATTGTATTATTCTCACCATCTCTATGGTCGGCGTTCCTGCCCCCTACTGCCACGCTTGGTACTGCGTGGCTCAGGGGCACCCAGGCATCCTTGGCTGCCGACCACATGGTTAGAACTCCGTCCTTCTTCTTGGCTGCAAACCGGGCATTTGGGATCATTTGTGCAGTCCCGGAGCTTGTGCCCCTCTTCTCCGCACCGGTAGCAGCCACTACCTACCTCCTTCCCAGCACAGCTAGCTGCTAAGTGCCCTCGTCGCAGGCATTTATAGCAGCGTGGCTGGCTTTCTTTTCTCTCCAGGGAGCGAACCCTGCACTGGCTCCAGCCAATGACAATCTCCTTCTTCTGTAGCATTTCCACTGCTACGGAGATTGGCACCTGGACTCGAGCCATCTGGCACCCGCGGCCCATGGCACTGAGGTTGAGGACTTTAGCCTCGCTTTCTACCCCAGTTGCCCGTTGGATTTCCTCCTTGGAGACAGTCCCTTCTATACCAAGTATAAGAAGGACTGTCTTCCGTTGTGGTCTTCGGACTTCCGCTTTTGGCCCAAGAGCCGCTTGGACTTGGCTGGCAAAATTTTCCACACTTTCTTCTGTGCCAGCCTGCAGCTCGATTACCATTTCTCCCTTCTTGGTATGGCGGGATGCGGTGATCTTTACACCAGTCCCCGCCAGGGAGACCTTTGCTCTAGCCTCGCGAATCAGGTCAGTATAGGTCACCCCTTCATCTTTTTTGGAGATGACTACTGCCTGACCGCGGGGCATACGCTTCTTGAGGAGCTGGAGCTGCTTTGTCCTCTTGGGTGCCAGAGGGGTGGATGGGACCCTTGCAGCTTCCTGCCCCTGCATTCTGGCTCTCCCTGTTGCACGCTGCGAGGCGACCTGGCTGTAGGTGGCCGCCCTCTCCGCCATGCGTGCCCCAGAAGAACCTGCAGGGGTGCTTGTAGATGCAGCATCTTCCTTCTTCTTCTTCTTCCTGCCATTAACCACTGTGGTCCATTGGCCTTGTTGTGGCAATGGCACCGGTGCTGGCAATTGTGGTCGCTGTTGTCGTTGCTGCTGCTGTTGTAGCTGCAGTTGTCGTTGCTGCTGCTGTTCTAGCTGCAGTCGTCGTTGCTGTTGCTGTCGTTGCTGCTGCTGTTGTAGCTGCAGTCGTCGTTGCTGCTGCTGTTGTTGTTGTTGTGCTGCTGTTGTTGTTGCTGCTGTTGTTGTTGTTGCTGCTGCTGCTGCTGCTGTTGCTGTTGCTGTGACAGACTTTGCAGGGGGGAGCTTTGGCTGTTGGAGCAGCTGCTTCAGCTGGGACACCTGCTTTTGCAGGTCCTCAATGAGTAGCCGCTGTTGCTTCTGCTCCTCCCCCATCTTCACTATCTGCAGGTCCCTCTTATGTATCTCCCGCTGCGCCGTCGCCAGCTGGGCCTTGAGGGAAGCATTTTCCTTCCTAAGCTTCCCGCCGGGCAGATTCGACGCAGCAAGGGAGAGATCCATATGGAACTCAGGCGACGTGGTCTTCTTCCTCTTCTTCAGTCGCCGAGGAGTGCCGTATAGGGAATCCCCATCTTCCTCTCTTTCATTGTCTGAGGAGGTTGGTACCCTCTCGTTAGCATGTGCTTTAATGCTCTGCCAAGAGGGTATTGCCGCCAATGTCTCCCCAGACTTTTCCTTCGTCACTTTTCTTCCTTGCGGTGGGTTCGTCTGGTGGAGAGCCGCTTGGTCCTCTCCTACCAGGTCCGTCATCCTTGCCGGTACATCCAACTTCGCCTCTTCATTTGCTGACGACCGCAGGACGCCAGAGTGCGTCGACGCCTGCTGCCGGTTTGCTGGTTCCGAATCCAGCACGCTTACCTTGTCCTTCATCATCCTTTCCATTCTATGAGCTTTTATTAGTTCGCAGGCCGCTCTAACTGCTTTGAGTGAGGTATCCTGTGGAGATGATCCCAGGGCAGGGGTGACTGTCTGCCCTGGTTGACGGTTTTTTGTTCGGGGTTGTCCTTCCCCATGCCTTCTTGTGGCAAAACAGCTATGGCTGGGATTTTTTGTTGGAGTTTCCTTCTCCCTTATGGTTTGGCGTTTGGAGTTTTCCTTCTCCATAGTGGTTTATCTGACGGAGTTTTCCTTCTCCTACGTCCATCCACATTTGTTGCCGCCCAACTATGTTGCTTGGCGTAACAGGGTCACCACGTGAAGGTTGCGGATTGGGCTTGAGCTCCAGCAAATGGTAGCAGATTCCCACTAAACGGGAATCTTGTAGACCCGCAGATCTCCCACTACTGGCCCCATTGCGACCCCAATAATAATAATAATAATAATAATAATAATAATAATAATAATAATAATAATAATAATAATAATAATAATAATAATAATAATAATAATAATAATAATAATAATAATAATAATAATAATAATAATAATAATAATAATAATAATAATAATAATAATAATAATAATAATAATAATAATAATAATAATAATAATAATAATAATAATAATAATAATAATAATAATAATAATAATAATAATAATAATAATAATAATAATAATAATAATAATAATAATAATAATAATAATAATAATAATAATAATAATAATAATAATAATAATAATAATAATAATAATAATAATAATAATAATAATAATAATAATAATAATAATAATAATAATAATAATAATAATAATAATAATCGCTTGTATGTGGCATGTGCAGCACCGCCCGTCATCCATAATGGAGTAGGTGCGGGATGCGTATGCATTTAATATTGTTTCCTCCAACACCGGAATCGACCCTTTCGGGTATAACTTCAGTGAAGGAGGAATCTCCTACGCGAACCCCCTCTTCTACTCGGCAACTGCCAAGTTGCTTTGGCAACCGCCAAGCTGCGATGCCCCCCTGGCACGCACAAAAAAGAAAACAGCACTAGAGAACACACTCACATCACAAAACGACACTATCACATCACATCAGGCATAATAAGTCGCTGTTGCGTGAATCTCACTGTATGGTGCTCGTTAGACATATTCGTATGAACAGTGAACGTACCGTAGTACGTTCACCGGAATAGAGGACTCGGAGCAACCATATAAACGCGAGATTCTTTCAACAACTATAAAGGCCCTAACAATCTGGATGGTATCCTTCTTCCTCTTCTTCCTGCAGATCTGGATGTTGATGGTACACAGGTGTTGAGTAGGCCATAGCGTGGTTCTGCATTTGCCTATTCCATTCCTGGTCCATCTTCCTCTTCATGATGGTGGCCGCAAATGCAGACACCTGGTTCCATGCTTCTTCGGAACCTAGCATGGTGGGTACCAGGCTACTCGGGTCGAGCGCTTCATCTACCCCGATCTCTTGGAGAGACCGACTAAGCTCGTCCCGCTCACGCCTCCACGCCTCACACTCAAATAAGGTGTGTTGTGGTCCATCATCCCGCCCTTGGTTACAGTGCGAACACGTTGCCTGCTCAACTTTCCTTAACTTCTCGTGAAGGTACTTGTTGAAGCAGCCATGGCCGCTTAACACCTGCGTCAGGTGAAAGTTCAGCTGACCATGGTGTCGGCTCATCCACTCATCAAGGTCGCGTATTAGCACACGGGTTGTCCATGTACCCAGCTCACTCTGGGCAATTCTTTCTTTCCACTTTACAAGCAAGGAGCGCCTGGCCTCCTGCTTGACCCGTAAAGCTTCTCGGTTGGTCGTCGTTCTCTTCTTTGCTTCGAACACCACCGCTCTCTCCTCAGCAAGGAGCTCGATTGGTGGTGAACGTGCTAATACACAAAGAGCCTCCGTCGAGACAGTGCGGTAGGCACTAACACACCTCAGCGCAGCTCTTCGTTGGATCTTTACCATCTCTCTTCTTCGGTATGGTATCTTCATGCAGTCGGCCCATACTGGCGCACCGTATAGGAGGATCGACAAGGCGGTGCTCATCATGATCCTTCTCCTTGCTTCTCTCGGTCCTCCTAGGTTCCTCATCAGGCGGCTTAGGTAACCAACTACCCGGCCCGCCTTTTCCGCTGCCATCAGGAAATGGTGCCTGAAGCTCAGCGTTGAGTCAAACCAGATGCCCAGGTATTTCATTTGCTTCTTGGTTTCAATTTCCACACCTCGCAGGCGAAAGGCGGGTGGCTTGAACTTCCGACGGGTCGTGAATAAAATGGCCTCCGTCTTACTTGCTGCTAGTTCAAGTCCAGCCGACTCGATCCAACGCGTCACATCCTCTAGGGCCCGGTTTACCCTGCTCTCCACCGCTACAGTTGTTTCGGCAGTGCATACCACCAGGGTGTCATCCGCATAGCAGATAAGCTTAACCCCCGGTGGCAGCTTCACCTTAAAGATTCCGTTAAATGCGACGCACCACAAAAGCGGCCCAAGGACCGACCCCTGCGGCACCCCACAAGTAACAGGGCGCTTTACTGTACCAGCAGACGTCTCTGCTTGGATTTCACGGCAGCTAAGATAGCTGCTGATCATCCTGAGCAGGTATGCGGGCACTCCTGCGTTCACAAGAGCTTCCAATATCATCTTCCATGGAATTGAATTGAACGCATTTCTTATGTCGAGGCTGACGGCTGCGCAAAACTGGCGCATATCAATCGCTGACTTGGCTATCCTCTTCAGCCGGATCCCAGCATCTGATGTGCAGCGTCCAGTTTGAAAACCGTACTGGCTATCAGAGATTATATCTCTTTCCTTCAGATAGCTCTCCAAACGATTGGCTATCACTCTTTCTAGAAGTTTCCCAACATTGTCTAGCAGACAAAGTGGACGATAAGAGGATGGTAGACCAGGTGGTTTATCCTTCTTATCGATCAACGCTAGCCTGGCTTTCTTCCATCGCACAGGGAACAGTCCCCCAACAATTGCCGCATTGAATGTATCAACAAGCAGTGCTGGGTCAACTGAATGTATGGCGCTCCAGACTGGATTTGGAATCTCATCCGGGCCTGGAGCCTTCCAATACTTACCCCGCAGTCTATTGACTGCTGCATCAACCTCCTCGGTGCCTAGGAGGGATATACCATCCTCTTCTACTATTGGTAGCGTTACCATTGGTGGTGGCTGCTGTGGGAACAAGCCATCAATGATTTGACCCACAACATCCGGCTCCATTCGGCTCATTGCTGAGAGGCCTTTGAGCTTCTTCAGCACCAACTTATAAGGCTTTCCAAATGGGTCGTCATCCGCCATCTCACATAGCTCTCGCCATGCAGCACTCTTGCTGTCCTTGATGGCCTTCTTCAGCCTTTTACGAGCCAGCTGGTATTCGGGTGCAACCGCCCGCGCCCCTTCGCGGCCACTACTACGCTGGTATATCCGGCGCTGACGGTTGCACTCTTTTCTCAAATTGGCAATCTTGTCGGTCCACCAGTAAACAGCCCTCCTCTTCTTTGGTGGACCTTGCCCGGGCATGGCTACATCGCAAGCTTTGGTGACAGTCTTGATCATCCTCTCGGCTGCCACCTCCGCATTGCCTTCTTGCTCTTCTTCTTGATCCCATGTGAGAGCAAGATAGCTAGCCTTCAAACGGTCGCTATTCAGCTTCCTAACGGCCCACTTTCTTACCAGCTTTTGTGGAGCAGCGACCTCGACTTCCCGGCGGATGGAGAAGCCGATACACCGGTGGTCGCTCCCAGAAAGGTCCTTGTCCAGTACCGCCCAGCCTTCTATTTTTCGGGCTAGGCTCTCTGAGGCAAAGGTGATATCAATAATGGACCCATATCCTTGATGCACTCGGGTAGGAGTGTTGCCGACATTGACTGTTTCCAGTCGATTGTAAGCAATCCACTCCCCCAAGGCATACCCACGGATGTCCGTACGGCCTGATCGCCACTCTTCTGACTTGGCATTAAAATCGCCAGCCACTATGAATTTTCCACCTTGCCATCTGGACAAGCTTTCTTCTAATTTCTTCAAGAAGTCCTCAAACTCCGGGAAGGGGCGATTTGGGGAGAAGTAGCAACTGTAGACAACCATGTCAGCTATCTTCACAGCAACATACCCCTCCCCTCTTTCAACCTCTCCCGGAGCAATTGGACACTCTGGGCAAACACCAATGGCCGCTAAGCCAGTACGGTCTGTGTACCATCCTTTTCTTTTCGCAACATTGTAATACTCACTGGCAATTACAATGTGCGTTCCCTCTTCAGCTACAAACTGCCAGAGAAGATCCTGGGCCAGTTCGCAGTGCTGAAGGTTGCACTGTAGGAAGGATAGCGCACCTGCCATTGGTCTTACTTGCGCTTGCCTCCAGCGCCCTGTGCTTTGACACCTGCGCACCCTCTGCTTCCCACAACGTGGTTTGCAGGGCGCCCTCCAACCCGGCTGCAGACAGGACACTTAGGTTCCTTCTTGCAGTCCCGGATTTGGTGCCCCTCTTCACCACACCTGTAGCAAACGCTGCCGATAGCTGCATTGGTGCAGGCAGCTGCTATATGCCCCTCCTGAAGGCATTTATAGCATCGCTGCGAAGACCTTGCCTTCTCTAGGGATTTCACCCGGCAGGTGCTCCATCCGACCTCGATCTTGCCCTTCCTAACTAGCTGGAGGGCTGCTGCAATGGGCAGCTCGACCTTGGCCATCTGACATCCGCGTCCCATTGGCTGCAGATCCAGGAGCTTGGCGCCTGTGCCAGCTGGCATTTGGGCCAGGATATCTTCCCTGTCCACAGACTTCTCAATCCCCAGGATGAGAAGTCTGGTCTGACGCTGCGGCATCCTAACTGTCGCCATGTCACCAATAGCTTCCCCCAGTTTCTCTCGGAAGGTTTCCACTGCAGTCTCTCCCTCGCCTTTCACTTCTAGGAGCATCTCTCCTTTCTTGGTCGTCCGTACCTGGGTTACCTTCAGGCCTAATGATGCTATTGACAGCTTGGACCGGGCTGTCTTGAGGATGGCCTCATAGGTGACATCCTCACTTTTTCGGGCGATGATCACTGCTGCCGACCTTGGCTTCCTCTTTTCCAGTAACCTCTCCTGCCTTCGGCCTTGGGACTGTGGTATGGTAGGCAGGGGCTTCTTCCGATTGCCCCGGGAAACTACCTGGCTCCACGAAGGTACGTTGGAACCAGGTGTGGCTGCCTGGGAAGACAATTGCTGCTGTTGTTGCAGGTGCTGCTGTTGCTGTTGCTGCGGTGGTAACTGTGGCCGTCGCTGCAGTTCCTGTTGCTGCTGTTGTCGCTGCTCTACCAGTTGCTTCTGGCGTTGTTGCAGTTGCTGTTGCTCCTTCCGCTGTTGCTGTTGCTGCTGCGGTTGTTTTTTCTGCTGCAGTCGTTGTGATTGCTGCTGCCATTGCTGGGGTGTCTTCAGCGGTTTGATGGGTGGTTTTGGTACCGCCGTGGCCTTCTCACCTTCCCGTGGGCCACTGCTACTCTGTGGTACAAGTGGTGTCGGTGATGCTGCTTGACCATGCTGCTGCAGCATTGCAAGCCTCCGCAGTTCGGTGCGCATGGTAGTCACATTTTCCTTGAGCCTGACATTCTCGGCCCTAATGTCCTTCAGCTCTTGAAGGGTTTTCATTTTTCCCTCCTCTCCCTTCTTGTGATGGGCCAGGAGCGTCTTCACTTGGGCCTCTAGCTTAACGTTTTGCGCCTTCAAAGTCCCCATCTCCTGGAGGAGCTGTGTGTTGGCTTGCTGGTCTTTCGCAGAGAGGCAGGTATCCACGAGCCCCTGGAGTTCCTGCACCTTTTCCTGCATTGCGGCCTTGCTTTTACGCCCCGCTTGGAGTTCGGCTTCGCGTGCTAGGTCCTTCTGCATCAGTCGCTTACAGTGATCTTGCAGCTTCTTCATTGCGGTCTTCATTTTGGCATTCGGAAGGTTTGGGATCTTCCCAAGAAACAAACCTTCCTCGTCTGTCTGTTCACTATCGGACTCGGTCTTTGTGGGTGACGTGAACGAATTAGCTCGTAGCCTCTTCCTCCGGTTCTTTTGCCATGCAAGAGGGGTGACAAAAACTTCATCAGCCCCCTCCGGCGTTCCTGGTATTGCCGTAGACACCTCATCGGCGTTCTTGGTCGCCTCTTTCTTCTCCGTCGTTGTTGCCTCATCATGGGATTCGGGGACAACACCCCCCGACCCCCCGCCGCCTGAGCGCATCAGCGTGGGGAGCCGGTTCGCCGCATCCGAAACGGCACCGATTTCCTGGTCTTTCGTCATTATCATCTGTAAATATAAGTTGCAGTGTGAGGCGTCATCTGGGAAGCTGCTTCCGCCTTCCCAGATCATCTTGCAGAGCCATACTTCCCCCGCGAGCTGCTTGGTCCTCGCAGGGAAAGGCACACACCTTACGGCTATGACCGGGTTTTTATTGTCAGAGTTTTCCATCTCCTACCTAGTCACTGGAAGAGACTCCACCAGGGCCAGGCAAATAGAGTGGTATGGGACGTGAAGGTCCAGATGGCAATACGTAACCCCATACGAACAGGACGTGAGGGCCACCAGACAGTACGTAACCCCATACATGAAGATGATCCTGATGCAGGTGTGACTGCCTACACCAGTTGACGGTTTTCTGTCGGGGTTGTCCTTCCCTTATCCTATGGGCCCGTGCCCTAACCTGCAAGGAGACAGGTGGTTTTTTTTAAAAAAGTATAGGGTTTCCTTCCCTACGGTTTAATTAGCCTCGGAGTATCCTTCTCCTAGTACTCTTAGTTGCAGCGCCCCACCCGCACCCCAACAGCAACCCGCCACCAAACCATAACGCCACCAAACGCCGACCAGAAGCAGACAGAAAGTGAAACAGTCGCAGCCAACACCTCACTATCCTCACATTCGACACTCAAGTCCAGTACCCCAGCATTCACAAGGGTACCAGACAACTCAGCTCAGTCAAGCACCACAGAAGGCACCCACCAGAGCAGCCCCGATACGCACCCACCCGGCACAGCGTAGCACCATACAGGCACAGGACGCCGCACCATGAAGGGAACCCACCAGAGCCACCCCAATGTGCACCCTCCCAGCACAAGACGCCATCCTAGTTTATAGGCCCAGCAGCGCATCCCGGGTGGCCAGCCCAGTCAGCACGCCCAGACCGCAACTACTCGCGCGAGACAGAGTTCATGTAGCAGCCCATGCCGTCAGCCTGTTCTGCCAATGAACCCCTCGATTCCAGGTGATGCACAGCCCGGGGGGTCAGCCCAGTCAATGGCACCCGGAACCGGACCTCTTCATTCATTCATCATCCCACGCATTCAAATCTGTGCCGCACACTCGCCTGTCACCCCATCCACAAACACGCCAAACGCCCAGCAAAGCCACAGCCCAGAGCACGCTACCATCAGAGAACAGACGACACACCACGTAGGCCCCCCCACCGCGTCAAGGTGGTACCTTACGGGGGAGAATAATAATAATAATAATAATACGGGGGAGAATAATAATAATAATAATAATAATAATAATAATAATAATAATAATAATAATAATAATAATAATAATAATAATAATAATAATAATAATAATAATAATAATAATAATAATAATAATAATAATAATAATAATAATAATAATAATAATAATAATAATAATAATAATAATAATAATAATAATAATAATAATAATAATAATAATAATAATAATAATAATAATAATAATAATAATAATAATAATAATAATAATAATAATAATAATAATAATAATAATAATAATAATAATAATAATAATAATAATAATAATAATAATAATAATAATAATAATAATAATAATAATAATAATAATAATAATAATAATAATAATAATAATAATAATAATAATAATAATAATAATAATAATAATAATAATAATAATAATAATAATAATAATAATAATAATAATAATAATAATAATAATAATAATAATAATAATAATAATAATAATAATAATAATAATAATAATAATAATAATAATAATAATAATAATAATAATAATAATAATAATAATAATAATAATAATAATAATAATAATAATAATAATAATAGCCTATCTTACGCCAATTTGGCCAAAGGCCTCGCAACCAACGTTATTACGTTAATATGGTGCGGTTTTACAGGTCTACACTCCCACGGTGACCAAGTCCGGCTTGGGAAGGTGACGAAATCAAGCGCTATTATTACTACAAAATCCGTTTCACTTCTATTTTCCGTGCGCGTGTATGCTTGAGATAGGGGATGTTGGTTTAGCCGGTTAACCGCGTCTTCACGACGCTGAACCAGTTCCACAACTTTCCCGTCTCGCGCACAGGCCCGTTCGAACGTTTAGATACTGCCGGTAATCTTCACTCCCAGATTAACCGACTCGTTGTTGATACGGGTTGATCAGCTCAGTGACGTTAACAGATAACACGATGGTAGAAGTGAATGTTCGTGAATTAACCTGTTACTGTTAACGGTTACTCGTAGCTGGGATCGAACCGCGGACCTTCGGAATAAAAGGCCGTGATCTTACCACTACGCCACTGAGCCGCGCGTTTACATAAACTTAGTATTTAATAAAGTAGAAAGGAAGGAAAGTTGAAAACAAAATACATGTAAAAGAATTGACATAAAATAAAAATATAAAGGAAAACAAATTTTTTTTTTTTTTTTTTTTTTTCTTGGAAAATGTAAAGTTGTTTCAAATATTAGAATGCTTCAATGAGAAAATGATCAAAATTGTTCAATAATCTGACATTTTGAAGAATCTTTGTCGGATTAAATATTCCACTTCTTGAACATTTGTGTTTTTTATATTTATAATTGTTTTGTTTAAACAGTTCTTTGTTCCATTATTTCATTTCTGGCTGTTACCGAAGTATTTCATTCAACTTTGAAATAAGATTAGTTGTTGGTTAGGTAAGGGGTTAGTGTTGTACAAAAGACTAGCATTCTTGGACTTTTTAAAAAATGCTACTAGAGTACAACTTATTTACAAATAGGGTTTGGTCAAGTTCTAGAAATATGTTCGTTTTTTTTTTTTTTTTTTCTAAAAAGTGTCTCAAGTTGACTTATTTTAAAATAGTGTTTGGTTAACATTTGGCGAAATATTTTTCTTTTTATAAATGCGACTGAATCACAAATTATTTTAAAACAGAGTTTGGTTTTGTAGTTATGATCTAGCAATGTTTTTTTTTTTTTTTTTAGTGCGACCAAAGTACTATTTTATAATTCTAAAAACAGTAAAACACATCATTTGTATGTTGTATGCTCTCCTTGTAAAACCCATGAACTTAGCATGGCACAGCCCTCAGCATCACCCTAACCCATGAACACACTATCGTGAAGCTGCAAAATTATAACAGGTGTGGTAGTCAATTTCAAAACCATTGCCATTGAGTATGGCCATTGAGTTTGAAGGAGCTATTCTGAATTAAATTTTGCTTTCTGTTATTAATACATACTGTTCTATAATCAATCCCATTTTTTTTTTTATTCATTAAATCCCTAAATGCTATAGAACTTACTTTAAAATAGGGTTTGGTTAAGGTGAGCAATATTTTTTTTGTTTTGTTTTAAATGCAACTGAAGTAAAACTTATGCTCATTCAAAATAGGGTTAGCAATCTGTTCTTTCTTTTTGTTTTTTTTTTATTTTTAAATTGTGACTCTTAAAATAGGGTTTGGTTAAAGTAAGCAATATTTTTGTGCCCTTATATATGGACAAAAGAATGGGCAGGAGGTCAGCCTGTTTCAAAATAAGAAATTTTTATCTTTTTTCTAAAGGGAAGCAATTTAAAATTCACAAAACAAAATACTTGAATCTGTTCATAGGGGGCCCTCTTTTATCAGTCTCATTTTTTTGTGTTAATTACCGCGCCGGTTCGATTCATTTTTTTTTTCATAAAATTTTATTTTTATTTCAAAGTTGGTGCTCACCTTGCTAGCAGCTGTCGTGGACGCGTAGCGACGACGCAACAGACGCTAGTTTATTATGAACTACAGATGATTAGTATTTTTTTAAAGCACACAAACGTTCAGGAAACGTTCAGACAAAAACAAAGTGATTATTTACTCATATTTCAGGGCTTTTTTTGAACAAATCTCGTGTATTTAGTGGCATTCTGGAGATAACTGGTAGTCACAAAGGCTTTTACTTTACTTCCGACAGTCCGTTATTTTTGAAGACTTGGAGCAATTTCTTGTCTTCTGTAAGTTCCTCAACTACCAGTTGCAATTTGGTGTCTGGGGGAGGTAATTCTCCCAAGTCTTAAAAAATGCAACAAGGGTACAAAGGTTTCAAAGACCACATTTATGAAAATATTTCAGCTTTTATGAATTGAAAAATAACTCTACATATAGCACAAAACCGCAGCGAGCCCTTGATTTGTTTAGGAGTGATGCTAACACAGAACTGCTGTCCGCATCTGATCACTGAACTGTGACAGATCTCAGAGCTGTTACTGCCATTTGATCAGCTCTGGCACTAAGTCATTCTATGCCTAATTTCTGTTACCATCCCACCAGGCAGACAAGGAGGAAATCCGTCAAAGCGGTGTGTCCTCCAAATCTTAACCTATACTCAGTTCAACCGCATAAAACTGACTGCACCTTAGCTGTAATATGACATTGAAAAAAAAAAAGGCCACAGCTGTATTGGGTGGCCTACATAAACTTCTTACTAAAAACCAACACGAAAATTCCGTCAGCTTGTTCAAGACGGGCTAAAATGGCGAGATCGTCCGGTTGTGCAATTGCCCCTGGAACACCAATTTATGCTGCCAGAATGCAACCTTGTGCACCAGTCGCATACTGCAATATATACCCGTAAATTCTTTCGGTCCTATTATACATCGTTGTCACCAGTCTGAAATTATTGCTGGGCCCACTGGTTGCCATTACCCACGTCAAAAAGCATTGCCGTAATTGATTGGTCCATTGCGTCGTTATATGCGGCAAGAATCGTGGGAGACGCGGCCTCAGAATTATTATTACTTCATACAAGGAACGCATGGGCTCTGGTGTAATCGTCGACTGAAGCACCTTGACCAATAGGAATCATCGCAATGAACATTCTACCTACATAAAAGAAATATTTTCATAATCGTGATTTTAAACTTTTATTTAATGCTTTGAGACATTGATCATGCATGCTTCATTTTTACTGTAACATAAATGTACCATATAAATTAATATTTATTTATAGATTGTATAATATAATACTTACCTAGTAGGACACAGTCAAACGGATATAATGCTTATCCTTCTTTTCTCTATCATACTCCCAACTTCCTTCGATCTTATTCACCATTCTCAGAAATTTGACGTGCCATGAAATTGTAATGAAATTATCCGTGTAATTTCAGCTGCCTTTTGAGCATTGACAGCAACCTGACTAGCATTTTCAGCAGCCTTCTGTGATTTGATAGCAACCCGTTCTGCAGCATCAGCTGTACATCGCGAAACTTGAGAGTAGTTTGAAACATCTCGTTGTACAATTTATTACCTCCACCTAATTCCCGTCTTCTTTCTTTGTTCTGTATTAACAAAATTTTCGTGTATCATTTGGCTACATTTGTAACATTAACGGCAGCCTGATTTGTAATTAATTTCAGCAAATTCCTTTGAACTGATAGCAAGTTGCTCTGCAATATCAGCTGTATATTCCATAAAGCCGAAGGAGGATAATAAAATTTTTGTATTGTCAATAAAAGATTCATGCAAAACACCCACCTCGATATATTCAATATAATTAATAAACTAGAGGTTCTGCGCGTTAATTTATTGTAAAACGCTGAAGTAGGAGTTCAATCAGTGAGAGCCGGTTTTACAAACTAATTGAAGTTTGCATAAACTCGGGTCAAACTCAGATTACCTCGAGTTGTGTTTTACCAACCACAGTAATCTTGGTTTTGTGACGCAATTCAAAGGGTAATCGGAGAAAAAATCAATCACCCAATTTTGACCGCAGTTTTAATTTTGAACTTAGTTTCAACTGATTTGGTAGAACCGGCTCTGAGTTTCTTCCCCGTAGTTAACCATTCTTCTTTGCCATCCCAAAATTCCATTGTAAGTGACTAAAATTACACACACTTGATGATACTAAAATATTGTTTTATGGAAGAAGGGTCTCCGCGACTTTTACCTCCGCCCTCTATTGAGAGCTTCAGAAGAAATTTTTTCCAGTGCACGACAACCGTCAGCGGTAGCTTAACATCTGCAAAACACACTCTACTGTATTTGAAGTCATTCCATTATGTATTCGCAGAGATATTACTTTTTGAAACTTCAAATGTGTTTTTGGGTTTGAGTTCGGTGTACGAGCCGCGTGTCTTTTTCGTCTGCGTGAGTTTTGTAAGAACTCACGTTTTTAAGAACTTTTCATGACGTGGTGATCAAGAAGAGTGCGTGATATGTGAGCGGTAGGTAATAGTTATGGACCATATTATCCGTGTCGGCGTGGCGTCGGCACGTTCTGAAAACATGAACAACCCCACCTGTATTTGTGAAGCACCACTAACCCCAGTTTACTGTATTTGTTCAAAACAAACTATCGATTCCCATAAGAAATGCATGGGAACGTTTTTGATCATACATTTTTAGTTAAATCTGAGAAGAAAATAAGAAATAAAACGTTCATATTTAGAATCTGGAAGTTCTGAAGTATTCATAAATGTATCTGTAATTCTTTATTTAGGCTATTTCTTGTTTTCAAATATTGACAAATGATCGAAACGTCCTGTGTATTTCTTATGGAGATAATTTTTGTTTTGAACACAAACGGTAAAACTGCGATAAGACCATTAAGGTGGGGTTTCAAAAAAATTTGGTCCATTATGTTTTGATATTACAACGAGAAAAGTAGTTTTTGCATTTGAACTTAAATGAATTGGTGGTTGTTCCTGCTTTTTTGATTTGCAATGATTATGATCCAGTATCGAGTAATGTTTGCAGATCGATTTGCAATTCATTTGTGACGTGGAAACCAGTGATGGAAAGCGATTCAATATCAATTTCACTTCTGACCTTTGGAAATAAAGCTACCGCTTTTCGCTTTTTGCTTTTTTGACTTTTGTTTTGCTTTTCGCATCGAAAAAGGGTATCGCTTTTCGCTAAAAACTTTTCGCTTTTCACTTTTTCACAATTTTCAGAAACAAACAAACAAACAAGCAAAAAAAAAAAAAAAAAAATAGGAACGCAAAAATGAAAAGCTTTTTGCTTTTTGCTTCCTAAACAGGTTTCGATTTTCGCTAAAAACTTATCGCTTTTCCATAACTTTTCATCTCTGATGGAAACTCGAGTATTATCGTTTCAAAAATATTATTATTTTATCCGGGCCGTTCAACGCTAGCGTTGCGCTGTGCGGGGAGAGAATGAAAAGATGAACCTTGCCGGCACTATAGGGAAGAAAAACAAAAAAACAGAATATCTCTTGAATGAAGAAGATTTGGCTTCCTGACATCCCGTAAAAGATATCCGCAAACATTTATTCTACAAATCAGATGGGATGACAAAACCTTCAATTCCGCTTCATTCAAGAGATATTCCAAATTTTTCATTTTTCTTTCCTGTAGTGCCGGCAAAGTTCCTCTTTTCATATCTGGCAAGAATACTATTATTGTTGAACAAACCGCGTCCGCAGTTAGCGATTCTAGTGGATGACCGGCCCGGATAGATGATTGAGATGACAACGCATAATAACTGAAATTTTAAGGGTATGCTCTACCCAGGAAGAAACGCGTAAATTATATTTACCTGATTTCACGCGTATTTTTTCTGTGTAAAGCATACCCTTAATAATATAGATTTTGTACCTAACTATACCTACAAATGTTCCAAGAGTAGTTGCTGTACAAAGTTGTATTGACGTATTGATGTATATCCAAATCGACGATCGGGAAGAAGTTCCATTTTCTTAAAATAAGATTAATACGGCTAATTGAGATGTAAATATGTGTTACCAAGATGATTTTTTGATGAGAAATCCAATTATCATACTAGTTTTCCAATACAAGCATCCCTCCTTCCAATACTGGTGTTTTTGGGTCGTGGTTTGGATATACGTCAAACAACCTTCATTTCACCACAATTCAGAGTAGAGTGTTCATCTTTTATGAAAGAAAGCTCCAATTTACTAGATCTAATTTTTTCCCTATTATTCCATCAGTGAAGTAACAGTAGTGTGTTATCACCAGTGAACTCAATTAATTGTAGTCTGAGACTAGCTGGAACGCGCGCTGAACGAAGAAACGAGAGAGAAAGAAGATACGTGGCCTGCGATGAGAAAAGTATGCTCATTGCCCATTGGCGCAAAAACACCTTTCTCTCTGATTGGAGATATGGTGTTCCTGTCAATGGGAAATGAGCATCCTTTTCTCATCGCAGGTCACATATTCTGTTCAGATGGGCTTTGTCGTTTCGTGCTCGCTCAGAAAAAAGATATTCTGTTATTTTGTTTCACGTTTTCCCTTCAGCGTGCATTCCAGCTAGTCTCATATAAGGTAGTCTCATACTACAAATGGACCAGAGATGGAAAGTTATTGAAAAGCAATACGTTTTTTGCGAAAAGCAAAACCTTTTTTGGAAGCAAAAAGCAAAAGCAAAAAGCAAAAGCTTTTCATTGTTGCTTTCCTATTTTTTTTTCTTTCTGGTTGTTTGTTTCTGAAAATTGTGAAAAAAAGTGAAAAGCGAAAAGTTTTTAGCGAAAAGTGGTACCTTTTTCGGAAGCAAAAAGCAAAAGGCGGTAGCTTTATTTCCAAAGGTCAGAAACGAAATCGAAAAGCGATAGCGTTATTGAATCGCTTACCATTGAATGGACTGAGTTATTGTGACGTCACAACTATCGATAAAAGATCGATTTTATCCATTTGGCATTTCGCTCCTGTATAAGAAATACATGTGGAGCAGAGACCTTCAGGCTACCAATCGAATATAAAAAATGATACGTTCAAGAGATTTTTTTTTCAAATGGCAAGAAGTTGATAAATTTAAAATATAGACTTTTCTGTAAATTTTAACATCTCATATTAAATTAATACCATGGTCATCTTTGTTCTGCATGTATTTCTTATGGGGAAAATACCAAATGGATATATTTTCAGCAGAATAGGTACTTTTGCTCACTCACTTACGCATCTTGCTTTCATACTCATGTTGCGTTATCGCAAATAGCAGTCCATTGAGTTCACTGATTATCACAATTCACCCACTTGCACCAATCGTCCAAAAGATACAGTTTGCCTGATCGCTGATTTAGAGGTACGTCAATTTAACTTTGTAGTTTGTACGCGGTAGAGTAGAAATTGACAATATTGGAGCTCGAATCTCTTCCGCAGCCAAATGGGTGCTTGTTCCCAAAACTAACATTTTCATTGGAGGCCCCTTTTCCACGCAGCGCTTCATTTGAAATTTTTGTGAAAATCATTGTCAGCTGAGTGAAGCCAAAAAAAAATACGCCTTAATTCAGTTTTTGACTGACAAGTGACAGCCGAAAGTATACAGCTTCGAAAACGCTAAAGCAAATCACGTTGAAAATACGGCATTTGGCTTTCGACTTTCAGCTTTTCAATATGGCCTTCGGCTAGCCGCAACACCGGATAAAGCATACTTTGGCGAGTCAAAGGACTTCTACTTTCTATATATACTTTGTTCACATTGAGAAAGGATAGAAAGTAGTACCTCGAGAACCAAACGGTAGATTGAAATTACCTGGAGCGTTCCGTTCTCAAAATACTACTTTCTATCCTTTCTTAACGTCAACGGAGTATGGTCTGTTCCAGTCCAAGATCAGTATGTACTCCAAATGTTCACTGTAATATAGCTGGGAGGAACGCGTAAAATCAGCAACCAATCACGAGAAAGCAAATGAAAGCGTCATGTCGTGTTCAGTATGTGTCCCTACCGTTTCCCGCCTCCCCCGCCGAGCTTGCCGCACTGAAAACGGACAACGCCGATCTTAACTGGAACCTTTGACTATATATTATGTAAACTGCGCTAGCGTGTATAAAACGACTGAAAAAAGCGTCCACGGATGTGATAAGACATACGGCAAAACTCACGCGTATTTAAAATACACACGTCACACTTTTTTCCACTGCGCAAAACGTCGTTTATTCCGCTTATTTGCGTTTGGACCGGCCTATAGTGGCGCAAGTGTCGTTCCCAAAAACAGGATCGGGTTGTTTTTTTCATAAGGCTAGTTTTATTTCATCAAGCTGTATCTTCGTTAATATGAAATTACAAGTATTGGTCGTAATAGCTTTTCCAAACCTTTTTGACCAATAGGGCTTTTCCATGTCGGAGCGAAATTTTTCAAAAAAAATTCCAGGTCAATAGATGAAGGCGTTCGAAAGTTATGGACATTCATACATACAATTCATACATACAATTCATACATACATACATACATACATACATACATACATACATACATACATACATACATACATACATACATACATACATACATACATACATACATACATACATACATACATACATACATACATACATACATACATACATACATACATACATACATACATACATACATACATACATACATACATACATACATACATACATACATTCTACTTTATATATTAGATATATTAGATTTTGAAATCTTGTTGATAGCAATAATCTAATTAACAGAGAGAAAAAGAAAAAGGTAAGAAAAAGGTATACCTCAGCTCAGAAAAGCTTCGAACTTTTTCTGATAAGTAAAAATAAATTTTAAAGTTTCCATCTGCAACCTCTACAACTTTGAATTGAAATACCTAAGTAGGTGTAACGTCGAAAACCTCCGGCTACGTTTACGACGCGACGAGGTTGATCTACGATGTCGAATATACGTACATATTCGTACGCATTCGTACGCATTTGTACGCGCTTGAGTAGTATACGACTTTTCTTCTCACAATGCAAAAATCATTGAGAGAGTCACTCCCTCTCTTTAAATTAATACCTACCAATGTACTAAATTTGAATGAAATATCATCGAAAATCAAATTCAATGGACTTTTGGTTAAGAATGAACCAAGAATGAACCTGTTGAATGATAAAAGGTTCTTCATCACAATACACGTACTGATAACATAAGTGGTAAAAGGATAGGAAAATCCTCTTCTCGTAAGGTAAGCAGCTACTCGCAGCTATTCGTAAGCAGCTACTCGTAATAGTGAAAAATTTTTTTAAAAAGTGAAAATTTCTCGAGAACTACCCATCCTATCCTCAAAAAAATTGCAGGTGCACATCTTCAGATAATATAATACTACAATATGGCCAAGTTACAAAAAAATCCATCCGGTAGTTTTGGAGGAGTTAAGATCTGGCTGGACCCCCTTACAACCGGCGGGCGCCTCTTATCACTGGCGGGTCAATTTGCCTCGTATAACCAGCAGGGCATTAATCTGTGCTCGATGTTCCGTCATAATATTTCGAAAACTGCTTCTTGTTGATTTGTAAGACTGTACTGTGATACAGCTCACAAAATACAACAATACTTCTGAGATTGCAGTGATAAACACTGAATCAACGAAAAGTTCACAGTTCCGATTGTGTGCTAACGCCATGTCGTAGCTTGGAAGATGATAACATCAACCCTCCTACCAATGCTCCTACTAACTAATATAACTACGCCTGCCAAACCTCTCTGCGAGTAGCGCAGTTACCGAGATTGCGGCGTGACGGAATCTTACATATATATAAGGAAACCGGAAATTTTTTTGTGTTAGTTGTAATCTAGGACCTCTAAAACGTCGAGAAAGTTCATTGCCCCCTCCCCCTGTTGACCTTGCTACGGGTGTAATACCTCACTTTTCTATATCATGAATTCTCTGTTCCATGTTAGGACCCATAAAACACAAAATACACAAAAACACACAGGTTACTAGAGTCGTAATTTAATTTAAACATTTATAAGCAAGCGCTTTCGGATAAATATCCATCAACGGGCAAGAACATATTGATGGATATTTATCCGAAAGCGCTTGCTTATGAATTTTAAAATTAAATTGCGACTCTAGTAACCTGTGTGTTTTTGTGTATTTTGTGCTCACTTTTCTAGTTAAAAAAGTCGGTAAAAAACGAGAGTGCGAGTGAAAACGATCATAATTCGCACAGGTACCTATACGTCTATTGACCCCGAACCTTGGTGACAGTTTTGTCTTCCGTTTAAGTTATATACCTAGAGTTCCAATATTTACGATACGTTGAGTGATACGATTATAATTGAACGTTTATGATCTATCTATCTCACGTCATAGGAGTGCGTGATTCTAGGGTCTTCATCTTTGATAATGCTTAGTTTATTTTTACGAATACATAGTTCGCGTTCGTTTTATAGAAAAATTCAAGTATCGCTCTAGTATGTCATCGCTTCACACAGTGTGATCTTGGGGCGCACAAAATGAGATGTCAGTGCGCATAACACTAGGCAACGATTAAAAATTTTTTGCAAATTGCTGAAGTTAGATAGAGGTTGTAGGTATCTAAAAGTAATTTTTGCGCTGATTTGATAGGAGGTTGCGTTTTCTTGTTATCACGTAGTGGCCACGCATCGTCGCGAGACCAAGCGTTCCTTATCGAGCGTTGATACTGCTATCCTTGATCGCAGCTCGACTGCTCGATAAAGTATTGCAGCCGAATGATTCATGTAATGAATACCTAGGTAATGTAGACAGGAACACGAGTGAGCTTAGTGAAGTATGCTCGAATGTGTACTTCAACTGATACTTTACGGAGACATCCTATTAAGTATCTGCTACGAACATTCAATTTTGAGATTTGTCTTCAATGACTGTTGGAGTTCAGCTCATTTTCTCGTGTTAATCAATTTATTTTAGTACGTTCAAAATGTCGGTTTATACGGAAATGTATTGTGGCGTTCTGCTATGAAGGCGCAAGCACCAAGCTTGCACATGCCGCTAAACTTTTAATAATAGCAGACGCCGCAAGGAAGCGTACTTATCGCATAACTACTTCGCCGAATACGCTTGAACAACCTAGAACGTGCTCGATTGATTGTAAACACTCTTGCATAACCTGTTTGCCGTTCTAGAAGAAATCTGGAGAATTCCGGAATTAAGGGTGAGACTATAAATAGCCGGCAGCAACCCGATAGAGCGATTCAGTTGTAATCTTAAAGCAATAGTTAACGTGTTCTCGTTCTTTAACGCGATTGTGTTACAGTTTAACGGTGTTTAGAAGTGTTGTACTTGCGGTACCAGTAATAAAGCTCGGTTTTTGTAATTGTTCTTTATTATTGGCGTCAAGAGATATTCGGTGACTGGTAGAACGTCACAACTGGTGTCAGAAGTGGGATTGCGTAAGCCTACTCTGTGCGTTTGAAGCTTGTGGTGATTCAAGATGGTGAAGAAGAAGTTTCATGAACTTACGCGGGATCAACTTCGCGAGGAACTCCGGAATCGTACTCTCTCTGTTAGCAGAACCAAACATGAATTAGCCGATCGTCTGGAAAAAGCATTCGAAGAATCAGGTTTGGACATGGCCAATTTTGAATTTGAGGTTGACGAGGTTACTGGAAACCTTGAGACCGGTACGCCAACAAAGCAGTCTCCAGCTATAGATTTGAGTGCAATGCTGCAAATGTTGACAGATACAATGGCTAAAAATTCAGAAGATATGAAGACTGGGTTTGAACAGAACAAGAATGCAATGGAGGAGAAATTTGAACAGAACAAGAACGCAATGGAGGAGAAACTCGAACAAAATAAGGCAGAAATCTTTGATGGGCTAAGAGAGACTATTGATGTTGGGGTTAAACGTCAGATTGAACCAATAGTTGAAGAACTTGACCAAAGATGGAAAATTATGGAACAACGTCTTTAGAGGCTGGAAGGGAATCCAACAGTAAGCATGGTTGTAGATCCGCCAGGCGTTGCCTTCTTCAGTTCTGGATCTAATGAAGGAAATATACCGGCTACAGAACCATCATCAAAGACCAAAGTCAAGATACCAACATTTGATGGTGAAATCTCTTGGGAACTATACAAATCACAGTTTGAAATTGCAGCTCAACTCAATGGATGGGATGACAAAGCCAAGGCTGGTAATTTGATTGTCAGCTTGAGAGGAGCTGCACTACAGCTGTTGTCCAACATTGCTGAGGGTGATAAGAAGAATTACCAAAAGTTGGTTGAGGTCCTTGAACAACGCTTTGGTCAAGCTCACTTGGCTCCCATCAGAAGAAGAGAACTGAAATACCGTCGACAGAACCGTGGAGAAAGTCTTCAAGCGTTTTCAAGTGAAATCCTAAAATTAACTCAACAAGCTTACCCAGAAGCTACTGTATCAGCCATTGAACAAACTGCGTCTGAGGCATTCATTGATGGAATTTTTGACTGGGAGGTTCAGAGTCAAGTTTGGATGGCACGTTGCAAAACCTTGAAAGAAGCATTATCCTTTGCCCTGAAAGTAGAAGCTGCAAGAAAGGCGTCCCGTAGACAAGGTTCCACAGTTTTGAAGCAAACAAAGGTTGGACCAACTGGAGACAAACGTCAATGCTACCACTGTGATGAAGAGGGTCACATCAAGCCCAATTGCCCTAAGTGGAAATCTCTGCAGAAGAAGGCGGAAAACTCCAACCTGGAGTTGCCAGGGGCCAACCAACTCCAGGGCCAAGCAGAAGGGCCCAAGAAATAAGGATTTCCAAAATGCGCACTTCGAGTGAGAATGTCTATGTATCGGGATGGAGTGATAGCATTGGACGCAATATAGACATGTGCGTGGACTGTGCTGCTACTGGTTCAGTTATCAAGACACAATTGGTCAAAGACATCCCAGGCCTATCCATTAATTGGAGAGAAAAGCATCGCCTCAGGACTGCCATGGGTGAACAAGCTTGGACCAAGGGTACTGTCCAGCTATCTATCAAGATTTCCTCAATGGTAATAACTGGAAAATTCATCCTTGCTGATATTGAGGACGACTGTATTCTGGGTCTGGATTTAATGCGAAAGTATGGGTTGATTATTGATCTGAAGTATGACCTTTTAAGAGGCCCCCGTGGAGATATGCCACTGTATGAGTTGGAAGCCAAGGATTGTCTCCTCCAGACCAAAGTTGAAGAAGAACTAAGTACTGTAGTCGATGAAGTGAAGAAAGATTTGGATTGTAAAACTATGTCAAGTTTCAATAAATTTTTGGAAGATTACCAGAGCATTTTTGCTAAAGATGAAAATGACTTAGGGAGGACTTCTATAGTTCAACATCGCATAAACACTGGTGACGCGGCTCCAATCAGGCAGCGACCCAGAAGAATGCCGTTTGCCAAGGAAGCAGAGATGAAACGTCAACTGGAAGAGATGCTAAAACCAGGAATTATAGAACCTTCCTCAAGTCCATGGGCTTCACCAGTAACACTAGCACCAAAGAAAGATGGAACTTTAAGATTCTGCGTTGACTTCCGGAAGCTTTATGATGTTACTGTCAAAGACAGCTATCCCCTGCCAAGAATGGATGATCTTTTTGACATTTTAAAAGGAGCAAGATGGTTTTCAGTAATCGACATGAAGAGTGGCTTTTGACAAGTGGAGGTGCATCCAGATGATAAAGAGAAGACCGCGTTTTGTACCACTGGAGGATTATGGCAATTTAATGTCATGCCGTTTGGTTTATGTAACGCACCAGCCATGTTCGAACGCCTTGTGGAAAAGATTTTGAAAGATGTCATTGGAAAAATTTGCCTAGTGTACATGGATGACGTGATTGTCTTCAGCGAGACACGTGAAGAGCACATAGAACACCTGAGGATTGTTTTCCAAAAATTGCAAGAAGCAGGTCTCAAACTTTCCTGAAGTGCTCATTATTCAAGAAAGAAGTCAGATACTTGGGCCATATTGTTTCAGCTGACGGTTTGAAGACCGACCCAAGGAAAGTAGAAGCAATAACTCAATGGCCAACACTAAAGGATCGTACTGAAGTAAAAAGTTTCTTAAGTCTATGTTCATACTACAGAAGATTTGTAAAGAATTTTGCAAACATTGTGAAACCGTTAAACCGTTTAACTGAAAAATAACATCCATTCGAGTGGACTAGTGAATGTCAAGAGGCCTTCAACGAACTCAAGAAGAGAATGTGCTCCACGCCAGTACTAGCCTATCCAGATCCAACTAAAAGGTTTATTCTTGATACAGATTGCAGTAATTTTGCTATGGGTGCCGCATTGTCGCAAGAATATGAATCAGGGGAGCGAGTCATCGCCTATTTTAGCAAGACCCTGAGTAAGACAGAACGGAATTATTGTGTGACCAGAAAAGAATTACTAGCCGTTATAAAATCAATGAAAAATTTCCACAAGTACCTGTATGGCCAGAAATTCTTGCTACGAACTGATCATGCTGCTTTACAGTGGATAATGAATTTCAAAGAACCAGAAGGGCAGATGGCTAGATGGCTGCAATACCTGCAAACTTATACTTTTGAAATAATCCACCGGAGAGGAAAAAGTCATCAGAATGCTGATTCATTATCAAGAAGACCATGCTCAGAAGACTGTAGTCATTGTTGCAAACAAGAGAAGAAGGAAGTCTCAGTCAAAGCCATACAACTAAGTTCCAATGTGGATATGAAAAATGCTCAACAACAGGATAAAGATATTTCAGTCATCTTAGCCTGGAAGGAGAAAGGTGAACGACCAGTCTGGCAGGATATCAGCTCGCAGTCAGTAAATTTAAAGATTTTATGGTCACAATGGGACTCGCTTCAAGTAGAGAATGGAATTGTTTACCGGATCTGGGAAACAACAGATGGCAGATCACACCGGCGTCAACTACTGATTTCTGAAGCACTTGTTCCGGATGTCTCGAAGAGTGTTCATGATGACGCATCTGGTAGTCATCTTGGAATAACAAAAACATTGGCCAAGATTCGGGAACGGTTTTACTGGCCAGCCTGTAGAAGTGATATAGAGGATTGGATTCAATGTTGCAGAACATGTAATGCCAGTAAGGGGCCCAATACTAGGGGCCGAGCTAAGATGCAAATCTACAATGTGGGATACCCTTTTGAACGGATCGCGGCAGATATCTCAGGACCATTTCCAGAAACTGACCAAGGTAATCGTTATATTCTAGTGGTAGGAGATTATTTCAGCAAATGGATGGATGCTTACCCACTGCCAAACTGTGAAGCCGTTACTGTTGCAACAGCGCTGGTGGAAAACTGGATTTCAAGGTTTGGAGTACCTCTGGAGTTACACTCAGACCAGGGAAGAAACTTTGAATCCCAGGTACATATTTGGAGAAGTGGCTAAGCTGATGGGGCTGAGGAAAACTCGTACAACACCACTCCACCCACAATCTGATGGTATGGTCGAGAGGTTCAACAAAACAATAGACCAATTCCTATCCAAAGTAATTGATAGTGACCAGCGGAATTGGGATAAGCTACTTCCATTGTTCCTGCTAGCCTATTGGTCTTCAATGCATGAGAGCACCAGGGAAACACCTGCAAAAATCATTTTTGGAAGAGAACTTCGATTACCGTGTGATTTAGAGCTGGGCACCCCTCCACAGCCACCTCAAGAAGTCAAGCCATTTACACAAGAACTGAAGAACCGACTTAAGCAGGTACATGAGCTGGTCAGGGAAAATTTAGAAGTTGCTAGCGACCGGATGAAGGCACGCTATGACATCTGTGCAGATGAAACCAAGTTTGAACCTCAGGATAGGGTGTGGTTCTACAACCCACAGAGAAAGAAAGGGAAGAACCCAAAATTACAGTGCAATTGGGAAGGACTTTGGACAGTTGTGAAGAGAATCAACGATGTCATCTATCGCATCCAACAGGACAGAAAGTTCAAAGTGGTCCACCAAAATAGACTAGCTGTATGGAGTCCGGCGTTTGAACGGGACGTTCAAAACTGTGGAGGGGAAAGTGACGCGTTCTGCTATGAAGGCGCAAGCACCAAGCTTGCACATGCCGCTAAACTTTTAATAATAGCAGACGCCGCAAGGAAGCGTACTTATCGCATAACTACTTCGCCGAATACGCTTGAACAACCTAGAACGTGCTCGATTGATTGTAAACACTCTGCATAACCTGTTTGCCGTTCTAGAAGAAATCTCGAGAATTCCGGAATTAAGGGTGAGACTATAAATAGCCGGCAGCAACCCGATAGAGCGATTCAGTTGTAATCTTAAAGCGATAGTTAACGTGTTCTCGTTCTTTAACGCGATTGTGTTACAGTTTAACGGTGTTTAGAAGTGTTGTACTTGCGGTACCAGTAATAAAGCTCGGTTTTCGTAATTGTTCTTTATCATTGGCGTCAAGAGATATTCGGTGACTGGTAGAACGTCACAGTATACAGCGAGAAAGAGCATGTTTATTTACTTGTTTAAATATCGATTTTATAAGCGTTTGCGACGGGGTGTACAACGTTGGACGTATGTGAAGAACGACTGCAAATGTTATGTGAAATTTCATACCGATAATGCCATTCTAGAAGCACATACTGTCGGACATACTCACGCACCTGACAATAAGTACGATCTTCAACAACAAAAACTCAACAATGCAGTAAAGCGAAAAGCTGTACAAAATATGAGTGAAAAGTCGAGCAAACTAGTGCGCCGTGATATGATTGTGGAGAGATAATTATAGAGGTATTTCAGCTAGTGATCCGTAAGAATGTGTACAAAGCACGATCAAGTGATGTACGACCTCCCCTGCCTGAGACTCTGGATGAGCGTAACAGCTTTGAATAACTACGACCAAAATGATCACCAACAAAAATGAGAATATCCTTTTTGTTAACGACCCAGCAAAGAACATTCTGATTTTTTTCACTCAACGTTATTGAAAGTTTAACATTCTACTAAGAAAAAGTCAAATCTTACATTGCCAAGAATAAGAAAAAAATGTACTTCACACACTGTACAAAGATACAATATATACAAGGTACACGCGCTGTGTACAATGACAAGGTATACCACCTTCGTCTGTGACGTCATAAGGTTACATTCAACACTTTCCCTTAACCTTATTCTCTACTCCTAATCTTCCACGCAGCTCAACAAATTGGGTCTTTGGTAATGCTTTTGTCATTATGTCTGCAATTTGCTGATTTGTAGGAACGTATCTCAGGTCAATGTTTCCTTCCACATACTCTCTGCGCATAAAGTGATAACGCACATCAATATGCTTGGTTCGACTATGGAAAAGCGGATTCTTTGCAAGCTTTATGGCACTCTGGTTGTCGATTTGAAGGACTGGAATTTCAGCCAAATCCGTGATCTCACGTAATAGTCGATTGAGCCAAATGATGCTTTTGGTTCCTTCACATCCAGCAACATATTCTGCCTCTATGGTAGATAAAGCAACAATTTTCTGCTTTGTACTCTGCCATACAACAGCTCCACCTCCATACAGGCAAACAACTCCTGATCTGGACTTTCTTGTCTTCACATCTCCAGCATAGTCAGAATCGCAGAATGCTTCAATACTTCTGGGCTTTCCCTTGAGCAGAATCCCATAATCAGTAGTTCCATTGAGATACCGCATGATTCTCTTGACTCGGCTCCAGTCTTGCACCGTTGGTTTATCCAGCTTCTCTGATGCAATACTAACAGAGTAACCAATATCTGGTCTAGTGGCTATTGCTAGAAACATCAATTTTCCAACAGCTTGACGAAATTTCACATTTTCTCCAAGATCTGATTCATCTGTATTCTCATAGTTTTTGCATGGAGTTGCAACCGGTTTGCTGTCATTCATTTGGAATATGGTGAGAACTTTCTTTATATAATGAGATTGATTGATGAAGATTGACCCGTCATCCTTTTTCAATATTTCCATTCCTAGGAACATATCAGGATTATCAACTTTCACTTTGAAAAATCTTCTCATCTCTTCAATGAATTTTTTCATCTCGGCTTTGTTATCGCCTATCACCATACCGTCATCCACATATATGACTACAATCAATTTTCCGGTCTTCTGCACTCGATAGAAAAGGCATGGCAGTGCTCACTTTCAAATTTTGTCCTTTGAGAAATAATACAAATTTCTCATTCCAACAACGTGACGACTGTTTCAATCCATATATGCTCCTTTTGAGTCGACACACTCTATGTGTTCCATCGTTGAAACCTTCTGGTTGAGTCATGTACACTTCTTCTTGCAAATCTCCATTCAGGAAAGCAGTAGTGATATCAAACTGCAACATTTCAAGACTTTCAGTTGCGGCTACTGCAAACACAGCTCTTATGGTTTCAAAACGTGCTACTGGACTAAAAATTTTGTTATATTCTCCTGGTTTCTACCAGTTACCCAGTGCAACCAATCTGGCTTTATATCTAGTCACATTTCCCTGAGTGTCTTCTTTCTTGCATAGGCGCCACTGATTGGCTATTACCTTCTTTCCCACAGGTCTCTCGACCAGTTCCCACGTCTTATTTTCATGCAAAGAGTTAATTTCATCTTTCATTGCTTCTTTCCACTTTATCCAGTCACTTGATTTGGTTGCTTGACTGTATGATTGTGGTTCATCTTGATAAGCAAGTAGAACGTAGTTATCCAACCAACCAGGTTTTTTTGTTTCTCTGCGAGGACGTTGCTGCTGTTTGCTGTGGAAATCTGGGTCTGAGTCTTCATCACTCACGCTGTTTTCAGTGGTTTCAGGTTCATCACTTATACCGTTTTCAGTGGTTTCATCTTCATCACTTGAACCACCAAGAGGAACAGTATTCACAGGTCTACTTGAGGTTTCCATAGAATTGGCTTTTACATTCTGACTACAGCTGCAACATCTGTTGAAGTGATTTGTCTCATCTTTTAGTTCAACATTACAGCTCTCTATGACTGTATCATCATCTTCTATCCAGATTCTATAACCATCCATATCTCCGCAGTAACCCACTAGGTATCCAAGTACGCTTTTCTTTCCACCTTTTACACGTTTCTGCTTGGGAATGTGAACAGAAACTCTAGAACCAAATGCCCACAAATGTTTAATTTGGGACTTTTTACCTGTCCACAATTCAAGCGGAGTTTTATCTTTCACTGGCGTCTTTGCTGTCCGGTTCAACACATAAGCTGCTGTCATTGCAGCCTCAGCCCACAGTTTCAAGGGTAGATCTTTCATGAACAACATGCAGTCCTTTGCTTCACTAATTGTACGGACTTCACGTTCAGCTGCCCCATTTTGTTCTGGGCAATACGGCATACTTTTACGTCTGGTAATGCCTCTGCTTTCAAGTAGTGTATCTACTTCTTTACTCTGGAATTCTCCACCTCCGTCACTCATAAATTCAACAACCTTATGACCAGCAATATCAGCTTCATTCAGGAACGTTTCCAATTTTTTTATCACCTCTATTTTTCTTTCAAGCAGAAAACACGGCGAAATTTGGAGAAATCATCTTTGAAGCACACATAATATAGTGACCCGCCAAGCGATTTCTCACTCATTTGTCCACACACATCCGAGTGAATGAGAGCTCCTACTGTGGTTGGTCGATCTTCTCTGGTTTTGAATGATTTTTGAGTTTGTTTTCCATAGGCGCATCCATCACAAAACATGTCACTATCATCAACAAACTTGACATTTCTCTGAGTTAGGAAGTTTTTCACATATGTTTTTGATTGATGAGCAAGGCGCTGATGCCATATGGATATCGGTAACGGTTTACCTGTATCTGCAGACCCAAGTCCAACAAACGCATCTATTTCAACATTCACACTTCTCATTTCAAGGAGGTACAAGTTGTTTGGCTGTATAGTACCATTAAGCAGAACTAGATTATTCTTCAGAAATTGGCACGTTTTTGAATTAGCACGGAATTCATATCCCTTTTTAGCCGTTTGACCAACTGATAACAGATTCTTATACAAACCAGGAACATACCAAGCACTTTCTAGGTAATTTCATTTCCAAGTGTTATCAATTTTTATGTCAACTTCAATTCGTCCAACACCAACAGCCTGTAGAGCTCCTTCATCGCCAAAAATAACATCTATTGGCTTTGAGAATGGTTCATAGTTCACAAAATGTTCCTTGTATCCAGACATATGCCAAGTTGCACCACAATCAGAGAACCATTTGTTTCTCTCATCCTTATCAGTACTGACCAGACATGAAACTACAAACGCATTATTTTCATACTTGGACTTCTCCGCATTAGTTGTCTTGCTTTCAGACTTCTTATCATTCTGGGTATTCTTTGCAGAATTCTCGCCCTTCTTAGGACACGATTTTATAAAATGCCCTACTTCATGGCACTTGAAACATTTACGGGGTGGCTCGATTCTTGCACACCACCTTTTACATTTTTCTTCGTGTCATTTTTAGGATTTACGTTAGTATGACGTCTATCTGCAGTAAATGCGATCGGTTTACTTTCACGACTTGTATTCTGCGGTAGTCTCATTTCAATTAGACGCAATCTCTCAGTTAGCAGCGGTAGGTTTCGATTACCAACTTCAATTGATTCCCATACACTTCAAAATTCAAAGTATTGTTCTGGAAGAGTGCATATAATACGACTTAATAACACAATTTCCGGCAGTTCAGTCTGAGCTAACGCCTTCAGCTCCACATTGATTTCTCTAAATATTCGCTCCAGGTTAGAAATATGTGCAACAACATTCTCCATCGTTCAACACGAAAAAAACGATTCGAATAAACGATCAATTTTCTGACCTGATGACTGCTCATAAACAGACAATAATTTCTTCCATATGTCTATCGCAGTTTCGCACGACGAGGTGTGGTTCTGATTATCTTGGTTCATGGATGAAATCAAAAGTAGCTGCGCCAATGAATCGGCCTTCGTGAACGAATCCATCTCAGCTTTAAATTGCTTATTTCTTTCAGCATCCTGAGAATCTTCATCTGGCTTCCTTGGTTCGACTCTTGTGCCACAAACTACAGTCCAAACGTTATGATGTTTTAATAATAACGTTACCTGTCGTTTCCATTGCACCCAGTTATCACCAACGAGCTTATCAATCGAGAATTTCAGATCCGTCATGATTTCTCCAATCTCCAACACGTTCGCAACAGCAGGAATTGATAATTACTTAATTCGTGACTGTATTATACGGGCTGGGTCCATAACCTATTGAAAGTTTAACATTCTACTAAGAAAAAGTCGAATCTTACATTGCCAAGAATAAGAAAAAAATGTATTTCACACACTGTACAAAGATACAATACAAGGTACACGCGCTGTGTACAATGACAAGGTATACCACCTTCGTCTGTGACGTCATAAGGTTACATTCAACAAACGTAACCTTCAATTTTTGAGTTCTTGTTCTAAAATGTACGTAGACGGTACCTTCAAGAGCGACCCAAAATTGTTTGGACAGCTATTTACAGTTCATGGCTTCAAGTATACAGTACGTACGTCCTCCGTGGCTTTTGTCTCCTACCAAACAAGACAATTGACACGTACAAAACAGCTTTGAGGCACATTGTCAACAAAATAATCGACCTCGGCTTAAATTTCGAACCCAAACAATTGTTTTCTGATTTTGAGGAGGCTGTTCATAAGACAGCGCGCAGAGTCTGACCTGCTGTTAATGTGCAAGGATGTCGATTCCACCTTGGGAAGTCTTGGTGGCGCCGTACTCAGCATCTTGGTCTGACGAATGAGTATACTAAGACAGTGACAGCGAGGTAGGGCAGTTCTTGAAACTTTTCTTTGGTGTACCATGCCTTCATCCCTCCGATATCGAAGAGTGCTTTGTAGAAGACCTTATGACAATGGCACCAGATGATGGAAGAGTAAAAGATTTCATGGATTACGTACTCGACAATTACGTCGAAACTTCCGGCAAGTTTTCTCCAGATACGTGGGCAGCTTACTTGTCTGCATCCTCGCGCAGAACAAATGCGTGCGAATCATTCCATGCGCATTTGAATGGATCCTTCTACAGTGCATATCCTCACATTTACGTCCAACTAGATGTGACGTGTATGGAAAAATAAAAGATATTCACAAATTGGAAAAACGTTCCGACACGGCCAAAAAAGAAACCAAATTTCTTCTTTCCTTCACGAAGTAAAAATTATTGATTTTCTTGGGACTTATACCATGCATTGGTGCGAATTACTAGTACTTTAACTCCAGCTTCATGCTCGCTGATTTTCATTTTTAATCACCCCAATGATACATACATTGACAGTCCTAAATCTGTGCGTAAGTGAGAAGGGAAATGAGAATTCGGAACTCAACTCGGATACGCCCAAACAGGTAGCCCCGACAGACTTGGGACTCAATTTGGTAGTTTTGAACAGGTACCTCCGCTGACGGGACTCAACTCGGATACGAATATCTTTCCGTTAAATATTATAGTTATTTAACCTAACGGTTGGCGGCGCACCAGAGGCGCACCTGACCGCCAGCTGTGTGTTGAGTAGATATCTGTGGTTGTAAATATTATTTGGATTTTAACTGTAAGACCTAACTTGACAGGTAAAGGCTGTATTGCAGAAAAAAACGGACCAATTCATCAATATTTTACCAGTGGACAGTAAGTAAAAAGCCTGCCATACCCCTGAAGCATTACATCAGTCTGTAAAGAGGTATGAGACACACTCAGTCGTTTCCTAAATGAGAAACCAAATGTAATTTTCACAATTTTTTTTCTAACCCAGTTTCTTTTCTTAGGTACCTTGTTTCAAACCCTGACGACAATAACTGATAACTTGCAGCTTATTTCGTTAACTGCTCGGGACATTGACTTCATTAACTGTATTGTTTGAGGCCAGCAATAAACCTGTTTTATAGGGGTTTCTTTGTTTATACTTTTCCAAAATAAAGATTAAACTTTGTTTCTCACTACCTTGGGAGTTTAAACTCCAAAGTCCATATTTCTCCAAGCTCCCCCCCCCCCTTCCTATGAGATACAGAAGGCTCAACACCCGAAACTTTTCAAGTCGCTCTTCCATCATATATAATTTAAGAGTCGAAATTTTTCCATATCCCGCTCCTATTTCCTATAGCTCCGGAGTCGAACTCAATATTTAAAATTTTTATATCCCGTTTCCATCATATATAGCTTGGAGGTAGAAATTTTTTTAAGTCTCACGTTTTGCCGGGTAGCTAGCGCTCGTCGTTTTTCTTCAATTTACCCCCTCCATCAAATAGGTTCCCTGTTGAAAACCAGCAGTACTCCTAACGTATTACATGAGTCTGCATGGAGGTGTCAGACGCACTTGGTCGTCTTTTGTATGAGAAACAAATGCACTTTTCACATTTCTCTCTTGGACCCGGTACTTTTTCTTATGTGGTTTCAAAATTTGACGACAATAACTTGCAGCTTATTTCGTCAACTGCTCGAGATTCTCTTCATTGCCTGTGTTAATCAAGGCCAACAGAGAACCTGTTTGATGGGACTTACTTTGCTTATACTTTTCCTAAATAAAGATTAAACTTCGTTTCTCACAACCTTGGAAGTTTGAACTCGAAAGTCCGTATTTCTCCAAGTCACCCCCCCCCCCCCCCATAACAGATACAGATCGATATTTGACATTTTTACGTCCCACTCCTACCATTTATAGCTTATATACGGCCTCTAATGCGTACGCTTGGTTCGGCGTTGTGATTGCCGCGCTTACCTACTCTAACCGAATACTCACTTTAACCGTGACATATACATCAATCTGTGTATAGACGCATGAGACGCACTCAGTCGTTTTATGAGGAACAGATGTACTTTTCACATTTCTTTCTCAAACCCGGTACCTTTTTTTTAGGTGGTTTCAAAGTCTAACGACATTGAGCCTATTATGTACCTGCTGCATAGTTACTCGTATCTCAAAAGAATAGCGAATTTTCAAGAAATTGTTTCACATAAACGTCTCCTTTTAGAATCTAAAATGGAATTCATTCCCAAGGAAAATACAATATAAATAAAAATACGTGATACTTGAATTGTCTTTCTAGATTCATCCAGAGCAACCAATTTAAATGCACTTTCTGCGTAAACCCTTCGCGCACATCACTGGAGAATTACAAATCGCCTTAAAATCAACGCAACAGAGATGTTTTCTTGTTGACAGGTAGATTGGGAAACATCGAACGCATCAGTTGAAATTCCAATACTTTCCAAATTTCCTCCTGAAAATCTGACGTCAGACTCATTCGGAAGGAAATTACTGGGCCTACTATTTTTGTTCTCTCCAATTTTTCGTAAAAATGAGTAAAATTCGAGTAATTAGCAACAATTGAATTTTTAAAACGGCGACTTTCAACGCGTTCAAACATTTGGAACAACGCGTACAGTGACAAGCAATTTTACTATACGTCGAAATTATTCGTTTTTTCCAAATTTTTTTCGCTCATTTTTCCATCCGTAGGGAGCGAGAACGTTGAAATTCATTTAAAACTTTACGGGAATGAAAAGAAGATTTTCAAGAAATACTTCAAGTTCATACGTAAGTGTTCAAATAAGAGACATACAAACATATCATTGTGGCCGCAGTCGCGTTTTCTGTTCAAGAATACTATATTATAGACAGACAAACATTCTACTTTGTATGCATAAGATTTTTTTTGTCCACGCAACTCCTCAAAAACTATTGGCTTGATTCTCATAAAATTTAACCCAGTTGTAGTGGATTATTTGAAGTTAAAAATGTGAATTTTTTCTTAGATTGGATGCGCAGTCAAGTAATCCTCAATTTTCCTCGAATTTCTTCGTGTCGTTTCTCAAGAAGCATAAATTGTATCATCTTTATACCATTACACCACGTTCAAGAGTATTTGAATTTATTGCTGTGTAATTTTGGTATCGATTGAACTAGTGGTTCTTAAAAAATCTTTAAATAGGTATGCGTATAAAGCTGCAAGGGCTCGTTCAATTTGAGTTCCTCCGCACAAAGGTAAATACATCATCTCTGTAAAAACTTCTTACCAACTTCTGTACCTTTATGATTGAAAATGACAACATTGATCGGGTACGTCAAATGATTGATATTGCGCGTGAGCGATGGATTGAATAATTAGCCGAGTATCATTTGGTAAGTGTGAGATGAAAAAAACACAAACCTGCGTCTGCGCTAGAAATACGAATAACAGCCTACACATAGGTTGATAACTATACAACTTGTTCTTAGCTGATAATACGATCCGATAATACGACTATTATGTTAATTATCTACTGATTTTAGCAAAATTAAAAAAAAAAAAGATTTCGATTTTAATACAATTATAAGTAGGTATACCGAGAGACAGGTAATTACTATAACCGTAAACAATAGTCTATACTCCTTTTTTGTAGCAGAAATTTTCCATGAATTTTGTTAAAAAGGGATTCAAAATACATATACTTAATCCGTGAGAATAGTTTGTTTTGACCTCAATCATTTATAAATTTTCTAAAATACCCGAAGTTAGAAGAACAAAGGTAGGTACCTATTTCAGAATTTTTTCAACAGGAAAGCTGTTAAATACTTCATCAAACAGGTTCGGTGTGTTCCAGTAATGATTTGTTCACGAATAAAAGTTGGTGGTACTGGCGCTACTGCGTGAGTTTTTTTTCTTTCTCGTGCGATCTTTAACAATTAAACTCCTTTTTCCTGTACGTAAGTAGCATTCTTAAACTAGGTGATGTCTTTCAGCTGTTCAGCTAAAAAGTCTAAACAAAAAGAAGAAGACGATACCTACCTTAGAAAATATGAACGCGTCAAGTGTGCGTATTTGAGTAAGAGAAGAAAAAAGAGTTTAAGGAAGGAATTTGAATGGTCATGAAGTACTACAAATACGTACGAATATTGCAGTATGCATCAGTATCATCAGAGAGTGGTATCTACAGGTTATTATGTCATCGGATGAGCACGCGTTGATAACGAATTGCGGTAGACGTAAGTTAGCGTATGTGTTCGTAGGTAAACGCCCAAGTAGCGAATTATACGCGTAGCACGTCGTGGAAATGAAACCTTTCACTTTGACTAGACGAGTACTACGGCACCTCCTTAAACAGTAACAGGTCAATAGGATCCTTTACTTACGTTCTTTTTTAGCTTAGGCTACTTACCGCTCTAGTACATCGCATCGTCGATACCTCTTGTACATAGGTACGGGACTTTCTGCACTGACTCGTCGTCATTATTAGAACTCGTAAAGATCCTACCTTCCTACCTTCTGGACATCCGCGGAGAGGAAGGAAAAGAAGAGAGAGAAAAAAAAAAGAAAGAAAGACTGACAGCGTAAGAGGAAAAGAACCAGACGTTATTTAAAACTGAATGCTCAACCGGAGTAAATCAGTCTGTTTACTAAACTCGCACGTGGTTTATTAACTTTTTCCATCGTAAAACATAACGTACGACAATTACGCACCTACGAATAGTCTATTCGATTCTTGCGCGTTTCTGTTCGCGTTTTCGTGTTTTTTTTTTTTTTTTTTTCTCTCTCTTTTTATGGTATCAAACGTCCAGTCAATCGCAATGCTCATATTTTTGGTGAGTTTGCTTCTTCTTTCTTACCTTCCTCGAAATAATTTCACATGCCTTGACCGGTAGAGAGACCATTCAGCACGTCAGACTATAGTACTTACCTATTCGGAAAAAAGAGTCCGAGTGGAGGAAGTAGATGTCGCAAAGAATAGATGAATACCTAGTAATATTATTTTGGAAGATAATCTTTTTAGTGGCGAGCGAGATTCAAAGTGATTGTGTGAGTCTGAGTCAGAGCGTGGAATGATTTTTCGTGAAACAACGTCGTTAATTGTTTTGTGCATTAAGGGCGCATGAATTCATCTCCACTTCTTGCTTACAAAATAATCATACAGAAAGGACAGTATACCCATGGTACAAATACACATATCTGTAAAAAGCAATCGAGCAGGGCCGGGCGCAACGAAAAAGATTATCTTGCAAACGATAATACAAACGTATCTACTATCCACTAAAACCCTTTTAGTTTAAACAACATTCTTGCTTATCTTTCGATTACCTACTTTTTGAAGGAAAAACAACCTACGACGAAATTCCCCGGTGGCGCGACACGGCTGCTAAGAACTCTTTCTCAAATTTTCGATGACGAGACGCGCATGAATACAAATATTTGACTCCTATAAGTTCCTCAAAATTAAGTAGACTGTATAAATTTGATTTTCAAAGGGTTGAAGTATGTTTGCAAGATAATATAGGCTACAAAAGTTAATTATCGAGGTCCGTTGATATTGATATCCGGTCTACAGATTCCTTTGTGTTTAACCACGTATTCGCTAGACTATAACTTTTCGAATACTTCCACCCACGAGGCACGTATTTATAACACGCAAAATGGGCGACACGACGTGATGTCGGATGTAACAGTTAGCGGTTACTTTTATGAGTACTGACATCAAATTGGTCTCGACGGAAATTTTGATCAAAATCATTCGACTATAAAGGGGGTTTGGGATAAATAACGTCGATAGCGAGGTCTGATTTTGTTGTCGTTATCCCCTCACCGAATGTTGATCCTTGATATTGTTTTTTAGATGTGTATTCTGAATACACAATATCAAAATCATGAAGAAGCCGAGTAAAAAATGAGACCTCGAGAACGAAAGCAATTTAAAATAAACCCAATTTAGGGGAGGGGCGTTAAGGGGGCGAGGAACCCGGAAAGCGCTGGTTCTTGAATTTTCCAAATAGTGTAGACCGTTGGGGAGCGCCAGAATGATGTGAACAATTGAATAGAGGCTTCTGAGCTAAATTAATTTTCTTGCAAAAACGCAAAACGTTAGATGTATACTGTAAGCTTATGGAAGTTGTATTTAAATTTTATCTACAATTTGAGCCTAGATCTAACTTTCTGCGACTTTTCTGAGCCGAATTATGGACTAAATAAGCCAAATTTGCCGAGGTTTTCAAAGATGAAAAATCGTTTGAATTTTCAAATTTTCCTCAATTTGTTGATGAAATTAAATGCTGATTCAGAGAAAAATATGTACCAAAATAATCCTACAAAGTTTTGAAATGAGGGAATTCTCAGACTACTGCTTCGAAAACCTGCGCACATAGATCAATTATTGGCACATTCTGGTCAATAACTCGGTCTGAAACAGGTGTACAAAGTTCAGTCTGTACTCAAATTGTAGATAGAGATACAACTGCAGTACTTTTATACGTTATACATCTAACATCTTTCGCGTTTCTGCAATAAAACGAATTGAGGTCAAAATCCCGTCCAACTGTTAACGTCGTTTTGGCGAATCCTATATACAGGGTCCGCCAAAAAGTTGTTAACAGTTGAATGGGGATTTGGATTAAATTTTTTGTAGTTCAAAAAGGCGAAATGATAGATGTATAGTTCAAATGTACAAAATTTGTATCTCAATTTTATTTTTAATTTGCGCCAAATACAATGTGCCAAAAATTGACCAATTTGCCAAGATTTCCAAAATAAAAACCTAAAAATTACCCCATTTTCAAGCCTACCTAGGTAATACGGTTGTTTACGTATTTTCGAAATCAGCATTGAATCTCACATTCAAATCAAGAAGTTTAGTATAAACAATTTTTAATTTTTGTGAATTTTCGAAAATTGGTCAGTTTTGGCATATCTTGGTCTATAACTCGGCTCAGAAAAGTCGTAGAGAGGTGGTAGGGGGAAAAATTAAAGATGAAATTAAAATACAAATTCTGTAGTTTCAAAGTTTATGTCTAATGTTTGGCATTTTTGCGCTACAACAAATTCAGTCTAAATACCCATTCAACTGTCAATATCCTTTTGCAGACCCTATACAGGTACTCACCAGATAGACAAGTTGACGGACAAGATGTGAAAACTTACTTCAATTTCTTGTAACAGTTTATGTGAACTTGTCTCAAGGAAAAATTGAATACAATAAATAGTACATTTTGTAATAAGTGGCGAAAACAAACGATATTGGAACGAGTCGCTCGTGTGGCTACACTGCGCTCGTTCCAATATCGTTCGTTTTCGACACGAATTACAAACAGTACTCTTTATAATACAGTAGATGAAGGTGAAAGGAACACGTAAGCCTAAAATTTAAATTGGTCATCGTTCAAAAAGAATGTTCACAAATTGTTCGAATGGCACCAATGACTTGATTTTCGCCACGGTTCTGATAACGGTATGTTTCGCTACGAAAAACGAACACGATACGCAGCACTTTCGCTTCATGTATTATAAAAAATAATATGAGCATGTTACAATATTTTTTTCCTTTTCTCTTCAACTTTCAACTTTTTTTTTAATTTCTGCCGAAGAGCTGAATTTTTTTCTAAACGCCATCAAAAATAAAATAATAAATAAATACCTTGCATACCTACACACATATTTTGGTTTATCCGTACGTATAATTATTCTTCGCATTGGTACCTACCCCTACACCTAGATACAAATCAATTTGACTTAGTGTGAATCATAGACGCATGTACATGACTTGAGATCATTAATTTCATTCTTATCATTAATACCATCTTTTTCTTTTATCATATTAATGATTTCAAGAATTTTCCTCTTTTTTGTGTTGTTCTCACGGCTCACAACCGTGTGTCATCGAAATTTAAAATACGTCTATCATCTAACAACGCGAGTGCGTCCAAACAACAAAAATCGTATTTCAGTTGCGGCAGAAGCCAATTGTTCCCTCTAGTTTTTTACATAATATTTATACTTTTTTTCGGACGATGTGCGACCAGAGATAGGCATTAAGCTTCTTTCTTTTTCTTAATGTTTTACATAGGTCTGCAATAAAATTTCGTAAAATATTGTCTGAAAAAATTCCTTCGCTTTTCCAAACCTCAATTAACCAAAAGTGAACGCTGTTCAGAGCACGAGATGTATGTAAGTTGATAGGTAATGTTTGATTTACAGGCGCTCAAACATTCCTTTCGGTTAAAGGAATCTTTAACCTAGGTGACGAGGTTTCTTCGAGATACCACGATTGATTCTCAATGCATTCGAGGGCTCCTCTCAGAATTATCCGGTGAAAAATACGATAGCGATCGCATATGCTCGTCAATGATAAATTTTCAGTGTAGGTATACGAAGGTGCCTCGGTATAGAAAAATGTGACAAGTACGGACACTTGTACGTATATAAACATTTTTGTATTTTTGTGCACAAATGTTCTCTGTAGCTATTGAATCAATTTATATAAAATTTAGAATTATTCGAGTTCTAGGGCCTATATGTAAACTTGAAAGAAGGGGATTTTTTTTTTTTTTAAATTGGTTTTGTAGTTTTTGAGATTCTTCAATTTCAACTTAGAAATTTGAAGTGCGTTGAGTCGAACACCAGTTTGTTAACCATCATGCGTTGAAAGAATGAATGTATCGTCTAGACTACACCAATGCAATGAAACCCCTGGCCGGGGGTAACTCTTCTTTGGAAGCTCTTTCTGTCAAGTCTGCGGTGGCCCAGCATTCCATTCACCAAAATCATGGATTTGAGAACGTTGTTTTCAAAAAAAATTTAGACAAGGCTTTAATCACTACTTTAAAAATTTTTTTATTAGAAGCGAAAAGATGACATCTGACCCTACAACGCGAGTCCAAGGGGAAAGCAATACTTTTGTCAAGACTTTATTCGAGAAAAATTACATTGACTACGCGGTAAAGAAGTTTCTCACCCACCATAACTGTGTGTCACCAAAATTTTACGGCTTGCCGAAAATACACAAACAGAATGCCCCCCCTTCGACCAATAGTTTCGTGCGCACAAGCTCCCACGTATGCTCTGTCACAATTCATGTCAAATATCTTATGGAACATACGAGATGATGGAAAGAATTGTCGCTCGTCACACCTCCTCCGACAGAGCCTCACTCAAGTTGTGCTGAGAGATCACATAATAGTTTCCTTTGATGCAATATCGCTATTTACCACCACACCAGTAGAGTTGAACTATCAGGAATTCACACACCTATCGATGAGGTGCTCTCTTTCAAGATACTTACGTTCTGTTTGGGAAATGGTTATTTCCGATTTGAGGAGGTCGTCTTCAAGTAAACGCATGGTGTTGCTATGGGTAACCCTCTCTCGCCAATTATTGCAGAGATCGTTCTAGACCGGGTTTTCGACCTCATTCATCGTGATTTTGGTTCTGACGTAGCATTTATGACGAAATACGTGGATGATTGTTTGTTTGTGATTAAAACCTCTATTTTTGACAATATTTTGGACTCTTTGAACAGATTTCATGAAAAGATAAAATTTACTTTTGAGAAAGAAAAAGATCGGTGTACCGGTATTACCTTTCTGGACATGTGTATTACTAGAGATAAGAATAAGTTTATATTTCGTCATTATGAGAAGTCTACCGTTACTGGTAGGATGATTAATTATAAGTCCAATCAACCTATATCTTGTAAGATTAACTCCGCGTTAAACCTTAAGAATAGGTGTCTTGCAGTGTCTAATCGTTCATACCACGACGAAATTTTGAAGAAAGTCAGGAAGATGTTGGAATTGAACTCTTACCCCTCGAGCTTTATAGATAATGTTTTTAAACCTACTAATAAGAAAGTTTTAAATAATAAGAAAAGTCTGTTTTGTACCTTACCGTATTGGGGACCAAGCAGTATGATCATCCGTAGAATTCTTCATAAATTTGATCCTAATATTTCGGTCATTTTTGGAGCTTACAATACCGACAAAGAAAAATTTTTCTCAAAAATTAAGGCGACAAACTACCTCCAAGCAAAACTCCGGTGTTGTATATTGTATGTACCTTGTTTGGACTATCCCGGCGTCCACGTGGGGGAGACATGTCAACTTCTGAAGAACAGGGTCTTCCAACATCGTAACGACGTAAAGAATAAGGATGATCACACTGCTTTGTCCTCACACTCTATGGAGAAAGGGCATGAATTTGATTTTAATAATGTTAAGATTTTAAGTAAAGAGAATAATACTAAGAAAAGAAAAATCATGGCAGTCATCAAAATTTTGGAGGATAAGAACAGTATCAATTTTAAAACTGACACTAATGGTTTCTGTAATGTTTATAAATTTATGATAGTAAGAACATGTAATCGCGTGCTTTCGACCGAATCTCTTTTCTTTTGTATGTTTACCGTAGTATTCTGACTTCAGTATGTGCCCGTAGATGATACCCGGTGGTATCCAAACGTCGCTTTTAATGAAAAATTTTTTTAAGTGGTGATTAAAGCCTAGTCTAAATCTTTCTTGTTAATGTTCGTTACCACGAAGAAAAATCTGCTTATTCAGTTATTTTTAAGCTTATTCACCAGGCTGACAAGAGACGCGCCTTACAACGGTTGGAAGAAACTTCTGTTCTGCAGGCTATTTGTAATTGGTAATAAAACTGTTTTAAATGATCTTTGTACTTTCACTAACCCATTCCTTAATCACTACTTTCATCTAACTACACCGTTTGTTAGCTTAGTCATGTCTAATCTTTGAGCTTTTCTACCTTCTTTCGACTTTTTTGCGTGTTCAGTTCATACCTGAAGATGGTAGTTTGAATACTTCCGAAACCGGTCGTGTTCTCGAGAATTATTTCATTAAAGAATTTCTCGTTTCTTGTCGTTACGTGCTGTATATTTCTTATAAAGTATTTCTTTATTTCTTCACCGGTGCAGGGAAATGTCATTTTGAGACATTGGCATTGGATCTCGTGAGTTGTTGGGGCGAGTACGGAATATGGATAAATGAAAAAGTTCTCTCTTCAGATGCAAGTGGCGACACGGACACTGGTTGTGACAATAAAAAGTGCAAGTACCGATACGTATTAGAAAAACACTATTAGACAATTTCATTGTTATCATACTCGTATACTCTTTGAATCAACTTGCCTTCAATGCTCATGAACTTGTGCCGACATTTCAGTGCTGTTCTATTCTAGTGTAGCCCCTCGCGCATTAAGACTCAGGGATGCTGACTCAGGGATGCTTCTTCATTGATAGCGCGTGTGTGAGCCTACCTGTACTTGTTAAGACACGTTTATGCCCATGTCTTGAGCGCAGAGTTATTTGGCGCTTATTGTTGGTGTGACAATAAACGGTTGATATTTCCCTTTGCAAAATTTGTGAAACGTTCACCAAAAATGCTCATAAGTATCAAATTGTTTTCCGACTTCAATAAAAACCCTACACCATCCACTCGAGCCATAATATTATGTTGGTAAGTAGGTAATCCAAATAGTTCCCGAACAAAACAGATGTAATTTGAGTCGAAATGGCATACCAAGACAGCAATAATACGGATGAGTTGATTGAGAGTCGAAATGATGCAATGAGACAACAAGATGTAATGCATTAACTGACCTGTTATTACTGTACTCACTTCCAACAAATAACTTTCTAGGTATGAAGATTGTTCGACTGAATTTGACGAGTGCCCAATTGTGCATGATGTTACTACTTCTTTATACTCATATACGTCGTTGTTCTTTATGTCTATGAGTATATACATGTACAAATGATCAGCAATTTACTAAGGTTAATATATGTACTCTGTACCTACAAAAAGCTTTTCATTTGTAGGTACTGTACCTAAGAATAGACACATCCCCCCCCCAAAAAAAAAAGCGATATTATTATACCGTAAAAACTCGAATGTAAGCCGCCCACGAATATAAGCCGCACCCAAGATTTTGAGACGCATTTCAAAAATTTTTTTTTTACTCGAATATAAGCCGCAAACTATGTATCAATAATGGTAAATAGAATGACTTTTTTGGGGGTTATTTTTGCTTGAAAATCTCTCTCTGAAGTGACAAAAACTCTTACTCACGTGAAATTTCTTATAAATTTACTATTTAAGTATACAAAAATGAAAAAAAAAAAAATGATAATAGGTATTTACCTACACCTGAACTACCTACGGTATCATTTTTCTTAATTTTTGAAATTCGAATATAAGCCGCACCCCGAATACATATAAGCCACACCCCACATTTTTACTCTTCAATTTCTGAAAAAAAGTGCGGCTTATATTCGAGTTTCTACGGTATTACCGAATTTTAGTAGAGGAAATTATCGTGAAGGCGTAGTATTTTGGATTAAAAATGAAACAAAGATAATTTAGAAAATCTCCATGAGTATTAATAGCGAAGTTACCATTCAGTACAATTCACAGCTGGAGTTATATGTGAGATTGTGGAAGAATGTACGAGTATGAAAAGATCTTTCATTACAGCTACAAAAATATATGTGTATTTATACACTGAAAGAAATAGAAAAAAAAAAAAAACTATATCGGTTATTAATAAATTGATAAAAAAAGTCACAAGAGCAAAAAAAGGGAATAGTTACAATATTTTTAGCATCCAATCTTAACTTTTACAAACATCAGTAAAAGTTAAAAGGGGATGCTAAAAATATTGCAACTATTTCCTTTTTTTTTTGCTCTTGTGACTTTTCTTATCAATTTATTAATAACGGTTCTTTTTTTAAATGACCGTTATAGAATATTAACAGTGCAGTGTACAAATTCGTATGGGGCCAATCTTTTGGCATACAACAAAGAAGAAACATTTGAACTCAGTGTCGATTGACTCGAGATGAAATACCTGAAAATTATATAGAGGAAGAGGAGGCAGATTTAAATGAGGAAATTCAAAGGACAGAAAACTTTTTGAGAAAGTTGCAAAGAAAAAAGTCAGAGTGAAGACGAAGCAAAATATATTCCGAAAATAATTCAAGAATTCACGAATTAGAAAAATATACCTATGTAATAGTCATTTACGCTACAAAAGTTAGAAATAGCCGCTTCTAACCGCGTTGCGTGTGCGATTTTTCTTCATTTACCATCAAAAAGTAGAAGACGGGTGCATTTTCGCAGCTCACAAGGTAGATGATAGCTCGTCAATATTCCATAGGTGTGAAATGACAACGAAAAAAATTCTCTATAGCTCGAGAGTAGAAATTTTTCCGAGTCCCCCACCTATCATATATAGCTCGAGAGTCAAGAAAAATTTAGACTCTCGAACTAGATTATACTAGGTTTATAGTAGGGGTAGGCCTTCTTTATTCTAGCTTTATACTAGGTCTAGGCTTCCTTGAATTTTCAGTACCGAATCCAATTTGACTCATAAAACCGGTTCCCTGCGTTCCTCCATCAACTTTGTTTAGGAAGCCGTCCTTTTTTATCTTTCGCTAATTACAAATGACCTCCAATAATGATTTTCAAAATTCCTATCAAAATAAATACAAAGTAGCCGCTTGTGATGCGCACCACTACAGACTCGTGCTTTACACTCACCAAGGTTGTTGATTGAATAACCAATTTTCAAAAAGTTGAAAATCTGTAAATGCTGCTGATGCTGGTAGAATGAGAAAATTGATTTTTAACAAAGAACTTGCTCGACGGGAGGAAGGGAAGCTGTTTTGAAAAATTTGACGTCTGCTGTCCGCCGTTCTGTCCAGAGAAAACTGACGTACTCTAATCCAATTAGCTCTGCGAAAAAATTCGATTTATTTCTGTTTTCTCCTTTTTCCCATTTTTTTGGTATCGGAAATGGGACCTACAAAAATGTCTAAATTACAGGGTGGGGATTAATGTAAGATGGATACTCAGACATTCAATTCTCAATATCAAAACAAAATTTATCCAACAGAATAGATTTCTGAAATTCCTCGTTCAACGTTATTGAGGAAGCCTTCGATTTCAATTTTTTTCTTAAACTTCTTGCACTACAGTACTATACAAATAGCAAAAAGGTTCATATGATCTCCAGTCGAGTAATCGCCGTTCCCGATCTCTCTTACAAACAAAAACATTAATGTTAGTCATGATGATGAATACACACAATAATAGGTGTAAACTACTCCTAATAAATAAATAAAATAATAAATAAATAAATAAATACAACAGTTCGCACCAACAACAAGAGTACACAGCATTTGTCCTGTGACTGAAAACAGTGGACGGAAAAAAAGAATACAAGTTTTAGGGTGTATAATTTTTCTGATGACAGGAGAGCAAAATACATTCTCTAGGTATATCCAACTTGGCACTGGCGTTTATAGTATATCTAGTTTCGTCTTTTGTTAAAGGCTGATCGTTTTTTTTTTTTTTTTTTTTTCTAATATTATTCATTAAAGAACGTGACTTTTTCGCTACGAACGTACTTTCTGTAGTTCCGGATAACAAGGTACACCTACACGTACTTTGATTTGGATGATTCAAGTGGTTGGCAAATGACTTTATGCGTTTTGCAGCAAAGTATTTGCATATCATTAAAATGTAGGATTTTTGACTAGGTACTTATAATTATGAGTTGGTGGAGAAAAAAAATCAGCTTCTATATCATCAAGAGGTATGAGAAAAACAGTACTACTCTTGGCCTTCCTGGTTTTCGTAGAGCCCCTCCTATAAATAAACGCTGGTTACGAGCCTGAAATTAATGGAATAAAAACCTTGCAAATTTGATGCACGAGTTTACCAACAACGCGTTATTAATCGGAAATGACAAGAAATCTTGTCTACTGCCATGAAATTTTATAAACACAGAAATTGTTTGGAAAATAATTTTATTTCATTCATTTTCTTTCAGTTATCATGCTGTCTCGCGATAATCAAATCAACAACAGCAGATGCTGGCTATTCCTACGTTCCGCCCTCACCACCGTCTTCTAATTACGGAGCTCCGAGTATTGGAGGGAGTTCTAGCTACCTGAACGGAGGTCACTCGAGTGGAGGTCATTCAAACGGAGGTAGCAGCTACGTCGGATCAAGCTTCGGCAGTGAATACGCAATGGGTGGCTACTCTTCTGGCAATCTTGGCAGCCTTTCTGGAGGATATACCTCTAGTGGTCACTCGAGTAGTGGACTTCCAGGTGGAGGTCTGTATTCTGGGTCGAGCAGTTTCTCGTCCGGTGGGTTTACATCTCACGGATATGCTTCCCAAGCTCCTATTGTGCAAAAACACATCTACGTGCACGTTCCTCCGCCAGAACCAGAGAGTTACGCTACACCACAACATTACGCGCCCCCGCCCCCACCACAGAAACATTATAAAATCGTCTTCATCAAGGCACCCACTCCACCTACACCAACGGTTCCGGTAATTCCTCAAATCCAACAGAACTCTGAGAAGACGTTGATCTACGTGTTAGTGAAGCGGCCTGAAGACGCTCCGCAGATCTCAATTCCAACACCTGCTCCAACTACACCCTCCAAACCCGAAGTTTACTTTATCCGTTATAAAACTCAAAAAGGTAGTCATGGCTCAAACTCGTTCGGGTCCTCCGGTCTTGACTCGAGCAACCTTGATTTTGGTTCATCGGGTATTGGTGGAGGGTCACATGGTAGCGGTGGATTTGTCGGGTCTCATAATGGTAATTCGCTCTCTTCCACTTACGGCGTTCCGAGCAGTTCCGGCAGCTATAGCTCAAGTAATTTTGGCTCCTCGTCCAACAGTTTATCACTGTCTTCGTCTTACGGTGCTCCCAGTTCCGGCAGTCCATCATCTAGTTATGGAGCTCCAACCGCATCTGGTGGCTCTTATTGAGGGTACAAACGCATCCTGGTGTTGTATCAAGTTGATCAATGGGTCCCTATTTTAGACTGATAAAAAATGATTACCATTACCATTAGATTGTATTTATTTTATTGTAAGACAATGTTGCGTTTCTATTAATTGTTCCTGATTGTAAAATATTGCATCAACATTCGCAAGCTATTTCTTCATATGAGAACTGAAATGTCGGCATATGTAAATATTAACCTTCATTCGCATTTAAGAGGGATCAAATATTTAGACTTACATATTTTCTTGTGCATTCTGTTTATTTAAGTTGTGTACTATGTAAGGATTTGAAATTTTTGTTTGTTTTGTTTCCCTTTTGTAATTGAAAGTAGCCTGACTTTTTTCAACTCCTCCGTTTGCGTAACTCGAAAATAAATCTACGTCCTTTCTCTCTCTGCCTCTCTTTTTTTCATCTTCAATTTTTTCTCCCCTTTCAAAATATTGAAAAACCGATATCAGAATTTTTAGGAAATTTGTGCCGAGAATTAGAACTAGAGCTCTGGTCACTCAATTAAAACCATTTTTTTTTTTTTTTTCATTCTAGTTAAATTCTTGATGCGGTACTTGCCTAACAGAAGAAAATATCAACATTCAATTCTGATAGAAACGAGGTTTCTATAGCAATGACAAGATACAGCACAAAGTGTCGTTGCTCAGTAAACTTTTACACATGGATTGCTATCAATTGGACGCGGACATTAAAGCGCCACGGGCAAAAAGATCAATCAAACGCTCTGTCCATTGGACGAAGGGACAATTGGGCGCGAGGTTGCTATTTATTGGGTGCGGGCGATTCGGCGTGATGTTAGTTGAAAATGAATATCAAGCAAAAGTTCAATTTTATAATTTTATTCAATTACCGCAATCAGAACATTTTCTGCTCTCAGTAATTCAAAATTACCCCCCGCGCCTCACTTCTGTAGAAACCTTCATTTGCTCAAACTATTCTGTTTTGAACTCAAGATTGACTCTCTGTAGTCTGGATAGAAACCAAGGTACGCACTGCATTCCAACCAAAAATTAATCCTCTCGCGTATTAAATAAAGAACGAGAGTTATTAAATTAAAATAATCTGAACCCTATCTTTTCCTGTAACGTTGGTCATTACTCAAAGGACTCTCTGTGATTGGCAGTCAACCTGAAAATAAGTGACGTCTGTGCTTGTATAAGTAGATATCAAGTTTTCCGCTGAAACTGGAGAAAAATCAAAGAACTTTTGACTTGCAGAGGTTCGAGGCGGTAAATTCATAAAAGGGAATCTCTCGTCTTCTTCATTGATAATTGACAATTTTCGGCGTTGGTGCCTAGCGTTACACCTAATCGTTCGCGCCCAATTGAGTTCCTTTTTCAATTTCGTTGCGTTGCTGGCCCCTTGTAAGCTAAATCCCTGGGTATACGTACTTAATACCCTGTCACCAACAAGTAATAGACTCTACTTGGTCATGACATCACCTGATGATGAATGATACTAAAATGTTTTGTTTAGTTGATAAAAAATATACCTTTTTTTTTTATACGACTTCACATTCAAAAATTGAAGTAATATTTTGAAAATTCGTCAATATTTTCCGAAATAGGACTCATGAGTAAGAAGTCAAAAATTCATTGTTCCTTTGGAGGCTTCATAATTTTGAGAAAAAACTCTTTTTCTGCAAAATACTTTCGCGGTTCACTTATTCATTGCTTGTTTTCAAAATATCAAAAAAAAATAGTTCACTTTTTCGACTAACTAGAGTGGTGTACTTTCGCCTCATTTGTATCATATCGTCAACATTATCAATGAACGTACGGACGACGAAAACATTTGGTTAGTTTAATGCCTTCTTGGAAATTAAAATCACTTCTCTTGGAAACTCTAAGCACCTCGATCTGCTGTTGAAAACCTATAAGCGGTCTTCTGATGGCAGCAAAATCTCGAATGTAGGTCGAGTTTTTTTATCGTGGCTACTTGTCCTTTTACAACTACCATTTGCCCTCTTCTCAAGTGTTGCGATCCACAGCCTCTGATATAATCTCCGTCGACTTCGGCCAACTTGGTCCCCCAAAATTTTCACTCTCGAGCTACGATATGTGATAGGAGGAGCACTTGGAAAAATTTCGATTCGCGACTCGTAATATAATATGATAGAAAGGGGGCTTATGGTGTTTGAAGCATTGCATATCTGGCTCGTTGAAGGAGCTAAGTAAATTGGTGTTCGAAGCATTATACGTATGTCTCAAATAAATTGAAATATTTATTTGAATTATATGTATACAAAAAAACAGAAAAAATAATAATTCAGATATAATTTAATATTAAAATTGATAATTTTATTGATAAATTTATTACTGTATTTGAATTAAAATTTCATTTTATTAAAATGATGATGATAATAATAATTATTATTATATTAATTAAATTATAATAATTAGATCTAAAAACTTGAAGGGTCTATCCTAATGCGGGTCATATCATATACTATTTTTCGACCCATATAGAACACGTTCCCTGCTGTGAGATAGGCGTTCGTCGATGGGTGCAGCTTGACGATTAACTTTCGAAAGAGCAGAGTTTAAAATTTATTTGAGCAAAACGCGAAATGTCTCATATATTGGGCTGACCGAACTTTTCATTATTAACACAAAACAGATGTAAGTTACTTTGATCAATTCTTGATTAGCCATTCTTGATTAATAGGTAAGTGCTAAGTGTCCTGAGTCCTAAGCCTCCTGTGTAGAAGAGACAATGGATTATATACTCTTATTTATAACGATATTTACATTAAAACAGTGGGGTATGTAGGGAATAGCTATTCTACGAATGAATATTGAAAATTGCAATTGAAGCAAAAAGTGATAATTAATTGGTATGACCAACAGTGAATATATACAAACCTTGATCGTAGATACAACATCCGCGAAGTCGCGGTATTAGGACGGTATAATACAATAGGTACATATAATTGTAAACAATACATACAAGTGTTTTGTAGGTATAAATAATATCTTTTTTTGTAGGCTAAACATCAGCGAAAAATCGCGGATTCGCGAAGTGGAATACCGTTAATCGTACTGGCTCGCAGTGGCGAGTCGACAATTCCAAGAATGTGTAAGTTTACTCAATTTTGACCTAATTGTGGCGCTTGGCAGAAACGAGCGTCACCTGCGTTCCTCGTTTAACATCGTTAAGGAAGCCGCCGTTTTCATGTCACCCTCCTGTTGTACTTAGCTCGGGGGTGAACATTTTTCCAAGTCCCTCTCCCATCATATATAGCTCGAGAGTCGAAATTTCATTTCAACAGGAAACCTGTTCTATGGGAGCTTTTTTGAAAAATTTGCCATGTGCAGTTCGCCGTGCGCTGTCCAATCAAGAACATGTAAAAATTTTGATTCTCGAGCTATGTATGATAGGAAAGGGACTTGACGCAAGGAAGCCCAGGGACTAAAAACTACCAGGTACCCTTGAAATTTTGCATTTTACAGGATATTGAAGAAAAAACAGATATTAGAAATAAGTTGAAGATGGATGATGAGACTTTTCTTCCAATTAAATCCCTCTCCCCTCCCCTCCGCAAAGTTTTTTAATGGAAAAAAATGAATGTGTATTATTTTCTTCTCTGTATAAATCATTGCCTGTATGGGTAATACTTTGACGAGTGAACTAGATATCGTATTTCAGCTCAAAAGAAGTGAAAAATTTATGGCGATAGGAGAGAGCCCGGAAGAAAAAAACGATATTAATTGTGAGCAAAATGGGTACACAGAGACTATAAGCAAATAGAGACGCAAGATTCAATTTTTGATAACCTGGCGTATGCATACGCACAATGTAACAAGTTACTTTGTCATTTCTTCAATAATTTTGCAGGAATATTCATTATTATCGGTAAATTTTTCTGAATAACAAGTGTTTTACCACAGGTTTCGTTCGGTAAAGGCCTATACTTTTAATAGGTAATTAGGAAATTGTTGATATTTATTTCGATTACGAGATGTTGAAGAAGAGAGAAAAACTAAAAAGTTTGAAGCCAGGTGCGATTGGGGAGGAATACATTTTTCGAAAGATTTTATTATTTAAAATTACCGCAAGCATTATTACTCTATGCTTTTTCACCACTTATGCAATTCTGATGACGATCACTTTCAGTTTTTTTTTTCTGCCAAACATTAGAGTATAGGCTGTGGGAATCATTGCGATTCTCTAGTATACATATAACCCATTATCACAGGTCTCATCTTCCTTCCATTCGCTCGCCATCACCGCCATGCTTGTCGTACTCAACGATCAAAAGGGGAAAAACTGCCGCAGCTAAGTTTTTTACGCTAATGATTTAACGATGAGTAGTTCATGCGCGTAGCAGTATAATTTCTGTAATTAGATGGTTTTGGCTGGAAAAAGAAATCTCAACAGACGTTACTTTCATTTTTTTGGTCCCTCTTCTTCTGTTTCCTCATCATTGTTTCAGCTATAACGAATAGCTGTATAATACGTGTGAACGAAAGATTATGAAAGTTGGTGATGGCTTGCACACAATACTCGTATCATAAGATATGTACAAAATATTTTTTTTATGAATATCTTATACTATACTTTTGTAAAGATGATTGCATAGTTCATAATTCGATATATAGCTAAGCTAAGCATGAGAAATCGCTTCCTTTGATAGATCTCATATACAAGTACGAGTTTGCATATAATATACACGTCGCATCGGCCTTAAGCTCACGCACATCACTAATAATTTGATCATTTTACACTACCTACCGCAAATATTACGGTATGCGCGGGATTCAAAAAATCTGTGAAGCTTCTTCTTTGGTATTTCGAAACAAATGACCTTCTTTCTCCCTACCAGTACGGCTTCAGAAAAGGACGTAACACCTCTCAACCTCTTCTTGATCTCCAAACACAAATTGACACATCATCTTTCAATAAATCATGTCTTTATTCTATTTTTTTTCGACCTTCAGGAAGCGTACATCCGGGTATGGAGATACCTGATTGTTAGAAAATTTAAAGATACCGGCCTCTGCGGCAACCTTCTTAAAATACTCCAAAACTTCCTTAATGATAGAACATTGATGGTAAGGATTCAAAATTCATGTTCCTTCCTTCTCCCTGTTCGAAACAGGAGTCCCCCAGGGAGAGGTATTCGGCGTCGTACTCTTCTTCTCAGCCATCAACGATATAACAAAACTTATCTCCCCCCCCCCTTTACCCAACGTCTCTTTGCTGACGATTACAACATCTCCATTTGCCCCCAAAGAGCACATAGACTCCTTCAAACAACGCTGGACGCAATTTCCAAATGGACATCGAAAAACGGGTTCAACATCTCCCCCACCAAAACTTACTTAGTTTTTTCGAGAAAAGATTCTCTACCCCTCCTCTTCAAGCATTTCTCCTTCAAAATTTTGAAATTCCATCTCGAAATTCAACTAAACTTCTCGGGCTTCTTTTTGATCAAAAATTTTCCTGAACCCTCCCCACCAAAACCCTGAAAGCAAAATGCATCCTTGATCCCTCTAGAGGATGTGAGAGAAAATTATTATTACAACTCTACAAGAGCATAATTCGTTCCAAACTAGATTACAGATCACCAATTTATAAATTAGCCAGTAAATCAGTTCTCTCTACACTTGACACGATTCAAACTTCCTTTCTCAGAATGGCCTTGGGTGCCGTCCGCACAAGCCTTGAATGAGCTTATGTGCGGAAGCGGCCGAACCCCCCTTCCTTTCGGAGACTTATCTTAACATCCAATTTCCTATCCTCCGCTTCCCAATTCCCAGATCTACCAATATGCAATACAATTTTTAGTAAAAACGCCTACCCAGTTTCCACTTCAAATAAACACATCCTAGCCCAATTCAACATCTCCCCCAATGAATTATTCCAAGCTACTCCTCTTCTACCCATATATACACTCTCTCCCCTTGGACTCTATCCGTTCCAAACCTCCGTCTTGACCTGACTCAATTTCCTAAATCAGACAACACTACAACCATCTCTAACATTAAATAACTAAAATACAAGAATATCCAGATTACAAAATCTGCCTTACCGACGGATCCAAAAAATTGGATAGAACCACCTATGCACACGCCATAGATGGGCAGCTCACTTCCCACCTAATTCGCAACATTGCCTTCATCTTCGCAGCAGAATTAATGGCTATATTCTCCTGCCTCTCTCAGATCGCACAACTTCTACCAAAAAATAAACTGCTCCTCCTCACCGATTCTCTTTCTTCACTCGATTCTCTTCTAGATGCTTCTCTCATTCAAGAGTCCACCTTATATTACACTCACTGAAATCTATCAACATACCTGCATCACTTTCGTATGGATCCCCAGTCACATAAATTTAACGGACCACGACTCAGTCGACCTAGCCACCAAACTAGTAATTTCCTTTCCCAAAATAACTGACAACTCACCCATACTTGTCTCAGATTACGAAAACTATTACTGTTCTCTCATCCTAGAAAAATGGACAAATCTCTGGAAAAATCAAACTCCCAATAAGCTCCTCAGTATCAAACAAAGTCCCTCACATTGGTCCACGTCTATTACCTATATAAATCACAGAAGAGAAGAAGGAATCCTTACTCGACTATACAAATCGGTCACAAAAATCACGGCGTTCTTTAAATCTATATTTCAGTCACCGAAGTGAATTTCCAGTGTTATCAACAAATATCTCACCAGTAGTAATAAAATGTCTAAAGAAGGTGGCTTTTCATATTTTTCGTTCAATCGGTTTTTCATTGGAAAAGAATCATTCTCGAATACAAAAGAACGAACTTTTTGGAGTCAGCCTAACCTTCAAAATAAACAAAATTGACGTAAATAGAACGGTTTGGTGATTTTTAATCATTGTTCAAATGTTGCTACATCTCTTAGCCTTACCAAAAAGGGTTCATCGACCCTAACTGCTGGAATCGAGAATGCATAATTGTGCACAAGAAATTTATTAACAGTAAAATTTTGAAATTTTTTGATGAAACGACATATTTGCTTACATTTTGCCTACGCGTCTTCAAAATTTTCTCACATAATAGGCCAAACGTGTACTCTATTGCGTAAATAAAAAATACGTGCATTCCGTAACTTTTACTCGACTCTCAACTTCTTCGCGTTTACCGTACGCGAACTCCGCGAACTCCACGATGACGTTGTCGTATTTCCCAGGTCGGGCACATTTCTGAACTTTGCGGTGAAAGTGTACAATCTCAGTAACACTTAGGTACCTAGAATTAGGTGCGTACATACCTAACAAGATCAACAGCGCGAACTAGCAAGGTCGCTATGTCACGCGTGCAGTCTTTTGTATTGTATCAGATGAGTTGATAAAATTAAGAAAAAAGTTGCGGTTTTAACATTTTATGAGGTGTTTAACAAATTGCTATTGACTCATTTGTTAACATGTTATTCGTTTTATACGAGAACATTATTTAAAATACGCTTGCGCTGAAGAAGCAAACTTACAAAATACCTAGGTAGGTGTCTAAAAAGTCTGGTCGTAGGCAACGTTTTTAATTTTTGGATCATCATCACAGATCATGATATCAAATTCCACTTATTGCTCGTATACTAAATTCAACATTAAGAACGCTTGTCTTTTTAGACTGAATACCTACTTCTGTGCACGCAATTACGTAATTGGATAATTATACCTATATATTTTTGGAGAGTACTTGATGAAAAATCATTCTTCTATTTTCTTTAAACAATGTATTAGGCACTAATGTAGCTATTTCAAAATTTTCGTCGCGAAAAAGTCATTACCAAAATGTTATGTACTTAATTCTCTTGTGGTAGGCGAATTCACCTTTTTCATAGGTTATTTTTACCGCTTCTCTTTGCCGCACCGAATCATTCATAATCCTCATCGCGTTTGGTTGAGTCCAGTAAGTATTTACCTATTGCTACATTTTCGTTCACGTGAGCCTCTCGCATCTCTATGATCTCTGTTTGTCTGACAATGTCCTACTACCACTCATTGAAAATGAGATGCGAGAGTACCGAATACCTGTCTCTTCTTTGGTGTAACGTTTTTATACCCGATCATGAAAATGTAAAAAGACGAATAACTTCCGATTTTCTTTAGCTTACGTATATTTGCACGAATTCATGAATGGGTACCTCGTTACTTTTAAAATCATCGGTGAGACAGGTTAACAACAACCAACCACATATGTACCTGATATCTTCCAAAACGTGAACCGCTGTCTGTTGACCAACCGCATGGTAGTACTTGATTCGGCCTTTTAACATTTAATTCTTAGAATAGTTGCATGAAAAACTGTCTTTTTGTTTTGAATAGTGACGCACTGTAAAACTGAAGCGAAATGAAAAAAGTGAACCGTAATGAGAAAACTGTAAAGTAATGAACTCTGCCACTTTGGCTGCGGGCTGATTTCCTTTGTTCACCTGCTCTAATCTGAGTTTACTTTTTGTGCAACTATGCAAAAAATCTCTTACGTTGCAGCGTGGTCAGCAAGCTTCCGTACTCGTGCGTTTGCTTCACTCGCCTCACCGGCTCGTTCCGCGAACTCGCACTCGTACGTAACTATTTGACAAGAGGTTTCTCATTTCATTGATACTTGATCCTCATCTCTCGGCCTGTACCTAATTTCCACAATAAATTGTTTGAGGAATTCATTTTTAAATTAAATCGTTGTCTTGTTAATGAGAGTCCGTGTATAATAAAGTATGAATGCATAAACTTGTGACTAATTGTTATAGTTGTTTCTCCGTTGTCCGGTGTTGTCCAGTGCGTATTAAATGGCGACGTGGTATCGTTAACGCGCAGGCGTGATATAGCCTACGTACAGTTTTCAACGTGAATTTCCGGCTAAAAAAGGTTTTATATGGACTGAGTTTTATTCATTTAAAAGTAGTGAAAATGATAAATGTACGGAATGGTTGGAAATCTAACTCAGCCACAACTTAGCGATTCTCGCTCGTTGTTGGTTCGTTATCTTTCCTTCCGTATAGATTAAAAAAAAGGGAAACACACTTACGTTTTTACATCTACTTTATTTAGCTTCGTCTACATATACGTTCTTTTAACTTATAAAAACGCGACTGTACAGATTGTCAGCGAGTGTTTGCTCTACCATATTGTACCTATCTTTCTCACTATTCGTGACACTCTGAGCAAAGAAAAAAAAAAAAGAAAAAGGGAAGAAAAAGAAAGAAAATGGGCGTAATTGAGCAGATGGAAATGTTCAACCCGGAAAAAGGGGATTTTGTAGTTCGGTACGAAATTTTGGAAAATTATTGCATACCAATCTAAGAAAGAAAATTGTAGATAAAGATGAGTCAAGCTGGGAGCGAGTATAGTTGAAATTTTGAAAAGTTGGGAAGCCGCTGCAAACAGTTTGTCCATAGAAAACAAGATGGAGAATGCTACCGTATTACTGTTGAAAGATCTACTATTATATTGAAAGAAAATACGGTACAGACATGCACAAATTTTTATTACACGACCGGTTTCGAACCGTATATTTTGTTTTCTTGTACGTATAATCAGTACGAACCTGATGATGAACCAGTTGATATACGGTTCGAAACCGGTCGTGTAATAAAAAATTTGTGCATGTCTGTACCGTATTTTCTTTCAATATAATCGTAATGGCGTGCAACGTTCAACACACAATTTCAATTATTAATTCAGCTAGTACAGCTAAACTCGCGTGTAAATTCAAAGACTATCGTAAAAGAATTATCAATGCTCGTCACATATTTTCTTTATTCGCGCGTGTATAAAAGACGATTTGAAACCCAAATTCATTAACTTTCGATTAAACGTATCAAATCCGTGAGAAAAAACTAAACTTGATAAGATGATCACCAGAAAATGGCTAAGAACCGAACTTCGTAAGTGGTACAGTGAAGGTGATAAATTTAATCGTTTCGCCTACATGTGTCACCTTAGCTTGAATTCTCTCCAATCCTTTGTGGAAGTCGAAAAACTCGTCCAAACCGTCAACTCTGATTGCAGCAAGATCTCGCGTGAACTGCGTTCTAAAAAAGAGGCTAAATTACAACGACTGAGAGAACCGAGCGAAAGGGAAACTGAACCCAGAATGTCTAATTTCTACAGTCGGGTCGTAAACCTATCCAACATAGATTTCAGTGAAGAAGAAAAGACCCTTCTTAGTCGAGGACTAAAACACGCCCTCCCTCCTCCTCTAATGATGAGAGAGAAATTGAGGAACCATATCATTGGTGAAATTGCCAGCCGTGTCAAAGACATGACCCAGATCGATATCCCTAGCCTAAAAAATCTTCTGAATAATAACTTCACAATACCTAATGTTGATAAGAGGAAAAAGAGCGTGATAAAATCACTAAAACAGAAAATTGACGACCAACATCTGACCATTGCTAAAGCAGATAAAGGATCCTCAGTCGTAATACTCCACCATGAAGATTACGTCAAAAAAGTCCAGAATTTCCTTGAAGAAAACCATGCCGTTACAATCCCAAAATTCAACCTCTACAAATACAATGACGACATCAAGAAGAGCATATGCAAATCTAAATTAATCATCCCCGATAACTCCAAAAACTTCCTTATGGAAATGAACCCAGCGATGCCAAAACTATATGGGCAAATTAAATTGCATAAGCCTAATAACCCCATCAGGCCTGTGATTTCATCTCTTTCAACACCAACCTACCAACTCAGTCGCTTCTTAAACCGATGGTTCGTTACCAACATCAATTTCAAAGGGAAATATGCCGTCAAAAACACAAGAGATAACACAAGAGATCTCATCAACCAGTTAACTAAACTCGAACATCTTCCATCCTCTGCAATCCTTATATCTTTCGACGTAGTTAGTCTCTTCACTAACGTTCCCGTGACGCTAACACTCCAACGTATGCTCATGATTATGATAGAATCACAAATCGAAAAAGAAGTCGCGTCTGAATTTATGAGTTTGATGAATTGTTGTCTCGAGAAGAATTTATGTACATTCCACGGTGTAACGTACGAGTTTTCGGATAGCTTACAAATGGGTGCACCTTTAAGCTCCCTAATGGCTGACGTGTTCCTCGACACTCTTGAAAACCATGTATTTAACAACAGTCCTCATTCGTTTGATGTATTCTACTGGGGGAGATACGTAGACGACGTCCTCTGCGTTTACAACGGTACCTCATGTAGCCTCCAAGCGTTCCTAAACAGCCTCAATTCTGTCCACTCCAAAATTAAGTTCACACTGGAAATTGGAGGCGATTCAATTCACTTTTTGGACCTCACCCTCAACATTGTGAACACTCCTCATACCAACTCACGGGAATTTCAGTTCAACATTTATCGCAAACCGACAGCTACTGATATAACGATCAATGGTGATTCCTTCCACTCATACAGTCACCAAATATCTGCCTACCTCTACATGATTCGTCGAGCTCTTTCTACCCCTCTGAGCGAACCTAATCTCAACGAAGAATTATCTACCATCAAAGACATCGCACAGCGTAACAATATACATATCAACCTCGAGGCCACCGTAAAGAAGGTGAAATATTCCATGTCTATGAAGAACGCGACCAATCTCACAACACATACGAGTCATTCAAGCGACGTTAAATACATCCGACAACCATTTGTGGGAAAAATATCGAACAAAATCGCAGCAATATTATCCAAAGCTGGTTATCATGCTGCATTCTATCCGGTCAATAATTTAAGATCATTATTTTCAGCCTTCGCTGACCATCTACTTTCATGTGATCACACTTTCGATATGAAAACTAATGTTCTGCTACTACATGAAATAAGGAAGGGAAAACTCCTTAATAAATTAGAAAATATTGAAATCATCACCCATGCTACCAGAGGTACATCACGATTACTCAATGAGGTGATTACTCATGACCCCTTCCTCGAATGTTTCATCGATAATTCTTCTGCTTAGTTTTTGTTTTCTTGTATAATCAGTACGAACCTGATGATGAACCAGTTGATATACGGTTCGAAACCGGTCGTGTAATAAAAATTTGTGCATTTCTGTACCTACCGTATTTTCTTTCAATATAATCGTAATGGCGTGCAGCGTTCAACACACAATTTCAATTATTGAAAGATCTACGTCAACAGTTTTCAAAAAATCAACCGCGCAGCAGCCAAAATTTTTGTAGCAGAGACGTCATCAAGTATGGCTGGTTATAATTATAAAACATGTTTTATCTGTAAAAAGCAAAGGTATTTGGCTAATTTGTGTCGTCATAGAAATATTAATGGTTTTTAGAATGCTAATTTTCAACAAAAGGGATGTACCTAGGCGTAATTATTCAAAAAAGTTTAATGAAAATAATTATAAAGGTCATAAAACGAATAATAAAAGTAACAAATAAATAAATAAATAAAGTTTTTGTAAGGAAGGTACTTCATAATTTTTCTACTTCAGTATTTGTAGAAGTCCTCACCGTAGTATCCATCAACCAGTCTACTTTCCTCTATATACCTACAGTAGTGAAATATTACCATGATATATTATAAAGTAAGTATTGAAGTAGTGTACTGCATAAAACGGATATCTCTTTCAGCGTTGCTTACGTCACGATCCTCTGTAAGGAACAATACTTCTCACTTCTCCCGCTACGAATCTCGTTCCAAAATTAAGGAAAACTCAATTTTTTCCGTAGGTACACAAGTATATACCACATTAATACATAATTCATATAAGTTAGGTACATACAAAATAATATAGGTAAAAGGAAAATTAGCTTCGGCCGCTATTATCTACCTCTGAAAAGCGAAAAAAAAATGGTTTCCACTTAAATTGCAAACGCACATCCAGGGTATTAAGTACTATACCTCCCTTTTCTTCGAAAATTCGACAAAAAGAAATGATAATTTACGACATTTTATAGCGTAGGTACCTATGACAAATGTTGACGAAACAATATTACTGGTCTCGTAAATACATACCCACAGTTTTTGCACTCAATCGTATCCTAATGCTTAGGAAATGAGAGGCAACACGTGGATTATACTGTCTTCGTCATCACCCACAAAAAGAAAGGATCCTTCGAAATTTTACGCTCACGGCGTCGGAGATACAGATGATTGCCTTTTCGGGAATATACGACCAATTTTATGATCATACGATCATTATTACCATTCAATCCAACTGTTGAACAAAATGATAACGATGGATCGCACTATAGATTGAATTCTGATACCGGTACGATATTTTATTCCAAATATTCTCGCAACTGAGTTTATATATTCATATATTTAAGTATTTTTGACAATCATACGCTTTTTAGTTGGAGCACAGGAAAACAGATTTCTTGGAAATAAATATTGAACTATTCATCCTCGGTTTACGGATTCGCGTGGAGAAGAAACATAAATTAGTGTTACTTATTTATCACGTAAGATCAGCGTTACATAATGAAATCGTTATGTTAGAATGGTCAGCTACTCTTCGGATGAGGGTCTGCAGGCACTGCAGATTGAACATAGATTCTTGCTCATCAATTATGCAGAAGAGACTGACCTCTTGCCTACGAGGAGCAGTCGATTGCTGATTACTTTTTTCCTTTCCTTGTGTGTGTGTGTGTGTGTGTGTGTGTGTGTGTGTGTGTGTGTGTGTGTGTGTGTGTGTGTGTGTGTATCTCTGTACTTATTACGAGTAATAATCGCGTTACCTACTTGCTTGCCCGCATCTTCTTTAACGAGCGAAATACGTAGCCTGTGTCATTTATTGCTTCGCAAACGTATAACTTCGAAGTATCAACAGATATAATATATTATTGGTACATTTTTACTTCAATAGGGAGATATTAGGGGCTAGTAGGCAGATTGATTAACATACCTACGTACGGAAAAATTATAGAATTTTCTTTATCGTACGTAAATGTGTTTCTGTATTATGTTGGGCAAGAAGGTGACACGAATTTAGCATTGCCCTTTATTGCGAATAAAGAGGCAGGCTACGTGCAGACGTATGAACAATTGAAAAGATACTTCGGTTTTATCTTGAATACTAATGATGACTATGAAAATGAAAAGATCTTTCATCTAGGCCGAGATATGAAACAGAAATTTCGATAGGTGTACGATTTTTGCGATTATTATTCATGTAGTTATTATACTCATACTTCTATACGGCCTCATCGTGATTTTACCAGAAAACCAAATTATTGTACATACTATGTAAACTGTTCGAAGTAATCGGTACGTTAACTTTAACTCTATAACTAAACCTTGATACTTATAGACTCATATTTCAATTGAAGTAAATCGAAGACTCCAGCTAATGCGTATGAAAAAATAATTTTTCGTCTAATCCAATCAATAATGATGAGTCACTTACTATTGAAGGAAGAAAGAAATATTTCTTCACAAACTTTATCAGGAATCGACGGAACAGGTCGAAAGAATTGTAGGACAAAATCTTTTCGGCAAAAGGTATAGAATCGGAATCTCGAGATATTTTAAAAAAGAAGTACATCAAACAATTATTTTACTTTTTTTGTCTTTTTTTCTATTAATTATTATTGTTTTTTTCTTCAGCTTTTTCTCTACGTATAATATACAGCTTAACAAGAAGATAGAAAAGTTTGTGAATGGGGGTCCTCGCAATGATCTCCTCGGCGTTGGAAAAAGCTGTAGCAGGAAAGTTGATTCATATAATCGCGCTCCTCCTGATCCAAACCTTTCTACATTCCGAATCGAGTGCGAGCGATCCTTTAGGTTGGAATTTTTCGTTGATGGACAGGTCACATAATTTTTTCACTTCGGTCATTCTTGTACGCAATTCCCAAAAGGGTACAATTTCGTGGACACACGGTCGGTCTTTTCGGATCGCAAACACACTCTCTTACGTCTTGTCCGCGTTGAACGATATTATAACCCAGATACCGGTACCTACTCACTGAACAGAATACTTGTTGTACCTATTACGAATAAATCGAAGAAAGAATTCATACTTCACACAAAACCTAAATAATGTAATTTTTGTGGGGGGATCTTATATTGACTACTTTATTTCGCTTTCGTGGCACACGTTTACGTGGAGTTCGTCTCGCCTTACTTGACTCGGGTATGCTGTACAAAGTTTTACCGCCGTAAAAATAGTTGCCTTCGTAAAAATTTGTAGATCGCCATAAAAAATTTTCAAATGTACCTTGAAATTTTTTATCAATAGACAAAATTGCATCTCTTATAGGTCCGGATGTGTCTGAAACACGTTTTTTTTTGTTCACATTGAAATAAAATGGCCACCAACAGCGAAAAATTAATTAAACGAATCCGTTCCTTAAGGTTACGGCTATCCATCATAAACGAAAAAACGAATACTCTAAAGGGAGAGTAAACAAATCATAGCCTAGTTCACAGACTGACTCGTATTCCGTTGAGTCAATCTGCTTATAAGAAAGAATTACTTACTATAAAACACCTGGCTAGAGCGAATGGAGTCAATGTCGACGTTGACGTGATGGTTCGGAGGAAAGTTACGAGGAGCCTTCTTGATTCCACCACCTCCCTCCCCCGAGACACGATCCGTGATCGCCGTTTGCGTTGGATCAGTCTCCCTTTCCTGGGGAATTTCTCCCAGCAATTGGGTCGGGCCCTTCGCCCGTTTGGTTTCAGACCCGCGTTTTACAACCATACCACAGTCAAGAGGTTGTTTGTGAGACTGAAGGATCCCATACCGGTTGATGAGAGGAGTGGTGTTTATAAGATGGAATGTGAGGATTGTGGAGGCTTTTATATTGGTGAGACCAGCCGCCAGATGAAAGTTAGAGTAGCTGAGCACCTGAAGTCTTGGAAGAAGGGACGCTTAGGGGAGTCAGCTTTCGCTGATCATTTGATTAACAGTGGCCACAGTTTCCGCGAGGGATCCGAAAAGCTCCTCCATAAGGAGAATTCCTACCGTAAACGTATCGCCCTCGAGAATATAGAGATAATGCGTCACCTCAACACTGACGGTATCACTATACTCAACTCGTACATTCCGGAAGATGGCTTGATCGAACAGGTTTATGATTCACACCGTGATTTCTCGTTCGGACGATCTTAATACCTCTTCCTTCTCATTCGTTCGTCAGTTGCTTTCATTTCAGGTCTGAAGATGGTTGTTTAACCGAAAGCGCTCCCTTCGTTTTTATTTTCTGCGGTTTGCATTTGTTTACTCTCCCTTTAGAGTATTCGTTTTTTCGTTTAAGCGAAAAATTAATTTGATTTTTCTAGGAAAAAATTTAGATTAATGTATTGAAATCATATTTATTCAAAATAGGTTTTTTACTGATTTTGAGCGTAAAGATGCCACGTGATGGAAGAGACAGTTGCAAGAACTCCCAATAAATATCGTAAATATAATCACAAATCCATCGCAGTCATTTCGAGTATTGTACACAATAATCAACTTGAAGCCTAATGCTGAGACTACAAATTTTCAATCATAATCGCTTCAAAGATTCACATTATATACCTACGTGCATAATATCATGAACGAGAAATAAGTAGTTAATATAACTGTAAAATCATTTCGTACAGGTTGATACTTCGGCTACAAATTGGTGGTTATAGGTTATTTCAACAACCATACGATTTCTCGTTAAATGATAAAGAAGGTGCCTAGGTACCCTTAGGTTACCAGATACTCGTGTACTTTATTGAAAATATTATTTTCTATTCACAGAAAATATTTTCCATATCAAATCAATTGGTTAACAATTTTTTGGCGAATATCGCGAAAGTTTCCTTGCCGTTCAACTTATTAATATTTCGTTCGAGTTTATAAAATAAAGAACGCTTATAGCTTTTTGCACGAATATCGGCTCAGCATAAAAGGATAAACACAGGCTGGATGTAGCGACACAACGGCTGGCGTTTCTTGTCTAGATAATCGAAACGCTTTTATTTTTTCTTCTTTCTTTGGAGCAGTGTCCGGAATGGTAAACTCACTCTAGATCTCCGCAGTCGCTGATATATGATTCTCTATATATGCAAGCCATCAGCACAACGTGGGTGATTCGAATTTCAGTGAGGAAGGCGTAATCTGTAATGTAAGATCTAGCTTAATTCTTATTCCGCAGCAATGTTCGGGTGAATTAATTTTTGGCCAAACGAATGGCAGTTTTATTAGTTTCGCACGTGATATTCGTACTTCTCCACCGTTTCAGCACGGACAGTTGAAATATCGACCCTGTTATACGTTCCGTTTCGTTATCATCTGAATTACAAAATGTATTATATTTTCTATATATCGTTGCGAAAATACCACTTTCAGTTGTTGTTTTCTTTTCTCGAACGGAAGCGCTAATGGAGATGAAAAATGAGGAAATTGAATTTTTCATGTTATATACGTAGCCCTCCAACGATTTGTTCTTCAATTTGTAATACACAGGGCTGCTTATGAGTTATGGACGAGGTGGAGTTGATACTCCATATTCCAGATAATCCTAAAGATGATAAAATATTTTTTTCTCTGAATGCGATAGTAATTGTTCGCGTCCAAAAAGTCGAGAAACAAAAAAAAAAGTTTTTTTTACAACAGCCCGCAAATAACTACCTAACGAAAAAGTTGTTTACTAAATGTATGAATGGAGTCTGTTATCCCAGCTCCCCCCATATTTGACAAATTTTTTGGGTGTCATTTATCGGCACGTTGAAATAGATAGAGGGAACGATCACGATGCGAAAAATAGATTGAACTATGGAAAAATGAAGTCCCGGTGAAATAAGTGTATGAACGTTAAGAAAAAGGGTTCAGCCAAAAGAAACGTAATTGAACGTTAAACAATGGATTGCACGTTAAAATAATCAATACAACCCTCCAAAAATGTAAATGGCGGTAAGTTCAAAACGATGAAATTATTACAAATAAATGATAAAATGTATAGTTAAAATATTTAACATGCACGATGAACAAAACACGAGGAAAAAATTAAATAAAAAAAAGAACAATAACTTCATTGGATAATGAGAGCCTTCTTAGCTAAAGTAGGGCGCCCGCTTCTGCCCAAGGGGCACTTTCTTCGCTTCGGTAGGAACTGTAACAAGGTGAAGCCGGATTCTCATTCCCAATGTGTGTTTGCATTGAGCAGCTTTCATAAAATAGGGGCACGTGCACGTAGACTCAACCCCATCTAAAACTATTTTGTGAACACGGTGGCGGTGGCGCTCGAAATCAGAAAATGTGTTCCATGTGTTCTGCAGATGTTCGTTGAGGATATCAGGTGTGATAGTTTCATCCCTTGATGTAAAACAGACGTAGACAACCCTAGTATCGGAGGAGGCGGAGCGTTCATCTTGCAAGACTTTCTTTTTTAACATGGCCCATTGGTACGCTGCAGTCCAATGAGATAAGGATACCGAAGGGGTTTTGTGAAACGGAATATAATGATTGCACAGCGGATCCCTTACTAGTGACCACTTAGTCGCAAGCTCTAGGAGACTATTTAAAAACTGACCGACTGGAGTACGTTCCCTTATGGTGTGCTCCCGCTTGATAACCGCTAGTGGATTCTTGATAACCGCTAGTGGATTCAATCCCGTTATTGGTTGACGGGAAACCCATTGCGTAACCTTCGTACCATAGCCATTGTTTTTTGCCAGCCACTGCGACTGGAAGTAATCAATGCATGCTTTAACGCGACCATCATTCGCTAATAATATTATCGCCCATTGCCTTCATGCAGTAACGTATTTACTACTGCTTACACTCATTTTTTTTATCTTTATCGAATCATCGTTATGTCTATATATTTTAACGTTACAAAAAATTGTTCCATCGCGCATCAAATAACGTGCAATATAGTATATTTTGTAATAAGTGGCGAAAATGAACGATATTGGAACGAGCGCAGTGTAGCCACACGAGCAAAGCGAGTGTGGATAAGCGAGTTCCAATATCGTTTGTTTTCGACACGAATTACAAACAGTACTTTTTATAATACATGTAGTGAAAGAAACACTTAGGCCTACAATTTAAATTGGTTATCATTCAAAAAGAATGTTTACGAATTTTTCAAATGGCACCACTGACTTCATTTTCGCCACGGGTAAAATATTTTCGCCACTGGTAAAACATTTTCGCCACGGTTCTGATAACGGCATGTTTCGCTACGAAAAACGAACACGATACGCAGCACTTTCGCTTCATGTATTATAAAAAATACATTTTTTCCTGCTTATACTCATTACTATATCGTTGATATTTTATCGTTATTTCTAAACATTTTAACGTGCCGAAAAAGTTTCCCAAAATTTTTTATCTATCGTTCGTGCATCATTTGTGCATCTACGTGCTTCCAATTTTGGCGTTTGTATTTCATTCTATGTTATAAAAATTATGACGTCGTGTTTGGAGGGGATATCAGGATGACGGCAGCCCCCCCCCCACCCATTGATTTTCGCAAAAAATTTTACCGACTCTTCCTATCGAAATTTATTATTATTTATTATTAATTAATTATTTATTTATTTATTTACAATGGAAACTCTTTATAAAGAAACTGAAGGGACCGCCAAAAAAATTCGTTATATAAAAATTCATTATACAGAAATGTTATTCTTTTTTTTTAATACAGTAAATTTAGATTACAGTACATACGTAATATGCATTACTTAGTTTTCGTTACACAGGTACATACATGTATGTATTTTCTAATAATTATCTTGTTGTTTTGCCCGTGCGGTGCAAAACTGTCTTTCGTACAGCATTATGACTACGATTTTCTCATGTTGGCTTGTTCACTCTTGTTCATTGATACGCAGAGCATGGTACATTATTGGTACCAAACTCACATCATTGTACGAACATGTACAGTATTCGGTGTTGTAACTCGCGATTATCAAAGAAGGAAGAAGGAAAATCGGTAAAATAGCACGTTACCATTTTTATTAGGCTCAGGTAATGTCAAAAATATGTGATTTTCCTTTGAAAAGTCGATAAAAAAATTCGTTATAGAGAGTAGGGTGGATCGGGGCAAAAAGTGAACAAAAATCCATTTTTGAATAATTTTTTTACATTTCTATCACTTATTTGGTACAAATGATGTATGAATGGATTCTTTGAACCTTTTTCTTTGATTTCTGATATTACACAGTTATAATTAAAGCTTTTAATAATGATTTTTTGAGACGAGAATCTGTTCACTAATTACCCAATGAGATGGGGCAAAAAATGAACCCCATGGGGTAAAAATTGAACGTATATTTTTAATGGTTTTAAACGATCGGTAGGTACATGAATAAAATATAATCTTTAAAATGAAAACATGTAGGCTTAGGGCTTAATTCTTAAGTTCATTAAGTTTTTTTGATGAGATTGTAAAGTGCAGCAAACTGCGACCATACTTTGCCGGTGGATGAAGTTTTTTCAAAACTTGAGAGAAGGAAAATTGTTCAATATCATCGATGTTTGGATAGTGGTAGATGAAACCTTTGAAATCTCGGGAGTCAAAGGGCCGTACAAATTTCGCGATGTATTTGTCTTCTTTTTTTTCTTCTATTCGACCAAAAAAATTTTTTCCTCCTCTGTTTTCGGAATAACGAACGACTACCCATTCGCCGATATTCAAAATTTCGTCTGAAGAAATCTTGATAATTTCCATAGAATGCGCAAATATCAGAAAATCATTGAAGAAGGAACTTACAGATCGCGCACAAGCACTGTCGATAACGATTTCACAATGCCACAACATTACAGGAAAATAGTACACGTTCACTTTTTAACCCAAGGTTGTTCTTTTTTTGCCCCTTTGCTGTTCATTTTTTACCCCATCTACTTAATTGATTATTACTCTCTATAAATTTGAGATTTCTGTTTGTGTAAAAAGTTTTTAAAAAGCTTTCCAAATTTCCTACAGAAATATGTAAAAATATCTCCTATGCATAATTTATGAACGTAATTCTATCCAGCTTTCAATAACAAAAATATTGACACTTTTTCCATAGAAAACGAAGCATTTTAAATCGTAATTTTTTTCCTTCAGTGTTGCATGTAAACAAGTTCAAAAATTGTTTATTATGTAATGTACTAGTGTTGATTAACACGTTGACAACCAATATTCCCACTGAAATTTATTACAAACACTTGTACAGGTAGTTCATTTATTACCCCAAGAAAGTTACAGTTCACTTTTTGCCCTGATACACCCTAAATTGTTCGTTACAAGGAGAGTTTTTGACATGTAAAATTCATCGAAGGGGGAGGGACCAAGGAAAAATTCGTAAAATAGAGGAATTCGTTATAAAGGAGTTCATTATAAAAAGTTCCCACTGTATTTATTTATTTATAAGATTTTATTTTCGTTTGCGAACTCCTCCGAAACTACCCGATGGATTTTTTTGTAAATTGATCATATTGTAGCATTATACGTATCTGTAGATGCGCACCTGCAATTTTTATGAGAATCGGATAAGTAGTCCTCGAGAAATTTTTATTTTTTAAAAAAATTTCTGACGATTACGAGTAGCTGAGTAGCTGCTTACTTTACGGCAAGCGGATTTCCCTATTACCCTTTTATTTGTTTTCTTATCAGTACGTGCATTGTGTTGAAGAACCTTTTATACAACAGGTTCATTCTTGATTCATTATTGACGAAGGGTTCATTGAATTCCTTTTATTTCGATGATATTTTATTCATTTTTCGTACTTGGAAATTTAGTACCTTTGTATCTCGCTTCGTGTCTCAGGAGATGGGAGCATTATTTTCAATAATTGCTTTTTCTATTTTTTTCTATTTTTATTTTGCTTTATTTTTTTAAATTAAAAAGTTTGTTTTTTCTTTCTCTCAAAATAAGAATTTTCCCATTAAGGCCCAATTTTACCGACTTTTCCTATTTTTCATTCGCGGTCACAAACTTTATTGGTGATTATAGATGACAATTCTGAACATCATTTCAAATATATTAAATAATGAAAGTTGACAGGGAAAGGGAAGGACTACTGGTTGAATTTTTTTCCTCTGAAACTTTGACGGATTATAGTGTTATGTCTGAAGATGTGCACCTGCAATTGTTTTGAGCATCGGATAAGTAATTCTCCAGAGATATACTTTTGATATTTTTATGTATTTCATATCTTTGCTGAGGCTGTATTTTATCCCCTTTCGCCTTATTGACGGACTTGAAGAAATTCACGGGTTCATTAAAGGAGTTGAAAGAGGGGAGGCGGGGAACCTGTTTTATGGGGTCTTACGGTGTTTGAAGTACTGCATATCTGGTTCATTGATTGGGCTAAATCAATTGGTGTATGGAGCGTTGCATATCCAGTTACTTGAAGGGACTACGTTGATTTCCGAGCTACCTAGGTATGTATGATAGAAGTGGGATTTGGGTAAATTTCGACCTCGGAGCTTGGCCGGTCGGTCGGACGGCGGACTTTTTTCTGGCACATCCCCCAGTAGAGGGGTAATGTATGTTTTAGGACAGTTCTGGATTTCTAAGACAGTTCTGGATTTCTAAGACATTTCTGGATTTCTAAGACAGTTCTGGATTTGTAGGGCAGTTCTGGATTTCTAAGACATTTCTGGATTTCTAGGACAGTTCTGGATTTCTAAAACAGTTCTGGATTTCTAAGACAGTTCTGGATTTTATGGCTTTCTAGGACAGTTGTGGATTTCTAGGACAGTTATGAATTTCTCACTTTTTTACTCATTTTCTTCGATCCTCAAGTTCCTATTTATGAGCTAGAAGCTGTCAAATTTTTTACTTTTTCACTCATATTTCAGCACTCTTAATCAATTCACAAAATTACTCAAGTTTCATATTCTAGGACAGTTATGGATTCCTGAACGTTTCCTTCAATTTTCAGTGCGCTCAACACTTTTATTTTGCCAAAAAACGTGACCAGATTTTCTTGTTCAATTAATTGTTCTCATCCAACTTTTTTCAAGCAACTTTTCTATTTAAAAATTTATTCAATATAAATGGAGGTCTATGAAGGTTCTTTTGTTGGATTAAATGAATTTGATTTCAAAAATATTATACCATATTTTAAAGATCCAGTTGCAAGATTAAGACCAAAATATGAAACATTGATGGATCCCTTATCAGATAAAATTCATCATTTACCTGAGGATAAAAGAACAAAATATACTAAATTCATTATGAATATTATCGCTCATTTAAGCGCTTTATCGATGTGACGCGTTGGATCGAGTCGGCTGGACTTGAACTAGCAGCAAGTAAGACGGAGGCCATTTTATTCACGACCCGTCGGAAGTTCAAGCCACCCACCTTTCGCCTGCGAGGTGTGGAAATTGAAACCAAGAAGCAAATAAAATACCTGGGCATCTGGTTTGACTCAACGCTGAGCTTCAGGCACCATTTCCTGATGGCAGCGGAAAAGGCGGGCCGGGTAGTTGGATACCGAAGCCGCCTTATGAGGAACCTGAGAGGACCGAGAGAAGCAAGGAGAAAGATCATGATGAGCACCGCCTTGTCGATCCTCCTATATGGTGCGCCAGTATGGGCCGACTGCATGAATATACCATACCGAAGAAGAGAGATGGTAAAGATCCAACGAAGAGCTGCGCTGAGGTGTTTTAGTGCCTACCGCACTGTCTCGACGGAGGCTCTTTGTGTATTAGCACGTTCACCACCAATCGAGCTCCTTGCTGAGGAGAGAGCGGTGGTGTTTGAAGCAAAGAAGAGAACGACGACCAACCGAGAAGCTTTACGGGTCAAGCAGGAGGCCAGGCGCTCCTTGCTTGTAAAGTGGAAAGAAAGAATTGCCCAGAGTGAGCTGGGTACATGGACAACCCGTGTGCTAATACGCGACCTTGATGAGTGGATGAACCGACACCATGGTCAGCTGAACTTTCACCTGACGCAGGTGTTAAGCGGCCATGGCTGCTTCAACAGGTACCTTCACGAGAAGTTAAGGAAAGTTGAGCAGGCAACGTGTTCGCACTGTAACCAAGGGCGGGATGATGGACCACAACACACCTTATTTGAGTGTGAGGCGTGGAGGCTCTCCAAGAGATCGGGGTAGATGAAGCGCTCGACCCGAGTAGCCTGGTACCCACCATGCTAGGTTCCGAAGAAGCATGGAACCAGGTGTCTGCATTTGCGGCCACCATCATGAAGAGGAAGATGGACCAGGAATGGAATAGGCAAATGCAGAACCACGCTATGGCCTACTCAACACCTGTGTACCATCAACATCCAGATCTGCAGGAAGAAGAGGAAGAAGGATACCATTCAGATTGTTAGGACCTTTATAGTTGTTGAAAGAATCTCGCGTTTATATGGTTGCTCCGCGTCCGCTATTCCGGTGAACTTACTACGGTACGTTCACTGTTCATACGAATATGTCTAACGAGCACCATACAGTGAGATTCACGCAACAACGACTTATTACGCCTGATGTGATGTGATAGTGTCGTTTTTGTGATGTGAGTGTGTTCTCTAGTGCTGTTCTCTTTGTGCGTGCCAGGGGGGCATCGCAGCTTGGCGGTTGCCAAAGCAATTTGGCAGTTGCCGAGTAGAAGAGGGGGTTCGCGTAGGAGATTCCTCCTTCACTGAAGTTATACCCGAAAGGGTCGATTCCGGTGTTGGAGGAAACAATATTAAATTCATAAGCAACCCACACCTACTCCATTATGGATGACGGGCGGTGCTGCACATGCGACACACAAGCGATCATCATCATCATCATCATCATCATCATCGTATCTCTCCGTTAATACAGGTAGGTAGCTAACGGGTATTATACAATTGTACGGGTCTATGCCATATTATAATTTTCTCAAGTCTCGTTCTTCCAAAAATATTTTTTCTAATGCCTTTTGCAGAGTGATCATTTACGTTAATTGAATCGCAACATTATTTGTAGTAGACATCAAATAGAGAAAAGATACCTACAAAAGACGTGGGTATTGTACACCTAACACATAATAATGAATTTTTCAATCTTTATCGCTAGCGGCAAGAATTTGAATTTCATCCGTAAAATTTTCAAAGGTGAATGTTGTTAATGCTCCACAGACATTTGTCCACCGCGCTAGAATCTCCAAGTTTTAATTGAAAACAATTAAATAAAAAAATATTTTTATTGTTGTCATAATTATATGGATATTTTTTCATCGGTTTACAACAAAAAAGACACATGGTCAGATAATATCATTTTTTCCATTACATAAGTACAGAAACCATAATGACCGTTTTGAAACGCTCTTTATTAATGCATTAATATAATTCTTTCTGATTGTAGCACGTAGAACTCCGATGCGAAGGCGTTTAAAAATTTCTTGAATGTACAAATACTGGCTGTATATATATGTAACGCGCGTAGGACCACTCACGCAGTCGATTAAAAAAACACAAAGTTTTTCGTGAAAATAGGGATGCGAGAGAGAGTGAAGGACAAGAAGTGAGACGGTGAGTGCGGAGTATAGAAAATAAAATTTTGACGCCGCTAGGGTTGCGTTCTGTGGGCGGCTAAATGCAACGCAAAATTCAGTTTTATCCGAACTCCAAATCTTTTAGGATCGTATGTATGTATAAAAACGCTAACTCTTGACACACTTTCTTCTTTGTAGAACCATAAGTGAGTTAACAAACCTGTAGCAAGTCAAAGAGCAACAGAGTAGGTATCGTAAAAACTCGTATTTTTTTTGCGTGCGTACCGGTATATACCAAAGCAAATTACTCGCGGGTAATTGCGGAAGAAAAGGACGAACAATTGTCAGGTAACCTTCATTTTTGCTAAATACTCGTACAGCTTCTATCCTTTTATTAACATCGTTGCACGTATGCTTGCATCCAAAATTAATATTATGTATTCGTCGTGTACAAAAATTTTTACGGATACGTGCGAACAAACTAAATTCTCCCCAAAACAATCCTCAGTAATCAAAATTTTATTTCAAATCATCCAATCTTTGAAATTGGCTGATAAAAATTGCACTTTTCTGAGAACTTTTTTTTTTCAAATTTTATAAGAATTGAAATACGACGATTTCGAGCAAATTAGGGGCAGAGATGGTTAGGACCGGAAGATTTGATCGAGTTCCCAAACGAAGTTCTTAGGATGGTTTGAAAAACGATTAGTCGAAAAAATATATACCCTGTTTTTTTGTGTTTTAAACACAACCCGGAGATAAGTAGAACGGACCATATTTATATTTTTTCTCCTCCCGAAAGAATCGGCTCGCGCTACAAACAAACCTAGAAACGAAGCAAAATACTCGTAATTTTTCAAAATTTTCGTTTCAAGTTATTTAAGCTACAGAATATTGTAACTCTCTCACAGAAAAAGGCCCTTAGAGTTGAGAATATTTTTTATCCTCAAGGAAAAGTGATGTTCGTTGTTTTTTTCTTCATCGGGTATGTTCTGCCACTACACTTTCTTTAAGGATAGTACTTTGATTGCAGTTGTTTTCAACAATACGATGTTAAGGGAGTTATTGTGCTTTTGGTTTTGGTCGAAATTGATGAACATTTTAGAATTTCTTTATATTTTCCGAAAGAATATAAGCGAGCGTACGTAACTTCTCAGGGAGCTCCATCATTCGCTTAATTGGGTCTTGCTCTTCCTTGGGGCTCTATTAGTCTGATGCTCTGATGTACGTAGATCTCACTATATCATCTTTCACGAACTTCTCGATCTGGTGCAGGATTTCGAAGTACCTATTGACTGCTGCTACGGTAGCTGCGAGTATTACAATACTGTGCATCATTAGCAGAATTTAGAATTTTTCGAAGGTTCTTTAATTTCTCTTCTGCATCACATTGCTCTTCGCGTTGATCTTTGTCCATTATGTAGTTATCTCCAGACTATCGGAGGTGTCATAAAACCTTTTCAATGAGGAAGAGAGGGACGAAGGAAACAAATTCAACTGATAAGTTTTTTCTACTTTTCTACCTTTAGTATACTTATTAGATTTCTCGACTAATAAAAATGTTCACACAATCTCAGAAATTCAGAAGGTGCTGAAAAAAAACAAAAATTATTTGCCAATTGGCCTCAATCTTCCCAACTGTAAGCCAACAGACCTCACTTTGTAATCGAATCGGAGATAATTGAGCTACTTCAATTGTATCGTAAGTTACACAAGAACAAACTGGAAATGATGAAGAGAGTGCCATCTGTCTATTCACTTTTTGGAAAAGACGAGAAATGTTGTGTACTCCAAACATACAATTTCCTTCCTTAATATACACCCTCAATAACATTTTATCAGTTGGTAACTTAAAACAGAACTTTTGAATAGCTGCTCTATTAAAAATGACGGCTTCCTTAATGAAGTTAAACGAGGAACGCAGAGAACATGTTTTATGAGTCATATGGGATTTCGTATTGAGAATTCAAGGAAGCCTAGACCTAGATAAAGCTAGTATAAAGAAGGCCAAGAGCTACTATAAGCCTAGTATAATATAGTTTGAGAGTCTAAATTTTTCTCGAATGTCGAACTATACATGGTAGGAGGGGTGGAAAAATTTTGACTCTCGAGCTATATATGATAGAAGGGGGACTTAGAAAAATTCGTATCATATATGGCTCGAGATTCGAAAGTTTTTCAAGTTCCCCTCCTATCATATATGGCTCGAGAGTCGAAATTTTTCCAAGTTTTTTTTTGGACGGCGCACGGCAAATTTCTCAAAAAGCCCACTATAGAACAGGTTCCCTGTTAAAAAGTGAAATTCATTCTTGTTCAGTCTTTTCTTTCTGTTGCTCTCTTCCTCGTTATCCTAGGAGAATTATTTTTGCAATTTCGAGGACATTAACAAGGTGACTTCATATTCTTACCCCCAATGCGAGGGTATACTCGTACACTCTTTTTCACAGTATGAAGACGCATACAAACTCCTCGATCACTCACAAGTTCATGTGATGAAGCAAAAAGTTGCCAGAGTCTGTACTTTTTCCCTAGTTTGCCTCGTAAGCACTTAGGCTCATGATCGTCGCCAAGGATTCAACAGGATAATATGCATTTATCCGTCTTGGAATTGATTTGATAAAAATATAAAATATGGATTTTATTCGTAGGCCATTGTATAAAAGAGCTTTTATTTTATTTTTTTTTCCATCAGAACAATATTGTAGATATTTTTTTCTTTTTTTGTCCCTCTCTTTTTCTTAAGAAAAATTTTAATAATTCTTTACTTTATCAACGCCAAATTTTTGAGATTTCGGTTTCGTTAGCCCCTAATATTCTAATTTATTCGCGGAAACTGAAATCAGACTTAGATGAGGCTGTTATTGGTCCATCATTAAAGAACTGTCTTGAAATAAATGCTTCGGACGTAAGCTAAAGCAGTTACTTCATGCAAATTTAACATAAAATCGTACCGCTGACAGATGAGAACAGCACTTTTCAATGTAAGTGGGGTTCAAATGGTCATTTTTGATTGGCTCGATGTCCAATGAGAATTTTTTAAATTGGAATAAAATGCCTATTACAAGAATTTTCAATGATTGGTCTAGGTCACTATCATCCTTGAATGATAAATTTCAAAGTTTTTTGGAATTTACAAAAAAGTGGGGAGGGGGGGTGGTCAGAACTTCACGTTAAAATCGCCCATGTTCGGTCAGAAATTAAATTTCTTGGGAAAAATATTCACCCCTAACCAATTTGACTGGAGTAGAAAATCATTTTTTTATAATGTTAAGACGCTGGAGTGAAGGCTGTGGGCTGTGGCTCTTTCAATTTTGGACCACAACCAAAAACATTCCAAAAGGATCGAGTGAGACACTTACTCATTTGAACTAACTTATAATCTATACGGTACTTCGGGAAATAAAAACTAATTTCGGAATGAATTATTACACTGCCTTTGCAGAAGCATACCTATGGAATTTCTTATGATCAGGTGACTTTAATCTATCGTTGAATTTTTAATTTAGTACCGAAAAAATCAGTGTACGACCATTCCAACACTTTTGTGGTATTAGATTAAATCCTATCAAGCTGATGCTGACAAGATTCACTTCATTGACTGAACATATTGGAAATAAAATTGTTATTCTACCATTGTAATTTTTGACGCGCAAGTTCGCAAAAAAATTGTTCATTTTTGAGGCGGTGGGTTATTCCGGGGTAAAAAAATGTCTGCAAAACATTATTAAACGCAAGCTTGATTACGCGGAAATCTTGACGTAAGATTTATTTTCAAATAGACTGACATACTATTAGGTACAAGTCGCGAGGGGAAAAAAAAAGAGAAAATAAATTTAGATATAGAACGCGTACCTACCTATTTTAGCTTTTATAACGACGAGGAAATAACGTTAGCTGACATTGTTCACGTAAAATGATGACTCAACACTTTTAATACTCATACGAAGTGGAATATTCTTCTTTGTGTTTGCAGTAAAATGTCAAAATTACAACTAATCGCTGTAAGTCTCCTAATATCGTTATACAACGTCAACACATGTCAAGCCAGGTATTTACCAACAAGATCTCAGGAAGATCGTTTACTTAGACTGAAAGAGTTGATACAAGAGGTGAGTCACCTTTAAACTTCCTTTCGTAATTCTTGCTTGTAGAAAAATAATGCATAAATTACTGTAACCTATACGTATTTATTCGCACACCGCGTACAATGTTTGTAAACTTATCATTTAAAATGGATCCAAATACTTATAGTACGTAAGTTGATGCACTTTGTACTAGAAGGAATCTTACGCAGTATTGGACGGATGGCGGCGGTATGACACGACTACATGTACCGACGTCCTACTCTTGCTTGCACCTAGTGTGACCTAATGATAATAGTTTCCTTCAAATCGACAATAATTTCTAAAAGCAGTTTTGCCATTTGAATGAGTTGGTACCTACCTACTTTCATAGTTACGAAAACCTCCAAGTAATCTGCGATGATAACTTTTATGTAAATTGTCCGTCGAATTTAGTCCAATTGAAACAGGATTTAAGAAACGAGAAAAAATTCTTCTCGTCTCCGTAAAAATTTTATCGTGAGAGCGTCCATACGTTTCCCAAATCCATGTGCGTATAGTAAAATACGCCACGTAAGTAATTTATTTTGATTTCGCGTCGCGTCGTTGTTGTCGCACGCAGAGAAACGGTCCCACGAAATATAAGGACAATGTCATCCTTGCGCGAATAACAAGATCATTAATTTTTATAGTAACGGGAAAAATTAAGTTGTATCGGCTACATTCAGAAATGATGACGAGCATTCAATCAAAATTTGAAAACTTGACCACGAAATAGTATATTACGCTATAAAGGACGGAGGAGAGCGATTTCTATACGAGCGCTTTGGCGACCCGAGCCGCGGCGAGGGCCGCCATGCAGCGCGAGTATATCGCTTTCCTCCGTTCACGTGTGGCGTACGCTATTTTTCGATTCACATGAATAAAAACGCAAACGCGAGATGATCTATAATTAAAATTTTCTCTTTTTTATTAGAGCATCATAACATTGTTGATGGAAAACGAAATTGTAATTTTCTTACAATTGATGAACACAAGGAAAAATTCGAGTGTTGTTTTAAAATTATTAAAAGATCATTTTTGTCGGCGACCGCCAAACTGTTCGGCGCATACAGAATACACGCATGCGCGCAACCGAACTCTTCGAGTTCTAAAGTAAAAAAACGCATCTTCGCGTCCTACAACGAAGCACCAAAGGAACGCGTTTTTATTCACGTGAACCGAAAATTAATTTAAGATCGTCTGAAGTACGGTACGGCGCGGCGGACGTTATAATTTTTTTTCCTAATGACCGCCATAAAACAGCTTCCCTTATGAAAAAAATAACATTAGGTTACAGTATTCAACGAAACTGAAATAAAAATTCCTTCAAAACAAATAAGGGAATAAATAAATAAATAAATCATTATTACCTATTAATTATTCAATAATTGAATTATTCGCCTCATTAGTATGATGGTCAATTATGGGACGTATCTATTTTCGGAATTTCCACCCTAAATACTGTATTAAAAGAAAAACAATTGCGAATATCTTTCTATATTATAAAGGAGAAGACCCGTTTTTTTGGACGAATAGGCTCCGTTCGTATGGTACTAATTTTCTTGAAACTTTGAATGTTGTTACCCATTAGTGCAGACTTTTTATCTCTAAATTTAACCATCCATCCAAGTTCAAGTATGTACTCGTAGTAACCAGAAATATACGTGGCTATGATCCATCAATCACTTTGAACATGCATTTTAAAAGTTACAATTTTTCTATCCTGTACGGTTGTGCATTAAAAATTCTTCTAGCCAGTAAATGTCATACGCGCACACAAATAACAATTGAGAGGACTCAAATACATCGATGAAATATATTCATCTTGAGAATTACTCGAAAACCATTGAACGAAATGAACCCAAAATTTCTCGTTAACGACGTTGAATACTCTGCAACATCGTCCAGTCGTATAGAAACAGTTGGTTTGATAATTTCAGAAAATAGGCATGATCACATTTGAGAGAAAATTATTGAGAAATGCTCAAAAAATCAACCAATCAATAAGAAAAAATCACGTGCACAACTTCACATACATGAATATAATTTGACCAAAATTGAAGAAAATGGACACATTAGTTTTGGAGGATGATAGGAGGAAAGGTCACATAGACACGCAACAATTAAGTATTTATTCACGAATCACAAAAATATCATACCTGATGATGAACGTTTACGTTTGAAACCGGTAGTAGCTCTCAATTTTATTCACGTTTTACTTATCTAAAAATTCTTCGATTTTAGTTAATTGTTTTTTCCTTTTCGTTTTTGTCGACTTTTGTGAACCTTTTAATTTTAACATTTTTGACCACTAAATTCTCCTTTTTGCTTCGTTTTCGTACCATTTTTCGATATATTTCTTGTGATATTTTTGTGATTCGTGAATAAATACTTAATTCTTTCCTCCTATCATTAATATGACTCGCAGTTTTGAAGATTCTATTTCATCAGTTTTGGAGGAGTTGAGCAAGAGTGATCAAGAGTCTTTGAACATCAATATCGATAATAATGTGTACATCGTTTGATTAATACTGCACGTAATACATAATTATTCGATGTCACCTATGATTTGATTTTTGCATAGCATTTTTCAAATTTTTGTACAGTCTTCAAAAAAGTATTTTCTTCTCGATACTTCAATAATGGTACTACCTACCGTATGTATTAAGTCTATCAGGTTCCAGATCTGAGTGGAACAAAGATGAGGATCTCTTGGTTTCCAGATCTTGACATATAAAAAAATCTAGATCTCTTGAGCTTTACATCGTGATAGGAAAAGAAGCTCCAGATCTTTTGAACAAAATAAATAAATAAATTTCCGTCACCTAACAGTCAATTAGAAAAAAAAAACCAAGAGACCCGGATACTGAGGCGCATGGCGACTCAGTCTCGTTTCATTTTATTTTATCTTTTTTTGCGGATGCATGAGGCTCTTGGCTCGCCGAGGTAAGAGCCTCAAAAAGAATTAAATTGTCAGGAAACATCCTCTTACAAAGGTTTAAACGCGGAAACGAAATTTGTCTAAACAAAATAGAAGCGATAGAGTTCGCAAAGTGAGAACTGGCGTTGGAAGGTGAACTTAGAGACGTATGTGAAAGTATCGAATGTAGCGTCAAACACAAAGAAGTCAAAGTAGTTGCTGAGGTCTGTATCGATATTATAAAATTTGAGAACTGATAATTCCGGTAAGAATATGAGTACGGTACTCACTGAAATACATCGGTTGATAAGAAGATAACGAGGGACAGATTTACAAGCTGATTTACAAAGGGAGAGTTCACGACTTTTTTGGAGAAAAAAAGCTCCTCATTTCCTCCTGTACCTTCTTTTCCTTCCCTTATATCTTTTCCGGGGGATGTGGGGGGGGGGGGATTTTCACTCCTATAGAGGGTGAAAGTCAGTGAACGGCAGATAATTAAGCGAGTTCGTGACCGTATAGGAATTGTTTCAATGAGCAAGACGAAAACGTGGAGAAACGGAGTTTGAGAGACGGATATTTTTAAGGGCGAAAAACGAGGAGAGGTATTATCATATTGGCAGTATTGACCAGAGGGGAGGAAGAGAGAATAAACCTAAAAAACGATAGGAATGGGTAGGACGTAAGTGACCAGCTCTAAGGCGGCAGAGAATGATTTCTTTATGATGGTAAGTTCGATTAGAAGAAGTCCAGGGGATTACTTTATTGTCGACTGCTTCAAGTTTGTTTGATTCCTGATTTTTCCAAAAGTCATGCCAGGAGTCAAGTATCAGGGATCGGTAATAGTTTCTAAGGTCAGAAGCAGAGGTAAGTACATGGTCAGAATTAATTTTATGGGATAGAAAGGAATCTTTGCAAAGACAATCGCGTCGTCTTTCAAGAAGTTGATGTGACCCGGAATTCATAGGAAGGAGACGGATGTAGAAGTGGATGATAGTGATTGCGGAAGTAAATGAATGCGCTGATGTGGGAAATGAGTTGAATAAGAGTCCTGTACTGCCAGGAAAGATGAAAGTGAGTTAGTTAACAGTAGAAATTTGAGCTGGTGGTGAGAAAATGGAGATGAGAAAGACAGTGTATGGCGTTTTTTTAGTAAAAATGGAGAAAGAAGTTTTCAATCAACGACGCCTTCGATTGAGTACGCGTATCCTAATTTGGGTCCAGATTTAGACCCGTTGGTAAAAAGTGTGGGTGGTTCGAAAAAAATTGATATTGAGATGATGTTTCTAGTGAGTTGTCGGTATGTAGTGTTGTAAGTTTGGAAATTATCAGGTAGATTGAATCGGACTTCCGAGGGAGGGGTTAGTTATGGAGAAGTGGGTGATACTATAGGGGGTAGATGGTTCAGTTTGAGGTGTTTGCATAGTTGAGATTTAAGAGGAAGGAGGAGAAAATTATGTCGGCAGAGTGCGTAGATCGGAAACTGAGTGAATTAAGCTGCGGATGCAAGAAAATTGGTAATGAGAGTTAGGAAGTGGCATTTAGGCGGAGAGGGTACCAGCTTCAACGCAGAGGCTGAGAGTAGGGCTAGAAAGTTGGACCGCAATTAAGAGCTTGATTTACATAATAAGCGAATATATTACAGACAAAAAAGACTTGTAAGGTTCATCATTAAAGAAGAACAAACGATTTTGTTGAGTTTTTGCCTTGCATATTGAATAGCGGATGGGTAGAAAAATGTTAAGTGAGTAGTTACTACTTAATAGCAGGTGGGAATGTGATCAGTAACGGGATGTGATCTGTTGCAGATAAATTTCGTTTTTATTGATGTTACAGGGACAAGTCGGGTGTTGACGATTATGAATACGTTTACAGTTAACTATTGGTTGATAAATATAGTTTTGTGTTACAATGCGGGCAGTACGATCACGAGCTAAGTGAGAGTGAGTGTGTGGGTGTGGAAATATTTGATTTTCATAGACCCAGTGAGTTGAAAACATTTCTCAGGGTGTGGTATCAATCACAGAACATACAGGATAAGTACGAGGATGAGAAAAAATATTGAAGTGGAGAGGGTCACTCAAAAAAGGGCAAAGATCAGAGAATAGTTAAGGTAACAGTTCAGAATGAGTACTTGGACAGGTGTTATTTTGTTAGGCACATTATGTATCGTGGTAAGCTAAAATCGGAAATAAAGATACAGAATCGAACATTTACTGTACCAGAGTCTGCAAAAATGATTTTCCTAGGACAAAACATAAAACGAGAACAGACCGCAATGAGCTGGACCTACCTTATTAGTACAATGATGGTTTTTGTGATTTTCAATTTTAAACAAATTTTAAAACGGAAATTTATTTTCTTCCCTCGTCAAAAGTAGTGCGTTATCATTTCTTTTCTTCCATCGCTGTCCATTCAATTTTATTGTCTTCGTTTTCAAAGTTTTATTGTCAAATTCTTCAATCAAACGTCCGTGCCTTTATTTATAGGTGAATACTCGTATTATTAGCACCAGTGCTTCTACTCTCTTTTATTCTTCGTTCTTTCCTTTTTATTGTGCCTAAAAATCGCACCCGAAATTGAGTGTCTTTGTCATAATTGTTGTCAATACGACTAGTTCAGTGTAAGCCACTCATACTTCTTTCAGAATAGTAAGGAACAAGTCATGTGTATTCCGTCTGTACATCCGCCAGTAGTAGTCATCTAGATGAGATCGAATATTGAGATTGAAAGCTCTTTTATTTTTTTCATTTTTCTAATTTTTATATCCGCCCACAAACACTCTACAGTTCGGGTTTGTGGCTATGTGCTCCGGTAATGGAATCTACGTAATCTTCTTCGTGGTTCACAGTTCTGTGTACGAAACCTTGGACACTTGAACAGCGGTAAGGTGGTTACCTACCCATCTTATAGAATCACAGAGCCTCGCAATGATTCTATAGAGCACACAAACCTATTATAGTACAGTTGGTCCCAATTTTTTCTCATTTCATTCTTTTGTACTTCTTTCAAAATATCATCGGCTGGTCTCCTCTCTTATTAACGTGGTTTTTCATTATAACACTTTCGATTCAAGCTTTATTATTCGACCTTGTATGTTCTCTTAGCAAATCTGGCGTCTATTTGCTGCGAATACGGAGCAAAACAGAATTTCGGTTAAACTAAGAATTCTGACTAGAATGTTTGGAGAAAATTCGAATAATGAATTACGAGTCCTCGTTCTGAGAAAAGCTCATATTACGCAAACCAACTATAGCTATAAGTTCAATAAAGAAGTATAAAGAAAGGCGAGAAGTAGAAATCATTACTAAGTGGAAAGAGTGTAAACGAATCCGTTCCTTAAGGTTACGGCTATCCATCATAAACGAAAAAACGTAAAAAAACCGTCCTGGTTCCTAACCCCACACCCCCCCCTCCTCTACGGGTTGCCCAAAGTGCATAAGAAGAATACCCCGATGCGACCCGTCGTTTCTTTTGTCTCCTCTCCTACCTACCTCCTTGCCGAATTCCTTGACCGTTGGTTCAAAAATCGCATTGATTTCGAATCTCCTCATTCGGTCTTGAATTCGGCCTCTTTAACTGACGTCCTCAGGGATGTAAGCCTTCCCCCAGGGACGACCATCTGCTCGTTTGATGTTGTTGGTTTGTTTCCAAATATTCCTAAGGCTGCTACTATCCAGCGGATGGGTGAGCTACTCATCAGAGCTAACATTCCTCACAATGAGCTTCAGGAATTTTTTGATCTCCTGAATACTTGCTGGTCCCCTAACTTCTGTAAATTTGAAGGGAAATTTTTCGAGTTCCCTGAGGAAGTAGGGATCCCTATTGGATCACCTCTAGGCTCTCTTATCTCCGAAGTTTTCATGTCTAAGTTTGAACTTGACCTCTTTTCCTCGAACCAGGTGTTACTTAATCATATTCACTACTGGCACAGGTACGTTGATGACGTTCTATGTACCTGGACTGGTCACCCAGATCTCCTTGGTGAGTTTCTGAGGTATCTCAATTCCTGGTACCCTTCCATCAAATTTACGTTGGAAATAGGGGTATTTTCCATCAACTTTTTGGATTTATCGATCTCTATAATAGACGGTATCCATAAGTTTGGAATTTACAGGAAAGATACTACGACCGATGTTTCAGTCCACGGTGGTTCGTTTGGTCCTGTTGCTCATAAGATGGCTGCTTTTCATAGCCTAGTTCACAGACTGACTCGTATTCCGTTGAGTCAATCTGCTTTTAAGAAAGAATTACTTACCATAAAACACCTGGCTAGAGTGAATGGAGTCAATGTCGACGTTGACGTGATGGTTCGGAGGAAAGTTACGAGGAGCCTTCTTGATTCCACCACCTCCCTCCCCCGAGACACGATCCGTGATCGCCGTTTGCGTTGGATCAGTCTCCCTTTCCTGGGGAATTTCTCCCAGCAATTGGGTCGGGCCCTTCGCCCGTTTGGTTTCAGACCCGCGTTTTACAACCTCACCACAGTCAAGAGGTTGTTTGTGAGACTGAAGGATCCCATACCGGTTGATGAAAGGAGTGGTGTTTATAAGATGGAATGTGAGGATTGTGGAGGCTTTTATATTGGTGAGACCAGCCGCCAGATGAAAGTTAGAGTAGCTGAGCACCTGAAGTCTTGGAAGAAGGGACGCTTAGGGGAGTCAGCTTTCGCTGATCATTTGATTAACAGTGGCCACAGTTTCCGCGAGGGATCCGAAAAGCTCCTCCATAAGGAGAATTCCTACCGTAAACGTATCGCCCTCGAGAATATAGAGATAATGCGTCACCTCAACACTGACGGTATCACTATACTCAACTCGTACATTCCGGAAGATGGCTTGATCGAACAGGTTTATGATTCACACCGTGATTTCTCGTTCGGACGATCTTAATACCTCTTTCTTCTCATTCGTTCGTCAGTTGCTTTCATTTCAGGTTTGAAGATGGTTGTTTAACCGAAAGCGCTCCCTTCGTTTTTATTTTCTGCGGTTTGCATTTGTTTACTCTCCCCTTGGAGTATTCGTTTTTTCGTTTATGGAAAGAGTGTACATGTGCAATGTTATTTTGCAGCGCCGGTAACCGAGCGATTGAGTCGCGAATATATAATTTAAAGGCGCGTGGTTCAAACTTTTAGCCGGCATGGTAGAAAGTATCAACCTATTTTTAACTTTCATCTCTCTAAAATAGGGCCACGATGACGAGTCACTTGACTTTCAATCAGGTTATCTTTAAAAGACACTATTCAGATTTCTATTCGTATTGGACTTGAGAAATAAAAATTCCCATTGCACAACGCTATAAAATTTCAGAAACTATGGAAAGAAATAAACTGATAGAAATCTAAATTCCAAAAGACCGATATTAAGAGTGTGTTAGTTAGGGATGAGGTAAAAAATTTCAATTCTGTACATTACATCAGCCGATAACAGTGAAACATCCCTCAAAATAGTGATTGAAGAGAACTCGTTCTCTCTCTTGTCTTTACTTTCTTTCTCTTCGGGATAAAATGACTATACCTACAGAACAAAGCGTTTTGGGATATGCGATAAATTTGACTTGCAATATAGGTACTGGTAGGTACTTTTACACCGAGGGAAATGTTCTGCAACTACTCTTCCTTTCTTACGACAAGACGAAATATCAGCAATGATTTTTACAATTGGTCTGCAATAAATTATTGATATTATAGGTGATCATTATTCAAATTTACTGATCTATTCACCAGGAATCTTTTTGTCTCGAATATTCGGTTATGATTGCAGAGTTAATATTTTCTTTGTATTTAAAAGGAAAAGATGATATTTGAGGTAATTCTCGAGTGGAGAGAGCGTGAAATATTATTATAGGTACACCGCAAACGAGTCTACGAGTATAATGGAGAGACTACAGTGGCATAGCAAATAATGAGCATAATTTGCTGCGTATTTCTCTATGAATCGCTTCAATATTGTGACTCTTTTCAGCGTATGAAATGGTAATGTGATACAATCTCGAAACTTGAAGATGCAAAATTACGTACCTATACTACACCGGAAGTTTTTACAACAACACCAAACTATAAGCTCGGTGGTCACAACTTGCTGTATCGGAACAGACACGGAGAAAAAAGTTGTCTCATCGCTTTAAGATGTGATGGGTAATATGAATAAGTGTTACATTATGACCCTTGAATACTAACTCCTAAGATGTATCAATGCTCATCGATAAGGAATCACGGAGACATTACCCCGTCTTTATTTCGAATGGTACGCGTGCTCCACGCATACAACCGTTAGACATCGTTTATGCATTTTTCCCAGAAAGAATGAAAATCTACCACCACTCGAAACAGCTGTGATACCTACCTATCAGGTATTATCAATTATCATTCTTCAACATTCTTCATTGTTTCCTCCATAGTCTTTGTTTAAATTGACGATTGATGTTTGAAAATAGCCTACTCTGATTTGTGGCCGATTAGACTTTAATTCATAAAAGCAGATACGTATATTCACCGAAGAACTAAATTAAGGAAGGGAGGAGAAAGGATAAAAAATAACAAAAAAAGCTTAAATTTCTGTTACTCTTGTGATGAAATGAAATAAGTGGTTTAGCAACCGCCTCGCTTTGTACGCAAGGCGTTTCAAGTTCCTTTCTTTATTCTCAGTCCACAACGAGAGAGATAGGCTGTTGCTTGTTCGACTCCAGATCTTTCCAATTTGAGGAGAAAATTGGAAAAAACCTCAAACATATTACACTTTTGCGTTTTACTTGACCATTCCGTATATTCTATTAGTTCTGCGTCTACCCTTACATTAAGAACGATTGTCGGAAAATGTACAACTAAACGAAGTTTTTAAAAAGGAAGAAAAAAATGCTTTTGCGCTCTTTCAGATTTTCCCACATCTCTTCTTCTTTCCACCGTTCTGTGTCATATTACTTGATCGTTCTCGTTTCCAACTGCAAAATAACTTCGTTTTCCCAACCGAACACATTTTCGAAGCTTGTTAAGCATTATTTTTGTTCACTTTTTCTATATCAGTCATCCATACCCGAATACCCCTTTCTCCCTCCCGCTTCAATTGATGGAATATCCGTAGAAAAATTTTAATCATCGAACATGAACGAAGTAATACTCACGGTACAGGAAAAAAAAAAAAAAAAAAAAACGGTCTTCATTTTCCATAGCAATATTCATTCTTTTCAACGACGCGGGACGGTTAACGAATTAACGTTTGACTTACCGCACTCAAAGTTTTTCTAAATTAAAATGAAAAAATCTCAAAAACTACCACTCCACTTTTCAAAAACATGTGAACCTAATTTTTCGTGTAAGAGAGAGAGGGAGAGGAGTACAAGTTGCCTGTTCTAAACTAAGCAAGGCGTCAATACAATAATAGAACAGAATTTAAACCTTCGACAACTAGACTGACTTATCTTACTGATTCTAATTACTCGCGCTGACGGTGACTGATTGGTTCTTTACGTCATAAACGATCCCTGTAAGATTAAAAATGGTTGAGCACTACTCCCATCGCTAATAATAAGCTAGTCTAAACTATATGACGAGCAGAATCCGCAAAAACTCTAATGAGAGTGTTGGTGCTCAAGCAGTGCTCAGATCCAACCAATGAAAATTACAAGAAGATTCTACCACCAACGTATCTCTCCTCTTTATATCCATTTTCTGCACAAGTCCGAATCAAGGCAGGACCCTCCTACTACCACGAAGGCAGAGGTTGGCCGGCCTCTACCAACGATTTGTGAGCCAGACCCCCGACGCTCTACATGTAGCTCACCCACAGCGTCGACTACCATCTACTTAATCCGGTAGCGCCTTATCTAATGCCAAAACGTTCATCAGACGTGGCCTTAATCTAACCAACGTCTACCATATACAATGCATGCAACAATGCACAAAACAAAGTACTGCCTCGGTCGGCGCTCTGTACTCAAACACTGCCTCGTCGGCGATCTGTACTTAAATACTGCCTCAGTCGGCGATCTGTGCTCGAATACTGCCTCATCGGCGATCTGTACTCGAGCACTGCCCCATCCGGCAATCTGTGCTCGAATACTACCTCAGTCGGCGATCTGTACTCAAATACTGTCAACATCTCGATCAGTCCGTTTATACAAACGACCCTGATGGACTTTTGCGTTCTCAATAAGAAAAATCCAACTACAGCCGTCTCAACGGCCTGACCAGTCCTTCGGTCACTGTAACCTCCTCACCGGGAGACCGACTCTTCCCTGACTAGCCAGCCCACAATAATTAATTAACTTATGCTCTCTATAGTTAAGTAGCAACTATGAATATAGTTATTGTACCCTACTCGTACATCGATCTAAATATTATAACGATAAAAGAATGGTGCTCAGTGAACCAACTCACCAATACGATATCAGTAGCTCAATATGTACGCGCGTACGACTCAACTTATTAAGAGCACCTTTACTCGGTCACCACCTATGAGAGTACTTTCCCCAAAAAATTGAATCATCCTAATTACGAATCGAACAAAACCTCGACGCAACACAGACACAATACAACATTAGACGCTTAGTAACTTCGACGATCGACCACGATTCAACCGAACTGATTTACTAATAAACAGAGCAGTTTGAAACCTACCCTTCCCTTCTCGATCGCGCGTACTTTCGTCCGGTCGCGTCCCTGGACCCGGCTACCCGCGCCAGCCTATTTCTTATAATCCGATACAGGATTTTTTTTTACATGCGTTGAAGATCGTTGACTGTAGAACGACACAATTATCGCTCAATTACAATGGTAAACGTTGAAAGTGCAGTCAGTTCGTCTAAACCTAGGCACATGTGTTTGTCGTAAAACCTTTCCTTCCTTTCTTTTCAAGAACAAGAAATCTCGCGACTATTTATAGATGTTCTCTTCACACGAACGTGACTGATGAACACCTAATAATCCTAGTAGTTTCCAATACATGCTACAGTTTAAACAGCCGGACATTTACTCACCGAAAAATATTTACAGTATTTACACTATATTATTCAAGTACACATATAAAACTTCAATAACTCTTACTTTTACATAAATCAACCCAATACCAACAGAACATTGATGCACAAACACAGACATCCATCCATTAAAAAAAATGATATGAATTTGAGTCAATGTTAGAATTGTGATCCATACCCTCTAAAACGCTGAGAAAACTTACCAACACCCGACATTCCACTGCGCGCAAGACTGCAATACCTCCTAAAGTTGGTAAAAGATGCAGCTAAAAATATCTGACTTTCACCCTTCGCTTTGGCTTTAAAAGTGGGAGTTTTTTTTAAACCCCCCTCCATGAACGATTGTGCACTATAATGGCAAACAACATTCAAAATTTCTATAAAATTGGTACTATACAAACAAAGCCTATTTGTTTAAAAAAATAGCTCTTCTCCTTTATAATATAGATAACCTTTACTTGTTGTAAAACAAAAAAAAATGCGTAGGAATAGGCATCGTGCCTTTGCTCTCCCCTCTCTTCTACTTCTAATATAAGTTTATGCATCCACTTTGTGTTAAATCTTATAAGAGAGATATGAAACATGATTTCATTTTTTTTGCACTAAAGTAAATTTTCTACTCCCTCCGACTCCTCTCCACCCACTGTCCAGTATACAACGCAGAAACTCGACAAATCATTAGGTAACTTTTCTCTAATAATTTTGAAACACAGAATAGAACTTTTCTTCAGACTTAATAATATGTACTTTTCAAAGTAAGGATTTTCATTTTTAAAAGAAAGCTCTTCTAGCGGTGCTGAATAACCAAACTGTTTAGCTAACACAAGGGCAGATCGCGTGTAAGGGAGCGGCAAATTTTTGGGCGGAAAAATTTTTCCAATCGCTTTGTAGAAGATACAAAATGTGGCGGCATCGGCAGGTTTTGAATTTCCTAGAGCGTTTCGAGGAGGAAATCTACCCCTGCGTGCGTTACACTATTACTTAGTAGGAACGGCATTTTTAAAAAACAAAATAATGAAGATGAAAAAAATGAGAGCATGTAATCGAACGTTAAGTTATTACAATAATAATACAACCTTTCCCAGTTTTTTGCAGTCAAAAATATTTAACTCAATTCAATGTACGTATTTACTGTCTAGAATACTCGCCTGATTTTTAATATTTTAATGAAAGGTGGTTGGAAAATAAGGGTATCCTCGCCAATATTTCACGTCGAAAGTCTCTCCTTTTCGAAAATTTCTGTTAGGCGAGCGGAAAAGATTTTCCGACCCCTTTCATTAAAATAGTACTATTACCTTCATCTAGCATTACAAACGTTCAAATACATAGAACTTTATTTTTGTGTCAGTAAATATTTGTATATTATGTATAGAAATGGTACAGAAATAGCAGCCAACACACGCTTATCTTTAAAACTTTATAACAACTTTCTGAACGATGATTTTGTAATTGTTTTTTTTAGAGTTGATCTCGAAGGTCATACAATGCTACACACAAAATTTTGACCAAATTGATGGTTTAAGGGAGGAGATTACTGGCCCGAGAATTTTCCAATCGTCTTTTATGATATAGGATGATTCATAAAAAATATAATAAAACCACAATGTTTCAACATCAAATACATTCAAATTATCGCAATACTCTTCAAAATAATTTTCACTTAAGGAAATAGTGATTAAAATTTTCAAACAAATGCAAACTTAAAAAATTAATCATCTTCTTTATCCTCCATGTCATGTTGCATTGTGTCGTTATAGGATCTCACGCCGTAACATTTTACGCGTTTAGTTCAAATACTCGTAATTTTGAAATCGCGTAATCTCAAACAACTTTTTTTTGTTGTATTGCGCCTTGGAAAAAATAAAATAATAAAAAAAATAAGTTCTCTGGTGTAAATTTTAATGAGACATCGGGCCTCGGTACATGAAGATGATGAAGAAATAGTATATTTCTAGATAACCGGCGCAAAGGAGGTGCTTCTTACACTGTGTTCAATGTCTTACGACACGTGCGCAACAAGTGGAGCAAATCAAACGAGTTGCGGGAGACTTCAAGTCAATGTCATTTGTCGCTTTTCTCAAAAGATATTATTTTACCGACTCTAGGAAGGTATTGCGGTAGAGTTGATTTCTTCTTCAATTTTATGGTTAAGCATTATGACAAAGGGTAGTACTCAAATAAGTAGCGGATTACAAAAAACCACACGAAAAATAGCAGCCGCGAGCGCTTTTGGTTAAATAATCATCTCCAAAGCGTAAACGTAAGAGAGCGAAAGCGCTCACGGCTGCTAAATTTTGTCTGATGGTTTTTTGTAATCTGCTACTCATTTGAGTACAACCATTTGTCATGAGGCATTGCAATCGTACGCGTGGTGAAATTTTTGGTGTGTGATATGTTTTCTTCTTTCTCGACATTTCAGAAGGTAAGGATCACAATATTTTAACATTGGCTCAAGTTCCTGTATCCCTTCCTTTTTTTTTGTATATACAATATGGATGTATGTATGTATGTACCATGATTGAAGGTCACTTTTCCGAAGCCGTATCATCAAAGTCCTCGAGGTCCTCTTTTCCGCCTGCACAAAAAGCCGAATAGACAGGAAGACGACTGTGCATTCGCCGAAAGACATATCGTTGAACCCAACTTTCCGAAAAAATGTTTGCCGAATGTAATTTCTATGGAAAATTACGAAAAGGAAATTCGAACCCTGTAGGACGCTGTCGAGGACTTTCGAGTGCAGGCTTGTGTCCCACTAAGAATTTATGAGCGACTTCGAGCTTGGGATTATAAACGCCTGTGCGGGAGTGTACCCCAACGTGCCCGTCTGTGCAAGCTGAATATTGGCATTAATTTATGGCTGAACGTTCATGAGCGTTGAAAAATCGAATTTACCTTATTTAGCGTAATTTAGAGAATAAATTTTGTGGTAATATTTTAAGTCGAGTTTTAGGAGTGTAATTTTGATGAAAATGTTATCAATTTTGACAAATATGATTGTGTCCTGAAAGTGCCTTGGACCCTACTCTTTGTATGTACTAAAAATTCAATTTTTATGAGTTTTCCACCATTGGAATTGAGTGATGTGTAATGGTACAAATATGAAAAGTGTCAAATCTCTTTAAAAAATAGGTTAAATAACAGTAAATATTACTATTTATTTCAGCCTTAAAGTCCGTGCGCTTCAAAAAATGATGAGATCAATTTTTAGAATAAATATTCAATTTAAAATAAATGTTTTGGGTAGTATTTTAAATAGTGTGAATTTTGAATAAAAAATACGATTATTCAGCCGAGTTTCGTGGAGTGTCCTAGACCTGCCATGTATACTACTAGCAATAGGTAGGCTGCGCTGTTGACCATACGACCTCCACTATGACGATCTAGTCTATGGTTGATTACCTACTACGATAAAATCATTTTTTCGCACTACTTATCTGTACGGTTCTGTTCTGTTTAATTTTTTAATTTTTCCATCCGTCAACTCTTACAATCATCATACTTACTAAGCTTGTCCATGGTAAACTTTCTGTTGTGACTATCAGCGCAGTACTAGATATACCTAGCAGACGAAGGAAATGTTTCTTTTATTCGAGTTCAAATAATTTAGCCGGCTATTCTAAAAGAAATATGATTAATACGCTTTTGATGATCTGTACGTGCGAACCGTGAGCAACTTTTTTAGGTAGCGGTGTGATGAAATGGAATTCGATCTGACCTTAGACGTTATTCATTTGTATCGTGTGTCTTCAACAAGTCATTTGTTCAATAATCTCATTACGAACATTACAAATTACGAAGAAGAAAAGAGAAGAAAACACGTAAAATCAACGTCTTTGTACGAACTTTAAGATACCTAGGTATGTTTCGCAATTGACAGAGGACATCGTCGGTATTTTGTATACGGATTTTTCTAATTATTGTCATAGGATAATTTAATGTTAAAAAACGAAAGTTTCCTCCATGTCAAGCAGAAATAGCTAGGTGCTCATTATGATAATTAGGTATACTGATTAATGTTCAACAAAATTAATTTTTCAATGATGAAATTATATAAATCTATATATTTAAAGTTCGGTACAAAATGAACGAGTTCGTTCTTAAAAATGGTAGGAATCTATAATAAAATTGAAAAAAAAATATTGAAAAAAAAATCCGGTGTAGTTGACGAAGTTGATTTATTGTCATAAATAATCTATAAAAAGAAAAAAAAAGACAGTTTGAATTGAAAAAACTCTAGTTACTAAACAAATTATTAAAAAATTTTGTAATAGAACATTCATACGTAAAATCTTACAGCAACACCACCATATCCTCAAAACTCTTATCAGCCTGGTCATTTAGGAAGATTATTCAGTCTTCCACTATATGAATAAAACGGCCTCTACATTTTACGGACTTTTCTCGTTGGAAAAGGAAGATATTAAACCCGTCGGTTTAGGTTTCCTTATACTCGTACATACAATTATTATATAAATATGATATAAATAAGATTTTTTGGTCCGCAAAACTCCTGAATGGATATTTTAAAACTTGGGCGTATTATAGTGCAATAGGTATTTGAAGATGTGCACCTGCAATTTTTTTTGAAGATCGAATGTGTAGTTCTCGAAAAATTTTCATTTTTTTGAAAAGTAATGGTGTACGTTACGAAATGGCTATTTACAGTACATGTGGCGTAGGTGAGTCTTTTCATAACGAGTACCTATACATACGTTTGCGGAACGAGCAAAGCGAGTGAAGCAATGTATGTACGAGTTATAAAGACTCACCTACAACACTTGTACTGTACAAGGCTTTAAAACACAAATACTTTGAAGACAAATTTGTACATTGGAAGTATACGTCATAGTTTTTTCGCAACAGTTTTCCATGTATAAAAGACCATCGGTGACGTTATTTCGTTTTTTTCACACGCTCCATGCTAACGCTCAAAATCGTTACCTACGTCACTGAAAATCGTTTCGCAAAAACGTACTTACGATGCATGCGTGTTTTAAAGCGAATTTTCTTCATGTTTTATTTGTTATCAGTACTTACCTAACTACCAACGTGTATTGGGATGAAAAACTTTACAATTTTTTTTTTTCTTTTTTCCTTTCGTCAGGCTCATTCTTTTACCGACTCTTCTAACTAGAAAAGTGAGGTATTACACCCGTAGCAAGGTCAACAGGGGGAGGGGGCAATGAACTTTCTCGACGTTTTAGAGGTCCTAGGTCACAACTAGCATAAAAAAACTCCAGATTTCCTTATTATATATTTATTTATTTATTTATTTATTTATATATAAGATTTTTTTGTCCGCGAAACTCCTCCGAAACTACCCGATGGATTTTTTTGTAACTTAGCCGTATTGTAGTATTATATCTGAAGATGTGCACCTGCAATTTTTTTGAGAATCGGTTGAGTAGTTCTCGAGAAATTTTCACTTTTTTGAAAAATTTCTCACTATTACGCTTACAAATAGTGGCGAGTAGCTGCTTACATTACGTAGGAGAAGCGGATTTTCCTATTTCCTTTTACCAATTTTATTATCAATACGTGTATTGTGATAAAGAATCTTTTATCATTCAACAGGTTCATTCTTGGTTCATTCTTGACCAAAGGTTCATTGATTTTAATTTTCGATGATATCTCATTCAAATTTAGCACCCCGTGTATTTCGCTTCTCACAGCCCCTAGAGCCTTGAATTTTGTTTTGTCAAATTTTATTTGTTTTGTTAAATTTGTTTTTGAACGGATAGTGGCAATGGCGGGTTGTTCATTTTTCCATCATTATTAGTCATACTCAATAGTGAAAACCCTGTTTTCAGTTGATGTGACGTCATACTGATAAAATTTACAAACTGACTTTTATCGTTCATTCTACAAATATTTGGCATGATTGACAGGTCATTGGTATTTGATCTAAAGAGAGGGAGTGACTCTCTCAATGATATTTGCATTGTGAGAAGAAAGGTCGTGTACTACTCACGCGACTGCGTGAGTGTTTTTTTATTTTTCATTAGTCGTAGTCGATAGTGAAAATCTTGAGTTTGAATGATTGAAGACAATTTTTTAGTCTTCATCAAGTGTACTGCCAGACTATCTTGGTGACTTCATTCTTAATTTATTATTGATTTATACGTCATTTTTTAGTGTATACTTGATCGAAGCGCTGCGTGGAAAAGGGGCCTCCGTTCTAAAAAAAATACGTTAGACGGAGGCCCCTTTTCCACGCAGCGCTTCAATCGATAGTCGTTCATTGTTGATTGAGGTATCGCAGGAGATGAGGAGCGTCTGTTGACAGAAAGGTTCGCGTTTGGATCCATCACTTGTAAACGTGATTCGCGTGCATGCGAGTGATGCCGAGGGACTTAGAAATATTTTCATACTTCTTGGACTTGTAAAGTTTTTCATTTCCAATTCTTGGACTTGAAAATATTTTCAACTATTGGACTTGGAATTATTTTCAAATTATGTGACTTCGAAATATTTTCACAAGTGAACTTGTAAAATTTTTCATTTCAATACTTGGAAATATTTGGACCCTTTTTAGCCAAACCCAACCAAGCGACATGATAACAATCTGGGGAAAAGGAGAATCTCCGCTTATAAAAATAGGAACATTTCTTCATTTCAAATTGTAGGACTTTGAAATATTTTCATAAGTGGACTTGTACAATTTTTCATTTTCAATTCTTGGATTTGGAAGTATTTTCAACTGTTGGACTTCGAAATATTTTCAACTGTTGGACGTGGAATTATTTTCAAATTGTGGGACTTTAAAATATTTTCTTCTGGTTGTTGGACCTGGAAATATTTTCATACTTCTTGGACTTGGAATTATTTTCCTTTGAAGCATTTTCATACTTCTTGGAATTGTAAAATTTTTCATTTTCAATTGTCGCACTTGGAAATATTTTCAAGTGTTCGTCTTTGAAATATTTTCAACTGTGGGACTGGGAGACAATCAAAAATGAAAAATTCAAGAAGTATGAAAATATTTCAAAGTTCCACAATTTGAAAATAATTCCAAGTCCAACAGTTGAAAATATTTCCAAGTCCGACAATCGAAAATGGAAAATTTTACAAGTCCAAGAAGTACGAAAATATTTCAAAGTCCTGCGGCATCACTCTTACTTGCCTTGTACTCCGAGCATGGAAACCGACGCGTTACCGCACGCGAGTCACGTTTACCAGTGATGGATCACGACCGCCTTCAATTATCAGGCCGGAATAATAAACTTGGCGATGCTGCGCAAGAGGGTTAACGTTACATACGCTCTTACCGTAAAAACACTCAAAAAACACGTAATCATTAATTTGTGAATGTAGCATTTCAATTCAGGGAAAAAGTAAGCGAATATATCGAAAGAGTAAACGATTCTCGATTTTTCAAGCCAGGTCTCGTTAAGATTGATCAACTACGAAGCAAGTTATGAACGTTTTTAAAAAAAAGAGTCGGACAGGGGACGAAGCGTGGTAATGTACCGCACTTTGTCCTCTGTCAAACTTTTTTTTTTAAAACATTCATATCTCGCTTCGTAGTTGATCAATCTTAATGAGACCTGGCTCAAAAAATCGAGGATCGTTTACTCTTTCGATATAATTATTTACTTATACTTTTTCCCTGAAATCGGATACTATGTTCGAAAATTAACAATTACGTGTTTTTCGAAGTATTTTACATAAGAGCGTGTATAAACATCGCCCTCTTAAACAGAGTTGTCAATTTTCAGTATCCCGGCCTGATAATTGAAGACGGCCGTGGTGAGATTTAAGGTTAACCTACAAATTAATGAACCAGACTCGGGTGCAATATATTTCAATGGTAGATGCACGGAAAAACGACTATACCGCCGCTGTTTTCTACCGGGAAAGGAGCGCTTTTACGGCGAGGTTGGATCAGGTGTTGAAAATGCGGGAGGCAAGTACTTTCCACCTGTGTTTTTACAAAAAACGTAGGCGGAAAGTACTTACCTCCCGCGTTTTCTCTCTCACTCTTTCCTCTCCTTCTTCTCCACACACTCCCTCCTCCCCCTTACGGATTCTTGCACTCCACCATCTGTCTCCGCTCTCGTTCGTGCAGTTGTCTTCATCGCTGCTGGGATTCGAACTCGGGTCTTTTGGTTCGGAAGCCGTGACTCTAACCACTCGGCCGCTGCACCCATATATGCCAATGAACGCAAATGACAACTTCAACGTGGTCGTGAACAATCAAACAATAGCCTGCTAGTACTACCAGTACACCATGACAGTGCTACCACATTGCCGATCGAATTTCCGTGCATCTACCATTAAAATAGTATACGCGACAGGATTGGTAAGTAACCGATCAACTCGTGCCGCACAGTGGGATAAATCCTTATTCTAGCGTGCCAAAAATACGAAAAACCGATACTCTGATAAATACATGCCGAGCCGCTAGAGTGTTTGTAGATACACCAAATAACTCGAATCAACTCGATTTCCGCACAAAAAGACTGTAGCGTACCGAGAAACCAGTTGTCTAGACAGGAGGGTGAGGAAGAGAGAACAGCTGTTCAACGAGTAGCCGGAAACAAGGATACACAACGCACGCGGATACCGGTGTTCAGTACATGAGTTCCGGATTGTGATTTTTTTTTTTTGTTCAATATTGACCCAAACTTCCTCTCTACGTCATTGGTGGGAATTTTTCGCATTACAAGGTTAGCAGATATTGTATTTACTAATAACATAGAAATAATACAGTAACCAAACCGAACCAAAACGATTATTAAGAATCTAAAAACTATCAGAGCCTATCAGAGGTTGACATCCTTCGTTAATTTGTAGCTCAACATCTCCGCAACACGTCTCAATAAACCTTTTCGTCAACTTTTGTCAACTTTTTGAGTTATAGCCACCAAAAAGGAGCCAAGTCTTATAAATTTTTGTAGTTTTACCAGTATTTTTCTCAGTTCATGGGAGGATCACAATGAACAGGTACAGGTGCTGGCGCCGCCGCGCCATGACGTAGAGAGGAAGTTTGGGTCAATATTGAACAAAAAAAAATCACAATCCAGAACTCATGTACTGAACACCGGTATCCACGTGCGTTGTGTATCCTTGTTTCCGGCTACTCGTTGAACAGCTGTTCTCTCTTCCTCACCCTCCTGTCTAGACAACTGGTTTCTCGGTACCTACAGTCTTTTTGTGCGGAAATCGAGTTGATTCTCGAGTTATTTGGTGTATCTACAAACACTCTAGCGGCTCGGCATGTATTTATCAGAGTATCGATTTTTCGTATTTTTGGCACGCTAGAATAAGGATTTATCCCACTGTGTGCCATTACCTCACTCGGCTGCGCGTCGTTCGGCAAACTTCGCACTCGTTAATCGGTTACTTACCGCACCTGTCGCGTAATCTACTAATACGATTTTTTTTTGTCCACGCAACTCCTCAAAAACTACTGGTTGTATTCTTGTAAAGTTTGGTCAAGTTGTAGTGGATTATCTGAAGTTGGGCATGTGCATTTTTTTCTGAGATTGGATGAGTAGTTGAGTAATCCTCAATTTCCCTCGAATTTCTTAGTGTTGCTTCTCAAAGAATATCAATCTTATTATCTTCATATCATTGCATTACGTCATATAGTGGATTCAATCTTATTGCTCTGTAATTTTTGTATCGATTGAACAAGTGGTTCTTGAGTAAATCTCAAAATATAACTAGTCCACGTCTAGCCGTAAGAGCTGAATATCTCTTGTTTATTTTATTTGAGTCCTTTCGCCCGATCGTACCTGATGCATCATACACCTATTGGCTGTAAAAACTTCTCATTACCCGTCATACATGATTGAAAAAATTCGACGTTTATTGGGTACGTCAAACAAATGTTGCGCTTAACCGATGGATTCAATAATTAGCCGTGTATTTTATAATTACTGATTTATGTAGGTATGCATAGCATTTTTTTTTTTCTCTACGTTATCGCAATGGCTTGTAGCCTGAACACTGGGGAGTAATGAAATTTAGGTGAAGACAAAGAAGCGGAAGTTTCATTGGCCATTTCAATTTTCCACATCTATGTTTTGATTTTCGTACCTAATTATCGACTTCATATAGGTATCTCACAGTGTTTCTGGAAGTGGACAGTCAGGTTAATACTTTGAGATTCTTCTAAATCACCAAAGTTTTATATTTTAATTTCACTAGAGCCATGTTTCGTTCCCGTCCTTCTATTTAGAGTTTAACTAGCAAGACGGCGCGCCTCGCAGGATTATTTTTGGATGGTTTATCAAGTACCTAAGTACCTTTGAAAATACAATTTTCTCAATTATCATGATTTTATTTATTCATATTGTAAGACACTAATTGTACCATAATACTTTTAAAAAATTCATTAAAGCTTCTCAAGGTTTTATAAAGTTTTTAAATTACCAGAAGGGGCTTCAGAAGTTGCTGAAATGAAAATTCAATAACCGTTGACATTCTCGTTGATTCATAACAAATTCATTGGAGAATTTGAAAGAAGCTCTCAAAAATAATTTCGCACGTCCAGAAGAAACTTACAGTGATGCCTAAATAGTCAATTGAAGCTCCAAACTTCTCAGAACAAAAATGAGTTCGGTAAAATATATTCACAATATCCTCTAGACTCAGTTTTTTTTTGTTCAATTGATGTTTTTGGGTGCGAGAAGAGGTCTCATAATGAAATCTATGGAGGAAATGGAGTTCTTTTTTCCTTTTCTAGACTTGAGCCAATTTTACGTGAAAAACAATTTCAACTTTCAACTTTTGATGGTTGGATCAAAATATCATTTCACAAAAGTTTTTTCAAGGTTTCAAAGACTGCGAAGACTTGGAATATGTTATTCTTACAACTACAAGCAGTATAAATTATATATCCAAATTTTATAATCACGGACATCCAAAGTTCTCGATATTTTGAATAATAAGAAGATAATTGAAATATTTCTTCGACATTCAAAATTTATCGTCATATTATATTGTAAAGCTCTCCCCCCATGACGTACCGGGTGAGGCCAAAAGATGTTACCAGTTAAATGGGGATTTGGACTAAATTTATTGTAGCGCAAAAACGCGAAACGTTAGACGTAAATTCCAAAGCTACGAAATTTGTATCTTAATTTTATCTTCAATTTGCGCCCCTACTCAACTTTCTACGACTTTTTTAAGCCGAATTATTGACCGAAATGTGCCAAAAATTGAACAATTTGTCAAAATTCTCAAAAATTAAAAATTGTTCAAACTCCACGCTTGATTTGAAAATGAAATTTAACGCTGATTCATTTAACGCTGATTCCGAAAATAATACTTAATTAATATAACCATACAAAGCTTGAAATTGGGGGAATTTTCAATTTCTTATTTTGGAAATCTTGGCAAGTTGGTCAATTTTTGGGACATTTTGGTCCATAACTCGGCTTAGAAAAGTTATAGAACGTTGAGTAGGGGAGCAAATTGAAGATGAAATTAGGTACAAATGTCGTAGATTTGAAGTTTACGTCTTACAGTTCGCGTTTTTACGCTACAACAGATTTAGTGGAAACTCTCATTTAACGGGTAACATCTTTTGGCCTCAACCGGTATAGCTTGAAAGTGGAAATTTTTGCAAGTTCCCTCCAAACAGATAAAGCTCGACATTCAAAGTTTCAACAGGAAACCTATTCTATGGGGGGGGGGGGTCTTTTTGAAAATTTTGGCGTCCACTTTCCGGTGAAGACATTTTTTCAAGTCCCCTTTCTACCATATATCGCCGGGAAGTTGAAAGTCAAAATTTTTTCCAAGCCTATTTCCTATCATACAAACCTCGAAAGTCAAAATTTTTGCAAGTCACTTTATCACCTAGTGAGTAGAGTTCGGTTGTCGAAATTTATTATCCAGGTTTTCCTCCTATCGTACATATAGCTGGGAAGTATAAGGTCAAAATTTTTTTAATTCCCCTCGGATCAATTTAGGTATACTTAGCTTGATAGTGAAAGTTGATGTTAAAATTTTTCCAATTTCCTTTCACTGAGCGTCGAGACATTTGAAAACAACATCGATAAAATACATTAATTGACAGTATCACTTTCAGAATTCTGTATTAAAGTCACTCGTTCCATATTATGTAATGATTAAAAAAGACAATGGTGTACGGATCTTTCAAAATTGCAATAGATAACAGAATATAAACCGAAAGTTGAGAAGCGAAAAAAAGGAAATCTCACTATTTACATTGTTAACCAAATTATTATTAGTCAAGTTATACGTACAAAAGTTGCCCTCAGCAAAATTTCAAATATCAAACTACCTACACGAAGTTAAGAAAGCCATAATTTATCTAAATCCCCCCACCTCTTATCATATTTTATAGCTCGAAATTAACAGAGAACCTGTCCTTCGGAGGGCCTTGCGCCTTTTGAAAATTTTTGCACCCCGCCGTCTGCCGTTCAAAGTCCTCATTCTACAAGTATCATGCAGCATAACTTGCAAGTTGGAAATCAAAATTTTTCAAGTCCACCGCCTATCATATTATAAAAATTAATATTAAAAATCACACATATAAATTTCAATTACAGTTCCATTTCTCAAAATTTTGATTTTTGACTCGTTTTCAAAATCAATAGATCCATAGAAAAGATCTCTGCGTTTCTTGTTTAACTTTGTTGAGAGAATTGTGATTTTCAAAGTTCCTCTTCTATCCTACATAGCTCAAAAGAAGAAATATTATTCGGAATTCCTTCCAATCAAATACAGTTTGATACTAGCAATTTTCCAAGCCGCCCCCCCCCCTCATCTTATTATACAGCTCGAAGGTCGGAATTTTTTTCAAGTCCCCTTTCTATCATACATACCTAGCTCAAAAAAATTCCAAGTTCCACGTTTTTCTGGATGGCGGTCAACCCCGTTTTTCCTTCAAGAAACTCCCTCCCCAATAAAACAGGTTCCCTGTTGAACGCCTTAAAATTAATAAGGTAATACTGATTCAACTGCCTACTCCAGAATAACTTTCTTGTTGTTTGTATTTTTTGTTGAAAATATTGAAGCTGTATTACATCAAAATAATATTTCAATAATATTATGTTTGAACTCTTTTATGATCATATGATTGTTTCAACTCAGTCTAGAAACTCAATAACAGAAGCTTTGTAACTTGAAAAATGACAATCTGACTCATTCATCCCACGTCTATGAACGATCCCAACCCTTGTATGACACTCCTGGTTAATTATTCACGTGGAGAGTCCATAGTCATACTTTCTCGCTGTAGCTTTGGATACATTCGTTACCCACTCATAAGCACTACCTTTTCCCTTAAATTTGGCATTGTTTGTCATCTTCGCCTTGGAGTAACTCACTCTATACGTACATATATTTCTTTTGTACCTTCTTTTACATCGTGAACCTGGAGGGTAATTTCAAATAATTATAATATTATTTTACTTGCGAGGTGGGAAATCATAACCATTGATCTCATTACAACTGAATTTCTTTTTCAACTTCTCTTCTTTTCCATGTGTACTTTTCCTATCTTTTTTTTTCCTTTCACATTTTATGGGCTAATGGATGTAATATTGATAAAAATATTGGCTACCAAATCAGAATTTTCAAATTGGTAAATGTCTCTCAATATGAATTCTCTAAAATTTGGAATAGATAGGTACATTCTATTTGTAGCCCTAAGCAAACAGTTCATTGAAATTGAATTCTTCAGGATAGGAGCAAAAAAAAAATAAATAAATTTACAATACAATATTGAAATATTTGTTTGGAAAAAATGATATAATGGGGGAAAAAATAGCCATTTAATTTTCATCATTTCCCAATGCATTAAACGAATAGCGCTTTTAAATGAAAATTTGAAAGATGATTTTGCCGGTAGGTAGGCTAAAAAGAGAACAGAATTTTTCAATTACGGATACCTGTAGTTTTTTAATAACGTACAGGACACGAAGTACACAAATCTTAGCTAATTTTATAGTTTGGAATACGGGTACTGATATTCGGATATTGCTAGGTAATTTAATTTTTTTCCACAAACGCGTACACGAAAAGCCAAATCGGTGCCAAAATGCCTCAAGTCATAGTGATAATCGTAGGCCTATCGTACAAGAAAAATATACGAAAAAAAAAAAACAGGAAAAAACCGCATGCACGAAAAGCCAATTGGTTGTTGAGTGATAAGCAAACAATAGGTCTATTTAGTATTATAGATTTACGTATGGGGAGAGAAAGCTATCAATCCGACTCCTTTTTGAGTTATCCTGTATTTCAAAATTATAAAAGTATCTATTGACTTGTCGGTTCTGTTTGTCCTATACTATTATGTCTGGTCTGTTGCACACGACTTCCTTATCCGTTCTGACTGTTCGGTCCCATAGTATTTTACATTTGTTGTTCTACCACACTTTGGGGAGTATACTTGTAATAGGGGTTCAGCGGCTTTTTGGTTATCCATTTTTTGAGTAGTTACTGGTGGATTATTTTTGCCACGTCGTCATGTCGCATTTTATATTTCTCCGGTGCTAGTATACTGCAGCCATTCAATATGTGCGCTACTGTCTCGTTGGCCTTCCCGCATTTCCTACATTGGTCCTCTACGTCCGCTTCCTTCATTATCACTTTCCTATAATTGTTCGTTGGTATGACTTGGTCTTGGATTGCTATTGTAAATCCTTCCGTCTCCGGGTATATTGTGCCTCTCTGGAGCCAGGTGCATGACGCTTGCTTATCCACTGTTGGGCTGTGTAACTCGTTGTAGAATCGCTCGTGGAGTGCCTTCCCTCGCCATGTGTTTACTCTGGATTGCTTACGCTCCTCTATCTTTTGCTCTAATTCACAATCTTCTTCATTCAGCTTCAGAGGTGTGAGTGCGATATCTGCTTGAGCTACTTCTTTTATTAATTGGCTAGTCTTTTGTTTCTCCCGGAAGTACTTTCTCATGCCTAATATTTGTCTATCTCTCAGATTTGCTAGACATAGGAGGCCTCTTCCTCCCTCTCTTCTGGGTAGAATTGTTCTTTCTATGACTGCTTTAGGATGGTGGTATTTAGCTCTTGTTAGGATGGTTCGTATTTCGTTTATTTCTGTGTCACTCCATGGGATTATTCCGAACGAATATGTTAGTACTGGGATCGCCATTGTATTTATTGCTTTGATTACATTTTTTCCATTCAATTTTGTTTTGCAGATGGCTTTAAGTCGTCTCGTATACTCTTGCTTCAGCTTTTCTTTCATTCTGCTGACTTCTGTGACTTTGGATTGTTCCATACCTAGATATTTATATACTTCATTCTCCTGTAGTGCCTCGATCATCGTCTTCTCGCTTTCCGTCTCTATTTCCACTGGCTCCTGTTTCTGTTGGCCTCTGTTTATGGTTACTGTTTTGCATTTGTCTACACCAAACGACATTCTGATATCTCATTAGGTATTCCATCTCCCGTTTTGTTCTTCCATATAGCTTGACATCGTCCATGTATAGTAGATGTGTTAGATTGGCTGCTTTTCCCATTGGGTATCCGTATTTCGTGTCATTCAGCATATTTGATAACGGGTTTAGCGCGAGACAGAACCAGAGTGGGCTCAACGCATCCCCTTGGAATATCCCTCTTTTTATTTGGATCTGTTCTATTCGGATACTTGTATCTGCACCATTTAGCACCAATGTTGTTTGCCATTTTTCCATTGCTACTTTCAGGAAGTTGACTATTTTTTCATCTATTTTGTAGATTTCTAGTATCTGCGTTAGCCATGAGTGTGGCACAGTGTCGTACGCTTTTTGATAATCTATATATGCCATGTACAAGTTACGTTTCTTCCTGTTTGCTTGTTGTGTTACAACTTGATCTATTATGAGTTGCTCTTTACAGCCTAACGCGTTCTTCTTACATCCTTTCTGTTGCTCAGCCATAATGCTGTTTTCTTCGCAGTATTTTGTTATTTTTGCCGTTATACCTACATGCTGTTAGTATTTTATATATTGTTGGGAGGCATGCAATAGGTCTGTACTTTGTTGGATCTTCCGTCTTTTCGCTCTTTGGCTTTAGGTACGTTATGCATTTTGTTACAAAGTCTGGTATTTTTGTGGGTTGCTCAATAACTTCATTTATAATAGCTGCTATTCTTTCATGGAGCTCCGTAAAGCTTTTATACCAATAATTTTGGATTTTATCTACTCCGGCTGCCTTCCAGTTGTGGGTCTTCTTTAGTACTGCTACTAGTTCTTCTTTTGTGACTTTGTGATCTGTCATTTTATCTTTCTCCTTCATTTTGTCGCGTTCCTTTTTAATCCATTCGGCTTGTAAGTCGTGTGTTACTTCTTTTGACCATAGGCTTTCCCAATATTCTTTAACTTCGTTTTCCTTGGGAGGTTTTCCTTGCACCGCTCCTTTTATTTCCTTCATTTTCTTGTAGAATAGCTTTTCATTGTTACTGAAGAGTAGGTTGTCCTGCTTCCGTCTGAGGCTTGTCTTGTATCTATTTAGTCGTGTACTCAGTACTCTTAATCTCTGCTTTAGCGTATCTGCTATTTCCTCAATTGTTGTGTTTTCCTCATATTTTGAATGTTTTCTCGCTTTTTCTTCTTTAACGATTCTGTTTACTCTGTTCTGCAGTCTTTTAGATGTGTTACCGTTCTGCTTTTGTGTTATTCTCCCTAGTTTGCTACGTATTTCCTTTATTTGCTTTTCCATTCTTATCTGCCATCTTGGTTTACTTTCTCTTTCTTCCCGGTGTCTGCTGGCTGTGTGTTGTACTTTCCCGCCATTGATTCTAATTTCTGCTACTGCACTGCAGTATACTGTATCTACTAGGTCGGCACTGTCATTTTCCCTGTAGCGTTATTTGGGGGTATATTTTTATTTATTATTTTGACAGTATTTTTTAGTTTCCATGTTATCTTTTGCCGTGGTAGGGGTGGTCTTTCTTCTGGTGCCATTCCGCTAAATTCCAGTAGTGCTTTGCTGAGTTCTTCTTTCACTGTTGTTAGTAGTTCTTGGTCTACCTCTTCAACGTTCTCTATTTCATCTTCCTTTTGTTGTTCTTTGGCCGACTCGTCTGCTTGTCCGGCATCTTCCTGCGATTCTTCTGCTGCCATTGTCTCTTTCTCTTCAGGACCTTCGTTTTCTTCAGGCTCTTCCTGTATTTCCTCTCTCAATTTACTTAGTATATATTCTGGTATGAATTTTCTATTCTCGATCGCCCTTTTCTGGTCCGCAACCCTTTGTTCCGGTACCTCCATATTTGGGTACCTTTCTTTAAACACTTCGTGGAGTCTGCTTCTGTATGATGTGTTGCCGCTTCCCATTCGTGTCAGTCTATAGTAACAGCGCATTATGTATTGGTTCATCTCATCGGTCCATTTTAGTCGCTGTCTTTCTTTTCCTCCTTTGGTGGTTCCCTTGTTAATCAAAGGGACAACACTTTCAGGGGTTTTTGTTCGTTCCTTGTTTCTTGCCGACCGTTGCACCGGGCCGGTGCGGCTCGCTTCACGGGGGTTCCCGGTGGTACCATCTGTCCTGTCCCGACTAGTGGAGATACGTCACTAGTCTCGTCCGAGGCTTTTCGTTGGCTTCTAGTACGTACCATGTTAATGCCTGACGTATTTTATACCTTCTACCAGGTTTGGGGTTCGGCAAGACATACAATACGCAGTACTTGACCTGTATTTGTTAACACTATTGCTACGGAAGTGAAGGCTACAATGAGCAGTACTTAACCCGTAGGTAGTTGTTAACATTGTTACAGAAGCGAAGGCTTATCCATTGTATGATCGCTCTTGTCTGTCGGTCTCAATTTCTTGCAGTCCAGTTCCATTGTATCTTCAGCTGCTTGGTCCTGGGTATACAAGGGCTTCATTAACGGCTTTGACCGTGTTTCATATCGAGTTGTCCCTCTATTCTCCCATCTCTCACTACTAGTGCGCAGGACACCACCCTAAAGGCGTTCGGGGGGTCCCTCTGCGACTTACCTTTCGGATTCTTGAGATGGGATTCCTGATGACGACTTTGGCCGGGTTTTCCCAAGAGTTTTCCTTCTCGTGGATGACATGATGTGAACCCTCAGGACTTTCTTCCCCACATTCCGCTCGGGTTACAGGAAGTCGCTGCATTCCCGGAATACGGTCCCGATTCTTGATGAGAGGTGAGGTGAGATGGTTTATATTTCGGAGTTTTCCTACTCCTACGTCCATCTGCTTTGGTTACTGGGAACCAGCATAAGCCCCTGCGCGGCGACAACGCAGCAGATTGGGCTTGAGACAGTGTGGCACTTGTCCAAGGACATCTCACACTGCCCCCTTGCGGGGGTTATTATTATTATTATTATTATTATTATTATTATTATTATTATTATTATTATTATTATTATTATTATTATTATTATTATTATTATTATTATTATTATTATTATTATTATTATTATTATTATTATTATTATTATTATTATTATTATTATTATTATTATTATTATTATTATTATTATTATTATTATTATTATTATTATTATTATTATTATTATTATTATTATTATTATTATTATTATTATTATTATTATTATTATTATTATTATTATTATTATTATTATTATTATTATTATTATTATTATTATTATTATTATACGTAATGGAGGATTGAGCGTTGGCTTTACATTTGCTGAATAAATGAAAAATTTTTTGAAAGTGAACGATATTGGCGTCCTGTTTTTTCATCTGGTGCGGAATTTCTTGATGAAAGCAAGAGAACGGTCGAGTTCTCAGTACCTAATGTACTTTTCCAGAAGTCTCAATAACTAGGAGATTATGCATTCTTTTAATTATCACTGTCCATGGGGATACAGAAAAGAATTATCAGTCATCATATGTTACTACCAAATATCTGACTATGACGAAAAAACCATTATAATGGCGTCATCGCGATTCACTGTACCTACTCTTACATACAATAACGTGCGCTAATAGCGTATTTCATTTGCAATTTCGACACTTTTGTTCTGTACGTTAGAGAATTAAGGTAACCTTGAATAAAATATTAGCTGCAGAATTACTGCTACCGGCAACGTATCTATCTATAAGAGTGTATAATATGCCCGTATTAGTAAGCGAGATCAAGTTTTATATAGAATGCATTATAAGAACTGTGACGCACGACTCTGTCGCGCGCCACAAGTTGGTTGAAAAATTGATAAATTCGCAAATATTTGGAATAATTGACTCGCCTCTACGAGCTAATTCGAATAACGGTAATTCACTTCGCGAAACCGCGATTTTTCGCGGATGTTTAGTCTAAGATAAAGGATGTCATTTTTGCACACGAAAAGCTTCGCACATATTGCTGACTATTACATTTATCAATTGTTTATACCTATACGATTCCGAGATACTTGACGGATGTTTAGTCTACCGAACCTGTATATAATTCACCGTTAACTGTACCAAATAATTGTCAGCTTTTGCTTCAATTGCAATTTTCAAATATTATAAGTTATCCATTCCCTAATTTATCCCCACTGTACCATACCGTATACCGTTAGAATTAAGAGTATATATTATACCATTTTATCTCCCTTAAGAACATTACCTTACTCTTCACTACTTATCGCGAATCACGTAGTCTTTAGTGTTAACTTGGAAATTTAAGTCGTAAAGTCTTGCCGCGAATTTATTGCCCGTGTATTTTTGTAAAGTGTACTATTGAGTTAATAAATCTTTCGGTCAGTCCAACATGAAACACTTCGCGTTTTTCGCAATCTGATTTTTAAACCCCGTGCTTTCGAAAGTCCCTTGGTCGAATCTCCATCACGACCAATCCACACATCACAAGAACCTATAGTCTCGTACAGATCGCCGGAGACCAGAACTTGCTAACTTTCTGTTTTACACTCAAGTTTTCTGGAAAAAGGGTATAGGGATTTGGACAAGATGCGAAACATTTCAAAAATTACCACTCCCTTGAAAAGAATATCTGAAAAGGTTTGATGATGTTTCAAAATTTCTGATACTTGCAACTGAGGGAACTATGATTCAATACCTATTTTTAGCAACCATGTATGAAGTTTCGCGCATTCGTGTCGTCCCGAGTCCTTCCATTCAATAGAACCCCATTTTATTTCTGACGAGCGACTGCAAATAAGTATACTAATTCTCTGCCAAAAAAAATTGTTTTCTGGATGTTTTCCGTTTTTTTTTTTTTTTTTTTTTCTAACGTGGAGCCCGCTATCCACCTTGTTGAGGGTAGTTGATGTTCTCAGAAAACTTCCGCGAGCGCATACGAGCACAACTTCTGTGGTGCCATAATCTTCGGGGAAATATCCAGAGACTTAGAATATTTTCGAGCATTGAGCTATACCTGTTGAGAAATAAACTTCGACTAGCCACTACTGTTTTTTTTTTTTTTTTTTTTTTTTTTTTTTGGAAACTATTGTAAATACCAATTGTCTTCATATGACTAGATGTAATGTCGCATTGTATCCATAGGGTCTAACGAGGGATTCTGCAAATACTGCGTTTTACAGTTTACACACATAACCAGGCATTATACTAACCTTTTTATGGAGTAAACAATCCACAAATTGGTGTGCGAATCTTAAAAATATACTCAAAATTAAGGAAATAGGTAACACAAAAGTGACAAAATATCCCGATAAATGGATAGAACAGGAGTAAATCACGTGCGTTGAAGATATGCTACAGTATTTCTGCCAAACAGCTGTATTGTCATTATCATTACTCTTCTCATCATTTGAAAACCGGATTTGCCATCAGCCCAGCAACGAGCAGCGTTGATTTGAGCTTTTCAATGTATTTACAAACATTCTACCAGGGTAAGACATTTTCATTGCAACAATTCTATTTCCTATTTTTGGAACGCTAGAAAAAGGAATCGTCGCACACTGTGCTCCTTCATAAAATTATCCACAAAGAAAAGGTCTCAATATTTTATGCGCATCTCAAATAATGGCTACAACCTCACAAAATCTTCAACATAAGAAACACATTTTGAAAATATAGTTCAAGAAGTGATTGATTTTGTAAGCATAGTTGATGAACAATTAGCAGAGTCGGGTTCCCCAAAGACTTTATTTCTGGAAGACTCTCAGCCTGAAATTCGTCGTCGACAAAATAAAAAAATACCAGGTGAGAAAGCAAACGATGAACCACTTCTGGATCCCCTCGAAAAATCTTGCGTTGAAGTATATTGTGGAGTAATGGATACTGCAAGAACAGTAATGAGGTCCAAGCTTTATGATGACGATGGAGAGAGCCGAGAAAAGTGAGAAGGTATTATGAGAGATTCTAATTATCTTGACCCTGAAAATTTTGACGAAATTCGAGCCAGTGATCTTCAACCAGACGTCTTCAGGAGTTTCCTTCCATTTATGAAAAAGATAGGCTTGGAGGATGAAGTCATGGAGAAGATTTACAAGGAAACTTTTTGGGCTTCATTAGAAAATGGAAGGTTCTACTTTAAGGAATTTTTTTTTTCTTCCTTCAAAAAACAGCATTGATGTATCAGAAGAATCTAAAGTTGAATCAATGTTCGAGTATGATTTAGTGGATGGTGATGGAATGGAATCAAGGCAGTTGATTGAAATTCAGAGGAAGAAATTGGAAAAGCCTTCTTATCAAGCCGGTATTGTTGGACTTCCCGAAAAAATCGACAAAACAGATGTAGGTAGGAAACGTCACAATAATTGAATAGTGTTGCGGAGAGTTATCAGTATTGCCATTTCAAAATCTACCATGATCCTCGTTGATACGCCCGCAGTTATTTGGTACAATTCCACTACATCTCTGACGGTCTGCACTACTAGTTCGTGTCGACCTTCGACCATATATTACATGGACATGCCATACTGATAAGAAGACAAAAGAAATCGAAAGTGAGAAATACCGAAAAGTGGCACTTCGTCGTAATCAGCTGATTTCTCCTATGTTTTTGCTGAGAAAAAAGGGTCGCTTTTCGTCATTTCTCAAAATCGATTTGTTTGGCTTCACGTTATGGCATATCCATGTAATATATGCCCAGATGTTCCTGAGAAAAAAAGAGTACTTCCCCAAATTTTCAATTGTGCAAGCAAAAAAAAAAAAAAAAAAAAAAAAAAAAAAAAAAAAAAAAAAGGTCGCACGGACAATGTGCAGAAAAAGAGAACTAAGAGAGTACTGTTTTATTGAAAAAGAGCACTAATTTTATTGAAAAAGAGTACTAAAGAGTACTGATTTTCAGGAAATTCAGGAAAAGAGTACTTTAGAGTACTTTTTGCGATATTTCATAAAAAAGATAGAGTTCACTTTTCTTACACCATCAAAAGAGTACTTTCCTCTAAAAAGAGTATGAAGTATGATCTGGGCAGCCTGTAGGGTCGAAGTGTCGACTCTCGTTTTTACCTTCAAGCAACGGCGCAACGCATATATACAAGTGGTATAGGTGTGTCTTCGCCTTTGCCAACAGCCGCAGACTCCGATAATTGTGAATAACTGCGTAAATAAGAGAGGACCAACTTCGAATGCCCCATCGAGGAACCAGATCCTGCTGGTACACACTATTTTAATATTTCTACAAGTTGCAGACTATACGATTACTCTTCCTCTGTCCCTGTTCCTTGTAGCACAAATTGTTCATCCATAGATGTTCGGGAAGGGCCGCGGTCGCTAGGTCTACAAGAGACTTAGGGTTGGGGGTAGGTTCATCCGACGCTGTTGACAAATGAATCGGTGGTTGCAGAAACAACTTAAGTCATCTTTTATAAATGTTTCACTACACAAAAAAAACGTTTTACGCATTCTTCCGCCTGTTTTCAACTTAATCTCAATGTCTTTAGAACTTTGTGTGGTATTGTACAGTAATGTTACGTAGGTCATACACACATTGAGTTCCTTGGTACCAGGTAAAAAGAGTGAAGAAAGTTTTGACTCGAGTCGTTTTTGCACATTTTGAAGTTGATCGCAGTAAATCATCAGAAAAATATGACATATCTTGAACAGGGAATAGTACAAACATGGAAATTAGAATATCATTTGAAAATAATCGTTCTATCTGTTTTCTCAAAGCATAAAAATCTTCATGACGAAGTCGTGTATTTTCTTTTTTAAGCCGGTCACGTTCTTCCTTTAGATAAGCCCTTTCATGTTGTAGGACTGGATTGTAAGCTGTTAACGCCTCCTTTTCTTGTTGTGATTTCTTCTTTTCGGATTCTAATGTCTCGCAAATTCTAACAATGCCGCAACTTACACAATTTTTTGAATCATCATCAGAACTCATCGTCATTCATGTTGAACTTCTCAAACTCGAAATTAATACACAAGCAGTCACTCACCGACGTTCATCATTGCCTTATCAATCCACACTTCATTCATCATCTGGACAAAACAGAGAAATAGAATAATTTCATTGTTTCCAACCACTAATTCATGAGATGACTATCGAAAGAACACAAGAACGATCCAGAAAATCAGATCTTATGTACTCGTAAAAAAAAAAAACATTTTCTCAGATTAGTTTTGTGTTGCTGGAATCCTTCTTTCATAGAGTGGTTCATTCTTAGTAGGTATCATGTATTTCCTTGCTGCTGGCTGCAACTCTGTACCAATATGAAGTTCAAAACGACTCAAGTCATGACTTGAGCTGTTTTTGCAAAAACTTCAAAATGATGAAACGACTTAAGTCCTCACTTGAGTTGTTTTTGCACACTTTCTTTTTTTCTGGTCCCCCATACTGGTACTTCTGTAACCGTGACTAAAGTTTTTTCTCTCCCAATGTCTCTTTCCGAGGAAGATGATGTAAAAATCCGGATTTTCAAAAAAAGGTGACTTAAGTTGTTTCTGCAACCACCGATTCAAATGGTCTGTCTCATGTTTTCTCTCTTTAGTAATTGACTGAGTATCCTCTCCAAAGCACCGCGCACTTTCACGGGCGGCGACAGCGTTGGCTGCGTCTTAGCTAATTTCTTAATGTCTTCGACTGCAACCTGCGCCTGTATACCAGCATGGTCTAGAGGATGCAAGTGCTTTGAAGTAGTAGGCCCACATGCAACAGTGATTGAATCCAATGGCCGCGCGCTTTAAAATGTTACTGCAGCTTCACCGGCCCTCCATTTGTGACAGTCCCAGTACACATAGCCGCCTCTCCGTTGTGACCTGACTTACATGAAACCGTCCATTACCAGTTTCGTTCCAACTATGTATTTTAGCTATTTCACATTCATCTACGTTAAAGAAAGTGTGGCGTACAACTGTCGCGCGTTGCAGTACCTTCTTTCATAAAATTTGCTATGGAACTCTTAATCGGGTTACATACTATACTCGTACTTGAGAGATGTCAGGAAAATATTTTGAGAAAATTGACGTCGGGTAAAATAGTGCCTAGAGAAGGATTTCGGGCACATTGACGTCGGGTAAAAATACTGTCGGGGAAGAAACTTTCAGATTTCCTTTTCGGGACTTTTCAACAGAATTGTTTACCATGCGTGTATTCATTGCTAGTTAGATATGAATGGTATTCTTTCGCATACACAAATGTTTATTATCTATACAAAATTGCTATGACATTCTCCAGGTAGAATGCGAAAGTAAATTTTCTAAACTTGAAGTTAAATATTAAGTTACGAAACTTGCTGAGAGATGTACCGTTGGATGGAAGCTCATGTTGATGTCTTGTGAAACCGAAATATTGAACCAAATAATTCAGAGATATTATAGTTTAGCTGTATCAGAAAAGTAGAACATTATTAGCTGATAAGTTACTTTTTTGACTTTTCTAGTAGGTACCTAAGTAATATGGCAAAATATTAATTGTATATATTAAAAGAAACAAACTAACATAATGAATAAAGCTAATGCTATTTTGATGATGTTTTTGATGTTCAATGTTGAATATGAACCAATTTCATATAAGATTTGTTCCCATACATAGCAAAAAATCTCTAGTGATAATATTATTGCGCGGATTGCGCGCGAGAGCTGGCCGGTACAAATATTTCCCAAATGCTATCGTACTCGTACTGTTAATACAACCCTGAGATAATGTGTTCGCAGCGTGTGTAGTGGCAGGACGAAGAATACCATCATAATATGAATAATTTGCATGGAATTGAGACATTTTTATTTTCTGTGTTGAATGTGCGTTGAAATTGATTGATGGATTCAAAACTTAGCTACGTATATTTTATTTTATTGCGACGTTGTTGCGATCGCGGATAATGCAGAAAAATTGACTTTGATTATCAAATTTAGTATAGTGAAATGTTGGTAATAAATACGCTAGGTACTGCGTAATCTTTTACCGACTTTTTGACTGAAAAATAAAGAATTACTTCCGATACAGTTTTGGCTGATGAGCCCGGGAATGAATTTTCTCGACGTTTTATATGTTCTAGATCATTGAGAGACTAATTAAAAAATTTCAGGTTTCTTTATATTTATATATTTATTTATGACGTTTTTTTTGTTAGCTCAACTCTTCCAAAACTATAACGAGTGAATTTCCTTTAAACTTGCTCAAATTATAGTTGTGTATCTGAAGTTGTGTATGTGATTTTTTAATATGGATCGGCTGATTATTTGAGCAGTTCCCAATTTTCTCTCAAATTAATTTGTTATTGCCAATTCTTGGAAACCATCCAATCAATCGTCTTCTTATAACTGCACGATGGATGATACAGTTTATTCAACATACGTATAGCTAACGAGAAATTTTGGGGTCATTTGGATGAGTGATTTTTAATAGTAATTCTCAAGATGATGAATGAATCAAATCGATTTATTAGAGTCCTCAAAATCGTATTGTATAAGTCATGAATTACGTATGCATAGCATTTAGTGGCTGGGAGAATTCCTTATGAACAACCATATAATAAGATAGAAAAATCATTTACTTTTAAAATGCACGTGCTAAGTGATTGACGGACCTAAAATGTGAGTACTAAAGTTTGCGTGCGTGGAAACACATCAGTTCGGCAGTTACCTAGTGCAGAGTGTTTCGCCGAGGAGATTCTTCAAACACTCAAGTATCGATACCGGAATTGAAGAAAACAAAATAAATGCTTGTATGCTACTCGCACCAAACTCGCACCCACTCCAAAATGAGGACGAGCGGCTGCACATGCAAGACAATGGGTTATTCTATAGTAAAAAAGTGCGACTCGGATGAAAGAATAGGTACCTACATAATTTTATTGGAGACTTGGCTAATTTGATCGCCGATATCTTACATGCCGCCATACTTTAAGAAAAAACCGCAATTACGCAGCAGCATAATCATTACCGATTTTTCAACTCGAAATTTAACTACCCCTCTAAATTCAACTAGGTATGTAATTACCCATAGTAATCAAGAATATACGCGGCTAAATTTTATACCACTTAGAATTCAGCCACTATCGGAGTCCCTTCTTTTTCTTTCCTCGTGTCCTATACTTCACCTTTTACCCGCAGAGTGTCTTCTGTATGTGGATGGTACACAAGTGTAGAGTAGGCCATAGCGTGATCCTTAATTTGTTTGTATCGTTCTGTATCCATCTTCTTCTTCATAACCGGAGCTGCAAATGCAAATACCTGGTTCCATGGTTCTTCAAAACTTAGCATTGTGGCTATCAAGTTACTCGGAACAGGCGCTTCATCAACTCCAATCTGTCAAAAAGACCGACTGAGCTTGCTCCGCTCATACTTCCCTGCCTCACACTCAAATACGATGTGCTGTCGTCCATCACTCCGCGGTGGATTGTAATGTGAACAAGCTTCCTACTCAATCTTCCTTAGCCTCTATGAAGTATAAAATTAACAGTTTCTTCGTGGGTACAAACCATATTGGTATCAATCTCATGAAGGTAATTGTTGAACCAGCCATCGCCGCTCAACATCTGCTCAGGAGAAAATGCAGCTGACTATGGTCTAAGATCATCCACTCATCAAGGTTGTGCATTAACACACTAGTCTTCCATACTCCTAACTCAATATGAGCAATACACATTTTCCACTTCTCAAGCAATGAACGCCTGGCCTCCTGCTTGATCTGCGAAGCCTCTTGATCAGTCTTTGTCCTCTTCTTTGCTTTGAGTATCACCGCTCTCTCCTCAACAGGAGCTCAATTGCTGGTGAACGTGCTAATACGCAAAAAGCCTCCAACAAGACAGTGCGGTAGGTACTAACACATCTGCTTCTTAACCCTCTCTCTCCTTCTATAGAGTATATTTATTGAGTTGGTCCATACTAGGGAATCATATATACAAGTATCGATTTTGCGGTGCTCATCATAATCCCTCTTCTTGCGTCCTTTGACCCTTCTAAGTTTGTCATCAAGTGGCTTAGGTAGGCCACTGTGGTAACACTGATAATGTAATCATAAGTAGATTTGTAGTCATTGTAGTTGTTTATCAGTGTGAGTTGAAATACAAGCTCTTTCCGAGACAGTGAACTCAATTCGTAGTATGAGACTAGCTGGAATCAGTGAACTCAATTCGTAGTATGAGACTAGCTGGAATGCGCGCTGAACAGAAAACGTGAAACGAAATAACAGAATATCTCTTTTCTCTCTCTTTTTTCGTTAAGCGTGCATGAAACGACGGAGCCCCGTTGACCAGAATATCTTCTTTCTCTCTCTTTTCTTCGTTCAGCGCGCGTTCCAGCTAGTCTCATACTACGAATTGAGTTCACTGGCTGGAATGCGCGCTGAACAGAAAACGTGAAACGAAATAACAGAATATCTCTTTTCTCTCTCTTTTTTCGTTAAGCGTGCATGAAACGACGGAGCCCCGTTGACCAGAATATCTTCTTTCTCTCTCTTTTCTTCGTTCAGCGCGCGTTCCAGCTAGTCTCATACTACGAATTGAGTTCACTGTTCCGAGATAGTCATGTTCGTATTTCTCATTTCCTGAGTTACTACATTTGGCGACGAGGATGGTTAAGAAAAAGAAGAAAGCAGCAGATATTCAGCCATCAGACGATGATGAAGAAACCAAAAGCAATGAAGAACCCAAAATTGAGAAGTATCCGAAAGCAGAACATCAATATTGCACGGTAAGATCTGCCTCCTTTAAGTTTGCAAATTTTGATCCTGAGAAAGAAGAATTTCGATATTATCTCCAATGGTTTGAACTGGAGATATCGCTCCACGAATTAGAGCAGGAAAATTGTAAACGAAATCTACTGTTGAAATGGATCGGTCCCGAACCTTATCGTTTAGTTGTTGACAATTTCAGTCCAAAATCTGTCATCAAAATACCCTACGCAGATATCACTGCATTCTTTGAAAATTACTATAAGAAAACAAGCCATTATCTTATAGAACGACTACACTTCAGCGAGTGCTTCCAAAAACCAAACCAGCTAATTCGAGAATATATTGCTGAATTGCGAAAACGCGCAATTCCATGCCGGTTTGCGAAGACGCTAGATGAACGGCTTCGCGATCAACTAGTATTTGGTCTCCGTGACAAAGATATTCAGCAGGAAATCTTTCGTAAGTTTCCCGACCACGTAGCGTGTCCATTAACTGAACTAGAAAAATTTGTGTTACAACTTGACAGCGCAAATCAAGAGATGCGATCACTTGTTGAAAATGGTAAGGAAAGCAATAGTAACGAAGCATCAGGTACCCACATAAATCGATTATCGCGAGACAAACCGTCAGGATCAGTTAGTGAAAGTATCCGTGCGCGACCAAATGCCAAAATAACATTAGATATATCTAAACATTGTCTGAGATGTGGACGACCAAAGCATGATAAGGGATTTTGGTGCTTTGCAAGCGATCAGACTTGTAACGCATGTGGTAAATTGGGACATTTTTCGCGAGTTTGTACATCTACAGGCCGGGCAATTGTAACAGGCGTGTTTGAAAAACCTAAGAACAATCAAGGGAATGGTGCTGCTACTAATCATGTTGAAAGTGCGAGTGGAACTGATAATTCTGCTGATGTCAATAATATTACAATTTTCAGTACACAGGTCAAAGAATCAAAGCGACTTTACATAAATGCTAAAGTTGATAACTGTTTGCTGCCAATGCGATATGATCCTGGCGCAGATAGAACCATTATCTGTTCTCATTCATGGCGTAAACTTGGGAAACCAAAACTATCACACATTGATGATTTTGTTGGGTATCCAAATGTGAAGTTTCCAATGCGCGGGGAGACAATAGTTGCCGTCAAAGTGAAAGATCAGGAATTCTACTTGCCACTAGCTGTCGCTGAAGCAGAGCATTCAGAAGACTTATTTGGAATGGACTGGATGCAACCATTTGATCTAGTTCCCAAAGATGAACGAATACGTATTTGCAAAGTACAACAGCATTCCAACAACCAAATTGAAGAAGACCAGAAGCTTATAATCAATGAGTTTAAGGATCTAATTGAAGGCAATGGCCATATAAAGAATTTCTCAGCAAACATCAAGGTGCGTGAGAATGCTGTTCCATATATTGCCTGAGCCCGTCCTGTCCCATTTGCCTGGAAAAATGAGGTTGATAAAGAATATGATAGACTGATTTCAGCTGGTGTTCTCGAACCAGTTGATACACAAACTGAAACAGTAGAATGGGTGTCACCAGTTGTCATTGAGATGCGTGCAAACGGTAAACCACGTATTTGCGGTGATTTCAAGAATACAATGAATCCCTACATTGTTGTTGATAAGTATCCATTACCTACTTTTGAAGAAGCAGTATCAAAATTGTCACCTTATACAGAGTTTAGCGTTATTGACCTGAAAGATGCATTCTATCACCTGGATATAGATCCCAAGTGCCAGAAATATTTCGTGATAGCTACACACCGAGGTTATCTTAGATACAAACACTTGCCAATGGGTGTGACAACCGCGCCATTGATATTTCAGAAATTTATGGATACCGTTTTAAAGGACACGCAAGGAGTTACCTGGTATCAAGATGATATAGCGCTTGGTGGGGAAAGTAGAGAAGATCATTTACATCGGTTACGGTTAGTACTTACACGCCTACGCGACCTTGGCATCAGAACACAGGCTGCTAAACAACACCTTTTCCAAAAAGAAATCTCATACCTCGGATATCGGGTTACGGCTGAAGGTATCACACCTAAAGAAAACAAGGTTGCAGCAATTCAAGAACTTTCAGTTCCAAAAAATGTAAAACAGCTTCGCTCATTTTTAGGCAGTATAAACTACTATTCTCGATTCTTGCCATTCCTACAAGCGCAATGTGCACCTTTGCATAGACACCTTTAGAAGAATAATCGGTGGACTTGGACTGAAGCTGACACTGATCTGTTTAACAAAATCAAGTCATCACTCACTACAGATGCTATTGTAGTTCATTTCCAACCAGAACTACCCTTAGTTCTAACTGTGGATGCCAGTGAATATGGTCTAGGAGCAACTTTGCAGCATGAATATCCAGACAAATCTTTGCGACTAATTGCAGCAGCATCAAGGACGCTGCTCCCATCAGAACAGAAATATTCAAGTATTGACCGCGAAGCTCTAGCAATAACTTTTGGTGTATCAAAGTTTGAACAGTATTTACTGGGAAAAGAATTTCGTCTTTGGACAGATCATCGGCCTCTTCTTCACATATTTGGAAATAAAGCAGACCTACCAAAGGTCGTTTCAAACAGACTTTCTCGATGGGCGCTCTATTTAAGTAACTTTGCGTACCAAATTGAGTATTTACCCGGTGATGACAACAACCTTGCTGATTCACTATCGCGGATGCCATTAACTTCCCAGCAACCATCTCCACTTGAAGAAGCGGAACAGAATAAAGTCACACAGATTCACTGTGTTGTTCTGGAATACACTGCACTATCACACAAACAGATTGTCCAAGACAGTGCAGCAGACCCTATCCTGAAGCCAGTTATGTCCTACACCCTACAAGGCTGACCTACGCATGCTGCGCACCATCCAGATTTACAAACATTCTACACAAAAGGAGATGAACTTCAAGTCCAGGAGGGACTTTTGCTATGGCATGATCAAATTGTCATCCCTGAAAAGCTACATAAACCACTCCTTCACAGACTACATGAAACGCATCCTGGTGCCTCTACAATGAAAAACATAGCCAAAACTGCTGTTTGATTGCAACAAAGGTATTGAAGACATTGCAGACGCGTGTGAAACATGTCAGAAATTCCGCAATAATGAGCCAGACACACCGTTACACTTATGGAACATGCCAGACAAGCCTTGGCAGCGGTTACATATTGACTATACGGGACCATTTGATGGTAAAATGTGGCTTGTAGTCATTGATGCTTTCTCTCGTTGGATGGAAATCTTCCGTCTTCCTGCTCAAACTACTGCACTCACAATCCAAGCACTTCGCACAATCTTTGCAAGATACGGACTTCCAAATACTGTAGTTGCAGATAATGGGACATCTTTCACGTCCCACAAATTTCATAAGTTTCTCACAGACAATGGAATCAACCTTATTCACACAACACCATATCACAGTCGTTCAAATGGTTTAGTAGAGCGCGCTATAGAAACTTTCAAACTCCGCTACAAGAAATCAGGGGACCAATTTACAGATCCTGAGCACAGACTGCAGGCAATGCTTTTTGTCTATCGCAATAGCATCCACTCATCCACTGGCCAAACTCCAAGTTTCCTGTTCCTGGGTCGTGAAGTGAGGACATTCATTTCTACCCTTAAACCTGATTTTCGAGCTTACGCTGATCAAAAAGCCTTGAAGATGAAACTCTACCATGATCAAAACAAACGTGAACGTCATTTTTCTCCAACTGAACCTGTTTTGTTTCGAAGAAAAGTTGACTCCAACTGGCAGAAGGCTCATATTCAACGTCGCACTGGAGATTTATCATATCAAGCTAAGCCAACGGCCGGGGGTCCACCATTGCGTTTACATGCAGATCATCTCCGTCAAAGCACGCGTTTAAGAACACAACCAGCAAAGTTTAACGACTATATCCTGACCAACAACTCACACAAATAATGAAAACTTTTTCTTTCTTTTTCTCTCCTTGTTTTTTATTTTTGACCTTTTTTTTGATGTCACCCTCTGTTTTACTGTATGTATTTTCCTTTGTTTTGTTTCCATCTTTATTAAGGGGGGGAGAAATGTGGTAACACTGATAATATAATCATAAGTAGATTCGTAGTCGTTGTAGTTGTTTATCAGTGTGAGTTGAAATACAAGCTCTTTCCGAGATAGTCATGTTCGTATTTCTCATTTCCTGAGTTACTACTACCCTGCCGACCTTTTCCACTACAATCAGTAAATGATGCCTGGAGCTCTGCTCTGAGTCAAATTAAGTGCGCAGATACTTTATCATCTTCTTGTGCGTGATTTTTCTACCTTGCAGGTGAAAGGTATAGGTGGACTGAACTTCCGACAAGTCGTGAATAATGTGGCCTCTGTCTTTCCCCGCAACGAAATTTAATCTGGCTGAATCCATCCAACGCGTCATTGCCTCTAAGGCCTGGTTTACTCTGCTCTCTACCACTGGAGTTGATTCGGCAGTGCATACTACCAGTATATCATCCGCGTAGCCAAAACATCTGTTTTCCTCTCATCTGTGACATAGAGTTGCAGTGAGAGGCGTCAACGTCATCCAGGAAGCTGATTCCTTCTTCCCAGATCATCTTGCATAAGCATACTTTCTTTGTGAGCTGCTTGGTCCTCACGAGGAAAGGCAACATCTTCCGGCTATGACCATGGTTTTCATTGTCAAATTTTTCATTCTCCTTACCCTGTCATGTCATGAATTGTCAATCATTTTTCCAATTTTTCTTTCATCCGGGTACTATCACTGAAATTGATAAGTACTGTATTATCAATAATCATCTGGATATTACGTTTGATGGAAAAAAAAAAAAAACCTAAAAGGAGAGACCTGTGTACAACTAGCTTCTGAAAATCAGCACTAGGAAAGCAGTGATCAAATGAATAATTATAGGTATACTACCTCCTTTAAAATTGGAATTTACAACAAATATTGTGACAGAGCAACTTTGGAAGAATATACCTTGATTGTTTAAAAGAGAGAAGAAAGCGTGAGTTTGAGAGAGGTGCAAAAGGGTGTGCCCCATCTGCCAGCTATTCACATGTTAGAAAAATGTGTTAAAGGACCTATATAAGTACCACGGCATTATTCACGATGGTAATCTTTTCGGAATGTTTCAGAAAAAAAAAACTTACTCTATTGTAAAACGAACAAATTTCCGACTCTTGTGTACAGTGCAGTGTATCTAACTACCCAACCTATTATTATTTTGAAGACAAAGTTTTCGTTGCATCCTTCCTTTCTTCTCTTTTCCTATGATCAAAGACGTTTCATTGTTCTGATAAGGCACTATAGTACGATAGGTATGCTGGACTGATAACAGGGAGACGACTTTTTGGCTATACTCTGTTCACATTAAGGAAGGATAGAAATATGACCTTGAGAACGGAACGCTCCGGGTAATTTTAATCTACCGTTCCGTTCTCAAGGTCATATTTCTATCCTTCCTTAATGTGAACGGAGTATATAAGTAAAGACACCTAGAAACACAAGATCGCTAACTCGTCCGCCATGTTGGATATTAAATTCTAGTTATTTTGTTGATCACGAGAGAGCGTCGTGAATTGTAAGTGGTCGGACTAATACGATGCGTTTACACGATATTTGATGCGTTTATGCGATATTCCTGTATATGATTCTTATTCGGGGTAGCCTCTGATTCTTTGGCGTTTCTTTGTAAAAATAATAAACAACAAGAAAATTTTCGAGGATACACAATAAGAATATTTCATATTAAAAGAGTAGTTAAACGATTTATATTTTAAAAAATAGGTTAAATAATATGGACGCAATAAACAAGAAAGAAAATTCTAATTAAGAACATACAAATAAAACAACAGTTGGACGATTCACATTTTCAAGATTAAGTAATGACGGTAAAATGAAGACGCAAAACTTAATAAAGAAAGAAAACTTAATAGAGAAAGAAGAAACAAATGAATAAGAAATTTTCACGCGACAAGTTTCGAATTTTTTCTCATCATTTTCATTTTTTCACCCGCGATCAGGTTGTTCCTAGCTGTGCGGCATACGAAATTCATGCACATAATTAGGAAAAATTGAATAATTTGTTGCGTCAATTGAGTGCTATGGTGGATGCAGCTAACTTCTTCAAAATCGAGAATCATCTCATCAATTTTGAACGTGATGGAGAAATATGTGTAGGCATTTAAATCATTGTTTTTAAGCTCTGTTAAAATCACCTCCTCAATTTTTTGAAGGAGGATGAATAGCTGTTTGCTTGGTGTACACAAAACATTGAAAGTGTCGCGCATTGCAACGACACTTCCCTCATCAGGGCTTCCTTTTCTCATCAAATCGAGACATTGTGAACACTTTGTGAAGATATTCGCTCGATTGACAATATACCCTACTACATATTGTAGAATCATATTCTCTTCCCTCGTGAGAGTGACGTATTCATCAGAAGAGTCAGGATCGACCCATCCTGAGTGTAACACCATATTGAAAAGCTCTTCATCATCAGAATGAAGGATTTTATTGTCCTTCATTACTCGACAGAATGTGTCGAAGATTTCTGTACTCCCTGATACATTACTTCCCTTCGGCGGTTTAATGAGAGAGTAGGTACTAAGCAGTTTGTGATGAGATGATTCTCGATTTTGAAGAAGTTGGCTGCATCCACCATAGTATTCAATTGACGCAACAAATTATGCCTTACAAATGGATTGCCCTGAGAAAAAAGTGAGTGTAACAAAAACGTAAACATATAGTTTCATCGAGAAAAATGTATGTATTGCAACCAGAAATGTTTCTATCTAGACTGTTGAGGACTTCCAATTGTCCACCTTCGTGACTGGGAGAAATTAAAAAAAGATGATTTCCTAACGGATAGCACTTTCTTACAGAAATCTTCGACACATTCTGTCAAGTAATGAAGGACAATAAAATCCTTCATTCTGATGATGAAGAGCTTTTCAATATGGTGTTACACTCAGGATGGGTCGATCCTGACTCTTCAGATGAATACGTCACTCTCACGAGGGAAGAGAATATGATTCTACAATATGTAGTAGGGTATATTGTCAACCGAGCGAATATCTTCACAAAGTGTTCACAATGTCTCGATTTGATGATGAGAAAAGGAAGCCCTGATGAGGGAAGTGTCGTTGCGATGCGCGACACTTTCAATGTTTTGTGTACACCAAGCAAACAGCTATGTATGCTCTACCTTCGATGAAATGGTAACTTGGAATACCTCTCAGGAGTCTAATATTGCATAGAATGCGATGAAACTTTGGAATCTTATTGTTCAAGGTTACAGAAATACCGCTAATTAGTTTACAAGTAGTGTATATTGGAAATTGTAAAAAATAATTATGAATATTACGCGCTCAGAACCAATTAGCGGTATTTCTGTAACCTTAAACAATAAATCTCCAAAGTTTCATCGTATTCTGTGCAATATTAGTCTCCTGAGAGGTATTCCAAGTTACCATTTCATTGAAGGTAGAGCATACCCTTGCGTTGCAGTTGCAGTATTGGGATGCTAGCGATCTTGTGTTTCTAGGTTTCTTTAGCTATAAGGTAGGAATACGGCTCGTGTAACGTCACGCGACAGCGAATGTAACCGGTGGTGGGTACCGACGACACTCGTCAGTTCCGCGACGTTACGTGAAACGTGTTTGTACCTTATAACCTAAACGTAGTTTCCGTGTTATCAGTCCAGCATACCTATCGTACTATACTTAGTGCCTTAGTTCTGAATGTAAGCAGCGCAGCGTAAGTACCTATTGCGCATGGCTATAAAAACCTCAAACAGGTGAATGGTCGCAAACGCGATTTCAATGCGATACCTACGATAAAGCTTAACGTAAGCAGACCAGTAAAATTATTTTGTATATTGTACACGTAACAGTTTGTATACTGAATGATCTACGCATGGCGCGGCTCAACACTCAATGAAATAATGATGATGATGATGATGGAAGGTATGGTATACGAGTACTACTACTGTACTACGCTACTCTACACGGTTGCAGTGCTGCAGTCTGTTTGACGTGAAAATATTTGCACTCGGATAAGTACGCGAAATAGGAGAGAAGTACACATATTTGTAATATTTAACATGATAATATTGTGTACAAATCAAAATGATCACGCTGTGTCAGATTCTTAAACATTAAAATGCGTGTATGACGTATGTGTATATGTATTTGTGACGGAAGTGACATAAATTTATGTATTTTGTAGTATTGTATACGTGTATTGGGAAGAAGGAACACCTATTATGTAAAGTATCTGTTCTAAACGTGAGATCTGCGGTAAGAAGACTAGCGATGAAGAAAATTTGAAAGTGGCGAGCAAATCAGATATTAAATGCAACTCATTGCAGGGATTGGTAATCGATGTAGAAGGGAGAAAAAAATCAGGCCAGTCGGAGAAGAAGAAACTAAGCGAAGGGTCGTTCGCGATATTCATTCATCTATCGTAATTCGCGGTGAACAAGTGTCGTGTTCACAGTTTATGGAAATTTTACTGCTGCTTGTACCCTACAGGAGGTCATTGCAAATAACTACACGTCACGTATTATAGCCACTCTGGTCATACAGGCATCGCACTCTCTGTAGGTAGGTATCCAAATTATACAAGATGATGCACGCGTACATGACTAAAAACGTTGAAAAGTTTAGAATTTTGCGCCCACTGTCACTAAAATAATTTGAAAGTTCATCACATCTTACTCAAAAACCTCTGTTCTTCATTGATGTGGCCTTTTCCCTCACGTAAGTCCTATACCATCTCACTTACCTTTCAATATCTTACTCACTTCATCTCATCTTTATAATCGTTTACCTTTCTAAGTTATATTTGTAACGCTATCCCTACGTTGATATTTCCCTTCTCATTTAGCTGTGTGCGCGTTGTGTTCTCGATTGATTTTCATTTCTTTTTCTTTCGTTCGGTAATGAGTTAGTTTTTCTTCGAATTTGAGCTGAGCAACGAAAACACTCGTCAAATTTCGCATATACCTGTCACAATAGTTGTATACTTCAGTACTCAACTACTTTGTAAAAAGTGTTTCGTCATTTGTAACCTCCTTACCGGGACTTGGAGTTTGTACGCCTGAACTGACCATGTCCATTCGATACCGCTACCACCGTTTAATTTCATGCGGGTATGATTTCGAGAGTATTGAAGAAGAAGAAGAATCAGATAACGAGGACTTTGATGGCATCGAAACATACGATTAAAAAGACGATAAGACGTGACGTAATTATACTATGAAGACATGGTCTTGCGATCAGAATATGGTTTTTGTGACTCTACAATGCAGCACCTCATATTTCACGTGTACAGTTATCTGTATGATCTGTTCGCTGCCAACAAACTATAATAGCGAAACTTATCATCGTCGTAAATATAACCGAGAACTAATTGAAAGACGCTTTAGCACCATCGTCAAGTCGTGATCTCTCTCTGGCAATTTAAATCGGTTTATTTAATGGAACGTGTTTGCTATCTACGACGTTGAAAGTTCATTTTTCGCGGGCGGCGTGCGTATGAAATACACAACATTGGACTTGACTTGATCGTTGACTATTGTCTGCCCATCTGGTAATATGTTTGCATGTGAGCAAGAAAATACCCGATTTCGGGAGTTTGACGCTATTTTGACTGCGAATTTTAACACTTTGACGCTATGCTTTTTAAATGGGGGTTGACACGGGATGACGAATTTTTGACGTAACTGCCCGCGCCCCTCCTATTAGAATATGGGCAAATTCATCAAAAATGCATCAATATTTGCGAATTTTGACAATAAAGTGTGTCGATTGACATTAATTTTCGAGATTGGGAAATGCATTACATTATATACCATACTCGTACTTACCTCACTTTTCAAAGAAGAAATTATCAGTTTCAAATTTTTCTTTACACATGATGTTTAAACGGTGCGGTGCGGCGTTCTGACTGTATCCATTCGCGAATAAAGGCAAAGGAGGCGCCTTCCAGATTTACCATGGCGGCAATTTTATTTGAGGAAGTTTGCAAAAAAAGTGATGAAGTGAAAAAAGTCATCCAGAAAATCTAAAATTACATTTATCTGAAAGAAAATTGAAAGGACAACAAGTTTTGTTCCCCGTATTTATTTGAAACGGTGGAATTACGATTTTATTGATATGATTGTTGTGTTATGGTAGAAAACACCATGATCACTTTTTTCGCCTAATAAGTGGTGCTCCTAACGGGACCTTTATCCGCGAATAGGTGCGCTGTCGAAGTTTAATTCTTGTATTCTAGGTATTTATGCAGAGCACTAGAAAGACAAGAGGGCTAACTTGCATCATTATGCTAAACGTTGAAAACTGGTCCACTGCATTCTTGTTGCGCTTACAGCCCTACACTGACCAGTTCATAGCCCATTTTAACATTGGGTCTTATGGGTTTTACACCCTTTTTCCAGATTTTGTAAGAAACTATTGCCCAATATTAAAAGTTGATGAGAATGAAATTTGTTCCTCCTGTAATTTCCTATTTTATGGAATTAATTCAACATTTTTTTCCCAAAAATATCCTTATAAAATTCTGAAAATAGTACCGTTTGATAGAAAATTAAAAGACGAATAAATTCTGTTCTTATCATTTTTTAGATTTGAAACGTATTTTCTGAGATATTTGCAAAAAACAAGTATGCTTCATGAGCAACAATGTTAGAAGGTGCCGCCGTACTGTGAACGCAGCGCCAATCCTGTATGGGTAGTGTTGCGGATATTTTTGAAAACCAAACGCGATAACCAACATGGCGGATGAGTTACCTATCTTGTCTCTTCTAGGTATCTGTAGAGGCATTCAATACCGCAATAATTTTCTTCACTTTCATAAAAAATGGTTAGGATTTTATTCGTGCAGAGAAACGATATTAATTTGATAAACGATTGAGGCTCTGCTCACACAGTAAAAAACGGACGAAGATGAACTTTAAGATAAATTTATTTACGTTTCAACGCAACGATGGCGTCTTCTTCAGAATGGTACGGAGATGAAACGAGGAAATGAACTGAACAAAAAGACACGGAAAAAAAAACATGAAAATACAAGAAGATGAGTAATAAAACTAACCATGAAAGAGAGAGGCGTACGTTGAGCCTGATTTCTGAGTATCGCGCTCAAAATTAACAGTGCAGTGTGGTGCTTCATAATTTCAATACATTTACCAATTTTTCTTTTTTGAGAATTCTTTTCGTAAGTTAATATATGAGGGTTATTGAAATTAAAATTATGATTAGTGTTACTAGTTGAGATATCCTCGTTCCGAAATTTTGGAAAGTTTCACGAACATAAGAGAGAGGGCAGTCAGAACAAGGAATTTGGTAGATGAGTTCAGATCTCTTGAAGATAGGAGTAGGATCTTTGGTTTTGGTAAAGAGAATATTATCGAAGGAGTGAAAGTTTTTAAAGGAGACATAGATCTTATCATCGAGTTTTTCAAGAATTTTGCTAACAACAATTCTGCTTTGACCAACATAAGGGAGACTAAAAAATTTAGATTTAGTAGTGGCAGTACTAGTAGAGGTGTCTCTACGCTTAAAATCAAATACTGATCTATTAAAGTGCTGAGGGTAGCCATTGTTAATTGATAAAATACGTAATTCATTATAGACATCGTCATGAAAAACCGGACCTGATAATTTAAGCCAGTTTTCTTTCCATGGGGGGGGGAGAAGCACTCTTCATCTTCTGTAGCAATATCATTCTTTTCAACGCGGCACGGTTAACGAATTGATGTTTGACTTACCGCCTCCGAATTTTTCTAAATTAAAAATCTCAAAAATCACCAGTCCGATTTTCACAAAAATGACCCTGTATTCTAGTACACTTATGAAACTTCATGAATTCTCAATCTAATATATAAAGCAGAAAGTTTGTCTGTTGGTCTGTTTGTCTGTCCTTTTATAAGTCGAAAACCGCTATACCTATCGACTTGAAATCTTTGCCATATATTTGTATTATTCAAGAACAAATTTTAAACCATAAATGAAAATTTTAGCTTAAAAATTGTGTGCCCTCGCTGTACGCGTCACTTGACACGATTCGATTTATCGAAAAAAGGTACCTATGCGCAACTGTCTACTGTATTTCTCTCCTACCCTCAAACCCAGTATTCTTGAGAACCGAATTTTGGGGCTACCTTCTAAATTGCAGCACGTTAGAGGTGTGTTCTTTTTATTTTCTTAACGTTACCGGAAGTACGGAAATCTTAGAATGTTTGTCTGTCAGTAAACACGCAACTGCGACGATGATGATACGAGTATGTTGGTAAGCCTGTTATGTGAACGCTTTTAGCTATTGACGTGGAATATATTTTGGAAGTCTTATTTTTATTTGGGTAAAGTTTTAGATAAATTTCAACGTTTTGACTCCTTCTCGATGGAGTAATGATGAGGAAAAAAAAAAGGGGAAAAACGAGGAATTTGGACGTCGTAAAACTGCTTCTCATTGTACACATTGTTCCAAATGTTTAAACGCGAGTTCTAAAAATTCAATTATTGTAATACCTAACTCGATTTTTACTCATTTTTGTGAAAAATTGAAGAGAACAAAAATTGTAACCACTGTAATTTCCTTTCGAATGAGTTCAATTTCAGATTTACAGGAGGAAATTTGGGAACTATTGTTATTTTGACTGATGCGTATTCAACATTGTGTTCACACAGAGAGAGAATTTAAGCGGTTACTCTGGATGAATCTATAGAGACTATTCAAGTTCTACGTATTTTTATGTTGTAGTTTCCTTTGCAATGAATCCGATTTTTGATTTTAAAAGGAGACGTTTATGTAAAATAATTTCTTGAAAGTTAGTCCGTTTTTTGCTTCAATACAGCCTTTACCTGCCAAGTTAGCTCTTACCGTTAAAATCAAATTATTTACAAAACATAGATATCTACTCAACGCATGGCTGGTGGTCAGGCATGCCGCCAACCGCTAGTTTCATATATAAGTCTACCCTATACCAACAGAGAACACTTGTGCACAAGAATATTAATGATACATACATACACAAACAAAAAAGAATATATGAGTTTGAGCCAAAAATCTTTATCCATGCCCTCTCATACCACTCACCAAAAATTCCACCGCGCGTAAGCCTGCAATACCTCCTGGGGTGAGTAAAAGAGCGTGTAATGAGGGAAGGAGGAGCGTGTTATACCTGAAGTTTTACATTGACAACTGCGAGAAAATCGAGGGAATAGCCTATTTGAGCGCATGGTGCGGGAAATTGTATTGCCCCCGAGCGTTGTAAACGAATTTTACTGCATTTAAAATGAAAGTTAATCATACCCTATTATATTGTATAAGCTTTGCAGTTGGCTGTGAGCAAGGACACAGACTGCAGTCGACTTTGCAATTACAGGGTGACGCGAACGAACGTACTTGAAGGAATAATTGGAGTGATGATGCATATAATGTGAAATTACTTTCTTTTTCCTCATACCGCACTGTATATCAGTGGTTCTGTCTGACTCACTCATTTGTAATTATTTCATCAGATTTATATTGAAACTGTCGAACCGGTCTAAAATGCGTGAATACTCTATATAGGTACCTACTTGCTAGGTAAACCACGTACGCACACAATATAGGCACATCTTATAGGAGCACAAACAAGTGCACAACTATTGTATATAATATGTCATTATCCAGTTAACCTACCAACGTGATAAAGCAAAACCAAGCTGGTTTTTCTTTTTCGATTATGGTATCGGTACTATCTGCATCAGCCGGGATTCGGAAAAATGAAAAATGTACTAACTTTTCAAGTATATCCGTACCAGTATATGTGAACAATAAAACATGACGATGCGTTTTAATGGCCGCATTGCAGATTCAAGAAAACAAACAACCTATAACGCTTAACCATTAAAGAGGTACAAGCATAGGCGCAGGTCTCAAATAGAATGGTATTGTGCATAATAAATTCATTGTAAATCAATCGTTGCGAGAATGTAAAGTCGTTAGGTGATAGCATCATCGAAAACAATGCAAACGGATGTGAAATGATGGGCTGCTGCGCAGAAAAAGTATGATCGAGAAAGAACGTATTCGTGATATCATACTCAAATTGATCTGGGAAATACGCACTATTCACGCACGTATTACGGTACGTATGTGTACGTTATTGGCTTAATCGCTGAAAACGTCTAGTGGATGAAAAAATTACCATTAGGGTTCTGTATATTTTTTCGAATACTGCGATCCGCTAGAAAAATAAAAAGGAGAATTAGAAAAGAGAGTAAAATTGTTTTACTGATTACAAGTAAATCTTGTTTAAAGAAGAATGTGAGCAACCAGGCGGCAGGACTCGTACTTCCGGGACTGACCTGTGTACAATTTGTAGCAAAGCGAATGGTATATTACCGTCCTTCGCGAGCAAGGAAAAGTAGCTAACAACAACAAACGGAAAAAATGTATGCTCTGTTCAATTCTAAAATTCCGCCAATTGATTTAAATAGAAACGCGGGCTGCAGGGTATGACACGGAAAATCTTTTAATCAAGAGAAGGATACCTATTACAATGATAGGGTAAAACTTGTTCCACGAGAGTTTGCCGAGAGCAGCGGTTGTGCAGGACTGGTGTGAAGGTTGAAACTATAGTAGAGCGCAGGCAGTTCCTCCGCATACACTCGCAACCGATGGTAAGAAGAGCTGATTTTGGCAAACTCTTGTGGAATAGACTTCAAAAATCGTTCCCAGTTAAGTTTTAATGTTGATGAGAAAATCGAAAACATGGCACTGAAATTTATTTTCATATCAAAAATAGACGTAGAAAAGCATCAGCCAATGTACGTCCTACTGTGAAACTTTATGAAAGTTTTTAGAAGATGGATTTATCACGATCTTCACACCCATAAGAAGGTCTCCGCTAAGTTTCATCGAAATCGGTTTTGTAGGTCCGCAGCCAATTTGACGAAAAATAACGGGTCTTCTCTTTTATGAAACAATTAATTAATTAAAACTACCGAAAGCATGGCATCGAGGTTTTTTCCTCCGCGGTCAATCCTTGCCAACTAAATTATCAAATTTGTAATCCTAAAAGATATTTTCACTTCTTTTTAATTAAACATTCTCGTCTACTCAAGAAAATCTTAAAAGTTTTGACTTAATATGGCTCTTCTCGGCTTGATTTCCTACAGTGAGTTTTTCTCCCTCTTCCTAATATGTAATGTGGTTCTATTCCAAGCTGCCGTCGGCCGTTGTCAGCGAATTACATTATGACCAGTGGCGTACTTACCGACAGTCTTAGGAAGCGGAAGCTTCAAGCGGCTAAATTTAGGGACGGCAAATTTTTCAAACAAGAAAAAAAAATGAAAAATGAAAAACGTAAAGAGGGCGCGAATTTGAGGTTAGCTTCAGGGCGGCAAAGTGCTAAGTGCGCCACTGGTATTGACGCCAAGTGTCCAAAATGTGTACAGAAAATTAAAGTGGGCTATAATTTGATTTTACATTTGCCACGCTTATTTTAAGTATATTTTTCTATTCATCACATTTTTATCGAAATCCTGTGAATGGCTTTATACCTAGGCTATATGAAACCAGGCGGTACCAGTTATACGTTTCCCCTCAAGAAGGCAGGTTAAGTACACAGTTTAACCAAAACAAAAAGATCCACCTGAAACCTATGTAAGGATGAGATATCTCATCCTTTCCAATTCAGGGTTAATTTTGAAAGCATACTGATTAATCATGAGCACGTAATGCTAGTTATCATCTTTCATGTATTATTATATCTCATTATACTTGTTTTTCAAGCTTGTATATTATTCAAAAATTCCGTTTTTTGATTTTGTACAAAACGCAGAAACGTATCTCTTGTTCATCATAACCTGTATGATGAAAAATGACGCCCGAGTTTGCGGCGACTTTGTGTTAATTCTTTTGCAATAAGTGCGCAATTAACAGTCGATTTATTATCAAGTCAATCGAAGTATTATTGACTTATATGGATACTAGCGGTTGGCAGCGCGCCTGACCGCTAGCTGTGTGTTGAGTAGATATCTGTGTTTTATAGGTATCTGTATCTTGTAGGTATGTGTGTTTTGTAGGTAAAGAGCTCCCTTAACCTTCTAATTGGCACTGTTAACCACAGTTAACATTCACTTTGAGAGAGGCTGGAAAGGCCGGGAAAAGGGCTATCTGCCGGGACTTGGTATCATTGTTTTCAGTCAACATTCCTCTTCCATTTGATACCAAATACGATCCCTGTCGGATGATTCTATGACTAGAAAAGTCGTGCAATCCAAAATGAAAGTTCTCCATCGCGGTTTTTTGCATGAATAGCACGAACCAGCTGACGAATTTTCGAAAATTTCATAAAAATTGGGCTGAATCGAATTTTTTCGGGGGGGGGGGGGGATATTTAGAGGAGGGTCTATTCTTTACAAATATCTACTTTTAAAATAAAAAATCTCACTTCTAGGGCATTTTACGAGTCTTCAATAACAATGTTAACCTGAGTTAACAATGCCTAGTTACTGTTTGCGGTAACCAATAATTTTTGCACGTAATAAATCAATGTTTGAGTAATTTTACGTTCTAAAAAACGGCTGACTATCACGATAATATCGTTTCCGGCGAAATATGACTTCTACTAAGATATACTAGTCGTTGTAGACGCTGACATCATCTTGACTAACTTTCATCACCGCCGGTTCCATATCGCTATGAGCTACAGGTGGGTAGGGTGTCCCGAATGGGGACTGCAGGCATGCGGAAAGGCGCCAGTTTACATTCGGACTAAATCCCCACCAATATTGCACACATTATTGAGTGTAAAGCAAGTGTGGATGTTAGTTCGATTTCCGCCTCCAGCTATTTTTGCCATCTGAATATTAGAAGTCCAGTACCCTGAATTGACATATATTGTTAACCACAGGCAACATTGTGAGATCATAGCGAAGTTGGCAATGTTAATCCTGGTTAACATTCGTGGTTTGGCCCCCGTGAGAGCGCACAGTGGGATAAATCCTTATTCTAGCGTGCCAAAAATACGAAAAACCGATACTCTGATAAATACATGCCGAGCCGCTAGAGTGTTTGTAGATACACCAAATAACTCGAATCAACTCGATTTCCGCACAAAAAGACTGTAGCGTACCGAGAAACCAGTTGTCTAGACAGGAGGGTGAGGAAGAGAGAACAGCTGTTCAACGAGTAGCCGGAAACAAGGATACACAACGCACGCGGATACCGGTGTTCAGTACATGAGTTCCGGATTGTGATTTTTTTTTTTTGTTCAATATTGACCCAAACTTCCTCTCTACGTCATTGGTGGGAATTTTTCGCATTACAAGGTTAGCAGATATTGTATTTACTAATAACATAGAAATAATACAGTAACCAAACCGAACCAAAACGATTATTAAGAATCTAAAAACTATCAGAGCCTATCAGAGGTTGACATCCTTCGTTAATTTGTAGCTCAACATCTCCGCAACACGTCTCAATAAACCTTTTCGTCAACTTTTGTCAACTTTTTGAGTTATAGCCACCAAAAAGGAGCCAAGTCTTATAAATTTTTGTAGTTTTACCAGTATTTTTCTCAGTTCATGGGAGGATCACAATGAACAGGTACAGGTGCTGGCGCCGCCGCGCCATGACGTAGAGAGAAAGTTTGGGTCAATATTGAACAAAAAAAAATCACAATCCAGAACTCATGTACTGAACACCGGTATCCGCGTGCGTTGTGTATCCTTGTTTCCGGCTACTCGTTGAACAGCTGTTCTCTCTTCCTCACCCTCCTGTCTAGACAACTGGTTTCTCGGTACCTACAGTCTTTTTGTGCGGAAATCGAGTTGATTCTCGAGTTATTTGGTGTATCTACAAACACTCTAGCGGCTCGGCATGTATTTATCAGAGTATCGATTTTTCGTATTTTTGGCACGCTAGAATAAGGATTCATCCCACTGTGGAGCGGGACCATGATTTTTTTCTACTGATATGGTGTATGTGCGACTCTAATAGCTAAAAAAAATCATCATATTATTTTTCTCTCTTCACAATGAGGGTGTGCCAATTATAGGGTTAAATACTCTTGGTGATCAGTCAATTAATTTTTATTTTCAACTCAAAACTACAGTATTTGCTAAACTACTGCATGCACTATGACCTGTCACCAGTTTTTTCTTCTTCTTCAGTTAAGCTCCCTTTGATTTTCACGTGACACTAAACACTTTTAGCTTAAAAGAAAATAAGAAAAAAAAAATTAGCTTAAAAGAAAAGAAGAAATAAAAAAAAAGAGGAAAGGGGAAAGAGTTTTGCAAAATTCACGCTCCGGGTAATTTTAATCTACCGTTCCGTTCTCAAGGTCATATTTCTATCCTTCCTTAATGTGAACAGAGTATAGGTGGTTTTTAAAACTGTGAATAAAATAACTACCTACCTATTATGAAAGTACAGCGAATACTGTAGTCACAAAATTTCCTGCTAAAAATCTGGGATCGGGCTCATTCGAAAGGAAATTACAGGGGCAACAATTTTTGTTCTCTTCAATTTTTCATAAAAATGAGTAAAACTCGAATTATCACGATGAATTAATTTTTAAAACTGCGCCGCTCAACGCGTTTGAAGGGCTGGAACAACGCGTGCGCGTTTGTCTAAGGTACAGCGAGAAGCAGTTTCAGTACTCGATAATTCCCTATTTTCCCTAATTTTTTCGCCCCCTACTCCACTTCGAGGGAGTCAGAACGTCGAAATTTATTCAAAAACCTGACCCAAATAAAGCGAAATTCTTCAAAAAAAAATTCAGGTCAATAGGTGAAGGCGTTCGAAAATTATGGACATTTATACGTACATACATACATACATACATACAGACAAACATTCTACTTTATACACAGTATATTAGATCTATTTGAAACGACATACAGAAGATCACAATTTTTATCATTGCATCGAAGCAGAAATGTTTTATCACCCGTACATTATTTCTTCCTCTATTCGTCGACCAGGTTTCCCAATCAGAATGATCGATTTTGTCAAGTAAAAATACCATTGCTGTTGAGGCAATCATAAGACTGGTCACACGGGGCCGAATTGCACACTGTCTTTATTACGAGGATCAATGCAACCACATGGCAACACTGATCCAAAAATATTGAAATCGCTCCTTTCTTTGGGACCAAAAACCCAGCGACCATCAATTGTACGTCCGCAAAGCTATTTTCAGATTTTGGCTGGTTTATTTCCGCACAAAATTCGGCTACGTTTGTACTTGTATTTCCTCAGTCACAAATTGCACTTTCTCAATCTGAATCGGTTCAACGCGGGTTCCATTCATTTGGGAAGTCCCCATATTGCGTTGATACAAACCAATGTGTACATCGTACACCTTTTAGTGGAAGCCCAGTTATCTTTTTTGTTGGGAATACATCCTCCCACTTAATCCGCGTCCTACTAAAAAATTTATCCAAGCTACATTATAGGAAAGTCAAGGTTGTAGGAAAGAAAGACTTGGAAATATTTCTGTGCCTCAAATTAAGATTGAATGTAGTATTATATAAGTTTTTTTTTTTTTTTTTTTTTTTTTTTTTACAGGGACCTGTTTTATGGGGGTTTTTTGAGAAATTCGCCGTGCGCCGTCCAGCGAAAAACTTGGAAATTTCTCGACTCTCGAGATATAGGTATGATAGGAAGGGGGACTTACAATATTTGAAGCATTGCATATCTGGCTCGTGGAAGGGGCTAAACAATTGGTTTTTGTTCACCAACAAATTTTATACGGATCAACTTGAACTGACTACCCCTTTATTTCACGTTTAAAAATGTTGATGTATATGTAGCTTTAAAAAACAGATTACTAGTAAAAACAGTTGCTCGAAAAATTCACTTTGAGTAAGTACAATACACCAAAATTACAGTCATAATTCTTACTAGGTGTAGGCCTAATTCTTCTTGGATGAGTCTCTTCCCACGGCCGTTCCATTTACAAAATTTGGAAGTTACTGTCCCGAGAGTAAATTTTAGCAATCACTCAGAAATATTAATTTCGACTACCTACTTTCAAAATGATTGGAACCCTTTATAATTCTGTAACAAAGCTTTTTCCACCGTTGCAATTTGTTTCAAACTGATTTCACTCGAAGAAAAAGTCGCTCGCAGCTTGAATGAGATTATTTTTTGACAGGACTAATCTAATCGAAGTTCGAATTGATCTGCCAATGCAAATAGATGACTTTTCGTTTGTATATGAGTTAGTCTTCGAGCGAAAAGCGTCTGTTTCGTTGCGCTTATATTCTTCTCACCCTTTGTTGTAGGTACATCTTCAGCGTGGGTGTAAAACAGATAACTTATTTTCAGAAAATACCGTAAGATGAAAAGAAAAAATGACATTTGTAAACGCTCAAAAGACTCGTGCCGAGTGTTCTTCTAGTCTCCTACGAATCCGAAACCTTATTTTAATCAACTTATCGACGCTCTGGAAATCTAAGACATGCTGTTATTTTTAATATTTAGTATGAATGCGTTCTCATTCCCGCGTGTATGTGAGAGTAATCGATGAATGTAACGGCAAAAATATATCATACTATAATGAAATAAATAAGTATAAGTCCGTAGACTCAGCTTAAGCTTTGCGATGCAAGTTTTTAATAACTGTAATTATCAATGTGAACAATATTCTTAATATACTTGAAAATAATTATAATTCATTTATAATACCTAACTATTTGATCACCGTACCAACCTGAATCGCAACAAAGCTTTTACACTTTTTGATTGTTGATTGTAATAATAATATCAAAAATATAATATAACGTACGTCCACTCGTTTATAGTTTAGAATTTAACTGATTGCTTTTATCATACACTAGTTGTTGGGCGATTCAAGTTGTTTCGGGAAAATGATAGGAGGGGGACTTGGCAAAATTTTGACTCTCGAGCTATACTATATGTACTAGGCTTATAGTACGTCTAGGCCTTCTGGTAGCTTTATCTAGGCTTAGGCTTCATTGAATTCTCGATACCAATTACAAATTAACTCACATACGGTGTTTTAAAGAGAAAATCGTAAAATGATTTCGCTAATACGATGTGACAGCAAGTGCAACGATGATGACTTCATTTCTGTTGAGCGAACTGAGTAGTAAATCAAAAATTGTATTACAGGAAAAATGAAGAATCTTTTAATTTAAACCGTTCAGTTCTTCATTTACAAAATTTAAACTATACAACAAAGTCGAACATCATAATATAGCTAATATACACCTTTCGTTTTCGTTTTACCGACTTTTCGAAGAAAAGTAAGGTATTATACCCGCAACAGTTGTGGAGTTGGGGGCGGGGGCAATGTTTTTTTTTGCGTTTCAGAATTTGTAGAACACGGCTGTAATAGTGGCAGAATTTCAGGTTTCCTTAGTAAAAGCCGCTTATTGTGATCACGTTGGGACCAGGTTGAGTTGATAACATTAAGCGATTGATTCCACTAAGCGATGAAAGAAAAAAAATTACATGTATGTTCTATATTTTCAAAGTGTACCTATTGTACATAAAATAAAATGTCTACCCCAAAAAGTACATAGGTACTACACGTAGGTTCAGAAAAACTGATTAATAGTAGACTGTTTCAAGTTTTCGGAAAGGACAATATTAATCATTCTTTCGTAATCATACTGTACTTTAAAATCAGTCGAGTTCCCTCGGCAGTGGACGAAGCGCCGTAGAATGTCCACAGCCGCCCTCACGTCTTTATTTAGAGGTGGAGAAACTTCTGGTTCGGCTTCATCGGCTTCATCGGTTTCATCACCCTCAGTCACACCGTCATCGTCCTTGGAAATTTGTGCGCGAATAATATCATCTTCACTTACGGCAGTTCCCGTCTGTATTTTCTCGTCAATAGCCATCCATTGTTCAAATTCTTCCGCACTAATATCATCTGGTTTAAGGGGTTCAGCATTGTCATCCTGCAAGTCTGAGTTCATACTGATGCCTTCTATAATGAATCCGCCTTTTCGAAAACAATTTTGAATCGTTGTCTCAGTCACTTTTTGCCAAGACTCTTCCAAGAGATGGATGGCAGTGAGAAAGTCCGTTAATTTGCTGATTTCAATCGCCGTTTTTTCAGGAAGATTTTTCTCTACAATGTCATCTAACGTTGCGACAACTCTGCGTCTCATTTCTTTTCGATAATACGCCTTTAGAGTCCGAATGATGCCCTGGTCTGCAGGCTGGATTATAGATGTTGTATTCGCAGGCAGGAAGACTAGCTTAATGTGTTTCAGCGAAACTTTAACATTGTGGGAGGGACAATTGTCGATTAATAAAAGAATATGCCGACTGAGACGCTGGTCCCATTTCTTCAACCAGTCAGTAAATAAGAATTCAGTCATACATGCACTCTTATTCGCGCAATAATCAACGGGCATGTGTTTCACATTTTGAAAATATCTAGGCCTCTGACTTTTTCCAATCACGAGTAGCTTTTCCCTCCTTCCTGACATACTGGCGCAACATAAGACAGTAACACGATCTTTTATTGTCTTGCATCCTTTCGTTTTTTCATTGCAAAAAGCCCATGTTGTCTCGGGAAGAGCTCGATAATATAGGCCCGTCTCATCACAATTGTAGATGTCATCAGGGGAGTATTGTGAGATTAGAGCTGGCCACTCTGTGGACAGCCATGATCGAGCTGCGGGTACATCAGCGTCACGTGACTCACCATGTGGTTTCTTCCAATCAATATTGTACCTCTTCGTCCACCGTTGAAACCATCCGTCGGTAGCCTCAAAGTTTTCTCGACCCAATTTCGCTGCTAACTGTTCTGCTTTCTCGCGTATTACAGGACCATCTACCCTGGCATCTTTATCACGAACGAGAGTAAACCACTGGAGAAGCGCAATCTCCACGTCCTTATCTTTTCCAAACCTTGTCCTCTTCCGGTTGATGTTTCCATTTTCTGCTCTTTGTGCTTCAAGTTCGGATCTCTTCTTCAGTAGCTTGCACAATAAGGGCTGTGAAATTCCAAGTTTCTGAGCAGCTTTGCGTTGATTCACTTTCGCGTTTGATAGCTCGTCAAATTGTTCAAGAATTTTAAGTTTTTCCTCTACACTCAAATCACGACGCTTATTACATTTCGATTCCATTCTTACAACATTAAAATGTACTGTACGAGAGGCAGTTTACGATGAAATAATCGTGACTGAGCGCGAAAATATTTCCGATGATACTTAAAAAGTAGGTACTGTATGTATGAATGATGAATGATGTAAAACGTGTCATGACTTGATGCCTTTAAGCAAAGTTTTGATCACACAAAGCGGTGAAATTACTGTATACTGAGATACGGGAGGTTCGTACAGAGCATATTTTATGACAATAACCGGTGTATTCTATTAACCGTAATCACAATAAGCGGCTTTTACTATATATATATATATATATATATATATATAAGAATGCACGCATTCTTTTTGTCTTCTACTACTCGCAGGTTTCTTTCTGCATGCAGACTTTATTAGGTATTTCGATAGTTATCTGGTTATCTTCCGAGAGCAGTCAGCTGACCTGCATTTCCTACGGGACTCTCGACTTTTTGTTTCGATTCAGTGTTTACACTGCATCGACATGATTTGTTAAGATTTCACGATCTTACATATACATATATAGACTATATATGTCGTAGCCACTTAGCGTAAAATGACTTTTCACAAAATGACCAAAAATTTGGTCAGGTATTGTAACATTATTTCATTACAGTATGTGATCAACTTTCTGGTCATTTCGTGAAGTGTAAATTTAAAAAAAACAGACAGATGATGTATCAGAAGCATTACAGCAAGTGACCGGTCATTTCTTAAGATAGCGGTACCTGGTGGGAAAAAATTATTCACAGCATCAGTACTGAAAACAATATAATGTAATATTATCACTGAATGATCACAGTATACGTAGCCTAAAAAAGGAAATTTTAAAATATTTATAATTAAGTGAAAATGATTCTGCCTACCAGAGAGGTAAATAGAACGTCAACAAGTTAATTCTTCCCTACGAAAATCATTTATTTTGACAAGGTGAACTACCATGAGAACCCACTTGATATACTCCGTTCTTCTTATCAGTTACAATAGAAATAAGGTTGGGCGGATCGGCAGGGCCCCTGTCTACCTTCGGCACGGGTAAAATTACACAATCACCAACTTCAAACGTATGCACTTTTTTCTTTGAGGTTTCGAGCATTTTTTCGGCCGCAAGTTTTATTCGTTTAGCTGTGTTCGATTGCTCTTCTGCTATTGCATCTCCCTGGCCACACAAAGGACATATGCATGAAGAATCCTCTCCAAGATTCAACGAAGAGATTGCCAAATGATTGCACCCGGCATGGAAATTCAAGGAGCATTGTGCACAAGACCGCATCTCCTCTATATTTGTTATCGGCTGATCACAAATGCAGCAGTCTTCAATCTGATTATTCGCCTCAACGGAGTTTTCTGATGTGGAATTGGTACTTGGCAAATCATGAGGACGTGGACATTCAATTCCATCAACTTGGACGCCCATTGTAGCTTGAGTCTCCAGCAAATTGTCTAACTCTTCTTCATCTCTCAAGTCTTTTGCAATGGATAATGGGATATGCGTTGACGCGAGCCCCAACTTTGGTTCAGATCCAAATAACGCCTTATATGGACTTCGTCCTATCGTTCTATGGTAAGAACTGTTCTTTTGCCACTGCACAAAATGCAGGCCTACTGACCACTGTTTTGACTTGGTATCTGACATCCATCCGATCAACATGTTTTCCACGTCCTGATTACTAAGTTCTATAGAGCCTTGGCTCTGGGGATGACGAGGTCGACCATGTAAAATCACGCATTCAGGCCACAGACGGAGCAATTCGTTTAACACTTTGTTAACAAACTCGCGACCATTGTCACTCTGTAATATCTTTGGAGCACCAAAAAATAGGAAAATTTTCAAAAGTTCTTCCGCAACATCAACCGCTACTTTCCTTTTCAACGCTCTCAAAACAACAAATTTCGTTGTATGGTCTTGATAATTCAGTATCCATTTAAAATCATCGTCGGGGAGAGACTGATAATCTATCAAATCTATCTGGCCGCGTTTGCCAAAAGCTGAGGAAATAATAGGCCGCACTACCAACTTCTTGACACTAGATTTCTTCTGGTTACATACTTGGCAGCAGGCTACAAATATTTCTATGGGTGGGCGCATTACTGAATACTTAGTGCGCAACGCCGCAATCATCTTTGAGCGACCACCGTGTCCAGTCTTGTTTATATGAAAGTTATTTAAAATATCGTACAGGTCTTCAAACGCAACAATGTATTTCAAGCTGTCTGGCTCTTTCAAATCCTTCTTAATCAAATGAGTTGTATCACCAACAGTCAGCACATCATACAATTGCAGTAAATAGTACGTCCTTCGGTCTTTAGATTTCAACGTTCTAAAAAAAGTACAAGGGTAGCCTATTATTCAGTTGTACAATCTAATTCATAACTAGCTGGTATGTTACAGTATGTAGGTACGTACTTATCTTTTTTCGCGTCATGAATAGTTCTTATAATTTCTTCGATTTCAATTTTCTTGAAGGGTATTTTATTCAACCTAGTAGCGTAATATTTTGTCAGTTCATTGTAAAAATGTTGCGCCATTTGAACAAAAAAGGGGTACAAGACAAAAATAAATGTAAATGCAATATAAAATTCACTTTAAACGCACGCAGCACGATTAACGACTGAGAGATACGACTGAGGGTACTTCATGAAATGACTAAACAACCGGTCACATCGTGTTACAATGATTTGTTCACTATCGGCCGAAAATAGATTGTGCGTTTCATGAAATGACCAAAGATTGATCACATACTGTCATGAAATAATGTTACAGTATCTGACCAAATTTTTGGTCATTTTGTGAAAAGTCATTTTACGCTATAAGTAGCTACGACATATATATATGTATGTAATGTATGTATGTATGTATGTATGTATGTATGTATGTATGTATGTATGTATGTATGTATGTATGTGTGTATGTATGTATGTATGTATGTATGTATGTATGTATGCATATATGTATATGTAAGCACTAAATTTTGTGGCACGTTAATTTTAGAAACTACGGGATCAATTAATTTGAAATGAAAATATATTGGAGAAGTACATTTGGAGTTGTGCTGGCGTTAATTTTGAAAAAATTGGTCGAATAGTAACAAGATATGAGCAATTTGAAAAATTTGAAAAAAATTTCTCCAAAACTATTGAATAGAATTTCTGGAAACTTATCCAGGGTGTAGCTCTATATGTGAAGATAAGCGCCTCCAATTTTGGTGAGGATCGGATAAGTAGTTTTCGAGATATTCGCAATTTTTTTACAATTTTAGGAGATAGACGAATATTTGTGCGCTGTTTGTTTTTGTTGTCTAGTATTATAGGTAGTTAACGGCTGACGTTATCGAACGAGTTCCTATCATTGCAATAAGGAACCCTTTTTAGGTTCATGCTCGTTCTACGAGGCATGAACCACTTGCAATCGCTTTGTTTTTTTTTTTTTTTTCAGTCTCACGATGTTGTTCGCCGACCTTTCGATTTCGATGTTTGATGTACAACGTACTCACGATATACACTCGATCGTTTTACCGCAACGAGAAAACGAGAATAGTATATTACACGGCATGGCTCGAAAGTGTGTGTTTACATGGCGAGGACAATAGTTTGCGGAGCGAGCGCAGCGAGTGTAGCAAATGTCCGAGACATGTAAACACACTTCGAGTTATGCCGTGTAAGGTACTTTTTTGTATACCCAAATCGAATTGAAACTTTCGAAGATGTTCCTTTGAAGTGATTCTCCTGATTGTCGTCGATCATAGATCATATAACATACTAGATATACGATACATTTTACAACGGACATCTAGTGACGTCAAGCTAACATGACTTCTTTACATGCCATGGCTTGTAAAATCCTTTACATACCGAGCGTTTCTCTTCATTAGTAAAGCAGTGCTTTCCGTGGAGTTAATCGCCATTGAAAGTTTCAGTTTCGATTTGGGTATGCAAAAAAAGTTGTTTTTGCGTTCGAATGTGACCGAGGTTGCTGGCCGTTTTTTCTTTCGCTTTGAAGTTTTGTGATTATTATTCTCGTGAAGTGCGTACTTCCGCACACGTATGTTCGCGTGTTCGTCATCTCATCTCACATTGTTCTTCCGTGATCGAGTAGCTGCAGTCTGCTGACGACGTCTTATTAGGAATAAACGATAAACGAGTTAATGATAAACGAGATGAAAATAGAAATGTGAATCGAGTAATGTTAATAAACGTGTATACGAAAATACGATTGAACAGATGAATTGTGAACCTGATATTTGTGATAATATTGTGTCTAATTGTACCCGTTGAACATTGCTCAAGGCGTGAGGTGGCGGTGACAGTAGCGTGTACACCTTGAAGTGTATACCACATTACACCCTATTGTAACGCTGTGGTGTGTTGGTGGTGTGTTGCGGTGCACTGATCTATGATTCGGTAATATAGCCCTTCTTTCGAATCTACCACTGTAAGTACCCTAGCTATAGCTATAACTATTAAACCTAACTCGCTACGCTCAATGATCAGCAAATTCAGTCGTGGTCACCACTTGGATGGGTGACCGTCTTCTTTTTTTTCGTTGCGGTATCCATGCAGTGTGTTGAGCGCGCTCACGCCATCGTAATCTGACGGTAGAATGGGTCCGTGCGCTCTCATATTGCGTGATTTGGTCGTGAAACCGTATTGACTTTACTGTCGTGTAGGCGTAGCGCGGCCACCTCACGCTGTCATGACTCCGCTCGGAAAATTCGGATTTTGGTCGTGGAATGTTCAACGGGTAGTAAAGCTGATAGAACTAGCGAACGAAAACGGCGTAATTATTTGAAGAATAGAGAGGAATTATGTTTAAAACGGCGAATAGTGAATACATCATGAGATGAACCGTAAAACTATTTGCCTGAAAAAATGTAAATTATACCATAGAACATGCAATGTCCCTATCGGTGAGTATGATGAAATGATTCATCGGAAAGAAGTAGTTGATCGTGACTGTATTTCTATCAAAAATGCGAAACATTATGGGTATTGGTAGTGAGAATCGACGAAGGATTCTTTCGCAACGTTATCTCATAATGTATTCGCCGTTTTAAACATAATTCCTCTCTGTTCTTCAAATAATTACGCCGTTTTCGTTGGCTAGTTCTATCAGCTTTATTACAATTAGACACAATATTATCACAAATATCAGGGTCCAACTAGTAGTTAAACTTACTAATAGTAGCAATGAAAGTGATGAAATTTCAAGTTCAGGTGTAGATAGTAATGATAGTGATGAAAAATTTATTGAAAAACAGGATGACTTTGATAAGTGTTGTGGTGATGAAACTGTTGTTGTTTAACAAAGGTATTAGTTTCGCTCCTAATGAAAATAAAACTCCTCGTTCATCTTTTTATGATCCTCATACTGAAGCAGGAACATTCATCAAAAGTTATGCTGGTACATTATTCTCCTGAACTGCGTACTTCTGTATCACATAGCCTATTATTATCAAGCAGAGTTGATAAGTTAGCTGAAAGCTGAATGTCTGAAGCCAAAGCCACATAATTTTGGGAAACAAGCTGAAATTTGTTTTATTTATTCACACGGTACAATGCTTATTCATAAACAGACATAAGCAAGTGACTATATACTTATTCAGTTGTTCTGTGAGTGGAGATTATGTGGACATCCCTGTAGTACAAAGGTTTATTGACGTAGGTTAATTCATGTAATATTCACTATCAGAGAGAAATAGTCTTCCTTCATTGTCCAAAAGATACAGTTTGCCTGACTGTAAGTTTTGATGTACTTCAATTCAATTGGTATGGCACTAACAAGAATCAAAGCCTCCTATAGTTAGAAGCCATGAACGTAAAATTGGCAACTGCACAACCGTGGGCCGACTTTTACATAGCTCTTATGGGAAGAAACTCTTTGAGCGTCTGTTTCTTAAGAAAATATTAAGTTTTTGAAAAAATCGAAAAGAACAAAAGTTGTAGCTTGTGAAATTTCCTTTAAATAAGGGTCAACTCGATTTTTTCATGAGAGAGGTGTTTTACATGTAAATGCGTGGGCCGAATGCCGTGTTGCCTTTCTACGTTCATGGCTTCTAACTATAGGAGGCTGAATGCAAAAAATAATTCAATCAACAGAGTGTATGAACCTCTTCCGGCCTGTCGTGGGCCGCTTGTTCATCATCAGGTTCCGCCTCGCGTTTGTTATTTTTGTTCTCCGACCTTTCGATTTCGATTTACGATGTACACGATCATTTTACCGCAACGAGAAAACGAGAAAAGTTGTTTTTGCGTTCGAATGTGAACCAGGTTGATGGCCGTTTTTTCTTTCGCTTTCAAGTTTTGCGATTATTATTCTCGTGAAGTGCGTACTTCCGCACACACATTTTTCTTCCGTGATCGAGTAGCTGCAGTCTGCTGACGTCGTCTTTGTGAATCCAGTAAATAAGAATGTTAATAAAGGTGTATACGAAAATACGATCGAACAGATGAAGTGTGAACCTGACATTTGTGATAATATCGCGTGTCTAACTGTAGTAAAGCTGATAGAACTAGCGAACGAAAACGGCGTAATTATTTGAAGAACAGAGAGGAATTATGTTTGAAACGGCGTATAGTGAATACCTACGTTATGAGATGAACCGTGAAATCATTTGCCCGAAAAACGTAAATTATACCATACAATATGCGATGTCCCTATCGGTGAGTATGATGAAATGATTCATCGGAAAGAAGTAGAGTTGATCGTGACAGTATTTCTATCAAAAATGCGGAATATTATAGGTAGTGAGAATCGACCAAGGATTCTTTCGCAACGTTATCTCATAACGTATAATTCGCTCTGTTCTTCAAAATTACGCCGTTTTCGTTCGCTAGTTCTATCAGCTTTACTACAATTAGACACAATATTATCACAAATGTCAGGGCCCTACTACAATGTGTGGTAGTTCAACTAATAGTAGCTATGAAAGTGATGAAATTTCAAGTTCAGGTGTATAGATAGTAATGATAGTGATGGAAAATTTATTGAAAAACAGGAAACTGTATTGTTGTTTAACACAGGTATTAGTTTTGCTCCTGCGGTGAAAATAGAACTCCTTGTTCATCTTTTTATGATCCTCATGCTGAAGCACGTACATTCATCAAAAGTTATATTGGTACCTACGTTATTCTCGCGAATTGTGTACTTCCCTATTACCTAGCCCATTATTATCAAGTAGAATAGAGTTGATAAGTTGGCTGAAAGCTGAACGTCTGAAACCAAAGTCACATAATTTTGGGAAACAAGCTGAAATTTGTTTTACTTATTCACACGGTACAATGCTTATTCATAAAAAGACATGAGCAAGTGACTGTTCAGTTGTTCTGTGAGTGGAAATTATGTGGACATCCCTGTAGTACAAAGGTTTATTGACGTATGTTAATTCATATAATAATGACAATCAGAGAAAAACTGCCGTACAAATTGAGATTGACGTATATCGGAAAAACGAATCTAGAAAAATGGATCTTCTGGCGGATTTACCTACAAGTGTGAGCGTGTGTGCTACGTCTGTGAAATCATTCGATATACCTCCTATTCCTTTGTCGGCAAATGGGACGTATATTCAGACTGTGCAAGCAACAACAACAACAAAGATTTTTCAGTTTTGCAAAATTTCCTAAAAATATATTTTCCTGAAAGAGAATTTTATGCTCATTAAACCTTGTTCTTTGCGTTTTTTCTTTAAATTCAGTATTTATTGAGAAATTTAAGAAAAACTGAAAAACTGTATACTCCAATTGTCTAATATGATCACCCTTATCAGTACTTTTTCATATAGATATAATTTTACGTGGCGACGCTAGCGCACCTACAATGTGCACACTCCAAATCCACTTACCTGATTATTAGTGAATATCTCTAAAACCACGGTACATTATAGAGGTATTGACACGAACGTATATTAGACGTGTTTGTATTTGTCGCATGAGTTGTGTCAGTTGATATAATCTACGCTAGGAGCGTTGCAAGTTATTACTAAGCAGGAAAACCACATGAATACGACGTAATGTAAATTCATCAATTTTTAAAAATTCGTAGAGGAACCAGGTATTAACCTAAGAATCTGAAACTCAGTACGAATAGACAACTTACTATGCTCTACTTATTAAAAAAAAAAATTATCTTCTTAGGTGAATTTCTTCATCTTTTACAACCCTCGAAAATTTCGTCAATATTAGGGTACCTCCGGTAAGGTTCCGACACAGGTGGGGTGTGGAAGGTATTCAAACGATCGCTGCAAGCGTAGCGGAATTCCGTATGAATTGACACAATTCGTGCGACAGAAATTTTGCGTTGTGTCAATAGACTAAATCGCCGTGACGTCATTCACGGACATTCACTGATAACAAGGCGATGTTTGCTCCGCAATGACTTACCCCAACTTACGCGTAAGTTCAAAACAAAAAAAATGCTCCATAAGAAATACACGGGAACGTTTCGATCTTACGTTCAGATTTAAAAACAAGAAATAAGTTAAGAACCGCAGGTACATTTTCAAAGACATGAGAACTTCCTGATTCTAAATATAAACACGTAATTGCTTACTTATTTCCAATTTTTTAATTTGAGCGTATGATCGAAATGATCCCTGTGTATTCTTATGGGAATCGATATCCTACTTTGAACTGATACAGTATACTATCGCATTCTCTCGATTCCTGTTATCAGTAAATGTTCATGAATGACGTCACGGCGATTTAGTCTATACCTCTATAATGTACCGTGTCTAAAACTAATACCGTTAACAAAAATTTAAAACGACCATCGGATTCTTAGATAAAAATATTAGAAATTGTGAAATTTGCAGAATTGTAGAATAATTTTATTGTTCTTTTTGATAGCAATATATCATTCTCCAAATCGTTGTTTTGGATAGGTATACGTCCATCTCACTTTGTACGGCAGAATAGTCTTCCTTCATCGTCCAAAAGAGACAGTTTGCCTGATCGTAAGTTTTGATGTACGTCAATTCAATTTAGTATGGCACTAACAAGAACGCAAAAGGGTAATTCTACGAAAAGTCTGACATTTTGACGCTCATTTTTTAAAAAAAGTATGTGTTTTTTTTTTCAATAATTTTTGGTCCAAAATACTAGAAAAAGCTTGTAGAAGACATTACTAGGACCAAACATGCATAAGAAACGTCAAAAAAAAAATAGCCACGCCGATGGAAAAGTACATATAATTAACATTGGTTTTCCATAGTCGTGTCAAAATTGGGCACGACCATGGAAAAAAAATACCATCCATGACGATGGAAAATTTTACAATTAAATTGATTATAAGTGAGCAACTGTACCTGCACTGGGTAAAAGAGGTTGAGCAGCGTCATCACCATTGTTACCCTTGTAACAGAGCAAAAATTGGCAGTGCTTCTATTTTTCTGTTTAGTGTAAATCATTACCATGACGATGGAACAGATAAAGTGTCGAATGTAATTTTTTCTCCCAAAATTGATTTTAACACCAAAACTAGATTTTTTTTCTTCATTGTAGACTTGTATATCCACTTAATATGAACCAAATTATCCATCTTTGGATCTAAAAATATTACTGTGCATCCTAAATAGGGATTATGAATGCTACCCACGACGATGGAACAAACAATCAAAGAATCTCATTACACACATTTGCTCCCCTCTCCGAGATATATTTGGGGTTCAAAATTTTTTTTCACTTTTATAAATTGAGTTTGACATTGGTCCTCTTTGCAGGAACAGTGCTCAAATAAGATTCCATTCATTAGTACTGACTCTATGATATATATATTCTCAAGATCTAAGGCGGTTACATCTATGACCATGGAATTTTTGAGCACTTACTCAAATCTGAGGACTATCCCTTGAGTTGAAAGTCACCGTGCTGTGTTGTACTCGATAGAACTCTTCATTCTCTATCTAACCATGTATAAGAAGTAGTGGATAATCCTGTTGTTTACTCGAAAAATTGCCGTTACATGAAATGTCAGACTTTTCGTAGAATTACCCAAAAAATAATTCAATCAACAGAGTGCATGAACCTCTTCCGGCCTGTCACGGGTCGCTTGTTATTTTTTACTTGATGTGCAGTTTTGTCTAGTATCAGTCGTTCGGTACTTTGTTTTTGTGTTGCTTGTTTATTGTAGGGCCAACTCCAACTGTATCTTTGGCGACATGGACAAAGGCATATCAGTGGGCCTCGGAAAATAAAAAAGTTCTTCAGAGACAATCTCCTGAAGATGGTTGTATACAATTTTTCACAAGCGCTTCGATAATGAAGCCCATCACTGAGAAGATTCTCTCGACTTTTCTGAAGAAACTTGCTTGTTGGACCTCGTTTGACGAATTCTTGAAGTACAGTCGTTGGATCTGGATGATCACTATTGATCAGAATGATCTTCATAATTCAACTTGTATGTACATGCCCTACATTTTTGATGGTGTACATGTGCAAACACTGCGTAGGTATGCAAATATGCCTAAAGTTAGTTGGTGTACCGCAGGAGGCCAGGAATTTCCCTTTGGGTCAAAAGAGAAAACGAGGAAGACCAAATAAGGCCAAACGAGCCCTAATTGTTCAATAGATTTGTCTCTTTTATTTTTACAACAATTTTTGATGTTTGATTTTTGATGTATGTCAACTTTTTTTCTAGTGTATCAACTTTTTTTTACGTTTGTTGTTTTTTTTCTTGGCCAATAAATATTTCGGTCGTGCAGATTTTTCAAGATGTCGGTCTTTGTTTTTTTGTGACGTTCAAGTACGTTTGTATTCCCGTTAATGAGCAGATTTGTCCCATGCATCCACGTTTTTTTCCCGGGCCGATAAATGGTAGCCGTTTAAAATTTGTTCTTGAATAATACAAATATATGGCAAAGATTCCAAGTCGATAGGTATAGCGGTTCTCGAGTTATAAAAGGACAGACCAACAGACAAACTTTCTGCTTTATATAAATTAGATTATATGGTTAGCTACAAAACAAAACTTTCTCTACTTGACATTCACAATACGATAAGACTTTTTAATTGTTTACGGTTTTTATCAGTTTAGGCATGATGCATAATGTTCTCTCTCTTTCCTTTACATCTTGCTCGCTCTCATACAATCAATCTGCTAACTCATAAATAGGATACCGTTGGCAAAGTCAGTTTTGCCCGACCCCAATAAAAAACTTCCTGCAAGCCAAAAATAAAAATCATGTTTCATGTATTCTACCTCGGGTTTCCCCTCTCCCCTTCTGTGTATAGTATACGTTCTATATAGGTATTCACCAATAACGTTTTAAAGAGTGCTGTGTCTTTATGTCGAAGTTATCTGAACTAGAAAGGAAGAAACGCGCAGTTACATTTAATATTGCGAGAGATAAAGCAACGTTCGATAAGTACATCAAAATTGATTCAGCGAGTAAGATTGAAGAAGCTGTCTTAATCACAGAGTCTGCATGTGAAGAAATTGCCCAACCATTGGAATGAACTTGAGAATGTTTTTCTTGATATAACTGGCGTGCTAGAAAGTTCTAAAGATGATAGAACAGAAGAGCAAAGAAAACGTTTGATCGAATCGTATCGTACTTGATAGAAATGTGTACCTGCAGCAAAATGTACACTATCTGTTGTGGTAAGCTGAAAATGTTGAAGAATAAATTGTTGGCAAAAACTGCTCTGAATCCTACTCCTAGTGTTGGTGCTTGTCGAAGTGAATTGTTTGATCGGAATTCTTTAGAGTACGGTATTAGTGCGACGCGTGTGAAGTTGCTAGTTCCCAAGTTTGATGGTAATATTTGTAAATTTGCGGATTGGTCGTCGCGATTCAATAAAATGGTTCACAAAAATGCGGCTCTCAACCCAGCGCAGCAAATGGAATTTTTACGCTCTGCACTTGTCGGCGGTGTAGAGGGGCTACTAGTTGATTTTGACTGCATGTCGGACAAATTATACAGAGAAGCTTACAAATACGTGAAGCAGCAATTTGATAATAAACAATTGGTGATAAGGGTCAACTTCCAGGATCTCATTGATATCAAGCCTATTAAGAAGGCGTCTGAAATTTGGTCATTATTGGATCGCGTGCAGGCTATAATCCAAAGTTTAAAAGGTAGAAGCACTTTCAGAATTCTTGTGTTTTTTTGTGTCCACAAAATTGGACCCCCAAACGTGCGAAAGATTTGAGAGCAGCATTTCAGACAATACTAGGCATCCTCAGATTAGAGAGTTGGAAAATTTTTTGCAGAATTGTTGCTTTTCTCACGAATGTTCTTCCTATTCTTTGAATCCTAGTCAGAAAAAGCAGATAAGAATCGCAAAAATAAAGCAAAAAGTTTGGTACCCGGTTCCAGTGGGTGGAAGATTTTTACAGCCACTCGATCGGATCCATTAAGTAAAAGTTCAGAAGGCAAGTTGGGAAGTGCGACCACTTGCAAGGTATGTTGAAAAAATACTCATACTATTAGAACTTGTAGAGTATTTCTCGCAAAGAAACCATATGATAGATATTTATCCGTGAAGAATGCGTGGTTATGTTTGAATTGTTTATCAAGAGGCCACAAATCTGGATTTTGTAAAGCTGAGAAGTGTTATCAGTGTGGGTTACCCCATCACCAGCTTCTTCATAGATTGAAGCCAAAGGCCACTGAGAATAAAGAAAAAGAAGTTGAAAGTTTAGATACTGAAAAGAAAGTTTGTAGCCTAACAAACAATGGCAATCAGTCTAAAGGTGTGGCGGTTGTGTTAGTACCAAAAAAGAATGAAAGCGTGAAGTTGGCGTGCGCATTTTTTGATGGTGGGTCTTAAGCAGCCTTGGTGGCTGAATCTCTAGTGAGAAAATTGCAGTTACCTATTTGCTTGTATCAAAATCCTGTTCCAATTGAAGGAATAACCTCGGATGTGTTGGTAGCCACACATTTCTGCATATTAACCCTAAGATCTAGATTCTCTGATTTTGAGATTAAAATAGTGGCTGATGTTGTTGCCAAAATTACCTACTGTGTTTTGAGCAGTGGGTTAGCCTTGCTAAGAAAAGAGCTTCCGCACTTATCACTCGCAGATGACGCTTTAAATAATGAAGTGGTTGAGATTCTTATTGGAGCTGAGGATCTTAAATACTGTTTCAAAGATAGTAGATTTTTTCACAAAAAAATGACTCTCCGTGAATCTGAATTTGGTTGCGTAGCTATGGGAGCTACAGATCACGTTTTAGCTGGTACAGATGATGAGGACAAAATGAAACGTCACCAATCTACTGTTCATGAGGCTTTAAGGAATGCAGGAATGTTGCTTTGGAAGTATAAAAGTAACTCACTAAAGTTATTGAAAAGTTTGGAAGCTGAATTGATTGAATTGTCAAAGACTGCTTGCAGACTGAACCTAGAGGATTCAGTTTCCATTCTTGGGCTAGAGTGGGAGCCAGAATTAGATAGTTTTCGAGTAAGAATGGAGCTTGAGTTGACCAAGCGGGTAATGTTGGCTGAGATATCAAAGATTTTTGATGTACTGGGAGTACTCACCTCTGTAACCATCACCTTCAAAATCATAATACAAGACCTATGGAGAGGAGGTCTTTTGTGGGACAATGTTGTTCCAGAAAGGTTAGCTGAATCATATAATATGGCTCGAATGCAGTTGGTGCAGCTTCAAGAGTGGACATTTCAAAGGCGTTGTTCACATTTTACTGAGCAGGCAGAGAGTTCTTTAATAGGGTTTAGCGACGCTAGCTGTAAAGCCTACACTGCCGTGATTTACCTACAGCAGAAGAATGCCAGCGGCAAATTTTACTTGTATTTTGTTTGCACTAAGTCAAAAGTTGCTCCTCTGAAAGAGTTAACGATGTTGCGGCTGGAATTATTAGCTGCGCTGTTGTTAGCCTCATTAATGGAACATGGCTCAAAGATATTACAAATATCGCTGGACAATAATATAGCTTTCATTGATTCAAAAATTGTGCTAGGATGGTTGCACAAGTCAGCTGAAAATTGGATGACCTTTGTCAGTAATCGAGTTGTGCGAATAACATCAATCCTACATGCTGAGACATGGAAGTATGTTCAAACAGAAATCAATGTAGCCGATTTAGGCATTCGAGGAGTATCAGCAGTTAAATTTCTGAATTCCAAAGATTGGTTAATTGGTCCAGAGTTTTTGCGTAACCCCGATCTATACCAGGATATTGACGTGACGGACATGTTAAAATCCTTTGTATTACCGGTACTTGAAGGGGAAAAAAAAAGTCTGCGGTCTAGTTTTCGCGCCTACCGATTATTGGAATATTTTTTTGTCTCGTTTTTCCTGTTTTTATAGAATGATTAGAGTTTGTTGCTATATGCGCAGATTTATTTAACGTTTTATTTGTAAATTTAGGTAAGAAAAATTCTAAATGTTTTGAAAAGAATTATGTTAACAAGCATTTAGAAAAAGAAGAGATTGTTCAAAGTTTATCTATAATTGTTCAAAAGTTACAAGCATTGTATTTTAATGATGAAATTCTAGCTTTGTCAAATGGTAAAGATATTAGTCAAAGTAGTTCATTGAAAAAATTATACCCATTTTCAGATGATAAGAATGTATTACGAGTAGGCGGTCAATTGAAAAATTCTCCTTATTGTAACAATCGTAAGCACCCTGTCATCATTTCTTGTAAAAGTTGTTTCTTGTATTTGTATGTTGAAACAGTTCACAGGCAATTCTTCCACGCTGGCAAGACATTTGTGGCCAATCAAGTTCGCGGAAAATATTGGACGGTTGGACCGTGGAATAAAGTTCTCAAGAGCGTTTTCTTCAGGTGCTCGTGTTGTACTGTGATGAACGCTAAGTGTGCTAAGCAATTGATGGGTCAGCTTCCAATGGAAAGAACTGTAATCTCACAACCGTTCAAAGTTACCGGAGTTGATTTTGCAGGCCCAATCAGTACCAAGTGCGTCAGTCACCAATCTACCAAGGTGAACAAATCTTTCATCGCTGTGTTCGTTTGTTTATCAACGCGAGCTGTCTTTTTGGGAGCTGTGTCTGGCTTGTCTACAGACCATTTCTTGATGGCTTTTCGTCGCTTTTCCACTCGTTGAAGTTTTCCCTCTAAGATGTACTCCAACAGTGGTCGTAATTTTGTTGGAGCAGGAAATCGTTTTAGTCTCAACATGGACCAAATAAAAAAGTATGTCGCAAAGAATGGCTTTGAATTTGAATGGTCCTTCATTCCTCCAAGCTCACCACACCATGGCGGTATATGAGAGGCTGCCATCAAAGCTGCTAAATCATATTTGAAGAAGGCCACTGGGTCAACAACTTGGACCTATGAAGAATTGAGCACTATCTTAGCTCAACTAGAGGCTATCATTAACTCCAGGCCGCTCAGCTATCGACCAAATGTGGAGGAAGCCTTTGTGGTGACACCAAATCACTTCTTGGTAGGCTCCTCTATGACTGAAGTGCCCTTAAGCACAGAGATTGAGTCTATCCACCCTGTAAAACGGTACAACCTAATTCAGCAGGCGGTAAAATATTTTGTCGACCATTGGAGGGCCAATTACCTGAACATACTTCAGGAAAGGGACAAGTGGCAGGCCAAGTTGCCCAATGTAAATGTTGATGATGTTGTCATAAAGGGACTCTCGCCCATGTTCACCAAATGGAGAATAGGGAGAGTCAGCAAAGTCTATCCGGATCCCGACGGGGACATTCGGGTTGTGGATGTGACAACCAGCGCCGGGGTGTTCACTCGACCAGTCCAGAAACTGATTCTATTACCACCAGTTGAATCAGATGAAGCTCTTCCTTAGGCTCTCGTCTAAGGGGGGGGGGGGGGGTGAGGGAGGGAGTATGATCGCTCCATTATACCACCCGGTTTAACGTTAGAAGATAAAACTGTTATCTAGGGTTTTTCCTATGCTGGCAAGACGCCCTATCACCTTTGTATATATAGTTAGTTTTAGCTCTTTGTGACGCGACGTCGAATCGATGACGGGCGTTACTTTATTGTTGTGATTATGTATTCGTGAATAAAACTGATGAAAAGTGAAGCCTGCCTTCTCATTAGGAACATATCGATTCTGAAGTTAATTAAACAAGTACGACGACAATAAGGCTAGAGAGTGGCAGCCTCATTACAAAAAGTCTAAAAATTTTCAGTCTGATTGAGATCGAAATGTTTTTTTTACAAAAAAGCGACGTTATGTAAACGGGCTAGGATTTTTGCAAAGTGGCTAAATTTACAAAAGGGCTGTGACATAAATAAAGAGCAAAGTCCGAAATTGTACAATTCTGGAATTGCACAGGGAATTTTGTACACTTCGCGGAGTGCCTGAGTAAAACGGGAAATGCACATTAATAATTATGTACAGAACGCAAATTGCACACCTTTTTTGTACAAAGCTGCAAATCTGAACAACTCTGTACTAGATTTTTGTACAAAGTCCGAAATCATCTTTTATCTTAGGAGGGTTTTATTAAAACGGTGTAAGATACACTTAGCAAGTTGTAACGAGTGAAAAAAATGATGACGCGCGTTGTGGGGACGACGGAAACAAAGCAGGAACAAGCACTAGTAACCATCCTAAAAATGATGACAAAGACACAGATATAGGAGAGAAGGGAACCAAGAACAATCTTTCACCAGTTTACGGAATATTATTAGTAAGTGTACTTTATATTTATCTGGCCTATTACGACCTCTACTTAGAGAATTAACATTACTGATATCCTCGTTGTTTGTGCACAATGAAGGTGTTGTGATGGAAAAAACGGATGACTTTTACAAATTAGAGACAAGGTACGGTGTCCTCACCCAACTTTATTCCAGATCGCAAATTACGCCTTGCACAACGTCGTCTTTGCCACTGGAGGATGTGCCAAAAATCAATATGTCATTACGAGGAGCTAGCAGAAGGTCATCTCTTGTGGGAGGCCAAGGGTTTTTAATTAACTCGTGTGCACAATTCTTTATCTTGCTGTAATAAATAGCTAAGCAAATAAATGCAACATAATACTTTACTTTGACATTTGATATCACTAGATAAATTGTACAATAATATTTTTAATCTGCGTGTTTAAAAATAAAATATGATTTCATTTCGGCCTTTGTACAAAAATCTTCTACAGAGTCATTGGGATTTGCAGCTTTGTACAAAAAAGGTGTGCAATTCGCGTTCTGTACATTATTAATGTGCATTTCCCGTTTTGCTCAGGCACTTCGCGAAGTGTTCAAAATTCCCCACGCAATTCCCGAATTGTACAATTTCGGAATTTGCTCTTAACATACATATTTACAACGGTGACACATGAGCTCCGTTTTATAGAATGTAAGGTTCAATCCTAGATCCTTAGATTCCGTACCCGGAGCTCGGATTGTATGAACGATATATCTGGTATTATTCAGGCCTCAGCATGCAGAAGACGCAATATTTAATGGAACTCGGATGATGCAATCTCCTATATACATCATCGTTTAGTTCGATGCCCAACCATGTAGAGCGCACCGTTCTGACATTTATATTATATATTATTGAATGTACAAAGAAACTTGATGGGTCCGAGGTCCGATAATTGACAACAACACATAGATCGGTTTATCGACTAGTATCTTACCAATAGTTCATTGCTCGAAACTCGGTTTATCGACTATAGTATACTATAAAAATGTAATACAAATTGTTTGACAATATTGAATTGGGAGAAAGTAAACTGCACGCATTTTTCACCCTTCTGCAGGCATACCTCTTTTGCGCTCGAAAAAGGTAATGTAAATTGCACAAGGTAATGTAAATTGCACGCGGTGGTATTTTTACCTGCTAATGTGATGATGTATTTTGCACACGTGTAATATGCACGCACATTTTCCGTCCTATCCGTAAGTGATCTCAGCGCGAGAAAATGGAGTTCATTCCCATGGGTGGTCGATATATGTCCTTCACTAAGTCCAAGCACCGTCATTGTTGACTTTGAAACGGCTATTCCGTCAGCATTTGTGACCGTTTGGCCTGGAATAGGTGTTGAGGATTGTAGGTTTCATTTACGACAATGTTGATACCGGCACATTCAAAAGTTAGTCTGCCAACAGATTATAGGGACGGGACGTCACCGAGGGCCACTGTTTACGACATGTATTTGGTTTTCCGTTTTTCCACTCAAACGAGGTACACGACGCATTCGTGCAAGATTTGCTAAGCATAAAGTCTACGTTTCCCAAGCTGGATGAATTTTGTAGTTACTTGTTCGACACCTACCTTGTGGATAGCTCTACTTTCCCACCACATTTGTGGATGTGCCATACTTCGTCACTCGAAAGAACTACAAACGCTTGCGAGTTTCCATTGAATGAGCTGTATTACCTAAAGCACTTTTACAAATATTCTTATTCTTTGATTTGATACACTCGTGTTTATTTAAAATCAAACATACGCTTTTATACCACATTTTAACGCATTCTTTGTGCGAATTACACAACACTTTTTTGGGTGCAAATCACTATGTGTGCAATTTACAGTACCTCTTGACCTCATGCAACTCAGTCTGGGTGCAATTTACATACTTCCGATCACGTCCCCTTGAAGTGCGTGCAGTTTACATTCGCCCATATTGAATTACCAGTAATAGTAAATACCCAATCGGTCCCGCGAATATTAATAATTATGTATCTTCACCGGGCCTGTTCGCCTCTGCCTCAAACATCGCCGATACAAATTGATATCCTCCGGATCTTCTTCGTTGCAAAAATTGCGGGTACAAACTGGTAGTTTTCCCGTTGTCACTCAGAGTCGCGAAAAATCGATGTTTTCTCAGGAGTTTCTTGCCACAACCATAGCGAGTGCTAATCGGTATTTTCCCTGAGCTTATGTGCCGCGAAAATCGCGGATACGCATCTATATTTTTACCGGTCATATTTGCCACAAAAATCGCGGGTTCAAATCGGTAGAAATCATCCAAGTTCCAAAGGTGGCTAGATGAAACTTTTTTTCATGCTTCCAAAGTAGGTAGAGGAAGAAGGGAAGAGAGAACAAATTTTCAAGTCCAAAAAAGAAATAGAAGAAAATAATTTTTAAAATTTCCAAAGTAGGTAGAGAAAGAGGAGGGGGGAGAGAAATTATTTAAGTCGGCAAAGTCGATAGAGAGAAAGAATTTTTGAAGTCCTCAAAGTAGATACAGGAAGAAGTAAGCGAGAAGAGAATTTAAGTCAACTTGTGCGCAAAAGATAAGGATTAAATATTTAGTTTGTAGAATACGCAAAAAAAAGATAAGAATCATTATGTTCATTTATGTAAAATCGGATTTCATTCGCGTACATTTAGTGCCTCCTTTCTCAGCTTCGCAGGAAAACAGCTGTACATAAATTGAAAATATTCGAATGTCTTCTACTCATGTATCTTTTAACACCTTTTACCAACTTCTACCGACTTTAGGAGATATTGCAGTCTTGCACGCGGTGGAATTTTTGGTATGTTTTCTCGGCGTTTCAGAAGGTTTGGATCAGGATTTTAACATTGGCACAAATTCATTATATCCTTTTTTTCATATAATTATTATGTACCTATATATGCGTCGCCATCATATTCTTGTTATGCAATAAGGATAGCATATGCGGTACGCCGTATTAGGAAGAATATGAAGACCGATAGGTAACTTCGCCATTTGCAGGTAAAGTGTGCAGGATGGTATCTTATTAGGATTTTAATGGATTGCCGAATATCGGTGCTTAACCCACTTTTAAATAATTATAAGACCGGGTAGACAGAACATATTCCATCCCTGGCACTGGGTATACGGATCATTCCATCCCCAGATATAATCAACAGCATGAGCTAGATATGTTCAGTCTTAATGTATGTATGCACCATTAATATTTTTGTACGCAAATATTCTCTGTTGGTATTGGGTAGACTTATATGGAATTGAGAATTATTGAAGTGTTACATGTGTACTACAAATAGAATGTTTTTTTTTTTTATCGGACTGGTGATTTTTGGGATTTTTAATTTACAAAAATTCGGAGGCGGTAAGTCAAACGTCAATTCGTTAACCGTACCGCGTTGAAAATGATGATATTACTACAGAAGATGAAGAGTGCTTCTCCCCCCCCCCTATGGAAAGAAAACTGGCTTAAATTATCTGGTCCGGTTTTTCATGACGATGTCTGTAATGAATTACGTATTTTATTAATTAACAATGGCTACCCTCAGCACTTTATTAGATCAGTATTTGATTTTAAGCGTAGAGACATCTCTACTAGTACTGCCACTACTAAATCTAAATTTTTTAGTCTCCCTTATGTTGGTCAAAGCAGAGTTGTTGTTAGCAAAATTCTTGGAAAAACTCGATGGTAAGATCTATATCTCCTTTAAAAACTTTCACTCCTTCGATAACATTCTCTTTACCAAAACCAAAGATCCTACTCCTATCTTCAAGAGATCTGAACTCATTTACCAAATTCCTTGTTCTGACTGCCCTCTCTCTCTCTCATGTTTGTAAAACTCCAATATTTCGGAGCGAGAACATCACAGCATATGAAAGATGCGAGGGACCATAACAATAACACGGCTTGGTCTCAACACGCTAGTAACACTAACCATAATTTTTATTTTAATAAACCTCACATATTAGCTTACAAAAAGAACTCTCGAAAAAGAAAATTCGTGAATGTATTGAAATTGTGAAGCACCGCACGGCATTGGCACTATTAATTTTAAGCGCGATACTCAGAAATTAGGCTATGAATATTGCTATGGAAAGTGAAGGGTGTGCTTCCTCCCCCCTCCCTTCAGCGTGAGTAACAGTTTTTTTATATTCGATTATTGAAAATTTTTTACGGATATTCCATCAATTGAACCCGGAGGGGGAAAGGGGTAATCGGGTGTTTGGGTATGGATTACCCATATAGAAGAGTGAATAAAAGTAATGCTTAGCAAGCTTTGAAAATATGCTCGTTTTGGAAAACGAAGTTACTTTGTTGTTGGATACGAAAAATTAAGTAAAGTGATGTAGCCGAAAATTAACAAAACGAAAAAAAGAAGTAGAGATGTAGGAAAATAGGAAAGGAAGAGTCGGTTATGCTTTCGCGCCGCGAAAGCTTGCCAAAGTTTTCTTCTGTATAATTTCTCGTAATATCAAGGAAATATGTGAATCTCATGCTTTCACTTACAAGAGAAATAATTTCAAAGGCATCTATCAAAAAAAAGGGAAACAAAACAATCGATTATATTTTCACAAGTGTATAAGAAACATGGTTCCACCCTTTTACCAACTTTTCGAATGAAAAGTCAGGTATTACTCCCAACACAATTGTGACGGCGAAGCCCGGGAAAGAACTTTTTCGACGTTTTAGAGGTCCTAGATCATCCTGAGACTAATAAAAAAATTTCAGGTATCCTTATATATATATATATATATGTTACGCCGAATCCGTGAAATTGCCGAGTTTACAAAATCGGCAGAAATTTTGCCGAATTTATAAAATCGGCAATGTAAACGCTAATTTTGCTGATTTTATAAAATCAGCAACTGAAATATTGTAATTGAATGTAAGTCTACGTATAATATTCCTTTCTCTTCGAACTTTTTTTTTCTTACCGGTACGAAACTGAATCATCGCAATTATGAGGGAAGAATTAAACAAGTTCATGCGCGTAAAATGAAATCATGAAAGCAATACGTTTGAATTCTTCTTGGAACACGTTCGCTGCTGTACAGGCACCGTTACGCATCCGTCACAGGTGCGACACTCACCCTTGATGTAATCATAATTCATATCCTTTGCGCGAGCTCAACCGTCTGGACTCAGTGGGCACTGGTCAGGGTTACCGTAAGTGGTCGTGTCGCACAAATTGTACCTCCAAAAGATGTGCCTGTCACAAGCAGGGATTGGGATGCAATTCGGCTTGCCATCCGGGGCGTACATGTCAAAATCACGAGGGTTGATTGTTTTCTTCTCTTTGACTTCGATGATGACGAAGATTAAATTATTCATTTCTTCGATATGACGATGATCAACTTTTTCTTTGAATTTTTCCATCCGTAACATGTTATTCTCATTATTTGTTCTGCAAAATTTATTTCATGACTGGAATCTTTTCAATCATCATTTTCTACTTTCTTAATATTGGAGATATTACCTATTGTGATTATTTGCTCTACAAAAGGTATTTCATTTGTGCATATCATTATTTCACCATGGACAAGTAATAAAATGTTACCTATCATGATTAATTAACGTTAATTTGCTTCAGATGTGTTCATATAAATTGGTTTGCAAAAATTCTCAACGTTTATCATCTAGGTACTTCAGATCAAGTAGAACTTGTTGCCGATTTCATAAAATCGGCAACAAATTCTGCCGATTTCATAAATTAAGCAAGCGGTTACCGATTTCATGAATTCGGCAAAATTTGTTGCCGATTTTATGAAATCGGCAATTTCACGGATTCGGCGTAACATATATATATATATATATTTATAAGATTTTTTTGTCCACGCAACTCCTCAAAAACTACCGGCTATTAGAGCAGGGGGGTTGTTGGTAAATGAAAAACTCAAGCGAAAAATTTGATCACCTCGTCGGGATCCGAACCCGAGACCTTTCCCGGTATTCTCGTAAAGTTTGGTCAAGTTGTAGTAGATTATCTAAAGTTGGCCATGTGCATTTTTTTCTGAGATTGGATGAGTAGTTGAGTAATCCTCAGTTTTCCTTGAATTTCTCAGTGTTGTTTCTCAAAGAATATCAGTCTTATTATCTTCATAGTGTATTTAATCTTATTGCTCTGTAATTTTTGTATCGATTCAAAAAGTGGTTCTTGAGTAAATCTCAAAATATAAGTAGTCCACATCTCGCTGTAAGGGGTATCCATAAATTACGTGAGGCGATTTTTGTGATTTTTCGACCACCCCTCCTCCCTTGGTGAGATATCGCAAGATTTGCCTTGACTCCCTCCCTATTATCTCGCGTGAGATTTTCCGAAATTTGTATTTTTGATTTAAACACGTTTATCTGTGCTTAATCGCGTTTATCTCTTAGAAAAACGTAATTTTCTTTATCACATTTGACTAGTTTTTATTAAATTCAAGCCAGTTTAGCAATATTTTAGGATGTATTTGTGTGAGAAAAAAATTACGTGAGATTTGTCGGTATCCCCCTCCTCCTCACGTGAGTTTTGGTGAGACTTGTCTGGACCCTCTCCCCCTCCAAAAAAAATGCCTCACGTAATTTATGGACGCCCCCTAAGAGCTGAATCTCGCTTGTTTATTTTATTTGAGTCCTTTCGCCCGATGGTACCTGATGCATCGTACACCTACCGGCTGTAAAAACTTATCATTACCCGTCATACATGATTGAAAAGATTCGACGTTTATTGGGGATGTTGAACAAACGTTGCGCGTAAGCGATGGATTGAATAATTAGCCGCGTGGTAAAGACAAAGTGGAAGTTTCATTGGCCATTTCAATTTTCCTCATCTATGTTTTTATTTTCGTCATTATCGACTTCATATATCCCACTGTGTTTTTGGAAATGGACAGTCAGGTTAATACTTTGAGATTCTTTTAAATCACCAAAAGTTTTATATTTTAATTTTAATAGAGCCATGTTCCGTCCTTCTATTTACAGTTTAATTTACGTGTAGGGAGAGAAAGCTATCAATCGACTCTTTTTTGAGTTATTTCCCCTGTATTTGAAAATTATAAAATTACCTATTAAAAAGATTAGAAATGAATTGAACTATAGAAGAGTAAGTGGAATACCTTCCATTATTATTATCACAATCAGCTCCTAACTAAGAAACAATGAAGTTTAGATTTGGGGTGGGGGGGCATGTGTAAATTTTTTTATCGCAAATTATTTAAAAGTCGGTGATGCTTACGCTGCTGCGTGAGCTTTTTTCTCTTGCTACACCGAGTAAATGTACTATCTCAATTAGAAGCAGCGGTCGGAGGCATGCCTGCAATAATTACATCGGCTGGTGAAGTAGTCGTTTTTGAAGTCCTCATACCTTGAAATATTGAAAATATTCAATTTCTACTCCCCTTCAAAAAGTGCTACTAGAGCGATAACATTATTTTCAACAAGAAATCGGTAAAAAGCATTCACGCAGTCGCGTGAGCAGTATACGATTTTTCTTCTCACAATTTAAAACTTATTAAGAGAGCCACTTCTACTTTTTAGATTAAGTACCAATCACCTATCAATCGAGCCAGATATTTGTAGAATGAACTGCAATAAAACTTAGTTTATAACGTCTATCACCGTGATGTCATATCATCTGATAACAGAGTAAACGTACCCATAATCCAATAAGGAAACCTGAATTTAATATTTATTTATGGCTAGAAGTGATCTATAACGTACGTAACGTCTCAAGAAAATTCATTACCCCTTTCCCTAGTCCACATTGCTACGGGGCTGTAGCAGTTTTTTCTGCAATCTTTGCAAATTTATATTTCGATTACTTCTCTCAATATTATTATATCAATATGATTAACCGTAACCTACAGAATTGCACATCAGCTTAATTGGAAACGTAAAGATGAATTACTATCAATTAACCTAGTATAAGCCTATTATTTAAAAAAATAGTACAATGCATAAAAGAGGAGGAGACGTAGCCTAATATAATATACAAATACCTACTTAACTACATAAAACTAATGGAGGTCTATGCCTAGTATGAACCTAATATACAAAGTTGGTGTACAAGTCGCACAAAATACAGCATTAAAACAGAAGACGGGAGGGTGGGCCAAGTAAGAAGTCTTCGAATCAGGTCCAGAACATCAGTTGAAAATCTTCTTAATCTATCAATGGAGGAGGGGTGTATAATATACATATAGGTAAGGAATTTGAAGGTAGTGGGCTAAGTCACGGCCAAGATAGTCTCACAATGAGCACACTTCATGAAGACTAAAAAATTGTCCTCAATTATTCAAACCACGGCCGTCTTCAATTATCGCGCTGGAATACTGAAAATCGACAACGCTGTCCAAGAGGGCGATGTTTATGTACGCTCTTATGGAAAATTTTTCCAAAAACACGTGATTGTTAATTTGCAAACATAGTATTTAATTTCAATTACCACGCTTCGTCCCCTGTCTGACTTATTTTTTAAAAACGTTCATTACTCGCTTCGTAGTGAATCAATCTTAACGAGACCTAGCTCAAAAAATCGATAATCGTTTACTTTTTCGATATATTTACTTACTTTTTCCCTGAAATCAAATACTATATTCACAAATTAATGGTGACGTGTTCTTTGAGTGTTTTTACCGTAAAAGCGTATGTTGAAGTCAACCCTCTTGCGCGGCATTGCCTAGTTTAGTATTCTGGCCTGATAATTGAAGACGACCGTGTTCAAACTCAAGATTCAACAAAACAAAATTGAAGTCTCTAGATGCTGTAGGAAGCGAGATACGTAGAAGGGTACTAAATATCCAGTTAGGAAAAATGAATAAAATATCATCGAAATAAAAGAAATTCAATGAACCCTTCGTCAAGAATGAGCCAAGAATGAACCTGTTAAATAAAAAATTCTTCATCACAATAATACATGTACTGATAACAAAAAAGGATAGGAAAATCCGCTTCTCGTAAGGCAAGCAGCTACTCGTATGATAGTGAGAAATTTTTCAAAAAAATGAAAATTCCTCGAGAACTACTCATCCGATCCTCAAAAAAATTGCAGGTGCACATCTTAAGATATAATGCTACAATATGGCCAAGTTACAAAAAATCCGTCAGTTAGTTTTGAAGGAGTTGCGTGGACAAAAAAATCTTGTCAATAAATATATAAGGAAACTTGAACGGACGGGTGTACTACCTACCTCACTTTCCCGTTAGGAAAAGTCGGTAAAACTGCCGTCTGTTACATAGGATTGCATTGATATCGTTATTGTTGCAGCCCAGCAGCCGAGAAAGATGTGTCTACTACAGGTCTCGAGGTACAAAGGTGAGTGAAAGGATACTGACAGTAACTATATTTTTGTCGCGTCGTCGCTATCGTTATTTTCTTCATCTTTGAATAAAAACGGAAAAATACGACCTGTACAAGCGTACACATTATGTTAAACTATTATGTATGCTGGCGCATGAAATTGTAAACCGCTATGCGTGCGATACCACAAATACCCACGTTACGGTGCCTGTATACCACCTTGTGACATCTATTGAATAACTTCCTCTTGGGTATTTGTTAGTTTTTGTCAGTTCAATTTAAAATCAAATTAATAACCATAGTACTCCTCATAGGCTTGGCCATCATGTTAATTTATAAATATCTTACGTACTGTGGTACAAAATAAATGCTATCATCTCTATCCTCGCAGTACTGTAGGCGAGGCGAGAGTTTGTGCATAAAAGCAATCCGCGCGCTGTAATAGTATTCGATTTATTGAAATTTTATGCACATTACTCCACATCAGCATCATCGGCAGTCGTTATCAATCTTCACATTTGTTCCTGTTGGTTTGTTCTGAGACTTTTTTATTGGTGAGGTGGTGAATTACTTGTTGAAACTTTTCAATTCAAAATTTCGAATAATAGGTGAATGATTTGACACTCTCCTACTTGTAGAAGTAGATAAGACATGTATATTCTGGCGCAGTTACTAATTTCTGTAGCGCAGGGGCTAATTATTTTCATTTCTCATTCAATTTTAAAAATCCTAAAAAGAAGCACCGTTAAGCACGGAGACTAATTTCTCCGGATTTTTGTTCAATTTTTAAAAATCTTGAAAGAAGCGCAGTGAAGTGCAGAGCCTAATTTCTCTTATGTTTCATTCAGTTTCGGATATCCTAAAAAGAAACAAAGGGACCAATTTCTCTCTTTTTTTTCAAAAATTCTAAATGATGCGTAGTAAGGCGCAGATAGAGTGACCAATTTCTTCGATGTGATGTAGCAACAATTATGTGGAATAAACTTTCGGGTAGTTAGGTTTTGGTCGACAGCACGCACTGCAATGGTATAAGCGTGGAGATGCGGTAGTAGAATTTACATTCTTCCGTCCAGGTTATCTCTTAGCCTGCCGCCGCATAGCAAAGGTATTTTTTCCTTCTTCCCCGTTTTGTCTATCCTTATCAGATGTCTATCCTTGTTTTCCCTTCTTCTCCCAATATCGCATCTCCGCCACAATCTATTACGGTGAGCGTATACCAGTGAATTTTTGAGGTTCACCAATGAGCTTTGGCTCGTTTGTGAAGAGAGTGTGTGTTCTGACATTTGACTTGAAGGATGTCAATTTTTTTTATGAAGAATTGACGCTTGTATAGGCGATTTTAACGTGCTCCACTTTGATCGATATACCGTTGTTAGGGCCAGGTGGATGACCTACCAACGTGGTCCGATATGGGTGTTTTATATAGAGTGAAAATATAATTATTTAGATTTGAAATATCGGTATGTTACCTATTAGAAAGATTTTTAATTTTCAAAGAATAAAGTGCCATCAATATTTTATATCATCGATCTGAAATTGCACAAATTGGTATTGTACCAAAGCTCGCTCAAAAGTTTCAATTTCCTTTAAACTTGTACTGTAAATAGCCATAGCATCCAATTCTTTAACTTTTACAAACATTAGTAAAAGTTAAAAAGTGATTAGTAAAAGTTAAGTCGAGTGGATGCTAAAAATATTGTAACTATTTCCTTTTTTTGCTCTTGTGACTTTTTTATCAATTTATTAATAATGGTTCTTTTTTTAAATAACTGTTATAGAATATTTCTTTCAGTATAACAATAATGTGATTTTCTAAACTTAGATAACAAAAGTGAACAAATTGAAGGCAACGAAAATCGCGCTTAACATAAGCGTCGACAGGGTGCGAAAGTTCTTTTCTTATCGCCACTGTTGGGCTAAATTGATGACATTGGGGTGTGAAACGTTTAAAAAATATCTTACAGTACGGGCAGCAAGTAAGTATCGCTGCCCGTACAGTAATATACTATTTCTATCTGTGCTCGAAGAGTCGATTCCTTTCCTTTCAGTCGTTGAGCAGAGATAGTTAATTTTTCAGAGAACTCTCTCAAGTCCCTACAAATTAGACGCGAAGGTTATTATATTGAAGAGCAATGCTGCAGTCTGCGAGTTGTCAGCAAATGATTCTTTCGGCCCTATTTTCTAAATTCTATTTCAAGTTATCTGCAGTCCCCCTCCTTTCTAGGCCTATCCGGTTGACTTGGGCAACCCTCGTATATTTTCAGGTTGATTAGAAAACTCGTTCGAACGAGCGGAGTTTATGTTGTTTACTCTTATTCTTTTTCGATCAAGATTTATGATTACCGCAACAAACTACTCGTACTTTCCTCTGTTTGACGGGTAAGTAGAGCCCGTATCAACGACGACGCTAACCTCAATTATCAAGATATTTTATATAGGCTATCTGATCTCAAAAGGTAAACCAAAAACTGACTGTGGTGGTTGTGATTAATTTGAGGTGTAGATTTAGTTACGACATTTCGATAAAGTACAATCTTTTGTCTCGAGTCTCGTCCGCCTTGGTAGAGCCGTGTCAATTTATTATGAAGTTTTATGTCCAAGTTCGTGTGTTGCAGCTTGTATGCCTCTACTCATATCCTGCTACATCACATCTAATTTTCATTCAGTTTTAAAAATCTCAAAAAATCTTGAACACCAACTTTCCTCATTACTGTTCTAGCGTAGTGACTAATTTCTCTAGCATACAGATTAGCAGGAGCTAATTTCTCTTTTTTTAATTGAATTTCAAAAATTCCAAAAAAAAAGCGCAGGGACCTATTTCTCTCATTTTTTCGTTCAATTTTTTAAAATCTTTGAATAAATCAATTGACAGAATTTTTCAGTCTTTTCTTTTCATTTGTTATAATATTTCTCTATCAATGAATCAATATAAAAAGAAGAAAATCAATTTTTCCCTTTTCCGGTTACCTGTTTGGCGTTCCTAAATCCTAATTGTCGGTCAAGAGTCAAAATGTCGTAACTCCCAATTTTATGGTCTTTTTTAAGCTTGAGGCTTTAGTACTTCTTTGGAATGTTCACGGAGTCCTTTTGCACCCAGCTGGTAACATTGATGGTGTAAATACTCTTCGCCATTGAGTGCAGTTCCTTTTCTTCTATAGAGTTAGTGTAGACTGACGGGGATACTCGAAAGAGTAACACAGAAGAAAGATGCAAAAGACCGCACGATAATTGAAAACACGAGCGCTTTCGGCTAATCAGCCATTCTCAAAGTGTGGAAAGCGACTAAACCCAGCACCAACAAGAACAAGCGACATCAAACGAAATCATGACCGAAGCTACGAGTCATCGAAATGTGAATCATTCCCGTAGACTAATTCGATCAATCCTTCTTCAGGAATGTAACTGCTCAAAATGGTAACGCTATATATTATTACTAGCGGTTGGCGGCGCGCCTGACCGCTAGTTGTGTGTTGAGTAGACATCTGTGTTTTATAGGTATCTGTATCTTGTAGGTATGCGTGTTTTGTACGTATCTTGGAATTCAGATGAATTTTTTTGCTACGCTTTTCAAAAATTCAATACTGTTAAGCCTACTTCATTTTCACCGAGAATGATAACATACACAGAGTAAAGAAAAAGAGAAAGTTGAAAAAATTGAAAAATGCGCGTAAGATGTAAGATGAACCATTTCCCTCACATTTTCATTTTCCAGACTTGGGACGGGCAGAATTCAACATACACAAACTGTATTCTGGTATGTTTATAAATGGTTAGCATGCAAAGCGTGAAAAAGAGGTTAAAAGTTTCCCATAACCAAGAGATAATAAATTATTGAGAATGACTTAACGCGTGAAGCCTGTATCGCAGCAGAATACAGACAAATCCATTGACATTTTACCAGTCTCTAAGAAAATACACAGACAACAGGTAACAAAAGAGTCATTTCCGTTAGCCCACACGCAGTGCAGTGCGTGTCTAGATATTGGTTCCTGTATGAGATAGGTACCGGATGTAAAACCCCGTATGTAGGTGGTTTTTAAAACTGTGAATAAAATAACTACCTACGTATTATGAAAGTACAGCGAATACTGTAGTCACAAAATTTCCTACTAAAAATCTGGGATCGGGCTCATTCGAAAGAAAATTACAGGGACAACAATTTTTGTTCTCTTCAATTTTTCATAAAAATGAGTAAAACTCGAATTATCACGATAATTTAATTTTTAAAACTGCGCCGCTCAACGCCTTTGAACGGTTGGAACAACGCGCGTACGTCTAAGGTACAGCGAGAAGCAGTTTCAGTACTCGATAATTCCCGTTTTTCCCTAATTTTTTCGCCCCCTACTCCCACTCGAGGGAGTCAGAACGTCGAAATTTATTCAAAAACCTGACCCAAATAAAGCGAAATTTTTCAAAAAAAATTCCAGGTCAATAGGTGAAGGCGTTCGAAAATTATGGACATTCATACATACATACATACATACATACATACAGACAAACATTCTACTTTATATATTAGATTCTGATATCGGAGGATTTCTATTTCCTCAAGGGCCAGACGCTTGAAGTAAGAGTTTTCTCTATGAAGGAGGACTTCGGACCCCTCTTTAAAATTGTGACCACTTTCGATCAAATTATCAGCACAGGCTGACTCCCCTACTTTCTTTTTCCTCCAAGCTTTTTTATGTTCGTCAACTCTTAATTTGGAGCTGACAGCTGGTCATTCCTATATAGACGCTAGGGCAATCTCACAAGCCACCCTATAAACCCCTCCCCTCTCGGCCATTGGGATAGGGTCCTTTAGTTTGACGAAAAGGCTCTTAGCCAAGTTGACATTATAAAAGGCCGGCCGAAAACCGAAGGGGCGGAGGATACGGCCCAACTCCAATGAAAACTTGTCCAGAAACGGGAGCTTAATCCACCGTTTCCTACCATCTTGGCGTAAATCCCGGGGGAGGGAGGTCATAGAGTCAAGGCATTCCCTTGTGAGCCTCCTACGAACCATTAGGTCAACATCAATCCTGACTTGGTTGACTCTAGCCAGGTGCTTTATAGTAATTAATTCTTTCTGGAAAGCGGCTTGACTCAATGGGATATGAGTCAAGCGATGTATTAGGCTATTAAACGTAGCAACTTTGTGGGCAACAGGTACGAATGACGACCCGTGTATAATAATATCGGTCGAAATATTTTTCCTGTAAATACCAAATTTATGGACGCCGTCAGTGACGGAAATAGACAAGTCCAAAAAGTTTATAACGGAGCCACCAACTTCCAATGTAAATTCTATGGAAAGGTAAAGGCTGTTTAAATAATGAAGAAACTCGCTGAGGAGTTCTGTTAAGCCGGTCCACGCACACAAAACGTAGTCAACGTAGGGGTAAGGTATGCCACGTTGACACAATTTTCACATTTTTGCTCATAACGACTGAAATTTTGTTTTCTAGCTCATTATCAAAATTGTCATATTAAATTCACCCTTTTATACAATTGTGGTAGAATTTGCCAAGAGATCCACTCACTAGAAGAGTGTGAAATTTTCAAAAGAAAAAATTCCTTTTTTGTGTCATAGTGGCAACTCCACTCGCCACAATGACACATAGGGTTGTCACGAAGACACTCATTCAAAATGCATACATGTTGAAGTTGCCACGACGACATAGAAAATGATTTGGGTACTGCCACATTCACACACCTTACCCAAACCATTTTCTGTGTCGTCGTGGCAACTTCAACATGTATGCATTTTTATACGTGTCATCGTGGCATCGGGGAGTGTGTGTCATCGAGGCACTAAGACCAAAAAGAAATATATTTGCGATATTGTTCAAAAGAAAGAAGATAATCCTTCGCTAAATGATTCAAATGATAGAGCTCATGAATACTCGTAGTTCCATATTTATTTCATTTACCTAGCTCAATAATTTATCGCAAAAGTGAAACGTTGAATAATTCTACTTGCAACAAACTTTATCATTTGAAAATATTTAGTCACAATTTCTGAAAAAAATATTATACAACTAATACTGCCGACTGACTGGATGGATCATGGCTCAACTATTTTACGGTAACTCTACATCAAGATTCGATAGATAGCGCTACTTTTTAAACCAAAAATGGTGTGTGTGTCATCGTGGCATTGTGTCAACGTGGTATGACTTTACCCTACCTATGCCAATAGTGTATATGACTCACAAACACCTGGCCTGAAGAGAACAGTCGACATGAAAACTTCTGAAATGAGAGAACCCAGAGGAGAACCAATAGGGATCCCCACTTCCTCAGGGAACTCGTAGAATTTATCATTAAATTTACAAAAGTTCGGGAGCCAACAGACCCTCAACTTCGAGAATGGCTGATTAGCCGAAAGCGCTCGTGTTTTCAATTATCGTGCGGTCTTTTGCATCTTTCTTCTGTGTTACTCTTTCGAGTATCCCTCGTCATCATGGATGACCGTAGTCTTATACAAAAACGTATTGATTCTATTAGTGTAGACTGCTGTAGCAAATCTCTGAAATGGAGTTACAACATTTTGACATAAGGGCGCGCTAAACGATTAATATTATGCGTCAATATTGTGGTTCAATTTTTCTGTTATCAAATAATTGAACGTGTGGTTGGTACGCGTGTCAAGAATTGATACCAGATCAATAAATTGATAAGGCGTCAAGAAATTCAAATCGATTTGAATTTCTTGAAGCAGCCTGATCCGATGTCAAAAATTGAAACTCATATTTGTACATTTATTGACTCTTAATTGATCGTGTGGAAGAACCCATTAGAAAAATATCTGTCATCAATTTATTGAAGACAAGGTCATCATTAATTGATGCGAAAATTGACGCATTAATATTGATCGTTTAGCGCGCACTATAGTCCTTGCCCGGGGGTGTCCGGCAGTATGCTAGTGGCTGGCGACTGTATTTATGATTTTTATATAACGTGGTCTTCTTTTCCTGTGATCTTTGGAATTTTTGGATTCTGATTTGATAATTGTATTTAATGAAATTCTAATAGGATAATAATATTCTACTGATGAGTACTGTGGCGTATACAAGAGCGCAATAAAGTCAACGAGCAAACACTGTATGCAATCGACGTTAATGCAAAAGCACAATTATCACAACAATTTCTAATTCAATACTGTTATTATTCCGGCTATTTCTCGCGCTTATACATCCGCGGACACTACTTCAGATAATTCCTTAAGGTTCTAGACGGCGACGGCGGTTGAATTATGCAACTCATCCTTCTTGTCTTTTCCCGATTCTTTTCCATTCATGCATTATCCTGTTGACCTTATCGTGCTCTCGTTATTGCGCTCTTGTATATGCCACACTGCCCCCTCATTAGTTCTGACCCAGCCCGGCAGCCAACCAATTCCGATGGACAACTTTTAGTTTTGTTCTATGTTTAATCTAGTACACCACATTGTTGATTCTTTTCTCCACTGTGCATGGGCCTTCCCATTTATTTTGAAGTTTTAGGCTTCTTCCTTTCTTCTTCTGTGGGCTGTATAGCCAGACCTCATCACCAGGTTCAAAAACTTCTATACCGCCAATATCATATCGAGCTTTCATTCTTTCACCGGCAATCTATAAGCTGTTTCGGACTAGCTCATGGACCTTCTGAAGTTGTTTCCTGAGTTGTATTGAATACTCTTGGATAACCTGTGGTTTTTGAGGTGGCGATTCCAGATCACATGGTAAACGTAGCTCGCGTCCAAACATAATCTTTGCTGGAGTTCCCTTCATAGACCCGTGCACTGATGACAGATATGCCAGGAGGAAAAGTGATATCCATATATGCCAGTCCTTTCGTCCTTCATTGATGACTTTGGCCAGACACTCGTCCACAGTATGATTGAATCGTTCCACCATGCCATCAACTGTGGGTGGGACGGTGTGGTATGAGTTCTTCTCAGACCCACTATTCTTGCAACCTCTTCAAAGAGTATTGATTGAAAATTTTTGGCTTGGTCGGTATGTAGTTCCAGAGGTACTCCAGGTTCTAGACGGCGGTTGAATTATGCAACTTATCCTTCTTTCTTTGCCATTATCATTCACGCATTATCCTGTTGACTTTATTGCGCTCTCGTTATTGTGCACTCGTATACGCCGCAATACCTTTCAAAGATTACCAAACGCAACAATCAGCCAAAAGCCAGCTTTATTGTTTCTGCTGATGGAAAACCAAAAGCCTAAGCTATATTTCTCAAGATAATCAGCTTCAGTTAAAAGCCTAAGCCGTATTGTTTGGCTGCAACACCCTGATTCATTCATTACAGATAGGGATTATTTAATGTGAAACGCTTTCCAAATCTTATTCGGGAGCTTTGAAGTCTCTGCTCATGAATTATAAGTCATGAAATTATGAATATTTCATAGAAAACAAATACTTTAAAAGTTGACAAAAAACACTTTATTTCTTATGGAACGTTTTCTTGCGAGAGCCAATGACAAGTTCTCCCGAGTGGCGACGGAAATGCATTGCGTATGTAGGGGTTGAGAAGAATAGCTCTATAATTTTGACATGTTTCATGTCTTTTGTCTCACCGTACCCCGATTTTGAAATTCGCGAGTACAACCCCCCCCCCCCGTCAAAAAAGAGCGTGCACATGCACATCCCTACCTCGTGGGTGATTCATAAATTTACGAGTACACCCCGCGTGCGCGTGCAAATGTATACCTGTAGGATAGCTCAAAATATTTCTCTGCCGTACAAAGTTAAATTGACGTATATCCAAATCGACGACCAGGCAAACTGTATCTTTTGACGATTGGTGCGAATGTGTGAGTCGTGATAACACACTACTATTACTTCATTGATGGAATAACAGGGAAAAATTCAGATCTAGAAAATTGTAGCTTAAGCTCGAGAGTCGAAATTTTTCTAAGTTTTTTGCTGGAAGGCGGACGGCGCACGGCAAATTTCTCAAAAAGCCCCCCATAAAACAGGTTCCCTGTTAAAATCGTTCTAGTAACACATATTTACATCTCAATTAGCCGTATTAATCTTATTTTAAGAAAATGTAACTTCTTCCCGATCGTCGATTTGGATATACGTCAATTCAACTTTGTACGGCAGTTCTCGTACCATTAATATACAACAGCTAAAAAGGGGGCGAACGAGCGGGGCCACTAGCACTGGGATTAAGCCTAGTATAATAGAGCTAGTATAAAGTACTAATACTAAGCCTGTAGTATTAAGAATCTAAACGTAGTAATGAAAATCGAATTAAAATTTAAAAATTTGAACAAATTTCCAATTTGGGAAAATTTTGACCCTTTTTGGGCGCATTTCACCATTTTGGTGCTTCTTAGGGTTTTGTTACTATTTTTGAACCTAGTATAAGTCCTGTATACGTCAAATATTATGCTTAGCTAGTATATTAGGCTAGTATAATGAGGCCCAATATACTAAGCTAGTATACTCTATTGATGGTCTGGGTTTCACAGCTCTTCTTAGCCTACTTTACCCTAGTATACTGTATATGTAGCTTTCTCCTAAGCCTGTAGTCTAAAAGAAGGTTAGGTCTAGTATGCAGCTAGTATAAATGAGGTTTGGACCTAGTATAAGCCCAGTATAAAATGTCAAATAGTATAGCTTAGCTATGTACTGGGCTAGTATCTTCTAATATATAAAGCAGAAAGTTTGTCTGTCTGTCCGTCCTCCTGTCCGTTTATAACTCGAGAACTCCTGGGCCGATCGCTTTCAAACTTTCAGGATATATTGTCCTCATCCCAGAGCAGCACATAGACTCATAAAAATAAAAATTTGACGGGGAGGTGCTGAGTAATTTCAAAAAAGGGCGAAAACAATGACTTTTTTCAATATAAAAAAACGTGGTGGTGTAGCTTGCCATGTACGTTAGACCTACGCGCGTTGAGTGGCGCAGTTTCGAGAATTGAATTATTGTGATAACTCGAGTATAACTCATTTTTATGAAAAATTGAAGAGAACAAAAATTGTAGCCCCTGTAATTTCCTTTCGAATGAGCCCGGTTCCAGATTTTTAGGAGGAAATTTTGTGACTACAGTATTCGCTGTACTTCCATACTAAGCAAGTTATTTTATTCACAGTTTTAAAAACACCTACATAAAGGATTTTACATCCGGTATCTCATACAAGAACCAACGTCTAGACACGGTGCGCACTGCGTATGGGCTAGCGGAAATTACCCTTTTTTTTACCTGTTGTCCGTGTGTTTTCTTAGGGACTGGCAAAATGTCAATGGATTTGTCTGTATTCTGCTGCGATACAGGCTTCACGCGTTAAGTCAGCTCTCAAGTGAATTAGGTAGTGTGTAAAAAATTTAATTTGGTGATTTTATTTTTGTGCGACTCGGAACTTTGATATATTTTTATAAGTACAGTCGCAGTTTTTGGTGTCTATTTTCTTATTTTTGAATGAAAAAACGTGGTGGTGTAGCTTGCCATCGAACGCGTTGTTCCAACGTTACCGTTCAAACGCCTTGAGCGGCGCAGTTATAAAAATTAAGTTATGGTGATAACTCGAGTTTTACTCATTTTTATGAAAAATTGAAGAGAACAAAAATTGTTGCCCCTTTAATTTCCTTTCGAATGAGCCCAATTCCAGATTTTTAGGAGGAAATTTTGGAACTATTGGTATTTTGACTGATGCGTATTTAAGATCATTGTGTTTACAGAGAGAGAGAGAGCATTTAAACCGGTTGCTCTGGATGAATCTACAGAGACTATTCGAGTTTTACGTATCCAATTTTCGATTTTGAAAGGAGACGTTTATGTAAAATAATTTCTTGAAAATTTGCTCTTCTTTTGTGACGAGTAACTATACATTAGGTAAATATCGTCGTCAGAGTTTGAAACTACCTAAGAAAAGGTACTGGGTTCGAGAAAGAATTAAGAAAATTACATCCGGTTTCTCATATAGGAAACGACTGAGTTCGTCTCATACCTCTACACAGACTGATGTAATGCTTCGGGGATATGGCAGGCTTTTTACCTACTGTCCATCTATTTCCTTAATCATTGCGACGGTTCATGAATTAGTCCGTTTTTTGCTGCAATACAGCCCTTACCTGTCAACTCAGCTCTTACCGTTAAAATCGAAATATTTACAAAATACTGATATCTACTCAACACACAGCTGGCGGTCAGGCGCGCTGCCAACCGCTAGTACTGTATATTAGAAATGAGGCCTAGTACCAGTAGTTCACTGCATAGGTGCAAAAGGGATCTTGTACGCACGCACATTCTTCTAAAATTAGGGTAGGGCTCAGAGGGGAAAACTATAATTGTACGGCAAAATAGAGTGTCAGTACGACAACTTCTCTACGACAAAGTAGAGTGTCCATACGACAGTTTATTAATTGAAATACGCCAGATCATATGCGACAATTTAACGTGTTAGAACGACAATTTATCAGTACTTGTACGACACTAAAAAGTGTAGTCAGATAAAAGGGCGGATTTCACCGAATTTGTTCGCCTCAAGTGCAAGATATGGAAGATCAGTATGGCCAAGGGGGGGAATTGTCCCATGTTCAGCAAATCCTACATGTGCAAGCACTACCTGGGAATGAAAATCCGTCTCAAATTGGTGGTAACTCCCTTAGAAGCAAAATTAATACCACTTGGTCAAAAACACGTAAAAGGGGGAGGCCAGCTTTAGCGAAGCAGGCTCTACTTATTCAGTAACTTTTTTTAAATGTTTATTAATTGATAAGTACATTTGTTTAATACATTTCTGTATGAATTAGATCTGGCGATGTTCCGAAGTTTTTTTGTCGTTCTGGATGAATTACGCGAAGCATCTTTTTAATCGTGAAAATTCAATTTTTTGCCGTACCCAAGTTGATGTACAATAATATTACTAGTCGTATAAGCCTACATTTTGTCGTGATTACATTCATTTGTCGTAATACATAAATTTCTGACGTACATTCATTTTTTTTGTCGTTAGTCAATTTATGCTGGCGTACAACCTATTATTTTTGTCGTACTGACACTTTATTCTGCCGTAGCATTAAATGGCACCCGAAAAAAAATCATAAGCCCCAAGGTTATCTGCACGCTCGTTCGCCCGACGAAAGGCAAAAGGCCAAAATATTTTATATCAGACTTATGCTAAACCGAGACAAGAGGGCGAACGAGCGGAGCGAGTGAGCCCCTCAAAAGCTGATAGCTCAAAAACTATTTCTCATACTAGATTCATACGACACCGAGAAAGGCGGCGAACGAGTAATATCTCACGAACACTTGACCTAGTAGAAGCCTAGACTAAAATATTTCAAGGTGACTAATAAAATATAAGATGATCTTCATTTATTTGGCTATGCCAGAAATTTTTTTTTTTTTTTCCGCGGAACTCCTCCAAAACTGGTGGATGGATTTTTTTGAGACTAAGGCAAGTTATAGTTTCATATCTGTAGATGAGCACCTGCAATTTTTTCGAGCATCGGATGAACTTAATTCATTAATTGATGATAATTCATTAAACCAGTCAATACAATTCTGTGGGTTACAGACTTTCACTAATTATTAGTTGATGTCACGTCATAGTGATACGGCTTCATCGATAATTTATTGTTATTTCAGATACAAACTAGGGTAGATTCTCTTAATCATTTTTTAATGCGTCAGAAGTAGAAGTCATATGTTACTCAGGTTGGTGCGTGAGTGTTTTTTTCTCTGCAGTCAACCGGACTACTCATAAAAATTTGGATCTTAGCGCAAAGGAGGCGCTCTCTACATTTACTGTAACGACAAACTGTTGAAGCTTATTTTAAGGGGACGATTACAAAAAAAATGCTTACGCAGCCGCGTAAGCAACACACGACTTTTCACCTGTATCTACAATCAAGTTTTTTGCTTAAACTTTAACTCTAGTACTCAAATTTATTCAATGAATCGTTTTCTCAATAAGATACACACATCCTCATCATCTCTTGCCTCTCTAATACTCGTAGAGTCGCTTTCGTTTACGCTCCGATGATGGTTGTCTAACCGAAAACGTTTAGCGGCTGTTTCTTTTGTGGTTCAATATAATTTGCTACACCTTCGGGTGTACACTCTTCTTGGTAATATGAATAACCATAAATTAGAAGAACGTATCGATTCATTCTTGATCATCTCCGATTTTCAAGTATCTTTTAATGTTGGTTGTTGTAGACTCACACACACACCCATCTCATCACTTATATCCTTCTTTCATGCTCTCATTGCGATTCTGATAGCTTTCTCATTCAACATATCTTTTCCTGTCCCAAATTAGTTTCACTTCCGAACTCCTGACTTATCTCTCACAATCACATAGAAGCACTATCAGATGACTCTCTATTTGTTGTCAACATCTTTCAATTCTTCCAACAACTAAATTTCTTTTTCCACGTCTTCACTTTTCAAAACCACTGAGCTCCCACTCCCTTAGTAACTCGTCAATTTAAAAGAAATCTAAATGTAAATAAAAAAAATGAAATAATTTTTACCTCTGCCTACAAGTCATCATTTCGCTTAAGTCCTTTCTTCATAACTCCAACTTATTCTATAAATCGTTCTCTCAATGAGGCTTACATATATCCTCACCATCTCTCACCCCTCTACTCATAATTCATTCTTGATCATCTCCAATTCCCGAGCATCATTCTATGTTATTTCCAGCTGCTCTTCTCTTCATGCAATCATAATTTGTATTCACGCTCTCATCGCAATCTATGAGAGAATTATTTTCAAAACTGTGTCGTCCTTGCACGTACTTATAAAAAGCTTTTTCCTTGAAAAATGTTATCTTTAAGAGAATTAAAAGGGCACACTTATGGATGAAAACTCAAAAGAGTTATGCAATAGCAACCGCCCCATCCCATTTTGCAAGCATAGGAGCAAGAATATCGCGTCATTATACGCCCCACCTTAAACCGGAGTATTTCAAAAGAATTTGATGTTGAAATTAAAGTGTTATTGAAAATTAAGTTGTGTACCTCGCGTAGTCTCATGTTTTTGCCACAGAGTGTGAGTAAGGGTTAGCCACAGAATCAGTCACCCTAGACTCACACACATACACTTCTCATCCCTCATCTTATGCTTCTCTCATGCTCTCATTCCCTCTCCCACATCTGAACTAACAACACCAAGCTTATGATAGGCTCTTATTAGCTCATTAATTGAAAAAAAAATTAAAAGAAAAGAAATAAAATGAAGCATGAAAGATTATACGTACGCAAAAGATTGCTCACCAATACTATAGCATATCCTTACATAACATTCATTCATGAGAAACTCAACACATACTTAAAATTCATTCATAAAGAGCGTATCTTCACGTGTGTGAACAGGTAACCCAAAAAATGAATAAAACTACTATATACTACAACTACACTGACAATCTACGTAACCAAAGGTTACCCTTCGCTTTTGATGACGAAAGCAACTACCTGAAGTTTAGTACTACAAAATAGTAGTAGCTCGAATATTTGCAAATTTCATCAAATTAGTTCACGTTTCAATTTGAGATTTCTCACGAACCAGACATCGTATCAACACCAAAAGTTCACAATTACATTTTTAGACATGTAAATTACAATATATCAACATTTGAAAAACATTGAACAAACCATATCAGAGTTATAGGAGTGGGGAATTTTTTTTTAAATTGGGTATATCTAGAGAACTACTGATCCGATCGTCAAAAAAAATGCAGGTGCACAACTTCAGATATAACACTACAACTTGACTAAGTTTCAAGAAAATCCATCCAGTAGTCTCGGAGGAGAAGTCCGGACAAATTTTGATCCATATATATATATATATATATATATATATATATATATATATATATATATATATATAAGGAAACCCGAAATTTTTTTAATGACGTAGCGATGATCTATGACCTCTAAAACGTCGAGAAAGTTCATTTCCCCCCCTTTCTGCCACAACTGTGACGGGTGTAATACTCGCTTTTCTACGAAAAGTCGGTAAAAATTACTCAAATAACCCGGAAACAGACTCATCTAAAAGAAAATTAAAAGACAACTTTTGTTCTTTTAATTTATTGAAAAAAATAATTATTTCGAGTGGTATAATCGATTTTAGAAACATTGCGCCGTATGGCCAAACAAAATCATCTCCCTGCTTTTTTACATTTACACTGATGACAGCGACACTCATGGCGGTTAAAATGCGAATTGAAAACGAGGTCCACCGCTCTCATTTCTTCTGTTCGATCGTTCTTTACTGTGCTCGCCGTCTACCTCCTGTATAGTCTATAAGTAAGTTTCAACTACTTTTATCATTGTGAAATGCGCACTCTGAAACGAGAAAAAATATTTCCATTCCCACAAAAAATTCCGTAAAAATCAGAAGCAAATAATCGATTTTCGCAAGTTTGGTTGACGTAAATTAATACGAATTAGTATTACAAACAGAATATCAATGCATTACAATCCAGGGGAAGGATAATATGGAACGTATAAAAATACATACATAAATGTATACATGAGTTTCAACTACCTACGTATTTATTATTTTTTTTATCATAATAGAAATACAAACGAATGATGGAAAGAAAGAAAAGGGATGAGACGAATCGAGAAATAAGTCAAAAATGATGACGCTACCGTCGTAGACGAAAGAAATTAATTCATTCGCAACTTCGCACACATCAACGATGCATCCACACAGTATTTCGAAGCGATTTAAAACACAAAAAATCGGAACTAGAAAAAACGTGTTGCCTATTGTCCATATAATTTTGTGAAACCATTACTACGAGTATACAAAATATGATAGAAGTTCTGTGATGTCGAAGAAAAATTTTTCATAAACAAATAGAGAGAAATAAAGAGGGGGAATATAAAACTGCACGGAATGAATAACAGGTTTCAACAGAACGGATGCGCGCGAAAAAATAAATGAAAATAACGTATTTTAAACTGAATATCCTGGACACCTGTGTGCGCGGAAAAAGAAAAGATAATGACGTATTTTCAAATGAATATCAAGTGACCAGTTTTTCCAGTTGGAGGGATTCCTCAAACAGGCGAGACATAATATTGTATCGAAAGTAGCCACGATTTTACCTCTATCAAGTTCGACTTAATCGATAAAGCCATCAGAGGCCGCCTTTAAGATCGTCCAGAGAAGGTTGAAATTGTTGTGGCTTCTTCTGTCACTAACAGAAGCTTCCTAAATGGTACTCGTCTTGTTTGTGCGCATCCATTTATCTTCAAGTTTCACAATAATTTATCCGATGATAACGTCATTCTTTCCAGACCTCCTTCCTTACCGTTCGCACACGTTTAATTCAGTCTTTGTACTTTCACTATCTGATAATGTATTCCTGACCCAAGAGGAAACCGGTCTTGTTTAATAAACTTTGAGTGACTGTGTTTTCTCACATTTGGCCTAGTATGGGCTCACTCGATGAAAATAGCGTACAGAAGAAAAGAGATGGAAAAGAACCAAGGAAGAGTTGTGCTGATTGCCTGTTACAGTATCTCTACGGAGGCTCTTCGCATATTAGCACGTTCATCAGCAACCGAGCTCCTTGCTGAGGAGAGAGCGGTGGTGTTCAAAGCAAACAAGAGAACGACGACTGATCAACAGCCTTTATGGGTCAAAAAGGAGACCAGACGCTTCTTATTTGTGAGAAGGAAAGTGTGAATTGCTCAGATTGAGTCACGAAAATGGACGAGAAAAGTTTAAGAAAGTATAGCAGGTAACGTATTTGCATTGCGATCAAGGGCGAGATGATAGACCACACACAGCTTATTTGAGTGTGAGGCGTTGAGGCGTGAGTGGGGTAAGCTTAGTTGGTCACTGCAAGAGGTTGAGGTCGATGAAGCGCTTCCTCCGAGTAGTCTGGTAGCCACCATGCTAAGTTCCCAAGGAAGCATGGAACCAAGTGTCTACACTTGTAGCCACATTCATGAAGAAGAATAATATGGAAACGGAATGGAATGGAATGGAATATGCAAATGCAGAGCATTTTCCGTGCGCAAATTCATAGTGACACTTTTTAAAATTATGTTCAACTTGTATTTCGATACCGTTTTTTTCTTTTTTACGTTACATTTATTTATATCACGTTTATTTGTCTTTCCGTTTCGTAACAATTTTTATTATTTCGTGAAATTTTTATTTTCCCTGTCAAACTATAAATATTCTGTGGATACACTGCTTTTTTTCCGTGAATTATAATTTCCTTAGGCGCCGAAAAATCACACCCAATAAAGAGAGATGAGTTAAAACAATCTTTTTTCTTTCTAATTAGTATACTTTTTTTATGTTTGCTGCCGGGTAGTGAGGAATTAACAACAACTTTCCGGGAGACTCCATATAGTTGATTGTATTGAATATTTGGACTTTTCTCCGAACGTTAAATCTTGAGGTTGAGGAAAACAGTCCATGGGGATGTCACATGTTTCACAGATGGGTGGCGGAGCGGCGCTCTGATGGGAAGAAGGAACTGATGAATGGTCAATGTACACTCAGATAATAATATTATTTCATATTTTCGACTTTGTTTGACGAAGATATTTGCAAAACTTCGATAAAGTGTTTGGAGTGATAGAGTTAATTAACTGAGTCCATTTCCGTTCATATCTGCTGAAGCTTCGTTTGAATACAGGATAGAATATTTTACTCAAAATTTTTTCACAGATACAAGAATGGGAAAGTTCAAAGTTTTTCTCCGATAAAAATTGAAGCTAGAAATCTTTCGGCATCTATATTTTCAAAAGTAAAAACAGATTCAAACTATCTCATTATTCACCTCAGTTTACTTTTAGTTGAATCAAGGTCCATATCGGATGGCAGCTGGAAGAATTAATTTTATTCAACCAGAGAAATAAATTAGTAGCGATATTGCCCTTTGAATCTATGAATAAAATATTGTATAAAACTCAAAATAAAACCAAAAAAAAATTGTTACTTGTAGAATATGCTAAGCCCGTAACTTGGCCCTTGTTATCCATTTGTAATTTTTTTGCACTTGTTGCATATAATGTACTTTGTACTATATGTGTGGAAATACAATATTGCAAACTGTCCGATCGAGTTACCAATATGGGCAAGGGAAACTTATACGTCTTTCTTATTCCCGTTTACCTATTAATTTACTTTGAAACCATTACGCAAAAATTGTACATGTTTATTTAATTATATATATTTTTTTCAATTCTGTTCTAGTTGTTTGAATTGGAGGAGAGGAAGGTGCCTCAAAAGCAGGAGCAATATGGAAGTGTTTCTCATAGTAAAAGTTTTTCCTCTGAGTCCGCAGAAGAAGCACCCACAGATGACTCAGCCGCGTATTCTATTTCATACGACTCCCACGAAGTTGATCCTCGAATAGTACGCAGTCTTTTCAAACGCCAGCAAATTCTCAAGATCTGAAATTTTATAAAATAATCATCTATTGAATTGCGCGTTTTTCTTTTCATTCACAAACATTTTTTACGCTAAAATTTCCGTCTTCTTTTTCTTTTTTCATATTTCCTTAAGTTTTTTCCGCTCAATCAAGTCCCATTAATATAAATTCTCTATATAATATTTTCTTCTGCGTCTTATTTCGTGCTATTTCTTTTTACTGCATCACTTTGTGGAAAAGTAGAAATTGAGAAATCTCGCGCATATTGAATACCGATAACAGGGGGGGGATTTAATTGCACGATGAAATAAAGTGAATAAACGATCAAATCTAGTCTGCATGTTGGAAAATTTATAAATTGACGTTACATTGAGCACAATTTTTGACAATAAAATAAAGTTGATTTAAACTTAGTTCGACGATAGAGAAAAACATCATCCTTTCTTTTCTTTGTTTTTAAGATTAAAAAATATAATAAACTTTTATTTTCTCCTTCTTAAAATATGAGGTTTGACCACGTGGTCAGCCAATACTGAAATTCTGAAAATATAAATCTACGTTGACGCAGGAATAACGTACAGAAAATTAAGCTGGCCTTTAAAAAAGGACGTCTTTGGATCAATGAATCCGGTCCAGAATTTTTCAATGAAACCAATGAAATATTATCTGACTGACTTGAATAATATTTTGAATAATTCGTTGGCAAAGTTGTTAACAAGGAATTGACTGTCACTACGTTTCATATTTTAACTCATGTTCATAGTGGTGGTGATGATCATTAAGTCACATACGTCAGTCGAACAAAAACAAAACATATCTTAATGAAGTATAATGGGTAAAAATTTAAGAAAATAATAATGGAGCGTACCTATTTCAGATCCTTGTATTTTTTTGATCGGGGGGTGGGAGGAGTTTGTATGTCACTTGATAATGACCGTTGATCGAGAACGTTAATGATTTCACATACTTATATATTTTGTATTTCATTTTTTCCATTTCATTTAATTAAAATGTATTGTAGCGTAATAGAACAGACTGAAATTATCTAGTAATAGATATTGGAAGGAGAGAAGGAAGAAGACTGGGAAATTCTTGGCGTAAAAAATCTATTATTTCAGAGTTGATTTTTCTCTGGAAATTGAGATGCATTTCTTCATCGCAGTTTACAATATTACAACTTTACATGCTTTTTATAGAACAGTTCCTCTACTCTTCTCAATTACTTTCGTTAAAAAACGCGTAATTTTTTTTTTTTTTTTTTTTTGTGATTTAATTGTACACCAGAATGAGTGACAATCACAGTCCAGTAAATGCTGAAGTATCTGAAAATATAATTTATTCAAACGGAGGACGATGCACGCCAAAATAAAAAGTGAGCAGCTAAAAAATATAGTTAGCAATTAAAAATGCCTTACACACCGTGTAAGTAAACTGCACACCCTCTTAATATGTACAACACGTCTACTAGTATAATACAATCAAGTCTTCACCCGTATGGAGATGGTTCACATTTTTTCAAGTTCTCTTATGACGTCATTCGAGAGTTGAAATTTCTCTGAGATTGTTCCACCATCATTCCTCGCTATTTCTCCAATGTCAAGCTGTTTTCAAGTTCTTTTGATGACGTCATTCGAAGACCATTATTTTTCCTATAAAAAAGTATCTTCAACCTCCTGCCCCAAAACATATCCACGTTTGGCGCATTTGATTGTGGTATAAGCATATAATCTGCAATGACTTAAATTACTCATTTCAGAATTTTTAAATTGATCAAAAAAAAGAGAAGTGCTCTTGCCGCACTAAATTTATTTATTGCTGGTGTCTCAAGCAGCTAGTGCTCTTCATCAGACCGAGGTTATTAATTTAAAACTTACCTACCTTACACGCAAAATAAATATTCATTTATACTCATTTCAGAATCCTTAGTTATCGATGTTAATCATTTTTTTTCTGGCTTGCAATTATATATTATCTGAAGGGGTGTATTCGGTGTTAATTATTTCATTAGTTGGCGCTCGGTCGCCTTTTCCAGGCGAAATATGGCTGGTGTGCAATTATAATATTATCCCCAATTTTTGGAAAGGAGAGAGCTTATCCCCTCCCGCAATTGTTCGAACGGCCTATAGTACTTAGATAGAACCCCAAGCAATTTACTTCATTCAAATGGGGCATTGCAAACACGAGAATGGAAAATTTCGATCTCCGTGACTTGCTGGCTCATTGTGAGAACGTTTCGTATGGTTCTCTCACGGACGTTTCGTGAGGAATATGAGGCATTACATCCGTCACAAAGTCCATTGAGGGAGGGGGCAGTCAACTTTTTCAGTGTTTTCGAGGTTCTCGATCAGTTGTAACATGAAAATATCCAAGTTCGTACCTTTATAGGATAAATCCCCTCTTTGATTCCACTTTTTCTGAAAATACATTCGCGATGTAAGGATCTACTGCGAAATATTACGAAAAAAAAAAAATCCTCCTATAGGACTCCTTCTTTATATCATATTGCATACTACATTGCTTCACGTTGGTCTTGCGTAAGGGAACAGATATGCTATTATTGCATATTCAATTCCCCTGTCATAGACCAATATGAAGCAAGTATCATTTCGATGAGCATCAGGCAAATATGATATAGGGGAAGAACCGCATCTCTTCCACGCGTTCTCGTTGCGCCTTCATGGGGCAGGTAAGTTATAAAGCTGTAATTGATTTTTCCTACTTCTTTCAAGAGACCGGACGATATAAAAATGCGCCATAGAAAAAAAGAGATACGAAGTGTGCGGCGTCGTAAAAAATATGCATGAGAATTTCTTTGTACTTGTACGAGATTCATCTGAACCGTATAAAAATTATCTCTTAACGTTGGAAAATATCGTTTAAAAAGGATTGACACGATCAAGTGAAAATGCATCATCTTTAATATGATATTGTTACCTATCACAAAATAATACGTTCGATACACTGTACCTGATGAGTTGAAGAATGAATAATGATCGATAATGCAATGCCAATGTATACTAGTAGGTACTATTGTAGAACTGGCATTTTAAATTACAATACACTTATGAAAGAGAGGAATTACGCCGACAGAGTTACTTATTTGATTGATAAATTATGGGGAAATCATCGTCGTTGTCGTTGTCTTTGTCTTTGATGATGGTAATGATAGCGAACTCGATTCCGAATCTGTGATAAGAGAGAAAAATTCATCAGTCAAGAAGATTTTTATGAAAAAAATACAAATGATATTGTAAACTGTCACAAAAAAAATATGAATAACGGAAGTAAATAAGACGATAGTTAGGTATCACACAGGTAGGCCCAACAATTTGCCAGGTTAGCAGGTACGTCTATACTGTAGGTATACTACGAACGATTGCAAAATCAAGGCGGACCATTGTAGGCATCATGAAGAAGTACGGGTAGCACGAACAAGTACCGTCGCGTCGTGTATTGATACTTCGCCAACATAAATCGTTCAAAATTAATTTTCATATTATGTTATTCCTTCTTTTTTTCCTCTGTTATTGTTCTTATTTTTTCTACTAGCTCAAATGGACGCTTCGTAGATATTCCCGTAGAACGAAGAGAAAGAAATACTTATTCGTATAGGTAAGGTATATAGGTACCTATATAGGCTTACATTGCCGAATGAACGATCAATTAAAGAATTAATTTTGTGTACTTTTTCTCATTCCTCACATACATCAGTTCACAATATACTCCCATTTTTTGTGGGTTTCATAATACCTAATAGATTGACCTATTCACGCGAACTACGCACGAAAGAATCATAATAAATTATTGCTGTACGGTAGCTATTAGCTTTCTACTATGCGAATACTTGTCTCATCATAAGAGTGCAAGTGCATAATATTGTACCTACAATCTGAGATATAAATACGAGTGCGGCAAGTAAACGATAGAGTCAGTCTCAGCTTTTCAAATACTTTTTGTATAATAGGTACCCATAGGTACGTCGGTATAGGCCTATGGGTAAGTTAGGTATTACGAAAACAAGCGTCAGCGTAAGTACCTAATACACTGCACTGCACTGTACGTGTTTTCGAACTCGAAACAAATTGAAGCCTGTGTCTCTTGATGGGAAACCTTTGTCCGAAGGGAAAAGAGATTATATTTTTCGAATAGATACGGAATACATCAACGTTGGTTTACAAATTAAATTACCGTACGAACTTCGCTTTGAATAGATTCGTTCAGTTGATTTGAGCAAATTTAATTTGAAAAATATGTTTTTGTTTTTCAATCGACCGTTCACAAGAATCCGCGAACGTCTTTATCGGCAAAAGCCAAGTTGATACGTAAAGAATATTAAAGGGTTTGAAAATTGTTTGTCGCGTGGAAATCGATAGCTATAAAAATAGTAATACTTATAATAATAATAATAATAATAATAATAATAATAATAATAATAATAATAATAATAATAATAATAATAATAAGGGGCCAAACGGGGTCAGTAGTGGGAGGTCTTCTGATCTACAGGAAGCCCGTCCAGTGGGTATCCAGAACCATTTGCTGAAGCCCAAGCCCAATCTGCAGCCTACACGCGGCGGCCCTGTTAAACCAAGCAACATAGTTGGGCGGCGACAGATGCAGATGGACGCAGGAGAAGGAAAACTCCGAGATTAAAACCACTATTAGGAGAAGGAAAACTCCGATTAATAAACCCGGCCTAAGCCGTCATCAGCCCAGAGGACAGCTGTGCAAACCCATCTCAAGTATCCGAACTGTAAGCCGCAAAGGGACTCCCCGAACGCCTTTAGGGGAAAGTCCTGCGCATTAGTAGTGAGAGATGGGAAAGAAGGAAAACTTGATAAAAAAACCCGGCAATGGCCGTAATGAAAGCCTTCTAGATATGGGGACCAAGCAGCCCAATCTGGTCGTATGGTCTGCAAGAACGAGCACCTGAAAGGGGAGAGAGATCCTGTGAACAACGCCTTCACTTCCAGCAACTAGCTGGGTTAAGTACTGCGCGCAGGTCTCACCGACCCTAAAACCTGTCGGGAGGTATAAAACGAGCAAAGTGAGCAATAATGGTCAAGACACGTAGCCAGAAAAAAGCCTCGGACGAGATCGAAGACGCGGCGCCTTCGGTCGGGACTTGTACAGTGCCGCCACCAGGACCCAATGCTGGACCAAGCTGCAGCACCCTGGTGAACCAGTCAGCAAGGAAAACTAGAAGAGCAACGCAATCTGCTGCTTCCACCCGTGAAAACGGTGTGGCCACAGATATGCAAGAACAACCGCGAACGAAACGAATGAAATGGTCAGAAGCCATGAATAAATGCATAATTCGTTCATACTATAAGTGCACCAGCCTAGAGACTGACTCTACGGACTATAGAAGAAAAATCCACCAGATGTTTATAAATGAATTCCCTGAAATCAACGTTACAGAGCAGCGTGTTGCGGATCAAAAGCGTGTCATCTTGAGGAATAAACTGCTAGCTGACCCAATAATTGAAAAATTGAAGGCAGATGTTAGAAGAGAACTAAAAATGGAAGAAGAAACTGATGAAGCTGCAAAAATGGAAAGAAACGATCAAAACAGCTTTCGGACACAGGAACAACACACTGAGGACGGAAATAAAGAACAGCGGGAAAGAAATGAAGATGATGTAGACATTGACGAAATTGAGAACTCAATAGATGAAATGCACAAGAGAGCCAGATACGAATACCACCGAGCAGAGGCAGAATTCATGAATCACCCACCAGCAGAAAGACCTAGAATACCAAGAATAAAAGAGACCATGCAAGTTAAAAAGTACATCACAGCAATTAACGAATATCTACAAGGCATGGAATATGAAGGAGGAATGGACGAACTCAATGGAAGACTATACTGCGCTGCGGTGGCAATCATAAGGATTACGGGATCCGAAGTGATACAAGATAACAAAACCCAGAGAAAGGTGCAACCAAGTAAACCAGCATGGCAGATAAGACTGGAGAAAAAAATTACAGAACTCAGAGCAGAACTCAACAGAATCACTGCATTTAAACCAGAGAATGCAAACCGAAGATCAAAAAATAAAATACAGAAGCTGAAGAAGAAATATGAAAAACACAGCAGACATGAGCGGGATAATGCAGCTCTAGATGAGGTCCGAGATACAATAAAACAAAAGTTAATAACAAAAGCCGCTAAGCTGAAGTCATACAAGAAGAGCTATACACGCCATACCGATAACCAAAAGTTCCAAAGAGATGAGAAAAAATTCTACAGAAATATCAATGCACATGCGGTAAATGAAGGTGATGGACCTACAAAAGAGCAAGTCACAGAGTACTGGTCGAGTATATGGGCCGAAGAAGTGAAATTTAATGCGAACGCAGAATGGATCAATGCATTAAGAAGTCAAGACAATGACATAGAAGAGATGGCACAAGCAGAGATCACCAAGGAGGAGTTAGATGCGGTAATGAAAAGGGCACATAACTGGAAAGCACCAGGACCAGATAAAGTACAAAATTTCTGGATCAAGAAGGTCACTGCAATACATGGCCCACTCTTGAGAGAGCTGAACAGGTGCCTGCAAAATCCCGCCATGATGACTGATACGCTAACGAGAGGTGTCACTTACCTTCTACCAAAGAAGGGAAATAGTAAGGACCCGTCCTAGTACCGACCGATAGCATGCCTCCCAACCACCTACAAAATCTTCACCGCATGCATAGCAACCAAAATACAAAAACATTGTGAGAGCAATTCTATAATTGCAGAAGAACAAAAAGGGTGCCGAAAAGGAATGTACGGCTGTAAAGAACAACTCATTATTGACCAGATGGTTCTAGAGCAGGCGAGAAAAACGCAGAGGAAAATCACCACAGCGTACATCGACTACCAAAAAGCATTTGATTCGGTACCACATGATTGGCTCATCAAATGTCTGCAGATCTACAAGATACACCCAGCAATAGTGGCTTGCCTGGAAACCATAATGCAGAAATGGTCAACTATTATCCAGGTAAGAACAAACACAGCCACATACCAGACACCAGCGATCTGCATCAAGAGAGGAATCTTTCAAGGCGATTCGTTAAGCTCGCTCTGGTTTTGCTTAGCACTCAATCCTATGTCAGCCTTATTGAACAAGAGTCCAACAGGTTTCAATATCCGAGACAGCAGACGAACTATGTACAACTTATCACATCTACTGTACATGGACGATGTTAAACTCTATGCCACTAACAGACAGAAGCTTGCGCAACTACTCGAAATTGTTCAAATGTTCTCAGATGATATAAAAATGCAATTCGGATTGGATAAATGCCGCATACTCGATTTGAGTGATGATGGAACATCTGACATTGATAGCCCTGAAGAATGGAACACTGAGAATGACATCAGGGAGATGGAACCATCAGAAACCTATAGATATCTGGGAATCGAACAGAATAGAAGGACAGAGCACCAAGTGATGAAGGACGAGTTAATAAATAAATTCACAATAAGAATAAAACAGATCCTAAACACAGGTCTCAATAGTAAGAACATAATAAAAGCAATAAATGTCTACGCCATCCCGGTGGTAACGTATTCGTTTGGCATCATCAGCTGGTCGTCAACAGAATTGGAGGGTCTGGAAAGGAAAGTGAGAGTACTGTTAACCAAGAATAGAATGCTGCATCCAAAATCTGCCATAGAGAGACAAACATTACCACGAAAGAAAGGTGGCAGAGGCGTAGTAAGTTTGAAATGGCAGCATCAGAAACAATGTGACAGCCTCAGGAGATATTTCCACAGACGCAAAGACAATTGAGATCTCCACAGAGCAGTGGTGCGAGCGGATAAGAGGCTAACGGTACTGAAATTGAACACGGAAATCCAGAAAGAGAAGCCGAACCGATCCCTAGAGGAAGAACAACAAATAGCCCAGTGGACAGGTAAAGTACTACATGGCAGATATCCGGCAGAGCTGCAGAAAGAAGGAATCAATCATAAAGCCTCAGTACTATGGTTAACAGATGGTTTTCTATACCCGGAAACAGAGGGTTTTTACATGGCCATACAAGACGAAGTGATACATACAAGAAACTACTGCAGGTACATAATTAAAGACGCCACAATAGAAGATGATAGGTGCCGAAAATGCGGAAAGGCACCGGAGACCATACAACACATAATAGGCGCATGTAGTAATTTAGTTGCAGAGGAATATAAGTCCAGGCATGATAGTGTGGCAAAGATAATACACAGCGCACTGGTAAAGAGATTCTGCCCTAGTGAAAAAATAGAGCCATATTACAAATACGAACCGTCAAAAGCCCTCGACAACAAAGAAATCATGATCTACTGGGATAGAACCATCTATACTTTCAAATCATTGGCGCATAACAGACCGGATATAACGTTTAAAGACAAGCTGCATAAAATAGTCTACATCATCGACATCGCTGTACCAAATATAAACAACCTGATGAACACAGTACAACACAAAAGAAACAAGTACACTGAGCTGGCGAATGAAATCGGAAAGCAATGGAAAATGAAGACAAAGATCCTGCCGATAGTGATATCCACCACAGGAATCATCCCACAAGCAACGGTTGACAGCGTATTGGAGCTGGGAGGAACCACAAGAGAACTACGGCTTATGCAGAAAGCAGTGATACTTCATACCGTCAACACTGTCCGGAAAGTTATCGGCGAATACATGTACTGCCTTGTTAAGCCTTGGTCCTAGGACCCGCTTAACATTGTATATCAAACTTATGTTTGTGAGAAGAAGAAGAAGAAGAAGAATAAGAATAAGAATAAGAATAAGAATAAGAATAAGAATAATAATAATAATAATAATAATAATAATAATAATAATAATAATAATAATAATAATAATAATAATAATAATAATAATAATAATAATAATAATAATAATAATAATAATAATAATAATAATAATAATAATAATAATAATAATAATAATAATAATAATAATAATAATAATAATAATAATAATAATAATAATAATAATAATAATAATAATAATAATAATAATAATAATAATAATAATAATAATAATAATAATAATAATAATAATAATAATAATAATAATAATAATAATAATAATAATAATAATAATAATAATAATAATAATAATAATAATAATAATAATAATAATAATAATAATAATAATAATAATAATAATAATAATAATAATAATAATAATAATAATTAATAACAACTATATAGGTACTTAGTTATAATAATTGGGTATATGTTATTAAAAGTTCATTTCGTACTGAAATCCTATCAAAAATGTTCTTGAAGTAGAACACGCGTCACTAAATAAGCCATCTTCGACTGGTTGTGCTCTATCTCGCAGGGATCTTTTTATTTTCTTTCCTTTCTTTTCGTTTCAGTTCAATTTCGTCGTTTGCAATTGATGGCTCTTGCCTAAAGCGCTCGCAATTTCTCGCAAAATATAGGTAATCCAGTTATAGAGAAATTATTGAAAAATAGAAGCGAAAGAAAGTTTACCATTTGTTTAATTTAGTTATTAAAATCTACATTTTATTTGATGATAAGTCAGAATATCGGAGGTAGATACTCACTTTCTTGATGATAGGGCTGAAGAACACTTTGCGTCGTCGATATTGGAAATACATGATGCGGCATCTTCATTACGTTTTTGTTTTCTTCGGACGGGTTTGATGACGCATTGAGCGTTTCTACATTCTCCGATCCCGAAAGGAACAAATCGGGAGGAAGTGGCGCTTGGATCTCCGGGATACGCACAGTTCCAAGAGAATCAAAATGTTCATGGGGCAAAGAAGAAATCGGAGCATTTGATGGCGCGACGAATGGTGTAAGAGTCATTGGAGTACTATAAGTGGTTGAGGTTTGAAAATAAGGGTTGTCGTAATTGAATACACGTAGCGCTTTTGGAAGAGACGGAAGAACGTACCTCTCGAATTCACCGACACTTACTCCCCCAGGAAAATTATTATAAAATGTAGACGACTGCGGTAGCGACGATACTTGATATGACAAAGGATAAGGAAATTCAACTGGTATGAAACTCGGGCTTCGAGAAGCGAACAAATTTGGAGCCGCTGGAACGATAACCATTTCACTAGGAGAAACTGGTGACGGTGGACGAGGGTGCACTGGTGCTGGTTGAGGCTTCGGAGGAGAATTTAGGTAGTTTAGAACGGATTGAACAACATCTTTTTTCTTATTATAAAGCGCCTTGAAAGATTTCAGTTTCATCGCTTCTATAATTTCAAGCAATTTCAACAATTTGGCCTTCCCTCTTAAACCCACTTTCTCTTCACCTCCCGATTCGAAAGTTACGCGTAGTTTGTCGATGGAAGCGAGCGGTATAAGCTGTACGTAGCGTCGGAAAAATCCGAGGTTGATCTCGTGCATCCGCTCTACATCGGGGAGGTAAGGAACCACACCGTATAGCAAATCAACGATTTGGGGGTCCGCTTCTAAAGGAAACTCATCTACGTTTGAAGGTGTCCTTGAATCGAAAAATATTTGCGCGCCCCCATCGACAGGATTGATCTGAATGCCGTTGTATTTATGGATTTCCAGAATAGGTCGATAACCAGGAACTTCTATCTTTGGTTTTTCGTCGAACTTGAACCACGGAGAAACCGATTTTTTATGTATAATGTGACCAGAAGTATTTTGAAAAACGGAAAATTCTGCAAGAGTGAGTATAACGAAGGCAATATAACTCAATTTCGCCTGAAAATCAAACATGTGTGTGTAAGTTGAGATGACTATTTTATAACAAAACAATTAACAGTCACAATCACAGTTCCAGTCAATTTTCAAGACTTATGTCTCAAAAGTGCACTTCCGTCGACCAATTTTGGAGGAAAAGTGTTCCTTTCACAATGACGTGAACATCTATTCTCTTGTCTCAACTGTTTTTACTTCTTTTTTACCGACTTTTCTAACTAGAAAAGTGAGGTATTACACCCGTAGCAAGGTCAACAGGGGGAGTGGGCAATGAACTTTCTCGACGTTTTAGGGGTCCTAGATCACAACTAGCATAAAAAAAATTTCAGGTTTCCTTATATATGTTACGCCGAATCCGTGAAATTGCCGATTTCATAAAATCGGCAACAAATTTTGCCGAATTCATGAAATCGGTAACCGCTTGCTTAATTTATGAAATCGGCAACAAGTTCTACTTGATCTGAAGTACCTAGATGATAAACGTTGAGAATTTTTGCAAACCAATTTATATGAACACATCTGAAGCAAATTAACGTTAATTAATCATGATAGGTAACATTTTATTACTTGTCCATGGTGAAATAATGATATGCACAAATGAAATACCTTTTGTAGAGCAAATAATCACAATAATATCTCCAATATTAAGAAAGTAGAAAATGATGATTGAAAAGATTCCAGTCATGAAATAAATTTTGCAGAACAAATAATGAGAATAACATGTTACGGATGGAAAAATTCAAAGAAAAAGTTGATCATCGTCATATCGAAGAAATGAATAATTTAATCTTCGTCATCATCGAAGTCAAAGAGAAGAAAACAATCAACCCTCGTGATTTTGACATGTACGCCCCGGATGGCAAGCCGAATTGCATCCCAATCCCTGCTTGTGACAGGCACATCTTTTGGAGGTACAATTTGTGCGACACGACCACTTACGGTAACCCTGACCAGTGCCCACTGAGTCCAGACGGTTGAGCTCGCGCAAAGGATATGAATTATGATTACATCAAGGGTGAGTGTCGCACCTGTGACGGATGCGTAACGGTGCCTGTACAGCAGCGAACGTGTTCCAAGAAGAATTCAAACGTATTGCTTTCATGATTTCATTTTACGCGCATGAACTTGTTTAATTCTTCCCTCATAATTGCGATGATTCAGTTTCGTACCGGTAAGAAAAAAAAAGTTCGAAGAGAAAGGAATATTATACGTAGACTTACATTCAATTACAATATTTCAGTTGCTGATTTTATAAAATCGGCAAAAAATTCTGCTGGTTTTATAAAATTGGCAGACAGTTGCCGATTTTATAAAATCAGCAACTGAAATATTGTAATTGAATGTAGGTAAGTCTACGCATAATATTCCTTTCTCTTCGAACTTTTTTTTTCTTACCGGTACAAAACTGAATCATCGCAATTATGAAGGAAGAATTAGCAAATTGTACCTCCAAAAGATGTGCCTGTCACAAAGCAGGGATTGGGATGCAATTCGGCCTGCCATCCGGGGCGTACATATGCCAAAATCACGAGGGTTGATTGTTTTCTTCTCTTGACTTCGATGATGACGGAGATTAAATTATTCATTTCTTAGATATGACGATGATCAACTTTTTCTTTGAATTTTTCCATCCGTAACATGTTATTCTGATTATTTGTTCTGCAAAATTTATTTCATGACTGGAATCTTTTCAATCATCATTTTCTACTTTCTTAATATTGGAGATATTACCTATTGTGATTATTTGCTCTACAAAAGGTATTTCATTTGTGCATATCATTATTTCACCATGGACAAGTAATAAAATGTTACCTATCTTGATTAATTAACGTTAATTTGCTTCAGATGTGTTCATATAAATTGGTTTGCAAAAATTCTCAACGTTTATCATCTAGGTACTTCAGATCAAGTAGAACTTGTTGCCGATTTCATAAATTAAGCAAGCGGTTACCGATTTCATGAATTCGGCAAAATTTGTTGCCGATTTTATGAAATTGGCAATTTCACAGATTCGGCGTAACATCTATATATATATATATTTATATATAAGATTTTTTTGTCCGCGGAACTCCTCCGAAACTACCCGATGGATTTTTTTGTAACTTGGCCATATTGTAGTATTATATCTGAAGATGTGCACCTGCAATTTTTTTGAAAATCGGATGAGCAGTCCTCGAGAAATGTTCAATTTGTTGAGAAATTTTGCAGTATTTCGAGTACCTTTTTGTCCGCGTAACTCCTCCGAAACTACCCGATGGATTTTTTTGTAACTCGGCCATATTGTAGTATTATATTTGAAGATGTGCACCTGCATTTTTTTTGAGGATCGGATGAGTAGTTCTCGAGAAATTTTCACTTTTTTTGAAAAATTTTTCACTATTACGAGTAGCTTCTTACAAATAGCGGCGAGTAGCTGCTTACGTTAGGAGAAGCGGATTTTCCTATACGTTTACCACTTTCGTTATCAGTACGTGTATTGTGATGAAGAACCTTTCATCATTCGACAGGTTCATTCTTTGTTCATTCTTTACCAAGGGTTTATTGGATTTTATTTCCGATGAAACCTTTTCATTCAAATTTAGTACACTTGTATGTCGCTTCCCACAGCTCCTAGAGCGTTGAATTTTGTTTTGTCAAATTTTATTTGTTTTGTTAAATTTATTTTTGGACGGATAGTGGCAATGGCGGGTTGTTCATTTTTCTAGCTATTTTTCATTATTATTAATCATACTCGATAGTGAAAACCTTGAGTTTGAATGATTAAGTACAATTAAATTTTTTAATCTTCATCAAGTGTGCTGATGCGAGACTACCAGGGTGATTTCACTCTTAATTAATAATTGTTTTATTTGTCATTTTTTCATGTATGAGTACATAATTAATAGTGGTTCATAGTTGATTTGAGTTGTCTCAGGAGATGGAAAGATTATTTTCAATTTGGACTGGCTTTTTTGAGTGAGATTTGAGATTAGACTAACGAGTAAACCAGGCTTGGGTGCTATATATTTTTACTGAATTTTCTAGCTAGAAAAGTGAGGTATTTTGTTCATACGTTTGGAATGGTTAAAGTGTGAGGGAAGGAATGAGGGGTTGACTATTGGGTGATTGGTTGCTTCTTTCGTTTCGACATCGACTTTTTTAGTTTTTCGGGATCTCGTTGTAACTGGATTCCCAGATGAAGAATTTTGGGGTGGAGTGTGCATAGAAAATGGTGATATGATAGCGTGAAGGCAATTTATGAGTGCACGAGAGGAATAGCAGCTCGAGATAGCTTTAAGAGATGCCAGGAATCGGAAGTGATGAAGAATTGAACCACTCAGCACTAATATACAGTATATGCTAAGAATAACGTATGGGAAAATGAAATGATTGTAGAGCTCTTTTTTATTAGAAACAACTGTTATAGCCTCGTAGCAGTTTGGACAGGGGGAGGGGGAGTGGTTTTTCTGGAGACGTTTTGTAGGTTTTAGATGACTCTTAGCCTAAATTATAACAAAATTCAGGTTTCCTTATTGGATTATAGGTATTTTTACTCTGTTATCTGTTGATGTGACATCGTAGTGATAGAATTTATAAACTGAGTTTTATTGTTTATTCTACAAATGTTTGACATGATTGACAGGTCATTGGTATTTAATTTAAAGAGAGGGAGTGACTCTCTCAATGTTTTTTGCATTGTGGGAAGAAAAGTCGTGTACTACTCACGCGACTGCGTGAGTGCTTTTTTTAATTGAATATCTTTATTCGTTATCAACAAAATACTGAAGAGTCTTTCTTAAGGTAAACGTATGGAAAAATATATTTCTTAAGAAGAGCGGTGCAGCAACAGTGCAGTGAGGTCTTCCGCGAATCTTTCGATTTCTCACACTTACTGCGCTTGTGTTGCAATGCATCGAGCTAATTGTGAAGAAAGCTTTCGCAGTGCGAAAGCAGAACCGACTTTACCTTTCTTATTTCCCCAGATCTCCATTTTTATAAAAGAGAGAATTTTTTCGCGTGCAAGGATATTAATTAGGAAAGAAGGTAAAGGCAAGGCTTTTCCCTTTCCCGCACAGAGTTTTATTTGAATATTTTTCAACGTTTCGGCCAAGCTGGTGGTTTTTATCAAGACAAAACTTGTAATCGTCAATTTGCGAACATAGTATTCGATTTCAGGGAAAAAGTAAATGAATACATCGAAAAGTAAACACACTTAAACCTAATGAGAATTTCAACTACAGACACATCGTGTGACAATTTGAGAGAGATTTGTTCAGCAAAAATAGAGGGTGCGATTCTACAGGGACCTGGACGACATGAGGATTGTAATGGAACTTTTAAGCAGATTTCTATAATTCAACCAAAAAAAGATGAATTGATGGTTGCAATAAATAACAATGGCATCTTTAATAAGGTTAAGCAAGGAATTCACCTTCTACGGGACGGATTGGTTTTGATATTGAACATTTAATTCAAAATTTGAGTTTCAAAAAAAGAGTGCAACTTGATAAAATTTCGAAAATTGAGCCAACTATAGCAGGAGAGACTCGGAAAAATTGAGACTTTCGAGCTGTATGTGATAGAAGGGGGTTAGGAAAAATTTATACTATCAAAGGAATCAGATTTGAAAACATTTCAAATATTCGGAATCAAGCTATATATGACAGGAGACGAACTTGTAAAAAATATTAAATGAAACAATTTTGTACATCAAGATATACAATTATGACAAGAGGGTATCTTGGAAAGATTTCTACATTCAAGCTGCGCGGATATGATAAGAGAGGAGCATGGAAGAATTTAGACTATTGAGATGCACTTGACAGGAGGACTTGGAAAAATTTCAGCCATTATTCTTTGTTAATGGCACGATGTCAAAATTCTCAAAAATCCCTCCCCTCCATAGAACTGGTTCCCTATTAAACCTTTATTTAAATTAGGTAGTTGACAAGATTACAATCTTGACGTCATTAGGATTCAACGGAATAATCCCTATAGGAGAGCGACTTACAAAGATCAGGACACAACGTCAAGAATAACTGTTAATTGGAGATGGGTGAACCCAAAAGAAATATACTGAGGGTTTTGAAGAAATTCGTTCCAATTGAGCTAGATAAAGGAAGGGATTTTCAAACGATCAACTCTAGAACGGAGAGAGGAGTTCGCTCATTTGCATATAAAAAAAAAAAGGTCATGAAACTAACTAGTAAGACGGCGTGCCTCTCACGTTGTCACGTATTTTTATTTTCAAACATTTCTCTTTTTTCGGAATTCGAATATTTATATTTTTGTCATTTATTCTTATGCATTTTTTGGGCCTCTTGCCTCCGGAAAGGCGAGAGCCCCCATGCAATTGCGAAGAAAAAAAAAAAAAAAGTTCTCACCGGAAAAATGTGTTGTGACGTCACTCAAGTAATACATACGTTCTCTGTTACTCGAGATTTTATTTTTGCATAGCAATTTCCAAATTTCAGGTCACTCAAGATATATATTCTCTGTCTCTTGAGATTTAATTTTTGCCTGGCAAATTTTATTTCTCGGACAGTCTTCGTCAAGAGTGACCAAGATGACCAAGATAGTCTTCGAACATCAATATTGATGATAATGCATATCGTTTGATTAATACTGCACGTATTACATATTCTGTCTTTTATTTTTGCATAGCATTTTTCAAATTTCTGTACAATCTTTAAGGAAGTTTCTTCTCGATACTTCCTTAATCGTAATACGAGTACCTACCGTACACGTACAAATATTAAGTCTCTGAGATTCCAGATCAGAGTGGAACAAAGATGCAGATCTCTTGGTTTCCAGATCTTTCGAGATCTCTTGAGCTCTACATCTTGGTAGAAAAAGAAGCTCCAGATCTTTTGAAAAAAATTAAAAGATAAATTTTCGTCACGTAACAGTCAATTAGAAAAAAAAAGCTCACGCAGCAGCGTAAGCATCTTCGACTTTTCAATAATTTGCTATAAAATAATTTACACATGCCCCCCCCTCCCAAATCTAAACGTCATTACTTCTCAGTTAGGATACTAATAAGGTTGGCGTTATTCGTAGGTACAGTACCTACGGCTAAAACGTTATTTGTAGGTAGTATCCTTACGGGTAAAACGTTATTTGTACTAACTTCTCGCAGAACCATCAACACTTGAAATAGCACTGGACGAATATCGGAGCCTGATCTAATCAACTTCTCCATCTCCTTCATGGTTGTCAAGTATGAGTTGAATTGCTCAGTGCCATGACACGACACCAGGGTGGCTATGTTCATCATGACGGGTGAGATCAAATTGTAGGTACTTCTCGTGAGTATTCAAGGTTCTTGGCGCGCACGAGTCTACATCATCTAGAACTACATTATCAAGGGAGGGTGTTGTTGACTGGCTGGTAGAAGCATGAGTACTCTTGTAATACCGTGGGTGGAATTGAGCCTCGGAAAACACAGAACGAAGGGAGCCAGTGTCGTGTTCCCGCTTCAACAGGATATGTCGGTATGGTGCTTGGTGGTCGCAAGAAAACGTATAGGTGCACTGCGTGGTTCGACAGTCATATGTGCAAGCCTCAGTGTCGTACATCTCGCGAACGCGTCCATCTGCAATACTCATGTACTGCCTGCGTTCTTGCAGGACCTTCAAGCTTTTGTGAAAGAGCATGTGCATCCACGCTCATTGAGCTTCAGAGACGCTGCGAGAAGTTACTACCTACAAGATCATTCCTGCGTCATACTTCAATACAGAAATATTTGTCACAAGACATGATAATATAGGGCAACAAGATAATTCGTGAGTCATTGTACTAAACCTACGAATAACGTTTTAGCCGTAGGTAGTATACCTACGTATAATCACTTCCTAATAATAAAGTAAAGTATTCCTCTTACTCTTCTATTGTTCAATTCATTTCTGATCTTTCTAATAGGTACTTTCATAATTTTCAAATACAGGTATTCAGGGGGAAATAACTCAAAGAGGAGTCGATTGATAGCTATTTCTCCCTACACGTAAATTAAACTGTAAATAGAAGGACGGAACATGGCTCTATTAAAATTAAAATATAAAACTTTTGGTGATTTAAAAGAATCTCAAAGTATTAAATTGACTGTCCATTTTCAAAAACACGGTGAGATATATGAAGTCGATAATGACGAAAATAAAAACATAGATGAGGAAAATTGAAATGGCCAATGAAACTTCCACTTTGTCTTTACCTAAATCTCATTACTTCCCAGTGTTCAGGCTACGAGCCTATTGCGATAACATAGAAAAAAAATTTAAAAAATGCTACGCATATCTACATAACGCAGTCATTATAAGATACACGGCTAATTATTCAATTGATCGCTTAGGCGCAACGTTTGTTCAACATCCCCAAAAAACGTCAAATTTTTTCAATCATGTATGGCTGGTAATGAGAAGTTTTTACAGCCAATAGGTGTGCAATGCATCAGGTACCATCGCATCGGGTAAAAGAACTCAAATAAAATAAACGAGCGAGATTCAGCTCTAACGGCTCTTACATGGACTACTTATATTTTGAGATTTATTCAAGAACCACTTGTTCAGTCGATACAAAAATTACAGAGCGATAATATTAAATACACTATGACGTAATGCAATGATATGAAGATAATTGTTAAGCATGCAATAATGACGTCACCTTATCTTTAAATGAGACACAATAGATGACAAATCCGAAAAACTTCCTATCACATGAAAAGAGAAAAATCAATCCTTCACCAGACTCCGAAGCGAGCACACTTTATTAAAAGCGGTTTTTCACCGACACACCTCATCACACAGAAAAGAATATTTAACAATAATAAGATTGATATTCTTTGAGAAACAACACTAAGAAATTCAAGGAAAATTGAGGATTACTCAACTACTCATCAAATCTCAGAAAAAAATGCATATGCCCAACTTCAGATAATCCTCAACAACTTGACCAAACTTTACAAGAATACAACCGGTAGTTTTTGAGGAGTTGCATGGACAAAAAAATCTTTTATATATATATATATCTATAAATAGGTGTATAAGGATACCTGAAATTTTTTTGTTAGTTTCAGGATGATCTAGAACCTCTAAAACGTCGAGAAAATTCTTTCCCGGGCTTTGCCGTCACAATTGTGTCGGGAGTAATACCTGACTTTTCTTTCGAAAAGTCGGTAAAAACCAAGAGACCCGGATACTGAGGGGCATGGCGACTCAGTCTTGTTGATATTTGTGTCATCTAAATTTTCAAATATTTTTTCATATTATTGTCTATCACTTATAAGAAAACAGAAGAAGTAAGAAATTGTCAATAAATTATTGGTGAAACAAATCTTTATAGAAAACATGTAAACAGGAATCATTTTCAATAACCTCAGTAAATTATCTAGATATTTCTACTCTGGATATTGGAAAAAAAAAAGGAAATTCTCCCAGATAACTTTTTTCTGGACCTGTATTCAAAATTTTTATGCAAACACAGAGTACTCATACATAGTTATTTTTAATTCTGTTACAAGTTTGGGTAGGGTACATGAAACAAAGGGAGTAACTCTAGGGTTTAATATTATTTGGAATTACTTAGTTAGATACTATATTTTCTTTTTATCTTTTCATATCATTGTCCTATCTGCCTAATTTTCTTTTCAAGCTTTTCTTCTTTCTCAATTTCGTTTAATTTTACACTCCTTCATTCTTTACTTGTTCTTCCATACGACCATTTGTTTTTTTTTTTTTTCATCGTTTCCCGAGTCTACCGAGTTGTTCTCTTCGTCAGTATCATAGTCTTGTATTTCTCCTTCTTTTCCTTTCCTTCTTTTTCAGTCTTCTGCATCCATCTCTTCCAATTATCCATCGTGATAATTGATTCTACGTGTCATCCTCCTCTAATCTGCAAATAATGGAAGAAAAAAGTTTCGATTCCAAGGTTCGTTGATTCATTTTCCCTTTTCTCTTTCACTTTTTCTCTCTCAAGTTCCTCTCCTGTCATATATAGCTTCACTCTCGATAGTCAAACCGCGTTAACTCGAATTTGAAGGGAGCAAAAAAAAAGTTCGAGTTCTGGAGGGTTTCGAGTAATAAAAGTTTGAGTTGATGAGGCAATTTTCTGTAAATTTTCGAGTTATCGAGATTCGTAAAAATTAAATTGAGGCTAAAAAACGTGTGTATTGTACAGCCGATATTTTCACCGTACATAAATTAAAAGCATATAATTTAAGCGATTGAAATATACGAGGTGATGTTTGTTTGTCTTAAACTATCTGAAGGCCGTTCAAGAAACAGTTCCATTTCATGTAATGCACTGAATTGGGTTTCCAGAGCATTGGATGAACAATAAGAAAAATTGAGTCCTCGAAGGTAGGAGCCATCGTATTAAATGAAGGTTTTTTGCACATAGGCACGTAACGAAAATGTGAGCGATTCAGAGGGTTGATGAGCATGGCTCTCTTACCGTACCATGTGCGCCTTTCAGTATCTAGCCATTTCCGGAGCAGCCATCCTTCAATTCTCTTGCGTCTTCGTTACGTGCCTATGTGCAAAAAACCTTCATTCAATTGGATGAACACTCGAAAAAATGACGGAGGGTCCTGAAAGCTGCAATTGCTTAACGTTTTGTTGGGACTGGGGCTGATTCTTCTTCAGGTTCGTCATCGCTGGCAGATTCGACATTGTGATCATCTGGTCCCCGAACTTCATCCACAATATCCTCAACAGTTGAACCGGCCGCCACAGTTAAATTGTATTGTCGTCAACCGCTACAAAGTCGTGGAAAGTGATGTCAGAAGCGTTGAAATGCACAGCCACTCGTTCCCATTCTGGACAAACGGCAAAGTCAGGCTCCGGAAGACTGCCATTTTGATTATCGTGAAAAGAAAATCTAGCTTTTCTAAAGCAATTCACAATTGTGGTCTCTGATACTTTTCTCCATGCCTTGTCAGCAATTCGCATTGCAAGAAGCGAGTCAATTTTGAGATCAATTTCTTGATCTAAACAGTCCAGAATCTCGGTTATCATTGCAGATAGGCAGCAGTTTCGATGTGCAATTCGGCGGAAAGAACTTGACTGTGACAGCTGTCAATGGAGGAAGAGTGACGTGTGAAGAACAATTATCCACGAACAGTAAGATGTGTCTATTTTGGCGAGACATTTGACGGTCAATTTTATGTAACCAATCATGAAAAATGGAAGTCGTCATCCACGCTTTTTTATTGGCTTTGTACAGGAAAGGAAATGACTTTACGCGGGCAAAACAGCGTGGCTTCAAGGACTTGCCAATCATCAACGTTGGAAGTTTTTCGGTACCAGTAGCATTACAGCCAAATACAAATAACAAAATGACTCGTTCCTTGCTTCTTTTCCCTCCAAAACATTTTTCAGATTTCAGCGTCAAAGTTTTGTCAGGAAGACACTTAAAGTAGAGACCTGTTTCATCAGCATTAAACACGTCGTGTGCGTCATATTCACAAACAATTTCCTGAAGTTTGGTCATCCATGAGTCGCAAACTTCAGTTGATACAGATGCACTCTCACCACATACTCTTTTGAAAGTAATCTCGTAACGCTGTTTAAACTTGTCGAGCCACCCATTGCTCGCCGTAAATTTCGCTTCGCCCAATATGTTCGCAAATTTCAATGCCTGCTTCTGCAGAAAAGGACCAGACACTGGGATTTGTCTTTCTCGCTGTTGAACAAACCACTTGACCAAGCATTCTTCGATTTTGGTAAACTGAGACACGCGTTGCCGTTTTGGTTTTTGTGTGATACCGACACTCGCGGAAAAATTTTCAGTTTTTTCATGATTTTTAACGATTGTCGACAACGTACTCGCCGGAATTTGGGGCTCCAGCTTACAAAAAATTCGAATTTTAGAGGTACTCGTAGATTTTTTTCGTTCGAGCTCTAGAGGTCACGAATTCCAGTAGAAGAGGGATGTTTACATTGGGCTCTTATGGGAGTGCGAAGGGAACGCAAAAAAAAATCGAGTTCTAGGGGTTTTGGAGTAATCAAAGTTTGAGTTAACGCGGTTTGATGTACTTGAAATGTTTTCAAATCTGACTCCTTTGATATTGAAAATTTTTCCTGCCCCCATCTATCATATAAAATTCGAAAGTCTCAATTTTTCCGAGTCCCTCCTACTACACCTAGCTCAATTTTCGAAATTTTATCAAATCTAACTCCTCTTTTTGGGACTCCAATTTGGAATTCAATTCTCAAAGTCGGAACCAATCCATCCCATAGAAGAGAATCTGTGCATTCCGTGTTTAACTTTGTTGAAGACGCCATTGTTTTTTATTACAACCTTCAATTCAATTTCTTTTGGTTGAATAATAGAAATCTATTAAAAGCTTAATTACAATCTTTATTCTGTCTAGGTCCCTGTAGAATCGCACCCACACCCCTTACTTTTCCTGAATATATCCTCTCAATTTCTCACATGACGTGTCTATAGTTGAAATTCTCATTAGGTTTAAGCTCATACTTTTCTACGCTCGTTCACATCAGTTACCCACAACGTGATCAAACTGATCGCGCGCCTACAAACTGCACCCCCTCACCCAAAATTACCGATCCACCTCGTAACTACTTACAACTATGAAAACTGTTATTATTTCTTAATTCTAGCTTCTTATTATTACTCACGTAAAAAAATAATCCTGCAACAAACTTGGAATCATTAAAAGTGAACCCATCCTCAGTCTTCAATAAACAGAAATTCCCACCATAAAGTGGTTATTTTCGCTCGACTTAGAATTGGTCATTCTCAACTTGACCATTCTCATCTCCTCCTGGGTTTCCATGCTCCACCTCCATGTAAATCTTTTATGCAGATAGCCTGACAATCGATCACCTTTCTTCCTGTCCTACTCTCCAAAATCAACATACTTCCTACAATGTAATCTCAGTCATATCATCTGTTTCCAACACAGTTTTCAACTCCCGCGACTACCTATGTTACTCCATTACTCCAACTTGTACATATTATCCTTTCTTTTTCTCCTGTCTTATAAAATTTGAGTACCACCACCTGACTCAACTACTTCTCTTCTTCCAATTATCTTCCCTATTCTCACGTTATTGTCGTTTGTTTCTCACACCACTTCAGTTATACTTATTTTCAGAATACAACCATAATTCCATTTTCCAAATATTTCAATTGCTTTTCTTCTTAAAGAATAAGCTTCCTAAAATGAGAGTAAGTTAGTACCTGCTGACAATCATTTTCCTCGTAAATTCTTAATTTACATGTAGATTGTACGAGTGAATTAGGATGATTCATAGTAGTCGCGGAGTTCTTATATGCACAGTACGTTAGACAGAGATAGTGATATGGAAAGGGAGAGAAATAATTTCTTACGTTAGTCGCGATTTGAAGCTGCTCCAAATACGTACAAAGAATTAATTTGGGGTATGGATATCATTTGCTATTACGAGTAACGGTATATATGTGAATTGGTTTTTTCGTAAACACTATTTTCATCGAGATAAAGAAAAAGAAAATATCACATTTTCGCGTCGTACCTCGTACATAGGTGTGACGTCAAAGACGACACACAATATTATTATACCGAACTGGGCGCGAGTCCGCGAAGATGTAGATATAATTTCCTTCTTAAAAGTATTTCAATTTCGTAATTAAATCTTTAAGTCACAGAGAGTAAAAAATACTTATTTCTCCCCATTGCAACCTGTACAGACCACTTACCCAGAAACAAGTAAGACTACATCTTAATAGATAAATTTCATAAATTCTCATGAATATAACTTTATACGAGCTCAATGTAAAGAATGGCGGTTTGTAGTACACAATATTACATATTATTACGGCGGCGTGTAGTTTTGAAATTTTCCTATTTTATTTATTATTATTATGGATGCCGAAATATTACTGTAGGTACGATGTAACCTGTGTGTTCACCTGTACGCGAGAGAGTATTTGTACCTACATTCGTTCGTGTACGGCTTCTGTATGGATGAGTGAATAAATTCAAGTAGTTAGATACACTCATGTTACGAGTAGTACATATTTACTTAGTTATCTCATCTCTCAGAGAGAAAGAGAGGTAAAGACAGAAATTTACGTACCGTATAGTATGGAGGTATTAAAAAAAAAAAAAAAAAAAAAAAAAAAAAAACGCATAAAATAGATACATCGACGCGTTATGTATAGAGTACGAGTAATTCAAATCTTTACTGACCTACACTCGAATATATATCGGTATCTATTGTTAATTAGCGACGATGAATCTGATGAATCTATCAGTACAAAATTAAATATCAAATGCTTTCAAAAGACGGAATGATTTATACATACAATTAATATTACGTAGATAAAATATGGTAAGAAACAAGAGATAGAAAATTGTTTTTTTATAACTTTACCGGTTTTCATGATTTTTTTCCTCCAATTTTATTTCACCTTAGTTATGACTTTTTATTCTACTATAATTTAGAGCCAATCTTAGCCAGTAAACATACGTACAAATCACTTTGTACCTACCTACCTACTGTACGCATGAAACCAGACTGACGGCGGTATGTGCCCATGACATGGTATAGTTTACGAGAACTGAATAAAGGCAAATGTGAACCATTTGTCGGAATTGCCTGATTGAGTAACCACTGAAAATAATTTTTATTGGTCTTATAAGTTGAAATCGCTCTAAACAAACCGTCCTGTCTCCGACAATGATCAAAATTGGAAACGAACGTTACGGTATGCTGCAGTAAAGTACCTGAAGAGTACGGCAGTGCACACCTATAAATGAATGTACTCGTACAGTCAAGAGTCTATCATAAATCTATGAACAGAAACTTATCAACTCCAAGGGTCAACTCACTCAAAAACGTATTTATCCAGCTGGTGTTTTTCGAAAAGCGCAAAATTATGTTTTGCGCTTATCGCCTAAAACGAGAGTTACTCATTTTGCGCTTTCATAATGAATCGAGTGAGGCTAATTTTGCGCTTTTCCTCCAAAGACGAACAGGACGATCTCGTTATGTATGAACAGGAAGAATTGAAGACAGATTAGACGGCAAAATATGTACGTGAGACTAATTCTCCACGTTTAGTAATAGTTTTGTGTCTATTCTAGTAACACGTGCAGAAGTGGCAAAACGCGCAAGCATGTTGGAAACGCTCGTTTCAAATGAGGAAAAACCATCAAGGTGGCGAAGAACAAAATTCAAGCTGCACAGGAATGACAATGCACACCAGTGACTCCCATAAAATAGGTTCCCTGTTTGCCTCAATTAACAAAGTTAATGAGGCAACCCCAAGCAGCTCACCACGAGGGAGCTGAGAGGGCTGTGAGTTTTTTGACAAGTTCATGTGTTTTCTCTACGCCTACCATAATCTTAAAATATGCGTCCGGGCGTTTGGGTGTCTGGACGCATGACCTTGGGACTTGAAAGTTTTTTACGTCGAACCTCAGTCCTACCCCTGATTCCGGAATTTGCGTCCGGGCGTCTGAGCGTCTGTACCGTATACTGGCTAGCTCCCCCCCCCATTGGTGCTATTTCATGCAGAAGCCTCATGGACCTGATTCAAAATTTTGAGTTCCCACCCCTCTATGCAATATTATAAATTAAAATTTGCGCTTTTGCACCGTCAATCTTTACTGAACTTTGAGCTTTTCATTCATTCCTTCTTCCCCCCCCTTTTTGCGCTTCTCAATTAGTGATTTTGCGCTTTTATTATAAAAGTTGACAAATTTTGCGCTTTTCCTATACAGCCATCCAGCTACCGGTATTCATACTCTAAAATCGTTTCACTTTTGGCAGGCCTGACGAGAGGGGGGCAACTGGGGATTTTGTCCCCGGGCCCGGCTCTATCTTCAAGGGGAAGGGGAAACAATTTTTTTGGGGGCCCGCTGTGTTCCTTGCCCCAGACCCGACTGGAGCTTTCGACGGGTTTGACTTTTTGTATCTGAGGTGGAAGTGGCTATTACTCGAAAAATTCGATAAAAACAGTATGAGTACACCTGAATTCGACAAATACAGGACAGAACGTGGACGTTGAATATAAAAATAGTGAAGAAAAAAAATTATATGGTACATATATGTAAGAATAATATGTTTACATATTCTTGCTTGCTGACACTCGCAGACAGAATAAGAAGCCGTAACTGTTATAGCGAGCGTCAATTAATTTACGTTTGGTTTTGTACATGAGTTAAGATCGTTCATTAGGACTTGGTATCAGGATACAACGAATGTCTACGGATCATTAGAGACCTGGTATCGAGGTATAACGGAAGTTCGATTCTTATAATATCATATCATATTCCTACAAATGAAAAATAATTAAAAAATACTTTGGTCCTTATTTTTTAATTTTCTCATATTTTGAGCTAGCAAGCTATTTTTCGGAACTGTGGAATTTTTATAGATTTCGACGTTTCTTAATGTTCAAAAGTGAATACAAACTTTCTAATAGTGAAACACTTCTTCAAGACTCTTCTTCGAGACTTGCAACATTGTTTTTAAACTCGATGAGATTTACGTAAACATTATAGATATAGATTTCTAGGAATTACACGCATCATTTAGACGCCAGGCTAACCGCTACTGGTCAGTTCAACACCCCAGAGGATCGATTTAAAACTGAAACCATTCAAATTTTCAAACACCAATTACATAATAAGAAAACTTTCTGTACTTGTACTCTCTGTGAAATATAAACTTGTAGCAAACAAATCCTTTGTGACGCGCGCAATGATTAAAAAGTCGGTAAAAACGTTATAGTCTCTAACCTCTTCATTTTCCATTATAACATTCCTTTCACTGCGGGATTGTTAACAAATTGATAGTATATATTCGACTTACAGCGCTCCAAATCTCAACATTACCAGTGAAAAATCTCAGATAAAAAAATTATCCTATGCTCAAGTTCATACATAGCCCTTTGATAATTCTAAATTTCATATCAATTGACCCAATAGCTACAAAGAATATTTGTGCACAAAAATGTTTACCATGCATACGGATATATATCTACATACATATGTGTATAAAGGATACGTAAAAATAATGTTGAAACGTGAATACGGGATTTTGGACTAAATTTGTTCTAATACTTCAATTTGCGCCCCTATTCCCAACTTCCTACAATCAAGTTTTGGGCCGAAAGAGCCAAAAATTGAGCAATTTACCAAAATCATTTAACTTTCATATTTTACTTGATTTGAAAATAAAATTTTACGCCAATTCCGAAAAATACCCGACTAATCCCATGAAGCTTGAAAGTGGGTGAATTTTTCATTTCTCATTTCGGAAATTTTGGAAAATTATGGTCAATTTTTGGCATGTTTTGGTTCATAACTCGGCTCAGAAAAGTCGTAGAAGTTGGGTAGGGGCGCAAATTAAAAATAAAATCGAGATAAAAATTTCGTAGATTTGAACTATACATCCAATGTTTTGCCTTTTTGCGCGAGAACAGAAGTCCGAATTCTCATTTTATCAACTTCATTTTGGTGTACCCTGATATGTAAGGATATATGAATGTGAACCAAAATATTACTCGTACAATCATGATCCAGACCTTTTGGAACACAGCAAAAAAAAAAAAATGCTTACGCAGCCGCGTAAGCAACACACGACTTTTCACCTGTATCTACAATCAAGTTTTTTGCTTAAACTTTAACTCTAGTACTCAAATTTATTCAATGAATCGTTTTCTCAATAAGATACACACATCCTCATCATCTCTTGCCTCTCTAATATAGTCGCTTTCGTTTACGCTCCGATGATGGTTGTTTAACCGAAAACGTTTAGCGGCTGTTTCTCTTGTGGTTCAATATAATTTGCTACACCTTCGGGTGTACACTCTTCTTGGTAATATGAATAACCATAAATTAGAAGAACGTATCGATTCATTCTTGATCATCTCCGATTCTCAAGTATCTTTTAATGTTGGTTGTTGTAGACTCACACACACACCCATCTCATCACTTATATCCTTCTTTCATGCTCTCATTGCGATTCTGATAGCTTTCTCATTCAACATATCTTTTCCTGTCCCAAATTAGTTTCACTCCCGAACTCCTGACTTATCTCTCACAATCACATAGAAGCACTATCAGATGACTCTCTATTTGTTGTCAACATCTTTCAATTCTTCAAACAACTAAATTTCTTTTTCCACATCTTCACTTTTCAAAACCACTGAGCTCCCACTCCCTTAGTAACTCGTCAATTTAAAAGAAATCTAAATGTAAATAAAAAAAATGAAATAATTTTTACCTCTGCCCACAAGTCATCATTTCGCTCAAGTCCTTTCTTCATAACTCCAACTTATTCTATAAATCGTTCTCTCAATGAGGCTTACATATATCCTCACCATCTCTCACCCCTCTACTCATAATTCATTCTTGATCATCTCCAATTCCCGAGCATCATTCTATGTTATTTCCAGATGCTCTTCTCTTCATGCAATCATAATTTGTATTCACGCTCTCATCGCAATCTATGAGAGAATTATTTTCAAAACTGTGTCGTCCTTGCACGTACTTATAAAAAGCTTTTTCCTTGAAAAATGTTATCTTTAAGAGAATTAAAAGGGCACACTTATGGATGAAAACTCAAAAGAGTTATGCAATAGCAACCGCCCCACCCCATTTGCAAGCATAGGAGCAAGAATATCGCGTCGTTATACGCCCCACCTTAAACCGGAGTATTTCAAAAGAATTTCATGTTGAAATTAAAGTGTTATTGAAAATTAAGTTGTGTACCTCGCGTAGTCTCAAGTTTTTGCCACAGAGTGTGAGTAAGGGTTAGCCACAGAATCAGTCACCCTAGACTCACACACATACACTTCTTATCCCTCATCTTATGCTTCTCTCATGCTCGTCTCATTCCCTCTCCCACATCTGAACTAACAACACCAAGCTTATGACAGGCTCTTATTAGCTCATTAATTGAAAAAAAAAATTAAAAGAAAAGAAATAAAATGAAGCATGAAAGATTATACGTACGCAAAAGATTGCTCACCAATACTATAGCATATCCTTACATAAACTCAACACATACTTAAAATTCATTCATAAAGAGGCGTATCCTTACGTGTGTGAACAGGTAACCCAAAAAATGAATAAAACTACTATATACTACAACTACACTGACAATCTACGTAACCAAAGGTTACCCTTCGCTTTTGATGACGAAAGCAACTACCTGAAGTTTAGTACTACAAAATAGTAGTAGCTCGAATATTTGCAAATTTCATCAAATTAGTTCACGTTTCAATTTGAGATTTCTCACGAACCAGACATAGTATCAACACCAAAAGTTCACAATTACATTTTTAGACATGTAAATTACAATATATCAACATTTGAAAAACATTGAACAAACCATATCAGAGTTATAGGAGTGGGGAATTTTTTTTTAAATTGGGTATATCTGGAGAACTACTGATCCGATCGTCAAAAAAAATGCAGGTGCACAACTTCAGATATAACACTACAACTTGACTAAGTTTCAAGAAAATCCATCCAGTAGTCTCGGAGGAGAAGTCCGGACAAATTTTGATCCATATATATATATATATATATAGCTTTAGTTTTAGTCATTGTGGTGCCCGTTTTAAGTATACATAGTCATAGTGGTGCCCGAAAAATACGCTGAGGTGCCCGAATCGGGCACCACAGCGTTTTTCAATGTAAATCGTCGGAAATGCATGGTGGGGTCGTGAAACGTGTAAAAACGAATTTTTGTCTGGGCACCACTAGGACCATGTTTATACACTTATAGTCAAAATAGTGCTAAGTATTTATAACGAGGGGGCGCTACATGCTAATACAAAATATATAAAAGAATAACGTTTAGGTGCCCACTGAAAGTGGTGAATTCTTGACAACACCGCGCGGAAGAAGAAGTGCTTGGCTGGGCACCTCAACAACTGAAAACATATTTTTTCATGTATTTTAGATCGCGCACCTCTATCTCGAGCGATTGGAACGTACGAGTATAATTTAAAGGAAACGTGCATCACAAAGGAATTGTTTCATGTACAAGTGTTTGTTTGTTACGAATTTTATCCGTTTGAAAACTTCAGATAACTATATTAAACAGTCACTAAAGGAAGCTTATTTGTTTGAGCGGCTAACTACTGTATTTCAATGTGATATTTTTGAAAACCGTGAAAAAGAAATCTGCAGTCATGAGCGTTTAGTTTTTACACGTGCGTCCCTATTATTCTCATCAAATTTTCGCGAGTTGATGTTAACATTGCTCGATTTTCAAGAGAAATAGAATTGTTGATTTTGAAAAATAAAAAAAAGAAAGCTCTTCCCACCTGAAATATGACAAGTTCCTTTCATCAGACTAAGTAGAAATACGTACAAGTGTAAATAGAAATTTTGATAAAAAACTTCTTAGATGCTGGCCATAATTTTCAAAGGACTTCAAATAGCAATAAAAAAAATAACTTTCACAAAAGAAAATTAAAAGTTGTCGAAATCTATATTATTGAAATTATAATAAAGCATAAGCTCATGACCCGCGATTTCTCTAAGTACGAGTATAATAATAATATTACTCTCGAAAATAGAAGCCGTTTAAATTCTCTGTTCAATGAGGACCAAAGAAAGTACGTTCGTTTTAAATTAATTTTCATAATTTTTATTTATTATTTTGTTCTTTCTGATTTTTATACCAGTGTTCAAAAATTATAGATGAACAATAAGTTTTAGCCGGATTGATTCAAGTTTTCAACTCTCTTGTGGGTGTAGCTATAGGGTTCGCTATACTGGGAAAAAAAGTTGCCTGTTCAGTCAGAGCGTCTACCGCATAATTTGGGAGAGTTAATGTGACCCAACGGTATCCTGGTAAGAGGTTGATTGAATTGTTGGAAAGGGGACGGTCTTGTGAGAAGCTGTGTAGAATTTCAGGGAGATTATTTTTGATTCCAAAATCGTACATTTTTTGCATATGACATTTATTGCCTCCAAACTCGTGGATATGCTTGTTGAAGATCGAAAAAAATTTTGTACAAGGAAAAGTTAGAAAGGAGAGCTCTTGTAATTTGATTTTGAAAGTCTGCTAGTGACTGAATAGATTTTTTCGATTTTGAAACCTTGAAAGTATATTATTCATGATTTATTGGAGAAGTTTATTTAAGACGCGCACGGCAATAGGTTGAGAGAACTCTTGTACTGATGAATTCATATTATGTTTTGGAAGCGAAAGGATTTAGGCTAGTTTTCAATATTCGGGATCATGAAGGCATTGAAAAGCGAGAGGAGATACAAGATAAGAGGTGCAGTTGTTTAGGGATTCATAATAATTAATAGAGCCAGATTCGCATTTTAGTTGGTGAAGTAGAAAGGAGGTGGAGCGGTTGGAATTCAATGTTTGCAAAGTGTTTGGCAAAAATTTCTGGTCTAACTTGTGAATTCATGATGACAGTGTTATTTACTATACAATTTGGGAATTTTTACCCAATACTTCTATCATATCTCTCCATTTAGAAGCGTCAGAAAAAGGTTCAGTGATACTCGAGACAATTGCACTCCACGATCTCTTCTTTGCAAAACAAATGAGGAATCTAGTTTTGGCGATTGCACACCCAAATTTACTCATGAACATCGTATCTTTGAATTTTCAAAGTGTGATTTCAAGTTAAAAAACTGCGTGAAAAACCTTATCAATTGTAACCTCCAAATTACGCGGTTGCGCAATTTTATCAATAAAATTTATTTAATTTTTGGAATTTTGATATTTTGTATATGTTACGCGGGATTCGTGTAATTGCCTAATTCGTGAAATCGGCAGCTTTTTTGCCGAATTCATGAAATTAGCAACAGCATTGCCGAATTTGTGAACTCAAAGCTTTCCTAATCAAATTTAAACCCCTCCCAAGTCTTTTTGAAAGAATTTCAATGTTCATGAAGTTTTTCCAAGAATATCTGATTAAATTATACAAAATAATTTCAAGTGAGAGTTTTTACTCTTGCACAATTTCTTTTCCAAAGTTGGTTCAGCACAGGACGCTTTGTAGGGGTTCAGAACCTCCTAAAACGATTTTAATGATCAATTTTTCCAGCAAAACGATTCTCAAGTACTGTAACTTAATTTTCGAGGTCCTTCTGTAGCTGTTTCTTCTTCTGGAGACATGAAAACAAGCAAAATACCAAATTTGGCAATGCTGTTGCCGATTTCATGAATTCGGCAATGCTGTTGCTGATTTCATGAATTCGGCAAAAAAGCAGCCAATTTTACGAATTAGGCAACTACACGAATCCCGCGTAACACATACAGACCCTTTTTTAACCAAATACTCAAAATAATAACGCAGGAATTGATTTTTTTTTACATTAATTGCGCGTTTTCCAAAAAAGCAACTTTCTATACAAGATACTGGAAGTAATGAAAATATTTTTTCAGCAGGTATCAATTACAATCAGCCTTTTTTTTTCAACTCTGATTTTTCAGTTCATGTATAATATTAGAGAAGACGGGAAGAATTTTGACAAAAAAAAATCTTCCTGCCCAAGCAGCGTTTGAACCTTTGACCTTCAGTTTCCATGGCGCAGTTGGTCTCTCAATACAAATTTGAAATATAAGACAATCTAATCTCAGGTGCCGATTTACTAAAACAGGAAGTCCCAAGTTCAAACCCAACCGAGACAGCAAAATTTCCCTGTCTATTCACTACTAACATCCACATCAATTATGATCTTGAGTCGATTTGTCAAAAATCTATGGAATCAACGTTTTCTGATCCCTTTGTGATCATGTCAGGAACTCTTTGAACATTAGTCATTTTTTTTCTTCCTCCAACCATTTTTTTGATACAGCTCAAACCATGACTTCTTTGGGACTCTTGCCTTTGCAGGCCAAGAGCTCCACTTAAAAAAAAAAGAAGACTGAGTCGCTACGCCATGAACCTCAGTGTCCAGGCCCCCAGGTTTTTGTTTTCTTCAACTGTAAGGTAATGGGAATTCATCTTTCTATTTTTTTTCAATAACTAAAATCCAAAAGATCAGTTTTTTTTCCCGTCTGAGATCTAGGGCTCACAAAATCCAAATTTTCTCCATGTCAAGATCTGGAAACCAAACGATTTGCATTTTCTTGTTCCGCTCAGAAAATTTGGAACTCGAGAAATTTGGTTCCTTTGTGTCTTTCAAGATCCAAAATGAAAGTATTCCCACAAATAATCATAATATAAGATTTTCCAGCCCTGCTTTACATCAATGAGACATTAAAAAAATAATACCTTGATAAAAACGATCATAACAATAATGATGGATAACTGAGGAAATTGAGATATATGGTCAAAAAGTACAATAACAGTCTTCACAATCAAAGAACACATGCAGTAGGTACTTTACCATCATTGAAATAATTATCATGAAGAGAATGAGGAACTTGAAACTGTACAAAAATTTGAAAAAAATACTATGCAAAAATAAAATTGTAAGTAAGAGAGTAGGTATGCAAATCTTCAGAATGACGTCACAAACAACCTTTCGATTGGAAACTTCTTTTTTCGCGAATGCATATGGGCTCTCTTGGCTTGCCGAGGTGAAAGCTCCATCAAAAACGAAAAAATTTTATTACCAAGAAGTGTGTTGTGACGCCACTTAAGATTCGCATTCTATTTCACCAGAGATTTCATTTCTGTGTAGCATTTTTCGAAGACTCTAGCTGGCTGGGTAAGAGGGGAAAACAGCATTGGTCGCAAAATGTTCCAAATGTATGTCAAAATGTTGTCCTCTATGCGAAAATTTGAAATCCAAAACGTTCGACCCATACAGGCTGCAGAGCCATTTTTAGGCCTCAAATCCAAATGGCGGTATCTCAGGCAATAATGATTGCAGAGCGATGAAACTTAGAGACATTTTAAAAGACGTGCACGTGTATCCATGGTATTTTTTTCAACAAAATTATTCATATTTTTCCTAGTTTCTAGCAATTACAAACTCATTGTAACCTGGGGAAATTCATTAATTTGATGCGCCATGTCTTGCAGTATAACGTACACTAGTATCACAGTCCTCAGTGAGATGGAACATTCCTAAAAAAATCAATAAATTTGGTGAATGTCTGTGATTTTTTCATCAATAGCAGGGTAAGCTATGACTGATACCGTAAGAGACCGCGTGAAATCAATAGTCAATGTTCGGGCTGAATAATACGCAGTCCTAACATTCACTTTCTGTACTTGAAAATATTTATTTTTATTTTTCCCAAAGTCGCAGCGGTACAAACTGTGTTACTGGGAGCCGTGCACTTGCATGAAGTGGAAGAATCCATTCCCAAGATAAAGGGACAATTATTCAAAAATTGGCTGTTATGAGCAAAGTAATACAAGGAGAGGATTGTCTTCTATTTTGAGCTCGCAGTGAGAGAATGGAGATCGCCCCGTATCTGATTGAAGTGGGGGAACACGCGAAAATTCTCGTTGTATTATGCCAATGGAAGCGAATGATGACAAAAAGATTTTTTCTGTAGCGCACGGCTCCCATCAGTAACACAGTTTGTACCGCTGCGACTTTAGGAAAAAAAAAATTCAAGAAAAGAAAGTGAATGTTAGGAGTGCGTATTATTCAGCCCAAACATTGACTATTGATTTCACGCGGTCTATTGCGGTAGCAGTCATAGCTTACCTTGCTATTGATAAAAAAATCAAAAAAATTCACCAAAATAATATTGATTTTTTTGGGGAATGATCCACTTCGCCGAGGACTGTGTTATAAATTAAACAAATCCGGTCGATATCGACTGTGTTATACTTGGAGGTATGGTGTATCAAATGAATGAATTTCCCCAGATGCCCTCCCCCGCCGATTTTTTTGTTAAATGAGTTTGAATTTTTGTAATTGCTATAAACTAGGGAAAATTACCACGGATGCACGTTCACGTCTTCTAAAATGTATCCAAGTTCCATCGCTCTGCGATCATTCTTGCTTGAGATACAGCCATTTTGATTTGAGGCCTAAAAATGACTCTGCAGCTCATATGGGTGAGCGGATGAGTCCCATTTTTTGGCTTTCAAATTTTCTCATGGAGGACAACATTTCGACATACATTTGGAACATTTTGCGACCAATGCCGTTTTCCTCTACCCGGCTAGAGCCTTGTAGTCCTGGCGAGTTTTATTTTTGCACAGCATTTCTCAAATTCTTGTACACTCTTTGAAAAAATTTCTTTCTTTTGGTACCTCAATAATGACTAGATGTATTCTTTGACCGTGAAGATTACCGTTACTTTTTGATCATAATATATTTCAATATCTCAATTTCGTCAGTTGTCTATCATTATTATTATGAGCGTTGTTATTGTGGTATCATTTTTTTTATGTATCATTGAGGCAGTGCAGGCTAAGAATTACAAATGTTATTAAGATTATTTGTAGGAATACTTTTGAATTTTACTTCTTGACAGAAAAAAAAAAGAACCAAATCTCAAAATTTCCAGATCTGAGTGCAACAACGAGTTGCAGTATTTTTGGGTTCCCAGATCTTCACGTGAGAAAAATCTGAAACTCTTGAACTCTAAATTCCAGTACGGAAAAAAGTTCCAGATTTTTTGGGTTTTGGTAATCAGAAAAAAAAAATATATGAATTTCAATTATTTTACAGTCGAGAAAAATAAATACTTAATAAATTAAGAACGAGACCCAGATACTGAGCCGCATGGAAACTCAGTCTTGTTTTAAAATAATATTTCCCATCTATAAAATCGTGGTCTCACTATTATAAAATGTGTTGGATTTTCGAAGCCATGATGCAAATTTCTTCTGTTGCACCGCATAGTAAATGATATTATTAACATAAAACGTGAAACAAAGTTCAGCATTAAACATAGTCGTGGAACATAGCCGAAAAGAACCCGCACGAAAACTCTCATAGGTATTACAATGAACATTGAAAAAATTTCTTGGCAACACCGCTGGGTTACACTATGACTAAGTTTATATATTATAAGGGCACCACAGTATCTATGAATGACCTGGGTACCACAACGTCAATCATTTATATATTTGAAAGGATCTTATATACACGGGCACCACTAAGACCATGAATGACCAGGGCACCACAACGTATTGCGACTATGTATATATATATATATATATATATATATATATATATATATATATATATATGTAAGACTCCTCATTGTTGTATGATCGCATACTTGTACTATCTACATCTATGACTCGTCTATTCTTGTTGATCATTTAATTCGCCTCTATATCTCTTTCTGGTCTCATCCTGTCTTTCCTTTAGTCCGATTATCCTACTTACATTTCGACGTTCTCACTTGTGTTTTGTCGATCGATGCTATCACTTCTCTCATAAACGACTTCGTTATTGAATTCCCTTGTGAATAAATTGGCATTCAATTAAGTCGTTTAGTGTTTTATTTCGACGATCTTATATATATATCCTTATATATATATATAAGGAAACCTGAAATTTTTTTAATGACGTAGCGATGATCTATGACCTCTAAAACGTCGAGAAAGTTCATTTCCCCCCCTTTCTGCCACAACTGTGACGGGTGTAATACTCGCTTTTCTACGAAAAGTCGGTAAAATAGTATATTACGCTATTTTTCGGTTCACACGAATAAAAACGCAAATGCGAGATGATCTATAACTAAAATTTTCACTTTTTTATTAGAGCATCATAACATTGTTGATGGAAACACACATAGAATAACGAAATTGTAATTTTCTTACAATTAATGAACACAAGGAAAAATTCGAGTGTTATATTTAAAATTATTAAAAGATCAGATAGACCAAGAACACGCATGCAAAATGCGCGCATGCGCGCAACCTAACTCTTCGAGCCCTAAAGTAAAAAAACGCGTCTTCGCGTCTTACAACGAAGCACCGAAGGAAGGCGTTTTTATTCATGTGAACCGAAAAAACACATCCCTTACCAAAATTTCAACAATTTGAATGAATACAATACCTCCTAAAGTCGGTACATACTGTTTATATTTTGCTATTAACTGATGAATTTTAACCGTATTGTCGAGGGCAGATACTGCGTTCGAGGATGAAGGTGTCATCTAAATCTCAATTATTGCATAGATTTACATAATTATATTCAACTCAAGAAAAAAAAAAAAAAAAAAAATCACAGAGAAAAAATTTTGGTGGTACTTTTAACTAAAAAACATAGTGAAGCCGGTCCAGTCGAAGATGATAGTTATAACGACTGAAAAATATAGTTATACTTACGAGAAAAAGTAGTGATAATAAAACAAAATATTACTGAAATTGCTCAGTTGTTTTGTCTAAAAAATGGTGACTGGTCCGGCTTTACTATGTTTTTAGTCAAATTTACCATAGTTTGTCCTCCGTGATCCTACCGCAGCAAGAACGGCAGAAACCGACTCTCCGTTTCGACAGTTTGTTGCAGCAAAAAATGATATTATAGTCAGCAAATGATATTGGCTTTCAATTACACGGCTACTCGCTACTATCCAATTCCTTTTTAAATCTTAATGTTTTTGCCTTCGCAATAAAAAAGAAATCAAGAACCCTTTTTGACAACAGAGAATTATTACAAACAGTTTTTTTGAGATCTTGGGTCCACAAATTTTGCACATGAATATCCACATATTTAACATTAAATCGACAAGTCTTCGGAAACGGCACGATGAATTTCTTTGAAATTGAAGAAATTTCAACCTCAAATAGTCTTCCATGAAGTACCAAAGTTTTGTGAAAAGATTTTTGTACTTTTTGAGATCTCGCGTCCACAAGTTTTGAACATTAATCATATATCCTTATAAATCAACAATTTTTTGGAAACGGCACTTCAAAATTAGAAAATTAACTTCACATAGTTTTCTTAGAGATGCTAAGGTTTGGTGAAAAAATCTTTCGTAATTTTAGAGATCTCGCATCTACAAATGATGAGTATAATTAATTATATTGTCAACGAAAACGATATAGGTACTTTATTTTTCTAGGAAAAGACGAGGTAAATATGTAAAACTTTCACGCCATTTTTCCGCGAAGCCAAAAGGAACCCTAATAATATGAGCCACCTATAGGTCAGCATTAAAAATACGAGTAGGTATGCAAAGTCGTTTGATTCTAGTCTATGTTTAAATCTAACGCCGTGTACTCACCATAGTATACGTATAAGTAGCAGGATATGAAACGAAAAAAATGTCAAGACACTCCCTTATGCTCAACGCAGCAGTCGTGTAGCACTATGAATAACTGAAGATAACTAAATACATTTAGCGTATTAGACACAGGTATCCTTTCGTTCACGATACGTAGGACTTTACATCAAAAATTTCGTTATTAAAATGAAGTCGTTAATGTTACGTACACGTAAGTGAAAATCGAGCCGGATATAATTAATCACTCCTTCGAAAGAATGTTTGATCTTAAATTAGTTCCAATCGAGAGTGAAGTGTCGCGTTGTGAATACTTACGGCTGCATCACATCCTTTATATCCGTAAGTGTTCTTCTAATGGAAATTTTGGAGCGGACGTGTTCACATGAAATATTTGGAAGTGGAAAAGTTGAAAATACGAATATTTTCTATCTTATCAGCAACGAGGTTTACCACGCACTTCTGAATAAGAAGTCCGCGACTCAACCGCTTAGCCACCGGCATTCTTCTAAGGAGATTAATAAACAGCCCGAAATGATAAAATACCTACGTTTAAATGAAGTATAAGTGTCCGCAAAAAAGGTCTGTTACAGCGAAATTAGAGGCAGTATCCCGAAAGAACTTACGCACAATTTAATAGTTTACGTTCAAACAAAATATTAACATAAGACACAATACTTACGTGCGGGGGTAATATTAAAGGAGGGGGGTTGTTGGTAAATGAAAAACCTTTCATTTACCAACAACCCCCCTCCTTTAAAATATTAACATATTTGCTAAAAATTTTACCAGTGTTTTTCGCTTGAAAATCAACGTGAGTGACAGGTAAGTAGAGATGAACCACAAGTAATGAATGACACGTAAGAATAGGACTTGTGGAAACATGGAAATAAATTTGCGAGGAGCGTAGAGAGATAATACTGTCTATTACCTACTCTGAAGAACGTTCTACCTCTCGCAATGTGGATCTCAGAATATCAGTGAACAGCTCGAAGTGTGACGGTGCTGCAACGTGAGACGGACGGCTGCACTCAATACTTCACCTAGCTCTTCTTCAAAGTTTAATGTGCTCATCACGACAAGACATCTCGGAAAGTTTAAACGTCGAGTCGGAAAGTTACCATATTTCCTCCATACTTACTAATACGTATATTATATATTAGTTTTTCGTTGTAGGTACTACCGTCCTCGAACTTTTTGGGGTAAGGTGAGAGCCCCTATGCAATCCCGAAAAAAAAAAACAAGACTAAGTCGCCAGGTACCTCAGTATACGAGTCTCTTGCGTTTTCTTCTCTCTCCCTGTCTCTCTTCACTATCTGTTGATTCATTCATCGTGAGCATACCAGAAAGAAAAACAATGGGGTATCGAAAAGAAGAAACTTTTTCGGAGACTGTATGAGAATTCTGAAAGTACCGCCAAGGCTGAACAGAAATATTTGAAAAATGCTATTCAAAAATAAAATCTTAGGTCACACCGATATAATACTCGTATGTATTTCAAGTCGTGACGTCACAACGTACCTTTCGGTAGGAAGCTTCATTTTTTTATTGTTTTATTTTTTTCGCGGATGCATAAGGGCTCTTGCATTGCCGAGGCAAAAGCCCCAAAAAAAGTTCTCACCGGAAAAATGTATTGCGACGTCACTCAAGATATACAATTCTCTATCTCTTGAGATTTTATTTTTGACTGTAGGTGGGCCCTGATTTCTTAGATTATAGAAAATGTCTTCTATCAAAAAACGCTCCATTCTTATTTTGGTTTCTCTCTATCAATTCAAAGTTGACTCGTATTAAAAAAAAAAAAAAGTAAGTTATCGTTACTTAAATACATAATATTATTCAACCAGGCTATATTGGAGAATGTTGATGCGAATTTGTATTTATTTTACTGTTAAACGTTTTGAATGTGCTTTTTTTTTTTTCGCCGTTTAATAGGGTAAGTATTCTAGTTGATTAAAAACATTGAAGAATCACTCACCCGATGTTCTCACTTAATTATGTTTGTCAAGAGCTCCGACTAATTATAGTCATGTAAGTAGAGTCCTTTCTTCTTCTTTTTCACCATGAATAGTATTTCTGAATGGATAGACATTGTGCGTGACTTTTATTCAACTCTAGAAGGAAGGCCTCCTTGATTAAAATCAATGAAAGGAAATATAAAATAATCAAATGACTGCTTACTACATAAGTCTAACTCTCAGTCATGAAAAAAATTTTTGGAACGAAACTCTTGTAATATGAAATTTGTCCAAAAATAAATTCTCACTTCCCAGCATGGAAATCGTACTCATCACATGATTTATGGAAATACCTACTTACAAAAACTAAATCCCAACTTGAGCATAGTCTTCGGTTTCTTTAATTACTCTTACAATGAATTTTTCAGCAAAGCTAAAGATCGTTTTCTTGTTTCTTAACTCTGGTAAGGAGTAAACATTCAGGTGAAGAGACTGTTCTGGGGTATATTAGAAAGACGTTTTAGCTCTTCAAAACTAGCTACTACGTAACTTTCAAAAAAAAAATAATAATAATAAATAAATGGCTCGCAACACTGCACTGCTTTATCTTATCACTCCGTAGAATAATTTTGATTTTCATAGGTAATGTTACTACAATAGGAAAAGAAGAAACTGAGTTCAAACGTAAAATATTGGAGATAAAAATTTTGAAAGGGAACCTGTTTTATGGAGGGAGGTAAATTTGAAAATAAACCTGGTGCCGGGTACCTTTCGGAAAACCGTGGCGCTAAAAAAATTTTCGACCTCCGAGCCATATATGATAGGCTCATAAAAATTTCGAATATCTAGATATATCTGATAAGGGAGAACTTGAAAAAATGTCGACTTTTAAGCTATCTATAATGATATAGCGATTCGAAAAAATTTTGGTTTTCAAGTTCAAACTCCCAAGGTGGTGAAAAACGAAGTGTAATCTTGAATGAGGAAACAACTTCCATAGAACAGGCTTCCTGTTTGCCGCAATTAACGTAATTAATGAAGACAGCCACGACAGCAGTCCACGAAGTAGACTGGGATTTTTCTTTTTAACGAGCTATACAATTATTAGATCATTATTAGCTCGATAATACAATAATAAAGAACTTCAACTTGTAATAGAAAATTAGTGGTGACTACTGGGTATACGTTAAAGTAGAGGGTAGAAATGGAAGTTGCGTAGGTGTTGGATGGAAAGAACGATGATGTCGAAATTATTTATCAGCGTTTCAGAGATCGAACAAATGATTTGGAGAGAGGAGAGAAGAGGTTGGAGATGAGGACATGCATGAGTAGATGTTTTCTTCCGAGCAATATAGGCAAAAGAAGGATGAAAAAATATTAAAGTTGATTGCAGGCTTGGATTTATGTGCATTTTTTTTTTTTTGGGGGGGGGGGGGATATTTCATTGTTCATAAAATTTTTCCGAGGGGATTAAACAATTTCAGTCTTTTTTGGAGGTTTTGAATCTCGTTTGGAATTTCTTTTATAGGTTCGCCAAAAATTAAATATTTTTCTGGTACTGAGGAGTTTGTTGCAAAAGATACTTCACGAAATTGGTATCCTGTTCAGCTGCTTGATTGACCGCATCGTGCTAATGGTACTGTTGGATGATTTGAGGTTAGAAAGCGTAAGGTGGAATCTTCGGATAAGATGGTTGGTGGTATGTAACAGTCCGCGAGTAATTGTATGTAAATGTGTTCCTTCGAAAAAGAGATCTGGGTGAAATCTAAATGTATGGAGGGTTCAAAGAAAGTCCAGTAGGCGAGAGCAATTGGAAGATTGTGATGGATTTGCTGAACAGGATTTGTTGAGAGATTGTTCAAAATTGCATTCGATTGGTTTCTTTGAGAGAACAGGTGAGTGGTTTACTGGTTTATTTTCGTGAAGAAGATAAAGTTTTAGGAGATAGAAATTAATATTAATGAAAGAGCAATAAATTTGAAAACAGATAAAACCCACATTGATTCTCTCTACCATATCATTCGTGATTACTGATTTCTCTCTACAGTTTTTACTTGCTTACTATTCGGTTTTTGATCTATTAATTCGAGATCATTTTGGAATTTGCACTCATTTTTTAGAATAATGTGTCACGCTTCTTGCATATTTCATCGCCGTATCAATCTTTGTAATGAATCTTCTCCAAACCGGGAAATTTATTCCAATACTGCACTGTAACTATTTTCGCCATTACGAAATCTATTATAGGATAGGGAGAAATCGGAATTTTCTTCTGGAGGAAGTTTGTTATAATATTATACCCCTAATGAATCGAATCACGATCCTTGATATTACCATTAATGTGGTACGCTACATGAAACCATACCATAGGAGAAATTTTTCCTTATTTTCTCTTTCTCAACGTCTGGAAATCACAGAATTTGAGATTTTCTGATGAGACAACTTAGCACTGCCGAAGGTACACGTACCCCTTACTCTTTTCTGTAGGTACTCTCATACACAATTTTGTTTTCCGACCTACAGCATTTCGCATACCTAACGCATCACATAAGTAACGGATGAGGAAGCTCAACCGTCGGCCGGGAGCGATTGTCAAAAATAATATTCGTAAAGCCAAGTTATATACATGCGTGGTCAACTAATTTACGAATAGTGTTGAAACTTTTCTACACATGCTCTTTTTTTCTTTTCTTTTTATCATTTTTTAAAATGAAATACTGACACTATTATGTCGAGAATATATTATTCTCGAATCGAGTTTTCAGGTCTATAAAACTACACCCCTACACACCACCTCTCCGCGACCGAATTCACTCCCACTTTCTAGTGTTGATGTAGATGCAAAAAGGTATTTCCGAGGATGGTTTCCATTGTATGGAAGAGACAGTAAAAAAAAAAAGAATCGATAATCTTTGATAAAGTAGATTTTCAGTTATTTTACCTCGCGGCTTTTGAAATAAATCAAAACGATAAACACGCGATTAAATACAAGAGTGGATGTACATTGTGCATGCCACGAATATCACACTACTGAGATAGTACAAGTACATTATACAAATTACGATATGATGTAAATAGAAGAGGGAAAAAAATAAATGAATCGTCCAAGCGAAGGAAAAACGCGAGAATTTAGTGGGAGGTAAATTGCAATACCAGACTGAGAAGGTATGTACTGTATTCATGTATGTGTGCGTGCGTATACATTTATATATAAATGTATGTATATAAAAGATGTGAAAGTGAGATTTTTTTAATATAGTGCACGAGACCATTCGAGTGAACCGGATCAAGAAGGTGGTGAAAATAAATAAAGAAAAAAAAGATAAAAACAGTGCAATACGGCGTTTTTGATAGAAAACAGCAAATGATCTGGCGAAATTCGTATCGAATGTTTGGTTTTTCTAATTTTTAAGTCGAATTAAAAATTAGCGAATAATCTGGTTCGCGTAGAATTCGTATTTTACCGGTTTTTCGGTTCTGTGTGAATCTGCCGTGTAATTTCAATTTGTTCGTTCATTTTTTTCTGACGAAAGAAGTGACTGGAATTTGTGCAAAATGAAAGTTTTCGTCTTGGTGAGTTTCGTTTTTCTGTTCTTCTTTTTAAAATTTTTTGATTTATCGTAATTATGAACTGCGCCATGCCCCATTTGAATTTTACAATAATTTATGTGTTTTACAAGAACGAGTATGGCTGGTACACCTAAATTATGCGAAAATTCGAAGTATAAGTAATGGTAATGTTATGCCCGAGCGATCATTATTCTTCACAAAGCATTCAGGGAGTAAATCCAAATCATTATATATAAATAAAAATAAATAAATAAACCTATGAAATTCACGAACGTTTCGAAAGTGTTTTTAATTTTATTGAACATGAACATTCCTAAATAAAAACCCAATATATGCCTAGAAGAAAAAAAGAAGTAGGCCTAGATAAAGAAAGAAAAAAAAAAAAAGAAAACATAGATAACTGCGGCTTTCTGTAATATGTACAGATATAGGTGATGAACACGTGCTACTGAGTCACCTGTATAGTTCCGAAGACGCGACTAAAGATAAATTCGAAATTCTTAGTGGTCTTCCTGTTCGTGTTTTATGAAAGTTATATTCAAATTTTTCGAACCACATTTGAAAAAACGTATACAGTCCACACATAATTATGATAATTATTATACTCTCGCTTTTATTACAATTCACGAAATACCCACGTAGGTACTATCTACCAAATATGAATATGAACGCGTAGTACACGTTATTACTTTCGTATGATGTCAACTTATACTGTTTATAGTATCACCGTTATCGGTGTATCTTTCTATAAAAATGTTATCAACATTTATTTTTTTCCAAACGTTCGTACCTATCTCTTACTCATAATTCATACAAATAGGTACGTTTGATGTAACTAATAGGCTAGGTCAAAATGAGACAAGTATTTATGCTAAAAAAATATTAGCACTTATAAGAATGAAACTGCAATAATAAGTACCGGTGACTCTTCCATTTACCTTCCTATAAAACTTACTTTGAAATCATAAGAGAAAAAAATCTTATAGAGCCATGAGGGAAGATTAGGCATGAAACACAAGAAGAAGAAGAAGAAGAAGAAGAAGAAGAAGAAGAAGAAGATGAAAAAAAAAACTGATGGAAAACAATGAAGGAAGTAGCTACGAATGGTTTCGGAAAGGAAAAAAGAATGGACTGCGGAGTTTTTCCACACCTTAGAGAGAAAAAATTAGCTCAGCTCTAGGGCGAAAAACTTCTGACTACAGAGATGAACTTTTTGCCTTCATTGACTACATATTTTTCTTCTTCTTCTCATAATAGGTATATGAGGAATGAGTGTGTGCATCGAGGATTTTCACAATTCATATGAGACAAATAACAAGTCTTTTGTTTCTCGAGTTTTCGCGTAGTATAATTAATAATTACGGACGCAATATTAATGTTTCATTTATTGATTAATCGTCTGCCCTATATACTTTTCAAAGGTTGACGCCGGATACTTTGAAATTTTTTTCTATTTTCAAAGTGCAGTTCTTTCCTCGTCTGAATTGTTGAAAGGATTCTCCAAATTCGTCAGAAATAATCGAGTTCTTTATTAAGCCAACACTTTTGTATTCATTTTGATGTAATTTTCATCGGAGCACTGCTGTGTACCGACGCGTGCACCTTTTAACAGTAGAGATATCAATACAGCTAAAAACTATAAGTAGGTATGGACTATTTTTGTTTCCGTTTTCCTGATGAAAATTCTTATTAATTGTACTCCGCGTAAATATTCTGATACGGTGAAGAAAAAATATCCGGATCCCATTATCGCTTTATTTAAGAAATAAATAATTGCGTATTTTCCTTTGTCGAGTTTCGATTTATAGTAAGTACAGTAGATCCAGATAAGAGAAATTGGTTCGCCGTAAAAACAGGAAGTATGGAGATGACTTGACATTCAATTGTCGTCGCGTCATATTGTTGTACATAAAGTTAGAAATTAAACATACGGTAATATAATATTCTATTAATGATTCTACGGTATATTTTATTACGTAAATACCTACATCATTAAGCCGAAATATACCGCACGTGTCTAGTCATGATTTTTCCCTAATTATTAGTAGGTATTTGACTCATTCTTGTCGCGCAATTCATGAAATCAGGAACCTCGTTCCGTTTCTCTGAAAAGAATGCGTGGAATTCGCTCATTATACAATTTTATAATCGTCCAGTAATTTCGAAGAGAATCATTAGTGACGACATTTGAAAAAAGTTACATATATTAGGCTTCTCTTCCCGAGAACGTAAATCCTTTTCATGAAAATATGATCCAGGATTGAGCAAATGAATTGTAAAAAATAAAAATAAAGAAGAAAAGAAAAAAAGAAAAGCTCCCACAGTAGCGTAAACACCACAGCCTTTGCAATATGACTAATACATGACAAAATATTTAGCCTAAATCAGGCTTTTCGTCTTGCAGTTGAAACCAATAATGTAAAGATAATCCGCGAATATCAATCACACAAGAATTATAAAAGCAGCTACCTAGTTATTCAATCTATCGCTCACACGCCACAACATTTATACATTTTCAACGTACCCAATTAACATCAATTTTTTAAATCATTAAATTATACGTCTAGTAATGAGAAGTTCTTGTACCCACTAGATGATGCATTACCTTCGGATGAAAGAAACAAACGAGATCAAGTCTTTACGGCTTTATACATACTAAGGTATACTTTGAAAATTACTAGAGAACCACTTGTCCAATCGATACCTACAAAAATTACACGACAATAATTTTGAATACACTTCGATGTGAAGCAATACCTAATAAGTTATAAAGATGATAGGATTGATGCTTTCCGAAAAACAACACGGAGAAATTCGAGAGGAATTGAGGATTACTTGACTATTCATCCAATCAAAAAAGAAAGAAGTTTCAGGAACGTTGAGGATTTCATTCCCACAATAATACGACGAGCAATCGCTCACCTTAAGACATCTCACGCGTACCTTAGGGGTCTGGTGATGTGTCTTAGTTCATTTATTGCGTTCTGAACGCAGAGAGATGATGATGATGATAAGAGAGACGACGAATCAAGAAAGAAATGCACATTCCTAACTTCAGTTGATCCTGTGAAACTTGACGAAATTTTATGGGAACCTAACCAGCAGTTTTCGAGAAAATCTGTAAGGAAACCTGAAATTTTCTCATTAGGCTTCAATCTATAGAAATGCCTATTTAGAATTTCTCACGAGTCTTGACAATGGTTAGAATGATGTAGCCATGGCGGAAAGATGAATACGATAGCTAGCTGTCCTGCGAACTTCATTAAACCGAGATCGTATACTGAAAAGATTACGCTTTCGTATTCTCGAACGAGTAGCCTAGGTACATATCCGTACACGCGCATAACTGGTCGCTATTGATAAGAATTTTTTTTTTTTTTTTCATCTGCAAAGAATCGTCGATTGAAAATCTATTAACATGTGCGCGGAGCGGAGTAGTTTGAAGAATTATAAGAGGGTTACTACCTATCACTACTTCCTACCCCCGCTTAAGCTCATTGTAGATCCCTTGAGAATGCAAATGAACAATCGCGTCTTTGTGTAGATCACTGTCAATTGAGGTGTGAGGTAGATTAGGTAGGTACCTAAATTGGCGTACGAAGGTAATTAATAAAATAATACGTTCATTATTCTAGCTCACAAAATTATAATCATGTCAAATATGCGAATTTTGCTTCTTTATTTCTCATGTACGAGGCAGTTACATTCGTGTTACATTCGTATGTCGGTCTGTATCAAGAATTGAGGGAGAGCATATTTCCCCAGTTTTTTATTTTGTAGATTTCATAATTATTATTTTTTTGTTTTTTGGACTCCCTGAAGAGGATAGTAGTTGAAACGATGCTCGAATATCCTCTCAAAACAAACCTTTCTCATTGTAGGTGCCCGCATGTAGCCTGCATGCATTGTTTTGTGTACCTTCGCGTCATAGCGCGACGCGACGCAGCGTTCCATTCGACTCTCACCTCTTACTTTCATCAAGTCCGGACGTTGAATACTGAACATCGCTTGTTCGCGTGTGCACGATCCGAGTGCCCCCATTTTTTGCGTAAAAGTACGTTTTTATGGTCACCACTGGGAAGTGTTTGTGTACCGAATATCTATAGCAGTAATGTACACAGAATAATTTTATTTTCTTTGATCGTAATCATCCTACTTATTTTGCCTTACCTACTGAAAAGAATGCAGAACACTCGAATTTCATAAGTCATGTAAGCTACTTCATCACTTCATACTAGTGAACAGTTCTCTTATATAATAAGTTATGTCTGAGAAATTTTTGAATATTTTGTTTCGAGAAAAGAACAAAAGCGAATCGTACACGTAGCCTATATTTCGCTAATTTCTCTTCCCTGTAATCAAAAATCATCTTCTTCCCATTATTTTAATTCGTCTATTTTTAGTAATAGGCATTAATATTTCGACTTCGAGACCTATATTCGATCTATTACCACATTTATTAATGATATCAACAGAAACTCAATTCTTTGCAAGGGAGAAAAGTCAATAAAATTTTTGAGTTTATTTCTTGGATTCATGTATTATTTTTCGAACGCACGGAAAATAAAGTATAAATTATTTCGCCACCGGCCACTTCCGAAGCCAACGATTCCATCGAAGCCATAAGTAGGTACCTCCAAAGTTTCCTTTTTTGTAATGCTACATGAAGATATAAAGTGACAGGCGATGATCAACCGAAATCTAGTTCAATTTGACGCAGCCTTCATTTGGTACCATAAAAATCGACGCAAAGTATATTTAGGTGTCCATACGTGTAGTTCGAAAGTCCTTACTAAGAAAAACCCTCTTATGTGTATGGCTGTCCTCTATAGATTTTCATACCTACATACATACGTCAAAGGGTAAAATTTTTTTCAAGTTTTTAATCTCACGTACCTGTATATTGTAGAGGACTTGAAGAAATTTTGATTTTAGAGCAAGAGCTTGGTATATCAGAGTTGGGATTGGAAAATATATACCATCGAGCTGTGTATACTTATCAGGAGTTGATGAGGTTATTTTCTTGGTGAATAGATTAGGCCTATTACCTACAGGAAATATTTGTATCAAATTCAGGATAAAAATATGTATAAATCCAGAACAGCATTTGTGAGAGTACCGGTACTTATCTACTGAATATTGAATATTATAGGGTGTTATATAACAGCACCGTTTTTGCAACGAAAATCATTCTGTATTTGTTTTTATTTGCAAGAGCTTGTATTCCAAAACAAATACCAGAAGTTATTTGTTGGGTTATCGAAGTCAATAATGCGATCCCTATCTTTTTTAGGACAATGAAGTTGATAATTTAAAGAAAAGCCAGTTCGGAGTTCTTATACAAGATGAGATTCCTGGTTGAAAATGTGTTTTACCGGTTTTAGAGGATAGAACACTTGATTTGATTGAGAGAGAGCTTGAAAAAGCTTCTTCTTCACGTTACAGAGTAATTGAAGTAAATCTATAAGTATACAATTTATTTAATTTCGAGTTTCCTTTAACGGATGTGTAGGGCACAAGGCGTCTTCGCTTCTCTCAGATTATCTGGGTAGTGTGAGTTTACATATAACGGATCTACAACGATTGGTCGTCAGCTGATTTCGCCGAGATACGGTTCAAGATGGGGAAAACGGAATGCCTAGTATGGTCAACGATCATCCAATTTTTCCGTGTGTACATATATCGGTATCACAGTATGAGTGGCGGGATAGGGTTGGGTAGGCCGCCGTCCACCTCATGAAATGTGAAACAAGTATTTAAAAATAATAATAATAATAATAATAATAATAATAATAATAATAATAATAATAATAATAATAATAATAATAAACGCTAGGGTAAAATAACAAGTTGATGAAAAATCGGCCAACAAATTTTTTGAAATTTTTTTTGCTTCCCCCCCCCCTTCCGAGAAGAATTCACTCCTCGATCCATGTGTTGAGAGCAAATTCCGAAATTACATGATTTGAGTGGTTTTTTATAACTTTGAGTGTTATTTTGAAAATTCTAACAGCTCTGTATACCTACTCGATTTAACTTGAGAACTGTCCGTGCCGATGGACGCTTGTATTGCAAGAGGAAAGGGAAGTTGTTTTGAATACGTACGACTTTCCTCTCTTCTTTTCTATTTTATCGGTACACACCACAACACATTATGTATGGTTTTTCCATGGGGCAATACTTTTAGAGTTGCTCAACAGTGTATTTTATATTTGATACAAACGCATTTACGTATTGTTCTTCTGAAATGATTAATCTTAATAATGCGATAATTTGAGTCTATCGAGTAGAAATACATATTGCGTATTAGCAAAATAAACGAAGTTTACCTAATATCGAAATTCTAGTCAATTGTAATAAATAGGTAGGTAATCAAAAACCTACTTCTCATAGAAAAAGGAAAAAGAAAAAGAAATGGTAAAGAAAGTCGTATAAAAAAATATATATTTTTCATATTTTGGACGGCAGTGCCGGACATATTCGACTCCCTATTTATATAATCCGTCCAGACAAATAATTAATTCTTAAAAAAATATTATTCGAAATTTTAACTTGCAGAAAACTGCAATTGTAACGGATGAAATATAATAAACGCAGAGAAAAAAATAAAGTATATTAAGTTGAAGGGCGTGTATTGACTATAGTGATGTACGACGAGCACGTAGTCACAATTTGTTATGTATGATTATGAAAAGGAAAAGAATATTCGATAGACCACTTGATATTTTATTGATAGATACGTTGAAACGTTGATACAGATTCATACATACTGAATTGATAGGTAACATATGATATTAGATAGGTATTTACATTTTAGCAGTGTTGTCATTTCTAGCGGAGGTTCATACAGTACACTCTCCCCCACGTAAAAGAAAATCTTTGGCATGTTATATAGGTTGATAAAATCGATAAATTACATTTAGCAAGTAGACTTGAAGAAACGGAAAAAAAAAAAAAATAAATAAATAAATAAAATAAAGTTTAGATAACATTGATAATAATTACATTTTTAGCAATTAGATTTGAACAAAAAGAGAGAGAGACCAAAATAGAGAGAAAATATTTAATATTTATACACTTGAAAATTCTCGAATCTCTTGGGTAACTGCCTATGGCGCACTGGTCGTGTTGATATACTGGTAGCTTGTCTCTCATTATCGCTCAAGGTTGATGGCGCAGGTGCTGTTAACACTGATGTTGGTTTCTCTGTTTCGGGAAGGTCAAAGGTAACCTTTCTCTGAACTGGTTGATGAGCTACAATTTGTGTTGGTCTCAGCCGGTCAATATGCTTTGTGACCTCTCGATCGTTATCCACTTTGATTGTATAGTGGAGTTTTCCTAAGCATGCAGTCACTGTTCCAAATTTCCAAATAGGTTTTTTCAAAACATAAGAGTAGATTAACTGGACTCTGTCTCCTACCAAGAAGTTTCGTTTCACAGGAGTTCTATCTTGATTTCTCTTGATGGTATTAGGTTTGATCGCATCTAATCGCAGACGTTGTCGCCGGTTGAGATACTTCTCTGCCGGACTCAGTCCGTCCGCAAAAGGAGTCGCTCGAAAATATAGTAATATTTCTCTGATTTTATTTTGGATGGATGTGCCTTCTAGTTCCATTTTGTTTAGCTTTGACTTCACAATTTGCACATATCTTTCGGCTAGACCATTTGTTGATGGGTGTAGAGGAGCGATTTTGATTTGATGAATTCCATGCTGCTTGGCATAACATTGAAAATGTTCGCTTGTAAATATTGATGCATTGTCCGATACCATAACCAGAGGGTAGCCATGTTGACTAAACACCTCTTCTAGCCCCATTATAGTTGATTCTGACGTTGGAGCGTCCTTGAAAATACGGACTTCTGGCCATTTAGATAGAGCATCTACAACAATTAAGAACTGATATCCATCTTTTGGACCTGCAAAGTCTATGTGGATTCTATCAAAATTTTTCTCTGGTGGGTCCCAGTGCTGAGTTGGGACTTTTCCTGGTTTCTTCTGGTTTGTTGCACAGGGTTCACAAGAACGGACCATGTGCTCAATATCTTTGTCAATAGATGGCCAAAAACAATAACGACGTGATAGCTGTTTCATTTTCACTATCCCTATATGTGTATGATGAAGTTCCTGAAGGATTGATTTACGGAGGGACTCTGGAATATAGACTCGATCGCCTTTGAAGATCACTCCTTTTGAAATGGTGAATTCTAGTTCCTTGTCGTATGTACCATTTTGCAGGCTAACCAGTAGCTTTGATAGATATGGATCTTTAGCTGTTTCTTCAGCAATAGATTCACTGGTGACAACTATTGATGAAATCTGGTTGATTGTTTGAGATTGACAGCATACTAAGTCTTGATCAAGAATTTGTTGACATTCCGTTGGTGTCATTGTTGGTAATGGAGCTCTTGATAGATAGTCAACATTTGCATGTTGCTCACTTGGACGATGCTTTATCTCATAATTGAACATACTAAGATAAGCGGCATAACGATACAGCCGCGCTGCTGTCATTCCTGGTAATTTATTATGCTGGTGAAAAATTCTTGTGAGTGGACGATTATCTGTTACCAAGGTAAATTTTTGCCCATAGATATAGATAAAGAATTTTTCAACTGCAAACATAATGGCTAAGGCTTCACGGTCGATCTGGCTATAGTTTTGTTCTGCACTGGTTAAGGATCGCGATATAAACATTACTGGTTTTTCTATTCCATCTATTATATGTGACAGAACAGCTGCAACTCCTACTGGGCTAGCATCGCATGCAACTACAATTGGTAACTTTGGATCATACTGTACAAGGATCTTCTCACTTGTGATATAACTCTTTAATTTGATGAATGCTGCTTCACACGGTGCTGTCCATTTGAATGGCAAATCCTTGTGGAGTAAACGACGTAAAGGATGTGTTAATGTGGAAGTGTCTGGTATAAATCTTGAATAGTAGGTAATTAACCCAAGAAATTGTTTTACTTCCACTGCTGATGTTGGTCTGGGCGCGTCTCTAACAGCTTCAACCTTTCCTGGATCTTTTTTGATTTGATTCCCCTCAATTATATACCCAAGATACTTGACTTGTTTTTGAAACCACTTGCATTTCTATTTATTCAAGTGTAAGTCATTTTCTTCTAGACGACGCAAACATGCAATTAAGTTTTCCTGGCATTCTTCATCATCCTTACCATGGACAAGTATGTCGTCAAAATACATTATTACCCCTTTTAGGCCGGCTATAACTTTAGCCATGGCTTGATGAAATTCCGCTGGTGCTGTTTTGATACCAAATCCAAGTCGATTTAGTTGAAAAGTACCGCGATGCGTGGAAATGGTTTGGATTGCTGCACTAGCCTTGTCAACTTTCAAGTGTAGGTAGGCTTTAAACAAATCCAATTTACAGTATGAAGTTGAACCTTTTAATTCACAAAGTTTTTCATCGATCTTTGGAATAGGATAGTGATTATCGACAAGTTGTCTATTTACAGCCACTTTGTAATCAGCACAAAGTCGCACTTTACCCTGTGGTTTTGGAATTGGAACTAAAGGTGATCCCCAATCTGAATGTTGAATTGGAGAAATTACACCATCTTTGATTAATTCATCGAGTTCAGCTTCAACTGCTGGTCGTAAGGCAAAAGGTATTTCACGCGGTTTCACAAAAACAGGTTTTGATTTTTCTCGAAGCTGTAGTGAACATGTCACATTTGGAATTTCACCAACACGTTGTTCAAAAATTTTTGGGAACTTGGCTTCTAGATCTATGGTTGATAACAAGTTGATTTCTTGAGTTGATTGCTCATGCTAAAAACGTTCTACATCCAGTTGTTCCAGATTTATACTAAGGTGTCGGATCCACGATCTTCCTGCTAGACTTTCATATCCATTTGGTACCACAAATAATACTTCCTTCGATATTTTCTTCCCATACTGAGCAGTTACTGTCGCCATTCCTATTGGATTAATGATACCACGATCATATATGTTCGAAATCTCACTGTAGGAGGACGTAAAAGTGGTTGTGGGTTAAGTTGTTTGAATTGAGCTTCTGGTAACAGTGTATATCCACACCCACTGTCAACTTCAAACTCATTTTCTAACCCATTGATCTTGATTATCACAAAAAATTTCTCAGTATCTTCTGAAATAGGTTGTAAGTCAAATAACTCGACAGTTTCAATTTGTGATTTTTCATTCTTAACTGGAATGCTTGTTAGCTGCCCTATGAATAAATCATCATCAATATCTTCATTATGGAGCCATTTATTACTCTCAACTGGTTTCTCTGGTTTTCTGTTTGACTTCATAATTGTTGTTATACATACTTTTGAAACGTGCCCTATTTTGGAACACTTGTCACATCTTAATTTTTCCTTTGGTATTCTACAATCTTTAACAAAATGATTTGATCTACCACACTGTAAGCATACTCCATCGATTCCAAGCTCTTTAAAATTAATTCGTTGACGAGATTTACTACGATAAGCTGATCTTTGATTTGATGACCTTGATTTTGAACGATTTCTGTAAAAACTATGGGAATCCTGATGGTTCCTTGAACGAGAAATACGATTAATAGACGTTGATTCTAACATACTGGAAGTTTTTGCACCATTGGTCATCTCTGATGAATTAGATTGTGATGCCTCTAAACTGAGAGCTTTTTTTATTGCGTCACTCAAACTGATATTGTCTTCTTGCAAGAGTTTTTCTCTGATACTTGAATCACGTAGACCTCGAATAAATTGGGCGCGCAAAAATAGGTCAGAAACTGATTTTCCACAAACACAATCAAAATCGCAGGTAAGTAGAAATTTTCGTAGAGCTGCCACATATTCACCTATACGTTCTTTATTACCCTGTATGCGGGAAAGAAAACGGTGTTGGTGTTGTTCGACGATAATATTTGGTTTTGGACATAGATGCTTTTGAATTGAATCGGCAATCTGTTGATAAGAAAGTTCATCCAACGATAGGGGAAGGTTGATAGCTTCCGTTTCGTGATAAGTTTCACTACCAATACTGCTTAAAAAGAAACGTTTATATTGTTTCTTTTCAGCATCTGTCTGTAAACTAAAATTGTGCATAGCTGCATAATTCTCAAAACGGTTGCGATACTGCGCAAATGTTTCTTTCTTTCGGTCAAAAGTTTCAAAAACTGGAACAGATTTCTGTTGAACTGCCACTGGACCTACTGGTTGAGTAAATGTGTTCATCGATTCTTTGAATGCCGTTAAGAAGGCGGTAAATTGTTCTTCACTCATTGCCATATTGTAGGTATTGATTAGTAGGAAAAAGAAAATTGATACGAACCAAATGCAAATCTCCACAGATGTAGAAACGAGTCGAATAGTCGTTGGTTGTACAACAATGAAATCAGCTAACAGCTAGCGTCAGGTAAAATCTTGAAAATCAAGGCAGATGCAATAACATACTATAGGCACACATCACCGGCATTGAACGTTCGAATAGAAAAAATTAATTGATATTATCGACAGTTATAATTCAATTCACTAATTATGGGAAAAAAAAAAAAAAATTTTTGTGAAATACTACATTTTATACTCGTCGCCAATTTATTGTTATGTATGATTATGAAAAGGAAAAGAATATTCGATAGACCACTTGATATTTTATTGATAGATACGTTGAAACGTTGATACAGATTCATACATACTGAATTGATAGGTAACATATGATATTAGATAGGTATTTACATTTTAGCAGCGTTGTCATTTCTAGCGGAGGTTCATACAGTACACAATTACTGGGAAAAATATTGCTCAGTAATAAGAAAAGTAACGATGCATAGAGTAATACACTGTCATACCCGCCTACAACCCCCCCCCCCCGTAAAAAATTTGAAACTATTCAAACTAGAAATGAACATGAAACAAATATCCGTATAATACGAAAGGAGGGAAAGAAATACACCCGATCTGTCAAGGGCGATAGATGTTTGACACTCGACACTGTCGAATAGTGCAAATTTCTATACTATGCTATTTAAATGGTGTTCGAGAGTTTTTCGACAGTAGGCGTGACTAAGGAGTGAAGGGAGAAAGTGTCTAACTTTGCAACAATCGATAAAAATTACTACTGCTCTGGATAGTCGAGGTAAATTTCTTTTTTGGATTTGAAAACACTGAACAACTGACAATCCCATACAATTGAGAACGACAAATACCACAATGAGTAAATGAACGAAAACCGACAAATACTACAACTGTTGTAGTATTTGTCGGTTTTCGTTCATTTACTCATTGTGGTAGTTGTAGTATTTGTCGGTTTTCGTTCATTTACTCATTGTGGTATTTGTCGTTCTCAATATGTCGGGCCGTAACTTGCAGGAACGAATCGATTCAATTAATCCCATACAATATGACTCAGGGAAGAAATCCACATTTCCCGTGGCAGGTTTTGCCAGAAAAGCAATTCGACAGTTTTTCGACAGCTGTTCGACAACTACTGCGGGGCTAAGTTCGACACTTATTTTGACAGATTGGGGCACGTAAAAAAGTATACGACTAGAATTTATGGAACGAATCAATCTGATAGGGAATCTGTTTCGTAAAATAAATTGAGCCACGTACAGTACTACCTTAGCTGGAGTGTTCGATGTCGGCTCGATTGCTGAACTCTTTTCAACCTCAAAGTTGGTATGCGGGGTTATACCCGATGTGAAATGGAGGGATTCCTCAAGAATACGTGTCATTGTACCCACAATTCTTCGATATATGTTACGTGTTCTTGTGTCCTTCAGTAGATATTATTTGAACTTTGGTTATATCCAGTGTACTTTCTAATGTAAACAGCAAGCAAACGTCTCTCATGCTCTGCTCTATAAGGCAAAACAATTTTCTGACGACTAACAATTGTAAGAAGAAACGCTAACAAATGACTATTTTTTGATTCACTTCAAACTCTCGAGACTGACAATAATTAATTTTTGTTTTAGACTATCTTTTCAAAATAGTAGGTGTACAAATGATCAGAATTGGTTGACGAATATTGTCTCAAGAAGAGCTTCGTCGGATTATATGTTTCGTTTTTATGTTAGGTACTAGCATTCTGTTCGTTTGAAATTTCGATGTACAAAAAGTTAGGTTTGTAATCGGCAACTATAACCTAGGTTATCACGAGCAATTGGTGTATCTATCATCACTCGAATATTCAAATAGACGCTCGAATTATCTGATCGCTGCACCTATGATGCAGGGTTGAAAAATGAGCTGGAAAAGATTAGTATAATTATACCGGTATACATTTTGAAACATCTAAGACTGATATTGATTACCGTTATTAGAAATTTTCGACCTTAGAATCTCTTACCTGGCCAATAAAGTCAATACTTTATCCTGCAGCTGGTGCTGTTGGCATTTGAAAAACTTTAAGTAAGGGTGTCCGTGGTGGACCACACCATATTGTATGAGAACTTTCAAAGTCATTGTGGATCCTATCTTCATGTTTTGATACATTTCATAATTTAAAAGGCGCTTTCGCCTTCCTATTAGCATGCTGCTGACAAGGTTAACAACGCTTTTTAGAGCCTCACTATAAGTAAGTACATAAACTGTGATACGCAACCAGCAACCGCAACCAGCAACCGAAACAAAATGATTGGATTGGGTTGCTCATCTTTTTTTTTTTTTTTTTTTTTTGAGCTGCTCATTGAATGTTGCGTACTTTGCAGTCTATGTAGCGAGGCTCTTAATATCTGAGTCCAGCTGTGACCATCATACAATATTGGGCGAACGAGAGATTTGAACAACACAGTCACAGTGTTTTCTATGAGAGCAGATTAAAATGCACACGTTTAATATTATTCTCGCGTACAGGTACACGTACATTTGTCGAGCCATAATTTTCGAACTCTGATGAACAATACTTATTGATCACTTTCATCTAGAACTGCGCCAGTAGTTTTGAATACCTTGTCTTATTTCTTCATAAGATTTTCAGCTGCCTGCATGAAGAGACGTTTGAAATATTGACAGACAAGAGAATAGAGAGATACATTTAAAAATATTGATATAGGTAGCTCAAACGTCCATAGCAATAAAACCTATCAGTAGGTATGAGTGATGAACGACGGTCATGTTTTTCATTAAGTTTTCTAGAATTATTCAAGTCTGTTGTTCCCAGCGAGAAAAAACACCCGAAATTGTATCGACATATCTACTGAAACAATTTCAGTCGTGATGCCAATGCCGTACAGCCTACACCTATACTGGATCAATAAACCCATGAGGTACGAGTAGGCACATCAGGCGGTGATTTAAAATCTTTAAAATACTCCCAAATCAGGGGCGGATTTACGGGTACATTTGGGGGGAGGGGGGAACTTCCATTGTTCTACAATTTTTTTCCTCGCAAATATAGTCAAATTGAACAATTACAGTCTTTTTTGGAGGTTTTGGGGAGGGAACGTTCCCCCTGCCCCCCCCCCCGGAAATCTGCCCCTGCAAATATTATTAAATACCAATTTAATAACGCAGGTTGACATCATATAAGTGACAAAACTTGCGATTATCATAGACTAAACTTTATGAAGTAAGGCTGACATCTATCAAAGATGTTTGTATAGTGAGCCGGGACATAAGTATGACGAATCGACCTAACGAAAAAAAAAAATTGTATTCCCTGCGGCAAAATTATTTTCATTTTTATAGACACAGATATATACGTGCCTATGCGTCCTGGTGAGAAATTTGTACAAATCACGATGAACAAATGATTATACGTTTCAAAATGTTCGATATTTAAAGAAAAAAATATCTTTAATAGGTCACGTCCCGAGAGAAGTTCCATCACAATGAATCTCGTAATAATAAACATTATGACAATTGGATGACCGTTGCCTCTCCTAATTACGAAAATCTAATGCACTTCATTCAAAATTAAAATAATGTATCTACGCAAGGGGTCTCAGTACCCTAATTTGATACATTAATTAGTCATTTCAGTCATTTATCTACACTTTTATATAATTCTGTTCAAAACTGTATTCTCATCTCACGTTCAGTTAATTAATTAATTAATTTTTTTTTCAATTTTAAATTCCCGGCACGTCGTATAAATTCCTTTACTCTATTAGATAAGCACTTACTGGATGGGAGGGAGAAGGGTGGTTGTTGGTAGAAGAGGTACGACCTTTCTGGTATTGCAATTTCCGGAAATCGATTCTTGTACATAGCTCAAATTGTTCAAAATTGTTTCAGAACTCTATGTATTTTCGCGTTATTTACGAAGTTGGACACAGCTTTCTTTTCATAAGAAGAGATTAATTGAAAACTATTCACGCAATATATTTTCCAGTAGATATGGTCGCTAAATTTATACACCTTTCTCATGCTATTATTTTTGAAGAGGCGGCGTTCGTAGATACCTTTCTTTGCTGCTTAGTTTTTTCACCAGTCATTATACAAACTAAATAACTTAAAATTTACATTTCATTACGTAAACCCGCGTTCATATTTCACTGCTCTCTTTAATTTTTTAGTGACAGTTCAATCGCTTCAAAGAACCTATAGTCTATACTTGGATCTGGATATTTTTGTAAAGCATTGTGGTAGGTATTAACAAAATTAGAAGGAACGAGTGGCGATATACTATTTTGAGTCGCTCATCCGTGTTACAATTTGTTCTTCGCAGAAAAAAAAAATATATATTTATAATATATATAACCGTCGTGGTTCACTTGGCGTGCGCGCATCCTCGCGAAAATTGCCGCTGAAACATAATGGAAGTGTTCACCATTCTAACATCGAAAAAGTTAAATCCGTATAAAATCTGCTTCCTGCATTTCCTCCGTACTTTGTTTACTTTTTTTCTTGACACGCAATTTCTCATAATAAAAGTAACATTCAAGAAATTTATCGATGTTTAAAAAATAAGCCACAAAGTAAAAAACCGAAGCGAAGGTTCATTCACACGAATCAAGAACATTCATTACGATGGGAATGGACCTGCAGTTTCTTATTTGAAATTTATTTCTAAAATATTGATCAATTTGTAAAGTATAGATATTATTTGTACAATTATACTTCTTATGGAAAAATGCGTGTAAAACGGAAGTGAAGGAAATTCAGCGAAGATATCAGGCGTATATGTGCAGTGAGAGAGAAACTGAATGTAAAAAACACAGGGGCTTTATTCGTACAGAAACGTAGCGTTTACCAGTCAACCCTTGTATTTTTTGCATTCTGAAATTCAGCGACCAAATTGCATACCTTTTGCGCGCATATTTTAACGGATTCGATGCTGGTGACGTCAGTGTGATTGCTGCTATTTGCCAAATGCTAGAATATTTTATTCCGGCTACAGGCATTTCGCGCCAAGAAACGCATCATTTAGCGCAAAAACGATGAAATACAGCGTAGAAAACACGGTATAAGATGAAGAGGTAATGACACAACGCTAAAATCGTGTCCGCAGTTTTGAAGTTGTACGTACAAACTTCCGCTAGGTTTGCAGCGAACACTCGGGCTGTTTCCCGGTTCCTTCTACACCCCACCTGCGCCGAGACGTTACCGTTGGTACCCTAGTATTGATGAAATTTCCAAGGATTATAAAAAATCCAAGAATTTACTTAGAAGGATGATTCTTTCAAAATTTTATAGAGTAGATTAAATGGTATTTTTATGCCAAATATGAAATGCATCGGCTGATTCCTGATCCTGCAATAAATTTTTGAAAGTAGCGGCGTTCCCATAAGACTCTGTACATTACCCATCACTTTCATCACGAGCGCTGCGCTCGGAATGTTCAGAACTACTTCAAAATCACGGACAGCGTTTACCACAGTCAGAATACGTTCGTGTCACTACCTCTTCATCTTATACCGTGGTAGAAAACATATATATATATATATATATATATATATATATATATATATATATATATAATAAGATATGAAACAATTCAGCGTAGCAAGTAATTGGAAAGAATCTGTAGAAAAACTCTCTTACCACACTGAACATTGAGAACATTTTCCGGCAACACCGCTGAGTTACACTATGACTAAGTTTATATATTAAATGGGCACCATAATGGCTATAAATGACCCGGATACTACAACGTCAGCCATTTATATATTTGAAAGGAACTTATACACTCGGGCACCACTAAGACCATCAATGACCAAGGCACCAGAACGTATTGCGACTATGTATTACGCCGAATCCGTCAAATTGCCGATTTCATTGAATCATCGGCAGAAATTTTTACCAAATTTATAATATCGGCATTATTTCTACCTGGAAGATGGACGTCGATAAATTTTTCAAATAAATTTATATGAACACATCAAAAGCGAATTAGAACATCAAATAATGACGATAATACTTTAGAAATAGGTACGTCTGTATAAAACGTTGAACAGTATCAAAAAATAAAATGAATTTTGTGGAGCAAATAATCACGATAAAATTTTACAATCGGAAGAAGTAAATCATTGTTGGTTTCAATTTTAGTTAATAAGTGGGTAAAAGAATCAGAAAAAGTTAATCTTCGTTATTATCCAAGTTAAGGAAAAAATCATAAAAAATCAGAAAAAGTCAATCGTCGTTATTACAAAAATACAAGGGATCAGAAAATATTGAAAAATCAGTCTTTGTGATTATCACATGTACGTCCGGGATGGCAGGCCGAATTGCACCCCAACCCCTGTTTGTTACAGGCATATCTTTTTGAGGTGCAATTTGTACGGCGCGAGCACTTACGGTACTCCTTTCACGTGTATGAACTAGTTTCATTCTTCACTCGAAGGTGGTCATTGAACGCAATGAAAGAAAAAATACGATCGGAAAAAAAGAGAAAGAAAAATATTACGTACCTATATTTTCTTCAATTTACGACGATAATTCATTTGCTCGTCTCATAAAATCGTGAAAAAGAAGAAAAGAAAAAGTTGAAAGATAAGATAAAGAAATATTAGGTATTACTTTCAATCTCAATATTTCAGTTGCTTGTTTTATAAAATCGGCAATTCATAAATTCGGCAAAAATTTCTGCTTATTTTACAAAGTCGGCAAAATTTCTACCGATTTGATGAAATCGGTAATTTGACAGATTCGGCGTAACGTATATATAAGTGTAGAGAACGAAAATGTAGGTCTTCATATAAATGAAGGAAAACGTGTTCAATCTAGCCAAGCTTGACGTATATTCTTTTCTTTCTAATTTTCCGCGCCGTATTTCTCAAGACAGCCTACATGTAAAATCTGACTCTTCTGAATAGTATCGGGCAGTTTGAAATTTTTCCAAAGTTTAAGGTTAAAAATAGTGAGTAACTTTTAACAATTTTTTGGAGTCTGTGAACTAGGTCAAATCCCCGCATCCTAGCCCGAAAGTCGCAGTTTTTTGACGTTCACCTCAAATTTTCTCAGTTCCGGAACTACATTGGAGCCCTCCTTTTTCTGATACATATGGTCAGTCTTGAAATTTCAACCAAACCCCAAACTTGGTCGAAATTTCTGCCCTTATGAAAACAACTATTTGGCTAGTTGAAAAATTGACGCAGGGTGTCAAGCAACTCGTGATCTAATGTGCCTCACTTTTTATGCTTTGCCAACATTTCAATAATACCCTTTTCTATTAAGAACAGACAGTCCTGAACCTGCTGACAAAGAGAAGGAAAATGTACATATTGGCACACTGTTTCGCCCTGAATAATTCCTTTGCGACACACAAAATGTTTTATCGCCCGTTTTTAGGGTCGGCGCAGGCGCTAGCCGACCGTATTGTAATCACTTTTTTCTTCTTCTTCGTCTTCGGCCACGGTATAAGATGAAGAGGTAATGACACAACGCTAAAATCGTGTCCGCAGTTTTGAAGTTGTACGTACAAACTTCCGCTAGGTTTGCAGCGAACACTCGGGCTGTTTCCCTGTTCCTTCCAGACCCCACCTGCGGCGAGACGTTACCGTTGGTACCCTAGTATTGATGAAATTTCCAAGGATTATAAAAAATCCAAGAATTTACTTAGAAGGATGATTCTTTCAAAATTTTATAGAGTAGATTAAATGGTATTTTTATGCCAAATATGAAATGCATCGGCTGATTCCTAATCCTGCAATAAATTTTTGAAAGCAGCGGCGTTCCCATAAGACTCTGTACATTACCCATCACTTTCATCACGAGCGCTGCGCTCGGAATGTTCAGAACTACTTCAAAATCACGGACAGCGTTTACCACAGTCAGAATACGTTCGTGTCACTACCTCTTCATCTTATACCGTGTCTTCGGCTCAGTTAAGACGCTGACGTCATGGTCGAGTGAGCCGTATGCTGTACAGTCTCGAGTCTTTGGCTCTTGGCGTGTTATCATTGCATTTTGCGTTTTGATTGTATTCAACTGTTGTTAATGGGTCGTAGGAATCACATAGGAACGGAACAATAAAAATAGTAGCCTCTTTATTATCGAACATTCGAACGTTCGCAATAATAAATTTGATACCTATGTTCAAATTGCACGTTTATTTCATTTTAATGATTAGGTTCAGATGACTAGGAATGGAACCAAACGTCTTAATTGCGATGGATAAGAATGAGAGTGATGAAATATGAATTCTTGAAATTGGTCTAAATAATGTGAATGGTGAAGCGGTAGGTAGAGCAAAATATGAAATGAATGATCGTTGGTCGGTATCTAATTACAATGATTCTATAGTCTCCAATCTGAGTTTGTAGTTTTATTCGATAGAACGTGAAAAGCTAAGTGGAAAGTATGAGGTATGAACAGTTTGAATGAATAATTATCGAAATTTTACTATTTCAACTTGCAGTCTGTGTAAGGTACGTGTATTTAGTTTCTAGTACCGGTTATCTTATGCCTGAGTTAGAAGCCAAATATCATCGAAATCAATATTATTTCGCAATGCAATGTTTACAAAGATGTATTGGAATCGAATTTTTTGGTTTTGACTGTTTCTTATGTCTTTGCTTGTTCGCATTGATCAGCGTAGGTATTAATAAATTTGATTTTACGGAATGTTAAAATTATAAATTTATTTTCCTTTAATAAATACAAATGAAACGAGACTTTTTACAATGCGATGGGAAACCGAAATGAATAATTGCAAATAAAAACCTAGGGAACAGAATGATTTAAAAGTCGATCATAGATCGCGAATGCGGTATCCCGGCTTTGTAGTCCGCAATTCAATTTTGAATTTTAATTTACCTATACTTTTAGATTCTAAGTATTTCTTTGAAGTTGACTACAAAGGTAGTATAATAATTACATCGTTGGGTTTTGAGCAGACAAATGAAGTTGGTGGTGGTATTAATTAATCAAGGATTTCAATTCTAGGTAATGCTACGATTTGTGTTACTTATTATTCCTATCTCATGACGAAAATATCAGCGTTATTTGTACTCAACAGTGGTTCCTTCAGGTTATTGAATAAATACCAATGAAACGAGATTTTTTATAATGCGATGGGAAACCGAAATGAATAATTGCGAATATAAACATAGGGAACAGAATGATTTAAAAGTCGATCATAGATCGCGAATGCGGTATCCCGGCTTTGTAGTCCGCAATTCAATTTTGTATTTTAATTTACCTATAACTTACTTTTAATTCTAAGTACTTTGCATTTGACTACAAAGGTAGTATAATAATTACATCGTTGGGTTTTGAGCAGACAAATGAAGTTTGTGGTAGTATTAATTAATCAAGGATTTCAATTCTATGTAATGTTATGATTTGTATTGCTTATTATTCTTATCTCATGACGAAAATGACAGTTGTTGGAAGGGTGTAATATCAGAGTTATTTGTACTCAACAGTGGTTCCTTCAGGTTATTGCTTATTAATTGTTGAGTGTTAGCTTTTACAAATAGAATCGAAAAGATGTGATGTGAATTCTTGAAAAGGTGGTTCTCACAATGGATGAAATTGAATACAAATGAAAGGGAATGTCTTACAACGCGATAGGAATATGAAATGAATACATAATTACAAATAAAAAAGTAGGAAATATAGGATGATCAAAAATTGATTGTGAATGCGATATCCTAGCTTTGTAATCCTCAATTCAATTTTAATTTGTACTTGGTCCTACTTTCTAGTTGGGTTTTAGCGCAGAGAGAGAATCAAATTAACACTAAAGACTGAATGATTGCTTAAAATAGGTAATAGCCAAAGACATCTGAGATCTGTGCACAAACCTCTTCCAGCTTGTTCTACAAGTTTCTTTTTGATACATACCATATACTCCGTTCACGTTAAGAAAGGATAGGAATACGTACCTTGAGAACGGAACGCTCCAGGTGTAATTTTAATCAACCGTTCCGTTCTCGAGGTACATACTTCTATCCTTTCTTAGTGTGAATGGAGTATAATACATTTTTGTAATAATGATCAAATTCACGCCGACCCTAGTACTACGTAGCTCGCTACGTAGCTTGTTGTAAGTGAAATGAGAGCGTTTTTCTAGCCATCTGCGAAGAGTGAATCCACGTGGAATCCACTGTTGATTCTAGTGTCTGTTAGCCAAAATTGTTGAGTATTCTCCTGAAGAAGAACTTCAAATGCACTGTCGGTAATTACATAAAAGGATAATGATATTAGTCTTCGTTTCGGATTGTTCTAATCGGTTATATAAGAAATTTAGAATGAAAGTAAGTTAAAAGAATATATGAATTGATTTTAAAAGAAATTTATATGGGAACATTCAAAACATTAGTTTTCGGAATAATTTTTTAAGAAAATTGGCTTTTGGGAAAATATGTTTCCCAGAAGAAGGCTTCGGAAAATTGAGTGAGAACCGTATAGATTGGTCGTGGATTTACACGAGGAAGAGCGACAGTGAGATAGGGGGGAGAAACTGAGATGAAGGCGTGAGAGTGGGAGAATATCTCGTACAAAAAATCGTTGGTATGACTCATTTTCCGTACATCATACCATAAGAATATTTTTGAACAAAAGAACCGATGTTGTTGACAATGTTGACGTATAGTTGATTGAATTGATATGATCATAACTGAACTAAAAAGAAAAAATAAATAAATAAAATAAAGAGTTTGAATTGAAAAAACTCTCGTTACAAAAGAAAGTATTGTTTTTGTAATCAAACATTCAAAATCTCAGCACCGGAACACCGCCGAATCGTCCAAACTCTTCTGGCCTTCCTCATGAGTGAATAGTCATTTAGTTGTTCAATCCTTTACTATAATATGAATGAACGGCCTCTGGATTTTCACTATATTGCCTTCTAAAAATGGATCCTGTGGTGCTTCTGTGGAATTTTTACCAAATTTTTATCGACTTTTTTCGTTAGAAACGTGAGATACTCGTATTACATCTGTCCATTCAGGTTTCCTTATAGCGTTATAGATCTATAGCGCTCCGAGTATTTTTTATCCGCGGAATTCCTCCAAAACTACTGGATAGTTTTTTGAATCTTATGATACATTATAACGTTATCTCAAGATGTGCACATGCAATTTTTCTGAGGATCGGATAAGTAGTTCTTGAGATATACTCAATTTTTTTTCAATTTCTCACTTGTAAACGCTTAAACCACTTGTAGCTGCTTACGCATCATGAGAAGAGGATTTTCTTATCCTCTTTTATCAATACTTATTGTGATGAAGAACCTTTTATATATATTTTTTTTCTCCTGTTAAGCTTTTTATTTTTTTTTTAATAATTATTAGGCATGCTTGATAGTGAAAACCGTCGAGTTAAAAAATTCATACAACTATGATTGAGTACAATTTTTTAGTCTTCATAAACTGTGCTGCAAGACTATCTTGATGACTTTATTCTTAATTAGCTATTGATTTATACATAATTTTATCGTATAGACATGATTGATAGTGGTACATAGTACATTTGAGATGTTTCAGGAGATGGGAATATTATTTTCAATTTGGACTAGTCCCTTTGAGTGAGAATTGAGGTCAGACTTACGAGTGAACCAGGTTCGGGTACGATATATCTTTTTTGTTAATGCGTTCGGAGAGGCCGGAGCGTGAGGGAAGGAATGAGACGTCAAGTGATGAGTGGTTGATTGTTTGTTTGGCTTCGATATCAATTTTTTCGTTTTGCGGAATGGTGCCCATTTTTAGGCTCGGTAGAAAAGAGGAAATGAACAATAAAAATATATGAAAAACACATCCGTTAATGATGTCCAACAATATTTTAAGAAGAAAATATTTAAATATAATATCGCGCAATAAGAATATCAAGACAGCAATAAGAAAATGAATAGAACATTGGTAAAATAATTACGCAATAAGATAGAAATTTACCACGTTTAAATAATTTTCTCCCCCATATCAGCAGCTGCGTTAAAAAAATAAGAATGAACATTGAAATTTGCTAAAAGGAACTGTAGACAGCGTAATAAAAAATTGTGGATAAATAAAATAAATTTTGTATCATGATTCCACCAAGTACCTGGTACCCCGTATGATACTTCTTACTGGAGAAGCAAGTCGCGCTTTGCTTTGGAAAGACGCCCCCTCTTCCTTCTCCGTCCCAACGAAATCTGTTTCGCTGCCTCGCCACGGGTACAGCGACAGATTTTTGACGTACTTCTAAAATCTTGGTAAACGAAGGGCACGTATACAAAGATTTTTCCTGAACGTCGCGTCGTTGGGTACGGTTATGAGTGACCAAGATACTGTACATCGATAGATGCAAAAATGCTTCATGACACTGACTGATAGGAATACCCGCGGACCTCATTTGGACCTAGGTGCACTTGTTCTACCTCAGTCCCTAAGTCATTCTTGTTCAGGATTGTATGTAAGTTATTGTTTGTACAGGAAAAACTTATCGTTCAGTTTGAAATAATTATCATGAGCCTAGTTACTGTTGAAGTTATTGCCCATCCACACCATTCTATTGTTCATTGACCTAAAGTTGGATCACTTCATTTGTAATGCTCGCACAGTGTTTTATTGCTCCTCAACTTATTGCGCAAATCATCTATTTCAATGAGCTGTTTAATGTATCCCTTCTGGAATGTCCTTGTAGCTGGATTCTCAGAAGAGGTATCTTGGGTGGGATTTTGCATGTAGAAGAAAGTGGAGAACGTGAACTACAATTTACGAGTCGATGAAAAGAAGAGCGGCTGAAGATGGAATTAAGTGATGCCAGGAATCAGAAATGGTAAAAAATTGAGCAACTCAGCCAAATATACAGTATACTAGACCAAGACTGGGCTAGGAATAACGTGTCGGAAAAAGTGTTTTTGAAGCTCTTTCTTTTACCGACTTTTCTAGCTCTAAAAAGGAGGTATTACTTTTGTAGTAAGGTTGTCAAGGGAAGGAAATAGTGAACTTTCTCGACGGTTTGGAGGCCCTAGATCACTTACAACTTAATCTCAGATTTCCTTATTATATGTAATATTCCTAGAGAAACCCGGCCATGAGTCGGAGTGGCGTTGAGAACTGACAAATCGTCGCCCTCGGATACAAAACTCGAAACTCACAATTATTTTTGGATGAACAAACCTCGTACCTAACTCCAACTTTTGAGATTTTGTTTTCATCAATTTTTCAGATGAGCTAGGCCCGATATCGGGCATAGGCCTGCCCCAAACCTGCTCCATTCACGTCGGTCATATGCAGCACGGTGGTACATCCAATTACATCGAAGTTTTGTATTATGTCTGTATTACAGGGAGTTATTGTCCTCTTATAGTCCATTTGGTTTTTATATTCGAGTATAGGTGAATTCCATATTCAAATCTTGCCGGTTCTTTTTTTGAACAATGTGTTCACTATCTTTAGAGTTGTTACTCTTGACAAAAATGCACCTGTTTCCAACCGCTTTCATTTATTTTACCACAGTTGTATGGCCCTATATTGTGTACCTCTCCGCTTATTCTCTGTCCTATTTAGCTATTGAAATCACCCATAATAATCAATTTTTCTTCTTGTTCGTTTTTTGTTTTTCTATACTTTCCCTCAACTGATTATAGAATATGTTCATTAGGGAGTTACCTGATAAGGACTTGGATTATTGTAAGAGTATTTTTGTTACCTAGGTCTATCTTCAATATTGAAATTCTATCATTTATCCCTTCAAAGCTCTTAATTTTGTCGCTGTATTTTTTGTTAATTATAAAACCCACACCATTTCTGTCCTCCTTTTTCACCATAGTGACAAAAAATATTTCCTTCCTTTGTTTGTATGATTCTTTCTCCCTCCCTTCTAATCTCAGATAGTCTAAGGATGTCTAAATTGAAACTTTTCATTTCTACTTCTAATTCATTCAGTCTATCGTTGCATATTGGGGTTTTCACATTTGGGGTTAGCTACTGTTAGTTTTTCTTCATTTCTCTTTGCCTTAGCTTTTCTAGTAACATTATTAATTTTACTCGTATTTTTGTAACCATCACCATTATTATATAATCATAAACGCATCTTTTACCTTCACCGTTGACATTGTTGCTGAATTGTGAGGGGTGTGGTCAATCTTGCCCTCGTTGACCAGACACACGACTGGGCAAGGTTGAGTTAGGCTTACATTTTATCGGTATTTTCGCTGAGTATTCTTCGCAACGTAGTGTTTTCCCGCTTTCGTGTTGAATTTGGTCTGATATCTCGTTTTCGGAGGTGAGCTCGACAACGCTACAAATGACTTCATTGATAGCTGTTTTTCAAGTTTTTGTCTAGTTTTATTGGTCGATTCGCTGAAATTTCCTTGTTGTTTGTAGTCTGCTTTTTCCCTCTTCCTTATCCGTATCTTTTTCCGTACCTTCTTCTGGGGCTCCGTTCTCGTCTTCATTTTTTGATCTCAGTTGAATTTATTCAGGATAAAATTTCCGTTCAGATGCATGTTTATATGAGTAAATTGATGAAATTTTTTTTTCCCATAAGAATACATTCAATGCGACTGTGCGACATCTGGTGGAATAAATTAGCTCAACATTTTTAGGGTACCAGATTTTTACACACGTTATACGTAGCGTTTGTCATCTTGTCTCTTTTAGGTATCTATAAGGGTGGCAAAGGGTTGTACTCAAATGAGTAGAGGATGACAAAAAAACGCACGAAAATTAGCAGCCGCGAGCGCTTTTGGTTAAATAACCATCTTCAAAGTGTAACGCTACTCATTTGAGTACAACCCTTTGTCATAATGTTTAAGCATAAAATTAAAGAACAAATTAACTCTATGATCTTACAGGGTATTATGAAAGCTCATTCAAAAAACGTTTTATAAAGCAACCATAATTTGCAAAGAGAAAAGACGTAAGACTCTCTCTTTCCTTACCACTAGATTTCTTGAAAATGAAGCTCAGAATGATTTGGATTTTATCTTGTGTAGATGAAGCCTCTGATGGTTTCATAACAAACTACGATACTTACAAAAACTGTACGTAATATTGAATATAAGGCGATTCTGTTCAACACATAGACCTACACTGAGAGAAGAGAATAGTCTTAATGACTAGAAAAAAAGTGTCAAATTAAGACACGTCACCTTTTTTTATTCACTATGACTAGGTTTTACAGCCAAAATAAGTGGAAAAATGATCAAATTGACAAAAAAAAAAAAAAAAAAGCGACTGTCCTAAATTAACACTTTTTTTCTAATCATCAAGGCTTTTCTCTTCTCTCAATGTACATACCGGTACGCAATGCGTCTTTGTCGCTGGGTACTCGGGTGAACTCGTCATTGTTCTAGCTACAAAAACGTACCGTCTACCATAAGATATAATGTACTTTTTGTCAACTTTGAAATAATGAATGAAATAAAATTCATGACTTTTTTTCGAAATAATACGCATCATTGAAAGAAAGCTTCTTGAACGCCGTTGTTGTACACTCACCGACTGTTTCTGAGGGCCGTTCCGGTTTCACTTCGCCGGTCGTTATGAGCGTTGATAAGCATTGACGCTCCCGCTCAAGATCAAAAAAGTTTGGTATTAACGCTTATCAGTTTTATGAATTTTCAGGAAGTAATGATTTTGGGCTTGGTTTTTTCCTAAAATTTAATTTAACTAGAGCTGGAATGAGAAATACAATAACTTGCGAGAAGAATTATGGTCTTTCTTTGAGAAGGAAGTGCGGTTTGAGAAGTTTTTTTCATTTCTCCTCGTTATCACTATTTTTTTAGCGCGTTCATTTAACGCTCACATCTTGGACACCCGTCAACTTTTCAACGCTCACGTCGTATCCAGGGCCTAATAAACGATTGGTCGTTCGTCGTTATAATTTTGAATTTACGATATCCAGCGTTGATTTCTCCTTCAGTTTTCCGTTGATGTTATTAAATTTTCCATTTTCATTGACTGTGATTGAACTCGATCTCATTCATAGTTTTCGTTCGAAATCTCGTTTTTCGTATTAGCTCGGTTGTCTATGACCTCGAAATGTAATTCATTTTGAAAATTTCCAAGAGTTCAACATAAGTAATGCTGGAAGTAATATGATCAAAGGCATGAGAGGGAATATCAGGAGCGAGGGGTTAATTATTACAAAGGCTGACAAAGATAATGCCATCGTAGTTATGGATAAGCCTTCCTATGTCTCCAAAGTTTACTATGTGCTTAGCCAATGTTGGGCTAAGGAGAATACCCGATTTAATTTTCGAAATTTCGTCAGAGAGGCTAGGAGTCTTATTAATAGTGATAAAGTCATCATTAAGAGCTCTTCAACAAAGAATGCTATTTGGAACCAAATCCTGTTCCTCCCCTCCTTTACGGGTTGCCTCAAGTGCATAGAGAAAATATCTCGGTGCGGCCGTTTGTCTCGTTTTTTTCTTCTCCGACCTACTCCCTCGCCAAATTTCTTGATCGGTAGTTCAAATCACGCATGGAGTTAAGAGCTCCGCTCGGGCTCCCTGGCTGACAAATTGAAGGACGTATGCCTTCCTCCAGGATCAATTTTATGCTCCTTCGATGTTGTCGGGCTATAACCAATATATCAATGACTTCCACTATCCAGAAGTTAGGAGACTTGCTTGTCAAATCCGGTACCTCTCATGAGGAATTGGGTGAATTTTTTGACATTTTGAAGGTCTGCTAGTCTCCTAACCTCTGTAAATTTGATGGGAAATCCTTCGAGTTACCCGAGGAGGTGGGAATTCCTATTGGATCCCCCTTCGGGTTCTCTCATGTCCAAATTTGAGCTTGACCTATTCTTTTCGGGCCAGGTGTTTTTGAGTCACATCTGTTATTGGAACAGGTACATTGAGGACATTTTGTGTATGCGTGGATCAGTCCTGCAGACTTCTTAGTATCGCTTATTTAAACAGCCTATTAGTACCCTTCCATAAAATTCACACTGGAAGTTGGTGGCTCCTCTACAAACTTTCCGACTTGACTATCTCCGTCATTGACGATGTCCATGAATTCGGTATTTACCGCAAAGACACATCAACCGATATTACTATTCACGGGTCGTCGCCTTCGTTCCTGTTACCCACAAAATAGTCATCTTCAATAGTTTAATACATCGCCTCATTCACATCCCTCTGAGTCAAGCCGCTTTTCATAAAGAACTAGTGACGATAAAGCACCTTGCTAGAGTGAATCAGGTCAAGATGGATATTGACCTCACGGTTCGTAGGAGGCTTACAAGGAAATGTTTTGATTCTACGACATCCCTCCCCCAGAATTCGCACTCTGATAGTAGGAAGCGGTGGATTTGACTGCCGTTTCTGGGTAAGTTTTCTTCGGAGTTGGGCCATGTCCTCCGTCCCTTTAGTTTTCGGCCGGCTTTTTACAATACTAATACTGCTAAGAGCTTATTTGTTAAACTAAAAGATCCCATTCCGATGGTCGAGAGGGAGGGGGGTGTTTGTAGGGTAACTTGTAGGGATTGCCCCAGTATCTATGTCAACTCCAAATTAGAGTGTACGAAGACAAAAAAGCGTGGAGTAAAAGAAAAGTGGGTGAGTCGGCGTTTGCTGATCACTTAATTGAAAGGGGTCCGAAGTTCTCTTCCACTGGGGGAATTCGGACTTTAAACGATTGGCTCGGGAGGAAATCGAAATTATTCGACATCGGAATAACAACGACGTCAATGTGTTGAACAGGTATATTCCTTGATTGAATTAGTATATGCGCTTGATATGTTTTAATTTATTGCGGTCTTTGTAAAATTTGCTCCCTTTACTCCTTGGAGTATCTTTCTTAATTCTGGATAGCCGTAAATTAAAAAAGTGCGCAGTCAGCAAAGTGGTTGCAGAGAGCGCGCTTTTGACAAATTTGTACTTACTGCGCGCATTCCACAATTGCGCGAATTCGGCATAACATATACATATATGTATGTGAGGAAACCTAAATTTTGTAGCAATGATTGACGACCTCTAAAATGTTGAGAAAATTCATTTCCCCTCCCTCTGTTACAATTGTGATGGGTGTAGAACTCGCTTTTCTACAAAAGGCGTTTGTTTCATGAGAAATACGAAATTACATTGAAGGAACACTATTATTTTTCCTGATACGTCCTCAAATAAATAAAGATAACATTTCGCATCATTATCCTCGAAGAATATTGTGACGCTAATTTTATACCATTTTAATATGGCGTCATAATCTTCAAAGTCAAAAAATTTTAGTTGTCTTCAAATACATATAAATAATTCATACAAACGAAAGTAATCGCCACCGATGACCTAATTACAAATATTAGTGTTTATAAATTAATAACGCGGTAATTTATATGTATTGATATTCAATAATTTCAACTTCGCTACAATCATTTTTCCCTATTCTCCTTCATTACCTACCTCTACATCAATGCACGAGTTATGACGTGCGATTAACCAAGAGGAAAAATCTGAAATTTGACTCGAAAAAAAAAAATAAAAATAATGTAAATATTATATTAACTCATTCAACTTATTCAACTCATAATTATTATTTTACTCGTTGAATTGAATTTGATAAGAATTTTATTATATCCATCCGAAAATGTAATTTAACTCCGTCATACATTTTATACGACGTTCGAATTTTCGTTCGCGTACGAAACGTGAAAGAAAATGATAATGACCATACAATTCTGATCAGTTTTTTGACATGTTCCATGTCTTTTCTCTCGCCAGACCCCGATTTTGAAACTCGCGAGTACACCCCCCCCCTCCCCCCCCCGTCAAGAGAAATCTCTACCCAGTGGGTGATTCAGAAATTCGCGAGTACACCCCGCCTAATAATAATAATCAATAATAAATAAATAAATAAATAAATAAATAAATAAATAAATAAATAAATAAATAAATAAATAAATAATTAAATATAATTAAATAATTAAATAAATAAATAATTAAATAAATAAATAATTAAACAAATAAATAATTAAATATTTAAATAAATAAATAAATAATTAAATAATTAAATAAATAAATAAATAAATAAATAAATAATTAAATAATTAAATAATTAAATAATTAAATAATTAAATAAATAAATAATATAATAAATAAATAAATAAATAAATAAATAAATAAATAAATAATTAAATAATTAAATTATTATTTAATTAAATAATTGAATGATTAAATAAATAAATAATTAAATAAATAAATAATTAAATAAATAAATAATTAAATAAATAAATAAATAAATAAATAAATAATTAAATATAATTAAATAATTAAATAAATAAATAATTAAATAAATAAATAATTAAACAAATAAATAATTAAATATTTAAATAAATAAATAAATAAATAAATAGATAAATAATTAAATAATTAAATAATTAAATAAATAAATAATATAATAAATAAATAAATAAATAAATAAATAAATAGATAAATAAATAAATAATTAAATAATTAAATAAATAAATAAATAATTAAATAAATAAATAATTAAATAAATAAATAATTAAATAAATAAATAATTAAATAATTAAATAATTAAATAATTAAATAATTAAATAAATAAATAAATAAATAAATAAATAATTAAATAATTAAATAATTATTTATTTAAATAATTAGATAATTAAATAATTATTTATTTAAATAATTAAATAATTAAATAATTATTTAATTAAATAATTAAATAATTAATTAAATAAATAAATAAATAAATAAATAAATAGTCGAAATTTTTCTGAGTCCCCCTTCTATCATATATGGCTGGAGAGTTGAAATTTTTCTAAGTCCCTCTCCTATCATATATGGCTCGAGAGTCGAAATTTTTCTGAGTCCCTCTCCTATCATATATGGCTCGAGATTCGAAATTTTTCCAAGTCCCCCTTCTATCATATATAGCTCGAGAGTCGAAATTTTTCTAAGTCCCTCTCCTATCATATATGGCTCGAGAGTCGAAATTTTTCCAAGTCCCCCTTCTATCATATATGGCTTGAGAGTCGAGATTTTTCTAAGTCCCCCTTCTATCATATATAGCTCGAGAGTCGAAATTTTTCTAAGTCCCTCTCCTATCATATATGGCTCGAGAGTCGAAATTTTTCCAAGTCCCCCTTCTATCATATATGGCTTGAGAGTCGAGATTTTTCTAAGTCCCTCTCCTATCATATATGGCTCGAGAGTCGAAATTTTTCCAAGTCCCTCTCCTATCATATATGGCTCGAGAGTCGAAATTTTTCTAAGTCCCCCTTGTATCATATATGGCTCGAGAGTCGAAATTCTTCCAAGTCCCTCTCCTATCATATATGGCTCGAGAGTCTAAATTTTTCTAAGTTCCCCTTCTATCATATATGGCTTGAGAGTCGAAATTTTTCTAAGTCCCTCTCCTATCATATATGGCTCGAGAGTCGAAATTTTTCTAAGTCCCCCTTGTATCATATAAGGCTCGAGAGTCGAAATTCTTCCAAGTCCCTCTCCTATCATATATGGCTTGAGAGTCGAAATTTTTCTAAGTCCCCCTTCTATCATATATAGCTCGAGAGTCGAAATTTTTCTAAGTCCCTCTCCTATCATATATGGCTCGAGAGTCGAAATTTTTCCAAGTCCCCCTTCTATCATATATGGCTTGAGAGTCGAGATTTTTCTAAGTCCCTCTCCTATCATATATGGCTCGAGAGTCGAAATTTTTCTAAGTCCCTCTCCTATCATATATGGCTCGAGAGTCGAAATTTTTCTAAGTCCCCCTTGTATCATATATGGCTCGAGAGTCGAAATTCTTCCAAGTCCCTCTCCTATCATATATGGCTCGAGAGTCTAAATTTTTCTAAGTTCCCCTTCTATCATATATGGCTTGAGAGTCGAAATTTTTCCAAGTCCCTATCATATATGGCTTGAGAGTCGAAATTTTTCTAGGTCCCTCTCCTATCATATATGGCTCGAGAGTCGAAATTTTTCTAAGTCCCTCTCCTATCATATATGGCTCGAGAGTCGAAATTTTTCCAAGTCCCCCTTCTATCATATATGGCTTGAGAGTCGAGATTTTTCTAAGTCCCTCTCCTATCATATATGGCTTGAGAGTCGAGATTTTTCTAAGTCCCTCTCCTATCATATATGGCTCGAGAGTCGAAATTTTTCCAAGTCCCTCTCCTATCATATATGGCTCGAGAGTCGAAATTTTTCTAAGTCCCCCTTGTATCATATATGGCTCGAGAGTCGAAATTCTTCCAAGTCCCTCTCCTATCATATATGGCTCGAGAGTCTAAATTTTTCTAAGTTCCCCTTCTATCATATATGGCTTGAGAGTCGAAATTTTTCCAAGTCCCTATCATATATGGCTTGAGAGTCGAAATTTTTCTAGGTCCCTCTCCTATCATATATGGCTCGAGAGTCGAAATTTTTCTAAGTCCCTCTCCTATCATATATGGCTCGAGAGTCGAAATTTTTCTAAGTCCCCCTTGTATCATATAAGGCTCGAGAGTCGAAATTCTTCCAAGTCCCTCTCCTATCATATATGGCTTGAGAGTCGAAATTTTTCTAAGTCCCCCTTCTATCATATATAGCTCGAGAGTCGAAATTTTTCTAAGTCCCTCTCCTATCATATATGGCTCGAGAGTCGAAATTTTTCCAAGTCCCCCTTCTATCATATATGGCTTGAGAGTCGAGATTTTTCTAAGTCCCTCTCCTATCATATATGGCTCGAGAGTCGAAATTTTTCTAAGTCCCTCTCCTATCATATATGGCTCGAGAGTCGAAATTTTTCTAAGTCCCCCTTGTATCATATATGGCTCGAGAGTCGAAATTCTTCCAAGTCCCTCTCCTATCATATATGGCTCGAGAGTCTAAATTTTTCTAAGTTCCCCTTCTATCATATATGGCTTGAGAGTCGAAATTTTTCCAAGTCCCTATCATATATGGCTTGAGAGTCGAAATTTTTCTAGGTCCCTCTCCTATCATATATGGCTCGAGAGTCGAAATTTTTCTAAGTCCCTCTCCTATCATATATGGCTCGAGAGTCGAAATTTTTCCAAGTCCCCCTTGTATCATATAAGGCTCGAGAGTCGAAATTCTTCCAAGTCCCTCTCCTATCATATATGGCTTGAGAGTCGAAATTTTTCTAAGTCCCCCTTGTATCATATATGGCTCGAGAGTCGAAATTCTTCCAAGTCCCTCTCCTATCATATATGGCTCGAGAGTCGAAATTTTTCTAAGTCCCTCTCCTATCATATATGGCTCGAGAGTCGAAATTTTTCTAGGTCCCTCTCCTATCATATATGGCTCGAGAGTCGAAATTCTTCCAAGTCCCTCTCCTATCATATATGGCTTGAGAGTCGAAATTTTTCTAAGTCCCCCTTGTATCATATATGGCTCGAGAGTCGAAATTCTTCCAAGTCCCTCTCCTATCATATATGGCTGGATAGTCGAAATTTTTCCAAGTCCCCTAGACTTGAATTGTCTCATACCATTCCAATACAACAGCGAGACAGGGGGCGAACGAGCGGAGCGAGTTCGCGCTACCTCATATTTCTCAAAAAAGACTTGAATTTTCTCATACCATTCCAATACAACAGCGAGATCGCTCGTTCGCTCCACCGAAAGTTGATACCTCAAAATATAGAACACCCATAATTACCTCAAAATATTTCTCATACAAGACTTATACGACGCCAAGATAGGTAAAGGGGTAAACGAATAATATCTCACGAACACTTGACCTAGTACAAGAATTAATAAGAAATAAATAAATAAATAAATAAATAAATAATATTCAATAATTAAATAATTAAATAATTAAATAATTAAATAATTAAATAATTAAATAATTAAATAATTAAATAATTAAATAATTAAATAATTGAATAATTGAATAATTAAATAATTGAATAATTAAATAATTAAATAAATAAAGGCTGGATAGTCGAAATTTTTCCAAGTCCCCTAGACTTGAATTGTCTCATACCATTCCAATACAACAGCGAGACAGGGGGCGAACGAGCGGAGCGAGTTCGCGCTACCTCATATTTCTCAAAAAAGACTTGAATTTTCTCATACCATTCCAATACAACAGCGAGATCGCTCGTTCGCTCCACCGAAAGTTGATACCTCAAAATATAGAACACCCATAATTACCTCAAAATATTTCTCATACAAGACTTATACGACGCCAAGATAGGTAAAGGGGTAAACGAATAATATCTCACGAACACTTGACCTAGTACAAGAATTAATAAGAAATAAATAAATAAATAAATAAATAAATAATATTCAATAATTAAATAATTAAATAATTAAATAATTAAATAATTAAATAATTAAATAATTAAATAATTAAATAATTAAATAATTAAATAATTGAATAATTGAATAATTAAATAATTGAATAATTAAATAATTAAATAAATAAAGGCTGGATAGTCGAAATTTTTCCAACTCCCCTAGACTTGAATTGTCACATACCATTCCAATACAACAGCGAGACAGGGGGCGAACGAGCGGAGCGAGTTCGCGCTACCTCGTATTTCTCATAGAAGACTTATACGACGGCAAGATAGGTAAGGGGTAAACGAATTTCTTAAATTACGCTCTTTGGACAGGTAATAGGGTGGGATTGAAAGATGATCGATGCCGCCTGTGCACTGACCACACTTCTTCGCATTCTGATTTCTCTACGCTTCGTACCAGCGATCGTTTTTCTCAAAACGCGTTTTTTCGAGATACGCCCTTCTTGATAAGAAGGCTTCAATTAATTAGTCCGAGAGTCTGTGCGTCCGTGCAAGCGTGCGTCCGTGCATATCTCTACCCCGTGGGTGATTCAGAAATTTGCGAGTACACCCCGTGTGCTTAAATAATTAAATAAATAAATAATCAAATAACCGCGAGTTCGCCTCACGAAAGGTGATACCTCAAAATATTTCTCATAAAGGCGATACCTCATATTTCTCATAGAAGACTTGAATTTTCTCACACCATTCCAATAGAACAGCGAGACAGGGGGCGAACGGTGATACCTCAAAATATACAAAAGGTCGCTCCGCTCGTTCGCCCCACGAAAGGTGATACCTCAAAATATTTCTCATATAAATGCGACACCTCATATTTCTCATAGGAGACTTGAATTCTCTTTCGGCATTTCTCTTATAAGCTTCTACATTTTTGTACGTAATGTGTGACAAATCACGACGATCAACGATTTTAATTTACATTTCCTTGGAAATGAACGACATCAAGACGGAGACAGTATTCTTCTAAAAGTATCATTGCAATAAAAAACTTTATTGCAGTTCTTACAATATTTTATTAATCAGCGACATTTTGGAGCATTAGTTGAATCCGAGAAGCCAAATGTGATCGGTGGTACAGGAAGCTATCGAGGCTCGATTGATGGGCGATGATTCTTTCCGGAAATGTCCATTTGTGAAAATGTGAGAGAATTGGATGGCTTCGAAGTATTCTGGACATAAACGTTGTTTTCTTACAAATTGGTTCCTGGCTTCTGTCGATAAGCTGAGGAATTTTCGACAGCAATACAAAGTTTGCGCGTTGTCGCCATAGAAGTAGCATTCGCGTTTCCTTTCGTTTGAATTTGATGCAGTCATAATGCCTCCATTACTATACAAATTCTTGCATCCTTCGGAATCTGCAGCACACTCGCGACCGCGTCTTCATAAGTGATGAGACTCTCGCGCAGATTAAACAACTCCGTGGATCCTTCATTGACAGCGTTCACCGGCACTGGTATCACCAAGAAATTACGCACCCGCGAGTTCACCCCACGAAAGGTGATACCTCAAAAAAGCCTTCGCAGCGCGAAAGCAAAACCGACTTTTGTATCTTATTTTTGTACATCTCTATTTCTTTTAGTTTCCATTTTGTTCATTATTGGCTGGCCTACATTATATTTCACTTATAGTCGTTTTCGTTAATAACGACAATAATGACGTCGTTTTCCGATAGAAATTCATTTTCAAAACTTGCCAACCATTATTTTTTATTCAATCTCGTGTACTGATAATACACAACTTACAACCCCCTCCCCTTCTGAGAAAGAAACACTTTTCGCGCACAAGTCAGTAACACTCGTCATTTTCCATAGCAACATTCATTCCTTTAACGCCGGATGGTTAACGAACTGACGTTCAACTTACCCCGCTCCGAATTTTTCTACATTAAAATCGAAAAATCTCTAATTCTATCAATCCGATTATCAAAAAAATAACCCTATTCCATACAGCAAATATAAAACTTCAATTATTCTCAATTTCATATAAATCGACCCAATACCAACCGAGAATACAAGACTTATACGACGCCAAGATAGGTAAGGGGGTAAACGAATAATATCTCACGAACACTTGACCTAGTAGAAGCCTAGACTAAAATATTTCAAGATGACTGATAAAATATAAAAGACATGGAACATGATCTTCATTTATTTGGCTATGCCAGAACATTTTTTTTTTAATTTGCCGCGCTTGTCATCGCACGAAGTACCCATATCACACTGAAATTAGGTCTATCAACATTTTGAATTTTCTCATCGAATACGAAACATGGATAGCTAGGCTTAAAAGAAAGCTCAAAGCCTCTTTTCCATATTTACAGATGTTAACGTTCTTATTTATTCGTTATCACAAAGATTTGTCATAAAAATGAGTATTGTCTTTTCCTTACAGAAAATCCTGTCGGAAAAAATTTTTTACTCTTTCGTAGTATCTATACCTATATCAAATATTGTTTGGTTTGGTCGATTAAAAACTGTATCGTCCCTATTCTCTGCCGTTCAGTTTTTTAAATTATAGCGAGCATGAGGTAGAAGAAAATGTTTTTCATTCCTCCATTCTTGTGATTACTTCATTGACAAATAATTTATTCGGCATACGGTTTACTGGTACGGTGTAAGTTTTATAGTGAGTCATAGAATAAAAGTGATAGATATTAAATGAGTCCGTTTTGGAATTTTTCCCTCATCATTTCCCATGGAAAATGTAACGAGGCGGAGGTTTAATCGTGAGCGTTTCGAACATTACCCTATCAGTGATCCGCAAACTGGGCGTCGTAAGCATTGTCAGGAGCGAGAGTTGCGAACTTTCTGTCGACATTTAATTCACACTACCAAGAGCAGGAAAACTTTCTTTTAAACTTGGCGTATCTCACGGACATTTTGGGTAAGTTGAATATCCTCATTACAGCCTTGCAAGGGAAGAAGACAACTTCATTTTACTTATTGGAGAAGACATCTGTATTCCGGTGAAAATTGATTCTCTGGAAAACGGAGGTAGAAAACGCTTGTACAACGCTGAGTAACTTAGAACATTGTTTTCAGCATTCATTCATAACATCCCACGATTGTACCCGTATCACATAAATAGATGACTTAAGGTCCTCATTTGCGAAGTATCTATCACACGACTTAATTTCCAAGTTAATAATCTATTGCCAGAAAATATTGGACATTACTGAGTCAAAAAACTCACCAACATTGCGGCAGCCAGATACCACAAAAAGCTTACTGGTGTGATGTCAGGATGATATTTGAAAATCAAGTTCACGGAAGCCACAATTTTTTAAATTTGAGCTGCAGCTAAAGTAGAGCACCCTGGAATAGGAGATTTAGCCTTACAGTGCAGTGCTTAACCCCCTTGTTCGGGTAAATTTAATGCTTACGCGTTCTTGCGTCAATCAAAAATAAGTAAATACAGATTACTGCTGGATGCGGAAAGAGAGATGAGAGTTGAGAGTTGCCATACCAAGCGTGGACCTACGGTTCGAAAATTTAATAGTGAAAAACACGGTTTCCTTAACAAAGTTAAACGAGGAACGCAGGGGACCTGTTCTATGAGTCAACTTGTAATATGACAAGGAAATTTCAATTCTCGAGCCTAATTGATAGGAGGGGGACTTGAAAAAATTTTGACCTGCAAGTTATATTATGATAGGACAGAGACTTAGAAAAAAAGACGGCTTCCTTTAACGAAGTTAAACGAGGAACGCAGGGAACCTGTTTTATGAGTCAAATGGGTTTTGAAAATTCAAGGAAGCCTAGACCTACTATAAGCCTAGCTAGCATAATATAGTTTGAGAGTCTAAATTTTTCTCGAATCTCGAGCTATATATGATAGCTCGAGAGCCGAAATTTTTCTAAGTCCCTCTTCTATCATATATAGCTCAAGTGTCGAAATTTTTTCAAGTTTTTTGTTGGACGGCGCACGGCAAAGTTCTCAAAAAAAAAAAACCATAGAACAGGTTCCCTGTTGAAACCAAGCGCATCCGTCGCAATAACAAACCCCACAAATGCATGCGAGTGATACAAATAATTAAAATACGCATAGTGAGCAGGCAAATGGACAGCTGTGATTTGTTCTAGGGGGAAGCGTCTACATGATGTGCAATGCAATACAGAAAATTGTTGTGAGTTGTACTTTTTTGATGGCTGGCCGTAATTTGCTCCCGCGCTTCGTTTGTTTAACTTTCCTTTGAAAAGAGAAATTATAGCCGAATAATGAAGTACGATAAGGCTTGATTCGAATATATATATATATATATATATATTATGTGTATGCTAATTACATGCGAAAGAAAGTACGATTGCCCGTCAGTCTTATTGTCTCTCCGTCCTCAAGGCTATGTATTATAAATACTTATAAGTATTTCACTTCATTCGAGATGTTCAGTTTCGCATTTTTTATTTACGCATTGTAGACAGTGACGAGAATAGGCTTCTTCATTTATTTCACGCTTAGCTGACGTTCGCTGCTACTGCTGTGCTTTTATTATTATTCGGTAATTGTTGCACCTTTCTGTAGAAGGAGAAAAAGAACGGATGGCAGCTCGAGTGTTAAATAACAAGGATAATGACAATAAAGATGTAATATACTGGTATTCAACTTTTAAGATTATTGCTTGTATGTAAGAAACTTTCTTCGTTTTACTTCGCATGATCGTGTAGACCAGTTTTAAAAACACTTGTTTATTGGTATAAATACGATAGGTATAGGTATGCGTTGCACCACACTTTACTTAAATACTTAATACACAGAAAACCCAGACGGTCGGTAAGATTTGCTCGAATGAGCATAAATCCGACGATGATAAAATAATTGAATTTGTGGAAAATTATTGCAGCCACTATATCCGTAAGTGACACCCATCAGATTTACGAACGAAAAACAGAAACTTCCATGCGAAAGCCAAAATCAACTTTTGTCAAGTTTCAAATGATAAGTACTGTACAAATCAATATGGTCCAGGTTATACCGTTCTTGGAAATCGAATTCAATATTCACTCTGAAGTTTCACTTGCCCATATAAGAAAGATGGCAAATTAAAGGAGTACTTATCCACACTGAAAAAGAAAGTTTTGTTTTCAAGCGGAGTTCTCGACTCCATCTGAAGAGTACTTGCAGAAGAAAGGGCAGGGTACTCAATTCTCTTGTTATATCGTTTCAAAAAAGTTCTTCAAATTTCCAATAAAGTGTAAATACTCCATAAGAAAACAAATTATTCGTTTCCGACAAGACTGATAATCTTTTCATTTTATCCGTAGGTCGTCAGCGCTTTAGGATTGGCATACGGAAGACCAGAATTACCGGTTGGTGGCAACAACTTTAACAGCAATGGAGGGGGTTTGCAACTGGATAGTTACGCGGCACCAATATCGACTGGCAACTCAGGAGGTCCTTACAATAATGGACCACCACCGCAATATGGTCCTCCCTCGCAAGCGCCAGTTATTCACAAGCACGTATACGTGCACGTACCACCTCCCGAGCCCACGTATTTCACTCCAAAAAAACCGGTAGCTCCGCCACCACCGCCGCAAAAGCATTATAAAATCGTATTCATCAAGGCTCCAACTCCTCCACCACCACAAGTTCCGGATATTCCAAATCTCCCACCTCCTCCCGAACAGAAGACATTGATTTACGTTTTGGTTAAGAAACCGGATGAGGCTCCAGAAATTACAATCCCTACGCCAGCGCCAACGCAACCTTCAAAACCGGAAGTATACTTTATCCGCTACAAGACACAGGTATGCCATCAAACGTGTGAATGAAATGATTGTGTAGTTACGGTTCTTACATTGTTGTTTTTCTATTTCTAGAAACAAGAAGGTTATCCTAATTCTATCGGTTCAGACTACGGTCCACCGAGTGGAGGTTCAGCGCCTTCAGCTCCAGCAGACTCGTACGGAGCACCGCCATCACCATCATCTTTCGGAGTCCCCAGTGGATCAGCGGGGCCTTACTAAAAATCGCTACCTAATTTTTCAAATTTCACCAAAAAGATGGTCACTCTTTCTAACGGTGAACGTGTTTTCTTAGTTTTCATTCAAAGTTTGATTTAAATTGTTGGAAAAGAAAAGAAGAAAAGTAGTTTGCGAAAGGTGTATATTATCCGAAGTACCAAAAAAAAAAAAAGAAAGAAAACGATTATGTAATTGGAATTAATTATTTGGGAATCAAGGACATAAAGTCCTAGTTTCAATCATCAAAGTTGCCATATGTATTCTCTTTGTAGATGTATCCCATGTATTCTAATGCAAAAATTAGTCGATTAGGCACGGCGGGAAAATGTGGTCACTTACGTAATGAGAATTTTTCCCTCTCCGTCTCTGTCTCCCTTTTCTTTCAACGAGAACCGAAACAGATGTAGAATAATAAGTTCATTAGGACATACTACGTAGGTAGTTTCTTTAGTAATTTTAAGAGTAATTCGATTTAAGTGACTTATATTTTACCAACCGTGCAAGAGGTAACGTATAATTACGGAACCCTTTTTTCTTTTACTATATAGGTAATACTTCTTTCAAAATTCGTTCTTTACTGTATTCATTAAACAGAATAAAAGAAAAAAAGTAATGCGCTACAAAATAGAAGTGAGCATTTACAAATCAATTTGAAAAAATTTACTGTACAGTGTAATTACGGAACAATTTACATATTTTAATTGTACGACATAAAATGTAAGTTTTATAAAAATTTTTACTTGATAAACATTTTTGTAAGAAATCTTTTTTTTCCCCCGAAAAAATGAAAATTTTTGTTTATTGGACACGATGTAGTATAATTTTTGAGGATAGAAACGTAAAGATTGCTGATAAAACCCGAGTCTAGGAAGACAACATAATGAATGTACTGAGTATAAATGAAGAAAATATTCTACTTTTATACACTCATATATCATTTTATCATATCGTACCTCAGAAAGGACGAATAACTTACAGTAAGGTTGAACCTCGCACCCTAGTGGGTAATTCAGGTTAAATTTGCATAAACTCAGGTAAAACAAATTATAATCGTATTCTGCGAATGAAAATCTAAGTTTAGATCGCCTACTTATATATATATATATATACTAGCAGAGGTGCTGTACATTAGGACACACCCAGAAAAAGTACTTACGAATATTATAATAAACGAAGAGACGAAGAAAAATTAAACATTGTATAATTAAGAATCCTATGGACATCATGATCTAAGGGTAAGAATATTTTACGATTGAATAATTAGCAATTCGCTCAAATCCGTATAACTTCGCCAAACGCGCACTCATTTTAGAAGTATCTAAACTTTTCAACAACCTATGTAGTCGGCTCACAAACACATAACTATGATCGTGTAGAAGTTTATGAATACGACTATTCGGAGTCAGGTTCTGCGAAAAAGAAAACCAATTGACACATATCTATATTTTACTTAGTAGAATATCTGAAGAAATAAGTACCTAGTGCTAGCGCAGGAAGCTACTCTTAAAGCGTTCGCTGTGTAGAAAAGAACGATTTAACACAAAAGAAAAATAACTGCACCATCGTATTTTTTTCGTATTTTTTGCTCACCAACTACGTCAGAAAGTGCGACCATCCCTTCAACCATATCATATTACGTGGTCACGCCATACTGATGAAAGTTTTAATGTACGCCTAGGCGGGGAGAGAGAGAGAGAGAGAGAGAGAGAGAGAGAGAGAGAGGAAAACGAACGTGAACGTGTACAAGCAATATAATTAACTCTAATACACCAGAGGTAACAATCACACGTCTTATCTGCCGTACAAAGTTGAATTGACTTATATGCAGATAATGAATACAAGGAAAAGAGGTTATGGGTGTACTTGATTTAGCCTCTTTTTCTCGTATTCATTATTTGCATATACGTCAATTCAACTTTGTACGGCAGTTGTCCGTTTTACATCAGTGTTGCCAAATCACAACTCAATAGAAAGGACAAAAAAAAATCGGAAGTGAGGAGTACCCAAAAATGGCACTTCCTTGTAATCAGTTGATTTTTGCTGGAAAAATAATAGGAGTCTTTCCGCAATTCTTTAAATCGATTTGTTTGGCTTCACGTTCTCATCAATATGGTATGTGCAAAGATCAAACTCAAAGGACCACCCGTCTTTGAACTCTCTTCTTGTCTAGCACAAATAAGATACTAGTTGTGAACTTACCAACTATATATTTTTAATCAGGTATACCGGTACCTACGTTAATCAGTGTACAAAGTATTTCGCCTGTTTAAGGTTGACTTCTCATTGAACTATACGTGTATATGTCATTTATTTTAGCTTGTTTATAGACCAAGGGTGGATTAGGACCAGTCCCTCTTCAATACAATTCATCTAAATTGGTAGGTATGGCCCAAGCAACATATAAGCTTGAAATGAGGAATCGAAAAAAGAAATGACGGTTATAATTTTCTAGTTTTCATCAACACGCAGTCTCTGTTTCTCTACTCTCGAAGTTAAAATACACTCTTTCAAGAATATACACCAGGTATCTTTTTTTTTTTTTTTTTTTCTTTTTATTAAGCCTTCAAGAAACAGTCAAACTCTCTTTAGAAGTGGACTCTTTTTCCATAAAATCGATGAAAAGAATTCTACAAAGAATCATACAATTGTTTTAAAATAATGGTACCCATCAATACGACTACCGTTACCGTACCTAACTTATTTTTCTTAAACAGATTGCGAATCATAAAAATTTAATTCGAATCTATCCCGGATTTCGCATCTTAATTTAAAAAAGCTTCGGTCACAAAATAGCCTAATAATATTTACCACGCTACCAAAATCCCTATGTGCTACCACGCCATAAATACAATAAAATTAAATTTTACATCTCTTCCAGGAACTTCTTTTCGAAAGGAGAGGTCGTCGGTCCACTTACGCCTCTCGTTATAATTCTGAATTTTACAAGATATCGTTTTTGAAGTTCTAAATATTATTATAGCCCGCCAGTCAGTCGACGTTCTGAAATGTAATTTCATCTCTATGCTGTAATTTGGCTTAAATATCTACCAAACTCTTTTTCAGCTTTCATTAAATGTATCCAACGAACCTACACACAATCTTTCAATTCTTCATTAATTCTTACTCGCCGATTTTTCTTCTTCAGCATATGTACTTGACAAATTCCTCTACCGTAGCTTTCAAACGATAAGAAAGCTGACGCAATACTTTATCCCGGTGATTTTTTTAGGTACACCTATACACCTAGCTATTCTCGCCCCTCTAAATCTTCAAACTCATGAATGCACATCGAGGAGTCTTCAGTTAATTAAACCTAACGTAGTGTAGATATAACTTCATCATGTACGTATCAATCGTATTGGTTTATGCTGCGATACGTGTCGAGAACGAGCTCTCTTTGGTGGTATAGATCGTTCAAAAACACACAAACGAAATTCCGTTGTGAACTTTTTGAGACGTTCTTCTAAAATGAATCATTAATTTTTCGATCTTGTGAAGGAAAGATAGAGCGATCAATAGCGAGTTACTGCGGCCTTTACAGCTCCAATACTATGCGGAACCACAAAAACAAAGATAATCTGTAGGCCTATTATAACTTATAAGTAACTTAGATATACAAAAAACATAATATAGAAAGATGCAGAAAACTTGGCACACCGAACGAACACGTAGAAAAGAGAGAGAGAGAGAGAGAGAGAGAGAGAGAGAGAGAGAGAGAGAGAGAGAGAGAGAGAGAGAGAGAGAAACAGAGACAGAGAGAGAGACAGAGAGAGAGACAGAGACAGAGACAGAGACAGAGACAGACAGAGGGGAGTGAGAGGGAGTGAAGCAATCTGTTTTTTACTTTCACCTAATTTGATGAAACTATTCCTAAAACATCGTCGACCCAAAAGTACAGTTCTGTTCACCTGAACGTACGCGGGTAAATTACTAGTAAGAAAGCGTGGATCTCATCATTGGCGTGTTGTTCTCGAAAATTTCGTCTGGAACGAATTCTCAAGAATCTCATCAGTATGTAACCAATACAGTCTACCTGTGTAAGCGGTACCCACTTATATAAATTTACGTTTGTAATTCTTACAGAGCATATAGGATAGAAATAACAGACATACCATGTGGATCTATCAAGGAAAAGTTTTACCAATTCTGTTAGGTACCAATACGGTATCTATCTATTTGTTTTTTCAATGTATACCTAATGATTTTGATGTTGCGACAAGATAGATCAGAATGATTTACCTGAACGTCAAGAAAGAATTTTTTCAACCTAAAACGAAATAAAAAGGATTTTCTTGTTGTATTTAATTGAAGAGAGAAAAATCCAAATTTGTGCATCAATAATTGTATTCCGACGTAAGTATGTCCACATTCATAATCTGCGAGTTGTACAACCTTGGGATGTCTCGGGTGTCAGCCTTCCACCCAAATAGATCAAAAACCATCTTCGTTGCAGAAAATTGGTGTTCGAGTTTTTCCCGATACCTACCTAATAACACAATATTGACGAGAATTCATGTTAATAAGTTTAAGAGAAATAAATTTTACAGAGATGCATAAAAAATATATTCTCAAAAGAAAAAGAAGACGTACATTTCGCGGCGATTTGGTGAACGTCGCACCATCAGTACAAATGATCGTGAGCAGAGGGGAGACAAAAGCGAAAACGAGATAAAGAAAAGTGAATTACTCATACGGTGTCCACATTTCTGTAGACACGTGTAATGAAGTTGGGGTAATTCATACACGTATCAGTTAGTAAGAAAAAACTCGGGTTATTATTATACTTTATAATTTCTATCTCCTTGAGCTTATCAAGGGTACAACTTTTTGGACACCTATGTTAGAGGGAGGTACCCTTATCACTATCAATAATATCATAGTAACTAGCAGTATTTTTGTTTTTCAATGTAGAACTCCGAGCACATTCGTACTCTTTCACTCGATCCAATAAGGGCCTACTGGTCTGACCAATGTAGACACCCCTACAATCCGAACATTTTAAACGGTAGACACCATTCTGGAGGAGGCGGGGTCTATTAAACGGGACAAGGATATCAGCCTGTTGATTTTTACATCGAGTCGGATTACCACATCCAGCGCCATAGCGAGAATACCTCTAGCGCCTTAGTAGAACTGCCGTACAAAAAATGATTGACGTAAATCACGAGTAACAAATTGCAAAATAGGATCTTCGGTCTGAAAAGTTTGTCGGTGTGTACGTGTGTGAATCAAACTATTCTTCGTATTTACAGATGAACATACGTCAAAATTATTGAGACGTATGTTATTTTTCGAGTTTTTGAAAAAATGAACGTAACTTGATTATCGAATTGTTCATCGAAAAGAGCTTCGAAAACTCATCACTATATATTTCATCTTTGTCCAGCTATTTTTTCAAAGAAGAAAGATCCTAAGATACTATTATCATGTTCCAAAATGTGCTACATACGTCGGTAGAGAAGGAGTAGAGGGCAGCACGGTAGCCTATTTTTTATCGAACTGCTAGTAATTTTATAGGAAGCATTAAGGTTGCTTGATCCAACGTAGGTCATCATCATTACTAGCGGTAGTATGACTTTGAGTAGGCGGAAGGGCGGTGATATGGTCTTTAGCCACAGCAAATTTCTTCTTTTTAATAATTTTATCAACATCAATATGAACATTATTAATTTTAGCAGTACTCTTTATAGTTGCCACCTTCTTCTCAAGATTACTCTTATTGAGACGGGTTGGATAGGAATATTTACATCGAAAAAGTCTATTCTTTTCTCACTACTAATAAAGCTGTCGTGGATAATAGCTTTAATATCAAACAATACCGGCTTAAAATTAAAAATCTCTTAAATAATTTTGAATTCATTATCCCCAACTACTCTAAGCGTTATCTTATTGACAGTTCTATGGACCCGTCCGTACCTCAATTGTACAGTCACCTAAAAATACATAAAGAGGGTCAACCTATCCGGCCTATCACCTCTTATTTTTCTAGTCCTGCCTTCAGGCTTTTGCAACTTTTATTGAATCAAGTAACCTTTCATTGTTGATGCTTCCTATAAAATTACTATCATTTAGAGAAAAATAATAGGCTACCGTGCTGCCCTCTACTCCCTCTACAGGCTGGTATCATTGTCCCGTTTAAAAGACCCCACCCCTACTCTTCACCAGAGTGGTATCTACCGTTTAAAATGTTCGGATTGTAGGGGTGTCTACATTGGTCAGACCAGTAGGCCTTTACTGGATCGAGTGAAAGAGTACGAATGGGCTCGGAGTTCTAAACTGAAAAACAAAAATACTGCTAGTGATACTATGATATTATTGTAGAGATAAGGGTACCTCCCTCTTACTTAGGTGTCCAAAAAGTTGTACTCTTGATAAGCTCAAGGAGATAGAAATTATAAAGTATAATAATAATCCGAGTTTTTTCTTACTAACTGATACGTGTATGAATTACCCCAACTTCATTACACGTGTCTACAGAAATGTGGACACCGTATGAATAATTCACTTTTCTTTTTCTCGTTTTCGCTTTGGCCCCCCTCTGCTCACGATCATTTGTACTGATGGTGCGACGTTCACCAAATCGCCGCGAAATGTACGTCTACTTTTGTGTGGTTAGATGTTTTGTGTAGAGTCTGCCAAGCCACGCGCATTTATTTCAAAATACATAAGTCACACTTTTCCCCTCTCCGCAAATGTGGTACTTGCTGGATACCGACGCTGTCCGCTAACACAAGATTTGAGTTGTATTTTAACAGGGAACCTGTTCTATGGGTGTTTTTTTGAAAATTTTGCCGTGCGCCGTCCAACAAAAAACTTGAAGAAATTCCGACTCTCGAGCCATATATAATAGAGGGGGGACTTGAACAATTTTCGACTCTCGAGCTATACATATATGATAGGAGAGGAACTCAGAATCATTTCGACCTCCAAGCTATGTATGATAGGAAGGGGACTTGGAAAAAATTTTGACTCTCGAGCCCCTTCCTATCATATATAGCTCGACAGTCAAGAAAAATTTAGGTACTCTCGAACTATATTATACTAGGCTCAAGTTTCACTGCTTAAAAATCAGATTCAGATCACTATGATTGTTCATTGACTATACAAATACACGCATTGTTGAAAATTAGTTATCTTGTTGGATACTACCTCGAGAGTGTGCTGCGTGTCCACCAGCAGAGTAAGGAAGAAAGAACATCGGTTCCTCTCACACTCACGTCTTGACACGCAGCGCACTATTTTGATAGTATCCAACAAAGTCGTATAGAACACCAAGTTGAGTAACTCGCGCAGTTTCATGTTGTTGCCACGGAACATGAATGTTGAGCGCTGGCGTAGCATTGCTCACGAGTTTTTTTGGAAATAGCTGGCTGACAATGGAGAAAACGTATTTTTCAAATTTTAATTTCTAAAATTCTAATGAACCGTTTATATTCATGTATGGCTTAAAAAAAAGCTGGAAGCCTCGTCTTTAATATTCAAAAGAAAAAATAGGTAGGTAGGTGTCGATCGATTTTTGGAGATAACACGCAGTTTCTAAACATACTTTTTACGTGTATTTCTCCCATAAGAGCATAAGCAATGCGACGCTGCGCGCGTATAGTGATAAATTTCGTTACATTTTTTTGTATTCATTGCGTATATAGGAAGATGCACAACTTGTTACGTTAGTAATATATATGACTTTGGTATCCAACAAAAGTGACCTCAGATTATATAGTACTAGCCGCTGTTTTATGATGACGGACTCACGCTTCGCGCTCGCCAAAACGCGCTTCGCGCTGCATGACTGGCTCGCGCTTCGCGCTCGCTGATTTGGGATGACGGACTCGCGCTCCGCGCTCGCTGTAGAACACGCCGCCGACGCGACGGACTATCGCTCTGCCTGTAAAAAGATGGCATGAAAAAAGATACCTAGAGACATGACAGAGCAGATTTTCATTCCCACTTCCCACGCAGTACCTACATACTCAGTTCAAAACTCAGACAAAGAACATACGTAGTTCTGTCCTACTCCTATATCTGTCAACAGCAAGACTTGGGTTTCTTCACTTTCTATCCAATAACAATATTCTTGTCAGGAAATTCTCTAAAACCCCATCAAATCTCATTACCTACGGCTCAATGAAATTTTCTTCATTAAGTATCCACCGATATTATCCGTAAATAATTTGATCAATAAATAAATTAGCGCAAATATCATTTCAATCGGTTCGGTATTCATAATTTAAACCACAATTCTATCTAGCGTAGGTATATTTGCAATGGGTGTTTCTTTGAAATCTTGAATTCAGTGACGTCGAGAATTGATGCTATATTTTATTTTTCATCTACGGCAGTATTGTACAATTCGATTAATAAATAAATCATTTGATTAATAAATAAATCAGAGCAGATAAGTATCATTTCACGCGATCAAAGATCACGTTCCGTATTTATAATTTGAACCACTGTTCTATTTATGCAATCGATCAAAAACACATCGGACAACTCGCTATTTTTAAACTCTTTCTCCGGTTAATAAGTATAATGATCCACTTGCGCTCGTCAGTTTTTTCATCCGATTGACTTATCACTCACAAAAGAAAACCAGGGTGTTTATTTTGTTTTATGGTATTCCCAGGAAAACTTGAGTTCAACGTTTCGCTATACCTACCTAATTCTACTTTTATTGTTCCAAATTTCATAAATTCACAAAAAGCCGAAGCTAGATAACTTATTTACAATCAAGAATCAATAATACCCAATAATATGATAAAATATCTACGTCTTCCGTCTTCCGATATTATCGGATAATTTTCAATTACATTTTGTTTATTATTATAGGTAGGTACTTCTGAAATAAATCTCATCGTTTCGCAGTACGGTTCTCTTTTGATTTTGAACAGTATATTAATTAAATTAAAATAGGTACTGAGCAGGAATCAGACACCTATATACTTTTTTTTTTTTTAGATGAAGTATTCATTATATAAGTTACCAGTATCGAACCATTTGATTGATTCGATTGATAGAATACTTGAATTAGAGGGGCTATAATTTCATGCGATCTAGAATAATCAGGTTTTATTTTTCACAAAAAGCTGAAGGAAGATGCGATCATGAATCAATAAGTACCTATACCAAGTTATCCTCCATTAAAATTTTGGTTCACATCTTCCAACATTATCAAACAATTTTAAATTTTGTTTTGTGTTTGTGAAATAAATCTGATCGGTCTCTTTTTTTTCAAAAAGTAAATTGACGTTGATCATCAACCAGAACAGAAAACCAGGGAAATATTTTGTATTGGTATTCTCATGAAATCTCGAGTTCAACTTTTGGCTACCTAGGCCTAATTCCACTTCGTTCCAAATTTCATAATTCACGAAAAACCGAAGCTAGATGCCATCGCAAGCGAATCAATAATACCCAATAAAATATCTGCGTCTTCCGATATTATGGAACAATTTTCAGTTGCGTTTCGTTATTACCTACTTCTGAAATAAATCTCATCGTTTCTTAATTCAGTTCTCTTTCGATTTCGAACAGTATCGCACTGAAACAGCAGAGTGATAATACGAAGGAAACAGAGGATGATGATATAATAGATCACGTTCTGTATTCACAGTTCGAACCACGATTCTATCCATTCAATCGATCAAAAACACACCGAACTACTTTCTATTTCTCGGATCGACTTTCCTCACAAAACAAAACAGAAAACCAGGGCATTTATTTCGTATATATGGATATTCTCAGGAAATCTTGAGTTGAACTTTTCGCTAGTTCTACTTTGTTCCGAATTTCATGATTCACGAAAAGTCGAAGCTAGATGCGATCATGAATAAATAATACCCACTAAAATATCTACGTCGTCCGTCGTCCGATATTATCGGACAATTTGGAATTTCGTTTCGTTATTATTTCTGAAATAAATCTCATCGTTTGGGTGTTCTCTTCCGAGTCCGACTTCCCATCTTCTATCTATATTATTAAAGCGAAGCTATCACTACTTATCACTAAACGGCCGACGAATTGTTTTTTGGCTTTTTCGATCCGCCTGGTGTGTAGGGACCGTGTTTCTCATTTTCTCATCAGTGCCGGAACATTTTGAAAACAAATGGTTGACGTGTACATACGTACATTGAAGACTTTGACTATTTATCGTCCTACCTATGATAAATAGTCAAAGATTGAAGACGAATTTTTATTGTTAATTGTAGTTGTAGTAGTAGGTAACAAATTAATGTCGATGAACATTATTCGAATTAATAATTATTATTTATTCGAATTTCGAATTTATTATAGCTTTCGAATTCATTTCTGTTGTGATTTGTAAACTAATCTATAGAAGGTCTTCACTTCGTTTTTTCATTTTGGATTCAAGATTATTGCTGTTCGTGTTTATACTTCTTTTACTCCATTAAATTATTCCTGACCTATGATAGATGTTCATAGGTACTACTAATCTATGCTCTTTGTCAACAATTTCAGCAAATTACTCTTTATCCATTCTGGAGGAATTCGACTTATTATTTTGGGAATCGTTCAATCTATTTTATAATCCAGCCGGCATATGGGTGATTCTCAAAATTAGGGCATATTCTTGTAACTCCACTTTTTAAGGACTAAAATGCGTCCATTTTCCTTCTTTCTTTTGTGAATATAGATAATATAGTATCCCCCCAACCTGTATAGCCACATAGATTCGTGCCCCCACCCCTTCATGTACCTCAAAATGAATCAAAATATACAAAATGTTCCATCGTAGTGGCTGTAACCTCAAATAGATTCAAATCTTGAGTTTGGTAAAATGATGTAATAAATCTGTTTTTCCTCGGAAAACGTTGACAGAAATTCACTAGCAGGAGTGAAAGTAACTATTAATGCCAAGAATAGTGACTGTGAGTACACCACACTTCCTCAGGTTAAACTCAAAGTTTGGTAACAGTTTGTAGTTCCATCGCCGTGGCTATTTTTTCATAATTTTGAAGTGGCTCTTCCGGTCACACTGGTTAAATATTATTTTCATGTCGCGAGCTGGCTGTTTGCTTGTCGGCTCAGGTAGAGAATAAGGGAACAGCTTAGATTATCAATTCAAATAACATCATCCAGGTTTTATTATCAAAAGTGTCTGAGAAGTGTCGTATTTACAATTTCGCGGTTCTTTTGTAGTGGCTCGTCAAATCTCGCCTGCATGGAAGAGAATCCTAGAAAAGAAGAAGCATTATAAAAAATTGGTAAGTATATTGTAATTAAATTGTCAATAATAGCTGAAAAAACTATTGTATGAGGCTTTAAATTTGATTTATCGACACGTTTTCCTTGGCCGTGGACATTTTTGCTTATCTTTCGTAGTGGCAGTAAAATAATTTTGACCACTACGATGGATTTCTTTCCTAGTGGCGGTAATAATTCTGACCACTACGATGGATTGAGGCTGTGAGATTTTTCTACCAGTGTACCCTTTTCAAGTTTCTGGATAATATTCTTTATCTGAAATGATAATTTAGAATTCTTGCAGGTTTTGTCAACTACCTACTCGAAGCTTCATGTTCTGTCATGGTCCTATCACAAAAGGAACGACTCCGACGTAAGAAAAGTTAAATTCATGGTTCATCTATTTACAACATTTGGATTCAGGAGTATAAAGAAATCCTAGAGAATGTTACTTGTTCAGACAGAAGTTACCTGTTTTAGTTCTTTTTTTTTTTTCTTTTTTGTAAGTTTATTTTGTAAGTTAAATTCATGGTTCATCTATTTACAACATTTGGATTCAGGAGTATGAAGAAATCCTAGAGAATATTACTTGTTCACATTTTGTGTTCTTTATGTTTTTAGCAGCCGATGAAGTTACTTTTTTTAGTCATGTTTTTTGTTTCTCCTTTGTGAGTTCAATTATATTGTTCAATTATATTTTCTTATTACTAAATAGTAAAATGAGTATAGTTTAAATCCTTACATGTGATATTCCTCTTGTGTTGCTACCTTCATGTCAGCCAAAAAACAGAATGGACCATTATTTTGTATTCTACAAATGACAATATTCACCTGAAATTAAGGGAATTTAGGCACTCATTAAAGTGTAACAAACGTACATAATTATGCTGTTAGTCAACTCACCTTGCAATATCAACGTTATGATATCTAGATACTTGAAAATCAGCCATCCAGTCTAGCCATTACCAAAGAAATTCTTACATTTTGGTTGCCACTACGATGGAAATTCTTACACCATGGTTGCCATTACGATGGAAATTCCTACGTAATGGATCAATATTTTTGAATACCCTCTACCCCCGCCCCTTCTTGGAATGAATTAAGCTAAAGGCGTGTACTAGTATCAGGGACCTGTCTACTAACAACCTACAGAAAAAAATCCTGAAAAATAGCTCTTCAGCAAAAAAAAATTTATTCACTTGAAATATGCCCTAATTTTGAGAATCACCCACATAGGCCTAATAGTGTCGATATTACAATGAATATTTACCATTATTTGCATTGTGCAAGTGAGAATAAGTTGTATGAAGCCATTGCTGCTCCGCTACCTAACCTTGGGAATTTTTCGACTTTTTGACTTTTGTTTAATTTTATTTTATAAACTTTATATTTTTTAGTTTAATTTTATATTGGTTTGTTGATTTTCAAATTTTTGCCCTTTTTGTTTTTAAATTTTTAACTCCTATAAATTGACTATTGACATAAATTTCTAAGTTACAAGTGTGTAATTCTTCTGAAATATAGTCAGTAATAATTTTAGGTGAGAGAGTGAAGTTTTTAAGCGTGCAAGCAGTTTCATTGTATTGAGGATAACTGATGTCAACCAAAATCCGAATAAAAGTTTCTGATGATTAAGTAAATGATGGAGTATGAAGAATATGTGGGTGTGTTTTATTCTTGAGATGGGGTTGGAAATTATAAGCTGATACCTAATGTGAGAGACGTGTATTCGGGAAAAATAGAGGGAGCGATAACGCAGGGATGTTGACTAAATGAATATTATAATGAAGATTTTAATCAGGATTATATTATTCAACCAAAAAAGTTGAATTGAAAGTTATAATGAAAAACAATGGCGTTAAACAAAGTTAAACAAGGAATTCACAGATCCTCTTCTATGGGATGGATTGATTTCAATATTGAGAATTGAATTCAAAATTAAAGTCCCAAAAAAACGGGTTGGATTTGATAAACTTTCTAAAATTGAGCTAACTAAAGCTGGAGGGAATCGGAAAAATTGGAAAAATTAGGACTTTTAAGCTGTGTATGATAGACGGGGGTTAGGAAAAATGTTTTCTATCAAATGAGTCAGATATAAAACAATTGAAACATTATGGGAATTGAGCTATGTATGACAGGAGAGGATCTTGGAAAACATTGAACCACCAGATGAGTTGAAATTGAAAAAATTTTGTACATCGAGCTATACAATTATGACAAGTGGGTTGACTTGGATTATAAACTGGAGAAGGACTTGACGTCATCACGATCTGACAGAAGAATACTTACAGAATAGTGAATTACAAAAATACGGACTCGACGTCAAAAATAACTGTTAGCTGGAGGTGAGTGGACCCGAAAGAATATATTAAGGACCTTGAGAAGAAAAAGTGAAAGCGAAATGAGAAAATGAATCAACTAATCTTAGAATCGAAACCTTTTTCTTCTATTCATTTGCAGATTGCAGGAAGACGACACGTAGAATCAATTATTACGGTACGGATAATTAGAGGAGATAGATGTAGAAGACTGAAAAAGATGGAGAGTTTGCACAAAAATTTTGAATACAGGTCCAGAGAAAAGTTATCTACAGAATTTCTGTTATTTTTTATTATTTTTTTTTTCCATTATTTTCCAGAATAGGAATTTCTACATTATTTACCGAGGTTATTAAAAATTATTCCTGTATTTACATGTTCTCCATAAAAAATTTGTTTTGTCTTATGTCAATTATTCATTGACAATTCCTTACTTCTTCTGTTTTGTTATGAGTGATAGGCAATATGAAGAAATATTTGAAAATTTAGATGACACAAGTATCAAAAAATAAAAAAAATAAGGAGAAATGAAATGTCTAAAATATTAAATTAATACAGAGGCGCGCCAAAGGCGCGCCGTCTTGCTAGTTTCGAACTAAAACAGCCGAGTGATAATAATGACAGAATGATGATGATAATAAAACTTTTCTAGACCAATAAGAAAAAAGTATCAACTACGGCGATGACCGACTGATAGCACCCTCGATATCGCCATGTAGGACCGAGTGATCGCACCCCGGCGGCACCGACGGCTTCCAAAGTCCGCGCATGCATGATGACAGAACGTAGGAAATGTAAACAAACCGTGCTTTATTATATAGGATTGAATCAGAATACTTTTTTATGGCAAAAACAAAATTTTCAAACTCATAAGAAATTCAAGATCACGATACTGTCCAGTTAAAAATCATCGAGGTGTCTTCTGGTAACCTTCAGCTACAAGGGATAATAATCCTCAAGCTTTTCCAAAACTTATAATTCAAGTTATTCGCGATTTTCTTAACTTCATTTTCTGTTTCTAACGTATGTAGCTAAATCGCAGTGTCACCTTCTTGGCACACGGACCTGCCAATTAGAACAACTACAGACGGTATACATGCAGCGATACTAGCGCGATCGCTCTATCAAGTCTAAATAGATTGCCAATACAGTATTCACCAATAAAGGCGGAGTATGCGCTGCTATGCGGAATTTCTCCAAAGCTTGCACTCAAAGATGAGTGATAATGACTATACAACGTACTTCCTTTTCGCTGTTTTCTTTTGTAAAATTCAAATATAGATAATTAAATTGAAATTCGATAAATTGCAATTTCCAAAATTCAAATATAGATAATTAAATTGAAATTCGATAAATTGCAATTTCCGTATAAATATTTCTAAATACTAAACGTTTTCGGTTTTCGCCTTCTTCAAGAGTGTACATAGAGCGGAGGCTCAATACAAACTGAACAATATACAGTCTATTGTAATCGCTAAAAAAAGGTATGCCGAACTTTACACGTTTGAAGTTGTACACACCGGTGACCTCATAAATACGAGTACATTCATAATCAATAATATTCTTTGTTTATTACGCAATTTAACACTTGGTATCGATGTTGTGTCTCATACTTTGCTATTTCGATCGATTCGAGGGCCATAGTCTTCTTTTATGTTTTTCTTCTAAATGTAGCACCCTTTCTCCCTTTGCTATATGTTCTTCTTCTAACAGGTGCCGTGCAGAATCCGACTTCAAGGGATTCTCAAAAGCATCAATATAATCGGTGATTCGGGTTCGAAAGGACTTATCGCATTCGCCAACGTAGATTGCCAGGCAATCTCTACACTCTAGAAGATAGACACCACATTTTGATGAGGGGGGGGGGTGAAGACCGTCTTTGCCATTGGACAACAACCGGCCAATCTGAAGGTAAGGGTGGAGCACTGGTTTCAGATTATTTGCCCTGAGGAGGTTAGCCAATACATTAGTTGGGGGGGGGGTAAGCAAGAGGAAGTATTCTAGTCTTTTTTGCCCTAATGGTAGGGTCGTTTAAGGTCGAAGAGTATTCCTAATAAGCTTCTTCCTTATCGTCCCACTGATGTCGACGTTAATACTATTCTTTTTGACTAGATACTTAATGACTGCAACCTCATTTCTGAAGGCTTGAGGCGTTAGGAGATTTGAACTGATCCACAATTTATTTGAAGATTATTTGGTGAAGAAAGTCATGATTCTCGACTTGAACGCGCATCAAATTAGCAAGTTTTTTACTCAGTGTCTGTCAAGACACGAGGGAATATATTTGTACTAGCGTCTCTTGCGTCGTCGCTATGCGTCGACGACACCCGCTGGAAATGTGAGTACCAATTTTTCATTAAAAAACAATTTTCTTCTATAAAAAATTTTCTGAAAGAATAACTCAAAACAACGTGATAGGTAATTGAGTACCAACAAAGATGAAACCATGTTTCATTTACCGGCGAAAGGGAAAAGAAACTGCTTCTAAGAACAGATTTAGATATTTTGTTTTATAAGTACTAAATTTTTTCTCTTCAGAAAAATAATCATAAAAACTTCCGAATTATTTTTGAACAGGCTGAGCACCTATTCTTGCTTCTGTCCACATTTAAGAGCAGTCTAGGGGCTGCGCCCCCTCCCCACACATTGATGGATGATACTGTATAGAATGGTTTTCATAGACATGCCTATAGTAGAATATAAAAAAAAATAAAGTTTACCGGAATACGGGTATCAAAAGAAGGGAACTCAGGAGTAACGTATTCAAGAGTTGGAAGAGACAAGTCTGTACCTTAGCAAGGACTTTTTTTTTTTATTTATTTATTTATTTATTTTTTTTGATGCCCTCCGGCATCCCTCAGCCAGGGCCCCTTTCGGAGACACCTGTCCGCCCCTTACCTATGGGGAGACATAGTCTAGAGGGAGGGAATTTAAACTATTGATTCTAGCCAGGACACCTCCCTACGTACCTTACAAAGGTGTATCGAAGGAGGTGCTGGGTTCTTCTTATGCATAAGGCTAATTTTATTCATGTCTATTGCGGATTATATGTGGAATGGTAACTATTGTTTTGTGAGTACAGTATTTCTATTATCATTATCTCTTATACTTAAGGCTATAATCTTTTATGTAGTTCTTATGCATATGGCTAGTGGATACAATCTTATGCTGAAGGCTACTTGTAGGTAAAAATTTTTCTTCTTTGATCTGGTTTTATTTCTCTCTCTTCAATTTTCTGCGTTCTTCTTCAATTTCTTTTTCCCAAAGGGCTTTGACTATTTGACTCAGGTAGTTACGGGTTTCCTCTTCATCACCAATAACTGACTGTATAACTGGTGTCGGATTTTTCTATATCTTCACTGAGCCCTATTTCTGTTATTTCTTGTTTTAGAGAATTATCTTCATCTAGAGTTATACTCTGGTCCATATCTACCTTCTCAGAGTGGCACATGAGTGGAGTCATATTATCTGGTGTTCTAGTATGGCCAGCAGGACTGATATATATCATCTTTGGACTTTTAGTTTGTTTCTGGGGGGTGTCTTCTTTATAATACTCCTTGTCCATTGTTGAACGCAGTGCATCTGCACTTGTGTCATCCTCACTAAGATGCCAGCTTCTCCAGTTTTCCCTGAATGCCGTCAGGGTAGGGCATAATTGGGCGCCAGTGCGGTCAATTATTTTACGAAACATGTTTCTGTTTCTTATTGCCATATTATAGGACCTACAGTCGTGACACTGTGGTTCTTTGATCATATCATCATAGTTGACTCTATCCTTGGAGCAATGTTTGTTTTTATGTCCAAGTAGCTGGCAGTTATTGCATCTTGGCACATATATTTCTGTGTCTATTGGATATGATCTCCATCCTATTGACAGTCTCTTTACCTGACACATTTTCTTATACAGATCTGAGTTCGTCTTGATTGAGCAAAGCCATTGATTAGGCTTCGTCCGGTAGTTCACACTGCATGATGATATTGGGGAAGTACCAAAGGGTGTTGAGATTGCTTGTACAACAGTATCTTTCTTGATACTACTTGGTATATTATGAATTTTAACATCCCATGGGAGGCCAGTTTTACTTGTTTTAATCTCAACATTTTCCTGTGAGATTTTGCTCTTGATTAGTTCCAGATTCCTGTCGTTGTCGCAGTTGATTAAGAGTGCGCCGCTTGGGAAAACAACGTGACTCTTAACACCTGCTGCTTTTGGTTCTGGAATGACTTGAGAGATAACATCAATGGGGATGTGATTATCTTTTGGGACTGTGAGCAATGCAGTATTTTTACAACGACGCCGTCTATAGCGCTTGGGCCGTTGTCTTGATGGAGCCGGAGGATTCTGCTCAGCTTGATTGCAGATTATAGGTGATACAGTAGGCATGCTGGTGGCAGTTTGGCCCACTGTATTTATTCTTGAGGATCCCTGGACTACACCACACAATAGGGTAGGTGATGTCTGTGCAGGGGCATCAATGCTTGCTTTTGCAGTATTAGTACTCGCATAATTCTTGTGGAGGGCTTCATTGTGAACCTCCTTAGATTCAGTCTTCAGCAGACGCTCCAGTTCCTTATTCACATCATCCATTTGGACGATGAGTTTATCCCTCTCATCAATTTCTCGGGTTAACCTTGTGAGTTCCTGTGATAATTTCCTATATTTTACTTGAAGTTCTTTATTTGTAGATTTAGCCTGGACCAATTTGTCAGCCAGCTCATTCTCCTTGTAGCTCATCCGTTGTAGTGAGATCTTATCTCTCAAGAGCTGATTCTCATTGAAAAGAGTTTTTACTTGAAGTTGTAAATCAGCAACAACAGATCGACGTGCAGATTCTTCTTCTTGAGCGCTTGGTGCAGTAGACTCACCTTCTTCCATTCGTTTCCTGCTACGTGTCAAAGAGGGAGGAAACCGTTGTGGATTGCCTTGATCATTAGCCATTAAATCACCCTTCGCCTCTTTGCTTGTTAACGACCCCAGGACGCCAGAGTGCGTCAGCGCCTGTTGCCGGGTCCCTGTATCCGAAACCGGGGGGTTTTTCTTCTTGTTTTTATATATCGCATCGGTATTTGTTCAGGCTTTTGACAGTAGACCGCCTGAAAACTACTTGTGGTATTACAAGATACTGTTGGCAGGATGTGACCCCGCCACACCTATCCGCATGCTGAGGTGGTCCACCATAGCAGTACATAACCCAACTCTGCAGCAATATGTGACCCATTACTGGATATGAGGGCCACAGAGTGGACGTGAAGGCTAATGATGGCTCAGCACACGGAATCAGCGCTTTGGGACATGCAGGCCAACAGTATCAGGTCGGATCCATCTTGCAGTTGGGTATCAACTATGGTCAGCTGCTTGCGCCTGACCATAGAGGGAAAACGTGACGCCTATGGGCGGGTTTGGGGAGTTTTCCTTCTCAGCTGCGAATGTTGGTGCAGCTACCCTTCTCTCGTGTTGGCAAGGAGGTGTACGTACCTCCATTACCTAACCTAGCGCTTGTGCATCATAGGCAGGCCCCTCTTTGGGTGGGTCGGGCTGGGTACGCACACAGATGAGGTGAGATGAATGGATGAACCCTTGAAGACTTCTTCTCCCATACCCCTAGGGTTACAGGAAGCCGGTACTTCCCAGAATAGGTCCTCAATTCTTGGTGAAAGGTGAGAGGTGACATGAGGGAGACTCGTGAGCTTAAAATTAAACATCTTATAAAGCTAACGGAAACGCGGAAAAAACAACAATTTACTTTAGATCGCGTAAGACCGAGTTCATCCCTAATCCTCCCCGCAAAGGGCCGGCCCTTTGTGCCTTGCGGTTTGGCTGTACCTGAGGTCTGCGAGGAATACTGCATGTGCAATGCCGCCCGATCTTCAATCATGACGGCTAGCAGCATCCTATGCAATGCAGGGTCCCCAAGCGGGTTTTCTTATTGGAGTTTTCCTTCTCATACGCTAGAAGAGCTTTAGTTACTGACAAGTCAGCATTAGCCCCCACGCCGCGACAAGGCAACACTCCAACTTGAGAAGTATGACAGTTACAGCTTTCGCCCCCTGTCATACTCCCCCGTGGGGGACCTTAGCGAGGACTTAAGGAGGAGATTATTGCTTTTATATTTTCTGAATATCGTAATTACACAAACAGCACCTCTCCTCTCCCTCTTCCCACTTTCTTTTTTTTTTCAAACCATCATTGAACTCAACTCTCCTGCATACAATACTGCCTATGCGCTGAACAAAAAAAAAGAACAAAGAAGATATGTCATTCAATGGGCCCCATTCATCAACGTGGGCAAACTATAGTTCTTTCTCTCTTATCGTTTCCACATGTTTCATTCAGCGCGCATTCCAGTCAGTACTATGCAGGAGAATTGAGTTCACTAATACTAACACACCAACACTTTGAAAAATATCTGAAACCCAAAAATGCTAGTCTGCCAGGCAATGCCACCGCTCATCCAACAGACCACCTCCTAGTCCTATCATAGAGTACAATTAAAAAAATAGTAATATAACCGCATTTGAAAATCAACATCTTTCGCCGTCCCAAAACATGTCACTAACGTATCACCAGTTATCTCTATCTCACTCAAGAGATTGTATGCGCGTAGTTACACATTTCTGAACGCACCCCTATAGGAGCGAAGTTCCCGGCCGTTCATACCTGACTGCACCATCATCGGCTGTGCTTTGGGGTAAACAGCCAAACTATTTGGTTGCAATTTATCTTTCAAGCAATTACACTGTGGAAGAAAGCTATCGTCCAGATTTTGTCAAGAAGGATGACAGATTATTTCTGTTAACTCAACTTACAACAACATTTGGTGTCTTGTTTGTACTTTGCACTTTTTCAATTTTTGGCAACTATTATAGTGCTAATTTTGAAAAAGCGGATAAAACGACATACTCAAGTAAAAAAACGAGGAACGCAGGGAACCTGTTTTATGAGTCAAATGGGATTTGGTATTGAAAATTCAAGGAAGCCTAGACCTAGATAAGCTAGTATAAAGAAGGCCTAGACCTACTGTAAGCCTAGTATAATATAGTTTGAGAGTCTAAATTTTTCTCGAATCTCCAGCTATATATGATAGCTCGAGAATTGAAATTTTTCCAAGTCCCTCACCTATCATATATATATGGCTCGAGGGTCGAAATTTTTCCAAGTTTTTTGCTGGACGGCATTAATATACTACGACGATACGTGACGTCGACTTGCGTCGGCGTCACAGTGGGTAAATACTCATCATCATAGTTACAAAGACTAACCCAAATATAGGCTACATACATTATTAAAGATTACAACTTGATGAAAAAACAAAAAGCTTTTTCTGAAAATTGAAAATACTTTGCGGGGTACCCGTGTACCATGTACCTACTTGAATTCAGACCTAATTTTATAATGACAGAAGAAAGCGGTGCATAAGTTAGAAACTATAGTATACATAAAAACGTAAGTACGCGTACCCATTTACTTAAATTCAGGCCTGATCATTTTCAAAATCAAAATTTAGAAGTTTTTCGTGAAGACTGAATTTAGTAATAAATGGAGTATAAATCGACAATTAAATACTGAATCACTTCTAAATAATCTCATTAATTCAGTCTCTATTTTGACAATCATCTTTAAAATTCTCCCGCTACAGCACAAAAAAAGAAAAAAAAAAAAAAAAAAAAAAAAATAGTATATTCTGTAATGAGTAGCAAAAACAAAGGATATTGGGATTTAAACTTAGAGTTTCAAAGGTTGGTACCCTGCGTGTTATCGATTACTGAGTGAGTGATCATGATGATTTCACCGTTAGACTACGGCAATTTAAACCTTTAATCAACTAGAACTTCATTTTAAAAGAAAAGTTATCCTATATTTTATTGCACTGTTGTTAAAAAATCGAATTATAATCAATTCAACTACGCAGAACTATTTTCTATCATTTTTCGCCCTCCGACAGTATTTCCGTTTGAAACTATCCACAATCACTCACTCAATTTCACCTGCGCAGGTAATTTTGCAGCGCCATCTAGTGCAGGTTCAAACCCCAATTGGAACGAGCGCAGTGTAGCCACAAAATTAAGCAAAGCGAGGGTGGATTAGCGAGTTCCGTTTGTTTTCGCCACAAATTACAAACAATACTTTACTGAATTTGTCAATTTGAAGTCGGTTATTTTGTAAAGTCTATGAAGTTATAACAAGATGAACAATTGAAGAATGTTGAACGTATTTTCAATTGTGATGATGATAATGAAATCCAACACCTAAGTAGATAGGTAGCCGTCTTTTGATTATATAGACCTCCTCATAATCTTCATAATTTATTTGCTCAATCCTGGCCAAACATATCAACCCAGTACTGACAAGAGCAATTATTATAACACGCACCGACTCGCATTCCTGATTTCACAACACCTTGACGAATGTCAACTCCTATTTGAATAAGAATAATATTCAAAATATAATTTAATGACGTAATGAACTGGCACTATCAACCACATATAAACACATTTTATTTTTCGCGACGTTTCAATCGCATAGCGATCATCTTCAGGCGAAATGATAAATGAGAGCATACAGGAAATAAATCAATACAACAAGTGAAATACAGAAAAAACACGAATCGACCGAACGAAAAGAAGATAAGAGGGAGAGATTAGCCGGTGACTAACGTTTTAGCACCGGCTTGTACGCGTCGGAGAGACCATCAGTGTCCGTCTTAAAATTAACACAATTTTCATCTTTGATGATATTAATCACCTCTAGAATCTTCCTCTTTTTGTCGTTCTCTTCACTCCCTACGATTTTAGTTCTATTAAAGTTAAATACATGGCCCTTTTCCAGGGCATGAGTAGCCAAAGCAGTATTGTCTTTTTGATTACTGACGTCGTTCTTATGTTGAGAGAGGCGAGCCTTCAACTTTTGGCATGTCTCTCCCACATAAGAAGAGGGACAATTCGAACAGGGAACCACGTAAATAACACCAGATTTCTGTTCGTTGGGAATTTTATCCTTCATGTACGAGAAATATTTTTCTTTGTTGGTGTTATAATTTCCAAAAGCAACTTTGAAGTTGTTACTAAGAGAGCGGAGGTGTTTACTAATGATCCAACTGCTTTCGCCTACATACGGGATTGAAAAATACTTATACTTATCATTACTAATTTCACGGGGGGAGGGGGTTTTAATTCGTGGGCAAGGATTTTTCTAATAAAATATTCAGGATACCCGTTCATTCGAAGGGTAGTCTTAAGTTTAAACATCATGTCATCATAAAAAATGGGGTCAGAATTAGAAATAAAATTACGTTTCAAGTTGATAGCGGTGTTAAATTTTACGTTAATAGGTTGACATGAGTTAAAATGAATGATTCTATTAGTTGCCATTGGCTTTTGATAGTGTCTGAAAATGAAAGTGTCATGGTGTTTTATAATAGTCGTGTCAAGAAAATTAATGGTCGAGTCTTTTTCCATTTCAAAAGTAAAAGTCAAACGTTCATTAAAATTATTTAAGTATTCAAAAAGTTCGTCAAAAATAGAGTTCTTAATATAAAAAAGGCTGTCATCTACATACTTTTTCCCATATTTTATACTGGTACTAACTTTTCCATGCAACGAAGTGAACAAATGGTCTAAAACTAGGTCCGAAACGATCGACGATAGGGGGTTACCCATGGCCATGCCATGAACTTGGTTGTAGGTAACGCCTTCGTATTGGCAATAACTGTTTGTAAGACAGAAGGTGAGTATTTCCAAAAACATATCTTTATTTAAAGCCGTGTGAATGCCTGCGAGTTCATTCCAACGGTCCCCGATGACCTTTACAGCAAGTAGGACAGGTACGGATGTAAATAGAGCGACCACGTCAAAAGAGACCAGAACGTAACCAGGTTCTACCTCAATGAGAGCAAAATCCTCCCGAACATCATCTGAGGATCGAATGTTGTAATCCTGGTTGCGTAGGTTGTTCAAAATGTCAGCCGTGACCTTCGATAGTCGATACGTGGGGGATCGAATGAACGGGTATCCTGAATATTTTATTAGAAAAATCCTTGCCCACGAATTAAAACCCCCTCCCCCCGTGAAATTAGTAATGATAAGTATAAGTATTTTTCAATCCCGTATGTAGGCGAAAGCAGTTGGATCATTAGTAAACACCTCCGCTCTCTTAATAACAACTTCAAAGTTGCTTTTGGAAATTATAACACCAACAAAGAAAAATATTTCTCGTACATGAAGGATAAAATTCCCAACGAACAGAAATCTGGTGTTATTTACGTGGTTCCCTGTTCGAATTGTCCCTCTTCTTATGTGGGAGAGACATGCCAAAAGTTGAAGGCTCGCCTCTCTCAACATAAGAACGACGTCAGTAATCAAAAAGACAATACTGCTTTGGCTACTCATGCCCTGGAAAAGGGCCATGTATTTAACTTTAATAGAACTAAAATCGTAGGGAGTGAAGAGAACGACAAAAAGAGGAAGATTCTAGAGGTGATTAATATCATCAAAGATGAAAATTGTGTTAATTTTAAGACGGACACTGATGGTCTCTCCGACGCGTACAAGCCGGTGCTAAAACGTTAGTCACCGGCTAATCTCTCCCTCTATCTTCTTTTCGTTCGGTCGATTCGTGTTTTTTCAGTATTTCACTTGTTGTATTGATTTATTTCCTGTATGCTCTCATTTATCATTTCGCCTGAAGATGATCGCTATGCGATTGAAACGTCGCGAAAAATAAAATGTGTTTATATGTGGTTGATAGTGCCAGTTCATTACGTCATTAAATTATAATTTAAATTTTTAACCACGGTTAATCCTACATTCAAATCAATATTCAAAATATTCAACGACGATTCATCATCATACAAGTATTCTGAATTACAGGAACAATTGAAAAAAGAGACCAGGCTCAATCTCAAAAATACTACCGGTAACTAAAGTTTGAAATTTTATAATTTCATTCCATTGGGATTTAAACTTAGAGTTTCATAAGTTGGTAGTCCTGCGAAAAATTTGAGTGATCGCCTAGCGTCAACCACAAGGAGACAGCGTTTTTTACAAGAATTAAAGATTGTTTTATGAAAATATACATCCTACATTGTATTCTAATATCATTAGAAAATTAATTTTTCTCCAAATCAAATCGATAAATAAAATCATAACTTGCCGTTTTCCCCTATAAAAATGTAAGTGATCATATCACTCAAATATTTGCCTGCGCGCAGAAAGAGAGGAGTGATTTTGTAGCGCGCTCTAGTGCAGGTTTAAATCCCAATACTTACAATAGATGATGATCAACAACATATTAATCAATAATATCGGTATCTACTTACAGATATTGTAGAGATAGATTCCAAGCTTATTCATATGAGCCCTTCTTGGAACTTCTTCAAAAATTGAATTGCGTACTTCGAGTGCTCCGACTCGCGATCAAAAGTCAACGACAAATTATTCAATGAATAAATAATGATCGGTGTACAACTACAATTGGAAGAAAATAAGGAATTATAATAAACTAGCGGTTTGCGCTAGCTGTGTGTTGAGTAGATATCTGTGTTTTATAGGTATCTGTATCTTGTAGGTATGTATGTTTTGGAGGTATCTTGGCGGAATTCGGATGAATTTTTTGCTACGTTTTTCAAAAATTTAATACTGTTAAGCCTACTTCATTTTCACCGAGAATGATAACATACATAGAGTAAAGAAAAAGACAAGGTTGAAAAAATTGAAAAATGCGCATAAGATGTAAGATGAACCATTTCCCTCACATTTTCATTTTCCAGACTTGGGACTGGCAGAATTCAACATACACAAACTGTATTCTGGTACGTTTATAAATGGTTAGCATGCAAAGCGCGAAAAAGAGGTTAAAAGTTTCCCATAACCAAGAGATAATAAATTATTAAGAATGGATCGGAGTCGCGCAAAAATTAAAATTACCGAATTACATTATTTTTTTTTTCTGTTCAAAAATAAGAAAATAGACACCAAAAACTGCGACTGTACTTATAAAATATCAAAGTTCCGAGTCGCACAAAAATAAAATCACCAAATTAAATTTTTTACACACTAATTCACTTGAGAGCTGACTTAACGCGTGAAGCCTGTATCGCAGCAGAATACAGACAAATCCATTGACATTTTGCCAGTCCCTAAGAAAACACACGGACAACAGGTAAAAAAAAGGGTCATTTCCGCTAGCCCATACGCAGTGCGCACCGTGTCTAGACATTGGTTCTTGTATGAGATACCAGATGTAAAATCCTTTATGTAGGTGTTTTTAAAACTGTGAATAAAATAACTTACTTAGTATGGAAGTACAGCGAATACTGTAGTCACAAAATTTCCTCCTGAAAATCTGGAACCGGGCTCATTCGAAAGGAAATTACAGGGGCTACAATTTTTGTTCTCTTCAATTTTTCATAAAAATGAGTTATACTCGAGTTATCACAATAATTCAATTTTCAAAACTGCGCCACTCAACGCGCGTAGGTCTAACGTACAGCGCAAAGCAGTTTCAGTACTCGATAATGCCCGTTTTTCCTAATTTTGTCGCCCCCTACTCCACCTTCAGGGAGTCAAAACATCGAAATGTATTTAAGAACCTGACCCAGAAAAAACAAAATTTTTCAAAAAAAATTCCAGGTCGATAGGTGAAGGCGTTTGAAAGTTATGGACGAACATACGTACAGATATACATACATACATACATACATACATACATACATACATACATACATACATACATACATACATACATACATACAGACAAACATTCTACTTTATATATTAGATTCTGCAGATGAATAGAATAAGTAAGTATTGAGCCCACCGATGTAGAGCGGCCTGTAGTAACAATCATTCTTGGCTTGAGCATTTTTTATTTTTTTCAAAACAATAGTACTAACCTGATTCAGAATAAGTACGTTTGTAAACCTTTGCACTCGTCAATAATTGCGCACCTTATACACCTGGTTGTATTAATAATTATATATAATCAATGAGTACCCCAACAATAAATTGGGCGATGCTCAACTTTATAACGGCGAAGTTAAGTGGCGTTAAATCAAAAGGAAAAATCAAACGGAAAGACGTGTTCTCGAAAAGTCTGTTTTTAGGTTCTTGCTCGTATACATACGAGTCAAGAACCACTTGCAATGGTTTTTTTTCTGCCTTTTTTTTTTTCAGTTCGGGGGCCACTCCCTTGAGAGCGTTGTATTTATAACTGATGGCGAATCTAAGGAATCTAAGATTGGGAATGAGTGTGCTTATACTGCTGCGTACTGCGTAATTTGTTTGCTTTGGTGGTTATAAGATTTGACGCTTATAGACCACTTTTGTGATGACGTATACATGGGAAATTTACATTTGCAAGCTGCTACTCTGCTGGCGCGCATAGTGCTCGTTTACATAAGATTTTGCAGACTTTGATAAATATTAGAAGAACCCTTTGAATGTTAAGCTTTTGCGATATTTTTAACAAAAGAAGAACTAATGATGAACATTTTTCGTATGAAACATCTGGAGATTCAATGAACAGCAGGGCATGTATACTCAAATTCATTCAAATAGTATCTACAGTCATATCTAATGTAGATACCTTTTTCATAAACGAGATGAAAATTATGACGTCATACAAAAATGGTCTATAAGCTATTAATTTAGGAACGTTGATCAATTATCACCTGCGTTCTTCTTATTTTGTACTGCGAATTATTTTAATCACGATTACCGTCCTATAATATTATTAATTACATTCGTTGTTCACATTTCTGTCTCTTCAGGCGCGGATCCAGAGGATCACTTTGGGAGGGGAAACAATCCAAAAAAAGTTTAAAGGACCTTTTTTTTTTTTTTTTTTTTTTTTAGACTTTCTTTGATACTACAGATTTTTTGTTGTTGTTTTGTTTTTTGGGGGGGATTTTGAGGGGGGGGGATTAACCCCATTCTCCCCCCTGGATCCGCGCCTGGACTCTTCATAGAGAGGTATCAGTTTGATTACGTACGTTGAGTTGAGTGTTCGCTTTTACGGAATAGAATGAATAATAAAAGTAGAGTATTGGAGAAAAAAGAATGACGAATGAAAAACATCAAGCTAAAAGCATTTATTTTTAGTGTAGAAATTAGAGAAGAATGACAAGTTGAAAGCTTAAAGGTGTTTATTATAGAATAAGAGCTCAAACTTAGATGTCAAATCCCGAGTCGAGTCAGAAAGTCAAGAAGCTTAGCAAGAACCTCTTCCAGCCGACCAGCAGTCGGGTGCTTGTTCTGAGTAGTGCTCGCTTTGCTCGCTTAATCGACCAACGCAAAAAGGTCGTCTATTACTGCCGTACAAAGTGAGATTGACGTATATCCAAAACAACGATTCGAAGAATGATTATATTGCTTTCGAAAAGAACAAAAAAGTTATTCTACAAACCTGCAAATTTCACGATGTCTAATATTTTTATCTAATAAGAATCCGATGGTCGTTTTAAATTTTTGTTAACGGCATTAGTTTTAGAGATATTTACTAATATTCACGTAAAAGGATATATGTCCCATTTGCCGACAAAGGAATAGGACGTTTATATACACTTTTGAATGATTTCACAGACGGAGCACACACGCACACACTTGTAGGTAAATCCGCCAGAAGAACCATTTTTCTAGATTCGTATTTCCGATATCCACGAATAAAGGCAACAGAGGCGCCCTCTAGATTTACCATTCGCGTTTGGACTGGCCTGTAGAAGCACTAGTTTCCACGTGGGACGAAAAGATGAGAAGGTCAAAAATGTGCTATTACAAGTACACAGGGACAAAATTTCAAACCCAAAAACCAACAAGATATTTCGTTTTTGATGAATTTTGTGAATATGAAAGTTGGTGACGATATGATAATCTTTTGAATAAGAACACCAAAAAGGGGGGCTTACATTTGAATTTCACGAAAAAAATGTTCATGAAAAATGCTTGCAATACATTTCTTATGGAAAAATCTTCTCCTCATCATCTTTTCGACCACGCTTCCGAAAAATTCCGCTACACAGTGAGTGGTGGCGACTCTTTCGCAGTCCAAACGCGAATAGCAGCAATTTAAGGAAGCTTGCAAAAAAAAAGTGATGAAGTGGAAAAAGTTATCCAAAAAATCTGAAATAATATTTATCTAAAAGAAAATTGAAAGGGCAACAAGTTTTGTTCCCTGCATTTTTCATGAAAAATAATTCGAAACGGTTAAATTAATGATTTTATTAGTATGCTGTGTTATGGTATAAAACACCATGATCACTTTTTTCGCAGAACAAGTAGCGCTCCTAATGGGACTTTTATCCGCAAATACTTCAATCTCACTTTGTACGATCAAAACCTTAGAAAGCAGAATTACCTCTCGGTATCAACAATCACTGGTAAACAAATATACGTTCTTTCATTATAAGAGATTCCATAATTTTGTGAAGAGTTATGAATTATGATTTTATTCTCAGGGAAACGGACACAAACGCGATTGGGGTGAGGACTGAAAACAATAGGGAAAAGATATTTGGATCCTAATAAGCAAAACTCGACCAAGCGACGATGGTTACGGTGACTGAGCACACTACCTTCAAATCTAATATATAAAATAAAACGTTTGTCTGTCTGTATGTATATCTGTATGTATGTTCGTCCATAACTTTCAAACGCCTTCACCTATCGACCTGGAATTTTTTTTGAAAAATTTTGTTTTTTCTGGGTCAGGTTCTTAAATACATTTCGATGTTTTGACTCCCTGAAGGTGGAGTAGGGGGCGACAAAATTAGGAAAAACGGGCATTATCGAGTACTGAAACTGCTTTGCGCTGTACGTTAGACCTACGCGCGTTGAGTGGCGCAGTTTTGAAAATTGAATTATTGTGATAACTCGAGTACCTATAACTCATTTTTAGGAAAAATTGAAGAGAACAAAAATTGTAGCCCCTGTAATTTCCTTTCGAATGAGCCCGGTTCCAGATTTTTAGGAGGAAATTTTGTGACTACAGTATTCGCTGTACTTCCATACTAAGCAGCAACTGCAGCAACTGAAGCAGCAGCGACCGCGGCAACCGCAGCAACGGCAGCCACCGCAGAAACTGCAGCCACCGCAACAACAGCAGCCACCGCAGCTGCAACAACAGCAGCAACAAGAGAAGCATCCATCTCAATCCACCAACAGGGCAGATGCAGATGTGCCCAACCGGGAAGAAGGCACCACCTGGAGTCAGGTCGTGCGACGACGATCTCAAAAGCCTCCCTCTTCCAGGGTCAGGCAACAAGAGAGGCTTCTTGAGAGATGGAAGCCCAAAGGGGCAGCAATTATTATCGCGCGCAAGACAGAAGACGTGCCCTATGCGGATATTATCCGTTCAGCCCGCACCCAGGTCTCAGTAGGCGTACTGGGACTGAAGGTGTCGCAGGTGCGGAGCACGCAGAAGGGTGAGATGCTCCTGGAGGTCAAAGGAGCAACAGATGGCGCATTAGAGACCTTCACCTCTAAGCTGCAGGAGGCTGTTGGTAATGTGGCTACAATACGCCAGCCAAACCGGCAGACAAGGATTTTAGTCCTTGGGATTGAGCGTTTGGCAACTGAGGCAGAGGTACTCGCTGCAATGCCAGAAGGTTCCAATGCTAAGGTTGTAAGTCTTGAGCCAATGGGACGCGAATGCCAGATGGCCAGGGTGCAGCTATCCATCCCAACTGCACTGGCGCTCCTCAAGGGAGGAAGTATAGAAATTGGCTGAAGCGTATGCCGCATAAGATCCCTAGAAAAGAAAGGGAATGCCCAGCGCTGCTATAAATGCCTCCAAGAGGGGCACATAGCAGCTGCCTGCAAGAACACCGCAGTGGGCAATGTTTGCTACCGATGTGGCCAAGAAGGGCACGTGATCCGGGACTGTCGACATCAACCCAAGTGCCCTGTGTGTAGCCAGGTTGATGGACGCGACACTGGACACATAGTGGGTAGCCGAGGATGCCTGGGTGCTGCCCAGAAGCCTGCCCGCAAGACTGCTCCTCGAGGCGGCAGAAGAGGACCAACAGCCTCGTAATGGCAGGGACGCTCAAGTTCCTGCAGGCCAACCTTCAGCACTGCAAACTGGCTCAGGATCTTCTCTGGCAGTTTGTAGCTGAGGAGGGAACGCACATTGTAATTGCTAGTGAGTATTACAATGTTGCGAGAAAAAAAGGATGGTACACAGACCATACTGGCTTAGCGGCCATTGGTGTTTGCCCAGAGTGTCCAATTGCTCCGGGAGAGGTTGAAAGAGGGGAGGGGTATGTTGCTGTTAAGATGGCCGACATGGTTGTCTATAGTTGCTACTTCTCCCCGAATCGCCCTTTCCCAGAGTTTGAGGACTTCTTGAAGAAATTAGAAGAAGGCTTGTCCAGATGGCAAGGTGAAAAATTCATTGTGGCTGGCGATTTTAATGCCAAGTCAGAAGAGTGGCGATCAGGCCGTACGGACATCCGTGGGTATGCCTTGGGGGAGTGGATTGCTTACAATCGACTGGAAACAGTCAATGTCGGCAACACTCCTACCCGAGTGCATCAAGGATACGGGTCCATTATTGATATCACCTTTGCCTCAGAGAGCCTAGCCCGAAAAATAGAAGGCTGGGCGGTACTGGACAAGGAGCTATCTGGGAGCGACCACCGGTGTATCGGCTTCTCCATCCGCCGGGAAGTTGAGGTCGCTGCTCCACAAAAGCTGGTAAGAAAGTGGGCCGTTAGGAAGCTGAATAGCGACCGTTTGAAAGCTAGCTATCTTGCTCTCACATGGGATCAAGAAGAAGAGCAAGAAGGCAATGCGGAGGTGGCAGCAGAGAGGATGATCAAGACTGTCACCAAAGCTTGCGATGTAGCCATGCCCAGGCAAGGTCCACCAAAGAAGAGGAGGGCTGTTTACTGGTGGACCAACAAGATTGCCAAATTGAGAAAAGAGTGCAACCGTCAGCGCCGGATATACCAGCGTAGTAGTGGGCGCAAAGGGGCGCGGGCGGTTGCACCCGAATACCAGCTGGCTCGTAAAAGGCTGAAGAAGGCCATCAAGGACAGCAAGAGTGCTGCATGGCGAGAGCTATGTGAGATGGCAGATGACGACCCATTTGGAAAGCCTTATAAGTTAGTGCTGAAGAAGCTCAAAGGCCTCTCAGCAATGAGCCGAATGGAGCCGGATGTTGTGGGTCAAATCATTGATGGCTTGTTCCCACAGCAGCCACCACCAATGGTAACGCTACCAATAGTAGAAGAGGATGGTATATCCCTCCTAGGCACCGAGGAGGTTGATGCAGCAGTCAATAGACTGCGGGGTAAGTATTGGAAGGCTCCAGGCCCGAATGAGATTCCAAATCCAGTCTGGAGCGCCATACATTCAGTTGACCCAGCACTGCTTGTTGATACATTCAATGCGGCAATTGTTGGGGGACTGTTCCCTGTGCGATGGAAGAAAGCCAGGCTAGCGTTGATCGATAAGAAGGATAAACCACCTGGTCTACCATCCTCTTATCGTCCACTTTGTCTGCTAGACAATGTTGGTAAACTTCTAGAAAGAGTGATAGCCAATCATTTGGAGAGCTATCTGAAGGAAAGAGATATAATCTCTGATAGCCAGTACGGTTTTCAAACTGGACGCTGCACATCAGATGCTGGGATCCGGCTGAAGAGGATAGCCAAGTCAGCGATTGATATGCGCCAGTTTTGCGCAGCCGTCAGCCTCGACATAAGAAATGCGTTCAATTCAATTCCATGGAAGATGATATTGGAAGCTCTTGTGAACGCAGGAGTGCCCGCATACCTGCTCAGGATGATCAGCAGCTATCTTAGCTGCCGTGAAATCCAAGCAGAGACGTCTGCTGGTACAGTAAAGCGCCCTGTTACTTGTGGGGTGCCGCAGGGGTCGGTCCTTAGGCCGCTTTTGTGGTGCGTCGCATTTAACGGAATCTTTAAGGTGAAGCTGCCACCGGGGGTTAAGCTTATCTGCTATGCGGATGACACCCTGGTGGTATGCACTGCCGAAACAACTGTAGCGGTGGAGAGCAGGGTAAACCGGGCCCTAGAGGATGTGACGCGTTGGATCGAGTCGGCTGGACTTGAACTAGCAGTAAGTAAGACGGAGGCCATTTTATTCACGACCCGTCGGAAGTTCAAGCCACCCACCTTTCGCCTGCGAGGTGTGGAAATTGAAACCAAGAAGCAAATGAAATACCTGGGCATCTGGTTTGACTCAACGCTGAGCTTCAGGCACCATTTCCTGATGGCAGCGGAAAAGGCGGGCCGGGTAGTTGGATACCTAAGCCGCCTTATGAGGAACCTGGGAGGACCGAGAGAAGCAAGGAGAAGGATCATGATGAGCACCGCCTTGTCGATCCTCCTATATGGTGCGCCAGTATGGGCCGACTGCATGAAGATACCATACCGAAGAAGAGAGATGGTAAAGATCCAACGAAGAGCTGCGCTGAGGTGTGTTAGTGCCTACCGCACTGTCTCGACGGAGGCTCTTTGTGTATTAGCACGTTCACCACCAATCGAGCTCCTTGCTGAGGAGAGAGCGGTGGTGTTCGAAGCAAAGAAGAGAACGACGACCAACCGAGAAGCTTTACGGGTCAAGCAGGAGGCCAGGCGCTCCTTGCTTGTAAAGTGGAAAGAAAGAATTGCCCAGAGTGAGCTGGGTACATGGGCAACCCGTGTGCTAATACGCGACCTTGATGAGTGGATGAACCGACACCATGGTCAGCTGAACTTTCACCTGACGCAGGTGTTAAGCGGCCATGGCTGCTTCAACAAGTACCTTCACGAGAAGTTAAGGAAAGTTGAGCAGGCAACGTGTTCGCACTGTAACCAAGGGCGGGATGATGGACCACAACACACCTTATTTGAGTGTGAGGCGTGGAGGCGTGAGCGGGACGAGCTTAGTCGGTCTCTCCAAGAGATCGGGGTAGATGAAGCGCTCGACCCGAGTAGCCTGGTACCCACCATGCTAGGTTCCGAAGAAGCATGGAACCAGGTGTCTGCATTTGCGGCCACCATCATGAAGAGGAAGATGGACCAGGAATGGAATAGGCAAATGCAGAACCACGCTATGGCCTACTCAACACCTGTGTACCATCAACATCCAGATCTGCAGGAAGAAGAGGAAGAAGGATACCATCCAGATTGTTAGGGCCTTTATAGTTGTTGAAAGAATCTCGCGTTTATATGGTTGCTCCGCGTCCTCTATTCCGGTGAACTTACTACGGTACGTTCACTGTTCATACGAATATGTCTAACGAGCACCATACAGTGAGATTCACGCAACAGCGACTTATTACGCCTGATGTGATGTGATAGTGTCGTTTTTGTGATGTGAGTGTGTTCTCTAGTGCTGTTCTTTTTGTGCGTGCCAGGGGGGCATCGCAGCTTGGCGGTTGTCAAAGCAACTTGGCAGTTGCCGAGTAGAAGAGGGGGTTCGCGTAGGAGATTCCTCCTTCACTGAAGTTATACCCGAAAGGGTCGATTCCGGTGTTGGAGGAAACAATATTAAATGCATACGCAACCCGCACCTACTCCATTATGGATGACGGGCGGTGCTGCACATGCGACACACAAGAAACTTCCATACTAAGTAAGTTATTTTATTCACAGTTTTAAAAACACCTACATAAAGGATTTTACATCTGGTATCTCATACAAGAACCAATGTCTAGACACGGTGCGCACTGCGTATGGGCTAGCGGAAAATGACCCTTTTTTTTACCTGTTGTCCGTGTGTTTTCTTAGGGACTGGCAAAATGTCAATGGATTTGTCTGTATTCTGCTGCGATACAGGCTTCACGCGTTAAGTCAGCTCTCAAGTGAATTAGTGTGTAAAAAATTTAATTTGGTGATTTTATTTTTGTGCGACTCGGAACTTTGATATTTTATAAGTACAGTCGCAGTTTTTGGTGTCTATTTTCTTACTTTTGAACTGAATAGTTGTGAATTTTGCAAAACTCTTTCCACTGTTTCTTTTTTAAAAATTCATCTGAATTCCAAGATATCTACAAAACACACATACCTACAAGATACAGATACCTATAAAACACAGATATCTATTCAACACACAGCTAGCGGTCAGGCACGCCGGAGGCACGTCGCCAACGGCTAGTTCCTTATATATTATATGTGAACGATTCTACTCGTCGAGACGATTCTAAATACTTTTACCCGCCCGACGATTTTTTCGCTAAGAAATCGTCGATCGAAGTTGCGCGAAATCGACAAAATCCGCGTATACTTTAAATGGTAACGTTTCATGTGGGTAGAATGATACCAGTGAATCGCGCCTTTTTCCTACCTAAATCAACGTGAATTATTCGTGGGTTTTTTATATCTCTCATTCGGGTAATTCACGTTCGCGCCTCTTTTTGTAGGTACCGTAATCAGCATGAATCATTTGCGTGCTTCAAATATTGTTCCTTTGGGGCAATTATTTCGCGGGCAAACATTTCGCGCGCTCCACCTTCATATTACTCATTCAGGTAGCTTGGGTTCGCGCCTTTTTTTGTACCGCAATCAGCATAAATTATTCGTGCGCTTTTAATATTACTTTTATACGGCAATCATTCGGGCTAGGTGGGAACGTGGGAGTTTTGAAGGGCGGGAAAATATTCGGAAATACCGGTAATATCGAAGCACGTTATCTTTGAATATGTGAATATGCCAGTCACCACAAACTTAACATGGAAGAGTGAAGATTAAAATGATAGGAGCTCCAACAATTTCATTTTTGTATTGATACTTTGGGTAATTCAGTACGCGTGTCAAAAATTTCAAATTTTATTTACAGGTAATACCTATTGTTTTTTAAATTTTCTTACATTGCTATTTTTTATTATAATGTATATGAATTTAATGTGATAAGTACAATATTTTTTTTTTTTTTTCTTCCTGCAAAATTAGTCAAAAATTTAATTTTTTTAATTTACGGGTAAAACCTATTCTTTTTAAATTTTCATGCATCGCCATAGCTATTATATATTTATGAATTTAATGTAATAAGTACAATATTTGTATTTTTTTATTCGTGCAAAATTACGCATTTTATGAAATCACACAGATTTACGCGCTAACATTTATCTTCCCGCCAAATTACGTATTCTTTTGGCCTGTGTAAATTTTTGCGCGAACATTTCTCCCGCCAATTTTAATCATTCCATAAACCACGACACGTCATTTCCCTCTTCATGCAACCGATCGACATTGTTCATCCTCTTCGTTTGCTTCCTATAGAAATGCAATAGGAACTCTCGTTCATTGAACACTATTGAATGGTTCACAATCACTTCTACACAAATGCAATACCCTCGTTCATTGAACTCTACCCAACACGGAAGGGACTCACGGTACTTCTTACCTGCATGTACGTGAATAAAAGAATGTAGAAGGGAAAGGCGCGCGAACGAACTACCGAAACTACCGAAAGCGCGCTTGACGGGTCCCCTGCAAGTCCAATATCCAAGGAAGAAGCGCGGCAATTTTGTTGATTTCGCGCAACTTCAATCGACGATTTCTTAGCGAAAAAATCGTCGGGACGAATAAAAGTATATATTTTTAGAATCGTCTCGACGAGTAGAATCGTTTACAGATAATATATAAGGAATTTGAAGGTATAGTGTGCTCAGTCACCGTGATCGCGACAATCACGTAGTTTCGTGATATTTACACTTGAAGGAAATCGGTTATTTAAAAATAGATAGGTCGATATTTTCAATTCATGATTATTCGACGGGTATTACGTTTCCAGTTTTTTAATCAGCAGCGTTGGAAAGTGCTCGTTGAGCTCTTTTCAACGGTGTATGTAACTCCAAAATCTCAAAAATGTCGCTTGGTCGAGTTTTGCTTATTCGGGTCCATTTATCCTTATGATAAAATAATGAATGAGTGACATGTTATTTTTCTGAAAATGTTAGAAAAAAATCGTTTATCCCTAGCTCGATCGTCCTTTAATACGTAGGAAGACTTCTTTTTCCGCGTTTTTAATAAGACTGCACTAATTAATTGTGCTGTGAAATATTTTCGTCGATATAACAATTGCGTCTATTTTTGCTGATATCTAATGTGAGGGGCAATTCACAACGCCAAGGAGGGGAGTCAGTGCCACAGAAGCGCAACCACAGAAGTATGATTGATTGTATTCTCTCACAAAAGAATCTCCCGACATATCGATCAAAAATTATTTGTGGCCTGGAAGAGGATGTCCATTTCAACCTCCCACGTCTTCCTCTTTGAGGGTGTCAGCCTTTGTCAGATACGTATACCTTAAGGGACATATTGGTATTTACATAAAAAGTTTAAACAAATCATTCGGCCGTGGTACTTGCAAGCCAATTTCCGGGAGCAAGTAAGTAGAATCATGGTGCCCATACAGTATATAAATAAAAAATGGGTCAGCATTTCCAGTTTATATTTGATTTCAAAACCATGCAATAATTTGTTTTATTCGATTTCGAATGGATGATAAGAGAATATTTTGTGAATATACTTGTATATTTTATGCACGCGTATGTAAGAAACCGGCGCTGTATACTCTGTTAGTTTATTCGAATCTTTATCAAGAACTGGGTTCTGCGCTGACACCCCGAATTCCCTGTTTGATCGCACAAATTTGTAAAATGATATCACGAAGCTGCAAATATATCTGAACCCTTAATATAAGGTATCATAAAACCCTGCATTTCCTTACTCCTGGATATTAATTGAATAAGATGAAGATCGAAGCACAAACGCTTATCCATTTTAACAGCCAGATCGCATAAACGGTCAGCGACGCGCAAACTTATTCCATTTATCGAGTAGTTGTACTCTTATTACATTCATCTTTTTATGAGTAAAATCATTTTTTCACATTTTTCTGTATTGAAAGACACGCAGTTTGCCTTGCTTCAGGAGACCAGCGCACCTAAGTTTGACTGCATCCCGATCTCGAAGATTAATGTCAATTCACACACTTTATTGTCAAAATTCGCAAAATTGACGCATTTTTGACGGAACTGCCGACATTAGGTGGGGCGGGGGCAGTTGCGTCAAAAATGTGTCAACCCCCATTTAAAAACCATAGCGTCAAAGTGTGAAAATTCGCAGTCAAAATAGCGTCAAACTCCCGAGATCGGGCAGTGCCAATACATCATGCCCTGTCGTTAGTGAATTGAACAATTTTCCTGAAAAATGTCATTTATGAAGACGAAGAGAATTAAGGAAGAGCAAAGGTTCCGAATTCGACGCATGAGGGACACCGGACAGACATTCAAACAAATCAAACTCATAGATTTTTGCTACCGGCGCTACTGTCCAAGAAGATACGGTAAAATTAAGACAATCCTCGTATAACAAAACGAATACTCGTATCTGAAATGCGTATACGCTTCAGGTACTGCACCTTAGTCGCATCTTTTGTTCCCAACTAGATTAAGAAGTATGAAAAATAACGTATAATACGTTGCATTTACTATTCACTCTTATGATAATCGTATCAAAGTTGTACGAAAAATGTTTTACACAAATAAAATAAATGAGGTGGAGCAAGAAAAAATTGTCACGATGATAATAATAAACAAAATAAACCGTCATTGATTATATTATATCATTCACGGATGATAGAAGAGACAGCCTTCTGAGTAAGAAGCCCTCCTCCCACCACAAAACGCTAATTGTTGCCTTTGTACATGAATTGCGTAGGTAGCTGATGTTGTATATTATGTAGTCGCCATATTAATACGCCCGGCTATGGTAAAAGTCGTCAGCTAGTGAGTGAGTTTTACACTTAAGAGATAAGAGATACGTAATCTTTACTGGCTCGCACTGATTCATTCAGCGAACAGCTGATCGATCTGGTTTGGTCTCTGCTGTTGTCCATTCCTGCAAAAAAGCTCAATTCAGACTTCGACTTCATTACAATCTGCGCTACGCGGCTACGTGTTGGAGGGGATACAAATGATAAGGATTTAGTTATAGCTTGTACCTGACTTTGAAGAATTTTGCGTAGCCGTTAGTCAGCATATTTCATCGACACTTCCATATCGTACATTTTTTATTTTTTCTTCGTCTCTCGAAATCTATGAAACAGACTACCTAAGTGTCATAACTAAATATTTTTTTCTTTTGATTGTCTATTTTCGTGAACGTTTTTTTAGGAAGTGAAGTTATCGCGTATCTTTTTGTTCGTCCTCGCCGTCGTCATCTTTTGTATTGTCTTTCTTCTCACTCTCTCTTTCTTTTTCTATTGCTCATTATTTACTTGAAATCTTTTTTTTTCCCTTTCTTTCTTTCTTTCTTTCTTTCTTTCTTTCTCCTTAACCTCTCTCACTTCTTTGTCTTCTCAGACGCAAATATGCGTCCGCACTCAAATGCACCGTCGGATACGATGTCGGAAGTATCGGAAGCGAGCACGACCGGTACAGAACGGAGTAGTTGTTACAGCGATTACAGAGACGAATTACAAGAATTTGCGACCTCTTTGGGTTACAAGAACGCGGACGAATTGCATTGGGAAAGATTCAAAGTTGACAGAAAACGGTTGGAAGCCATGTTATTGGGTAAGCATTCAGGAATCTCGTGCATACCAATTTGAGCGTCGTGTAGACTTTTTGTACCCTGTGCGTCAGTGCGTGGCATCAATAGTGGCGAGATGATTAATGGGAGGAATGACAATTTTAAAAAAAAGAAAAAGGCTACCGTCAATAGCAAATTAAGTAAAAGGGTCATTCTGCATTCGTGCTGACGTAATTAAATAGTCTTTGCAGACATGAATAAATTTCGCGTAAACGATTAATTACACGAGAAAGAAAGCTAAGATTCTGTTTCTTAAACTTTTTAACATTGAAGAGCTTTGATTAGTGTGTACTTTATTTCGTTAAAAAGCGCGGCCGCTTCCAATCTCGAGACGGTTTTTTATTATTAAATTTCGTACTTATGATGTACGTGAAGGGAGAAAGAGTACCTAATCAACATTTTAAGGCGCGACCAGTACTATCATGAACGAATGAACAACTTGAAACACGTTCACGATCGTCTTCTGCAAGTAGGTATGGTGTAGGTACGTAATGATACTGAATGATTAGGGGCCTCTAATCACGATGCGCTGTTCGGAGTAGCACAGTTTGTATTTATCGTTCGGTGTATCGTTAAAGATTACTCATCTCATGGAGGCGAATCAGTTTCACGTTTTGAGGTCTGTATTCAGTGCGTATCAGGTGTAATACATACTTTGCAAAAGTACGGTACCATTTTGATAAGTATACATCTTCTTCACAAATACTATGACTCACAACGATGACGTACCGGCAGTGATATATGGACAGACAATTTCCGTAAACACTGTACGAAGTAAGAACAATTTTCAAGTACAGCCGCACGTATCAACTATGAAATTACTCAGATTAAAAAGTCGAACATAAAAGTTCGTTTGATAATATACTTTCGAGAATGTACGTTGTATGCGTGGAACTCTCACCCCGTTACACGTTAAAACTACCAACCCAAACCATTCAATATTTTGTCACAGTTGTAAGATAAGGCTCCAATTAGATCCTATTTTAAAACTCTCTCGAAAAAAAATCTCTAAAATACTACTCTTGTCGCACGTGTTATCGCTTTCTCTTTTCATTTTGTAACATCTTAATTCTAAGTTTTTTCTTTCTTTGAAACGTCGATAATTACCGCGCCTAAACTCGTTTACTATTGTTAGAGCCCTATAATAATGAGTGAGGACATGGTTCGCCATATTTAGTCGTTACGTCATCATTAATCCTTGCAGTTCCCTAATAGGGTGAGAAATTAATACAATTGGTGGAACTATTTTGTATCATTTGAAAGCAATATGTTTTGTATTTTATTTTGGCACTAATACCTGTATTCTAAAACTAATTCTATTAGTTCTTTTATCGTTTTCAAATCGTGGTAAACTGTTATCAGTCACTGAAATAGGGAAGTCTGAAGATGAATAATGAGTAGACGACTGAATATGGCGCCCCGTGTCCTCACTCGTTATTATAGGGCTCTACTATTGTTTTGCTCATCTTTTACGTTTTTACAAAATTCATGCACTCATTTTAAACCTATCGCTGATGATTTCATGAAATTTCCCACAGATACTTATTTTCCTGTGATTTCGCTATCAACCCGGGTACATAGAGAAATAGAAACTCACGGCTCATCTCGATCGTTGTTACAGGATTCGCTACCATTCAGGGGTGTTGCGTGAAGCCATTTTGATGAAGACGATGCTTCGTATTCGAAATTTTAGGGGGAGGGGGCATTTATGCAGTTTTTTCATTATTTTATTTCTTAATTTTTTTTTTTTTCTTGATCACAAAAAATTAAAGTTTGAGGAGAGTTTCTTCATTAAAGCTAGGGGATCACAACACCCCTGCTATTAATTGCATTGATCGAGGTTTTTTGAGAGAATTTTTTGGTTTCGATGATCAGTTAGAGTCGATTATCGGTTCAATAATCGGTTAGGAACGATAATTTGATCGAAATTTTTCCGAATTCCCTGTTTCGATGACCGTACTATTTTCAAATGCTTCCCTCCATTTTCATACAGCTCAAAAGAATATATTCTAACCATAAACCTGTTGTATGTTTCTTTTTATTTCTAATTTGACGTCTCGAAATGTTTAATTGGGTCCTAAAGAAAAACGACGCCTTCCTTATAGAAGTTGAACCAGGAATTCAGGGAATTTATTCTATGAAAAAAATTTGATTTCAATATTGAATTCAGAATTGAAGTCCTTAAAAGTCGACATTTTTTTAGTCTTTTTCCTGACATATAGCTCAATATTCGAAATTTTTTCAAGTCCCGCCCATTGTACCACATACAAAGCTCAGAAATCGAAATTATTTCCAGGTCCCGTTTGTCATACATAACTTGAAGATCAAAATTGTATTTTCAAGACCATCTTTTGTCATCCGTATTCAGCACAAAAATCGAAATTTTTCCAAGTCCCACATTCTTTTACAGCACAATGATTAAAATATCCAAGTCTGACTTCCGGAAAAAAAAAAGGGAAACAGTAAAAAAGGGAAAAATTATCTCTAGGGATTAGGTTAGGGCAGGTCAGGTCTCGCCAAAAGGCGGATATCAAATTCTTCAAGAGGAAGAATACGTGAAAGGTTTTCTGTTGAAAGAGCATGAATCATTAAGAATGTCAAAATTGCCCCCGAGCCGAATTTTGAAAATATTTATTTAGGACGTTACCTTGGGGTAAATGAAACATACCCTCAAGTTTTTGGGCCCCCACCCCTCTCCAAACGCTCAATATGGCCAAATATTTGAATTTTAAAGAATTATTTTTTTACATTTTTTCTATCGAATGAAAAATTCCATACTTTTCTGGAAAAATAGTGTTAGACAGAAGCAACTTCTTGTAATTTTTTCAGAACCTCAGATGAAAATATCGATCTCGATATATCGATTTCAAAATTTTAAAGTTCATATTTATTGGGATAATCAAGAGGTGCGACAACAAAAATCATATATGGTATAAATCACACCTACCTTTATAACATATATTTGCCCCAAAATTGTCGGAGTGGGGGAACATGGTTTTATAATCAATAATATGATCGGCGCCATACCCATAGCTGGCTCGCGCGCCTTACCGAACGCAGAACAAGAAGTACGCGCTTCGTTCACAATCCAACGCGCGCGTTGTAACACTCGTTTACGTAGCGTGGCGTTGCAGCTGCTTTCGGATGTTGCGTGTTCATCGGGTTCGGGTATCGTAGCGATGCGGACATCGAATACCCGGTACGCACCCGCGGCCGCGTCGCTATAACAAACTCGATGCCACGCTGCTTAATTTTAATTAGAACCTCTTTAAACAATCTATTAATTACGTTTACTTTTGACCAAGGATGATGGTGATGATTAAATATTATATAATTTTTATTTACCATACTCTATCGAAGAATTTTACAAATGAAATGCGCCATTTTATTGCGAAAGAAATTCAATTTTCTTCAATCAAATACAAGATAACAGGTTGATTATCATTTACCTGAACGTTCATTCATGGTATTTTTTTCAAAAAAAATCATTCATATTTTCCCTAGTTTCTAGCAATAACAAAACTTCGAACTCGAATATTAAAAAAAAGCGGGAGGGAGGTACCTGGTTAAAATCATTCATTTGAAGCGCCATACCCTCTACTACAACATACATTAGTACCATAGTCCTCGGTGAGGTGGAACGTTCCCAAAAAAATCAATATTTAATGAATTTCTGTGATTTTTCCATGAATAGTGGGGTGAACTATATGATTGATATCGCAATAGCCTGCGTGAAATGAATAGTAAATGTTCGAGCTGAAAAATAGGCCCTCCTCCGTGGGATGAAGTGGAAATGTAGATAGACCAAAAATATATTTCCAGTATCTCGTTTATCGATTTGGTCAATTCTTATGTAAACACATCCACGGATTAAATGAAGTGCGTTAGATTCAGAAAAATAGTTGAAAAACTCTCCAGTCGTTGGAACAGTCTGAAAACAGTAGAGAAGTGAGAAAATCCAATTTTTGCCCCTGGAGGACCGTGAGTTTTGGTATTTCATTCATCAATTAGGTCGATAATTATAATGTAAACGCGTTTACCAAGTTCGAAAAAAATTGTCAAAAAATTCTCCAGCCGCTGGAACAGTCTGAAAATAGTGAAAAATTGAATAATTATATCCCCTTTCTCAACCAGGAGAACCGTGATTTTTTATACCTCTTTTTATCAATAAGGGGAATTTTTATGTAAACACGTCCGCTAAGCTGGAAAAAAATAGGTAGTCAATAAATTCTCCAGTCCCTGGAACGGTCTCTAAATCGTAGAAAATTGAGGAAGGCCACTTTTTCAACCTGGACGACCGTAATTTTAGGCTGTTTGTTCATTGGTATGGTCGATTCTTATAGTAACACTTACATCGAGTTTTAAAAAAATTGAAAAATATTCTCTAGTTCTGGAAATATTAAAAAATCGAAGGTACACACCCGCCACTATGATTCATTTGTTACTTTTTCCCCCTCGAGTCGCCACGGTACAAATTGTGTTACTGGTAGCCGTGCACTCGCATGATGTGGAGAAATCCCCTCCCGAGACACAATAGAAGACAATCATCTCCTTGTATTACCACAATGTTTGAAGCATTGTCATCTCAACTCGAGAGGAGATTCCTCCACTTCATGCAAGTGCCCAGCTCCTGGTAACAGAGTTGGTACCACTACGACTTCAGGGGAACAAAAATAAACATTCAACATTTCAAAGTAAAGGAAATGAATCTTAGGGGTGGGTGTGAATCTTTGATTTTTTTCAATTTTTCTAAAACTTGGCGTACGAGTTGTCAAAAGAATTGACCAAATCAATGGATGAATTGCAAGAAATGGTTCTCAAGGTTGAAAAGGTGGATTTCCTTGATTTTCTACTATTTCCAGGCTGTTTCAGCCACTAGAGAATTTGTTGAATATTGTTTTCAAACTTGGCGGATATGTTTACATGAAAATTGACTTAATTGATAAACAAAATACCAAGAATCAAGGTTGTCCAGGATGGAAAAGTGGATTTTCTCGATTTTCTATTATTTCTAGACCGTTCCAGTGACTGGAGAATTTATTAACTATTTTTTTTTCAACCTGTAAGACGTATTAACATAAGATTTGACCTAATTGATAAACAAAACATCAAAAGTCACGGCTTTACATGTTGAAAAAGTGAACTTCCTTGATTTTCCACTATTTTCAGACTGTTCCAGCGACTAGAGAATTTTTTGAACATTTTTTTCAAACTCGACGGATATGCTTACATTATAATTAACCTAATTGTGGACAAAATACCAAAACTCACGGTCCTCCAGGGTGAAAAAGTTAAGTATCTCGATTATTTGTCATTTTCAGAACGTTCCAGCGCCTGGAGAATTTTTTAAACTACTTTTTTCAAACTCGGTGGGCGTGTTTACACTATAATCAACCTAATTGATGAACAAAATACAAAATTTCACGGTCCTCCAAGCTGAAAAAATGGATTTGCTCGTTTATTTGTCACTTCCAGAACGTTCCACCGACTGGAGAATTTTTGGACTATTTTTTTCGAACTTGGTGGACGTGTTTACATTATAACCTACCTAATTGGTGAATGAAATAACAAAACTCACGATCCTCCAAGGTGAAAAGTGGATTTTCTCACTTCTCTACTGATTAAACCGTGGAAGTAGTAAGGTGATTGCATTTTTGGAATTTCATACATGAATTCATTTCAATATTTCGTCTAACCATCTGTAAATATTTGTCAAATCAAATCCACTCAATTAAATAATATCCAAGTCGCCAACTCACGCAGTACGTACCGTATAAATAGTAATAAATGATAATCAACCTGTTATCTTGTATTTGATTGAAGAAAATTGAATTTCTTTCGCAATAAAATGGCGCATTTCATTTGTAAAATTCTTCGATAGAGTATGGTAAATAAAAATTATATAATATTTAATCATCACCATCATCCTTGGTCAAAAGTAAACGTAATTAATAGATTGTTTAAAGAGGTTCTAATTAAAATTAAGCAGCGTGGCATCGAGTTTGTTATAGCGACGCGGCCGCGGGTGCGTACCGGGTATTCGATGTCCGCATCGCTACGATACCCGAACCCGATGAACACGCAACATCCGAAAGCAGCTGCAACGCCACGCTACGTAAACGAGTGTTACAACGCGCGCGTTGGATTGTGAACGAAGCGCGTACTTCTTGTTCTGCGTTCGGTAAGGCGCGCGAGCCAGCTATGGGTATGGCGCCGATCATATTATCTTCTCTTCTAATATATAAAGCAGAAAGTTTGTCCGTCCGTCCTCCTGTCCGTTTATAACTCGAGAACTACTGGGCCGATCGCTTTCAAACTTTCAGGATATATTGTCCTCATCCCAGAGCAGCACATAGACTCATAAAAATAAAAATTTGACGGGGAGGTGCTGAGTAATTTCAAAAAAGGGCGAAAACAATGACTTTTTTCAATATAAAAAAACGTGGTGGTGTAGCTTGCCATCGAACGCGAACGCGTTGTTCCAACGTTACCTACCGTTCAAAGGCGTTGAGCGGCGCAGTTATAAAAATTAAGTTATGGTGATAACTCGAGTTTTACTCATTTTTATGAGAAATTGAAGAGAACAAAAATTGTTGCCCCTTTAATTTCCTTTCGAATGAGCCCAATTCCAGATTTTTAGGAGGAAATTTTGGAACTATTGGTATTTTGACTGATGCGTATTTAAGATCATTGTGTTTACAGAGAGAGAGCATTTAAACCGGTTGCTCTGGATGAATCTACAGAGACTATTCGAGTTTTACGTATCCAATTTTCGATTTTGAAAGGAGACGTTTATGTAAAATAATTTCTTGAAAATTTGCTCTTCTTTTGTGACGAGTAACTATACATTAGGTAAATATCGTCGTCAGAGTTTGAAACTACCTAAGAAAAGGTACTGGGTTCGAGAAAGAATTAAGAAAATTACATCCGGTTTCTCATATAGGAAACGACTGAGTTCGTCTCATGCCTCTACACAGACTGATGTAATGCTTCGGGGATATGGCAGGCTTTTTACCTACTGTCCATCTATTTCCTTAATCATTGCGACGGTTCATGAATTAGTCCGTTTTTTGCTGCAATACAGCCCTTACCTGTCAACTCAGCTCTTACCGTTAAAATCGAAATATTTACAAAACACTGATATCTACTCAACACAGAGCTGGCGGTCAGGCGCGCCGGAGGCGCGCTGCCAACCGCTAGTTGATTATAAAACCATGTTCCCCCACTCCGACAATTTTGGAGCAAATATATGTGATTTATACCATATATGATTTTTGTTGTCGCACCTCTTGATTATCCCAATAAATATGAACTTTAAAATTTTGAAATCGATATATCGAGATCGATATTTTCATCTGAGGTTCTGAAAAAATTACAAGAAGTTGCTTCTGTCTAACACTATTTTTCCAGAAAAGTATGGAATTTTTCATTCGATAGAAAAAATGTAAAAAAATAATTCTTTAAAATTCAAATATTTGGCCATATTGAGCGTTTGGAGAGGGGTGGGGGCCCAAAAACTTGAGGGTATGTTTCATTTACCCCAAGGTAACGTCCTAAATAAATATTTTCAAAATTCGGCTCGGGGGCAATTTTGACATTCTTAATGATTCATGCTCTTTTTCCTTTTTTCCTTCTCTTTCCCACTTTCCTAGTATCGGAAGTGGAACTCTCCGACCATTAAGCCGTACTGGGGCGGTAGACTTGAAGAAACAACGGCTTCCTTAACGAAGTTAAACGAGGTACGCAGGGAACCTGTTTTATAAGTCAAATGGGATTTGGTATTGAAAATTCAAGGAAGCCTAGACCTAGACCTAGATAAAGCTAGTATAAAGAAGGCCTAGACCTACTGTAAGCCTAGTATAATATAGTTTGAGAGTCGAAATTTTTCTAACTCCTCCTCCCATCACATATAGCTTGAGAATCGAAATTATTTCAAGTCCCCCTCCTATCATATATAGAGCGATAGTCGAAATTTTTCTAAACCCCCTCCTATCATATGTGGCTTGAGAGTCGAAATTTTAACAGGGAACCTGTGTTATGGGGGGCTCTTTGAGAAATTCGCCGTTCGCCGTCCAGCAAAAAACTGGGAAAAATTTAGGCTCTCGAGCCATATATGGTAGAGGGACTTGGAAAAACTTCAACTCTCAAGCTATATATGATAGGAGGGGGACCTGGAAAAATTTAGACTCTCAAACTATAACGTGGAGCAAAAATATGGAAAAAATAAATAAAACTCGAAGTCTTCGAAGATACGAGATTTAAGAGTCCAAAGATAGTTTCATAAAAAGTATAAAAGAAAAGTCCGTAGTTGAACACACAGTTCGGTAACGTACGGCAAGGTACCGAAAAAACAATCAAAAATTGAAAAAAAAAAAAATATGTCGACACTTTCTTTAAGAGTTACGATTTCTTTGGGAGTCATGAAAGTAGTTTCAACAAATTTAAGGAGAAATTTTATTTGTAACTCCAATTTTTCGTAACCTAACCGGTCTAATTTTACGATTTCGTTTCGACAAAAGACTTCGATTAAAATCATATGTATATCGAAAAGATTAGGTGTCCGTATACTAACTTATCATAATCATCCCTTACTTTTGTGGTGTCATCTTTGTTCTGTTTTTTTAATTTTTCTCGAAAATTTTCATTCTTACGTTCATAACACGGTTTGAACTTGTAATCTTAAGGAATTTAATGCAATTTGTTGTAACTAAGAATCAAAATAATCTTCAGTTTCTTTTTCACGCAATCGGTAAATCAAGTTGACTGCATACATGTCAATTACGGTAGATCTTGAAAATTGAAGTCGGAATCAGAAGTTTTATAGATCTCAAACCATCCCCATGTAAGTTTAAAAACGTGTTTAAACTCATTATCGTATTTATTGCTTCAACGAAATAGATGAAAATTAAGATTTTTTTTAAACGAAAGAAAATGTCCACGTAATAAGTCTTAACAAATTTTTGAAGTCAGAAAACCTTATGTGTCGGTGTTTGAATTGTTTATAGACGTAGGATGGAAATATTATATTGTATTATTTTTATAAACAAAAAGCTTGAGATTACTTACTCACCTGTGGTTGAAGACTGACGTGTATGACAATTACGAGAAAATTTTATAGCTAGATAGGCTCACCATTGACCATACTATCGCTATATATTTTTTTCGTTTATATTCTCTGTAAAATTTCTATGTTGCTACTTGCTGCCGAGCCCCATAATAGTATTCCATACGTCCAAATGGGGCGAAGAATCATGACATATAGCAGCCTTTTATTCCAGAGTGATAGCCGACTCTTAGCTCTGAGCATCCAGAACATGGTGTGAAAGCGGAGTTTGAGTTGCTCTCTTTTCTTGATTATGTGTGCTTTCCAATTTAGCTTACAGTCCAAGTGTAAGCCTAAATATCGGGTGCAGTCAGCCCGCTGTACAGGTTCATTATTTATATACGTGGGATCATATCCATGATTTCTAACGGCGAAGTCAATACGGACAGTTTTGGATGCGTTAGTTTGGATTTTCCACCGGGTGGTCCATTCCTCAACTTTGTTGACAGCTCTCTGCAAATTAGTGACTGCAGTAGGATAGTCTTCATGCATAGCAAGTATAGCGGTGTCGTCTGCAAATGTGGCTAGTGTGGAGTCATCTTGCTCTGGAATGTCTGCAGTGTATAGTAGATACAGCAGGGGACCAAGAACACTGCCCTGTGGTACACCCGCTGCTATTGGCTTGTCAGAAGAGTCAGCTTCTCCATAGTGAACATAGAATCTTCTGTCGCTAAGGTAAGATGATAAAATTTGCACATGACAAGTTGGGAAAGTGTGTGCTGATTTTGTGGAGAAGTCCGGGGATCCAAACTCGGTCAAAGGCTTGACTAACGTCCAGAAATACGGATGGGCAGAACTTTTTTTCTTCTAATGCCTTTCTAATTGCTGCTCCAACACGATGAACCTGTTCAATGGTAGAGTACCTGTTTCTGAATCCAAACTGGTGGTCTGGGATTAGGTTCTTGTTTACGACTATTCCCAGTAAACGTCTCATGTCAAATAGTTTAGAAAGAACTGGAAGCAGGGATATTGGACGATACGAGCTGGGTATTTCTGGCGGTTTACCCTCTTTAGGAATCATGATTATTCTCGCTAACTTCCACTGTTTTGGTACATATTGCAGTCTTCAGATCTGCATTATATAAGTAGGTCAACATTACCAGGCCTTTGCGTGGCAGCTCTTGTAGAATACGAGCCGAAATTTGATCATGCCCAGGTGCTTCCTGAAGGTCGTTTCTTTTAACAGGGAACCTGTTTTATGGGGGGCTTTCTGAGAAATTCGCCGTGCGCCGTCCAGCAAAAAACTTGGAAAAATTTCGACTCTCAAGCCATATATGATAGGAGGGGGACTTGGAAAAATTTCGACTCTCCAGCCATGTATGATAGGAGGGGACTTGGAAAAATTTCGACTCTCGAGCTATATATGATAGGAGGGGGACCTGGAAAAATTTCAACTCTCGAGCTATCATATATAGCTGGAGATTCGAGAAAAATTTCGACTCTCAAACTATATTATACTAGGCTTACAGTAGGTCTAGGCCTTCTTTATACTAGCTTTATCTAGGTCTAGGCTTCCTTGAATTTTCAATACCAAATCCCATTTGACTCATAAAACAGGTTCCCTGCGTTCCTCGTTTAACTTCGTTAAGAAAGCCGTCGTTTTTAATCATAGTTTTGATTTCTCTTGGAGAAAATAAGTCAACTACCTGCTCCTCTGCTAGGCAAAGGTCAGGAGAGATATCGGTGACAATATCATTAGGTTGGAATCTTTGCTCAAGGAGCTCGGCATAGACTTCAGCTTTCTCTTTATCCGTTCTCGCCCAAGTATTGTTTGGATGTTTCAATGGGGAAATGTAGTCTGATGGTTTATTTAACAAACGAGCTACCTTCCAGAGTGAGTAATCAGTGGCTTCTGTGGCTCCCAGAGTGGTTCCAAAGTGGTTGAAGGAATCATTGTTGTGCTCACAGATACGTGTTTTGACCAGTTTACAGAGATTATTAAATGCCTGCTTGTGCAGAGGGTTGCGCGACAGCTGCCAGCGGTGCCGCGCTTGCCTGCGTTTCTTGACCAGTTCCAAGATTTCCTTGGGATAGCACACATGATAGTGTTGTCCTTGTGAATTCGTGGGTGTGGCCAATTTGGCTTCACGTTGGAGCAGTTTGGTGAAGGAATCAACTGCTGCCTCTAGTTGGTGTGGTGATTTCATCTGTATGCGGAGGTTAACATTATTATTCACACCGTCACGAAAAGCATCCCAGTCCGTATGCTTGTTAGTAAGTTTAGGAGCCATCTGTTTGCGTATAATGGAATTGCTAAGTGTTAGGATAAGTTGCGAGTGATCTGAGGACAGGTCATCAATGTTCATGATCTCAGCATAGTTGCCCGATACTGCTCTCGTGATAGAAAAATCAATGCAGTCTGGTATTTTGTCAGGATCGCTGGGCCAGTGCGTTGGTTTCCATTGGAGAGGCACTTTGCGTTGACGTTAGCTGTGGCCTACCATAATTGGCGGCCTTTAGTTGTAATAGTGCGAGATCCACAGTAAGGATGCTTGGCATTAAAGTCACCACCAATGATCCATTTGCCTCCCAGGTGGTTGAAGAAGTGAGTGTACTGATCAGCAGTGATCTCGTGTTTTGGCGGACTGTGAACTGAGGCAATAACAAGTTCAGTACCACAATGGAGCCTAGTGGCTATGCCTGCTGATTGGATGGGTTCGGTGCAGTAGGGGCTGATTTCATGATGTGATATAGTGTTCCGGATATAGAGGGCAGTTCCTCCATGAGCTGCATCTTTTGGGTGGTTGCATATATAGCTTGTAATTCTTTATTTCAGCATGCGATCTTGACGTGAAATGAGATTCGGATATCAGTGCTATATAAATTTTTTCAGTATTCATGAATTGCGTTAATTCAATCTTGCGTGCCCAGAGGCCATTGCATTCCATGTAAGGATTTTTGTAGTTTGACGTGTAGAGGAGGCTTGAGTGGAATGCGCCATTATGGTTTTATACCTATTGACTTTGGGCTTGTTATATTAAGAATAATAGTTAGCATTTGGTCCATGCATTCGCCTAGTTCAGTAAGCTGCAAAGTGAGATTTTCAACTACCTTCTCTAGCTGCGTAAGACGGTTGTTGTTGGTTTAATCCAAAGTTGGCTGGCCTTGATTTCCAGCAACCTCGGCATAGGAACAGCGTGGTTGAGTTTGCCTCCTAGGTATGTTAGCGTTATTGTCAATTTGGCAGAAGGGGGGAGGAAATTTTTGGTTTTCTCGAGTTTTTAACAGTGGGTTTCTATTGTTTGACAGTTTTTTGTATTCAGGGCACCCTCTATAGTTTGCAGTATGGCATCCACCACACCGGCCACATTTGGGTGGCGCGTCACGTTCTTTTGTGCATACTCTATGATCATGTTCCTACGCACTCCGTAAAATCACAGGAGCACCGTGGTATATTACAAACCAGCAGTTGCACGAAGACCTGACTCTGGAAACTGTCCAGCAAATCGCATCAAAAGCCACAACAAGGTACATCAAACGACTCCACGGCACCCAAACATAGACGCACTTCAGCTACTGGAACAACCATCTACCTAACGACTAAAGCGTAAGCCCATAGCGGGCATTGAATAGTTACTTGCACTCAAGGCACACTCGCTGCTAGCAATTCATCTCCTAATATTAAGTTGTAGTATAATAGTGGTTGCACTATTAGCTAAGTAAAGTTAACTCTACCGTGGAAATAATGTTTGACGAACGTGCACTCCTTCGGTTTTGGAGAAAGAGCAATATTGTCAGAAAATCAATGTTACCTCTTCTCCAACTAAACCAGATTCTGAACATTTGTCAAAAATTATTTGTTCGGTAGATGATTAAGAACAGTTGATTCTGAAAGTGTTTTTTCACGCTGAATTCAGTGGTGGTGTTCGTTTCTTTCAGTTGACTCTCGTTTTCGAATAATGGAGAAATATGCACGTTCGTCAAAATGAAATTTTTTGACGAACGTGCGTTTCATCGTATATCTCATCAGGGAACGAGTTTCATTAAAAAAGAAGGTCACCATTGAATTTCTCGTGAAAATTTACTTCGGAATTCGACGAACAAGTATCATACGACGTAACCAGAAAGATTATTTATCAATTTTGTCCTTTTCTCCAAAACTAATGGAGTGCACGTTCGTCAAACATTATTTGCACGGCAGAACTATGCCATATCTGCCCTACCTATATGCAAATGCCATTAGGCAGTTCATGTATGATCTATTTCATAAAAAAAAAAAAAAAAAAAAAAAAAATCACAATTGCAAACGAAAAGAGAGAGAATAACATCGAAATTATATCTCGTTCTGTTTAATTTTAGGAAATTCGGAATGCGCCAGTTCAGCTGAAGAGTTCTTCAAAAGAGTAAGTACACATGTTCGTACCAGTACCTATGAGAATAAAGAGACATTAGGTACCGGTACCTATAGTTTGAAAGGAAAAAGACGTATCTCAGTTAGATGGTACACTAAAGCGAAATGAATAATTAAAATGAAATATGAAACAATGAACAGGTGTCTTTGTAGTTTGTACATAAAATATGAACCTAACTTGAGTTTTTATTCTCATTTAGGTAATGAAAGAAACACAAACGATGATAAAATGGCCAACTCAACTGAAAATCGGGGCTAAATCCAAAAAAGGTTGGTACACATTACTTAAGTAATTGTTATTCATTCGTGATTATTATTTTTTTTATCTTCTGTTCAATTCTCGTAAACAAATCAAATACCTATACAATTGTCTGTCCGACCATAAGTTGAGGAATAATATTATAGGTACCTAGTTTACTAATATAATATTTCTGAATCAGAAAATGATTTATGGTCACCTAAAAGTTATTTAGAACAAAAATCTTGAATCGATAAATTTATTAACAAATTTAACTAATCATGAATTAATCATATTTTGATACCACAAAAAAAGAATGATAATCTGTCCATAAATTATGAGAGGAAACGAATAGGTACATTTCTATTTTTAAAACCTGAATCGTAACTCACCTCTGATAATCGATCTTTCATTAGAAAGTTTTAGAGACAAAAAAAGAAATCCAAATTAAGAAGACGGACAATAATCCAATGCTGTAACAAGAAATTATTATATAAATAGGTTATAAAAAATTCCGATAAGGCTGCTCATGTTTGTGTGGTTTTCTGTTGATTTCAAACGAACTAGAGAAGAGAAAAGAAAAGATTTGTTCGCGAGAAACTGTAGGAGTGAGCTGGAATTGTTCATAAGTCCTAGATTATATTATCAAAATATGATTCAATGCTTTCAGATCCTCATGTAAAAATTTTTGGCCTCGAACGAAACGTTAAACTAGCTCAACACACGGTCATGACAATTTTAGATACAAGAGTAATGCGAAACCTCAATTTATTCAAAATGATACAATTTAATCATGATCAAGTCACATAAATTTTTATTTTTTGCAGAGTAATCGAGTAACGATGAAAGTAGACGTAAGTTATACCGATCATTCACATATTATAGGAAAACAAGGCTTGCGAATCAAAAGGGTGATGGAAGAAACCAGTTGTCATATACATTTTCCAGACTCAAACCGTAACAACCAAGAAGAGAAAAGTAACCAGGTCTCCATAGCTGGTGAGATAGCCAATATTGAGAAAGCCAGAGCAAGAGTGCGGGTATGTTTAAAAATTAAGATTTATGAAGGTAACGTAGGTAGCTATTGCGTACCTATAAATATCTAGGTATTGGTATTACAGACTTTAGAGAGACGTACGTACCTACTATGCTCTCATAATAAATTTGAACATGAAACCAACCTATTCTACGGACTTTTTTCTTTGGAAAATCTGACGTCCGCCATTAGGTGGAAAGTGACACCTGCATTTTTCTCCATTTTTTCTGCTTTTTCGGTATCGAAAACGGCCGAACTTACCGAAAAAATTCTGACCACCGAGTTGTATGGGGGAGGGAAATTTGGAATGTTTTCAACTATCCTTCGAGCTCTATATGATAGAAGGGGACCTTAATTTTCAATTCGATCAATCAAAAATTCATCTCATAGAACATGTACCTTACATTCTTCGTTTAACTTCGTTACGGTAGCTGTCATTTTTATAAAATGTTCTTTATTAATTTTCTTATTAATTTTTTTCCAAAAAGAATTTCATGTTGATCGTCTCACGAACTGGTATATCTCAGATGGGTCCTGTACTTCTTATGACGTAAATACTATTAGATTTAGTACATCTATTTGAAAAAAAAAAAAAAAAAACATAAATATCACCGGTATTACAAACCTTTATATCTGACGGGCAACTTCGCAACTATTTTTTGTAAAAGAATACAATTTAAGCATTTTTTCTTTGCAAAAATTGATTCTATTGTTTTAGGCTATACGATCGCATATGGTGAGAAATATAGACTATAAGATACCTGCGAAAAAAAAAAAATAATAATAAAATTCATTATTTCTTTTAGCTTATTTGATAAGCTAATTGCTGATGTACCTACCTCAAAAATAAACATCTATACATAAAGAAATGAAGTCCCTGTTCGTTTCGAATGAGTCCCTTCCTGGTAACAATTGAACAGTGGATCTGATAGCGTTGCGGCCGCGTAACGACAGCGTTTTCTTCAAAAAGTGGCAATTTCACGCCATGCGGTCGAAACGCTGTCAGATCTGCTGTTAAATTGTTAGTACCGGCTCTCATTAGTTGTTTACAACACTGGTTCAGTCATGGGGATACTCTACTTTCGAACAGCTTTACACACCGGTACGTATAACTTTTATAAAATTTCACTGATTTTTACACACGTCGACTCTTCACTTTCACAAACCAATAATATTTTGAGATTGCAGTGGGTATTGACCTGGTAAATGACTTGTTCTCCTTCTGAGGCCCTGAAAAAAATAACTTCCAAAACCACCATTTTTAGCCTCGTTAATTATTCTGAGGATCGGCCGTCTCTACTTTCGTCCCTGTCGAAACTCTTTCGATTCCTGGGCTTCATTTGGGAACTACGTTTACCACTGGGGACATGCATAGGCACTATTCATTGAAATTACGTCTTTTGCCATCAATGAAATTTCCAACATACCCAAAAACTTTTACAAAGTGAATAAGTACCTAGGCTTACTTGAATAATTATGGAAACAATTTAGGTATGGTGAACAGACTGGGTACCTATTTAGAAAAGAACGGATCCATCTTCATCGAGTTTCGAATATCAGAGTACGAACGGTGCAAGATAGATTCTTTAAAATTTACTCATTATCAATTTACAGGAACTGACTCCACTGATCTTCTGTTTCGAATTACCGAACGTAGGAACGCTACAGAACTTTCCCGAGCTGAACTCGCCGTTTGTGATATCTATTCAAGAAACATACAATGTTCAGGTTATGTGTCGCACAAGACCTAAATTGCATCCAACAATGATCATGGTTAAGGGCTGTGAATGGGAAGTAGATCGGGTGAAAGAGGCGACGGTACACCTTATCAATCACATGTGTCACTCATTTGCGGTAAAAAAATTTTTGAATTTACTGGTACTTATTCTTCATCATTATTTCAATGCTCACATCAACTAAACAGAATCAGTCGACCGTTCAAATGATGATGGAAATCTCGCCACAATATCATTCCTTGGTATTGGGAGCGCAGCAACAGAATTTAAAAACCATCATGAACCACACTGGGGTGCAGGTTCTGTTTCCAGACCCAGGTCCTAGTACGCCGTCGCTAAAGAAAAGTAGTGTAATCATTAGTGGACAGATCAATAGAGTTTATCAAGCCCGACAAATGCTTTTAGTAAGTTTGAACTCATCATGAGTTGTGAGTATAACTTTAGGCTTAGGAATAACTTTGGATAAAGATTTTTTAGGCCTGTTCTGTACGATAATCGTAATTCTAGGGATCGTTACCATTAGTATTAATGTTCGATTTCATACCCGATCCGACGACTTTGACCAGTGGACTGCAAGAAGAAATCATGCAAAGCCTTGACGTTTACATTTCTATGAGACCGAAATCCAAACAAAACGTATATTCAGTAATTATCAAAGGTTTAGAAAGGAATGCCAGTAAGTTTTATTGGCGTTACCCACTAATTGTTAAGTAATAATTGAATAACCTAATAAGTACGTCACCGGAGTTTCATGAGAAGCGAGGAGAGTACCGGTATTCGACCTTCTACACGATCATTACGCCGCAGAATAGTTTAAATTAAAAGATACCTACCGTACTCACCCATCAATTCTCATCAACTTGATTTCAATCATGTCTTGGAGGCTTTGTTGTTGTGAGGTACCTACATGAACTGTATTCAAGATTCTCTTCTTCATGTTCACAGCGGGTATATACGAGGCTCGTCGCCGATTGATTGGACCTCGCGAGAAAGCAGTTGTGGCCGATATACCGCCTACGTATAACGCTCCTGGACCAGTGCCATCCTTTTTGAAAACCTTCATGTGTGCGTATTTCCCACAATAATTAATCGATGTATTTTTTTACTGGGTCAAAATCTATTTAACTATACATAGTTTTTCTTTTCACAGCTGCTGGCAATAATACTTTCCATACTTCGTCTAGTATGAATAATAATAATAATAATAATAATAATAATAATAATAATAATAGTACCAATAGTAATAACAACAGCAACAATAATAGTACCAATCGAGCTAGTGTATTCGCGTATAATTCTCTACCCTTTTCCATGCTGATGAAACCGCTAATGCAACACGTAGCAAATGATTCGACTTCGTACAATGACTTCCACACCGCCATGAATAGTCCTAGAACGCCGGTCAATCATTCACCTCATCACACTCCGTTACAACAAAAATACAACGTTTGGTCGGTATCGGATGTGCTGCAGTCACTCGGAACAATCGGACAAAAGAAGTTTCTTCAATACGCAGACGCAGGTAGGTTGATGAAAAATCATTCCGGCGGGCTACAGTCCAGACGTGTAGAGAAGGAGAAAAAGGGAAAACAAGAATGAGATTATCTAAGAAAATTATTATGCGATTCGCTGTAGAAGCCTGGTAGAAGCTAACTTTTAAGATGTGTATGACGTGAACATCGAGAAAGTACCTCGAATTCAGCAGTGGATTGAACTTTCTTGGGGTCCTAGACGATTGGCTGAGTGTCGCCTCTGTTATTACGATCATAAACGCGATTTTATCCCACGAAAAAGTAAGGTAATTCATTCATTGATACGAAAACTAATTTAGGAAATGATGTACAAGCTTTGACCATGAAGGTTCATGAGTGGTGTACAAAGAATTTGCGCGAAATAACCTGCGCAGGCAATCGCAATAAGTTACTCGATGTAGGTATTAGCCTACCATAACAGAATATTAAACTAGATTTTTTTCGCGGGTCGTGTGTTGACACTTTGGGGCAAATTACCGAATTACGAGCTTTGTGTGACATACGTCGAATTATTGTATTCGTCTACCTGGGTTTCTTGGTAGGTAACTAACGAATAATGCGTGCCTTCGTCAATCCATGTGATACATCTACATGGTTGAAATACAAAAAAGTATTCTGTGCTAGGTATCGCCTTACACAGTTACCTAGCCATACTAATAGTCACGCAACTGTATAAGTACAACCTTACCGTACCATCCACAACTTGCAAATATTGGAAAAAAGGAGCCTTTTGACGAATTTCTAAAGTCTCATGACGTCACAATGTGGATAGAAGTGTTTCTCCGAAAAATATCCCTCCAACAGAAGCAGAAAAATTAGAATGATTTGTAAATATACTTTAAGCAGGGTTGATAACATTTGCGTCTTCGATAAAACCTCTTTCTTCTTTTCACTTTGGGTACCGGTACTGTACTCTAGAGACACGTTTATCATTCTTTGCTTCGTATACCTAGGTATGGAATACTGACTCACCTCAAACGAAGTTATACGTTTAGAGTTCCGTTCAGCGTTCACACGATCAGTTTGGCTTGTCAAATTGGCAGCTTACTGTCATTCTATCCTATTGCTAACTCATTACTCCCCGCCGTTAAAAATGTGTTAGGAAAAACGTCATACAATTTGTCTTCGAACCGTGTCCTCATGCTTTCAAACAGGACGGTGTGTCAAAAAAACGTGAAAACCACTTTTGACAGAAATTGCAACCTCTGTCAAAATTTTAACATTTAGATATACCAGTAGTCTAATAGGAATGAGATATGGCAAAAAAATGACAGAAAGATAGCAATAAATCAAAATAGTAGTTGAAATCTATCAGATTTTCTGCAGAGCCAGTCTTTTCCGTGAATGTAGCGTCCCATTCACATTTTGCTCAATCGTTGTTCAGCTCAAATAGGTAGGTAAACAACAAGATGGGAGAATAAAATATTATATGATGCGTTTCAGAGTTGGAGAATGAAATTCAATCTTTTTAGGTACGTCGTATAGTTTCACTGAAACAAATTGTTTTATTTCAGCTTATTCATCATGTCTTAGCAGTGATACCAGTTCATTATCGGCAAGTTCTCGTACAGCATCACCTATTAGTAGTTTCACGGATAGCTGTGGAAAATTAGGTAATATCTTGCTCAGTTTGATTGTCTAAGTAGGTACTGAACCGATTAATAATTATGAGATATTTTACCTTCGTTGAACGCCGTATACCGCAGTGGTATACCGGTACCTACGTACCCATACTGATAACTTGGAGTACCTAACCTTTTCTTTCCATTTCAGACTTGAATGAATTACCCGAAAGAAAAGCACCCGGATTCGAAAGAAGCGTTGGTAACAATAATGCGTCATCAACTTCGACCGACTATCAACAACTGAGAATCCAAGCTGCACAAGGTAGAAAAATTCAAGTTTCGAATTTCAAACTTCTTTCTTTTTGCTTGCAAATTTGCAAAATAGGTTCCTCTATCAATGAAAATTTAGTCTCCCTGCCCTACGTAGACGGCTGTCGGCGAACATCAGATCAGACAAATCAATCTAGACCCAATTTCAATTACGTACTTGTAGTGTATTTCCTTTATTTTATTAATTGATGATTAAATCAACCGTTACCGGTACTCTATAAAAGTTCAAAATAAGTTATTACATATAATATGGATTAAAAATTTCCTCGTACCACGTATATATATATGTGTCACACTTGGACCATCTTATCAACTCTCGTTTGAAAAACGTATGATTGTCCTCTGTCCACCGTGTTTCTGCTTTCGGCTGGAGTACCTTAATGACAAATTCTATATTATTATAGCGATGCAAGGTATGCCAAATCATACTGAAGTTCGAATACCCACGCAGAGTTGGTCTGGCTATGGTTTCAGTAACTCGTCACCATCTCCGATTCCTCACAATGTTCGATCGAAAGATGATACTATAACAGTGAGTTCATTTTCGTTTTAAATTATCGGAACTTTAATCGCGGGAAAACATATACGGTAGGAGAAATATTCAAGAAGAGAGCTAGATTGGTAAGTAGGTATCTATTTGACTCAATATCTAATCAAGTTCAAACAATTAACTTGAGATATTTCACCATCATGAATTCACCAATGAGGCTCTCAATGGAAAGTCGACTTACTTATTTACGTCTACTTGCTTTTACAAATTCATCTCATTGTGTTAGGTGATGTTGTTACATTTTTCAGAATTCTCCGGATGAAGAAATAGGTAACAGCAAACCCATTTTCAATGACTCAGTCGAAAGCAGCAGGCATTATTATGCCGCTAGTAATTATCTCGACGCAGCTGCCACTTCCACATTTAATGTTGTCACTTCGTCTAATTACTCCGATTTACCATCTCAGTTAGCATCACTTGGTCTTCAAAAATACATTCGTAAGTGAATTCATAAAGATTCGATTTTCTATAAAGAAGCATTAATAATTTCAAGTTACCTATAATTGATAGGTAATGAGTATTTGAAGTATAGGTACCTAGAAAACAACCATACCTATCTTAAGCGTAAAAACATTTACGAGTACCCCTATTTTATTGTAGGTAGCGAACTAGATAC